>OX451361.1:18785791-20151574 GCA_949629185.1 Apamea crenata
CATTTATGTTTCTTAAAGAAATCGGTTCTATTATTACAACAGACTTTTACTTATCTACTAACCGTAGTAAATAAAAATCTCGTTCAAACACTAATAGCAGTTGTTAAAATAGAATTGAAACTTTCAAACAACGTGCCATCAATTGACACGTCCTCCCGGGCGCGTCTAGTTTACGTCGAATCAAATTAAATTGGCGAGATACAATCTACCAACATTTGACATACACTGTATACGTCGGGGTTCAAATAACACAATAATGTACTGGAATCGTTTTTATTAATGACATTCAGACATTTCAATTTATTCTGTACAATATACAATGAATTTTTATAACGTCTGGCGTACTCCCTACGATTTTTGTGACATGTTTTTGTTAGTATTTACTTTCAACTTGCAATAAAATGTAGAAATGATATGATAAAACATCATTTGCCTGCTTTTTCCCAACTATGTTGGGGTCGGCTTCCAGTCTAACCGGAGTTAGCTGAACACCAATATTTTGCATAGAGCGACTGCCTATCTGACCTCCACAACCCAGTTACTGGGTATAACACGACACCGATATCCTTTGATATAACAAGACAAACATTTCAAATAAATTAAAACAAAAGACAGTATATTTACAAAATATAATATAATAAGGCAAAGCCCGCAATTTAATTACTTCTTAAGAAAAATATTTTAGACACAATGCCGTTATTTATAGCACTTCTTAGATTTGGTATAATTTTATGAAGGAACAGTCTGTTTTATTTTAATTCATTTTCTTAGTATCTGAGAGATAAATACGAGACTGTAGGCTGAGTCTTCATCATTCTTGTTTTTTTTTTCTTCTCTAGTAACAGCGTGAAATTTATAAAACGTTATACTTATTTCATGCCGATAGATATATTGGCCAACAGGTAAAGCAGATGCTTCACTTTTTGTTCATTTTTGTCTTTCACTCGAAGTGAAACATCTTATACGAATTAATGAACCAATCCAACGTTGTTGTATTTAGGCACTCGGTATCTTCCACTTGCCTACTGAATGAACGAAAGATTAAATTAAATAAACTGATGAACGTTCATTCCTATGTAATTTTGTTGCCGTTGTGTGAACGAGAATTAAAATATAAATAATAATACGAATATAATGTATTCATTCAAAAATTATAAGGCAATTAAAACAAGAAGAAACAACACATTGAGTGAACCACTCACCTGAATTAATTTTTATTTTTGTGAACCTGAACTGTATAATAATATGACCAAAATACAACTAAATCTTATGGGTTATAGCTCGATCAGCCACAACGCTCACAATGTGATCCTTTACATTTAAATATTAACCAGTAAGTCTCGATACGATACCATCGTGTTCTTAAGACGTAGATCGCGGTAACGAACCCGATCGGATTATCTGATGCAGAGCAAGGTACGTGGCCCCGGCTCTTTGAGGACTGCTGCATCCAATTGAGTTTAACAGTCGTGACGGGGTAGGTCGCTTTTTCCAATGAGCCACAGTAAATTGACTCCCAAGGGTGTATGTATCGGCTATGTTATATTATGCATGATAAAACTCCAACGGCGCCTATATACAAGGAGGCAGGGAAGTCGACGCGCGACCTGATTCCATGGATTCGGTACATGATTCTGGATCCAACTGCGTTAAAATTTTTCATTGGTTATTAAAAAAAAAAATGCCGTTCCATACATTTTAACTGGGTACGTATTGCACTTTTATAGGAAACAGGGGTTTGTTTTAATTACCGACGAAAAATTTTAATTCATAGTCCCTGCTACCCTGTATAAACACGTTCTGTCGTTTTGAAAGCTAGTTTGACATATAAACCGTATATATTATGAAATGAAACACTTGACCAGCTCTAACTTAGTGTTTTTCTTTTCCCTTCCATGTCTCCGTGGACATTTAAAACACGCAAATTAAAGTAAGGTCATGAATTTAGGGTGTCGAGTGATTACAAAACATTTCCATAATTTATACAATTAATTACAATCTTAAAACAACTTAATTATAAACTTTACCAGACCCTGAGAGTAATTAAATTCATACCTACAATTATATTCGTTCAATCTGTTAGGGCATATTGACACACAATCGGGGGAGTACGCCAACACAATTTAAAATTGACAACATTTATGCAAAATATGAAAACATCAATAAATAATTTGGGTTAAAACAACATTAACGTGATTTGTAGCTTATTAACAAATTGGCACGTCCACTTAATTATATTTACAAATGAAATGTACATGTACAATAATTTATCACACTGTGTTAGATACTAATGGGTGGTAGAAAGGTCAATCGGTTTCAAAATGGCAGACATTTGAAATTGCCTGCCTATTTCCACGTGCATTTGGGCACGTTTACTGCCTATCTAAATAATAGTAGGTAAAATAGTTCATATGAAATGACTAGAGCATGACATGTTCAATTAATCGGTTATAACATTAGCCTTTTTTTTTTGTTTCTGTAATGCAGATCAACACCCTGCGTAACACACTTTCAAGATATTGAAGATAGATAGATATTGAGAGGAAAAGAAAAGAAATAATAGCCGCACGGTTTGATCGATCAGGTTAAGCTACGCTTGCCGCGGTTGGTCCGTGGTTGGGTGACCAGCTTTACATAACAAGACCCCTCCGTGTCTCGTAAAGCACGTTAAGCCGTTGGCCCCGGCTGTCATTCGTGGATCTTCGACAGTCGTTGCGGGTCTTTAGAGGCCCAAAAGTCAGACAACCAGTCTTACCAAGGGGTATAGTATTATCCAATAACTGGGTTGTGGAGGTCAGATAGGCAGTCGCTCCATGTAAAATACTGGTATTCAGCTGCAAAACAAGGCTAGGCAGATGATGACTTCCATGATATTGTTAATCCTTTGCTTCATATGTTCGAAAATTTGCCTGCTCGACAACGTAAATAGCGCAATGAATGTAGTTGAACTGTCAAAATGACAGTCTACTGTAATGTTTGTGTGTTACGCAACTACCCCGCAAGTCTCTGATAATTCAGTTTGTTAACAGTTGTGATTCATTACAATAACAAAATCATAATTAGCTAACTCAAGGACAAATGGAAAGGAAAACACTAATGGAATGTAACTTCTATTTTATAGTCGAATCAAAAAACATGTAATGTTTGACATTTTTGGTTAAACTATCGACATGTTGCTCTCAAACTTTATAATGAAGGTTTTCCTCACACATGTTCTATAAGTTATCGCAAAAAATAATATAACACCGTGTTTCTTTCTACCACGCATGTCGTTCTTACCCTCGGAGTCGTGTTGTGGTTGTTTTATGTCGCACTGTGGTTACTTCAGATGTTTCCGTGGCCTTAATACGACTTCAAACTTCAAAGTTGTGCCAACATAACAAAACCACAAACGACAGTCTGTTTTCACTTTTATCATAAATACATCGTCGTCAACCGCAAACTGAGTCCGTGTTGACTTTAATACCTTAATTTTATATTTATAACATTGTTTATTTGGCTTCCGCTAACAAAACATACCAACCTAAAACAATAGTAGACACAAAAGTTTTAAATTAATTTCCGCAGTCCATTGCTCGCTTTATACGAGTTAATTAACAGAACGGTAATTGGAAAACGCAGTGGATTGCAAAGAAAGTTTAATCTCGATTTTTCGTAGTTCCTAAAGATTTTTATTTACAATTATATACTACCTAGAGGCGACTTCAAGTCTGTGGGGTGTCGACAAAGGCCAGCACTGCTTTCAGCTCAGTGTTGTCACGTTTCACGACACTGTGGTCTTTTAAAGCCGTTTCTCAAGAATGGCGCGATAGGTGTATAGAAACTGTTGAAATGGGAGAATTTAAAGTGCACAAGTGTACTCGAAATACGTTTTAGATTTCTAGTATTGTAACTGGAACGGAAATTCCTTTTTGTTTTGATTGTTGCTTGTTGTGCGGAGAAAATGCTACAGGAAAATAAGTCTGCATTTGGCATTATAGAATACATGCGCACCTACATGGTTTAGCTCGTATTTATTTTATAGAGTTTTAAAGAAAATGTTGTGGCCAATTTTGTTTTTATTTGTGACGAGCCCGCCATACTTTGTTTTCTTGCCTAACCTAATTTATCGTTTCTAACTATGTAGATTAGACACAGAAAACTTATCAGTCCATGTAAAACCATTCTAAGCGAAAAACACAAGTAGGTACCCAGCCAAGTAGTCTTACATAACTAAACAGTAATAACTAGAATACTGGCAAGACTTCAGCCACGGTAAGTATATTGATGTAGTAACATTTTTATGTGGCTTGGCAACGTATCCAAGACACAATATAATAATATACGAGTTCAGAATAATTATGGGCATTTTGTTACGTAAAATGTGGCATGAAATAGGCCGAATCGGGGCATTTTGTAGTTCCAATGACCAATTTTACCTTGTAATAATATGTCCTCAAACTATTTTTTCTGAAATAAGGATTAGATCGAGTCCATTTTTACATAGGACTCGCCAGGTCAACTTTCCGTTTTATGTTTAATTAGTGGATTTTATTTATTACTTTATATTTCCAGAACACAACTTTTGTTTAAAATCTGTTAATTTATTTAAAAAATGAAATGTTATGAAGTGAAAGCAGTGCTACCCTTAAAAACAATTAATATAATAAATAACAATTGAGCAAAGGACTTGATATATTTTTGTAAATTATCTAATTTAGAATGTTAGAGTTTGCGTGCTCTTATTAAACAGATTTCAATAAGTGTATTTTTATTAGCCTCATGAAAATATATTATTTCTTTACACATTATAACGGATTATCTCACAGCAGAATATAAATAATTTTCTTTACGTAACTTGTGTGGCAGAAGTGTCCGCGTTGATCGAATCTATTTACATTTCATTTTGAAGAATACTAGCAATGCTTACGTAAATATTAGGCCCAATATAATATAACTACAGTTATTTTTTTTAAGTATATTAAGAAAATAACATCCCTAAAAAGGCAAGTTCATCTATTGGCCTCGTGAGGCCAAATGCAAAATGAAATCATTTTATTTTTAATACAGTTTTTATTATGTTTACTTAATTATTAATTATTTGATGAGAACAATTAATTAAACTGAAAGTGTTAAGGCGTAGTACTGTTTGAATAACTAAGCAACTACCCGCTCTTATTAACTTGAACATGTTTGAGTAGGTAAACCGCAGCAGCTTAATTGGGTTGGATTTAAACTTACTATCGTCACGCAACACTGTTGTTGACGGATTATACTTACTTAGCTATTTCAATAAAATCAACAAATTATAAATATTTGAAGCCCGTTTTCACAAATAATCTTCTAAATATTTTCCTGGTAATTGTTGGTTTGTTCTCCTTTCCCAGAATTGGATTTTTAAATGGGGTGGGTTTTTTTGTTACTGTAATTCAATTTTGAAATGAGATAATTGGGTTCAGATAATAATGTTCTTGTTAAATGGCTGCCAGGATTCGTCCATGAGATTTGTCACCAATAATTTTATAGTGCTACTGGTTACCATGCCGTATGACAAAAGCAGTAAACAAAAAAAAAGAGGAATTGTTTGACAAATCCTCCCTGTCCCCATTGCTAGTACTTCTAACCTCTCCAACGCAGACACCCCTTAGACTCCGCAACTTAACATGTAACACTCACAGCACTCGCTAGTCTGTCTGTACGTCACAATACACAGCTCTCGCCTGTCTGTCCGTATGTCACAATACACTAGCACTTTACTTCACAATTGAAGGCACTTGTCTTCTCACTAAAAACAACAACGTCCATACAGCTGTCTCTATGCGCAGTCGGGAACTACTGCTCGGTACTGCATCTGAAGACAAAGGGGATCATTAGAAATTAGTCATTAGGACGGTACTCACTCAACTGGGCCGTCATTCGCAACAACGGGCACCGTCAGTAGGGACAGGTCATCTCTTAGCTGCCACGGGTTATTTTAATTTCTAAACTGTTTTTTTTTTACTTTTTTATTTCGGAAGCTTTTAACGTCACATCTTTCTACATCGTTTTCACATGTATAATTATTTCAACATGAATGATGTAACCAATATTTTGTAACTCAAAATATATGAAATTTACTGCTTTAAATACTAACTTTTCGACAACTTATAAGCGAATACAAATAAAGAAACGACCGAATAAAATGCTGAAATTGTATTTTTTTCGGAAGTTTAGTATTTTTTTTGGAAATTTAGTTTATTATTTGGAAGTATAGAATATTTTTCTTAGAATTATAATCTGAATAAGCTTCATGTTTGTTTGTTAAATACAACATTTTTGTCGGTTAATTTTGTATTAACTTTTCGGTAATTCATTTTAACACAGCTTAGTTAGTATTACAGTCAACCACAGATCCCTGGAAGTTAATTTGTTTTTCGGAAGCTTTATTATTTTCCATATAAAAGCTGTCCGCGGAGTTTCTTGCCCGTTCTTCTCCATAGGTACCTACTACGCTTTGGAATGGGCAACTAGCTTCATATTTTGGACTGACCGACCCCTTGACAATTCAAAAGTGCCTGTAATTGATTCATTCAGATAAACCGGTTACAGTTACTTTTGAATTGTATAATTTAATGCTTGTTTTCGTTCGCGAGCAGCTTCTAGAGAAATTGTTTTTCGTGTTTGGATTCACGTACTCACCAAACCGTTCGTTTTGCGAATGAAAGCTCGCGCTACGACGCGAGCACGCTCGCAATTCCAATTTCAATATTTTTATCAACAACACCGCATTACCTTCTTTTTTTACAATAAACTTCACGTTTAAACATCAGTTGATAAATGACGAGAGGGATAGGATCACGGAATACTTCGTATGGTAATATTTATTTACCGTAAGACCGCTGTCATGAATATTGAGGTCGGTGTTGCGATATTTATTTACTGTTTAACCCTTATCTAATATTCATCTTCCCGTACTTTAGCATTATCATTATGAATCGTTTGTAAAATGTCTGTTATCTCACAAATGAAGGTTTAAAGGGGAAATTGCCAGCACTTCGTTAACGGATACTTCATTATTAATTGGTTTTAAGCCGTTTTAATTAAAGTAATAAATAAACTATGTATTATTAGAAAGCGCAGTATACTAGGCGTTAAGTTAACGGATCGTGTTCGAAACACAATACTGCGCTCCAAAACAAAGATAGCTGACGTGGCTCAAAAGGCTGCCCAACTGAAATGGGACTGGGCAGGACATGTCTGCCGTATGCCGGACAAACTGTGGGCCAAAATAGCATAGAATTGGTGCCCTGAGACAGCGAGGCGAGGTCGCGGCAGACCACGTAGGAGATGGCGGGACGAGCTGGATAGGTTCCGTCAAAACTGGAAGGAGGACGCGCAGGCTCGCGGAAGATGGAAGGAGTGGAAGGAAGCCTTTGCCCAGGAGTAGGACAGCGTAGGCTAACATAAAAAAAAATATATATTAGAACTTATAATCAGGAAAGCGCTGCGACCTCTTGACAACTAGCAGGAGAGGGGCTCGTGGCTACATAATAACAGCCGCACTGGTCGATCTTCAAGGGTAAGCAACGCTTGCCGAGGTCGGTCCGTGGCTAGGTTACCATCCCCAGAAGCCCGAAATTCTGACAACTAGTCTTAACAATGTCCGATAGCCAGTCTCTCCATGTCAAATACTTGTATTCAGCTGCATCCGGTAAGACTGCAAGGCGACACCAACATAGTTGGGAAAAAGCAAGTTCAGTACCAAAGCAGGTACAAAATATACCTTTTCCTTGTATAATGATCCGTAAAATGCCATTAACTTCGCTATAATGACGTGTAAGCATCTGCCCCAACTTATTTATTCAATAAACGATTACTTAACCGATTAAATGGCCGGCTGGCTTATCAATTTTCTCTTTTGGGAACGATGCCAAGCTTTTTTTTTTAACAAAAGCTGTGCCAATATCGTGAGGCCTAATTTTGAGATAAAATCTAGGATTTCCTAAGTGAAGGCGTGGGTTGCTCGCAAATTGCTTTTGAACAATTTGCATTTATTAAGAAGATAAGTATTAGTCCATACGTCGTACATGTCTTTAAAATATTGTAAGAAGCAGTGAGCTAGACAGCCCAATTAATGTGGAGCCTCACCCAGAAGACTAAGTCTCTCTTAGTTAATAGGTACTTCCATAGTTTTTAAGTTCAAACTAACCACATAAATATAAATGTAATGTCCATTACATTACATTTACTTTTATGTGGTTACATTAATGGTTGTCCGATTAAACTAATGATATTATTATTAATTTAAATGCACCTCAATACACTGATAAATGTGCCAAAAACAGCTTTCTATTTTTGGCCAAGGAGAATATACACTTGATTATAAAATACTCAAAAATATAATGATGTATCGGAAGAGTAAACACGATTTTCGCTCCCTCCATCCGAAGTTAATAAGGCGTGAATTTTCCTAATATCTGCCGAAAATTAAACTTAATATTACTTGGATATATCGCGCGCGTCACATACAGTAGATACGTCACGATCGAGGACGGAACCCAAACTCATTTACATAACAAATTCTGAAGTAGCACTAGTAAGAAAAAGCAGAAGGCCAAGTTATACTTTCCGTGCATTTTTCACGTCTCTCTTCTTTTTGAGGGTGATAGACGCGTCTTAGTGAATGTGTGAAGAGGATAGATAAACTGTCTAAAGACCACCAGCGCTGGGGCTCTGTCTCACATAAGGTCGTAGCATTATGCGGAGCGATGGCCGTTCTGCATGGATGTTTGTATTTGTGTTCTTAGTCTGCGTCATGTCGACTTCAAATAAACGAATTTTCTTTCTTTCTTTACAATTTGCTGTGTTACTATCTACGCCATGGCTGATTCAGTTACCTTGACCTATAAAATGAGACAAGTTTATGCAGTAGGTATCTAATCAACTCTCAGCGCCACGTCAAACAAATAATTTTAATTTTATCTTAGTCGTATATTGTAAGAACCCATAAAAAGAGCCAACATACCTAGAGATCATAATAAATCTGAGTTCATTTTTCTTTTTATGTAGGTATCGTCTACCTCATAGGTAATTACTTTGCCTCCATAAGTTTGAATGCCACATCATAAAACATTTTATTTTTCTTTAAGACCAAGCTGATAGTTTGAACCTTAGTGAAGTTTGAATGTTCAGAACAACAGTGGTGAATCCAATATGAGATCAACAGACTACAGGAAAAATATTAACGTAAAAATTATAGTGAACTTGCGTCTGTATCAAAATAAACAAAAATATGTTTGTCTGGTCGCGTGGTAATAAAGTGGGACGGTCAAGTTGACCTTCTACATCTCTTTACTTAATGTTTTCATATGACGCGAGTTAAACGCGATTTTTACAACTTGATAATTACATTGGCGAAACTTTTTCGTTTTATATTCGCGCTGTCACCAGGGAGTGTAGTTTTATGGGCCATAATGTACGAAATTCGCGTGTGTAGGAATCCCATAAAAAGTAAGGTAAAATATACCTATGCGGATTCGCTAATGTAGCCGTAAAATTTTGAAAGGGTAGGTCTTATAACTGATTTAGATAGCTCGGAATGGGTAAAATAAACATTATTTTATACAAAATTTAAATAATAATAGCTAGGTGTTATTACCTCACCGGCAAAGTAAAACTTGACTTGGGTTATAAATGCAAATATTATTGAAATAGCCTTCTATAAAGCGTATACTGCCATTAGCCTACTAGGACATATTGCCCTAGTCTCACGGAAATGGTTACCAGTGAAACTTTATACAGGAACATGAGACATTATATACAATTTTGTCTCTAAAGTTGGTATCGGCAAACGCCATTTTATTGCAGGCTTTTTCTATCAAAGTGATATCAATTTTTCAATAATTTAGATTTGGGAAATCACAATTTATGATTATGTAACAATTGCCTATTCCGATTTGGCGCAAGTTTTCAATTTCATCCTTTAAAGTAAAACTAATGTATACCAAATACTGTGAAACATTTTAAAAGGGACGGCTCCACCTTTACTCTTTTAAAATGTTTTACAGTATTATTATATTTTCTTGCCCATTAAATTCTTCCCCATACGAAACTAACTTTCAATTACAGTCAATAATTTTTTTTTCGTAAAGTTTGACCTTCAAAATTGTCTTTTATGTGTCTATTTGAAAGTCTTTGACTTGACTTTATTTGATTCTTTGCACAGGTCTCCTGAAACAATTTAAATACGAATGTAGCTGTTTGCATTCATTTTAGAAATTTCGGAGAATTCTCGTCTTTCAGTAGCTTACAAATAAAAAACAATAAAGACATTTTTACTCTTTACATAAACGAGAGTAAGCCGTCACTTAACAACAGAAAGTAACTTCCAAGGCAATTCTAAATGCTTTCGGGTTTACCTTATTAAATTACATTTTTCCTTAATACCGAAAATTGTACGAAATTCCGCGGATTCCGTTAAAAGCAGGCTCTTCCATAAACGAGATTTTTAAGTCCCAAATTTTTAAATAAAAAAAAAAATCTTTTCCTTTTTGGCCCCATTTCGCGCCATGTTTTGGTTAACCAATCTGGGATTTAAAATAAAAGGGAAAAGGTTTTAATCCAACCGGAAGGTTATTACTTCCGCCTTTGGTGGTCAAACATACCGCTTTGTTAATGAAATTTATAACACATACAATATGATTAAGTGTTTGCCATACTCTTACTGGGTTAAAGCAGCCATTTATACATGCGTGTGAAGACCAACTGGACTTTGAGGATCGAGAAGTTGGAGTCGCGTCACAACACGAACTTCAAGTCGTTCCTTGTACGTGTTCCCACAAATCATCTCGAGAAGTTCCTCAAGGAAGAGTTCTGGCCGAAGGGTGTTGTGTACCGGCGCCGGTTTCGTGGCCGGCTACATGACACCAGTCAGCGAAACACGACGCAGACACTTCGTGTGCGTTAGTTAGTTTCTAGTGTGGTTATAATGTTGTTTAAGTATTTATAGTATTTTTAAGTCATATTAATATTGTATTGTATGTGTTTATATGGGCCTTGATGCCTGAAATAAATGGATAAATAAATACATTGTTTAAAAAAATATTGTTTTGAACTGGCGACAGTATAGTTTTAGATCTACAGCATGATCAGCCACAGGCCTCCTCTCTATCAGAGGGTATAATCCACTACGCGGGCCCAGTGCGGATTGGCAGATGTCACATGTCTTCAAATGTTTTGGTTCTAGGTCATGCCGGTTTCCTCATGATAATTTCCTTCACGGTTTAGAGAGCAGTGATGATGAAATAATTTACACAAAGTAATAAGTGCCTGCTTGGGTTCGAACCCACGATCTACAACCCGTATGTCGCAGCCGTTACCACTGTGAAGCGACGGGCAATATGTTCATATTTTAATTTTTAATCATTTTATTAAAATAAATAAAATTACATTTAAATCCACTTTCAATTAATTTTTACAAATTAATATTCTTTTAAATAAATTTATTGCAATCCATTATATTCTTAATTATAATCTGCATCTCCACTGTTTTATGTAGATTTGCAGCAGCTGAATTAACTACAGAGCTATAAGTCAATATTTGAAACTGTATAATTGTGTATCTAATTAACATGCAAACCTACTGAAAGTGACGTAATAAATAACTTGTTTAGCGAAGTGTACATGTCTGAGGGCGGTCGTCATGCTTGTCGTATCAATGATTACATTATTGTATTGGAACTGCTTCACATGGTTTTTACGATTTGACAAAACATCGAGATTTCTTTATTATAATATGTAAGTTTAATAGTATTGTGTTAAACACATAAACCTTCCTGAATAAATTTTCAACCAACTTTAATTTATAATTAGGTAGTACCTATATGTAGATTAAACAAAATCAAAAGTAATTTATTCAAACGGCTGAGAAACAGCAGTGTGTGAAGACAGCCCCCCAAAACGCCCGCCCTTCACCACTTCCTAGTGCTTAAGCAGGGAAGAAGCGCAACAAACTCCCCAGCAGAACTCCACTTATGATGTATGGCAAAATCCTAAATGCCTGAAGGCCTAATCGCAATTATTCGCATCCAAACACTTGTTCTTGATTTGTCACTGACAGCTTTGAAAACCCACACAATATTATAAAAACCGCCAGATAATATCGTGACATCAAAGGCCCGCTAATATCAACATCTCTGCTATATACCTTACTGCATTTGATAACATGCGTAGCCTTATCCATTGACATGTGAGTGGTGACGTCACTCGACCCTTGTTCAAGAGGGTTCCAGACTTTTTTGTTCAATTTTGTTTCAGTTTCAAAAAGCAAGGTTTCTAAAAATTCTCGCTTTGTGGACATGGAACGCCCTTTGTAGTTTAGGTGAATACTCGATGTATTGAAAAATCTATTTTAGGAGATGCAAAAGATTACATTGTTTTGGGTTTCGCCACGGTCAGCGAAAACAGGGGTAAAAGCCATAATGGATTTCTATGGGTCTTTGAAGACGCTGTGGCGGCATAAATATCGCCACATGAGAACTACTACGCATCATAATGACGTCACGCAAAATCCTACATCTCGGAAGAAGAATTTACCATGCGACAGCATATGCAATTTCCCGACAATCATCGGGCAGTAGTCATAACACGACGGGTGTTATGACTAGTCAAAGGATTCTCCCTTTTCTATGGAGGATAAGTGAATTTAATACCTGTTGTGTGTTAACAACTGTTCCTCAAACCTCTATAACGCTACTTTAAAATTATCATCTTTTTAGCCAAGAACACTGTAGAACTATCGCACCAACTCATAAAATACTTCCATAGTGTGATAAAGGAACTGTTATTTAACACGTCATTTTTAAAAATTTATAACTTAAGAATTTGAATTTGACTATACATTGGAAACTAAGCGTGCTCACAACTAATTGAAATACACGTACCCCTGTGGTTAAAACTTGAAGCAGCAGTAGGTATTTAATTGTTCTCTAAATATCACTTCGAATTCAAACGGTTGTTGAGGTGTGAATACACAAGGGTTCACCAAACAAATTAAAAGAGAACAGGCCAATTCTCGCACTTAACAAACGTTCAAAATCAAGTTGCAATCGCTTCCCTGCGTCAATCAATGTCAAAAACTTGACAATATTGTAGGTAACTTAGAAGATTTTTTGACAGATTGAGACTGATATTAGATTGCGAAAGTTCTTAAAAATACGCAAATTGTCCCTCTTATCGTTCAGAAGTTGACAGTATTTTGATTCAAAATCATCTAATTGCGTTTTTGATTCACGGCTTTTGTTTTGATTAACCGTGTATAAACATACATAAATAAATAAATAATAAAGCTTTATTTGATTCCACAATAATTAGATTAGATTAGCTAAGTTAATTTAATTTTGATATTTAATAATTATATTACTAGATACTCATGTAATTTCATCTCCTTCTAATGTGGACCCCCTCAGGGTAAAAGCCTCCCCCAAAGAAACACACATACATAGTCAGCCCATAATGTTGCTACTGCTGGGACACACGACACGTCTTGGTGAGAGGGAGTGGGCCATAATCCACCAGGTAGGCCCAGTGCGGGTTGTTATATTTCATAAGTATTCGATTTTTTTGTTCTAGGTCATGTCGGCTTCCTCACGATGTTTTCATTCACCATTTTCAGAGCAGTATACACATAAGTGCAATAAGTTACCTACCGACTTTTGCTTGGAATTTCTACTTTCTCGACGGTCAAAAACTGTATACTACAGTTTACAAGTCCCTGTGTAAACGAAGCTTTATTTCTTACAAATTCTTCGTGGATTGATTGATGATGATTGATGGTACATTTATGATACATATACCGATTATGTCCAATAGGTGGCCACACTTACTGCAGCATCTGAGGCGTTGTTAAGGATGTCAAGGGTGCAAGTGAACATTTGAGACATGGTTTGTTCAGAAGCACCGCACTCGCACATGTAGGATGAATCGATAATGCAACCAAAACTAAAATTAAAAAATACTTACTATTTTTACTAAACATATACGAAGATATATGCGGTCTTGCGGCGACGTACAGCCGGACCGACATGCTGCGCACATGCGGTGGCCGCGTCGGTATCGTGGCACGACAGCGCAGCGCCAGGTACCCGCGGTGCGTGGGGTAATCGTCCGGATACACGTGCAGGGTCCGCCATGACGCTCGCAGACCGTCGCCGTCGGCGCCGGAGACTACCGTGTCCGGCGTTATTAGAGGATCCTGGTGGAAGAAAGGGAGATTGTTAGTGGGATATGTATGTAAGTGATGCCCTTGTCCGCTCTTAGATTCGCATTCGGTCCGTTGTACGTGGTGTTCTGGCTAACATAGGCAGCCTAGCTCCGCCCAGAAGCACAGAAGCTTCCTAGGCTCCACAGGCTTCGCGGAGCGACCTCTCTGTTGTGATAAATGGGGTGTACAGTCACGAGCAAAAGTATGTATCCACACGGCTTTATTCAAAAGCGATTTACTCCTTTATTTTTGAATGAAATTTTATGTTATTACGAACATAACATTTTCGAACCCATAGGTTTATGTAATGTGTCGTATTACAACGTTGCATTCGTTATATCACAAAAAATCATCACACACTCATCACAAGTGTTGACATATTGGTGCTCGTGACTGTACCTACAAATATCATTATTAAAAGTAGAAAAAGCTGCGTTTGTAAAAAATATAATAATATAAATTATATTATTATTGTACCGTAGAGTTTTGGCTAAAACATATAATATTATTTGTTATACTTAAGATTTAGTATCTGTGATAGCAACAGTAACTAGATATTGACTTATATATAGGTACTAATTAAATATAGACTATGATAGAATAAGCAATATATCTTGGTATCTTGTTTAATAAACTACTATCATCATCTATTCAGCTGAATGACGTCGGCTGCTGGACTGAATTTTAAGCAGATTATATTTTAACTGAAATTGCATTTTGAAAACGTCGTCACAAAAGTGTTTTAAAAGAATCTACAAACTCGAGCAGTCTCCGCAGCCCCTCTAACTTACAAAGCATGCACTCAATTTACCAAGTTCTTACTTACTTACACAACTCGGGCCAACACTTATAAATTCATAAAAATCTACCACAAAACCGTAGTTTCCTTTACAAATACTTCATCGAAGCCGCAATAGTTTGCTATTATTGTTGCCGACGAATACAGAAAGTTAGTCTTTGTGTCTGTTTGTCGGCAAACTGTGCACTTACGGGCAATTTCATCTCTTAAAACTTTCGCTGGAGCGACTAACTTATGTAGCCAGCAACTTATATATATTAGTATTTTTCGAGAAGCGATTGATTGAATTATCTTATTGTGTTGTAGTTTTGCAAGTGTTTTTTTTCTGTGGAGCTCGATTGAATGATTTATTACTTAAACTTCTGAGCATATTTCATTGTTTGTCAACTTGAGGGTTTAACTTTTCCTGAGGGCGAGAGCTGGGGAGTTTTATCAGGCGAAAAACAACCACCTTGATTCTAACAAAGTCTTATTCCTAATCTCTTCGAAGGTTGCAGAGGTACGGTTTCATAGTAATCCTAAAGCTTCTCATACTGTGCCAGGAATAAACGAACGACTTCTAAGCCAGCTAATGAGAAGATGGTCAGTTCCTTTGACAGGTTTAAGCAAGCATATTCTGACCATTAGCCTTTGAAGATACTGGAATATGTCTGACTAGAGTATATTGAAGTTCGATGAGATGCAGAACATGGGAACTGTACAGAGAATGGATGTAGGTTCGTTTATATTGACACAATGAACAATACAGCCACATAATATTTAATGAAGAATAATAAGGAGCTACATTAAACAGGGTGGCAGAAATATCCTCGCGCAAACTGTTACCATGAATTCAGCACATTACTCTTAACAGCCTAGCATAGAAATTATTTACCGGATAACAAATAAAAATCAGCTGTTTCAAAGAAAAGTACAATATCTACGCGGTCAAAATTAACATTTTTTTAATATCGAATGAAATATTTGAACGCCGCGGGGCCGGGGTCCAGAATTATGTACTGAATCCATGATAACAGGTAGAGCGTCAACGTCCATGCCACCCTGTATAATCGTAACTAAAATTCAATGTTTAATTGGTACAATATTTTAAAACTTGAGGGTTCCCCACATAGTGACGCTGTTCGTACTTATCGTTCATAATTTCGACAAGATCTTTTAAAAAATTGTTAAGGGGTAAGTAGGTATCTTTCAGGTGAACAGGCAGGCAGTCACATTTAACCAGAAATATCATTCAATAGCGAGAAAACCAACAAGTTGTTCACAGACCTACCTAATTTGTAAATGGTGTCGCAAATGACAAAATTTCATTACACATAAACGTACTTCGAAATATCAATTTTCTAAAGAAACGTATCAAGTAATTAGGTTTCATATTTCCTTTCACGTTAATTTCTAGTTCTTATAGCTAATTATTTTCAGGAATAGTAACCGTTGCACGGGGCAAATTTCTTTAGAAATATGGACAAGTACGAATAATAGAATGCTTGCCGGTTATTAAATAACCTACGAGTACTCGTAAACATTTCTTTGAAATTTGAAAAAACATGTGTAAGTAATTTTAGGCACATGTGGAGGCTTTCAAGTGAAATGCCTTAGAGGCTCAATTTACCACATCAAACCAATAGGGTAAATAAAGCGTAATAAGTCTTTTCCTCAAAGAGAAGGAAATGGAAACATAAAAGAAATAAAACAACATAGACGTTACGCCTGCATTCCCCGAAAACCTTCACCCAAATTTCACCAGTTATTTTTAAATTGGCAAAACCGGGCACAGAGCTAGACCCCGGCCTCAATCAACGCAGCCTATCGCAGTCCACTGCT
This sequence comes from Apamea crenata, assembly GCA_949629185.1. Classification (NCBI taxonomy): domain Eukaryota; kingdom Metazoa; phylum Arthropoda; class Insecta; order Lepidoptera; family Noctuidae; genus Apamea; species Apamea crenata. The sequence goes on from OX451361.1 coordinate 18,802,630, forward strand.
GGACATAGGCCTCTCCCAGCACCCTGTCCTCCGCCTCCCGCGCGCCCCGGCTGTCTTCTCTCTCTCTCTCTTTTTCTGAACCCGGACTGCAACTGAAAAAAAATTCTGATGGAAAAATCCAACAATAATTTTACCTGGAGATCGAACCCAGAACCCTCAGCTCAGCCACAAGATCAAAAAGGCAGTCAAAAAAGAAATAAAATAAGTACCTGTAAAATTCAACTCTGCTCACACTCAAAGGTAAGGTTTGTCAGTCAGGTAGCGTTCCGGACCCCTTAGAAAATGGTTAGTATTCAGTGGCTGTGCGTGTTATATGCAAATAAATGTGATCCATACATCGAGACACTTTGTCGGACACTTGAGGACGTGTCGAGGTGTTTATGTGGTTGGCGTGAAGGGGTGAGCAGCGAATGTGGGGTTTTTGGTTAAGGAAAAGAAATTGGTACGCTTGTCCACAGTATTTAAAGAGCACCACATACATGTGTGCAGTTTACTTATTCATGAAATCACAATAGCAGTATTCCACAATTCCCATATCTAATTTCAATTTATCTAACAAACTACCAGAATTATTCATAAAAAAAGAAAAGAAATATTTAGTTTTAGCAAAAAAATGCTAATACACGAATATTTAAGCGATAACCTATAAGTGTTACCTTTATACTTATTTTGAAATGCATATAAATTAGAAAAAAAAACTCGTAAGTTATGAATCGATAAGTTAAGTTTCAAAACTTCCCCTTTCCGAATATTTTGCTGTGCCCGACAGGATCCATAATGACTTTATTGATAAGTTACCATATAATTACACAAAGTGGAATGCAATGGATGATTGTGTATTAAGTGACATCAAAAGAAAATATTTACAAGCGATACTGCACTGTAGTGTTTAAGGTTCCAATTGAGCCAAACATTGCAATACGTTTTTATTTGGAGGCTCAGCGATGCGAATACACCAGTTCATTGAGTGAACAAGTGAAACTATTGCGTATCATATACATATAGATTATGTCTGGACTTTAAAAGAGACTGTGACCTCTGAGTTTGTCTAAACCTTTCTTCTCAGAGTAGTCAGATAGGAAACGCCAACCTCATCTAGTTTAAAAAAAAATATGATTGACGTGTAAAAGTGTTTGAACAAACCTACTTACTACAGAAAATAAATAATTTATCATTTATCGCATCCCTTCTCTCTCTAAACATGAATCTTAAGTAATTAGCTAATTGTAATCTTGGGCCTCAGGCAAATACCTAGAGACCAATTCCATTAAGGCCTGATAAAGAACCATCACATTATACTAACGAAGTGAAACTTTATTTTAAAACTCCTATCTGTTACACAGGACTCGTCTGTCTGAGACCCATCGTATCTGATAGCATCCATGAGGAATGGAGCCGGTCGGTTTCACTCGGGTCCGGTCGGATCCGTTCGGGTCCGCGGCCGCATCGCCCGCCACTAATCTGATTCCGATACGCCCCTGACAACTTTTATTCAAATGTAATGATGTTTTAAGAGTACCTAGAAATGGAAATAAAAGTGTCTATCTGTCTGGATTTTCTTTCGATTACGTAAAAAGGAATAAAAGTAGTCTAGGATAAATGTTTTTAAGATAAAATAGGGTCTTGGATAAAATGTTTTTTGAATGGGCAGCTATTTGTCTGTGCTCCACCAAATATTTATTAAAATACTAGTGTAGCTAGTAAATATTCTAAGTATAGATGTTTTGATGAATATTTATAGGTTACTTTAACAGCTACCTACTCGAATAACGAATACACGAAGCAGAAAGCATAACATTTCTCTTCAATGTATAAGATAATATTCCCAGTTCCAGGACTTAATAAAGCATGCAAAACTTGGCTACCATTGTAGTAGAAGTAAGTACTTACATAAGTACTGAGTAAGCAATACTAGTACAGTTCCCGGGAACGAATAAATCGTTTAGCTTAGTTAGCAGTAAAGTTTAGACATTGTATGAGGAGCTATAACTTGCCGCGTACCGGTTTAATTCTCTGGATAGTAACTAGTTTTTATTTGAGTATGATATCTGTTAGAGACATTGTTATGTCATTTATTTCACTTAAATACTTACAAATAACATTTTTAAATATTTATATAAACAAAAAGATGAAAATAAAATATATATAAAAATAGTAGCCCACCGGTATCGGGATTAGGGTCCAAGCTACCGGCGGTCAGGGCTCCAGAGAGAGGAACTTCCTGACAATGCGACCCGTTTCCAGAAGGAAAGCTTTCTGAATCAAGCCCTTGATTCAGCTGCCCAACGAGAGCCTCCTCAGGTGTTGGTCGAGGCTCTTGGCTATTAACCCATTGGCTGTCACGACTATCGGCACAATGATTGCTGAGTCCACATGCCACATGCCACATGTCGACAACCTCGCTAGCGAAGTCAAGATACTTGATTTGTTTAAGAGACATTTATTATTATGAAGAGCTAAAGTACTAAAATATAGTTGTTATATTAATTAGATAAAGTCTAAAGTTATTTTCCGAATAATTGAAAAGAGTATGCTTAAATGGTTTGGTCATGTTGAGAAGATGAATGAAAGGCGACTAACGAACGGTATTTACAAGGCAGATGGGGGTGGAAACGCCGAGAGGGGACACCCCTTTCGTATTTCAGGACATAATTACATATAGTGAACTGTGTATGACCAGTATGGACGTAAACGAAGCAAAAGGAGTATGTAAGGATCATAGCACGTGGCATGCTGTAGCTTCGGCATACCCCCATGGGACGAACACGTAAGTTTATGTGTGTGTGTATTTTCTGATCGTCCAATGAATCAGGATGAGCTATACAAATAAATAATTGGAAATGTCATGGTGGAACCATAACCTGAACCTTCTTTGCATTAAGGTAAATAGATTGGTCACTCAGTAATTCGGTCTTACTTAAACCTGAATAGCAAAGCATATCATGGAACCCAAATGTAGTTGGGCAGGACACACAGTGACGACAGGTGGAGTAACTGTGACAGAGTGGCATCCAAGGACTGGAAGACGAAATGTCGGTCACCCGGCAGTGAGGTGGTCAGACGACGTTGTTGCCATCGTGGAGGCTGGCACAGATGCGTGTTAATTTAGCTGTTGTTGTTAGCCCATTCGCTAACGCTCTGTCGTACGTACCGGTTCGGTGTCAACTTATTAGTTATTTGTGCGCTAACTACCGCCTACTCTAACAAAAATGACCAAGTGTGATAATTGCAATAAAGGAATAACCAGCAGATCACCAGGATTGGAATGCAGATCATGTGCCAAGACTGTTCATGCTAATAAAGCTTGCTCTGGTCTTACCGCGAAACAACTATCTGCAATTCGTAATGCGGACAGCCTGGACTGGATATGTGATGAATGCAATCATAACTCGCCTAACAGGAAATCATCTTTCTTTATTCCGGATGAGGAAGACGAAGAAGAAGAAGTGGCAACCTCCAGTAGAAACCTGGTTAACTGCAACATAGACAGCGACCAATTTCTGAAGGACATTACAGCCGAACTAAAAAAAGTCTTAAAGAATGAATTAAAATCAATCGAATTATCAGTAGGCCTCTGCAGCAAAAAAGTAGATGAACTAACAAAAACTGTGGAAACCCAAAATAAGCACATACAGGAGTTGGAGAAGAAGTACACCCACCTTAGCAACGAAAAAACTCATCTTGAACTAGAAATCAGCTCACTTAAACAATATGTGCGTAATGTAGAACAACAGCGCCTAGATAACGTCCTAGAAGTGATAGGAATCCCTAAAGCTCAAAATGAAGACCTAGAATCGATATCTGTCAAGCTGGCTGAAACACTCAACGTGGATAAATCACAGATACTAAATGTTAAACGTGTGGGAGATCGAAATGAACGTGAAGGAAACATCCAGGTAGAGTTGAAACAAGCAGAACAGGCGCAGTCATGGATGCGTGCAGCCAAAAAGGAAGAAGTTCTGCTGGAACAAGTTGTGCCGGAAGCCCCTATAGAAATGTCCAATTCAAAAGTGATCCTGCGTCGGGCCCTTACAAAATCTAATAAATCGCTATTGTGGCTTGCCCAACAAAAATTGCGTCCAGCATATAAGTATGTATGGTTCCAGGATGGAAAGGTGTTGCTACGTAGAGAAGAAAAGGATAAGCCTACAGTCGTACGGAGCGAAATGGACATCGATCGGCTTTCGACCACAACGCAGGCAGGACATCAAAAGACCTATCGGTAATAGTTTTAAAATAAGTTATCCCGGATCTCTCACCCGATCACCAAGAACTATTTGACTGTGAAAATATTAATGTCTTTCGTAAGCTTATACCCTCCATTAGTAAAAGTAATCTGAATATTGTTCACATAAATATCAGATCCATAATTAAAAATTTTGGTTGTGTAACACAATTAATTAGCTCATCCAACAAAACTATTGATGTCTTAATCTTAACAGAAGTTAATATAAATGAAAACACTGTTCATATGTACAACATCGATGGCTATGAAATGCACAGAAAGTTGCGTAAAAACAGAAAAGGCGGCGGAATAATAATTTATGCCAGGGATGGCTACGTATTCACACCAATGAATCACTCGTTAATACACTGTGAATGTATTATTGGTCAAATCACTACACCTCGCAACTATCACGCATATATCTGTGCACTTTATAGACCACCGAGCGAAAGTAAACATCTATTTGTAAAAGAAATAAGCAGTGTCTTATCCAGTTCTACTATTCAATCAAACGACACTTATTTGCTAGGAGACGTAAACATAGACCTAAAGACATACGACAACATTCGAGAATACTACGTAAATAGCATGTCCGAGTGTGGCCTATCGAGCGCGATATCTGACTACACGAGAATTGAAAAACGCGGAAATAACACTACACGTAGCTGTATAGATCACATCTTTATAAGATCGCGTTCGTTAGATATGTACTCGGCCGCACTCGGAACTGTAATGGCCGATCACCGCATGTTAATACTGTCATGCATAGGACTTGATCCAACACGAATACAGGTTGATACAAAAACAATACAACAATTTGATAACGTTAAAATTAAATCTTTACTTAACAACTTAAAATGGAGCGAAATAGATGATACTGAGTGTCCAAACATAATTTACGATTACATAAAAAAACAATTTCATAAATGTTACGAGGAAACAAAGTATATCAGAAAAGTTAATATGAATAGTAAAAGAAATAAACAACCTTGGATAAATAATAAAATTAATAACATGTGTAAAAAAAAGGACCTATTATTTTTAAAATGGAAAAATGATTCAACGAATAAAATACTGCGATTGGAATATAATAGTATAAGAAATAGAACTCATAAAATCATCGAAAAATCTAGAAATAAACATTATTTGGAAGAAATAAATAATAACAAAACTAACCCTAGAAAACTATGGCAAATACTAAATAATTTGTCAGGTCGCAATAAAAAGTCGGTTGATGAAACTATCTTGAGAGCCTTCAAAAATAATAATTTGGAAATAAAATCAATAGCTAACAAGTTTGCCATAGAATTTAAAAATAGTGTCAAAAAGATCTTGCCCAAATGTAACCGTCGTCTATTGAACGAATCAGAATATACGTTTCCCCATAACACATCCATGTACTTCAGGAAGGCTACAAACAACAGTGTAAGTAAAATAATTAAAAACCTTAATATAAATAAAGCTCCTGGAGTAGATAACATTAGGTGTATTGACATAAAATCCATCTGTGACAAGATGACAGGTGTTATTGTTAAATTGATCAATTCTAGTGTCAGACAAGGAAAATACCCTGAAGAATTAAAAACTGGTGTAGTGCGCCCAATACATAAGAAAGGCAGTTTTGCCGACTATGGAAATTATAGACCGGTCACGATTCTACCCGTTGTCGACAAAATAATAGAAAAATATGTCTGTAACCAGATACAAGACTTCTATGTAAAAAATAACGTGTTATCCAGCACACAATACGGTTTTCAACCCAATAAGTCCACCTCACAGTTATTATCTAAATTCACGGATGAGGTCAATGAATCTCTTAATGATAAAAATACTGTAATCTTACTATTTATCGACTTCAGCAAGGCGTTCGATACGCTTAGACACGACACGTTGCTGACAAAATTAGATAATTCGGGAATTCGAGGACCAATACTCAAGTGGTGTGAGGACTACCTTAATAACCGTAAATACAAGGTCAAGATCTGTAATGAAACCAGTGACGCCATTAAAGTCACTGAAGGAACAGCTCAAGGTTCAGTACTGGGACCATTACACTATCTGACATATGTTAACGACATGGAACATGTGGTCAATCACTGTTCCGTTTATCAATATGCAGATGACACATGCCTTGTAGCTGCCCACAGAGACGTAAAAGTAGCAGCTCAATGGTTACAGGAAGATTTTACTCGAGTTTCCAAGTGGGCACATGATGCTGGACTAGTCCTCAATGCAAGTAAGACCAAAATCATCCATGTCCACTCTAGCCATCTAAAGCACATTACTCCTTTTAATATAATCGCACACAATCACAGTTGTCTTCACTCAACTCCGTTGGGTACGAAATGTCAATGTGAGACAATTGACCAAGTAACGCACCACACCTACCTTGGATTGGTCGTGGACAATCGTTTTAGCTGGACTTTCCACGTGGACTTAGTATGTGATAAGTTGCGGGCTATATTGGCAAAGTTCTACATTTTAAAACCGAAAGTTCCGTTCAAAATACTGCTCAATATGTACATTGCCTTAGCGGAATCAATTATAGCTTATGGAATAACGAGCTATGGGCGAACTTTTAAAACATACACTGAAAGAATTTCCAAACTGCAAGTTAGACTTTTAAAACTCATCGTACCCACAAAAATAAAGCACCAATGTAAAGATTAGGTCATCGAATTATTTAAATATTGTAAAATTTTGCCAGTGCAGACCAGACTCGAAATGGCCCTCTTAATTGAGCAATTTAATAACAAAAGCACTCAAATTCCCATTTCACATAAAATAATAACAAGAAGTATAACCAAGAATAAATTAATAGTACCTCAGACTAGAAACTATTATGGCAGGCGAACAGTAAAATTTCTTATTCCCACAATAATCAACGAAATACCAAAATCCATAAAAAAAGAAATAAATGTGAGAAACTTTAAGCAAAAATACAAAAAATACTATTACAACTACATGAACAACTTAGTTTAAGGAAATACTGTGCAAAAATCACTAACATAATAAAAAAAAATAAAAAAAAAAAAAAGTAGCAACCTGTAGGTATATACGTCGAATAGAACCGGCTTTCTAATGAGCGGCCCAATAGCAAGCAGCTCAGATTCAAAACATTACCTGTGAATCGCGTACTTACTGATAGATGTTTACGGCTAAAATAGTTAAGTGCAAAATATTTTTCATGTACCTACATTTTTACTTAGATTTTTTTAGTAGTGATTAAGCAGTGTTGTTTTAGCGAATGTGAGTACCAATACAAACCATCTCTGGTTTAATGGTACAAACAAACATGAACCTGTATTAGGACTATTATTATGATTAAATAAAAAAAAAAAAAAAAAAAAAAAAAAAAAAAAAAAAAAAAAAAATTGGCACAAGAAAAAAGAACCCTATGCCAATCCTTAAACGCAGTGAGCTGATGGAGTAATCAATCAATGCTACGGCAAGGAGTGTTCCCGGCAGTAGAAGGGTAACAAACTGATATTATCCTGTAGTAACGTTTAAGGACCCTCACAACGGAACGATAAGCTCCTCCCTTACTTGATCCTTGAGTAAACTTTAGTTCCGGACGTCTTTAATTCAATTAAATAATTTTACGACCATGCCCGAATACAAATTATACATTTGTAAAGTCGTTAGAGTTTGTCTAAGGCGAGACGTTCATTAGTAGTGGTTTTGTCTGATTTAAGTAATTTAGGAACTCATCATCATCTGCCGAATCTTTTCCCAACTATGTTGGGGTCGACTTTCAGTCTAATCAGATGCAGCCGAGTACCAGTATTTTACATGGAGCGACTGCCTATCTGACCTCCACAACCCAGTTACTGGGTAATACGAAGCCCCTCGGTAAGTCTGGTTGTCAGACTTTCGGGCTTCTGACGACCCGTAACGACTGTCAAAGATCCACGAATGATAGTCGGGACCAACGGCTTAACGTGCTTTCCGAAGCACGGAGAGGTCTTGGTGCGTAAAGATGGTCACTCATCCACGGACCAACCTTGCTTGCTTGTATTACTTAGCCACAAGCCCCTCCTCCATCAAGTAATTTAGGAACTAAATCTCACCGTGTAAACTTGGGTGAAGTGATAGCTAAGGATTGTCACGCAGTACTCAGCTCACTTCAAATGTTTACTTGTTGAGTTTTTCAGAATAAAACGACTGTTTTATCTCTTCTGTTTATTATAATATTATCAGCCTGAAATTAGCACGCTACTTAGCTGCAATTTAAAGGACACAGCAGGCTCATATTAAAAAATCATACCGATTTGTCACTGCATGTTATATCTTTGACCAAGTCCAGGTTTCCGCACGATACGATGAAGGAAATATTTATCTGATGTCCAGGCCTGTAGTGCCCCTACAGGGTATGAGGAATAGGGTGATAAGTTCACTTGACGTGTATTTATCACTAATCCTCTATAGAAAAAGGAGGATCCTCCGATCAGACAGGTGTTGTGTCTAGTGGCTACTGCCCGACTATGCTCAATTGATATTCGATTATTTGGCATATTACACCCTTATGATCTACATCGCCACATGTGATCTACGCATCACACTGACGTCACGCAGAATCCTGCATCGCGCAAGCCAAGTTTAGCACGCAACTAGCATAGTCGGGCAGTAGGCCACCAGACACAACACCCGTCTGATCGGAGGATCCTCCCTTTTCTATATAGGAAGAGTGATAAATGAATTTATTTCTCTAAGTAGTTTTAACCAGATTATGAAATAGTTTTAATATATCCTAAAGATAATGTCATTTTGGCCATTGCGGTGTCTTGGATGCAAACGAGTCACAAACCAGATGTAACTAACTACAGCAAAGACAATAACAATTTACAAGATAACACTAAAATAACAAAAATATATCCTAAATTAACTAAAACTATTTACAAACTAAAATATACCGTCGAAAAATTTATCCGCATCGCTGTCGACTGGTAATGTACCCAAGACACTAGCGGCATTGCACGTTTTAACTGATCAGTTTACAAAAAACATTATGAAACCGAAATACGTTTTAATTGTTATCTCCAAATTGATGTTCAGGTTGTTTCCTCCTTCAAAGCCCAAACCTACACTACAGCTCTATTAGGAAAACTCGGAAAAATAACAAAATCCCATTTTATCGGTTCAGTGGACGCTGAGCCGAATAAGGCCACAATTTCCCAAGTAATGACGGACTCCGATGTCCGGCACAGTGGCACACTTCATGCGCCGCCATCGACGAACGTAATTCTAATTGTTTTCAGTTCATTTAAATAATTAAACACAAGCGCACCATTACAGGGTACAAAAGTAAATTCCTCATGATCGTTTTCGTAGTACGGTTTAATTTCCTTTATTGGGGCCGCGCCCTCATAATCCGAACAAAAGGTCTCTAAAATTAATGAGATTTTTTGATGATTGGCTGTTTCATTAATGTTACATTGACTGATGGGGTTGTTTTGGCGTGAAATTGAGGACGGTTTGTTGAATTTATTATATTTTTGTGACTTTTCGGTTCTTTTTTTGTTTCGATTGAAAAGGAAGTTGTAGTAGTAATAAAATTACAATTACGTTTACGGCTTTTGGGTTAATTGAATTCCAGAATGGCTACCTATAAAGCCCGGATTATATTGGCAAACCAATCAATAGATGGGTGTTAACGACATAAAAGACCTAAGTACATCGATTAAACCTAGCCGTAGATTAATACAAACAAAATGATGAATTACTGTATAGGTATAACATTACACACGTGTATTCCCCGAAGGGTTAGGCAAAGTTGCACCCACATTTCGCCAGTTATGTTTAAGTATCATGTAACCGGTCACTAATCCAGATATCGAACTGCTACAGAGAAATTCCAGATGAAAAACCCAATAAAACTTTTTCCAACCCGGGATTCGAACTCAGGACCTTATGCTCAGTAGTAGCGCTGGATTCCACAAAACCATCGAACCAGCTTATAAGTATTTAAACGTAATAGTAAAAGCACTTAACCTATAGGGGCTTGTGGCTAAGTAATAACAGCCGCACGGGTCGATCGATCAGGTTAAGCTACGCTTGCCGTGGTTAGTCCGTGGATGGGTGACCATTTCAAGACCCCTCCGTGCCTCGGAAAGCACGTTAAGCCGTTGGTCCCGGCTGTCATTCGTGGATCTTTGACAGTCGTTACGGGTCGTCAGTAGCCCGAAAGTCTGACAACCAGTCTTACCGAGGGGCTTCGTATTACCCAGTAACTGGGTTGTGGAGGTCAGATAGGCAGTCACGTCATGTAAAATACTGGTATTCAGCTGCATCCGGTTAGACTGGAAGCCAACCCCAACATAGTTGGGAAAAGGCTAGTCAGATGATGAGTAAAAGCACTTAACCAAATATTTCTACCTACCCCTACAGGGTTTATAAGCGAAAATTAATACCTAATTAAATGTTTAAAGCAATTCGCACAGACTAACATACGACTCTATTAAAAGTTTCAGCAAATACTTTCATAACTAATGCTCTCTACAAGTCACTAACAAGAATTTATAAAACAAACTACATCCGAGCTAGTTCCATGTAAAAACAGTCTCAGATACATAACTTGCAGTTACTGGTATTCGTTTTGCATTAAATTAATTATTTTACTTCTTTGAAATGGCTGCAAATAAGACTTCATTTAGAGGTAGTTAAGGAAGGAAGGAGGGGTGGCTTCATGCAAAGACAATATTCTCTATGGCTTCATGGTACCTTAGTGTGCATAAATACGAGCGACACACGTTGACGACAGAGGCAACGGCAACCGTCGTCTGCTGGCGCCAACACGAGTCGTACGTACTCGTAACAGTTGCCTGTGTCATCGACGCTTGTCCCTCGTGTGTATGCACACATATTGGTAAAACAGATTACGATTATTAGAACAGATTTAGTGCGATAAAACAATATTAACTTCATCCATGCTTTTATTTCTTCAAAATGGCCTCGTTTTTAACGTGCTTCCGTTTTTTAGCATTATTTATAAAAAAAAAAAAACTTTTTACGCAAGCAACGTATTATAGATCCGGCCCGTCAGTACACGTTAAGTAATATAAAAATGAATAACAGAAAATACAGTCTAATGATGACGGATGAGGTCTCTAAAAGCAAAAAAAATACCATCTTCGCTAGAATTTCTAAGAAAAAATATTCGGATGTTTTCCAGTCTTTGAACATCACCTTTCAGAGGATCGTGACAAATCGATGTGCTGTCGGTGACTTTGACATTCACGCACTTTGAGACGAAAATCCGCGTATCAAAATTCTGTGCGCGAGCGAAGACGCCGCGACTCATCACATATAGCTTAAACAAATTCTATCCGTCGATCAATGACAAACACATACATCTGAATGTGAACTCCTAAAATTGGCTAAAGATGTGACGTGCATAAAAATTTATGATATTATAGGTACTCAGAAATATATATTTTACGAGAGATCTCAATCAAAGAGGGTTGAGAACGGGAGCCGGAAACTGGATTAAATTGCATGTGTTATTTATTTTGCATTGTGGCTGACTGTCGAGACTTTCGGCGTGCGGTTTGTATATCCTTACTTTTGGAAGATTGATGATACACGGTAGCTTACTGTTTTAATTTCAAGAATGATAAATTGTGTGTGTGGAATGTACACGCGAGTGCTTAGCAGAAGTACTTACTGTGCTAATGGAGGGAAAGGAGGAAGTGCATTGTGAAGGAGTCGTACGATTAATGTGCCATAATGTTGGCTTAGTAATATCTTGCATCAAACGAATTACGGTAGGTAAATTTTTGGAAATAACCCATTTTTGTCAACAAAAAATGATATTTGCTGAAACTGAAATTGCACTCTAGTTTGTGGGAATTCTAACCAATAAAAAAAAATTACAATCCATAAAACTGAAATTCCATTCACTAGAAATAATAATAGAGAAGTGGGATAAAATAGCTATCAAAATTCTGACAAGCAGTAACGCTTGTATACAATTTAATCCAACCCACACTACAATAATAAACCTTTTAACCGAATCACACATAAACCCAGTTCACGACGTGTCCATAATCTTACGTCACCAGCGGGACATAGGTAGCTAATCAGGTTAGGTCTAGACCCAGACTGAGTTAGTACACCTAACTTGATTGTGAACAACACAAACCAGGAGATAAATGCATTAGAGGGAATAAAGTTTCGAGAACGAAGTATTTTAACAGACACATATTGTTATAGCGGATTAAAACATGTACCTACTTTTGAAGTTTGGAATTTGGAGGTTGAGAATATCGTTCTTAAAATATTGCTAAGAAATGGTCGCACGGTTCGATCGATCAGGTTAAGCTACGCTTGCCGCGGTTGGTTCGTGGATGGGTGACCATCTTTACATACCAAGACCCCTCCGTGCATTCGGTTAGACTGGAAGCCAACCCCAACATAGTTGGGAAAAGGTTAGACAAATGATGAATATGTAGTCATTGTGGAATAAAGAAAATACAGATGTAAAAATGATAAATCTTCAATGTTTGACATTTCTTGAAGAGTTAATTTATTCGCACGATGGAACGAAACTCTCTTTTGAATAATTCAAACATAACTTATCTATCAATAATTACATTGTTGTTACTGGCAATGGTCTGCGCAAAATGGCCTGGATTACTTTAGCGAACGAACCACTTAGGATAAGCCTAATTCTAACTTAGGTGGGTAGGTCACCTAAGTTAGAATTAGGCTTATCCTAAGTGGCTCGTTTTGCCAGTCAGGCTCTTAACCAAAAATTAAGGTAAAAGCAGCGAGAAAAAATACTACAAATATGAAGTCCTTTCAAGACCACAGTGCAATTGACGATGATGAAATTGACCACAACAAAAACATGAACATTATTATGACTCAAGAAATAAGACTCGTCGCGGACTTTCAAAATCTACTTTATTTGAAGCCCATTGAGGATTGTCATAAAGTTAGCAAACGTTTACCGCAGTTACAAAGTTACGTTTGTTTATCTTTCCTGTTTGAGATAGCCTTTCCATTTCCGACCTTCTACAATTCAATTATTCTAAGAAAAAGTTTCCGTAAGGTTGTTGGTAGTCCTGCATAGCTATTCACAACCATTCGACAGGCTGTCGTATAGAAAATTACACTTTTTCAATTGCTTATTTGCCTTTCCCTCGAAAGAAAATAGCTATCGGAAGAATAGATAGCGGTCGTCTTTTTTAATTAAACTGACAAAATTTTCGAGTTTTGGATTTCGCAGTAGCCTTTATAAAGGACTTCTGTACATTACTAACTTAACTACGCGAAACAATAGTTCGTTTGAGTCTATCACGTGATGTATAACAATTGATTGATGGTCGATTCGTAATAATAAATGGATTTGAGAATTCAGATTCATTCAAAGCTGAACTATATGTGTATATATGTATAGTGAGAAAGAAGCATTGATTATGTTAATTAAGAAGTATACAACAGAAGATATTCGAAAATTGTCTGGTAAATATTTACGTAAGTAGAAAAATCAGTTTTTCCAAACAAACGAGTCGACATTGGAGTGTTCCATTGTGGACTCGTCATCATATTGTATTAATAAGTTTCATCTAAATAATGTAGATAAGTAAATTGTTCAAGAAACATCGGAATTAATGAAATTTTTAATTAAACACCTAAATAAAGTTGTATGAAAATGATAATAATAGTAAAAAAGTCATTAAAATTAATAGACGCCAAAGGTTGCACGTGTCGCGGAGTAGATAGCGCGCTATTTATAGTTATAAATTATAACCTTACAAGAGAAGTAAAGAAAATAATTCTAGAAAATACGTGAAAATAATTCTAGGTACGAGAAGATGGAGTAAAGAATAAGATGTATATTTATATACGTTTGTAAGACTGTTACGAGACTGTTAAGCTTGTTGAAGTTGTCTGTGTCTAATGCCACGAGAACAATTTCTGTCTCAAGACAAGATTTTTAAGACCATTTCTACTGATGTAGCAACGTAATACGTCATGTCGTCAAAAGGAGAATAATAAAGTAATCAATGTATATAAAATATTTGAGAGTCCGGAAATTTGACAAACAGCCTTACCAAGGGGTTTCGTGTTATCCAGTACCAGGCGTGTGAAGGTCATAACAGAGTTGTGGGGGTTAGGTTGGCAGTCACTCCAAGAATAATATTAGTATTCAGCTGCAACTAGTTAGACTAAAAGCTGATCCTAACAAAGTTGAGGTGAAAATGCAAGACAGATGATATATTTGCGTAAACTAAGTATTCGCTAGGGATTTAAACATAGCACGCGATACAAGAGAGATATATACAACAGCGCATTTGAAATCACGACATCACCTTTCATTCCGTAGCTCCATTTCTAAAGTAAAATCTCACCGCAGTCGAGGCTTGAGAGCCCTCTCTTTAACGGACTCCTGCTTTTAAAAATATATCACCAAATTCTTTTATACGGAATCAAATATACCGGCTTTTCGAGCGTTGGGACTGACAAAAGGCGAACGTAGACGCCGATACGGAGTTCTGAAAGGAAAAATCGTTAGCCCAACAATGGAGAGGAGAAATTAAAATAATTTCTAGCACAACAGGTCGTTTGAGCCGTGAATAGATCGTGTAATTTGTTTGATAAATGTGTCCAAACTGAGGCTTTTTGTCTGATGAATGATTTTGTTACTACAAATGTTTTGTTATTTATTGCGTATTATATAGACGACATATTGCCATGTCAGAGGTCCGAGGAGATCTTTAAAGGAAAAGTCTTCAAAGGAAATAAAAAGAAAACGCCTTTAAAGGAAATCTGAGTCATAATATCAGGTTATAATAAATAATAATCAACCCATAATGTTCCCACTGCTGGGACAAAGACCTTCTCCCACATTATAGCCCACTCCCTCTTCGAGAAGGAGTGGGCTATAATCTACCACGTGGGTCCACGCGGTGATAGACGTCATATGTCTTCTCAGTTTTAGTTCTAGGACATGCCGATTTCCTCACGATGTTTTACTTCACCGTTTTGAGAACAGTGGTGATGATATTATTTACACGAAGTAAACCACCTGTCTGGGTTCGAACCATAACCAAAAACTCGTCGATCTCCAATTGAATAGGAAAAATCATATTCAGCGAAAAAACTGATAATGAAGATGAATTCATATCACATTCATAAAAAGCCAAAAGCTATTTTAACCCGCTTGATAAAATAAATCCATGAATTCATTGCACGCTGTGATGACGAGTATAAACCCTCCAAAGTAAACATAAAGTTTCAACAATCCAGGTTATACTTCGCCATTCGGCTGTCATCAGGTATCGTCAGCTTTTCAACGAGAAAAGGTATAGGTTTTCAATAAAATAAATAGCACGCTGGTGGTTATACCTGTAAACTCAGCTTTTACGAACTGAGAGCTGTATTTATTTGGAAATCGATAAGAGGTAAGCACGAATGTAAGTCGTTATTCTGCGGGTTAAGACCTCTAGAGCCAAGTGGGTACTGTAGTTGAGTTTCAGGATTTCAGAATGGTTTTATTAAAAGGCAATGGAAATAAAGTACTTGGAATATTATTGATTTTTATGTTAAGTTACGTTTCAAATGAAAGACATACCAAAGGATCTGATTGTAAGTAGGTATGTATCTATTATATGATATATCACACTAGGTACGTACCTGACTCTTCTGTATGTGAAAATAGACTAATTTAAAGTGATAATACCTAATTACTGATCACATGTCGTAGGTACTTGTTGTTGCTGCGATTTGATTTGTTTTTTGACTATCGTAAGGCGTGCCCCAAGGGTGCGTCTTCGGACTCATCCATAGAACGTTCGGTATTGGAAAATAGTGTTCTTTTAAGACCCGAACGATGATTGCATAATCAGCCTATAACGTTCCCACTAATGGGACAGAGGCGTCCTCTGTGAGAGGGAGTGGGCCTTATTCACCACGCGAGCCCAGTGCGGATTGACGGATGTCACATGTCTTTGAATTTTTAGTTCTAGGGCATGTCGGTTTCCTTACGATCTTTTCCTTCACCGTTTTGGGAGCAGTGGTGATGAAATAATTTACACAAAGTAAAGTGCCTGCTTGTGTTCGAACCCATGCCCTACAACTCATGAGTCGCGGATCGAATGGTCCAAGATGATACTATTGTGTTAAGTATGTACAATTAAGGTTTTCTTACCTCTTGAGGCTCCGAATCGACGAACCAGTCGATGGTTGCTGCTGGCAGCGAGTAGTCGGAGGTGCAGTTGACCAGCGCCTGCTCCCCGACTTGTACTAAGGTTGGTAGACCCGTGATCAACGGGTCATACTCTGGCATCACTGGTGGAAAAGAATAGTATTAATCGTTACCTGTACCAAAGCTTTAAATTGAAAAATAATTCTAGTATTCGCCATCGAATCAAATGAAGCAGATGGGAACAAACAGGCACATTTACACGCGTATCAACCACACATGCAATTCCACACCTGAAATCACCTCTCTAGTCTTCACTCTGGAATTCGTAGCCCGAGCCCCAGGATATACTAGCTAGACTAGCTGTGGTTTGAGGCTCACTGGCATATAATACTTTGTAACCTACTGTAGCTTATATTCTGATCTCCTCATGTCGTCTTAACCTGTGGACCTGCTTACTGTATTATTTGGACAATAAATATCTATTTCATCCTACAGCGATCCACATAGCCTGAGGGTGTCTTACACTAAGTTTGCTCCATTCAATAACACGTCTGCCCCAAGGGCTATAAGTTTGACGGCGATTGTGGTCGGGTCATTGTAATTACAGCCTGATTCTTCTGTTAATGCTAGTTAGTGATGTTCCAATCATCGGGAACACTCAAATACTCCGAAATATTTTATTCCGAATTTCGATGTTCCGATATTCAAAAGTCCGAATTTCATAATACCTATGAATTATAATGTCTTTTAATAAAAATCACGAAATTTATTTTACCGAAAGTCGTAAATGCGATTCGTTAGTTTTCCGATTTTCATACGTTCGAAGAATCAAATGCTCGAAGGGTTCTCGGTCCGAAAAACGACATTCCGATTTTCAATATTCCGAATAAACTAGTACTACTTACAAAAAAAACATACAAATCCACATGTTGTGCTACAAAATTTAGTGACAGAAACGAATCGCAGCAAGACCGACTTGGTAAGGCTGGTGGGCGGCCCGTGAGCTGAGGAGCAGATGCAGTGTTAAAACCATCTGCGACGATAAGCTCGCGTGGGGCCGCCCAAACCCCGCAGTGCCGGAGCTGTAACAGACACAATGCTTGCTGCATGTTGCATGCCTGCTTGCATGCTGCATGCTTGCTTGCATGCTGTATGCCTGCTTGCATGTTGCATGCTTGCTTGCATGCTGTATGTCTGCTTGCACGGTGCATGCTTCCTTGCATGCTGCAAATCCCCAGTATTATTGATTAATCACTTCGGTTAGGTTAGGTTAGAACTGTGACTATTAAAGCGCGAAGGCGATGATGATGAATTGGTGTTTCGAAAAATTGTGAATTATCAAATATAATATTATACTTCTCTCTGGCGAGCAAATATATGTGTTTATTTGTATTTTTGATGTTTCGAATGGACTTTTTGTTATTCGATCTATTGAAACTAGGTATTTTGAGAATAGTAATTATAAACGTTAGGAATATTGAAATTTAGGAATTATAAAAATAGGAGTAATGATAAGTCGGAGTTGTTATATTCGGAGTTTTGAACCATTCGGAATTATGAAAATCGGTATTTTTTCATTCGTATTTGTGACTGTCGGAATAAAGTTTTTCGTATTAATGTAGTGTACCCCAAATCATCTTAATGTAATTACATATCAATAATTTTGTATGTCCGAGGCACTGCTGACGCGTGCACTTCGCACGCTCAACCAACCAACAATAATTATTTCAAAAACATAGTGCTTATTGTAATGCTTTTTGATACACAACATGGTTAGCTTTGTTTTCTGGTCCCAATTGTATTTCGCCTGTTCCCGTGTCGAAAAACCATCAACATTATTTATTTACGCGCCAGAAAACCAAACTAACAATGTTGTGTATCAAAAAGCATTACAATAAACACTATTTTATAAATAAGTAATATTTTTTTTATTATTTAGTTCATTTCAAATTGAATAATATTCATAGTTAAGACATATCTACGTCTGTCGGGTTAGCTAGTAACCAAATATATTCTAAATATTTATCTCCAAGACTATGATCTTATTGCCCATACCTACGGTATTTAGATAATAAAACGTATAGAAAACAAGCCAAATAATACCCGTTTATCGTTTTACAAGTTATGAAACTGAGCGTATTACCAAATAATCAATACTAAAGTGGACGACTCGTACTAAAACCCTTGCCCTAACTTTTAACTCTGCCTGTTATTTTATTGTTACGAGCTTAAAAAGGGATATCCAATATATTTTGGGTAGGCTTACCTGTATATTCTCTAAACTAATATTATAAAGAGATAAAATTTGATTTTTTTGTTTGTTTGTTACGCTTTCACGCTTAAACTGCTGAACGGATTTGGATGAAATTTGGCTCATGGCTAGACTATGCCCTGGATTAGGACATATGATATTTTTATCAAAATATTCCCATGAGATCGAGATTTATGCGGGTGAAACAGCTGGACGCTATTATATTTTTATTTACATTCACAATATACAAGTACATGTCAGAGGGGTGTAAAAAAATTAATTGCATTTTAAAGAATTTTTTATTTGCTGTATTTTATGTGTCAAAAACTAGACCAAACTACTGCAATATCCAAAATTGCTGTCAGCTATAAAAATACCAGAAATAAAGGTTGGGAATGTAATGGATTTTTCAAAACTATTTTGTTCGTTGTTTACTTTGCATAACCATCCATACTCGACAAAAATGTGTGCTGTTTTACAATTTGCTTTTGGTTTTATGTTGAATAAACATACTGTTTTTTATCATGTTTACTAACAAGTTTAATAAACTGACTAGTAAACATGATTTGGATATTTTCAATACCAGGGGGTCTACTCCGAAGTGCAAAGTGCGAATGTTCGGATCTGACCGACACATGGCCGAACCGAATATTATTGATAAATGGGAAAAAAGTTCGGATCGGCTCAGTTGGGTCGGGACCATAGTCAATATTCGAAAGAGTGTAGGAGTGTAGGATCGGGACCGACCGAACCAAATAGTAACTTCGTAGCAGGAAACGGCAGAACATTCGGTCGATACTACTTCGGAGTAGACCCCCAGTGTTTCTCGGCTTAAGCATTTGTTGGTGAAAAGCTTCTTTACGGAAAAGTAATTGTTTGCGTCCAAATGATTTTTAGTTTGTTTACTAATTTATGTTATAGGTATTTTATACCGACCTTTTTTGTTTTATCTGTTTATCAGTAGAAGCGTGTAACCTTCAATTATTGCATACTGTTTTAGAACACTGTTTTTATTAGTTGTAAGTTTCCCGAAAATAATAAAATAATAATAACATTGGATATCTGTGATTAATTAGAGCAATTTTTGATAGGGTGGAACTTTCAATAGAAAGGTTACTTTGTAAAATGTGGTTGTGGTTGAAAGTCTTGCCACACAACATTTCAGAAAAAAAAAACATATTTAATTAAAACATATCAGTCTTATCAATTGTATTCCATTTTCTGTTGTAATCCAAAATCATATTTTCCTTAAAAACGTCTTTGTCATAGGAAAACTACATCTGGAATGTTAGATTTAATACCATTCCCGCGCCCTGCCTCCCTGGTACCATTAACGTAGATTCTGGCTTCCACGCGATAATCTCCAGTGTAGAACGACGGTGTATTATATTGGGCTCATCATAATGAGATAATGTTCGGTAAAGCAAATAATATTTGTCCGTATGGATTATTATCTTACATATGTGGGATTGCGTATTGATATTAAATTATGGTCTTATTGTATATTGATATGAGTATTGTTGTTAGTTTAGGGTTTGGTCGTGATTCTTCTTGACATCATTTTCGGGTTATCGTTCGCTGAAATTATGAATGCTTTCTTTTATGGGTACTTGGGTAGCATGTATATTATATATCTTTTAGGTATATTCTTGTCAAAATTATCGAAACTAAACTATGCACTTTTATGGTAATTTATATGGTCTAAGGCAAGTCTATTATTATGTCCAGGAAATCATAATCCACATAATCTTTGATAATATTCAGACCAAAAGTTACTAGGGCAGCATACTCACCAGCAAGTGTCATGTTCGCTGATCGCTTGTCAACCGCGAACCGAGGGCCTTCGCTGGAGACTTCGCACGTGTACTTCGCAGTCCCTCGCTCCGGCCTGACCGTGATGACACACGCCTCAATGTCACACGAACTATTTGTGACGGAGATGTCTGTGCTGTTGAATATTCTTGTTTCTAGCTGTGGACAAAATTTTTGATTAGAAGGAGGTAGTGAAAGTTATGAGGGCATGGCAGGATTACAGAAGTCATGGATGGGGTTTTTCGATGTTTTTTCCAGCAAGGAATAAATTATTGTATATCCTTTCAATCAGGGTTTGGCTTGTATCAAGTGTCTACAATACATAATAAGTGGTCTGAATTGGGTAAAAAAGTAAAGAGCTACGACGAGATCATTTGGCTGGATATTTGTTAAATGTCATGCAATTCGAATAAATTATTATTGCATCTGTAAGAACCTTCGCAGATGGCCATGCTTCTTCGCCGCGAATAGATCATGCCATTTTATTTCCCGCGGGCGTCGTTTGAACAGATAACCCTCTCTCACACTTGAATTTTACGACATTTGCGGGATGACAAAAAGCCAATATATGTCCTTGTTTGTAAGTACCTACGTAAGCATAGTTCTCGTCTCGAGCTTTGTTTGATTTCAGAGTTAACATAAAGCCGTGTCTCCGGCTTTGTAGTCGTGAAAAGTCAACATTTTCCGGGAAACTCAAAAACAACTGAATACTTTTTCAGTTGTTTTTGAGTTTCTTCACGTGACCTGCTGCTGGTCTATGTTTTGGCCAAAGAATCGGCATTGCCATACAACGTGGCAATGCTGCTATTGGGCACTTTTCCTGTTGACAGCGATGCGGACGAACTTTTTGATGGCCTTTGATTATTTACCCTCCTTTTTATATGTATACTTGCACATTTATTATTTTAAGAAGTAGTGTTAGCTTTTAGAAATACTTTACTAAATAAATTAATGAAATCTATTCATTAGTAGGAATAGCGATGAAACAGAACCAATTAGAAATAGAAAATCACTTTCGGATTTGTAATATTGGTTCAAAATGGTGACAAATTATTTTAAAAGGAGATAAAGACTCCACAAACGGGCACACCTAATTATACCTTTTCAGTTCCCGCTACATAGATATAATAAAATACATCTCGCAGATTACCAGCTCGGGTTTAAAAGCTGTTGAAAGGCTCTTCAGTCTTCAGAGCCCTCACTTCGACCTCATTCCGTAAAATATTTCCTAGTCGCAGATTCAAAAGGTGGTCATAACAGGTGAAAACATTCCCCACTTTAAAATAACGTTTATAAAATGTTATATACGTGTTCCGCATGCAGGTTTTTCTTGTCCAAACATTTTTTTTCTGGCGGTCCGCGTGGTGAGCGCAATATACGGACGCTACCGGAACGAAAATATATTTTTTGAAGCTTTTCATTTATTGAGAGGCTGTTTTTTTTTTAATTACGTAGATATATTCAAAGTTATTAACGTTGGCGTGAATTTCGTTTAAAAAATGTGTAAACTAGTACCACAAACCTACACTTGCAGTGACCTAAAAAAATGCACTGGTGTAAAAAATATGTCATGGTAAAAATGTTCTTTGTAAATAAGCAATATATGACAGAAACTTGATTATTGCAAAAAGTGTGATACGTTGCGGTTTGGGTCAACTTTACGCTGGGAGTTTTTCACGCGCCGCGCTGTCGCTGGTGAAAAGAAGGCTACAATAGTGCGCTAATGACTTTATGCCGAGAATATTGCTCCATCACATGCTGTATCTTCTAAGTAACTTCATTTTATATCGGATCAATACACAGGATGAACAACTTTATTATAAAAAATAAAAACAAGATTTTGTCAAATCGTTTTATAAATTATGGACTACTGAGGTAACAAATATAGTATCAAAAAATAACCAAACAGAACCTTCTCATTGTTTGTTAAAAAAGTGGTGACAAATATGCATACTATATATGAAAACTACTTGTTACATTTTTAGTAGGTATAAACCCACTGTAAATATTTACTGTAAACAATGCTGTTTTAGAAACATGGAAGCTCAAATAAATGTATATAAATAGAAAACAGTTTTTTTTTATTAAAAAATCAGGGTAAATTAATATTTTCCCTTTGAAAAATGATCGTAAAAGAAACGTAGGAATTAGCCAAGATCAACAGAAATACATAATCAAAAGACGAAGCGACCTTTTAATATGATTCATATATTCAAATTAAGACATTACAGTACCAACAGAAATCGGACACTTTAATACCTTTAGTTCGCCTAAGAGCTTTTCAAGAAGTCTAATCATATTAAAATTCATGTTGGAACATTAAGGCTTTACAAAAGAGGCTAATTCGCGTATTTCACGTTTTTTCTGTCTCCTTAATGGTGCCTAGGTCCTTCAGGCTTATGAATCGGACGCAGATAAAATGTAATTTTGTACGGATTTTTGAGATTTGGATTTTCAGTAAAAAGACCCATCTAAAAAAGGGACATCTGTCAGTGGGTGTAAGTAAATTGCGAGTAAATCCGAGGGCTTATTTCCCCGTGGCGATTTTTTTTATCGCGCTCTACTCTTTTGACGCACTGCTTAGCGCCGAATTTTAAAATCCAATATTAAATATTTTTGACGCGCTGGGATGCATTCTGCTGTATTTTCAAGGCTCAGCTCAACACCGAGAGTTGAAAATCCAGTGTGTGATAAAATTTCATCGCGAGAAAATATCGCCCGTGTGTACGAAGACTTAGAATCATGATGGCAACCGAAATACCATGAATGCTGCTCTCAAGTGTGGTAGTTATACCGTCATTGGGCTCAGATCTTCACTGGGAAACTAATGTTCAGCAGTGGATTAGTAGGTAAATAGTAGTTTAGTATGCTAACAGCTTAAAGTAGTCTTTGACTACTTGGCTCAAAGGACTTAGTACAACTCACTAATAAATATTTGATTATGTAGCAGGGATTATCTAAACGTTTGTAGTTGATGAAACAGTAATCATTGTGAGCGTAGAAAGTTGTGCTCAGATATTATACTTACAATAATTAATTCAGTGAACTGGCTTAGTCTGGCCTTGGGTCACACAAGTCTAGGTTAGGAAATACAAATAAAAATAGTCACTCACATTGTGATACTGTTTCAACTAATAGTCCTCCAGAACGTATATCGGCCATGGTGACTAATCTCAACGGGGACTAGACTTTGACGTGGGAGATATTATACAAAGAAAGAATAAAGCTTATTTGGACACAGTTCGTGAAACACAAAATACAAAATTAACAAAATAAAAATAATGCTTCAAACGGCAATAGTGTGTGCCTCACGGCGGCGCCTAAACTGAAGCTGGTTTTCTAATGATCCTTAAGGGAAAAGTGACGGGGAGTACACACAGTTTCAACATACCTAATACATTATTTTTATACTTATAAATAAAGAAACTAGTAATCAAATACCCGCTTCATCTCTCTCGTCTCCTTGTCCGGTTGAGCATGCGTTGCGTCGCCGCACATCGTTGCAACGCACTGTGTGGCATGTTACTGTGGTTTGTGTGTAGATAACATTACAAAAATAGGAAACAACAAAGTCTCAGCAAAACCTGTTTTTCGCGATCGCGAAAGTGCACAAGTGTGTGCGCAGACACTGGTGCACTTTCTTTTCCCTCACTCTCATAGTCTGATGGGGCGCAATCCGACAGGTCGGGCAAGATGTTAATAGTTTTTTCCATTAGGAATTTCTTAGTAACAGCCCAGAGTTTGGAAGTTGGCGGTGTGATACCCCCGTGCCTCAGAAAGCACGTTAAGCTGTTGGTCCTGCGCCAGCTGTGCTATTCTGTATATATCTCACTGTGAAAACTTAGGTGAAGTGAACTTGAAGTGAGCTCTCAATAATACCAATCCCACAGCATCAGATGAAAAGACAGCTCACTTTAAGCTCACTTCACCTAAGTTATCACGGTGAGATTTTACAGAATAGAGGGGCTGTTCTAATTAATTAGACCTCCAAATTAAAATCTATTGAGATCAAAACATTGTTATCAAACGAAGGTAAAGTTTAAAGTAATTAAATACAAAATATATTAATCTAAATTCAGAATTCAAGACGAATATAAATTCTAGTATTCTCAATTTGTTTTATGTAACCCGAGACTACTTGAGTAACTTGAAATTATTTAATTAGATTTTGGGAGGCTGTTTTGTCTCTACAATTTTGAATTTCTATCACGTCTGTAATTGGGTTGACAGTATTGTTACAACTGCACCAAATGATAATAAAATTTTGTTTGGCGTGCGACTGTGTAGTCCTCAAATAAACATGCTAAAAGCTCTGCCTGGCTTGCCGAGGTAGGGCAGGTAAATAAACACTTAGACTAGCAAATACTGCATCATGGGTACTACCATAGCTTCTGAAATACAGTTCAGTAATTTCTGCAAAGCATTGTAAATAATGAGTGGCATCCAAGGACTGGAAGACGAGGTGTCGGTCGTCCGGCGGCGAGCTGGACGAGCTGGGCGGACGACAGTGTGGCCATGGCGGGTGAAACCTGAATGAAAGTGGCTATGGAGGAGTGTAGAGATTGGCACAAGAAAAGCGAGGCATATGTCCAGCAGTGGGTTAAGGCAGGCTGTGGATGATCATGATTGTAAGTAATTAGGTAACTATGCTATTTGAGAAATCCTCAAGAAACTCAATAAAATATTCAGTTTTGGAATATCTACTAGAAATACATGGTTTGGTAAGAAGTAAGTAAGAAACAATTTTACGTGTAATTAATTTCAACATTTTTAAAAGCCAACACACTGACTTCTTCCGCTTTCCATTTCGAAGATACATTTGAATGAAAAACGTAAAAAAAGCGCGCATCATCTACTGAACGATACAAATAGGTACACAGGTGAAACCTTATGAATAAAAATGAACCCGGTATGAATCATAGCTTCGAATATAAGTGCCCCACTACACGACTAATTATGTAGCTTCGGTGCTGAATTGCCGTGAATATCGTGTTTCAATTTACCGTGTAATCTATCGATTCACTATCGCTCTAGTTATGAAAAGACGATATTTTATGGGAAACCGGAAAATAAAAATAAATCGTCAGATTTGGCTGACAAACCAAATGAGAAGGAAAAAGTTTAAAAAAACGTTAAAACTCAAACTCAAAGTATTTATTTCAACTAAACCAATTACAGGCACTTTTGAATTATTGTCAAGGGTCGGTCAGTCAAAAAGATGAAGCTAGTTGCCCTTTCCAAAGCGTAGTAGGTACCTATGGAGAAGAACGGGCAAGAAACTCCATGGACACTCTTTTAAATCACAATAATATGGTTACAAAGTATTGGTTACATCTTACATGTTAAAAATGTATGCACGTGAGAACGATGCAGAACGTTAAAAGCGTCCGTAATGAAAAGATAAAAAAAAGAATTCAAATATTAAATTAAATTAAAATAAGCCATGGCAGCAAACAATTGACCAGTCCCTACTGACGGCGCCCGTTCACGAACATGACGCACAGATTAGCACCATTTTGAAGGGAGCTAAATGATCCAACACACGCGCCACCATCAGCGAGACATTAGAGTGAGCATGACATACTCTCAGCTGCCAAGGCACATTCAAGTCAATGAAAGACGTACCCAGTAAATGGTAGCTTTATAGTATGTACGAGTACATAGTACTCACATATGTGCTATGCAATTATACAATACTAGGAGATTGAATATAAATAATGCAAAAATAGTATTTTAAAATCTTCGAGCTGCTGAAGATTTTCAACAGTATGTAGGTAGGGTAGGTGTGGGAAGTATTTTCAAATGCTAATCAATTTATATATACGTCCTGTGGAGCTGGACCAGCGTTTAGCCAAGCATTCTTGCCAGCGATGTAATCCCCCAACTTATAATATGCTTGGCTGCATAGTGTGCGTTTTATGTAAGATTTGAATTTCGTTTCACTGAGTTGGAGTATGTGGAAACGATTCCTTAACAATTATTTTATCAGAAGGATATTGTTTTATTAATGAACCTCTCCTTCTCACCATCATCCTACAGCAGTCCACTGCTGGACATAGGCCTGTCCTATTGCACGCCATTCAACTCGATTTTCGGCAAATCTCATCCAGCTGCTACCAGCCATCCTGCGAAGATTGTCGATACACTTAGCCTGAGGGCGTCCAACCGATCCATCCGTACCGTCTACGTTTACCGATTTGCGGTCTCCACTCAACCCCAACGGTCATTGGTTCTACGGCTATCATGGCCAGCCCATAGCCACTTGTTAATTCTGTGAGCTATGTCGACAACTTTGGTTCTCTGCCGAATCACCTCTCCTACAGTACCATAATACTGTAGAAAACTTAAATCAAAAACTAAGTGCACTACAAAACAAACGTTCCACAACAGTCATGTTGCAGCGTGTGAAACTAGCGACCGCTACCGTCGGGCCGTGTGTAGGGGCACTAAAAGAACGGGCTGTAAATAATTCAGTGCTGAATTACGATCCGGTACGAATACACGTTAAATGTTTCAAAACGTTCAACTTTGTGGCGGGCTTTGTTTTGCGCTTGCTAAAATTGAAAAGATTTTTCGTTTTAATAAAAGATTATCTTTGTGTAGTATTTTTGATATACCTACGTTTATTTGATTTATAACCCTGTTATTAAATAAATCAGATAAACATAAAATAAGTAAGGAAATAGGTATGGTATTGGAAGATACCGATGCCCAGCAGTGGGTGAATAACAACCAGCAGCAATCAGATCAGGGGGTCCGACCGGAATAGCTCGAGTTTTAGATGATAATGATTATGATGAACAGATGCTCCAGCATCTGCCTAGCCTTTTCTCAACTATGTTGGGGGCGGCTTCCAGTCTAACTAGATGCAGCTAAGTATCAGTATTTTACATGGACACTGCCTATCTGGCCTCCACAACTCAGTTATTAGGTAATACCATACCCCATGGTAAGACTATTTATCACACTTTCGGGCTTCTGACGACCCTTAACGACTGACAAAGATCCACGAATAACAGCTGGGACCAACAGCTTAACGTGCTTTCCGAGACACGGAGGGGTCGTGATATTTATGTGCAGATGATCACCTATCCACGGACCAACCGCAGCAAGTGTAGCTTAACCTGATCTATCGACCCTGCGGGTGTTATTATTTACCCACAAGCCTATAAATAAACGGAAGAAACAAATAGAAAAACTGGCCAAGTGCGAGTCGGACTCGCGCACAAGGGGTTTGATTGATTTTATTTTTAATATTTTGCATGTTTACTTATTATTTTGTTATTTTTGTGGGTACGAAGTTTTCCAAGTAAGCGCATTTTACATGTTAGGCCTCTATAACTCCTGAACTAACAGAGTTATCTAAGCCGTTATAGTTTTCCTTCAAAGTTCATCACAATCATGGATTACCATCACGATTTTTTTCAGAATTTCCGAGCTAGCCGTTTAGCTTTTAGAGGGGGGGGGGGAGGAGGAACGCCCTATTTTAACAAAAAAACACGCTTTAAAGTTGAATATCTCGCAATCAGTTAACTAAATCAATAAAAAAATCGCAAAAATACATAACACCGCATCGCATCGCAATCGTTTTAGCAACCTCTAAATGAATTTAAAAGACCTATCTAATGATACCCCACAGTTGGATAGTCGCGGGATTAAAAAATCATCCCCACTTAACGTGTAGGGGAGGAACCTCAAAAAAAAATATTTTTCGTAATTTATTTTGGCACTTTGTCGACGTGGTAAATACATATATCCATGCAAAGTTTAATCTTTCTAGCACAAACTGTTTGGAAGGTAAGCCCAGGACGGACGGATGGACGGACATGACGAAACTACATATAAGGGTTCCGAGACGTGAACTACGGAACCCTAAAAAGAATACAAATACACATACTTGCTTATTTACAAAAGCATATTCCATTATTTTATGTTTTCATTACAACGATAGAAACTAACTGGCGAATGTTGAAACAAATAAAACTTTCAATTAATAAAGCTCCTAATCCGCTGTCTGTGCAGCCCGAGCGTCAGGTATATAATATGTAAACTCAATTACGGACGTTTTCACGTAATTTGTACCGTATTCCGGGGCGCCTCGTTTAAAATTACGTTTTGTATACTTTTTTTATGTTATCCGTCAGGAATTTAAATTACGTTGCAGCCGTTTTGATCTGTCATGTCATTACTTTTGCGGGGTCTTCAAAAGATGAGAAGTAAGGGGATTTAGACTTCAAAAAGCGGGGATTCACACTTCAAAGTCGTCTTGACGCCATTGTTTGATGTACTGGTGCTTGCTTTGTTCTGAATCTTTTGTTTATTTTAAATTTTCAGTGAACATGTTTGATGTTTGGTATTGTAGTATATTTTTTTTTGTTTTAATTTAAAGTTGATGTGAGTATTTTTTTAGTATTTCTAAGAATAAAGGAATATTTTCTTTTAGCATTTGATACTATCAGTATTAATGTACTGAATTTGCTCTTCTAATACGTCAATTTTGGTCTTTGGATTTTGAAGGCCTCGTGGCTCGACCCATGCGCAATTATTACCTGATAAAAGCCGCACGGGTCGATCGATCAGATTAAGCTACGCTTGCCACGGTTGGTCCGTAGATGGGTAATCATCTTTATAACTTTTTTGTGGAGGTCAGATAGGCAGTCGCTCCATGTAAAATACTGGTATTCAGCTGCATCCGATTAGACGGGAAGCCTTCCCCAAAATATTTGGGAAATGAGCTATTAGGCCGGTGATGAATAATTTTTGTGTCTGAATAAATGACTAAAATAAGTATACATCTCAGATAATAATAGATAATAGAAGATAATAATAATTGAAGATTTCATGAAAATTTCAAAGAAACACACCAAACTTGTCCAGTCACCATATATTATGCATATTTTACGTAAATTGCGAAACTTTTGTTTTAGAAACAACGAGAGGAAACCAAACTCGACTAAGTTTAATATTTAATTTCCGAGCTTTCATGGTGAGGAATTTCTCAGAAGAGGAACTTAACGGGAAATCTGGGTACTCAAGTTTGCTTCGGTAAACCTTACACGTGTTTGACATTCATGGAAACAGTTATTAAATACCTAGCAGGAAAATTTACCTCAAAACATCGGGAATTATATTTGGTTTGATGAGAAAACATCATCGGTAGGTGTACGAGATGAACATCATTCTTGAGTTGAGGAATAACTTTTTGTTGGGGCTTTTTATGGTAATAGTAATAATAATTTAGGAGGAGAAACACCTGAGGAGGGCATCTCGTTGGGCAGCTGGAGCAAGGGCTTATTCATAAAGCGGTACTTCTGTACACGGCTCGCATTGTCAGAAGGTTCCTCTCTCTGGAACCCTGACCGCCGGTAGCTTGGACCCTGTTCCCGATATCGGCGGGCTACTATTTTTAAATAAAAAAAATCTTATATTTAAAAATATAATTTGACATATAAATTATATTTTTAAATATAAGATTTTTTTTTAATGAAATGGAAATAAAGGAGAAAATAATTTTATTTCCAATCTTCAGGACACCATCAATGAGGTCTCGACTCCTGAACTAGGGTCATCCTGTATGACAGGGGTCGAGGTTTCTCCAGATATATGGATCAGCATGAGCAGGCTTACACTATATACAATTAACACTGATTTTTTACAAAAATAAAAAGGAAATATTGCAATAAAAAAATTTGACAACTACGGAATGAACAAAAAAAAGTTAAGACTTAACTAAGTTATGCTAGCCTCAAGAGTAGGTTATGAGTAGCCAACTAAAATGCTATAACTACTATGCTACAGTTTGTATAAACATAGCCAAAAATTGCTGTAAAACATTTTAAAAGAGCCTGTAGCAACTACAAAAGTTAAAAATGTTTTTTTTATTCCTTTTTTTACCCGACTGTAAAAGAAAGGTTAATTTTTTTTTAATATAAAAAAAAAACTACAGAAAAACTTAAGGTGATGAAAAATTAAGAAAAGGCTTCAACAAACACATTACGTACTACGTCCTAGCCCCATAAAATGTTATAACATAATTACTGTCTACATATTTTCCTCTGGCAACACCTGACTCCATTAACTAATTAAATTCACCGCGAGCCTCAGTGTTGCCAACACGAATAAAAGGAAACTCGTTTAGTTTACAGTAGTTGGCAGGAAGGAGGTAGGAGGTAATAAGGATAAGTAGAATTCGTGTTTAAGATAAGTGGTTAGTTTACAAACACCTTTTAAAGCAGCAGGTTATAAGAAATCTAATATTCAACTTCCTATCTCACTGATCTTCTATGCATATTGAACAGTTCCGTGACGAGATAGAAACATAACATGACACGCCCGTATTCCCCGAAGGGTGAGACACAGGGTTGGATTTTGTACTATAATTATAGTATTTATACTATAATTTCGCCCTTTGTACTATATACTATCCAAATCTAAGGATAGTACGCTAAAATACTATAATTTAAAGTTTTTTCCCAAATGCTTAGTTTTACGTCATATGAATATTTCGACCGTGCGTGTATCCGACTAAATTCTGATCTTGCGATGTTTTCTGTGTCGATGGCCGGCGATTCCCCGATTATCCTCCGTAGTACACTTCTATCTTTCCACTAATCTCGATCCTTCCATTCCATTCGAAATTCAATCAAAGTGTCAACAATGGTGAAAAACCTCACCAAGACTAAAATACGAAACAAACTGGCAACACAATCCATAGACGCCACATTATTGTCTTGTGACGCTAGCAAAAGTGGGAATTGTACTGATTTTATTCCTACTGAGGATATATTATGTTGACGAGATTAAATGCCAAGGATGAAGATCTAGCTAATAGTATCACCCAGGATTCACCACATAGCACTGTATTTTGAGAGATAAGAGTATAGTATTTTTTTTTTTTGACATGTATGTAGACGTGCCCTAAAACTCCGCTAAATATAATATTCAAGAACTGATAAATTTAGAAGAGGAGTAAATTTTGTCATACCTGGTGACTACCTAATAAGTTAAATTAAAAATAATGAAAGTGTACTATAATTTTTTCTAAATACTATCCTTTTCATTTTTTTGTGCTATCTTTTTCAACGTACCTAAATCCAACCCTCAGAGGTGTACCAGCTGTAGTAGGTACACCCACATTTCGCCAGTTATGTGGTGGTCCCATGTAACAGCGGGCGAGCCTATTGCGATCACCCGGGCACATGTCTAGACGCCAGGCTGAGAAATTACAGATGGCAAAACCCGAGAATCGAACCCAGGCCCCTGGCTCAGTAATAGCGCATTGAAATAAGAAACACACTGTGCAGCTCTAAAAATGGTTTATACGCGAACGAAGACAGGAAACTAAAAGATTTCATGATTTTCGTAGGTAATTTAAGACTGGGTTGAGGGAATACGTTGTAAAGAAGCCTGAGGGGCAATCCCGTCAGCTCACCGCCCGGTAAGGACCAGGCCCGGGTCGACGCCGACGGCGTGTTGTGTTCCACGCGCGCCTCAAAGAGGATGTCAGCACGGACTGACAGGGTCCGCTAGGGCCGATGCCTGCCAGGGCCGAGGGTTGTTCAAAAGAAATACCATGGACCCTGGCACAGGCAACTGAAGGAACACGGGTGGGTTTTAATCAGTAAAAGTCTGACATGCCCATCCGCTCAGCTCAGAGCGGAAGAAGTCATTTGATGATTTCCCATCCAAAAAAAAAGTATATAAAAGTAATCACGCCGACAAAATTGTAAAATAAAATGTTGAAATAATTTTTACCTCCCATACACGTAGTGTTATTTATTTCTTCCCATGGTAAGTGGTGTCGGTGGATAGGCCGTTCAAAAACGGATTTGAGTGTCTGAAAACCATTTTTCGATTCAGGGATCCGTTTGAGAAATATTAAGCTTTAAAGTGCAAATTTTTCATATAGTCAAGTGTCTGCCACTTAAATGGTGGTTTTTGGATTATAATATATAAAATGAGTTAAAAGGAAAACTATCACAGCTAAGTAGGCTTTACAAGTTTACACTTTGCGGGACACTAAACGCCCCCAGACGTAATAACAGTAAAACTTCTATTGTGTCTCGTTCAGTGTCGCAATGTGTTACCGAGTATTCGAACAATTTGCAGTTGGAATGTATGGGAGAACATGTTTTTAAACTACAATAAATAGATGGGATAAATTCATCCCAACTACGGAACCCTTCATTGTGCGTGGTCCGACACGCACTTGTCCGGTTTTTAATTAAATTGACCTTCTGAAGTTAATGAAATTGTAAGTCCTTGTATGTGATGTACAAGCTAATTACTATAATAATAATTCCCATAAGGCAGTGTGAGACCAAGCTATGTATAAAGCATTATCAGCCTATAATGTTCCCACTGCTGGGACACAGGCCTCCTCTCTGTGAGAGGGAGGGACCATAATCCACCACACGGGCCTAGTGCGGGATGGCGGATGTCACGTCTTCGAATTTTTGGTTTCCTCACGATGTTTTTCTTCATCGTATTGAGAGCAGTGGTGATGAAATTATTTACACAAAGTAAGCTGCCTATGTAACACTAGAAAAAGGGAAATACTTACAACGATCTAAACCAAGGATACAAAATCTAAATAGATAGATCATTTATTTGTTCAAAACATAAGTATGCACACACATGGCATGCAAGATGTTACATAAAATTATAGCACAGTCATGTTTTGCCTTAACGGCGTACAAATATAAACAGGTAGGTTATTTTTATTACTAGGTTTGTCCAATAAACAGAGCAATTAACATATTAAATTAAAACTGAATCAATCAAATTATAATAAATATACAATAGATTAGTGTCAAAAACTCGTCATCGAAATGAATAATAAAATAAAAATTAGCCAGTCAAAAATCACAGTAATTAGGAATAAAAAATCTACACCATTTATGTCACACGAGTCAGATCAATTTACTTAAATACTATACACAACATCAATACCTAATGAATAAAAAAAAACAAAAACAAATGCTAAAACAAAATGTAAATAAAAAAATACAACTACTTATATCAATACTTTGTCAGTTAAAAACTCGGAAATTTTGAATTAGAAAGTTCTTTATTTTTTTCTTAAATAAGAGAATATTCAATTCCTTAATGTGGGCCGGAATGTGATTAAATATCTTTGGCGCCATGCAGAACACACTTTTAAGCATCAGTGCTGTATTAGACTTTCTTACACACAATGCACTATAATCCCGTCGACTTCCGGTATTAGTATCTGATAGCTTCTTGAAAAGTTTTGGGAATACTGAATAACCGTTACGCTAAAACACTTTCCTGGTAAGTACAGACATCTTGTATTAAAACTTTTGCTATACGGAACCAAATAGCGTATAAAGACAAGGTAAGGCATCATTATGCACGCTCACGGAGTTCACTAACTATTGACGCGTTATTGTAAATAGATAAATATGATACTTGATGGGTCGGATACCTGCCAGCAAGTTTAAATGTTAAGCTGAATAGAAAGTGGGATATTTTGACAGATTCTGTTAAAGGCTCAGTTTTTGCGTAATAATGTGGGTATAATCTAGGTACATATTTATGGAAACAGTAGTTTGTGGGAATTAATTTATGAAACCCTCTTTACATTTAACTTTGTTGGTATAATAAGCAAAAGGCAGCCTAAGTTTTCCAGGAAAAGTGTTTATATCATCATATCAGACTCAACATAAACTACATTGTTAATGTAACCAATCATAAATGCTTTCTTTTTGCTGATGACATTTCCATAATTGTGACTACTGATAAAAAATATAAATCAATCACGGATCATGAAGCGGACATAATTATAACAATAGACAGTCTAATTAACTGGTTAAATAATAATAATTTATCTATTAATCTTAACAAATCAGTATATATACAATTTAATCAATCTTATAATAATACATTTAATTTTAAAATTGACATTCCGAAAATTACACAAGTGACACAAACTAAGTTTTTAGGAGTAGTAATTGACGAACATTTAGACTGGAAAGCACAGGTTGATACTGTATGTAATAAAATAAATAAATTTGTCTATGCGTTCAGACAAGTAAAAAAGTCACGTCAAGAACTATTCTTCTATGAAGTCGGCGTGACCAATACAGACTTGTGCTAGATGTGCTGCCCCGATCAGCGAAATATAATAAAAACTCTCTGGCTACGTGTGTACACCTCTATAATAAATTACCAAAAATGTTTAAAACACTAAACTGTAAATTATTTAAAATCCAATTATATAAATGGCTCATTAATAATAATTTCTATAGCATTCATGATTTTTTTAATATGAATTCATAATGTATCTTCAGTAAGTAAGTTTGCATGCTTTAGTATTAAGCAAAACATGTCCGATCTAATGTTTTTAATAACACCTTGTATACCATGTTTTATGTTTTATGCAAATAAAATATCTTATCTTATCTTATCTAAGAAAGTGGAACGGACTTGTGTGAAGTACAATGAACACTATTCTAAGTTTTAAAATAATTATCACTTAAAAAATTAAGTTATATTAAAATTGCTTATTAGTCTTATAGGCTAGATTGTAATAATTTTTTTAAGAACCCGGTACTTTTTAATAAAGCATAATAAAAATAGGTTTTCCGTGAGTTTTCTCTTGATGAAATATCTACCTATGCTTCTGTGGGAATTGTCTCTTGTCTTTGGTGATCGTAAGGCTATTTGTGCACACACATTATTCTTGCCTTGAAAATACGGTTTATTCGCTATGTGTAGACACGGTCGTCGGTGTTGTATGGATCACAATGGAGCTTGTTGACGGACACGTTTTTGCTACGGCACTGTTTATACGGCGTACCGTAAAGAAACCGTGCCGTGTACAAAGGGCCTGAACCAGTATTCTTTATATACAAAATCAAAATCATAATCAAACGTCATAATTTATTCAAACTTGGCTGAGAATCAGCATATTTTGAACGTCAAAATTATATAAGATAGTCACGCCCTTCACTACTTCCTAGTGATTCAGCTGGGACGAAGAAGTCTGCATCAAAATTACCAGCAGCACAGCTGTCTGTGTTAAGTTAGAATAACTTGATTCTATATGTAAAGTAATTATCAATACGTGGTGTCCGTTATGGCGGTCAGGAGATATGTGAAATGGTCACCTAAACTAGTAGCGAATCATTATCACAACTGTTAAAAATAATGGCATCACATTCAATGTTCAATATGTAGGTACTTATATAGGTAGTAAATGCTATGCACTGAAGGGCCTGTGGCTAAGTGTAACAGCCGCACGGGCTGATCGATCAGGTTAAGCTATGCTTGACGCAGTTGGTCCGTGGATCAGTGCATGGACTATCTTCACATATCAAGTCCCCTCCGTGCCTCGGGAAACACGTTAAGCCGTTGGTCCCGGCTGTCATTCGTGGATTTTTGACAGTCGTTACGGGTCGACAGAAGCCCGAAAGTCTGTAAAATGCTGCTTCTGCCTGGAAGCCAATTTATTATACTTCGCAGCAGTATGCTGAACTAGGAGCCTTTTGGCCTCGTATAGGACTTTCTGTTTCATTTTTCTTTTTGTTAATTTAAAAAAATATACCTATATAATTTGGTTTATTATTTTTGACTTTGTTTAATAGTTTGTTTGTGATCTTCGTGTACGAGTCGCAATAAATTCCTTTTCTTTCTTTTCGAACCCCAAAGTAGTTGGGAAAAGGCTAGGCAGATGATGATTATGGATAGTCAATGCTAGAGTAAATTATTATATAGACCTGTGATATAGACTAAACCGCCACAATTTTCACACAACTTTTTTCTTTGACATACACCTCTTCCCCTCCCAATTTATAACTCTCATACAAAGATTTATCCGAATACGTATTAAATAACGATATAGTTACAAAAGTTGGATCGTATCACGTTTTGAATGTGATTTTTATACGGATAACGGGAAGTGTACCGGTTTCGTTCCTGTCTCGCGAACTTTTAATATATGTGGGTATTACTGTTATCTCGATTTATTTAAATGGCGATGGGTGATGGGGCTGTGACGCGATAGGGGCCCGTGTTCTTTTTAGGGATCCGTACCCAAAGCGTGTCACCGGAACCCTATTACTAAGCCTCCGCCGTTAGTCTGACTGTCAGTGGGCTGTACCTCGTGAACTGTAATATTGAAACTGACAGTTGAAATTGCCACAGAGTGTGTATTTCTAAACAAAATAAAAATTAAGTTAGTAAAAATTAAAGGGATACAAGAAACGTGTTTTCTTCGGCGTTTTTTTGGCTTGTGGTACGGAACGCCTAAAAAAAATATTAAAAAAAAACGGCCATGTGCGAGTCGAACTCGCGTTTTTTTTTAATGTCCTGGTATACGATTTTACCTATCGTTCGGGCTGTACAAGAATAGCTCCTCCCTCAACCGTGTTCAAAAGAATTACTAGACAGCTGGGTTGGTGACTTAATTATCCCTATTATCTGGCTCAGATGCATCGGACGGATGTATAATCGAGCAATTGACTAATAAGTATACACTAAAACTATGGTTTTCTAAAGGCGCTGCCGTCAGCGGCCACCACATAGCATCTGCAATTTATCGGAAACGATGTCACTAAAACGTTTTTTATGATAATACCTTGGTGTGTTTTCCTATAGAACGTTTTTGACACCGTAAAGTTAAACCCCGCTGCCCTCATTTTTACGGCAACCGTCACTGCGGCCGCTCTTCTAGGAAACCGTAGCTTTAGCAAAATATAAACGCAATTTTCTCGAGGTGAGACTTATTTAACGATAGTCTAAATTTCAAAATATGATTTACAACAAAATGATACCTATTAAGATCAACACAGAAGGAGAAATCACTTTTAAATGTTGCTCAATGTAATCCCGGATGAACGCACGCCACCATACACCCCAATTAGAATATTATGTTACAATCACAATACATCCACTAAATTTTTACTATTATGTAAACATTGTTTATTTATGTAATTAGTTTCACTGATTGTGAGAAAAAATTGTGGTCTCATTACAAATTTACGCAAGTACACAGTCGCATACCTACAAGGGTCTAGCATAGTATATGTACTTCATTCATTTTGGTTTGTTTTGGCTGCACAGCAGAAGTGTGACTGTTATTTTCGTAGTTTTAATTATTTTTGAGATAAAAAAAATCCTTTATTAAAAATAACAGAAATCGTTTCACGAAACGATTCCGAACAAACTACTTTCATAATGTGCATTATTTCAGTTACACATTGTATAAATGTATACATAATAATATTTTTTATATTAGTGCTCGTGTAGTATCGTCATCATCAAGTGATCACTTCAAAGCTAATTACTAGTAGTTGTCTAATTACTAATAGCGGTCAATGACCACTATTGCCATAGTAAAACACGACAACAATAGTTATTTTCTTTTTTAAACTTCAAACCTCACTGCCGTATATGGATGAAATTTCAAAACCTCCCTTTTTGCCATACACCCAATGCAAATGCATTATTCTATATTGCAATCTATAGTTGTAGAGATTGAATGAGTGAATGAACAAATTAGGTTTCCAAAGCTTTTAGATATTAAAATACAAAAAACATCAAATTATCCAAGTAGACACAACGAGTAAATTCACATGTTAATAATAAAGCCACGCGGGGGAAGTGGCCTGAGAACGGAGATAATACGAACTCCGTCAACTGTTCGCGACATAAACCAAAGTCGGATCCATTCCATTGCGCATTCATGACTGGAGTATCGACATTTTATATATTTGGCTTTACGTACGCTTATAGTACTCGTGACTGACTGGCTTAATTTATTTATTCATGATACAATTACCTGACAGCGTAACAAAACTACTACATATATAAATTCAAGCTTTCTTCCCATGTGCGTAGGCAGAAACTACAGAATGTCAACTACTATAATCCTTACATACTCTTTTTTCTTTGTTTAGGGTCATACATCTGAAAGCCAATTCTCGTAATATTTAAAACGTTCAAAATCGTCGAACAAATGTCAAAAACTTGTCAAAATGTAGGGAAATTAGAAGTATTTTTTAATAGGTTGAGATCAGACTGTGAACGTTCTTAAAATTACAAGAATTGCCCCTCTGGTCATACAAGCACACCAGTTGCAAGTACTACATACCAGAACTTTCTAAACATCACCATTATGGTATATATCCTTATAGGCCCCCTTTTTTTTTTTTTTTTTGGATGGGAAATCATCAAATGACCCCTCCCGCTCTGGGTGGAGCGGAAGGGAGTGTCAGACTTTTACTGACTAAAACCCATCCATGTTCCTTCCTTAGCCCTTTCTGTTCCAGGGCAGCGGTTAACCTTTCGGAAAATCCCGCCGCCCCGGCAGGCTTCGGCCCTATGGGGCCCCGTCCTCTGCTGACATTTTCTCTTTGAGGCGCGCGTGGAACACAACGCGCCGTCCGGCACGGGCCTGGTCCTGATCGGACGGTGAGCTACCCATTACTCACCGTCCGCAGGCCCGCGCCTACGGTGGCCGGGAGTCGTCACGCGGCCCCCGACGCCCGGAGCGTCTCCCGCGGCGGCTGAGGCGTGAGGTGGTCTCTCTCAGCCTCTCAGCCACCTCCTTCGCTAGCATGACTGCTTCGCAGAAGGAGGTGACTGCCTCCCACTCCCTCTCGCCCCGGACCATGGCTTGCACCAGGGCCGGACGCGAGAGGTCTCCGCCGTTGCCGATCGCCTCTACGAGGACACGGCGGGGCTCCGCCCAAGCAGGGCAGACCGCCACCGTATGCTCCACCGTGTCCTTCGGGCTTATAGGCCCCCTCCTGGCGTTTCCACTCACATCTGCCTTGTAGATACCTTTTGTTAGTCGCCTTCTTTCATCCTCTAACCAAACCCTCTAAACACACTCTTTTCTGGCTAACTAACTACTAGCGTAGAAAATGTAACAAAATAATTGTCAAGCACACACCAGTACTACACGCACTACGATAATCACGATAATATGTAGGCGCTGTCAATATCAAACTGTTACCACCGATGTGCAATCAACTGGCTGTTTAATATAGGAAATATCGCAAATAAAAACCAGAGGGGCAATTCTCGTAATTTAAGAACGTTCACAGTCTGATCTCAGTCTCAATTTGTCCAAAAATACTTCTAATTTCCCTACATTTTGACAAGTTTATGACATTTGTTTGTCGCCGAGATGAGACTGCGACTAGATTTTGAATGTTTTAAATTACGAGAATTTGCCTTCAGGTTGTTATTTAATCGGAGGTCATAAAGCTTAAGCTTTGCCCGGGTCAGGCAAAGTGTTATTTAATCGGAGGTCATAAAGCTTAAGCTTTGCCCGGGTCAGGCAAAGTGTTATTTAATCGGAGATCATAAAGCCTAAGCTTTACCCGGGTCAGGCAAAGTGTTATTTAATCGGAGGTCATAAAGCCTGAGCTTTGCCCGGGTCAGGCAAAGTGTTATTTAATCGGAGGCCATAAAGCCTAAGCTTTGCCTGGGTCAGGCAAAATTTTATTTAATCGGAGGTCATAAAGCCTGAGCTTTGCCCGGGTCAGGCAAAGTGTTATTTAATCGGAGGCCATAAAGCCTAAGCTTTGCCTGGGTC
This sequence comes from Apamea crenata, assembly GCA_949629185.1. Classification (NCBI taxonomy): domain Eukaryota; kingdom Metazoa; phylum Arthropoda; class Insecta; order Lepidoptera; family Noctuidae; genus Apamea; species Apamea crenata. Next base: position 18,842,636 of record OX451361.1, read on the forward strand.
AGGCAAAATTTTATTTAATCGGAGGTCATAAAGCCTAAGCTTTGCCCGGGTCAGGCAAAGTGTTATTCGGTTTTTCCATCAGGAATTTCTTAGTATCAGCTCGGTTGATGGCAATAGGCTCGCCCCTTATTACATAACTGGCGAACTGAGGGTACTATAGGAACACCACTGCCTTACCCTTCAGGGAAATACAGGCGTGATGTTATGTTTTGTGTTGTGATACCTTCGGGTTAAAGGTATACAATAGTAACCTTGTAATAATGTCGTATGTATTTTACTGTGTGTATATAAACAACAAATGAATACCCTACAGAATACAATACCGTTTAACCAAGCTACAAGATATTACGGATAAGTCTTGAGAATAAATTCTCTGAATTGCCCTTGTACCTATACAAAAAAGCGGTTTCCACACCTAGTACTCATTATAATAAATACATGCTATGGAAAAATCTTGTAAGCCAGCAACACCTGAGGAAAAAAAACAAATTCCATACTTTACATGCTAGACCGCGCGCCAAATCTTTTTACGCGAAAATTACGCGCCTTGGTACCGCAAGCTGCGACATTTTACCTCTATATTTATGCGCATAAGCGTGAAAAAAATGGTGCTCATTATTCCTAGTTGTGCGCACAGTTTTCGAGGGCGTGGTCCGAGTTCAAAGAGGAAGCCGGTTTTAGTTTTTGTAAATAATGTGTCGAGGAAACAGCGATACGAGTATTTTTACAAAACTAGCTAATGCATTGCAATACATTTTAAATCTTCACGCAACCACTTACCAAAGTTCCATCACAATTGGTAGAGCCTTTTTCGAGTTTTTGTGAGACTAACACATGGCAATTGATTTTTATATAAATATATATAGATTTACTTAGCATTATACAATCCCTCATCATGACGACTAACAGAGAAGTATGGAAGAAAAATACACGTTGCGCTAACCCCTAACAAATTGGCATAAGGGCAGGAAAATGATGATACAAACGCTCATCAAAACTGCATTTTCCTAAATTGCGCCACAACATTTGGCGTAAAAATGGACGTTGATTAAACAAACTAGTAAAAGAGTACGATTACTCTATTGTATTTTTTTTATTGAAGGCCACTATTACTGCATAATAGTAGTATTTAAATGGCACGAGGTAATGACTGCGGTATGTAATTATTGTAATGCATTTTCGCAATATTACTTAGTTAATGACAACCCTGTAAGTGACATCAACTACTCTTGCAAATTACGGTATTATTTCATTTTTACGCAAACGCTATTATTACTTGAAATTAAACTCTTTATGTAATTAAAAATACCTACAAGAACTCTCACTTAAACTGAAAATACACCGTCGCAAAACCATATTTATTTTCTAACCTTTGTGCTATATCTTGATTCTGATTGGGATTTAAACGTCTGCTCTAATAATGATTTTCAAAAAGTAGACCGATACGTAATCTGTTCCGTTAGGGCTTTTCTTGTCTCCACTTCTGAGTCAAAACGCTGTCGCTTGTATTTTAGACCAGGAACTAAGAAGACCGCGACTGAGGCCATCGTTCAGAGGATCACGGACCGGATAGATATGACGGGCCTGCGATTTTTAACGCGCTACAGTCGTGAGAAAAGTACGACTAATTTGTCTTCCTGGTTTAAATACAAGAATGTGTCTGCCACTCTCCGATAAACAGGATTGCACGGAATGTTTATATCTTTCGCTCTTGTATTCAAATCTAGGTGCAATATAATATTCTGGAGAAATGAAATAAGAAGAATAATACATGAATGATTTAGGTAGAAGTCAGGGAGAGGTTGGAGGAAAGTTTTATCTCTGCTTGCCAAATAGAAAATAGTACAGACAGTATAAACAAAATACATATCTTTGATTTAAGTAAAAAAATATTGGTTTATCTAAAAGCAATTATCAGAAAGGAATAAATATAACGTGATTTAGTTAGTCCAATTTAGTCAAAACCAAGGTAACCGACATAGCTCGAAGAATTGCCAAACTTAAGTGGCAGTGAGCAGGGCACATTGCTCGCAGAACAGACGGCCGTTGGGGCCGAAAGGTTCTGAAGTGGCGACTGCGTACCGGAAGACATAGTATTGGAAGGCCTCCCACAAGGTGGACCGACGACCTTGTAAAGGCCGCAGGAACCTGTTGGATGCGAGAAGCACAGAACCGGTCGAAGTGGAGGTACTTGGGGGAGGCCTGTGTCCAACAGTGGTCTTTCGGCTGAAATGATGATGATGATGATTTAGTTCGCCATTATTAGTTTTGACTGCTGTCATTCAATTGGTCAAAATAACAACAATATAATTACGACTTTTGACAACGGATCAAACTGAATTAAAGTTTCCTGTATTTCACTTCGCTTGTACTCGTATTTGAATACTTCGTTGGTCTAGGAGTTGCAAGTGCTACTGCTGAGCATGAGGTCCTGGGGTCAATTCCCAGGTCGGGCAAAGTGGTATTGTGTTTTTTCATCTGGAATTTCGCAATAGCAGCCCGGGCTCTGGATTTGTGCCCGCTTGATGGCAATGGGTTTGCCTCCATTCATGTGACTTTAACATAACTGGCGAAATATGGGGTTTCTATAGGTAGACCTCTGCCTAATCCTTTGGGGAACAGGCGTGATGTTATGTGTTCACACGAAAGTCGCTCCCAAAAAAATCTAGTACATATTTTGCTCCCGGATACTAAAGTTTATGCCCGATTTCGCTTCTGCCTTTGTCTTCCCCACATACCTTGCCCGTTGACGATGCATTACACTGCACATTATTTAAGGCTAGTCCCGTGTTCCGCATTCCTCTCAACCGAAACATTTATCGTTGTACAACCCGCCTTATATTTCAAATAGGAACTTACACTACACCCACAGACGTGCTAAGAATTTATTATTAAAACGTTGGTTTCTACGATCTTCCTCCATGTTGAGGATTACGAGGTACTTACCTTTATGTTTCCTTAGTTACTTGTGTGTGATACCGGTATTTGTTGAGTAAAATATTCTATTTTTAGACATAATACCTGTGTTTGTATAATGTAAATGGGACTTGGGATTTTTTGCCTATTCGTAACGACGTTGTTTTTTGTGTCTGTTGTCATGGAGATTAAGGACCAAGATGCATTAGTAAAGTGAGCAGCTATGATTGGTATAAATGATCGCAGTCAATGGCGTTAAAGGATTTTTTTTTGCAGTGTGTGGGTAAAGAGAACATGTGTTTTAAGTTAACAATACAACAACCGAAACCCACACGGAACGTGAGACGCGACTACGCGCTTCGATTGTTATAATGATTTAAAAAGTCCCGCGACAATTGGCGCCAGTTTGAACATCTGCATACAAGTTACTTATATACAGGTATGAGGAACAGGGTGTAAACTTCACTCATACTGTATAGAAAAAATCGATCTTCCGACCAGACTGGTATCGTGTCTGGTGGGCAACTGCCCGACGATTGATGTCGGGACGTTGTATATATGCTAGTTGCGCGGTAAACTCTGCTTGCGCGATGCAGGATTTTGCGTGACGTCAGTATGATGTACAGTTAAAACAATGAGCGCGAGCGAATTTCACCTCGCATCCTGAGCTGGATTCGCCTCAGTTTCGCCAGAGCTTTGAAACTGTATACCTACTAATTGTTAGCTTGATAAATAATAAGTACATTTTCCCCCGCTGTAATACTATTACTGTTGACTACACACCTAATAATACTCTAGCGGTGCTTTTAAAATAAATCCTACACTACAACTCTAAAATGTATGATTCTCACAAATAATGAGAATTCCGTACACACGGGAGTTGCATTACACTCATATTTATACAAGTAACACTGCGAAGTTACTGCGGGATCCTCTTAAGCATGATGAAGTGCCGGATTAAGCTGTTACTATAATTTTGTAGATTATGCCCGTGTAATGGAATTATTTTCAGTTAAGTAGGTTTTCATGGAGAAGCATGGTAGTGTATTTAAATGTGCAAATGCAAGTCAGAATTAAAGAAGATAAGTAAGAAGTAGAATTTTTTAGTAACATAACATCACGCCTGTATACCCCAAAGGGTTAGGCAGAGGTGAACCTATAGTACACCCATATTTCGCTAGTTATGTTTAAGTCCCATGTAGGTAATAGGGGGGGCGAGTCAGTTACCATCACCTCTTGAAAATTGTGAAAGTTAAAAATAAAAACCCAATAACAGTTTTCCCGCTTGCGACCACTGAGGCAAGTTTTTAGTAATAAAAACAACAAAAAAAGGTTTAGTTTATTTGACAAGGTTAAATTAATTTGAATTTTGTGCTCATTTACTATCTCCAAAACCTATATCTGACCATTTTGAAAAGAAAATCCCGTGCCTATGATGACCATGGCTGCGTCCGTAAGTAAAACAAAAGAGGATCCTTTTTAGGTCGACTAATAATATGCGCTGCAAGCAGAAATAGTCCTTACGGCGGTCAGATATAGGTTTTGGCGATAGTGCGGGTACATAGTATCGCTAAGCTAACCGTAGCACAATTCACTACGGCGTAGTACAATGCGCTACGGCGTAGCTCAAATTTGTATTTTTGTGATCTTTCGGTTTCTAGGTCATTGATGTTTTTCTTACAGTTTCATTTTATTTGTTCGAAACAATTCGGCAGCTTAGACGTGAAAATATTATAATTTAATTTTCCATTATGGCGTGTAAAGTTGTGTATCTAAATAATATTATTTCTGAAACAATAAGATCCTCAACGAAATTACAAAACGCTTTTGATTTTAATTTCAGGTCACCCACGCGTATCATGAGGCGTTTGAGTAATCTACAATAGCCTCCAGCATTCGTATTATTACTTACTAGAGTAATTTTATGGATATTAAAATAAACGTTTTTTGGAGGTACAATTTCTTTTATTGTACAAAATGAATTGATGAAATGTAAATAAGGGCAGGCGAATATTTTTGCCTAGCAAGTACAATTTTAGTTTATTGAAGGGTTCAGTTCCTTTTTCGTTTAATCAAATTATCATTTTTGATTATATTGATGCAGTTGATTTCCCAAGATTAGTGTAAATATCAAAATCACCGGACTATAAGTTATTTAGTCTTCAGCAGATATTACCCTATATTTAAGCAGAGATGCTGCCTATCCTCCCAAAAGAAAAGCGGGTTAAGCTTATTTGCACTAGCAAAAATAAAAATGTATTTTTTTTTTTTTTTGCTAGACGCGGTTTAGAATAAGGCTAACAGCTAAATGTTGTGATATCCCTTTTGATTCCAATTACTCCCTAGTATCAGAATCACCGTTCTGATACTAGGGAGTAATCATAGCGCATAAAAAAGAAAACATCGCGAGAAAACCATTATGTCCTTGAACCAAATCATTCGGAGACATGTGACCTCTACCAACCCGCACTGGGCTCTCGTGGTGGATTAAAGCCTACTCCCTCTCACATTAAAGGCTGATTATGCTCTCCTAGGTATAACAATTATCTATGTAATGTTCTTCATGACACACGTTAGTAGTTCGAAGCTTCTAGCAGCTGGAATGTTACCCATATAATATTAACGTGGACACGTCACAAGAGGCTACTGTACCTGTGAACTTACATGTTCCGTGTAAGCATATGTGTCTTGTCATCTAAGGGTGATTATATACAGACTTGACTCGTGTTTCCAGGCGTACAGATTGTTCTGAACTGCACCATGCGCCGTCGTGTCTTCGAGTGTGAGTGACATAGTGACTAACCTGTCAGGGAAAGGGCCACGTATTTGTCGACAGTACTGTAGATAAATACGGAAAATTCTCCGATTTTGACGTGAGCGCTCTTTTTTCTGATAAAAGATATACAATCTCCCAAAAAACACAGTCCCTGTGCCACATATTTGATTCATATCAGAAAAATGCTAACTAACTGGGGCCCATTTAATTAATTAATTTATTTTATTTATTTACTAGCTTTTGCCCACGACTTCGTCCGCGTGAAGCAACTTTCTTACATTTTTTTTTCCGTGAGATCAGGTGAACCATCATTCTCAAATACAGTGATAATGATAACCTAGAGTATAAAAATTATCAAAGAAAAAAAAAATAAGTTCGAAATGTACAAAAAGAAGTGGTAACTACATAAACAGAAATATAAAATGACACAAGAAATAAGTTACAGAGGTTGCAAGTAATACCTACATACTAACACAATGAATCCTTAGATTGTGTGGGTTCCGCGCTTTAGGACCCTAAGATTTCAGTTGTAAAGGTGTTTACGGAGTCATGATATACCTATATGTCAGCATCTGGAGTGAATTTTTATATAAAAATTCATCTCTCGGCTGAGCCTATTGAGAGGTGAGTTTACTCCTTTTATTATTTGTTCTGGATGCTTTAATAAAACCCACCGGTGACTGGTAACAATTTGACAATGTTGCAAGTTTATTTCACACATTTTCTGCTTCATTAAACAATACCTGTCGTGAATATGTGTCAATTTTTTATTCTTTTCACAAATATGTCGCATTGTTAGCTATATAAAATAGGGCCCTGATATACTAGGGCCCGCATTTTTTTATTCTGGCTTCACTATCGACGACGTACATTGTATCGGTAAAATCAAGCTAAATTTAGGCCTATCTAACGAAGCCATCAAAGTCAGTCTATCATCCCCTTAACTATTGTTTCCACTCTGCAAGTCTAAAGCGTGCCTACACATGCATAAACAGAATCTTAGGCCCACGCCGTCTGGCCTTGCTCCCGAAACATACATATTTATACTAGCGACGACATATTTATTCAAATCAGTGCTGTGCTTCCGTTAGTGATCTACCAAAACTTGGGGAGTCATTTTTCAAGGAGTGTTTACTCCAGACTTTCTTTCTTTTCACTTTATTATTAAGGAAAAATAGTAAGTCCGGTGTGAAAAATAGTGTTGTCTCTGGCTTCTTTGTTTGTTTCCATATTCTGACTTTAATGTTGAGATTGCTTCGACTAGTGCGTCGAAATACAAAAGTGATTGCTTGATTAACTCACTGAAGGCAATTAGTGTTTTACTCTTATTCTACATAATTCTGTCAGTTGTTTGAGGTTAAGACTTTATAGGTGGAAATTGTTTACCGCCAACTGTGTTTAGAGAGTCGACGCGTTTAATTATAATGAGCTTTAGTTGCTTTATAAACTTGTATATTGTGACACTTATTCGTAGACCGTTTTTATTTATTTTTTATTCATTGAATACAGCCTAAATATTATTTAAAATCAAACATAAAACCCAAAATGCAGAAGAAAATTGCTCAGCCACTGTGAGATCAATTAACAGCATCAGATATTCATTTTAATAATGAGAATGTAATCTATACCCATTAAAGTGATCTATTTAAAACCTCTTTCCCGTTTCTTGTTCTTCAGCATAATATTGGTTAATAGTCCTGGTTTAGAGCTGTGAATAAATACAGTCATGTCTAAACGGGTGGCCCAATTCAGCGGCTAATCTGTGGCGCGTCTAATGGCGCAACGGATGGATCCTTATCATGCGCCCCATTTCACAAGAGGATGCCCGATTGGACCAGCAGATCGGGTGCTGAACTGTCATTAATTAAAATGCTTGCATAGTAATGCGAATGGCGGTTTAGAATACACAATTCAGTGCGAAGCTAATAGAACAGAATACTCTTTATTATGGGGTTCGTCATTAAGTAATAACAGCCGCAAGGGTCGTTCGATCAAGTTAAGCTATGCTTACCGCGCTCGATCCGTGGATGAGTGACCGTCTCTACATACTGAGACCCCTCCATGCATCGGAAAGCACATTGGTTGGTCCCGGCTGTCATTGGTGGATCTATGACAGTCGTTACGGGTCGTCAGAAGCCCGAAAGTCTGAAAACCAGTCTTACCAAGGGGAATCGTGTTACCCAGTAACTGGGCTGTGGAGGTCAGATAGTCGATCGCTCCAAGTAAAATACTGGTATTCAGCTGCATCCGGTTCGACTGGAAGCCGACCCCAAAACTAGTTGGGAAAAGGCAGGCAGATGAGTGATGATTTGGTACCTACTAACAATAACAAAATCAACCGATGTTGTAGAGAATATGACTTCAGGTCCCGATTAAGATAAAATACCTATAGAATACACAGTCACGTGAACGAAGCCGCGGGCATAGCTAGTTATACAATAATGATCAAGAAACAATAGCAAACAACTATATACATATAACGATGATGTTTAAGGAGAGTGGAAGTGTTGTTGTAAGCAAAGTTCCGTTTTGTAGAACTTTGTCACTGCCCAATCACTGTCCCACATGTTAACTGTCTTTTTCTAAAATTGACTTTATTGACTGGTTGTGTTAAAATTCTATTCAAATTCAAGAGAGTGTTTTGTTTTCATTTCAGCTCCCAGGCTCTAATGGTCATGCTGTCCATCGACCTAATTGCCTCAGTGTTTTAGGCCCATAAAAAACTTTTTTTTGGTTAAAATCTAATCCATTTCAACACTCACGGTCTTATAAGATAATGCGCCCCAAAAAGCCAGAATCTTATTAAAACCAGACTGGTTTTTTCATATAAACGACACAAAATCACTCCAAAATACCCTGAAAGTGTGAATTATTTCGTGGCTCTAATAAGTCAGGGTTTCAAAGCATTTTGTTGGCTTTGCGTCCATTAGTCACGGCGAGTGTAACTCGTGAGTAATAAGGACAAAAACGTTCAGACACGGTGACACGACTCTGCTCTGCAAATGACGCGAGAACCGATTAATTAAACTCTGCAGGATTGCGCTTGTGTATTATTGTTCCGGGAACTTTTGTTGGGATATACTTAGTTGAAGTGAACTGATTGCGTTGTTAAAACCTTTTCGACCAATGCGACGTGAACTTGTTTTTGAAGTTACTTTGAGAAAAGTGTGACAATCCATTAGGCCGTAAGTTTAATATCTTGTGACTTCCTTAAATTGACACTTATGTCCCGCTTTCTTTTGACAATGTTTAATACCATATATGCCTTGTTGGTGTAGTGGTCGCAAGCGCTAGTGTTGAGCATGAAGTCTTGGGTTTGATTTCCGAGTCGGGCGAAGAGGGATTTTTCATCTATTTCTCAGTAGCAGCCTGGAGCCTGGATTTGAGCCCGGTTGATGGTAATAGCCTCGCCCCCTATCACATGGGACTTAAACATAGCGAGCGAAATGAGTGTGTAATATAGGCACACCTCTGCCTAACCTTCGGGGCAATAAGGCGTGATGTTATGTAAAACCGAGCACAGCAACTGATCTTGTTTATATTGATGATACACCATTCGTCAAGTTAACTAGATTATTTTGGCCACGTCGATTGCGGTTTCAGTAGCATTTTTGGGAATACCTCAAACCAACCACAAAATGTCATTATTAGCTCTCCCTTAACATAAACTTCTCTTCTTACTCTTAACCAAGATGCAGATCAAAAATGATTTCCTTTTCTGCAATAAAACTGTAAAGTTGCAGAATAGTTTCGTCTACCACCATCTTAAGACCTCGACTGCAGCAAGTCAAAGGTAACCCTATGAGAAATGACGTCTATTCTTCAAGGCTTACTGAGTTTTATGAAAATGCGCCACGCTCTGCTGAGCTTAAAATATTATGTGCGTAAGCGATATTATGCCTTAAATACCGCGGCGTCTCTGAAGGATATTTTCGTACTAAGTGTTGGCATTAGGTAAGTTGTAATAACTTTTTGGGGTGAGAAGCTCTGTTCTTTCGTGCATTTTTTAAGAGTTGGAAGCTCTCAAAATGTTTGTTGTTGTTTTGATAAAAGTTTTGCTAAGGCTTGTAAATATATAAGTTATTCTTTATGGTGAAGTTTAGAATATTAAAATATACTTTGTCTTAAATGAGGAAGTAATCAAGTTCTTTCAACTTAACTGGGGAGTTTGCTGCACCACTTCTTCCCAGCTAAAGCACTAGGAAGTAGTGAATGTCGGCGTTTTGGGACTGTACTTGTTGGACTGTCTTGTGTAGTTTAGGCGTTCAAAAGTTACTGATTCTTAACCTATTATTTGTATATATTATATATTAGTTGTTTAAAATACTTGATTTTGAATTAGATGCCTAAACTGTGGAAAATGACAATGAGTCAGCGGCAGTTTTAACTGCTGTCTGATACAGGAAGTGTTATATATTTAAATAAATAATTAGCCAGTAATGTCGCACTGTCGGGCAAAGGCTTTCCTTTCTCCTCAAAACTCGATCCTGAGCCAACATGGACCAATCCCTCATAATTATAAGCGTCAAATTCGCCAGGAAGTGTGAATTCTAACATTAAGTACCAAATTATGAAATTAGCACTTAAATTATCTGCAGTTTGACTGTAACTAAACCACAGGCGACAATAAAAATATCCACAAATACGTTAAAAACACCTCTCTTTACAAAATAATTAATCTGAAACCGGATCCGGATCCATCTAATTAATTACCGGAATCCATTTCAATTAATTAAATTATCGCAATGAACATTAATCTAACTACACAATTGAAGATTTTTACGCGAATCGCTCAATTCACCGCGATTCTTTTATTACAAAGATAAAGCAGCAGTTTTTAATTTGATGCCTGTAGAGGCGAACTTTATTCAATTAGCTGGGGAAATTAATCTTCAAGTTTTGAGAGACTTTTTAAGGTAGAAGTAGGGACACATTGTTCCAAAGTTGGAAGAAAACTAATTAGGTTTGGGTAGGTGTTGTTTTCAAATTAATACCTATTTAAAAAATATATAAAAAAAATGTTTTTATTTTAATTTTGTGACCTTTATAATGTGTACCTATTCGTTTGTTTATTTTAATTGCATTGACGTTTTATTCTATTGTGATCTATTCTGTTTTTCAGTATTGTGAAATCTTATTTTATTTCATGTTATATGACTTTTGCCTCAGTTAAATTAATTTTATTTATTTATTGCAAATACCTGGATGTTTTCCTGGGGTTACTCATTATAGACAAGCGTGCACCATTGTAAGCCAAATCATCACTACTCTATCAAACATTAAAATGAAACGTTTTTCGTTTAACAAGAGGTAGACAGGTTACCTACCCAACATTCGACCTTCAAAAATATTATTACAAGACACGTGGAAGTTGGACGGCAAATCGTAATATCGGGAGCGAAGAAGAGTCAAGACGAAGAAAACATGGCTAATTAGCCAAGTTTCACTTACGAAACGCGTATAACGTATCTACCTGTTTTTACTTATAATAATGTTATAAAGAGATTCGATTTTCTTGTATGTTTGCTTTTACGCTTTCACGCTAAAACGGCTAATCGGATTTAAACGAAATTTGGCACATGAGTAGAGCATGAACTGGATTAGGACGCAGGATACTGTTTATCTCGATATTCCCACGGGATCGAGACTTATGCGGGTAAAACCGCGGGGCGCAACTAGTTACTTATAAAATCATCTTAGATTTCGTAGATGACAGTTTTTCGTTCAAATGTTGAGAATGAGATTGATAAATAATTCATTAATTCAACTTTACAATATAAACATTAAGTCATTCATATCATAACGAGAGTTTCTTAACTTCCAAACAGCTGGCAAAACCGCAACCGAAAACATTTCAATAAATTACATTAATAAATTCTTTAACAATCTTAACTAAACACGCAAAGTTGCAATTGAGTTAACATTTTTAGCTTTAAATCAATATTGATAGGACTTAAAATGGCTTGAAACAATAACTGTGAGAATGGTCCTACCCTTCAACGGACTTTGACCTTTGGTCACGAGCAAAGGGCACGTCGAGTCAATAGCATAAAAATAAAGTGTTGCCAGTATGAAATAAAACGCGGACTTTTAGAAGGGACGTTAAAGGCATTGTTTTGTATCGCGAAGAGAATTGTAATAACTAAGTTAACGGCAATGGGGGGTGGGAGAAATTCTGAATGTTTGAGTAATCTGGTTAAGACATGAGATAATTAGATTCGTAAGACTGAATGTTTTCACCGTGTGTCTCAGGAAAGAAAAAGAAAAAGGGAATTAGAAAGTTTCACGGAATTATGTAAATAACTGTTGAAAAGCGTGAAGGCATGATTGAGTATGGCAAATATGTTTTCGTGCAAAAAACTGAAATGAAACCCGTTATTTATTTCAACTGTTTTATTCCTAACTAGCTTCTGTCCGTGGTTTCATTCACGTGGATTTCGAAAAACAATAATTTGTATTGTGACTGTTCCTAAATTACCCTAGGCTGATAAAATTTTCGTTTTTCCCAATTGTGTGGAATTGTCAGTAAAATGGGGTAGGTCCCCCTTGCGGGGGAGAACAGCACCCCTCCGCCGTGCTGTTCTGTAGGGCTCGGCTCCAGACTGGACACCCTTCCACCTACATAGATTAAATGAATTCCGAATATGAAGAAGTCCGATGCCTTGTCTCATCAATAGACCAAGGAAAGGATTGAAAGAAATGTTAAATAAAACTTAGGAATTCATAGTTATGAACATAGATTGAAAGTGGTTTTAGAAAGCTAGTAATAATAGAGGGATGCAAAGTATATTATTATTATTAAATCGTGAGTAACCCATACGCTAGCGTAGTAGGTATTTGATCAGTCATTACTCACACGATACCTCACATCTATACTCGGAATACTCAGAGCAACACTTCCATATAGTGACGCAAGCGGCTTTTCAGCGGCGTTGCGTCGGCATCATGCTCTTTTGGAGACATGGTCCCTAGCAGTTCTTTCGAACTGATAAACGTGACGAAGCGGCTTTTCCTGCGGCAACCAAGCGACTGTCCTTGTCTGACTATGGAGCGGCTAGTTCCAGCGGCATTGCGTCGGCATCATGCTCATAAGGAGACATGGTCCCTATCAGTCCTTGGACTGAATATTAGATAGATGTGGTCACCCAAACCCCTGGAAGTTCACCCTTCGCACAACAAGCATACTTGCAAGACACGTGTTCATGTCAGTCTGACCGAATTAATGGTCTGAGATAACGAATACAACATTTAGGAATTTCGAGACAATAGAGTTGAGATTCGATACTCGAGAACCATAATTTAATAGAGTATTGAATAATCTCTCTTAAGGCACTATTATTGGCCGGAGGCAAAGAACATAGCGTTCAAGAATTATGGTACTAGGGTTTAGTAGATAATAGAACACAGTCAAAAATTAAGAATTATTAATTAATAGAGTCGTGGATCAACTATCTTAAAGGTCTATAGACAGACCCAAAGCGCCCACCCTTCACCACTTCCTAGTGTTTTGGGCTGGAGAGAAGAAGTGGCGCAACAAACTCCCCAGCAACACTTCTCTGTCTAATTAGTTATAAGAACTTTAATAACCCTATCAGCCTAGGATAATTATTATAATGAAGGACTCACCCAATCACACCAACAAACACACACACACCACTTTAAATACTAGATTAGCTTAATCTGGGCTCCAACCTAACTATATTTAACTAAATAACTAATACGCGCTATTACGCGACAGCCCACTCGGACATAGCCTCCTGATGTTCTTTGAATCTCCTAACTTAACTAGCCTGGACTAGGAAGTCCGTCCCCTATAGCGGTTTGACACCGACTGCCCTGACTTACTACCTCAGTCTCCTCACAATTCCTCCTAAAAATACCACGCTTAGCTCAGCCTCCGTCTGTCCCTTTTTTGTCCGATTTCTCAATTGTTTCGAGGGTTCATTCCCACAGCCTACGATCCCTACTAATGGGAACCAGATGTGGGACTCGTATTGTCCATTGCATGTTAGCGTCTCGGCATTCTTAGAATTCGTACAAAATATTGCATCTTAAGTGACGTAGAATATCGCTTTCTATTGATAACTGGCCATAATTGCCGGTCTGTTTCCCATAAAATATAAATGGAATGGTTTTCTAAGAGTTTCAATATTGTTTTACTATTTTAAAGAAAAAGGATATTTTGTTATTTATTAGGGTAACATCAACATGTTGTCAGACCATAAAATTGAGAGTTAATGCGTTTCTAAGTGGGCTGATATCGTGGGACAATGTTAAAATAAGAATTTAGCATAAGATATTTCGTTATTAAATTAGGAGTAAGTGACAGACAGTCACAGTATCTTTAATAATTATTTTTCTAAAATAAAAGTAGCTTACGTTACTCCCTCTCACCGAGAGGAGGCCTGTGTCCCAGCAGTGGGAACATTATAGGTTGATTATGTTATGTTATTAAGTTACTCCTTATAATATCAGCTATCTGCCAGTGAAAGTCCTGTCAAAATCGGTCTAACCGTTTCGGAGATTAGCCCGAACAAACAGACAGACAATAAAAAGAAAAAAAAAATGTTATAAATACCTACCGTATATACTATCATAATAATATGCATTTAATTAAAAGCTGTTATTTTGACATTACAAATAGACAATTCAATTTTATTTATTTCTATATATTTAATTTCTATGTAATATCGGTTTGAGAAAGGTGATTTCCAACTTGTATTACGTTTGAAGAAATCATAACAACCGTTTGACAAGAGCACTACAAAACACAGTTTAAAATCATTAAGATTCATAGAAATCTTCGAAGGAAGCCAAGATAAATAACGTTGGATTGACACCCAGTGCCCACGGACATTTCCAGATGGGAAGCCTGTCTTATTAAAGTTCTACTTCGTTCCCTTGCTTATTTACCTTGTTTTCTTTCACAGAGTGAACTGAATACTAAATCTAAACAAGATATAAATCAGTACCTTTAGTATTACGCGTATAAATCAAAGTTTCCGTCGTGACCTGTTTGTATTTCTGTATTTTCGTGGAACCTAAAATTCTATTCGTGGAATAGTAATGTTGTTCTATTATTTTTTATTGATAACTTTAAGGCTAAATGGATGTCTTTTCATCTTTTTGTCGTTATTAAACTTATGGGGGTAAGCAGAATTAGCTGAACACCATAATTATGTTTTGATTCTTACATTCTCGTTTTACTTCGCTCACGATCATTTATACACGCGTGTTGGTTGCAAGAACAATGCTCCTGACCTTTTTAAAGGACATAAACAATAACACACACATCATCATAATCAGCCTATAATGTTCCCACTGCTGGGACACAGGCCTCCTCTCGGTAAGAGGGAGTGGGCCGTAATCCACCGCGCGGGCCCAGTGCGGGTTGGTACATGTCACAATATGTCTTCGAAGTTTTGGTTCTAGGACATGCCGGTTTCCTCACGACACAACAAAGAAACAATAACGTTTCATATAATATTAAGGTACCTTACAACAATATACCTATATGTCACAAGGCTCTCCTAAGTCCGAGCCTGCAGGCACGGTTCAAACTTCGAAGTAATTCTGTTAACAAAAAGCACTTAGACCTTTCTGGGAATCGATAGCATGACATAAAGTGTCGTGATTTAAAGCAACCATTTTAAGCTTTCAATGAAGTCTACACATACTACACAAAATTGACAATTGCCAGTTAAAACTCGTAGCATACAGAGGCCGTCTCTAACGATGTAGGTATTCCCAGAAAATCTATTGAAACTTGAATTTCCAACGAAAGGAAAATTCAAGAATGTTTGAAGTTCGCTCCTATGTTAAAACGGATAAAACATAGGTTACTGACGTATGCATGCTACATAATAAGGTTTAAATAATTTGTTTGTAATTAATTTGTTGCGGAAACAAGTTCGTGTGTTGTTGTTAGGTTTAGATTTGAATGTTAGTAAAAAATACTCGAGTGAACTATCTAATCGATAAATTTCTTACGTTTTTAGACATATGTATATCTATGGGATAAATAATATGAACTTAAATTTAGACATACCTAGCACAAACGGAGCAAAACTCTTCACGCATTTATAGAAATCGAACTACTAACTAATATGTACATAATAAAACTGAAAACTTTGTTTGTTTGAACGCGCTAATCTCTGGAACTGGATTTGAAAAAATCTTTTTGCTCCTGATAGCCGAGAGCGAGTAAAAATAAAAAGTCAGACAGAACGCTAACCAAAAACGTAGAATTTTTACGCTGACAAAGTAGAAGCTAGTAAAATTATAAAGACTGATTTATTATGAGAGATTGATAAACAAACAACAATATCCAGTTCTAAACATATATCATTTACCTAAACAAACCTCAAAATACACCGAACATTTTAGTATTTTCCGTATTCAGAGCGGATCAGATCGCGCCGCAGTGGTCTTGTTTTGACAGCATTCATCCGGAGGAGTGACGCACTCAACGTAAACACACACAGGTCGGCTTTGAACGTGGCCGAACAAAAGTGATATTACTGATAGCTTGAGGGAGAAACAGTGGCAGGTAGTGATAACTTGCCTAAACTATAATAGGCTTAACGCAAATATTAGGTTGATTCTGAATATTACTTTAGAAAAACTTGAACAGAAACTCATAAATAAGAAAGTGGAAAATAAAACTGGTACCTACCTACTGGTTTTTCTTGTGGATCATGTAATTACCTACGTACCCCATATCATTTATTCTCTGTTCACAATTATTGACTGTCTTAGAAAATAACGTTGTTTAAGTCTGATGCTAAGACTATAGTCCACCATCTATATATATAAAATTCAAAGTCCTGACTGACTGACTGACTGACTGACTGAGACATCAACGCACAGCCTAAACCGCTGGTCCTGGAGACATGAAATTTGGAGGGTGTATTCTTCGTGAAGAGTAGGTATCCACTAAGAAAGGGTTTTTCGAAATTCCACCCCTAAGAGGGTGAAATGGGGGGATTTTGTTTGTATGAAAAATCTTATTCCTTGAGTTAATAAACTTGAAACTTGGCACGAATACTCATCTAGGTAAATTATGAAGTTGGGCATTTTTTGTTTTTATAAACTACCCCCTAAAAGGGGATTGGGGGGTTTCAAAGTTTGTATGGAAGAATTTTAGCGCGCTGTCCGATTTAATCGAAACTCAGTATTTATACCTAAAATTAAAAGGAAAGAATAATGTGTATCAGGGTTTTTTAAAAATCTACCCCTGTAGGCCTGAAAAGGGGTAGTCAATTTTACAGGGGAGGATTTTACAGCGTGGCTTGATTAACTCGAAAATCGGTATAAATAATCTTTGAGTCAAGTTATGAACACATCCCCAATGATTTTTCAAAATTCCACCCCTGTGGGGGTGAAAAGCGGGGGATACAGTTTATGTGAAAAATCTTATTCGTTAGGTTAATAATCTTGAAAATTGGCATAAATACTCGCCAAAGTAAGCAATAAAGTTTATCATTATTAGTTTTTGAAAACTACCCCTCAAAGGGGATATAGGGGTGTTAAAGTTTGTGTATTATCTCCGATTAACTCGAAACTCAGTGTACTGTGTGTGTACTTAAGACTAAAAATAAATAATAACACGTATGAGGATTTTTCGAAAATCTACCCCTAACGGAGTGAAAAGGGGCAGATAATTTTACAGGGTAGGATTATAATAAGTGGCTTGATTAATTAGAAAATTGGTATAAATAATCATTGAGTCAAGTTATGAATATATCCCAAACGAATTTTTTAAATTCCACCCCTGTGGGGGTGAAAAGAGGGGATACAGTTTATATGAAAAATGTTATTAATTTAGTTAATAAACTTGAAACTTGTCTATATATATAAAATTCAAAGTCCTGACTGACTGACTGACTGACTGACTGAGACATCAACGCACAGCCTAAACCGCTGGTCCTGGAGACATGAAATTTGGAGGGTGTATTCTTCGTGAAGAGTAGGTATCCACTAAGAAAGGGTTTTTCGAAATTCCACCCCTAAGAGGGTGAAATGGGGGGATTTTGTTTGTATGAAAAATCTTATTCCTTGAGTTAATAAACTTGAAACTTGGCACGAATACTCATCTAGGTAAATTATGAAGTTGGGCATTTTTTGTTTTTATAAACTACCCCCTAAAAGGGGATTGGGGGGTTTCAAAGTTTGTATGGAAGAATTTTAGCGCGCTGTCCGATTTAATCGAAACTCAGTATTTATACCTAAAATTAAAAGGAAAGAATAATGTGTATCAGGGTTTTTTAAAAATCTACCCCTGTAGGCCTGAAAAGGGGTAGTCAATTTTACAGGGGAGGATTTTACAGCGTGGCTTGATTAACTCGAAAATCGGTATAAATAATCTTTGAGTCAAGTTATGAACACATCCCCAATGATTTTTCAAAATTCCACCCCTGTGGGGGTGAAAAGCGGGGGATACAGTTTATGTGAAAAATCTTATTCGTTAGGTTAATAATCTTGAAAATTGGCATAAATACTCGCCAAAGTAAGCAATAAAGTTTATCATTATTAGTTTTTGAAAACTACCCCTCAAAGGGGATATAGGGGTGTTAAAGTTTGTGTATTATCTCCGATTAACTCGAAACTCAGTGTACTGTGTGTGTACTTAAGACTAAAAATAAATAATAACACGTATGAGGATTTTTCGAAAATCTACCCCTAACGGAGTGAAAAGGGGCAGATAATTTTACAGGGTAGGATTATAATAAGTGGCTTGATTAATTAGAAAATTGGTATAAATAATCATTGAGTCAAGTTATGAATATATCCCAAACGAATTTTTTAAATTCCACCCCTGTGGGGGTGAAAAGAGGGGATACAGTTTATATGAAAAATGTTATTAATTTAGTTAATAAACTTGAAACTTGGCAACAATACTTACCTAAGTAAGTAATAAAGTTTATCATTATAAGTTTTTCAAACTACCTCTCAAAGGGGGATATAGGGGTGTTGAAGTTTGTGTGGAAGAAATTGAATGCGCGGTCCGATTAACTCGAAACTCAGTATTGATACTTTCGACAGAAAATAATTAATAATAAGTATGTGAAGTTGTCGAAAATTGACCCCTGACGGGGCAAAAAGGGGTAATTCGGTTTTTAGGGGAGGATTTGAACTTGAAACTGTGTTACATTTTCACGCCTAAACCACTGAACTTCTCATTTGGCAAAGAGATAGATGGCATCCTGGGGAAGCACATACTTTTTATCCTGGTAACACGTTCCCGTGGGATAACTTCCGACATCCACGCGGGCGAAGCCGCGGGCAGAAGCTAGTACATATATAAAATTCAAAGTCCTGACTGACTGACTGACTGATACATCAACGCACAGCCTAAGCCGCTGGTCCTAGTGACATGAAATTTGGAGGGTGTGTTCGTCGTGAAGAGTAGGCATCCACTAAGAAAGGATTTTTCAAAATTCTACCCCTAAGAGGGTGAAATGGGGGGATTTCGTTTGTATGAAAAATCTTATTCCTTGAGTTAATAAACTTAAAACTTGGCACGAATACTAATCTAAGTAAATTATGAAGTTTGCCATTTTATGTTTTACTAAACTACCCCCTAAAAGGGGATTGGGGGGTTTCAAAAGTTGTCATGCAAGAATTTTAGCGCGCGGTCCGATTTACTCGAAACTCAGTATTTATACCTAGGATTGAAATTAAAGAATAATTTGTATCAGGGTTTTTCAAAAATCTACCCCTAACGGGCTGAGGAGGGGTAGTAAATTTTACAGGGGAGAATTTTACTGCATGGCTTGATTAACTCGAAAATTTATATAAATAATATTTAAGTCAAGTTATGAATACATCCCAAACGATTTTTTTTAATTCCACCCCTGTGGGGGTGAAAAACGGGGATACAGTTTATACATATAAAAATCTTCTTCATTAGGTTAATAAACTTGAAACTTGGCAAGAATAATCACCTAAATTATAAGTTTTTCAAACCTACCCCACAAAAGGGGGTATAAGGGTGTTGAAGTTCAGATGACGGGGCCCGATAGGGCCGAAGCCTGCCAGGGCAGCGGGATCGTCCGAAAGGGTTACGGAAGGAACACGGGTAGGTTTTAGTCAGTAAGAGTCTGACACTCCCTTCCGCTCCACCCAGAGTGGGAGGGGTCATTTGATGATTTCCCATCCAAAAAAAAGGGTTTTGAAGTTTGTGTGGAAGAATTTGAATGCACAGTCCGATTAACTTGAAACTCGGTGTTTATACTTAAAACTAAAAATAAAGAATAACATGTATCGGGTTTTTCGAAAATCTACCCCTAACGGGTTGAAAAGGCGTAGTTAATTTTACAGGGGAGGATTATAATGCGAGGCTTGATTAATGCGAAAATTAGTATAAATAACCTTTAAGTCAAGTTATGAATACATCCCAAACGATTTTTTTAAATTCCACCCCTGTGGGCGTGAAAAGCGGGTATACAGTTTATATGAAAAATCTTATTCATTTAGTAAATAAACTTGAAACTTAGCAAGAATACTTGCCTCAGTACCTAAGTAATAAAGTATATCATTATAAGTTTTTCAAAACTACCCCTCAAAGGGTGGGGTGTTGAGGTTTGTGTAGAAGAAATTGAATGCGCGGTCCGATTAACTCGAAACTCAGTATTGATACTTTTGACAGAAAATAATTAATAATAAGTGTGTAAAGTTGTCGAAAATTTACCACTGACGGGGCAAAAAGGGGTAATTCGGTTTTTAAGGGGAGGATTTGAACTTGAAACTTCATTTTCACGCCTAAACCACTGAACTTCTGATTTGGCAAAGAGATAACATCCACCATCCATCCATCCATCTCCAGGATGCCATCTGTCTCTTACGCATACTTTTTATCCTGGTAGCACGTTTCCGTGGGATAATTTCCGACATCCACGCGGGCGAAGCCGCGGGCAGAAGCTAGTTGTAACATACTGGTGCCTGATGTAGGTTTTTGCGATAAAACCTGTATTACAGGTCACTCTATGATTATATAATACCTACTACTTGCTAAATGGCAAACATCACGCCTGTACTCCCCGAAGGGTTAGGCAGACGTGTACCTAATAGTACACCGACATTTCACCAGTTATGTTTAAGTCCCATGTACAGCTAGGGGCGAGCCTGGCTGGTTGGGAGCTGATTGATGCCAACCGGGCACAAATACAGACTCCGGGCTGCTACTGAGAGATTCCAGATGGAAAAACCTAATCTCACTAGTATTAAGGAAACCACCTACTGGGTCACCTACTGGGCACAAACGATATAAAAAAAAACAATGAGGAAGAGTATCGATACGAAAACAAGAAGAAAGAAGCGCTAACCCCTGAAGGGTCAATATACAATAATACACTTTGATGACAAGCTCGTGGCTAAGTAATAACTGCAGCCGCACAGGTCGATCGATCAGGTTAAGCTACGCTTGCCGCGGTTGGTCTGTGGATGGGTGACCATTTTTACATACCGAGATCCCTCCGTGCCTTGGAAAGCACGTTAAGCCGTTGGTCCGGCTGTCATTCGTGGATCTTTGACTTCGTTACGGGTCGTCAGAAGCCCGAAATTCTGACAACCAGTCTTACCAAGGGGTATCGTAATACCCAGTCACTGGGTTGTGGAGGTCAGATAAGCAGTCGCTCCATGTAAAATATTGGTTTTCAGCTGCATCCGGTTAAACTGAAAGTCGACCCCAACATAGTTGTTAAAGTTTAAGCAGATGATGATGACAATTTGATGACAATTAACTAGAACAGTAGTTATTTTAAACTGCCAAAACTGAACCAAATAACCCAGTAAACAAAACAAACCTAATTTATATGAAGTGGGCCGACAATAAATACCAGCTCATTACCCCTATGCAGAACGTTAACACTACATTAATAGTGGACCGCAAACGAATCGGTGTGACAGCGCCAATCTGAGCGTGATAATGAAGCGATATGGTCACGGATACATGATCAGTGGGGTTACATTTTAATTGATATGTCCCTATTCCCATAATTATGTGACCAACCGTTGCTAGCACACAAGCGTGCCAACTTAACTGATTGGTTAATCTTGTCGGGGAAAAAAATCGTGGCGACTACGCGGTGTCTACGCCGTAGCTACGTGGCGTCAATGCTGTACAATTCCTTATGCGAAGATACTATTGAACAGTTACCTGAGCTTACTATTAGCTTGATATCTAAGTTTGTATCTTTACAAGAATTATACAAATAAGTTTGGGACGTTAATACCTGCAACACATTAGAATTCGTAAATGTAAATTCTTTGTACGAGTATTGTAGTCAGAAACAAAAATTCAATTGAATACATAATCCAATTAGTCACTACAGCTCAGACTGATTAGCAAAACTCATAGTCGGTTCATCACTACTATCTTTAGATCGTTTTTTTTTTTAAATAATTTGGTTGTTTGCATGCAAGTATTTGATGGTTTCTAATTCAAAATATTCCTAAGCACCATTATGGCCAGTGTTTCATTTATTGTTTTGTTGTCGTTTCCACATGATATAGTTAGTAACGTCATTGTTTTTCAAGCGTCTCTTCCTAAGTAGGTACAGTGATAATATTGGTATTAATTGACTTTATCTAAAAACTAATCACTTACTTAGTATACAAAATTAAGCAGTACCTTTGTACTCATATTATATCTATGTCATATCATTATGTATTTTACTGTGTGTACATAAATAATAAAATAAATAAATAAAATTATTCAAAACCTACAAAACTCGAACACACGAGAGATTACAAAATGATTTTCAATTCGCAATCGGCCCGCTGCCACCATCCGTCTGTTTCTGACCCAAACAAATGGGGCCCGTCATGTTACCGCGTCACTGTCAACTGTTTTAGCTCTGCACCGCTTTGTAAATGTGGCTATAAGAGTAGGGGAATAGAACAAAATAGAATTGAATACTCTCTATTATGGAATTATCTGAAATTCAACTGCATCCGGTTAGAGCACTCTTTGTGTAGGTATGTCATGAAGAACTTGAAACGCTTTTTTTAAGATGAGAGGGGGTTGTAGGAGCAAACAACATACTGTGTAGAGCAGAAACAAGATATAAGAATTCCAGCGTAGACGTATGGAAAGCCACTTGAGCTTTGTACGAAAATCAGAAAAGTGATCATATTTGCTGTAAGTTTTGAAGTCGCTCAAGTTTATCCGGAAGACCAAAAAAAAAAGATGCCTGGACTGTGTGGAAGATGATATGGCTACAAAGGGAGTGACTACTGAGACGACGACTAATGAAAAGATGATATAACCAAATAAATTGGGATATGGACAAGAGAACGATGATTCTAAAACATTGTACATCATACAGGGTGCACAACGACGCACAACATGTTACCATGGATTCAGTACATGATTCTGGACTCCCCTACGTCAAAATGTTTACTCAGTTATATAAAAACATCTGATGTTTCCTACAAAAGTGCAATACCTACGCGGTCAAAATGTATGGAACACGTTTTTTTTTTAATTTTTATTGCAGCGTGGTATGGACCCCCCTAAATTGTAATTTTTCGTCATGTACTGAATCCGATGGCTTGGTGATGGCGCTGGATACATGGTGGTGCCTATAGATACTAATTCCTGATTCGATCTATACCAGACACATACTACAAAATAAAATCCATCTATATATGTATACCTATTTACTAGCTCATATTATTGTAAAACGCTTTGATCAGATAACAGAATCATTCTTCTTCACAATACATTTTAATTCGTGTTGTCACGGGAAGATACAAAGAACCAACATTTAACAGAGCCATACGACCCGTACAGACAATTATACACGGATCCGTTTGACGGGCCAGCCCGACCGTGAGTCAGCCACAAAATAGATTGGTTCAGAAGGTCGGCTCCACAACGAGAAAAAACAGGCACATGCACGCGTACGTGCAGCAATCAGAAAGTTGTTGCTGTCGTCAGAGAAGTTAAATATCGCTGTACTGCGGTCTAAAATAATGACTATGACTTGCAATTATAAAACTGAAATAGGCTTTGTAACAGTTTTACATCTGCAACTAAATATTCAGTGCCACGATATGAATTATTGAAGTTCATAATTAATATTTTAGACCGATAAAGACCGATATATTTTTAATAAATGAATCAAAACCGCAAAATATTTGACGGCCATTCGCGATGTTTTCAAGTTTCAAATTGCACCCTTTTAAATAGTATGCACACAAATTCGCTTGATTTTGAATCCAGCCTTCTGTATCTAACTATTTCGTGGCCTGTCGCTCATCAGCTAGCGACGCATGATCCCTTCCGTCCCGTTTCACTCACAATTGTTTTATTATTGGGTACTAAGTTCCTGTATTTAATTTAAACTTTTCCTTTTGTTTGGAAAACAATTTATATATCACCGTATGATTGTGAGCACAGTTAGTTAATATATATTTTTTTAAATTATAATTTGATTTTTATTTTTGACTGTGTTTAGTTTAGTTTGTGATCTTCCTGTACGAGTCGCGATAAATATTTTTTATTTCTTTCTTTCTTATCTCGCGACGTTGTAAACTGTTGATAAATAGTGAACCGTACCACACTGCTTACAATATGACGTATTAATTTTCTATAGTTTATAATGTATCCATGTCGAATTGTGAACGAACCTGCACTTACCGACAGTTCACTATCTGTCTGATTTTATTACCCGTAAATTTGTGAACCGTCCCTCATTGGTCACAGGACTAAGCCAGGGCACCCCGACCAAATGGGTCATGTTAGATTAGAGCTGTGACGAAATGCGCGTGGGCCGAGCGAGGGGAGCGAGTGGTGGCACAGCAGCGGCTGGCGAGCGGTACTTCCAAATTAGTAGTAGTTACTTGGCTGATTAGTATTAGCGCAAAGCGCGTTTCGTCGCATGCAAGTTTGATATCAGTACACAATTTGTCGGTTTGCATGGATAGATTATAAATTATCGAACAATAATGCGTTACATGTAAATGTAACGATGTTCATAATCATACGGTGACATATTCAAAGTGTTTTTGTGCTATAATCAGTTTCGTCTCGAGGACGTTTACTGTCAACTCATATGCAAAATTATGTTTATGTACTCAATTACGTTTCAGTAACTCAGTGAACTTAATAGTTTGTCATGTTGTTCTTTAGACGGGTCATTGAAAAAAAATATCGATTCCTAAAATGTCATCTGCTTTATGATTTTCAGTAAATTTAAGACCCATCATATTTAAAAGGTCTTATCAAAGTGCATGCATTTTAGTCGCCATTGATCTACCTATTCTGTTGCCTGTCTAGCGTAATTTGACCTCTCTGTGATAGGTACCGCATTTCACGCCTTTGCATCTATGGTGTATTATATACCTAGTATACTTTATATTATTGTAAAGTACCATTACCTGCATTAGATCCGTAGAGTACCTCCTACGTCTCAAATTCATAATTGGCCTGAGGCCGTCTTAAGTTAAAATTAAAATGAAAAATCACTGCCAGACAAGTTACAGCCTAAATCTCTGAATCTAGAAGGAAGAATTTAAAAAAATCAATAGGCGATGAAAGGTTGTAGCCATGGAAGTTCTTCATTTATACTGATGGGAAACCCCATCGGGCACACGGCTTGTGAAGAGATAAGAAGAGATAATAAAAACCAGGATACTCACCACCTGTGGTGTATATCTGAAGATCTCGTCCAGGTCTCGGTACCACTTGACGGAATGTAGCGGAGGCTCGTGCTGCTGCCTCATGTACTGACAGCGAAGCTCGGCCTCGCGCCGCGGGTCCGCCCACAGGGGCACTTCCAGTGTTGTGATCGTGTGAGATACACTCCGAGCTGGAAAGGAAA
Source organism: Apamea crenata (assembly GCA_949629185.1). Taxonomy (NCBI): domain Eukaryota; kingdom Metazoa; phylum Arthropoda; class Insecta; order Lepidoptera; family Noctuidae; genus Apamea; species Apamea crenata. The sequence goes on from OX451361.1 coordinate 18,868,157, forward strand.
CAAAGATGTAGGAAAGAAAAATCGTAAATTATGATGGGATCATTTATTTGTCATCTTATCATGCAATTATGCATCCCTTTTCTAATGCAACGCGCGCGTATTTATTCTTCGTCTCATAGTTGAAACAATTAAGATCAGGAGAACTAAATGTTCTACTAGGAACGTTTAAGTCGTTAAAATGATATAATCAAGCAAAAGTCTTTTTTAATAAAAAAGAATCATTCACAAGGATTCAAATAAACGTAGGATTGTGTCAAGATCGTTGACATGAATCATAATAGAGTCTCAATACAAAGCTAGCAAACAGTCGCGTTATTCTATTTATCAAAATCTCCCAAAAATATCGACAGCACACAATCAACCTATCATCGTCACCAGAGACTGAGACAGAGTCATTTGAATGAAACAAAAGAAAAAACTATCCCACTAATATAAAAAAAAAAAAAAAATTATATATATATAATTAAGAACGACATCACATCAGAAACAGAACATCTTTAAAACCCGCAAAAATCGTCGCCTCGTCCGAGAAAACAGATTTTCACGAGTCTATTTCATGAAGCTATCGAAGACCTACTCCGTCCTGATGCGAGTTTGTTACCAACTTTAGCAGAAACATGTCGAGAATTTAAGCTCAATGTATAAGTTAGTTAAGTTGTTATCTTGGAACAGATCAATTTACTATCTGAATGGACCAAATTCCTTCGTTATGTTATTTCTTATCTTCGAACATCGTTTCTTGCTGCTTCCAATTACTGGTTGGCTGAACTTCCACCGATAGTTTCTGAACATTAGCACAGTTTGCAGACCGCAACAGTGTAATTAAACAACAAATTGTAGTTTCAACAGATTTTAGTTTTGTTATTGGATTATTTGTATTTAAACTTTGCCGTATGTGTGTTTATGGTTACGGCGAAGATGTTCTTAAAGCTGGAGATAGTTAACGGGTGATATTTGGTGGATCTGCCTTTATTTGTCAGGTTAAGACGGGAATTGGCTTATTTAATTATAGTTGCGAAACGTTCCTCTTACAGTTAGGACGCCAGTGTCCCAGCAGTGGGAACATTATAGAGTGATTATGAGCGATAAGAACGTGACTAAATAAAAACAGCCGCACGGGATGATCAAAGGTTAAGCTACTCTTGCCGCAGTCGGTTCGTGGATGGGTGATCAGACGTTACATAACGAGACTACTACGTGCGTGGAAAGCAAGTCATTGGTACCAGCTGTCGTTAGTAGGTCGGCAGTAAATCGTTGACAGTCGTTACGGGTAGTCAGAAGCTCAAGAAGTCTGAGAACCGGTCTTCCCAAGGGGTATCATGTTACCCCGTAACCGGGTTCTGGAGGTCAGATAGGCAGTCGCACCGTGTAAAATACTGATTCAGCTGCATCCGCCGACCTCTACAAAGATGGGAAAAGGCTAGGTGATTGAGGTGCGATAGAACAATGCAAAGGATTACAATAATCTTTATTGGAAAGCAGCAACAGCTAAAATGTATTCGATCACGAAAAAACCTTTTTTAAATATAATAATAACGCTATTTATAAATATCCTTTCGAGTTTTACGATGATTTGAGTGGGAGTATGATAAAAATATCGTAACACGGCTTTATTTGCCTCAGTGATGACATGTATTCTTATATACTCCACTGTACTTATTAAGCGGCCAAGTACATTTCGGACTCGCACACGAATAGTACAAAACGCCGAAAAAAACACATTCCTTGTACGGCTCCTTTAATTTTTAACTTTTCTTGGTGCTATAGCGGCGAATAAAGAAATACACATTGAAAATGTCAACTGCCTACCTATTACGGCTCATGAGATACAGCCCGCTGACAGAGAGACGGACGGATGGACAGACAGCGGAGGCTCAGTAAAGGGTCCTGTTGGCACCCTTTGGACACGGAACCCTAAAATGGCTGGAGTTGGTACATTTTGTTGCGTATTCTTAATATTAGAACGCAAAGTCTTAATGGTTAATTGTTACAACTCATGTATTAATAGAACATTTATTTTATGATTTTGTGTAGGTACATAACATAGTGTTACGCTTTTTTTCACTGAAGGGTTAGTCGGACGTGTAAAGATAACTGGCCGAATGAGGGTGTGCTGTCAGTACACCCACATTCGGCCAGTTATCTTTAAATCCCATGTAACAGGAAGGGGGAGGGGGGTAGCTGTGCCATCAACTGGGTACAAAAATCCAGGCTCCGGGCTACTGCTGAGAAATTCCTGATAAAAATAACCAAATTTATGATATAGTACATTAATACTTATCGCTATTCTTATCTGAAAATGTTTCTGAAGTACATGATCCAAATCTTTTATTACATTTCTATGTTGTAAGTTTGTAAGTTTTGCTCTTCTACTTTTCTTTTTGTTTTAGATGGCAAAGGTAAAAAATATTATGTTATATTAGTGTTGTGCCTAGTGCCCTAGTTGGGCCCAGTAGGTGGAGAAGAGGAAGAAAATAGGTTATTCCGCACAAACAAAACGCACATTACAATTTAAAAAAATAACATAAAGTAAACACGTACTTATAGTCAAAAGCCTCGTACTCAAGCATATAAAATGTTGACAATTTTGTCCATTACTTGATGTCAGGGCTAGGGACGAAAGACAACACACATTAATTGACATTGACAATACAAATAAATCCGTGATGCGCCCGCGACACTGGCAGATTACAACAAAACAACAACAATCAAAACAAAATGCAATAACTACCAAGGCCAAGGTCTAGGTGGCCTTGCCAAGCGCGGCATCAATGGCGTTTCTTAAATCCTTAGAAAAGCAGCCGATCGATTCTGTAAAAATCTCACCGTGAAAAGTTACGTGAATTGAGCTTAGAGTGAGCTGTCAATAGTGTCAATCCCTAGCATTAGTTGAAATGATAGCTCACTCCACGCTCACTTCACCTAAGTTTTCACGGTGAGATGGTTACAGAATCGCACCGTGGTGTACTTTGGACACTCCAATACGTTTTGCTTCTATTTCGTATTTATTAATAAATCTGACCCTCTGCCCTACACAGAACTTTTTCCTTAAGATAGTTGTTTTATTGACACAACGAAGGACCCCTAGACCCCTGCCCACTACAGGCAATAATGGTGTGTAGTTATTCATGGAATGCCTCTAACCACGTATTTACGAGGCTGTACTATTCCAAATAAAAACGATTCTGCGTCGTCGAGTCCTTTTTGTTTTTTTTTATCTTCTTTCAGATGTTGTTTATTTTTACCCTTCAGTTTCATCTAGCCAACATTCAATGTAGTAGTAGTATGTAGGGAATAAAAGATATATCTCGGTCGGTTACTTGGAATCAGTTATGTTTAATAAACTGAAGTAGGGTGTTAGCATTGTTTGGTTACAAATGAATATCCTCCTAATATTATAAACGCGAAAGTTTGTGGGGATGGATGTTTGTTTGTTACTCCTTCACGCAAAAACGAATAAATGGATTTTGATAAAACTTTGCAGTAATATAGCTTATACGTCAGAATAACACATAGGATACTTTTTATCCCGAAAATTAGAAAAAAAACCTACTTATTTTATTATTGATTCGTGTTGAGAATCAGTAGCATAGTTACCTTCTTGAATTTGACGAGGATGCAAAACGACACCTTGTATAAATATTGTGCTTTGTCATTCTCAAAAGTATCAGGTTACTTGGTGTTTATGAACTGATGGCAAAAAATAATTGAAACTCAGATGAACTTACATAATATATGATTTATCATCATGGCCATGCAGCGACCAATTTAGGGAAGTCTTCTTAGCAGAGTTCTGGGCCGTATTATGCAATTTCATCACAAAGTACCTAATAAGCATTTGAGTAGTTTGAGCAAGTTCCTCAATAAGCCAACAAACTAATATTCATCGTTAGTAGCAGTTCACAAAGCAAACTTCAAATTAAAAACTCTTAACACTATTTGAGCTTCATTTTTGAAGCTAATTTATGACTAAGATTAATATTAGAACTAATATATTCAGAGGAAAGAGAAGCAACCTTGATAGCTTCATTAAACTTTATAGTTTAACCAAATGCTCGAAACAGACTGTGTAATGAAATCGTTACTGCCATGCAAATTTCACTTGCGCGATTCAGATCTTAATACCAAATTCAGTTCAACGCCATCTATTGTTTATTACCGCAATCTTAAGCTATTATTCTGTCATTGAGCAACAAATACAATGTAATTCCGTAGATATGTATTTGTTGTAAGTCAACCATCAGGTCATTCGTTTGAACGTACTATATTGTGTCTAAACCCGACCCTTACTGATTTAATAGTCATAAAACACAAACAAGGCTACGCATATAAAGTGGGGATTTTGCAGTTTACGGCAAGTCGTCGTCGTGAGGAATTATTTTAGGATGATGCCGAAATTAACCGTCACCCATTATCTATAACCGATGTGTTTCCAATAACTACCACTCAGACCCTCGTATCAACAGTTGTTGCTGTTTGATGTGTGTAACGTATTGTGATATAAAGTTGTCCTATAATCACTGATCAAGGCCCGTTGTGCACATTGTATGGGGGAAATTGCTGGCAAATTGGAGTTGGGCAAGTTAGAGACTTTGGGAATCTTGATAATATTGATTGTTGCTTTTGGCATACTTTGATGATGTCGTAGTATTAAGATTTTGTGTTTAACACACAAATTAATCTATACTAATAATATACATAGCTGAAGAGTTTGTTTGTTTGAACGTAGGTAATAATTTCTGGCACTACCGTCCGATTGTAAAAAATATTTATGCATTTGATAGCCTAATTATTGAGGAAGGTGTATAGGGTATGCATCATGCTACGACCATAAAGAGCCGTACAAAGAAAAACTCAGAAAGAACAACGGGGTGGAACGGGAGAAAAAGAAATGTCACGCAGACGAATTGCGGGCAGAAGCTAGATTCGTATAAAATACCACCACCGGTGTAAATCCTTTACATCCCACACAATTTTCCAAAAGCTTAAGCAAAAATGTGTACATATAAAAAGATTACCAACCGATAAAACGGTTCGTTGAAACACAAACAAATCTGTAAGTGTTCGTTCTAACTCCCAATGTAATCTCGAACACGAATCCGATCGAGATTTAGCCTCGAAAGAATACGCTAAGTCTTTTCGCTTTTCATAATCTACTTTCGTGATACAGATTAGTATTACTATTCAATGTCTGGGTTCTTTTTCTTCCGAAGTAACCGCCACAATATCCGAGCGAGGGAGGGAGCTTAATAAAACATTCAATCGGTGCGACCCTTCTTATGTGCTCTCTATAAATTTTAATACGGTCCAGGTATACAAAGATGGAAAAACATTAATGCAGCGTGTAGTGAAATGTGTCTTGAATTTGCATAAATAAGCGATGGGCTGTAAAATATTCTGTTAGGCGTTGTTGTTTTAAACGGTAATGCGGAGGTCTAATGGATTCGGCCGGCGTTACGGTGTATCGCTTTTATCCTTTGTTGGAAGAGTGTGTGAAGGGTGGATAAATGTTTTTTTTTTGCGAATTATGTCTTGCTATTTTAGAAAGTTTTACTTACCTCCTAGCCAGTTTGTTGAATGATATGTGTATCTATAAAAAGATTACCAACCGATAAAACGGTTCGTTGAAACACAAACAAATCTGAAAGTGTTTGTTGCAACACGATGCATACATATAATGTGGAATCAACAATACGACAGTAAATAAAACCACTGGCAATAGGTACTAATGCTTAAGAGTATTTTAGAACTATCAAATTAATCCTAACATCAAAATAAAAAAGTGTTTTTTTCAAACAAACTAAATAGTAGTGAGGCTGACTATGGGGTTTACCAATCTTTGACTACCTACCTATCATAATAATAACCCTGCTCCCGACATCGCTGGTTCACTATTTTTGTATATTTTTAAATGCTTTTTTTATACTTAATTTTTATAGGTATTTAAAAATGTTATAAAATAATATAAGTAAATAAATAAACGACATAATAATAAACATTTAATTCAGACCAAGTCCATAATTACTTAGTACTAATGTACTTAAACAACGAATGTTAATATTGACAACAAAATTCAATTATGACATGAAGCTGCACCCACCTTCACAGCATGGGGGACTCCCACCGATCGGTAAATCACCCAGTATAGTGTTGGTACTGCCACGAACGCGAGCGAGTAGGGAGGCGCATCTTTTCCTATCGACAGTGGCAAAGCCATCCACCCGCGCCTCAGCAAACTTCCCTGACGCACTGGAACGCCATGGCAGCACCAACAGTACCCTGAGTGCATTATTATATTGGACAGGCAGGTCGCTGTATGTCCGCTGCGAATAACTGACCCACAGGATGCAGGTGTAAAAAAATTGGCAATATGCTTTAAAAAGCGTGACTATAACTGAAATAGTGACTTATCTATTGGATATATTTGATTGAATTTTTGTATGCATAGCATACTCGTACCTGGAAAGTCATTAAATATTGTTACAAATTAAAATTTGTGCCCTCTTACGACAAGCTCACATAAGCCCAAAGGACAGGTGGTTTGGTATTAATAAATATAAAAGGAAACAACAAACTACCTCAAACACCGTTTATTAATAATAATAAATCTATGGCAATAAAAGGTGAACCTTAAAAAAACTAATTTACCTTATCATTAACAAATTAGGTAGGTGTCTATAGCTGTCATAATATTGCTAACCAGTTAAAATTTCAGTAGAAAGAACTAGGTCGTGGGGAGTTGAAAATAAACCCAATACTGTTCCGTTTTAAAAGATTTAAATAAATAATATTAATGTCAAATTTAGGATATATCCTTCCAGTTATTTGTAGGTTATTAATTAGTAAATGGGCGCCAGGGACTCTGAGTGTCCCGGATCCCGGAGCCGACGAAGGTGTTCAATATACTTCCGGACGAACGTAGAAGGTCGAACCCAAGATCCTCAATTCAAATTAAGTTGAAGACCGGTTTCCAATATTGAAAACCGGACTAAGGTAACTAACGGGTTCTTATAGAAACCGTATTGAAATTCATAGAAATATTATAAGGGATAATAATTAAAAAAAACCCATCCCGCCTGCGCTATCGCTAGATGGACTCCGACAGCCGCACAGTCGTCTCCGCAAGAGGCTTCGAGCAGACTTGAGGAACGGGTCTTGCGTCCAGGCCCCAGAAGCTCTTCCAGATCCTGGCGGCGAGACGAATCTCTCGAGGTGCCTCTACTGGAACTGACAATACGGAGACCTAATAATGTAAGGGGAATCTAATTTACTTTCCTTGAGGTGACCGAACTCTCAAATCTAGAAGGCTAAAACATTAGCCGGTTAACATGGCCTTCAAATAGGAATAAGGATTACCCACGTGGCGTTCATCAACTTCACAACAAGGGCTAGTTGCCTTGAACAACAATTTAATACCGAGGTTCATGCGGAGGAATCCATGAAAATAGTTAAGCGGGCGCAATACTCACAATTGGTTTACAGAGAAAACACGTTGATCGCAAGATCCTCGACTGACTGGAAAGTTGTCTGCGTTAGAGCAATTTGGAATCCTGTAATAAACATCCATTGATCACAACAATATCCTTTTAACAACCAGGGAAGGGCTCACAGATCACATCTCAAGACCATTACACAAAATACCAACCCACTCCAGCGTGTTCAAAGGCAAAAAGAATCACCTTTTTTCTATAACCCTGTTATAAGAAGTCAAACCGGAACTAGACGGAGCATTTCTAAAACCTCCCCGTCTTCAGAAAAAATGATTAAAAGACGGAGGCGGATAATCACAACTTTAAGACCCCTAATCTTGAAAATCACTAACAACTGTCCAACGTGACGTTTAAATGCTGAAACAATAAGAATACTCACGATCCAGATTAACAAACAAATTAATTTTGACTTCCAATATCAAAATTCGTCCAGATTGAGGCAACTATCCCAGAATATTCATTCTGATAAATTTTGAAAGTGCCTGGCCACACTATGTCGAAGACAATACACAGATTAATATGGTTTTATTTGACAACGAAGTTTCTAGAAAGAAGTCTATATAGAAAAAAATAATTACACTTCCGCATTCGGTTATTCAGTTTATTATGACTTTTTACTGAAAGTTGAAAATTATTAGGGATTGCTCCATACAACACTATTTCGATGGTTTGCAATCATTATGTTAAAATATCGATTAAAATACAACTGTGAATCGGCGACCACCAGATGTCGCCTGTATCTATATTAATCTATGCCTTTAACTGTCAGAACCTGACGTTGTCGAATGTCATTCGAAACGTAAACAAATTGATTACAATATTCGATCCAATCTATCTTGCAGACCTGTATAATAGGTTCAGAAAAGTGAGTTATTGTGAACCAAACATTCCAGTGACGAAACACAGTTAAAGGAATGATTCCCTCAATCAAATGCAGGCCAAAGTCATTAGCAACTCAGCTGTGCAACATCAACCCGTGATAGGTACAAAAAAACAACGTAACAATATACGCAGTTTAGTTTATTATTGTACTGTCGTGTCCACCTTGTATATTATGTCCAATGTCCACGTAATATTATGATATTTTGAATTTTTACTTTAATATTTAGACAACACTATCAGGAGACGCATACGTTTCAGAATATGAGAGTATAATCTTTTTAAAGATAATAAACAGCAAATATAATTTGAGATTCAGAGCTTGTTTTTAAAGTTTTTCCTGCTACTTCCAGCACAGTATTTTTTCTACAAACGCTCGCTCACCCAGTTTCTGTCTTAGTTCGTTGCAAGCCCAGGTTTTAAAACTTTTCTTTTAAAAACCACCCGTTAAGATAAGCAGCAACAACTTGAAACTGCAGTTGTCCACAATTAGTTCCAAAATCCCAGCTCTGCAACCAAAATAAATTCTCCCTAGTTACCTTTAAAAGTACCGAAAACTAACTAAAACTTAGCTATCTTTAGTCTCGAAAACAAGTCCAGCCCCATGAAATTGTAAACAGAAAATGAGACAAGTAATACTTTCTTTATTAAATTAACTAGTCTCCCTCTTAGCTCGGGGCAGATGCAATTTTTCGCGACAAGAACCGGCGTGTCCTACTTTCGCGCCGTCTGTTTTGTGTTCCAAACATGGAGAACATTTTTGTTTCTTCAAGACGGATGGAAATGAGGAAGAAGTGGGTTATAGTGCGCTTGGAGAGGTTAGGAACGTTGCATCGTTGTTTTTGTAACTTTATTGTTTAAATTAAATGGTTTTCTTGGTAAGAAAGCCAATTGAACGCACGATTTGATCATTATGACGACAGACGGTGCGGCGGCGGTTTTGCTAAGCAGTATTTGAGTAAGGTTAATAAGTGGAATGCGATCAAGTTTGAATTAACTCAATTTTTTCCTCTTCATTTCGAAATCTGTTTAACGCGTGAATATAACACTTCCAGCCAAAATTTGTACCTACTAAATTACCTTATTCATCTGCAGATATCATCGAATAATACAGCCGTAAAAAATAAAATAAAATAAATGGTCCGTCCCGTTCCGAACAGATGCCCTGTTTTACGGCTCTCCACTAGAGCCCCATCATTTGTGAAAGGATATTGGATGAAAACTTCCTTATTTTACGAAACGCAATTTTCCAAGTGTTTTGTTTTTCGCAGATCTTCGTTTCTCTTCGTTTGATTGAAATGATTTGTTCAATCCTATTTGAAAACAGAGTGTAATGGTGACGGGACTGATGCGAAACTGTAAGAGGTTTAAGTTTCAACGCTGTTGGCGTACTCGTACTATGAATAATTTGAAGCTAATCTTGCATGAAACGAGGAAGAAACTCTAAGTTACTAAGACGAGCTTCTGGAATAGGTACAGTCACTGAATGGACCATTAAACTGTACGTTTCCTCTATGCAAAGACTTATATTAGAAATTCAATGGGGTGGGGTGGTTTCATCACCACCGCTTTAAAAACTACGAAGGAAAACATTGTGAGGAAACCGGCATGTCCTAGAACCAAAAATTCGAAGACATGTGACATCAACCAACCTGTACTTTGCTAGAGTGGTGAATTATGGCCCACTCTCTTCCACAGAGAGGACAGCAGTGGAAAAGTTATAGGCTGATTAGGTTGAAGCCTTGTTTTTCTATCTCATAATAAATGATGTAGCTGAAATAACAAACTATGTGTCCAAAAAACTTTTTCTGAGATTTCTATATAGAACGGAATAATATTCCTATATCTGGAACCTAAATCATCCTAGCAGACAAGTTTTTTTTAATCAGAGCTCATACAGTACAATAATCCATAAAGACATAAAATTATTAGATCCAATAAATCGCGAAACGATCCACGGCTAATACATAGCGGGAACTTTGATTATCCACGCGATAACTTTGCTAATCCCGGGGCGAATAGTTTCGACTTCGTCCCAGCAAGACGAAACTGTTAAAAGAGGTCGGGCATGACATAATAGGTGACGTTGAACCAAGTTCGTCTGACCTAGCGGTAAATTAGAAAGGTTCTGATCTGACGCGTCATCGTGATACTGGATTTGAGCATGAGATGGCAGAAAGTTTGGGGATGCTACATTGGTTGGTTCGGAACAGCGATTAGTCGACTGGGTAAAAAATTTTGAATATTTTTGTAGAAGTAGGTAATCAAAGACAGAATTATTTTACCACCTCGCTGCCTGCTTAATACTACTTAATATACTTCGTTGTTATAACTGTTGAAAACAGTTGATACCGAAAAAAAGCCACCCCTAAAGGGGTTAACCAAGGGATGAAAGTTTTTATGGAAGTTCGTCATTTTTGCCGATGGGAAATCCCATCGGGCACACACGGGTTGTAAGAAAAAATCTTTAAAAAAAAGTAGCCTCTTATTTTAACTTGACCTGATGGGAGGCTTCTGGACAAACAGTGATGTAGGCCTCTCGCAAGTTCAACACCTGGTTCTCCGCCTTCCAGAATACGTACTCAGTCTGTGGCAGCCGCTTTAGTACCCGACCGCGACGGAGCACGAAAGGGGGGTAATGTTGTAAGGTCTTCGATCCATCTACCGTCCGGCGACTTACCTATATTTTTCTGCCTGCCTAATAACACAGCATGAGCTATTTTCAAATCTAAACAGTTTTAGATTCTATAGTTCTTGACTAGGAACTGTTATAGTCATATATATCAGGAAGATGATTCATATGATTATAGCTGTTGGAAATAGGCCATACCGAGCAGGCAGCAAGGTGGCAGCGATGACTACCTCTGTTCTGGTTGTCGCAGAAGTGACTTCAGCAATGTTAGCATGAAATTTAATAAATGCTACTCACACAAAACGAGAGGGGAATTGCTTCATCATAAATATTTACTTAAATACTTCAGTGTAGGTACAATGGTTGTACATAAGGCGGAATTAATGCTACAGCCTACAGGGCTTACCCTGATAGAAAATATTTCTGGTGTATTCAGTAATGCCAAGATAAGTTATATTAACCTCACCGTAGTACGCTCGCAGTGGGAACATTTCAGGCTGATTATGTATAGGTGTAAAAGCCTCTTGTGATTGTCCACGTTAATATTATATGGATGTCCAGCTGATAGAAGCTACGTACTATACTAACGTGTGTCATGAAGAACATGACATAGATAGTTATCATACCTAGGAGAGCATAATCTGCCTTTAACACGCCTGCCTTCACTGTTTTGAAAGCAGTGGTGATTAAATAATTTACACAAAGTGAAGCGCCTGTCAGGGTTCGAACCTACTCGTAACTAATTAACTCGTAAGTCGCGGCCATTACCACTGGGCCACCACCGCTCTAATTGCTCGTAAGCTATAGTTGTTAGAACCAGTCACCGTAGCCGAAATCGTCATGAGTTTTCACGTACTAAAAACCTTGCAATATCTCGACCTTTCAAAAATAAATTCCAGTTTTTAGTACTCACTTAGAAGTATTATCGTCTAAGTAGCATTTTTGCGGGATTCTCACCCGCAAAAGCTATCATAATATGCACCTAGAGTAGACCTTAAGCCAAACGCATTTCTGTACACGAAACCCCATTCAGCAACAATTATTTGCACAACTACACTCTCACATCCATAAAGTGCAAAAAAATAAACCTATTGACTTACTAGAACACAACAAGTGTAGCGATAAAGTAACACGATATTGTTTGTTTAACAATCCACCGAACAAACATCTTGGGTGGTAAACATAAAACATGTAACTTGTTATCTGCTACAGGAGAAATAAAATGGGGATGGAAAGTACACTTAGGAAGGAGGATGGTCCATTTGGGATCGAAGCTTTTTGAGATTTAAAGGTATTTGATTCATTTCAAAGTGCTATTGGGTTTCATATATCATTTGGGCTCATAATTATATCAAGTCTAGCAGGAAGGCTCAGTTCGGCTGCCTACGCCGTGAGGAAAGTAAGACAATACACTGACGTTGATACAGCTTGTTTAGTCTATTTTTTTGATTTTGATTTCCATCTGGAATTTTTCAGCGCGGAATCTGGATTTGTACCCAGTTGACGGCAATTGGCTCGCTCCCAATTAAATGATACTTAAGTAAAACTGGTAACATGTGGGTGTATAGGTACATCTCTGCATATCGCTGAACATTTATTGATTAATAAAATTCACATACAAATTGACGTATTTACATGTACTAGGAGTGAACTCGCAAGGGTACTATTATTTATATTATGCTACACATAAATTGTGATAGGCAAAATATGTTTTTGTATTCTAAATAAATGTGTAGTACATGTTACTAAGTTATTTAATAGTTGTTCTGTGTTATTGTTATGTATGAGATATAAATAATTTAGGATAGGTAGTATGTTATTAGAAGTTCCTTTTTAGGTTAATATTGTAAATATGTATATATGTAAATACCACACCATCGCATTACGTTAATCCTGTTATGATAGTAATCATAAATAAATAAATTTCAGCAATAGCAGTTAGTTTAAATAATACGTATACCATGATCAATGGTCACCTTAAAGCAGTAGAGGGAAGGTTGACTGCCAATTGAAGTGCGGGTAATACATATTAATAATATTGTGACAGGTCAAAGCGCAGTCGAAACATAAACCTGGATTTTTTATATGGACCACAATATTATTACAGATGGACTAGGTAGGTACGCTTCTTTGGCATTTTATAGACACGAAAGCTATGCTATGGTATTGGTCATCGACAAAGTACTTTTATTTGCGAACTGATTAATCTGCAAGATCAACTTCGTGATTGGAAGTGAAAGTTTGCTGGATTCAACGCGAGAAAAAAGTTAACTTCAATTAAAAAAATGAGTAGACTGAGATATTTTGCGGTAGTGTTAGTGCAAAAAATAGAAAGAGAAAAAGAAAAAAAATAAAAGAATTTGCGGCAAACATGACGCATTAAAAAGAACAAACACACAAAACAAAATAACAAGTTGGGGGTAAACATGCGTCACATTCACATTCATTCTTATTTATTCACAAAATATAGAATAAATAAGAGTTTTAAGCTGCTGAGCAGTAAAGCTTGCACCGCCAGTGAAGTAAATAATCTCCCGGAAACATTTGAAATTCTTAGTCGAATAACTGAAATATTTCAATTCCGACCTAAAATTCAATTAAAATTTTACTTTTCTCTGGAAGTTGTATCGATTGCGGGAAATAGGTCAGCAAGGTACTTGCAGACGAGCTTGCAAGCTGTCACTACTTCACTAATAGTATTGCGGAGTTGAGAGCCAATAATATTGCTTGTTCCGAAGCTAGTGTTGTTACCGCTCCGGGATTCGTAACTGTAACTGTATTATTTTCAATAGGTGAGAAGAATTTCGTGTTTACAGAACTTGAATCAATATTTGCATTAGACTTGGTTGGTGCAGTGAGTGGGCCATGCTTCTGTGCTGACGGTAAAGAGTTTGTTTCCCACTTTGAATAAAACGTCTATAACCCCCATGTAACAGAATGGTATCCCAGAGAAGGAAAGAGGAAAAGAGGAAAACCATTTCAAAGATGGGAAGTCCACTTAAAAATTACTGCGGGAGGGACATGGAGGAGGAAAGGTAGAAAAGCCTGGGGGAGGCCTATGCAGAAGAGCAAAGCAATCTAGAGATTTCTTTAGTCTAATCCTTTAATTTAAAGAAATTGTTAAATTAGTTTTAAGATTGCTAATAAAGGCTATGCTTTACAGCAAATAGTTGGTCTTGGTGCTAAGTACTTACTAATATGACAACAGGCTATGCTTGGCAATTGAGTAAATTTGATAGCATGGCTCATTAACCAGGGCGCACAAACTTCCTTACAAACAAAATATTGTGTGTATGTGTGCTGTAATAAATAGCAAAACTACAAAGAAATAACATTGATTACAATCGCCGCGTCTGAACGACAAAACACTAATTGCTTCCTTAAAAAAAACTTTTTTACAAAAAAAAAACAACCGACTTCCATAAAAACACTACAAAGTAAACAATAACTTTAATTTCGGAAGTCGGTGTCTTTGGTTTTTTTTATTACGTTTTTCGCCACCGACTTCCGAAATTAAAGTTATTGTTTACTTTGTAGTGTTTTTATGGAAGTCGGTTGTTTTTTTTTTGTAAAAAAGTTTTTATTTTTCACTTTTTTGTTGTGATCATTTTTTTGATTTTTGTTGATTTTTCAAAAACCGCTTGTCCGATTTCGATAAAATTTTCATGGGACCGAAAGAATTTTTCAAATCGGTTGCCAAGCGACGGAGTTACGCCCGAACAAACATAAAAAAAAAAAAAAAATACAAACATCCGAATTGAGAACCTCCTCCTTTTTTAGAAGTCGGTTAAAAATCGTGAAAAACACACCTATCAAGTAATTGGGTTAATACAGTAGCGTCAAACACAGCTTCGTTGAATTATGCAAACAGTGGCATACATAATCCCCTTTCCAAATTATCATAATATTCGCAGAGTGTTAGTTAAAATAGCACGACGCTCCGATGCGTGTTTTATTATATTGCAAATGTATTCTGCCCTGTATAACTACGTAATGTATGTGCAATTATGGTTAAGAGATACGATCGTTGAATATAC
Organism: Apamea crenata; assembly: GCA_949629185.1. Taxonomy (NCBI): domain Eukaryota; kingdom Metazoa; phylum Arthropoda; class Insecta; order Lepidoptera; family Noctuidae; genus Apamea; species Apamea crenata. The sequence continues at coordinate 18,883,195 of OX451361.1, forward strand.
ATCATTAGTTAATTGAAATGTCAATGTGATATTAATAGATATGGGTCGTGAGATAGGGTCAGTTTCTATTTAGTTTATGTCAATATCATTATTAATTGTTCGTAAAGGGATCCTTCCTGTGGTTCATGGTAATTTAACTTATACCTATAAAAGTTAAAAATTAATAGTGACACTTTGTTTATTTGTTTTCAAATTCAAACAATCACATTGATATAATTTAACAATTGCTAAAAGAACAGAAAGAAAAGAAAGAACTTAATTTTCATTTATTTAAATTTTACGTGCATAAATTATATGGAAACAGACAAAACAAAAAGAACAGAAAATAGGTACAGAGGTGATGCTTATTTCTGAAGAAATCTGTTCCAAAATACCTGCGACAGGAAAGCAGACAGCGTGCGTAAGAGTAGAAGAGAAAATAAAATACGTACACCATCAAAATCAATTGATTCAAGAAAATAAGACAAAATATATAATATAAACTCAAACTCAACTCAAACTCAAATCATTTATTTCAATTAAACCATTTACAGGCACTTTTGAATTGTCAAAGTTAAATAGTCGGTCAGTTAGTCAGAAAGTTGAAGCTAGTCGCCCATTCCAAAAACGAAGATCTCTATGGAGAAGAACGGACAAGAAACTCCAAGGACTCTCTTTTAATCAAGATATTATTACAAAATCCTGGGTACATTGTTCTTATTTCTTCTATTGTATATACATATATTAGTATACAAACGAGTACACCGTATGAGTACTATTTGAGGCAGTCATGTCAGGTAAAAATGGCAAGTAGGTAGTAATACCTAATTACTTACAACAGCGTTCCCAAACCCCCAGAGCTCCCTGACAAAAGATAAACAACTAAAAATGAGATATTGCTTAGATCTTCTTTGTGTATTTTTTAGTAAAACAAACTAGAGTGTTGCCTGCGGCTCGGCGAAAAGGGTACGATACGAAGTACTCCTAGTCTTTTCCCAAGTATACATCAAACTCTTTACATAATTTTATCAAAATTTGGATGTGTAGGTAAAACATAACATAAAGATACAGTCGGGGAAAATAATGTTTAAGCAAATTGACACCTTACGTCAATTTACCGTGTCAATGTGCCAATAGCAATATCATACAACTGTCAAAGAATGACAGTTGCGAATTGCGTACAGGCAAATTGAATAAATACTCAATTAGCTTAACAATTAACATGACAGTACATACCGCCCAGTAATATCAATATTTCTGCAGATAACATATAGGAAATTATAGGTACACAGTAACGGCCTATCATTTGGATCATTAAGAGGCGTGCGAAGAGACCAATCTACAAAGCCTGGAGCACAGGCGTAAGGTAGCCAGCCTTTCGGTATTCTACGGGATGCATTCTGGAGAGTGTGCGCGGAATTACATGACTTAATTCCACCATCACCGTTCCATCACCGGACAACCCGTCGTACGGCGAGTGTCCACCCTTACGGCCCGTTCACACATGGGAGTCCGTTTTACTGGTACGTTTTTAACGGATACGTCATAAATTTATGCGCTGTTCACACATAGGCACCGTATAACGTTCAACGAATCCGTCATTACTGGATGCGATGTGTGAACAGAAAACTCGCAGTATACCGCCGCTATTCTATTCACTCCCCCTCCTACACCCCGCACACACCGCCCGCCACGCACACAGTATCTATCCGTTAAAATTCTACGTGTCCGTATATTTTTACTGTTCCGTCGTCCAGTATTCGATGGCAAAACGGAATGTAATTTTTTTTATGGAACGATATTTTTTACTGTATACAGAATACTGTGCCATGTGTGAAGTCGCTCATACAACTACATACGCCATCGACGAAAAAAAAACGTACACGATAAAACGGAACAGTAAAACGGAGACATGTGTGAACGGGCCGTTACGTTGTTGACACCGCCCGCCGCGATCCGGACGAAGCGTTTCGCCTCGTCGTTTATACCGCGTACATCGAACATCGCGGACCGGAACAATTTGCCTGCAGCGGTCTTCCCGTCCGATTATAATTTAAGTGTCTTCAAGGCTATAGTGAATAGGCTCTTAATAAATTAGTGCGCTTTATCATCAAAGATTGAATCACTGCTTTCCATCAGGCGGGATCGCTGTCAAGCACTAGTTTATATCATTAAAAAAATAGGATTTGTGCCTGTTAAAGGCAAAATGATCGTCCATAATTTAATTTCTTTAATTTTCCTATACTGTCCCACTGATGAACAAAGGCCTCCCCCAAACCCTTCCAGGCATTCTTTTCGCGGTACGCGTCTACACCGTCCCTTATTACACTGTACTTATATAATGACGACACGGTTGGCGCAGTGGCTGAGCGATCGACTGCTGCGCTGCGTGTCGCGGGTTTGATTCCCGCACGGACCAAATATCGCCTATAGATAGTTTTCCGGGTCTGGCTGTTTGTGCATGTGAGTTTAAATGTCTGTAAACGCACCTACGATACAGGAGTAATTCCTAGTGTGGGGCAACTTTTTTTTAATAATAAAAATAAATAAATAATACTACGAGTAGCTTCGGCCCGAGACTTCGTCCGCGTGAAATTTCGTAAGAAGATTTTTTCAAATCCGACCGGTAATTCCAGATATTAGCGCGTTCAAACAAACAAACTCTTCAGCTTTATTATTAGTATAGATACAGCAAAAACGCTACAAATATACCTGCGAGATATCAAGCGTGATGACAAAAGCAGTATAGATTTTAAAACGAACTATCTCTCTATACAAAGTAACGTCTTCCGCATGCATTTTAATGAAGAGTCTATAGCAGCGCGACTTAAGCGAGAGATTATTACTGCGATAATAATGTGCTATGCTAAATACAGGAATTAACGGTCCCGTGTCGGTATCTCTTTGAATATATTTCCAACATCCCTGGGCTAATAATTTATAGCGAGTAATATTTCTTGTGCCACGGATTTCTTTCCACTGTTATTTTATCTGCGATCTTGGACTGAATATGGTGACCAACGGACTGAATATGGAAGAAGCCTTTAGAAGATTTTCGGGCTGAGGTCCAAACGGAGAGGTCTGTGGAGTTAGAATGTATACGACCACTACCAGACATACTGTAAGGTATACACACTTGGTTAATATCCCGACCAGCCGCATTCAGCGCTTTTTCTCCACATTTATTATGTGTACAGAGAAAGTGTGGAACTCTCTGCCAGCATCTGCGTTACTTTTCACATATAACACGTCAGCCTTCAAAGCAAGAGTGAAGAGGCACCTTTAACAAACAACTACAAATCGTCCATCGTTGTCCATCAGTCTAGATCGAGGTTAAGAGAAGGCCTGTTTCGCAATAAAAAAGTAAAAAAAACCGGATGGATTGGATTGTATACACCAATTGAATAATACATACACACCCTAACCACACCTGACCTTGTACCTTCACATATGGCACTTAAAGGTACGTTCGTGCATCTTGGACTTTATGAAGTGGGTATAGGTATTACTCTTATTTACGGTTCTGTATACAGGAAATTTTCGGCGGTTATCAAAAAAAAAAATCTTCTGTTTCATAGAAAAGCGCAATACCTACACGGTCAAAATGTATGGGACACCATTTTTTTGTTTTAATAACCGACGAAAAATTTGGACGCTATGGGGTCTAAACTCATGTGCTAGATTCATGGTTACAGTTTGCGCGTCGATGTATGAGACCCTGTATAGTTATACCCACACCATCTCGTAAGCCGAATCTATTCGCATAAAGTTTATGCAGGTACGAGAGAAGATTTACACATCGCGACAAAAGCATTGACAAATGAAATCAACTTTGACTTTTAGCGTAAAAGTGGGTTAAACGATGAAAATTCCTCTCTTCAACTGCCGTTTCTTATTTATTGTTTGGTGTGGATAGATAATGCCACGTTGTCAGGCCATCGTCTGTTGTTTAGAGCCAGTAACCCTTCCCTACTCAAGTTTACGACCTGCGCAGAATGCTAAACAGCTGACACGAGTTCATGGTTTCCAACCGCCTCAGTTTGTTAACTAGTTTTGTGGTGACGTTTAAATTTGAGTAAAGTTAGCAATTTTAATTTTAGGTAAATATCACATATTTATATCGTTGGATTCCGCGTCACAAGATAATCGCGCTTTTGTCACGTTTTGAAACCAACTACGTACCTTGAGAAGTTTCCATGACAATCAATTGTCATGGAAACTTCTCAGTATGGACACTTTTTCGCGTGACTAAGTATGGTGAGGGCAAATTTAGCGATTTAAATCTTTGGTAAATATTTGATCACTAAAATTCTAACTGAAAGCTTCATTGAGAACAGCCTTAATTGCCCGCTGAAAATGGAGCTCCATACATGAGTAAATGCATCTAAGACCTGTGAAAAGCCCTTCTTAATTGGGTCGCGTGACTGTTGTAATTTGGCTTTTTATAACTTGTCAGTGAGAGAAGTCAACTCTTTCATACATTTTGATCGTGTTAGTATTGCACTTTTTTATTGCACAGCAGATTTTTTTATCTCTCGATTTGGTTTCATACTAAAAGCTGTTAATTTTCATGACTACTTACACTCCCTTAAAGTATGTCCATCAAAATATCTGCCACACTATATCTATGTAGTGTTTGGGATTCACGTACCAATAAAAATCACTTTTATACTCAGACGAACGTTTATTTGATGTATTTTAAAACACCGTACTCTATGTCATCCTGACACACCGTAGCCATATTCGTTCTTCCAGACTCCTTCGTTCTTTCACTCCTTCATTCATTCCTATATGTATAAAAAGTGTGAAAGTTTTTGAACTTAAATTAAAAATGCAAGCAAGACCAGAGAGAAACATAGTCAATAGCTTATCCACAATTCTAGGATTTATATTTTGCAAAAAAGCAAAAATAAAATCCTCTTAGCTTACAAGTATAGCTATTAGAAAATACTGCACGTTGTTATAAGCAAGATTATAAAGAGAAGTAGGTAATAAAGACATGGCCCGTGTTACGACGCCATTACATTTGAAACCGAGCATGTTAGTGCTTGCTTACAGGTGCGCTAGACCCGATTAAGACTGGATTCTTATCCTTTATACATAAAAGGAAAAAGGATAACCTATCTTTTACTTTTATTATCTTTCTTAGTTCAAGAACGAGAAAGCAAGCGCTGCCTAAGTATAGTTAAGGCTTAATGCTCATACTAGAGTGTTTAATTAATAAAATGGCGGCTAGGCATAATATTACGAGGATTACTTTACTTAGCAGGATTTCCTTCTCGAGCAATTATTTTTACTGTTATTCGAGTGTCGCGTTCAGGTTGATTACATTTTTGATGATTATCTTTTTTCTCATACTCGTACATTTCAGCCAAAATACGTCCACTGTTGGACATAGCCTCTCCCAAGCACCGCCACTTCGAACTATTCTATGCTTCCCGCATACAAGCAGATTCCTGTGGCCTTCACAACGTCATCGGTCTACCTTGTGGGACGCCTACAACATAAATGTACATTAGTCAGTAAAAATATTGATAATTCAGCTTGGTTTATAATAAAAGTAAAATGCTTACTAAATACTATACTAACACACAAACAACATGAAGGGGCACGCATGCCTTCACGATACGCTTTTCTTAAAATAGTTACGCCCAACGCACACCAGGCATTCCACCTCAATATACCTTTCTTGCTACTTAATCCTTCTACCATGGCTTAAGTTAGTCTCATCCAGCCTGTAACGAAACTAGAGCGGAAGATCATCATCTGCCTAGCCTTTTTCCCAACTAGAGCGGAAGATAATAGTATAATATCACACAGGTGATACTGTCGCAGTACTTAGTGCGAGTATGGTTGGTAAACAGATCCCCGAAAGTCGCAGTACTCTAGTGTTTTGGTGTGAGCTCTTGTTTGTTAACAACTTACTTCTACGATAAATATGTAATCAAATTTGACTTATAAAAATAAAATAATCAAGTAAATGATTTCTTATTTTGGTGTAAATTAGTTAAATATGTAAAATCTTACAAAATAACAAAAGTAAAATGAAAATAAGCTGTTTGGCAAAATATTCATTAGTAGCTTCTGCCCGCGACTTCGTCCGCGTGAAATGTCTTGTCCTCCCGACCTACCCTGTCGCATCGCCTGCCTGCGCTATTACTTATTTTTCCCTAAGCATTCTTTCTCGCTTTTTTTCTTTTTTCTCTGCTCCTAATTGTCATAGCGTGATGTTAAGTAGGTAACCTATAACCTTCTTCAAGAATTGATCTATCAAATACAAGAAGAATTTTTCAAGTCCAGGTAGTTTCAGAGATACCCCTACATACAAACTTACAAAACAAACAAACAATTTTACCTCTTTATAACAGTAGGTATAGATGAGAATGTAACCCAAGAACCCAAGAACAGACGAAACCAGATAACCCAAGAATATAGACGAAAACATGGACTTATTAGGGAACCAACACTTTTTCCCCATAACTAGAAATACAAACAACAAACATCTCCGAATCGTCAAGTAAATACAATTTACTGCGTAATCCTTCTAAACAATACTCTATCACCGAAGATGTACGTTTATGTGGCACTCAAATATATGTGACAGCGCTGGAATATTAGCCTTGGTGATAATAACACTCGGCACGTCACTCTATGGTCTATACGTCAGATTACGTCATAAATCCGCGGAGCTGTGATTAGGGATGTGCTCAGGTGTCTCACAAGTAGGTATAGTATCCGAATATTTTTACTGGGTTTTTGATGTCAAATGACGTCGTAAATCCGCGCTGGTGCGGTTAAGGATGTGCCGTGTCGGATATTAAAGTTGGAGTAGTTTTACATAAAAAATGTTTTCGTATTCTTTTAAGATGGATAAACAAGCGCCTACGTAGCGTCAATATTGTATAATTATGCTTATCGTTTTATCAAAGTTTCACAATAATGCCTTTTGAAAAAGTTTAGCTATTCAGCACTTTGGTAACACTGATTGATATATCTATTACTACAACTACTGCAAACGACCAGCAGTGGGATGATGCAGGCTAACATTAACAGTAACAATGTACAAATACAAACATTCGGTGACAACCATCGTTAAAAAAACAGCAGAATTTCCATTACTATTTACAGAATAGTTCATATTCTGAATTACATAAGTGTTTCCCCAGATGAGCGTCTCGTTTTCGCACCAGTGGATCGTATTCACACATCAGGTGCAGGGAGTTTCATCTGCATACGTGTTCTTGTTACAGCTCCGAAATGACAATGGGCTAGTGCGCACCAGATGAGAAGGACGTGGACTTAAGCTCTTATAGATATTATACTTCAATTGAAATGATTGATGAGTTAGAAATGTTTGCAGGAACAATGGTAATACTGATGGAGGAAGTAATACTACTTCAAGTTGAGAGTAATAATAGGATATCGTTAGGTATTACTTCACACATGCATTTGTACCAACACATACATGATAGATTCCGTCTTCACATCTATTACTATAATAATAGATGTGGAGACCACTTCATAGTTCTGTAAATGACATAACAGGAATTCTATTTAAGGTAGGCAGATACTTAGCATATTCATGTATACTACCTAGGTAAATACTACGCGTGGCTGGCTGCTGTATAAAAGCAATGTCTATATTGACATAGAAACCTTCGACCGATGAAGTAAGAATCTTAGAAGAAAGCTATAGTGAAGTATAGTGAGAAAAGTAAGAAGAGTAGCTATAGTGTCTTATAGAAATAAAGTATCGTTCACTGGGATTTCTGGAACTAAGTTCTTAAACGCAGCTTGCGGCAGGAGCAAACTGGTGGAAATCGTCACGTAACGAAAAAGTGTTATGCCCCATCGAAGCGACTTATTATTATAATAGAAAGAGACACAGTGAGAGAGATGGTTTAGTTTTAATGGTTTTCGTGAGTTCTGAAGCCAATAGTGAGGTCAAAATTAAATTCATGACAGAGACTGTTAAAATTTTCAAATTTTTCGTCATTTACAACTCTGTGCTGCCGCCACCTTGGGTTTTCATTTTGAACTTCGTTCCTGCCGGGGGTCCTCCGACCCCACCACACGTTTTTGTTTAGACTAGATAAACTTAACGTATCAAAAACTGATCACAATCGCCATTACGATATAAATAGTACCCAAAAACTTGTTTAAAACTGTATTCTATCACAAGTTCCAGAAATATTTTAAGCGATGATAAATTATCATATCCGTATCCGAAAGCTGCGGACAAAATATCCGCCGTTCAAGTTCACGTGCTCGATCATTTCCATGTAACATCCCTACGTCCCGATGGCTATCAATTTGTTACTCTGACGTTTTTACGCGATCATCGCCGGCCCGGCGCGGCTCGGCGCGGCGCGGCAATGTGCGGTTATTGATAAACTCGCCTGCCCACTGACTACGCCCGTTGACACATCGATAACAATATTTTCCAAGCTTTTTATTGCTTTCAATTTTAATAAATCACTTTATCAATTAAAATTTGCATATTTTTATAGGTGTTTGCGTTGTTCGCGGATAAAATTTAAATTTGTTTGGATACCGATAGGATTAGGTACACGTCCCTAGTCATGTTTAATATTGTAATGCTTCATTATTTTTGTGTACGATTCTATTCAGCATTGTTCAAGTTTTTTCGGTGTAACAGTATTGTTATTTCACTGTATTCCCGGAAACCATTTGCCGGAATAAAACTATGAAACAGTAGTAAACACAGCAGAGGAAATACAAAACACGAACCGCAACAGAATTCGCACACAACAATATGCAGTTAAAAGCCAGTTTTTCTCACATTTATGCAGTGAAGTAAAAACTGAATAATAGAACTAAATGTGGCGACAAACTCACTAAAAGTACCGGGAACTTGTCAAGGACCGCAGTTCGATTGCAAGCATTGTGGTCTGCGGGATTTTATTAAAACTTTTTTTTAGTTATCAAACATTCATACTTTACTGGGACCAAGTTTTATTTGTCCCCGGCGCTTTCCTTCAGCGAATAATTTAATTTTTTGCGCCCACAAAGCTTCGGATTACGTAAAGGTCTGTAACAAGTTTTTGCTCTAGAAAATTAAGTCTTTGATCGTTTCGGGATTTTTTACTTTGAACGAATCAATCATCCGTTGGCATCGCTTGAAAATAATGTGGTTTTAGATTGAGTGCGGTTTTACATTTTTGAGGTTAATCAATTTAAAATGATGTTGATGATCTGTAAATCATTTTTATTCGCCGTGATTATTTAAGCCTGCAAACGAGTAACTTCAATAAATTAGATTTACGTTTTTGGTTCCAGTAAGTTATATTATTATTATAATGCCTAGCTGAACGCTACTAAACGCAAATAAATCTTCTCGCCTAGTTTTTCTACGAAATTCTGAGGAACTACGCGAAAAGATTCGAACGTTCGCATTGTAATCTCGGTCTCAATCTATCAAAAATATAATCAATTTCCCTAAATTTTTGACAAGTTCTGTCATTCATTATCGTTGAGATGGGATGGCGACTTGAATTTGAAGAATATTTACCTTCAGTGATGATACTATCTTTCCACTTCATCATAGTTGTGTGTGTATTTATTTTTCTAATTTTGTTATAATTATTCATATTCTAGTGAAATTTATTTTAAAAGGGTGTATGTTTATTTATATTATGTCATCATCATTCTCCTGTCCTTATCCCAATTTATTTGGGGTCGGCGTAACATGTCTTTTTGAATGTATTTAAGTATATTCTCATAATATTTGTTTAGTTTTATTAAGTGAAATGTATGATTTTATGTATTTTTTAGTCTCCTTTACCCTTTCACACGCTGTGTACATATCTCTATCTATTGTCCTATCGCAGGTATGCTGGAAGAGATTTCTTATGAAATAAGCATCACCTCTGTACCTATTTTTCAGTTCCGTTTTTTTCTTGTCTTTTTATATATGTATGAATGTGTATACATAAATGGTTAAATAAATAAAAAGGTATAAGATTTATTTTAAAGAAATGTCCTGGTCCCATTGGAATCAAATGAAGCATTGCCAAGGTATTTTATAACTGTATCCGTGCTAGTTCGATCTGCACCTATCTATATCTATATTTAACAGTTTAACTTCCACCCCTACAAACCAAAAAAGGCAACACCACAACCACAAAAAGATTTCGCGAAGCACTTCCCATATCAACAAGTTGATAGCACCCCTCAGATTCGAAGGGTCCGGAAAGAATACTAATCTCTTCCTTTGAGCATGGGGTTTCAAAGGTGCACACCCGGAACACGGCTGAGGAGGGTTAAACTTGCAACTGGGTCTATTTGAGTGGCGATTACCTTTTATCAGTACATCCTTTAGGGATGTTGGAGGGAGAGGAGGATATGTTTATGGGAAGAAATGTTTAGGAAGATATTTTGCAATTTAACAATTATAAAGATACCCTATGGGGAAAACACATAACCTAGGGCATAGTTGTGTTGGAAAAAAAAAATCTGTTTATTTGGTTAGAATAATGCTTCGGAAGGCCAATTCTCGTACTTAAAAAACGTTCAAATTCAAGTCGCAAACGCATCTCAGCGACAATCAATGTCAAAAAAATATGTAAATTCATTGTATTTTTGCCAGATTGAGACTGAGATCAGAATGCGAACGTTCTTAAAGATACGGAAATTGCCCCTCCGATATAGGTGAAAGATGATTATGATTTGTCGTCAGTATTTAATTTCATGAGACATCGAAGTATAGGAGATTAATAAAATAAAGTCTACATCACACCACACACCACACCACTCCACATCATCCAAAACACATCTCCAAGGGGAATCACCAGAGCCCAACCATCCTGCACAATACACGATTTAAACCATCAACAGCTCACGGTAATTAATCACGAGATCCCAATGGCCTCATTCGCACAAAATTCACGGAAACCAAAAAACCTTCGAAGCCGACCATTTTCATAAAACTAAGTGAACGTGTACCTTCCTCCATTCTATTATTTAGGAGCACCACACCGCCATTCCTTCTGTCGACCCTCACGAGTTACGGCTCAGATAAGCAGCTGATATATACTTTTTCTTTTCGCAGTTCTAGATATGGAAATATATGTTATTTCTCGCAGGGGATTCCAAGTATGTTAATACGAGCTGTTTTCTTATAGTGGGGTTAATTGGATACACTAGTTTCAAAAGTTCAAAACAACATTACACACCAATTATTTTATGTACAAGAACTATAAAATGCAAACAACAGCATCGCATCACAGGTACAAGAGCAACCAACTAAGCCAGCAATCTCATCTAACAGTGTTCAAGAAAAAGAAGATTTTCTGCTCGCTGCACCGTTCCATCAATAACTAGCCGTGGCCTCCCTGGAGTACAACAACTTTTATTTTAACATAATGAAAACATGACGTGGCGTCACAGTGTAGATAGCTACAGAAGGATGACTCCATACACACGAAAATAGACTCACATAGACAGGTCGGCACGGTCAAATAACGAAAACCGTAACCGTGCTTTAAACCTTGTCATAATTATTATACGATGCAAATGGCGCTATTTCTATTCTGTGCTCGTAGATATTTTTTTTAATTTTTAATATTAAAGTTATCTTATCTTTTTGTATCCACTTGTTTCTGTGACAAATAAAGAAAAGAAAGAAAATACATTTATTTAGCTCACACTAAAAGACACATAGTGCACCAGAGACATACTCGTACATAAAACCAATAAAAATCAAATCATAAAGTGTAAAGTAAATAAATCTTTATTTTTAAACATTTTTTTTTAATCTTTTGTTTTATCTTTTTTTTTATTCTTTCTTTCTTTAAAAAAAATAGACGTTATTACTTTTAGGACCGACCATTTTCGTAAGGCTACCTTAAATAGACAAAATAGTCGTGGCAGGTAGATAAGATAGATAATGTTCATTTGCCAAAAACAGTGTTTACGTTTCCCTATAGTCTACATTAATAGCTAGGTTTCCAAAAAAAACAAAATAAGACGCAAAGGAAGCATTTTGCTTCTGAATTCCACACTAAGTCGAGCCTGTGCCTGGTGGGCGTGCATTTTTGCTCGTTGTATGAAGCCAGCCTTCTGTACCCACCTATTCTGTGCCACGATCCTGGATGTACCACGATGAATCTGTTCGCTCGTAAATATTACTTTAGTTGCTTCCAAGGGGTTTATAGCCATTTCTAAGAGTATGTGGAAGGATTTTATGATGTTGTTAAAATGTTTTTGTCGTTTGTCTGTTCTTTCAAATTGTGGCGAGAGTGTTGGGAATTGGATTCAAGTTTGATTGGTCTACAACATTATTTTTATGACGTTTTTGGTCTTGACTGAGCGGTTGCTGTCCCCGCGATGGTAAGTGGCGATCATTTTGATTGGAAACTTTCAGTACTTCTGTTTCAATTGTTTTTTTAGGGTTCCGTACTCAACAAGGAACCCTTATAGTTTCGCCATGTCCGTCTGTCTGTCTATCTGTCCGCGGTTTAGCTCAAAAACTATTGGTACTAGAAAGTTGCAATTTGGCATGAGTATACACGTTAATGACGTCAAAAAAGCGTGACGTAAAATAAAATTTAGAAAAAAACAATTATTTAGGGTACCTCCCCTACATATAAAGTGGGGATGATAATTTCTCTTTTCGTCCTTCCCATAGTGTGGGATATCGTTGGATAGGTCTTTCAAAAATATGTGGTTTTTGAAGAGTGTTTTTTGATTAAGTAAACCGTTCGTGACTTATCAAGCTTTAAAGTACCAATTTTCGTTAGAGCCAAGTGCCCCCCCCCCCCCCCCCTCTACCAACTTAACGGTTTTAGTTAGAAATTCAAATGTTACGGCAGTAGTACCTTTAAATAACGAAGTTTAAAGGAAAACTATCACACTTAAGTGGGCTTTACAAGTTTACGAGTAATAGTCGACCAAACAAGTCTTATCCAAATCTCAAAAAAAAAAAATTAAAACTTTCCGTGCAAATTTGTCGGATCAGGTGAGGCTTTGTATCGGAAGTCAAATTAGGTAGGTAGTCATGTTTGGCTTTTAGTTAGAGCATGGTACGAAACTATCAGTCAGCGAATACTACCCGCATTGGCTGTTATAAAAACTACGGAACCCTACACTGCTCGTGGCCCGACACGCACTTGACCGATTTTTTATACATTATATGGTCTGTGTGAGTGCTTGTAATTTAGATTTTAAATAGATCAGTGGTATCAGCATAAACTCTAGAGCTTCGTAAGGAGTAGGTGGTAAACTAATATGTGGGATTGTGGACTTAGCATGTTTGCTTCAAGCTCTATTTTCGTATAGGAATATAAAACTTGATCCTACAACAATGTCTCTCGGGTTAGACTCGCGTCTAACTTGATGCTATATTGATTTTTAATATTCAAAGTTTGCTAACTGGAGCGCGCGCCTCGCAACTTTTTATGACTTGGTATTGACACCGCCCTGAGCTCTGCATACTTCGCAAGAATAGACTAACAATATCGCTGAGAGGAATAGAGCTCACAATACTTAGAATATGAAACCAGTTCCGGGAAAAAGACTGGGAGTATAGAATTTCTGATGGATCAGATTTCTCTGTAGGTCGTTCAGTTTCGTCCGAGTCGGATTGATCCGACCAAGAGCGATGTTTCTAGACCACCCACAAATCCTTGCCTTCAATCCCCGATAGCTCCTCCTGTCTCAGAAAATATCGTTCAGAAACCGTTATTTATTATCAGATTAGCAGCATTGCTGCTATCTCGTGTATTGCGGAAGCCGAAAATCAAGGGATTAGAATATTTTTTTCTGCCCGAATCTCCCCACAATGAATAACTTAAACCAAACGAATTGACGTGATGATTCTTGGCCTTAATTACGGAGGAAAATTATTCCTATCTGCCTTCCGTATTTATTTAGGATTTACTTTTCGAGATAGTAAACAAGATAAATCCGGGGAGATGTCAGGCGGAAAATTCGAGAAAACGGGGAAATACAGACGTCGCGAATTTTCCACCGATATGGAATGAATGGTCGGGAGGTTTTTTTTATCCTTCTTATCTGTGGAGCGCCCGGAGCTAAGGTTTGATGGAACCGGGCGGGGTTAGGGAGAGCCACGCTGTTAGTGTTACGTTGTTTATCTGAAGTTGGCATAAAACCTGCGATAAGTTTTGAGAAAAATTATATAAAACACTAGAGCGGAATACCGGAGTAACCACTTAAAAGAATCCAACGTCGCACATAGTTTTATACTACTTGGGGTATTGTGCTAGAAAATGATGTGGTGTTGGAATTTATTGCTAAGCATGTGTGACTGTGTGAAACGTTGAACCTTGTTAAAACTTCAAGAATATTATTATGTGGCGTCAAACTTATGAATAGTTTTGAGTTCGTGGTCGCTAGATGTTTAAAACATTTTGTTTATGAATAATTCAACAATCTTATTAAGTATTTCAAAATTTCTTTACAAATCTAAAACATGTGTAAAGAAATGTTATTACATATAATTGAGCCCGAGATTGGCCCCTTTACTCATAAACGTTGCTCAAAGTTAAGTAGTGATTACCGACTGTTTAACCAAACACTTTTGATGTTTAAACGTCTCTTAACTTTAATCATCGTTTATAAATAAACCCCCTAATTTAAAAGGTAGACAAGCGTCAAATATAAAACTAATGAAATTTCTGACACTATACAGCAGATTTTGTAGTTCCTAAAATAGGAACAGCCAGAATTTCCTGCATTTCCCTGACATTTCACAAATTTAATATGACGTTCGTGCATTAAAGTAGAATTAGCCACACGGACTGTTCCACGATATAGTTTCATATCCATTTAGTGACAAGAGCTCACGTATGTACGAATATACTCGTTCGCTCGCGATTATGAGACTTACATTTTGATTTTAGTTTTCCAATTATCCTCTGTTATGGCTGATTCCTATAATTTACGAACACCGTTATTGGTTATAATTAAAACTCTTGTATCTTTACCAATAATGAAGAAAACACGTCATGGCTTTGCATAGTAGACTCTTTCACATGGAAGGAGCTATCACAGCTAATCTATTTATATACCCAGTTTGGCATAAAAAAATCTACTATTGGTAAGCAAAACCATTCGTTTTTGTTTATAAGAACCGACCATTCGTCGCTAAATTTAGAATGTGACGTTATTATCATTAAATAAAGCATGAAGTTATAGATGGTTTTAGTAGTTCAATACTAGTTTTAAGACAGTTCATCATAAAATATTTTTCGTTTGCTTTTTATCAGAATGAGCTGTGAAGAAAGCTCGTGCCTTGATGAAAAGATAAGCCAATAAACGGGATTGTTAGTGAAGCTAATTCATGTAGGTTTCGGTGGACGTAAATTCTCGAGTTCCGTGATTCGAGCAGGCTCTTGAAATACATTTTAGTAATTAGAATGTATTTTGAGAAGCTGAATCACAAGACATGATAATGATCACAAAAATGATTACCTTTTATCTTAATTAAACCAATATTAGTTAGGATACAATTTTGTTATTTTTGTTAATTAAATAGGTTATACATAATAAATAAATAAATGATATATAAAAAAAAAACTATCTTTTGAGAGTATTTGTACCAGACAACATGGAGTTCTGCAATAGGAGAGATCAATGTCCAGCAGTGGACTGCTATAGGCTGATGATAATGGTGATAAAGTTCTGCCATTCTTCTTTAGGCAATTAGTATACCTACCTATGATTTAGACTTCTACTTGATGATATGGTTCATCAAGTAGTTATCTCAATAATACAAAATAAACTCATGACTAGTGAAATTAAGTACTTAAAACCCAAAGAAAAATCCACAAAGCACCCAAATATTATAAAATGTAGGCTCACAAAAATACCATAATTCTTACAGCCCAATCAACAAGAACATCAGCCAAAAATCCAGCGCTAATATCATCCTTATATAATTCAGCCGGCACTTCTTTTAATTTTATGATCATGTCGGATTTATTCCCAACATTATGTACAAGCTCCCAGGTACGTAGCTAAAGACTCATTTATACGAGGAGAATTTCTCGCCCGGGGTAAGGCGAGAATGACCATACGAGACTCGTAGGCAATTATCGGACTCAAAAAAAAAAACTCGTCATACGAGAATCATCAGGCATTTTCGGAAACTGTAATTTGACAAACCGTTATATTTATAATGTTTTGTAGAAACAGACACTGCCCAATTTCAAAGGCAAAACGATTCTTGCCTATCTATATGCAACAATCATACGGTCTATACACACAATATCATATTTTCATCTCATTTTATACTACACTATATACTAGACTAAATATACTAGATACTCGCCTTGACAAAATGAAACTGGTTGCTAATTTAATTGTACAATTTATTGTTTTGGTAACATTGTTTTACATTCTATGATTACTTTAACTTACACACAGACACTAAACTTGTTAATTTTTTAAGGAAAATCATATACTTTTACAATGTTTGTAAATATATATATATATTTTTTTTTATTGACATTGGGCTCACTCTTGACCTCAATCCAGCCCAGAGGCAGGGATGAGATCTACGGTGGAACGAGCTTGCCCAGAAGAAGCCTATTCACTCTCGCCCTGAAGAGATTAGGGTTGTATGAACTCGGGAGCACATGAGCACCATGTATCTGTCGCATCATTAATTTATCTGTAATTGCTTCCTTTTAATTCTTTTACCGTTAATTAAGTATGTGCCTATCTGAAATAAATGATTTGAATTTGACTTAAATCTACTTGAAGCAGGAATCTCTCCTCGTGTAAATGAGTCGTAATCGGGGCGGTGCTACGAATTATTTAGAGGCAACCTCTGCTCCAGGCTTTCCTTATACATAGCTATAATATATAGCAGGGATTCGCCTGGCTATACCTAAGCTCCCTTTTGCACTTTTGTAAGTTAATCCTGGGCAGGTTGGAAATAAGTAGCTAGATTTGTGGGTGATTTTTTTATTTCTAATAGGGATATTTGTAGGAGGAAAAGGTAAAGGAAATTATTGCGTACTTTCAGTACTATATGTGGAAAAAGTGCTGAAAAGCCGATTATTGTAGTGTGTAACGGGGCATTTCTATTGGGATGGTGAATCATGAAATAAAACCGACCGCTGTGAATGTTCGTGAAACACTTGTCTATTGAATGATTTTTTTACATAATTATTTGCAATAATAGGTACAAAATGATGTGTGTGCAGAATGCACGACGCGTGAGTCGGTAGAGTAGGTAATGTACGGTTCCGTATATAGTGGATGTATAGATATGACTAAGTGGTTTGATGTACTAGGGTAATTGAGCTATGGTGGATATTGTGAACTAATAAAAATTGCTAAACGTCATTTTAAGTTTTAGAAAAATCTTTAACTTATTCGCCTTAACAGTTATTATATATACAATACAATTAAATACAATACAATTTAATTTCTTGATACATAAATTTTCGAGAAACACAATTCTCGTAACGTAAGACATTGTACTTTGTCTTGAAACAAATATAAGTGTACAAAGAACGAATGTACTGTATAAAGTAAGTATAAGTAATAAAATATGTAAACGCGTAATCAAATGTGGCTTCTTCAAGGTTTCGTACGTAATATCGAATCCAATTTGAACTTCCTCGATACGGAAGAGTGGGAAAATGATAAGGATATTTACTTCGCACATATGTAACACTGTGTAGATTCTTTTTCTTTGACTTTTTTGACTTCCTACTTGTTAGCTGTAGGTCTCTTCTCTTGTGCTTGTGTGTAACAAATATTTTAATTTTTACCCGACGTCAAAAACAGAAGGTGGTTTTACATTATCAAATAATCAAAATCAAACGTCATTTTTTTCAAAATTACATAAGAAAGTCCCCCAAAACCTACACCAGTTCCTAGGGCTTTCGCTGGGAAGAAGAAGTGGCTCAACAAAGTCCCCAGCAGTACGACAGCATTTTTTTATGAACACTGGTTTCTCTATGATTACTGGGCCGATTCCCGTGATTCTATATTTTCATTTGGTAGAGGAAGCTCGCGAAGCTTTCCGATATAAATTGTATTAACTTTGCTTGGATAGTTTTTGAGTTACCTTCGATAATGTCTACTTATTTTTTTCACTTAGGGTATGTTGATGATGTTATAGTAAATTCCTGTTACTGTTATTTACATATCAAGTAGTGGTATACAAATTCATATAGCACTAAAAAGTGAAAAATACAGATAAAAAAAAAACTCTCTCACTAGAATAAAACTACCGACTTAAGTAAAACACAACAATGTGGAAAATAACTTGAATTACGGATTTCGGTGGCAAAAATCGAAATTAAAAAACCAAAGACACCTATTTTCAAGTTAAAGTTATTTCTAACATTGAAGTGTTTTATTGTAAAAAAAGTATTTTGTTATACGTTGAGAAACAAAACACAACCTTCGAATTCCGTCGCTGATAGACGACAACGCACCTTAAATACTCATAGCAATAAGTGTCATCTTTGCGGCTTTCGAAAAGTTGTCTTGCTGTGAGCGCTTTCGCAATGCCAGTTGGTAAAGTAAACTTGCGCAATTAAACTTGTTAGTGGACACCGTACTTTTATAAACCTGCTATAGCAATCAGCAATTTTGAAGAAATACGTTTAAAAATGTTGTTGACTGAAAATTAAAAACTCTTCCATCTAACCGCCAATCGCGTAATAACCGCCATCTTGAAATGCTTAGTCGTTTGAAATAGCAAATATGGAACTTATTGAAATTTTATACACACGTGAGCTTAAATAGGTACGCGCACTAACTATTGAACAGTTTCCTCTAAGAGGTAATGCATAAATATGCATTAACGTCAAAGCCAACGGCCCGGGCGCTCGTATCGTTAAGAAATTCATAGAAGGCACAGCTACACCTGGAAACGCAATTTGCTATTTCTTTTTTTTTTTTTTGTAAGGAAATGTTCTGCGATTTTTATGAATGAGAATGTCAGTTGTAAGTAGCTTTGCAAGCAGTGGTGGCCCAGTGGTAACGGCCGTACTTACGACTTACGAGGTTGTGGGTTCGAACCCAAGCAGGCGGTTTACTTTGTGTAAATTATTGCATCACCACGGCTCTCAAAACGGTGAAAGAAAACATCGTAAGGAAACCGGCATGTCCTAGAATAAAAAAATTAGAAGACATGTAACATCTAAAAAATCAAATTCGTACCAACCCGCACTGGGCCCGCGTGGTAGATAACAGCCCATTCCCTCTCTAAGAGAGGTGGTCTGTATCCCAGCAGTGGACATGTTATAGGCTGATTATGATGACGTGGAAGAAAAGGGTGGAGGCTTTTATTTAGTTTTGGGTGGGACAGAAAGAAAATATTGTTGGGGTCCTTTTCAGTCTTACCAAATCGATAATTAGTATGAAACTTCTCTGGATACAGACTTTGAAAGAAAAAGGCTAGTAATTAGTATTATCATATGAATCGAAGTTGAGGTTTGACTGCCAGGAACCTAATGTATCTTTCCTCTAGCAGAGAAGGTGCAAGCAATGATCACGTTTGCTCACCGATGACGATTTCAGGCAAAATTCATCAACAACCGTTCACTTCCAAATATCGACACCAAATCCACTTTCGTTTGTAATTACTATGTGTAATTACTAATTAAACCAATCTGATCGGTGATCGCCCAACATAACTGGCAAGTCGATACTGCAGCAGATTATACTACGCAAACGATATTATATTACAAACTTGTAAACTTGGAATACAGTTACAAACTGTGGACGTCGTAATATAGTGACTGTTCTAGTTTAGTTATTATACTAGCCTCTCCGAACCGTTACCAGTTGCTTAGCGAGTTCGTTTACAAGTTTGGATAGCTTGCAGCGTCTAAATGAAACTTAACTTGCACAAACTTAGTAGGTGAATGTAGCTAACTTATTTAATATTTGTTTGTATGTGTTTTTAGTTAAGCTTCTTGGAAAAAGTTGGTCTTGGGAACTATTTGTGTTATACCTTTTTTGCTGTCAAAGAGAACGCTCTGCTATAGTTTGAAGAGCGTATAAAGTTGAAGGCATGAGTTTTTCTACTTTGTATCATTACATAAGGTCGATTTTCCCTTTGAAATATTATTGTAATAGAAAAAGGTTATATCAACAAGAAGCGGGCCATACCACCTGGGGACCCATCTGTCTGTACTATGAGGTACTTGCCTGTAGTAAAGACGTTTCTCCTAGTTTATTTTCAAATAAACCTACAAGAGAAATAGCGTAAAAAATATACCTTTACAACCTATACTTGGATCCCTGTTCGTGCGTACCAATATTTCTTATAATTTATTCAGAACCACCCTTTAAGAACGTACACTGCCGACCACGAAAATTGACCAACAAATTAAATATTAAATAAACCATCCATCGTGCTGAATAAATACTTGCTCTATAGATTTATTTCGCCACGTAAAATTAATGTTCGTGTTATTATGATAGATTAAATCCACATTTATTGTTAATCATTGTTCATCTGATTTCAATTTATCTATTTGCGTGTTTTAACTAATTATAATTGTTAGCCACTATCATTGTATAAATGTATTTGTTCCGAGTCTGGGTGTTTTTCTATCTATAATATGTATGTATTTACAAAAAAAAAATTGTATATAAGTAGTTTATCAGCCATCTTGTTACCATAACACAAGCATTAGGTTGCTTAGCTTGGGACAAATGGTGCTGTGTGAAATGTCCAGGGATATTATTATATTATTTCCTTTATTTTAATATACACCATATAAATTATATTTTTAAATATTAGAATATAAAAATTATAAAAACATTTAAAAATATAAAAAATAGTAGCCCACCGGTATCGGGAACAGGGTCCAAGCTACCGGCGGTCAGGGCTCCAGAGAGAGGAACGAACCTCCTGACGATGCGAGCCGTGTCCAGAAGTACCGCTTTCTGAATCAAGCCCTTGATCCAGCTGCCCAACGAGAGCCTCCTCAGGTGTTGGTCGAGGCTCTTGGCTATTAAGCCATTGGCTGTCACGACTATCGGCACAATGATCGCTGAGTCCACATCCCACATGTCGACAACCTCGCGAGCCAAGTCAAGATACTTGATTTGTTTATCTTTCTCGGCCTTCACGAGGTTCTCATCATGCGGGACGGTTATGTCAACAATCATTGCGCGCCGCTCTGATCGATCCACCACCACTATATCAGGCTTATTGGCAACAATAGTCCTGTCAGTGATGATGGATCGATCCCAGTACAATGTGATATTTCCATTTTCGAGAACTGGGTCGGGCACATACCTGTAGTACGGCACCTCAGATTCCACAAGGCCGTATTTCAGAGCAAGTTGCTGATGGATTATCCTGGCTACAAGGTTGTGTCTATGCAAGTACTCTCCGTTAGCTAGACGAGAACACCCGGAGATAATGTGCCTGATTGATTCTCCCGGCCGGTGGCATGCCCGACAGATGTCAACCGTACCGTCTTTCACAATAAATCTCCGGTAATTGTTCGTCATCATAACTTCGTCCATAATTGCACAGACAAAACCTTCGGTTTCTCCAAAGAGGTCACCGAAACGCAGCCAGGCTACGGACGCTAGTAGATCTACATCGGGTCCATTTAGGGCCCGGTAAAAGCGTCCGTGAAGCTCCTTACTCTGCCATACTTCCATGCGATCATTGGTGTCAAGCACTACTGGCTTGCGCCAGTTCTCTTTAGCCAAGGAAAGCGGGGTGAGGCCTTTATCCACTGCGATTACATCTCGATGCATCCCCACGTCGGTTTCTAGGAAATATTCCCTGAGACTGCATATCTCGCGATTGTGGAGAGTCTTAGCGTTTAAAAAGCCTCGACCTCCACACTTTCGCGGGATATACAGCCTCATTACCGACGACCGTGGGTGATGCATTCGATTTGCAGTCAGCAGCGTCCGGACCCTCCTATCCAAGGCGTCTAGTTCGGTTTGAGTCCATTTGAGTATGCCGAAAGAGTACATCAAAACCGGCATGACCCAACTGTTGAAGGCACGCACCTTGTTTCCGCCTGATAGAAGACTCTTAAGTACTTTTTTCAGGCGGCCAAAGAAGCGCTCCTTCAACGATTGCTTCATGTCAGTAACATCGATGCCTAACGCTTCCGACATACCCAAATACTTATAGGTTTCGGATGCGGAGAGGGTTCTAAGGTTTGTGGAATCCGAGAGTTGGGTTCCCACGGATTCCACAATCTCCCCTCGCTTTACATGCATGACCGCACATTTGTCCACACCAAATTTCATCCTGATGGCGCTACTGAAAGTTTCAGTTACTTTCAGTAGCTCCATAAGTTGCAAATTGTTTGGAGCAAAGAGTTTCAGGTCATCCATGTAGAGGAGGTGCGATATAACCTGACCACCTCTCCTCAGCCGATAGCCTAGACCTGAATCCTCCAGCAGTGTGCTTAGAGGATTCAAGGCTAAGCAAAACCAAAGCGGACTCAAACTATCGCCCTGAAATATGCCTCGTTCGATCCTTATCGGTTCGCTGTTCCTCTGAATATTTCGACATCCTGGATAGCGAAGGACCGTCCTCCATTGCCCCATACACGACATCAGGAAGGTAAGCAGCGTTGCATCTACTTTATACAACTCCAGCACCCTCATGAGCCATGTATGTGGCACCGAGTCATAGGCCTTCTTATAATCTATCCAACATGTCGACAGATCCTTTCGGGAACGACGAACCTGTTGGCTAATGGCCATATCAATGAGGAGTAGCTCCTTAGTACCGCGGGACCCATTCTTACATCCGTTTTGAGAGGCAGACATAATGGAGTGGGTGTCTATATGTTTGTTAATTTTAGCTCTCAAAATGGATGTAAGAACTTTATAGACCGTCGGTAAACACGTGATCGGCCTATAATTTTTGGGTTCCGCAGTGCTACCTGATTTATGGAGCAGGTGGGTAACTCCTGTCGTTAGGAATTGGGGTAGCGAACCAGACTCCAAAGCAGTCTGGAACTGAGATGCCAAGCGAGCGTGCGACCTTGAAAACCATTTAATCCAAAAGTTGTGCAGCCCGTCCGGCCCTGGAGACTTCCAGTTAGGTAGCGGACGGACTGCACGAGCTACATCTTCGGGGCAGATGGTAATAGCCTCCATTTCTGGTATTGGATCACAGGCTCGCTCGACTTCCCGAGCCCAATCACCTTCGGTGTGACTGACAGGTGCCGACCAGATACTACGCCAAAAGGAACACATGGCATCATCATCCGGCAGGCACGTGTCAGCCACACCTTGATCCAGTCGCTCCCAACCGCTATAAACCCACCTTTCATCGCTCTGGAAGATGCGATTCTGAGTGTATCGCTCTACTCGCCGCTTATACCGACGAATACGGTTCGCCCATGCATACACCATGTTTTATTATTATTATTATTATTATTGTATTGTTTTTCTAAAATAAACACGTGATTTAATAAAACATGGGGTTTATTTATAAACGTTACTTTTCAGCAGGGCAGGAGAATGATGATCCTTTAAGTTATGCAATGATTGACGTCTACTTAATCACATATTTTTAAAGATTTCAAAACGTCTCTTAACTTGAAGCAACGTTTATGATTAAACACCATGGCCTATTTACTGCCAATAAGGACGAATTAATATTCTATTCAGGTATTAATGTGTACCTAAAATGTATGCCAAGAATAATAGACACAGAAATTAATTATGATTGGAAATGGAACAGCTTTTAGGCGCTGAAAGTTAGTTGATTTAAGACATAATATTTATTTTGGTAACTTTGAATGAAACAGTAGTTTCTTGGAAATAACAGGTCGCTTCGTTGTAGAGTAAACAATAATTATCATGAGGCAGGAATGTTAGCTTCAACAACAACAAAAAAAAAAAAATGTTGCATCTGGTAACTTAACAAAGCGCACAAATAAAAATAATCACAATCTACAAAATCCGACTTTAAATGTCGAACGGATTTTCCTTAATTCCTCACGAAAAGTCATTATTCCTTAAACGTAACAAAAATTATCATTAAAACGACGCTGTAAAAACGCAGTGGAACGTAAAATAAAAGGCGAAAGTCGGCGTTTCGTGACTCGTAGGCACTTAAGTTGAAACCAACGATACGTCGCGGGCAAAAGCAAGTCATTACGCCTAATGCTAAAATATCCTATTCTCGGCCTCCGCGTATTGAATACGCAACAATACGTGCCTTTCTCGCAATAAAGGTTTAATCCCCGATGTATACTTTTCTTCGGCCTCTAGTGTACTTATGAGATCAAAAGAAATATTCTCTTTGCGCAATTTTTTTGTTTCCTAGGAGCAAGTAGTAGTGTACATGCGTTATGCATTAGACTACGTACTTCGGGTTGGCGGATAGGGAACTTTATGAGCCTAGTTTATGCTATAAAGGGGATCCTCGGTTATAGGGAATATCTTGTGAAATATTTAGTTTTGTCTTGAAGTTTCAAATAGAATTCATCATCATCTGCCTCAAAACGGTGAAGGATAACATTGTGAGGAAACCGGCGTGTCCTGGAACCAAAAATTCGAAGACATGTTACATTTACCTAGCTGCCCTAGGGTCGATTACAGCCGAGACCTGTGTCCCAGCAGTGGGAATATTATAGGCTGATTATACATCTGACTAACCTTTTCCTCGGTTGAGGTCAGCTTCCAGTCTAACCGGATGCAGCTGAACACTAGTATTCTGCATGGAGCGACTGCCTATCTGACCTCCAAAACCCAGTTACTGGGTAATACGATATCCCTTGGTAAGACCAGTTATTCGAGCTTCAAGTTTCAACAAGAATTATAAGTCCATAATTCCAATCAGTAAATCACCAGTGAACTTTAAATCACAGGCTTTCCGAGGCTCGTTATTTCTTTAATATAGCCCAACATTTTTGTAAAGTCATTAATTCAATTAGTTTTGTCGATTTATCGCCGTCGACAGTTGGCCTTAATCGGCTACGTGATTATTTTTCAACCATTTTCTATAACAAAATCTTAATTACTGAAATTGCCTCATTAAGTACTAACGACTGAACAATTTTAGGGGAGCCACTTGAACTTTGAACTTCTACGCTCTTGAATTTCGGTAGGTAGGGATTAGGTGGCATTCGCTCGAAATAGAAATCCAATAAGTATCAGAAATAGCTAAGTACTGAGCCGTTTAGTTTTGTATTACCCTTCGCCTGTAGCTCCGTTTTACAAGCAAACTTTCAAGAGCGAATACATAAATAAACTAATGAATCTATTGTTAGAATCCAAAGAATATAAATAGGTCGAACAAGGAAGTTTCAACGAGTTTTCGAGTAATGCTAATAATAAATGACGGCAGGCCTACTTGTGCCTAAAAATAGTCTAAAGGCTTTTCTCTTCCGATAAAATCCTTGAAAGTAATTTAAAAACAATCCGTACCGAACGGCTATAATGTCAGACTTACGCAACACTTAAATGCTGGATATATCGACAGTTGCACCCTCCAAACCGCATCGGACGACCACAACTCGCCAGTTGCCAATTTTATATAACGGGACTGCATTTGGCAACCCTACTTGCTTACGGTCCTAGCCTACCGTCCGAACCATTTTACGATCGGCTGTGCATAGAATTGTTTCCCTGTTTAGGCTTTTATCGCCATGAGTGAGCAATGCTCAGGATATTCGGGGAATTTCCAACAACTTTTTGGCAAATTCTGGCTTATTGCCTTCGTAAGTGGAATTTGATGCTAACTGGATTGGCTCGTCATGTCCTGTAATAGAGAGTGTCATGTATGTACCGTTATAGTAGGTATGCATGTCATGTATTGTAATTGTCTGCAGGATAATGTTGATTTTTCGTTGTTTTTGAGATAGAATTTCTTGTACAAAGAAGATATTAGGAGTGATTGATTTTTTGAGGTTTTGTTTTTACAAGACTTCTTATCATTATTAAGTTTTAGTCAGCATCTTTTGATCAATAAGTACCTACATAGTTACAGATTTGTCAGATTTGTGTTTGACGATGACGCCCATCTTTTTGACGTAAAATTGATTACGGAATCCACGATGACCTTAGTCACCATTTCCAGAATTTACAATATAAAACAAAATAAACTTCTAACTAACCAGGAACTCATAAATGCTAATAAGTCTTTAAAACTCTGCCAAAAAAATCCTTAAACAAAACACAGAAGACATCCACGTATTTCATTATTCCCTGGTACCACAAAACTTGTTCGTAATCAAAGTTTTATTGAAATTCCGCTTTGGCTCCCGATCTCAGCGTGCGGTTGGCGACTGTTGGCTGTGTAACACGAAATGCGAATTTTATAGACAACATGACTTCCGTAACTTCGCATTTGCCTTGTTTTAAATTTAAAACCAATCTAGGTTATCGTGTATGCTACATTTTATTAGGTAAGTTTAGTTCTTGGGTTGTGAATCTTGTGAACATCATCAGTAAGAGTTTGAAATTAATTTAAATAAGAGAAATGGGCTGTGAATCTTGTGAACATTACCGGTAAGTTTTAAATTAATTTAAATGGTGAATTTTTCTTTCTTATTAAAATTCTTTAATAGGTTAACGTCAGCTGGTAAAAAGAGTACTTTCAATATTTATGTTCATTTTATGATGCATTTTATTGTTTCACAAATATTTTTATTTGAATTATTTGAGGCTTATTCGACTTAACTGAGACTTTATCGACTCTTGTCATAAAATACAGGATTTTATGTTCGGGCATATCAGTTTGATAGCTGCTACATAGAAATCATTTAAAAATATATATATATTACAATTACATAAAATGTTTTTTATTTTGTTTCTTGGTCTGGTTCTACTTTCCTAACTCATGGTGCTTGGTTATTCCACTTTAAATAGCCTACTATCCTTTTACTTCCACTAAATCATTTTGTCTGTTTACTAAGAGAATTAGGTCAGCCATATTTACGGTGGTTTTGTTCCATCTTAGCTCAGTTTACGAGCTGCGAGCCCTTAGTACGTCAACTAGCAATTTTCACGGTATGCGCTCACGGATTGTTTCGGTTTGGTCAACCCAGCAGTAGCACTGTAACTACGAAAAAGGCCTTTACTGCTACGAAATAAGGTGCTGTAATGGAATGTCACGATGGTCGTGCTGCTTCTATTGCCCCCCCGGAGTGCCCGGTCCATTACGCATGGCGACCTTTTAAGGGACATGGGTCTTTGAGTAACAATTTAGAAAATATTGTGGAGTTCTGATAAGTGGTGCAATGCATTTCATATGTACCTAGTACTACCCAAAGATAACTTAACATCACGCCTGTAGTCACCGAAGGGTTCGGCAGAGGAACACCTAACTGGTGAAATGTGGGTGTACTATTACACCCACATTTCACCAGTTATGTTTAAGTCCTAGTAACACGGGGCGAGCCTCTGTTGCTATTAATAGGGTACAAACCCAGACTCTGGGCTGCTACTGAAAAAATCTAGATGCAAAACCCAACAACACTTTACCCGACTCGGGAATCATTCCTAGGACCTCATGTTTACCAGTAGCGCTTGCGACCACAAGACCAACAAGGCTATGCAGATGAGGGAAGGTGCTGCTGCGCGTCGGTCTACCTCATCAGCTCTAACTGCATCTCCACCTCAGCCTCCTCAACCCACTTAACACGCATCGTCATCCATACTCCCCATCTCCACATTATACACACCACTGCCATTCCATCTACATCCTTACCTTTTAAATAAATCTTTAATTGATTTCTACTTCCCTTTCTTTGATTTAATCACCTTTGATTTTAAAGTTAAGCTTTTCTAGTCGCTATACCACATTTTTGGTTCCTCAAGTCTAATTTTGACTTCATATTCAAGTTCAGTTTTGTTAAAAAAATCAAACTTAATTGGACGAGACATATTTATAAATTGAAAAGTTAATAAAGTTACGTAAAAATATTCCTTTAGTTTTCCTGTTGAATAAAAAAATAGTTAGGTGTAAAGAGAATAGATGTGTTTAGTAATATATTTCCTGAAGTTATAGGATCTTGGTATCATATCAGGTGCGCCACTAATATTAACAGCATTACCTACCTACGTAACTAATCTACACTACATTTTTTTTTTTTGAGGATGGGAAATCATCAAATGACCCTTCCCGCTCTGGGTGGAGCGGAAAGGAGGGAATGTCAGACTCTTACTGACTAAAACCCACCCGTGTTCCTTCCTTAGCCCTTTCTGTTCCAGGGCAGCGGTAACCCTTTCGGACGATCCTGCTCCCCATCTATACTACATATTAGGGCTTCATCGTCATTTTCTTGCTCTTCTTACAATTTCCTTGGGGCCGGTGCAGCATTTCAACTTCTTCCATATTTCTCTATTAGTCGTCATCTCAGTAGTCGTCCCTTTTGTATCCCTATTAACCTTCACACAGCCCATCCACCGTTTCTTTGGTCTTTCCTTACCCTTACAGCGACCCACATTCATACTTAAAACTTTCCTGACGACATTTATCGCATACGTCTGCATCACATGCCCATACCTTGGCAGACGGGTTCAACACAACTTTTCAATTACCGGTGCCACTTTTAGAGTTCGTCTTACATATACTCATTTCTTATATCAATTCGCATAACACCACACATTGCTGTTAGCATTCCCATCTCAGCTGTATGAAATAGCCTTCATTTATCTCTTTTGTGGCCCAACATTCTGATCATGATAACATATTACGGCTTAGCAGTAGGTATATAAATACTTGAACATATAAACACAAATTTCCTTAACGCTTAGCTAAAAGCATAACAAAAGCGTATTGAATTACCCGCTTTAAGTATTACCCTACTTCGCGTCAGTACCGCTTACTATGAAACCCAATACATAGGTTACCCACATTAAACACCCACACACACATACACGTACACAAAAATACTCCGCACGCACACACACATAATTTTTGATGGATCCCGTATTCGCCCAGCAAAGGTAATTGAACAACAAAAGTTATTGCTGTTCGGGGGCAACCTGACTGTTCGTACAACCAAAAACTAATGTAGCGCAGCCCTAACTAATGTAGCGCAGCCCTAACTAATCATAATTTTGTTTCAGCGCCACCTGTGAATTGAGCTGTCACTTCTAATAAATGTAGTTTATTCAATTTTGTATCTTGTTATGTTCGCGGTAAAGTTTATATTTAGTGGCCGTGTTTTTGGCGTTTATTTTTAAAGTTCAGCCTACGGTAGGCTCAATTTAATTAGCATGCTGTCAAAGTAGTGACAACGACGTACTCTGAAATAATTGTGGCTAACGAGACGAGATGTGTTTTATGTAAAAGTTTCTCTCTCTAGTTGAGGAAACATGTTAAAAATATTAAAAGTTAATTTAAAAGTTGCGGTAGACAGATCAGTATATTTTTGGTTCAGAATTTACCTATTTATAAAACGTGTTTTTTGGATAACCATTTACAAAATAGGAAGTGCCTTTTATGTGGCTATTTGAAATAAATGTTTTGACTTTGACTTTTGACTTCCTTGAGCTACTACTACTCTTGACATAGTTATCGTAACTAGTGACGAAAGGAATGTCAAGGATGGGAAGCATCTTCAGCGTTTCATAGAGCAATTGTGAGTATCGCAATAATTATCACACCTTAAAAATATATTTTTATGCTTATTTCATAATCAATTGTGTTATTTTCTTAAATCTCTTTCTTATTTAAGCACTTCCTTCTTGCTCCTCTTGAAGAAAATTTCCATAAACATTGAGATCAAATAATCATGATCCTGATACAAATCTATGCATAATGTACTCAATATTTTATTCAGCAATCCCACCTGTAATCCTACCCTGACACACATCACTGTGTAAGTTTGTTCCCGCTAGTTCACACCAGCTCACCTGGCAGCATTTTACACGTCTGCTAAGTGCAGCACTTATGGGAATAACCGCAGAGTATGTAAATACTGCAGGCGTATGTACGGAGTCACTTATGTCTAGGCTTGAACACACAGGTGTGAAGTTTTTGCTAAAGCAATGGCTACACGATTGCGGTACGGTTTCTGAGGGACACTTACCCAAGATTTATCTATTCGAAAATGCTAATGGTTTTTCTTGACACATTGCTTTTCTAACAGTTCAGAAAGAACTATGCTTTGATTGTTGATTAATTGAAACTTTATTGACTAGTTCAAAAAAATACTTTTTAAAGGAGCATTTTGTACAAGTCAACCTAGAATAATGTAGAATAGAATAGAATATTTATTTGCGTAGAGACAATGTCAGGCAGGTGCAACATAAAATATAATGTTGTCCAATCAACAGCCACGGATTTTCAATGTTGAGAACAAACGTATACTAATACGTTTGTAATCTTTTGATATGATTAATTCTAGCAACCTAATTACGTATCATACTCGAGGTGGTTCAATGGCTTTTATTTTGTCGATAATACAAAAGTAAAATAAAATAATATCTCCATCAGAATAAATGGGACACTCTTCTGACAATACCAAACAATCCTCCATAAACCTCACAAACCCCCACAATTTCCACAAACTGTTATAATAATAAACGAATATTGTTGAAACACAAACAGACACCGTCCCATACGAGCCTAAACAATCAAAATCTATAATAACAACAAAATCTCGAACAACTTTAATATAACACCCTGTACATACGGCCCTCGTACAAAAACTTTGAAGACTACGAACAATATCCTTCTTCATACATAATAAAAACTTACTGGACTGTGAAGCTCCCATTTGCGATGTACTAGGCAAGAACGAGACAAGGCTTTATGAAACTATATCGCCCTCTCTGTCTAGCTAAGGAGTGATCGCTTTAGCACATCATAGTGTTCTGTATGTGATCGTATCTTATAAGTGAAACACAAAGTACGGACATAAGTGAATACATAAGTTATAAGGACTGAACTTGGAGCGGACTGTTCAAAGATTAATATATCACGAGTGTTGGACTTATTTTTTCTTATGCACGGAAACGTTAGACGTGTATTTTTCCGGACTGTTAGACTGGTATTTTAAGGGACTGACTGTTGGCAATAGTAATCTCTGGCTATCACAATATTAACATACCACGCAAGTTACGCCGTTTATGGCTTACCTATCCAATTACTGATCACCCACTTAAAAAATTAAAAGCACAAGAAACACAGGAAATGTGTCCTCCAGTCGAAATGTGTTGGTAGTGAGAATAATTACTATTATAAAATAGGAGTTCAGAGGGGATATTCTCGTCATTTTAAGAACGCTCACGGTCTGATCCTGAACCTCTAACTTTCGGAAACGGAAAAAACAAGATGGCGGTGTTAGTACCGATTTACTCTACGCGCCAAAGGTTCCTTGTAGCGTTGTACTTAAAGTGCTTTGATTTCTTGTCTCCAAAGTCACTCGAACAAGTGACACTGACGTAAACCAAAGCTAGAAGCTGCATATTCACCCTGTCACCTCTAAGCCGGTCCACAAACCTCCACTTTCACATAAGTCTCAAAGTTTCGAGCCCGACCTTTGCTACCTGTTCCCCTTGAGGGATTATAAACGGGAAATTAAATATGTATGTACTACTACTAACAACAGACGAGCCTTCAACTCTTTTCCCCCTCTACCCCCTCCAGCCTTGACTTGCTTTCGACCATGTTATTACATGCATATTAAAAATTCGCACAAGTCCGCAATAACAAAACGAAGTCAAGGTTTCCCGGTAGGGTTAGCCAAGACGTGGGTAGATATTGATGCTCGTAGTTAGAAAATTGGCAAGTAGTTTGAAAAGGTATAAAATGGAAATGAATTGTTCAAACATTTTCTAACAATTCAGTATTTGAGGCTCACTTACTATCTACCACCAAAGGAGCATCTCACTTCAGAGTGTAACCTTCCGTGATCTACTTGGAAGGCCCTGAATCTGCTCCGGACGTATGTAGGAAAAAGTAACTCCAACCAGGGAAAGTGGGGCTACCGCGACGGAACGGTGCGCCATGGTGTGGATATGTAGTCGCAAACTATGCTTCACATCCTGCTTTCTGTGCCCCAAAACATACAGTCAAAGTGACCTCTGTGCTGCCACGCCGTGAACGTGGCAAAGTTGAGGCCCAATAAGATTTTAAATACTGTCGTGGCAGCGACACAATGAAGAAGTATTCGAGGCAACAAGAGTAGAAATAACTACTAAAATGCTTCGCTAAAATATCAAATCAATGTGTATGTACCTAACGTGAACACCATAATTATTATTATCAGATAAGTTTAAAGTGTAACGAGATCACAATTTTACTATAAATTAATCATGAATCAGATAATATCTGGAAAGTAAGTTTAATTACAAAATTAATTACTAACCAAATTGCAATCTGCAAATAAATAATGATTCAGTAAAGTAAAATTTTATTGAAAATATGTAACTCTAAGTGCCGGAAATCGAACCATACTCTACCGGTAATTGACCTGTATCATAACCTACATTATTTAAAAGAATAAGGCTATGTCCTAGCCAAAGCGATCATCGTGCGATCCGCGACTGTTGCGTTCATTATATTGCAAGAAGGTAACCTCCCGGTTCTTCAAATAACTGATTGACGCATTTTAAATTATATATATTTCTGGATATATTTAAAAAAAAAGGTTTTACACGTCGAAATTAAATTATGTTTAAAACTAAATGAGATCGGTGTTTCCTATCAAACTACTCTGAGGAAAAGACCGAAACAAATACAGCTCACAGTCTCAAAATGAACGCGGCGATCGCGTATTCGCGCGACCGATCGCTTACTTAGGACACGAGGTAACAGTAAATCACGTACGATAAACCCCGGTACGTTTTACACAACCGTGGACGAATCCTGGCACGTCTCACATTATAGCCCAGATCGTAAACTTCCACAGACTAGACGAAAAGAATGAATATACATAGAAGTACATAAAACCTTAGGTAGTAAGTGTAAAAGCTAAGTAAAGAAATCGGGTTACCGCTCGTAATTCGTTAACTAGTGCTTTTACTATTTAAGTACGAGTAGAAGCCTACCCACCTAGGCACCCAGTCTATTCGCTCCGTGATAAGGCACCCTCGTAATTTTCTGAGTGCTAGTATTTTCACAGCCAATTGCCCTGGTCTATTTATCGCATCGCTGGCAAGGCAATGATAAAAGCTTTTATCCATGAAAACTAAAAGGAATAAGCAGTAATAAGTACCCCCTACTGTACGTTTTAAGATCTTACTTTTTATATAGCGAGCTATTAAAAGTGTGATCGTCAATAATTGAAAACTTACAGTTTTTGTACCACAACTCTAAAGCTCTGACCTAACTAGTGTGTATCAGGGACCTACTCTCTAGGTCCGTCAACGAAGATACGGGGCCATCCAAAAGTATTTTAAAACTTCGGTCTGAACCCTAGGACTGATTAATTAACTTTTTTTGACGGGAAATAATACATCGGGAGTAGGAACAACTGTCAAATCGCGGTATCATACATTCTCAGGTAGGGTCCCAAACTAATCTTATGTCCGTAGGTGATACGGAGCATGATTCGCCCGTAACTTCAGCCAACACTACCGATGTCGTGTTTAGCGAGTAGTAGTAGCTCGCGCCGATCGTGTCAAGTCAACTAATTTGTAGGTATAGAGAGAGATGTGTAGGAGTAGGGTAGGAGTAGGGTAGGAGTAGGGTAGAAGTAGGGAAGGAGTACGGTAGGAGTAGGGTAGGGTAGGGGGGGCGGGGGGTAGGACACCATGCGAACGAAGTAGCGCTGGCAGCTAGAAATAATTTAAATGGCAAAACAACGTTTGCCGGGTCAGCTAGTAATTTATAAAACAGCATGAGTACATCGATATATCATGAGTATATGAAACATCATTATGAACAGAGTACATATATTAGATGCTAATTAACAAAAAAAACAACAACAACCAACGTTGGATAGCTAGTTTACTCGTATATTCCTGAAAGAATATAAACAACGAATGAACATTATATTATTTTCCTTTCACCAGTAAATAAACCCACACGATCCATCTTTTAATACGCCACTATCTATCTTTTGTTCGAAATCAATGGAAGCAATATACAAGTACTTATTTATGCGGAAGATTCAAATGGTTTCAGTACGTGATTGACTGAAAGAACTGAGGCAGACTATGGCGGACTGAAACTGATGGAATTACACATTCCAACCAGTCGATCTTACTGAATGTTTGCCTAGCCTCCGTATCGATTGCCTCATTGGGCTTATGGTCGCAAGTGTGACTGCTAAACTTGGGGTCCAGTTTTTGATTCCGAGATCGGTCAGTGTTATTGTATTATTATATTAGGAATTTCTCAATAGCAACGAGAAGGCCAATTCCCGTAATTAAAAACGTTCAAAATCTAGTCGCAATCTCATCTCAGCGACAACCAATGTCAAAAACTTGTCAAAAATGTAGGGTATTTTTTATAGATCGAGACTGAGATCAGACTGTGAATGTTCTTAAAATTAGGAACATTCTCTCTCAGGAGTTTGGTTTTGTGTAGTATTATCATACTATTCTACGAAGGGTAGGCAGAAGCGTGGCATTATAGGCGTTGAACATTATAAGCTGATTGTACTACCGATAGGTACCACTGCCACGGCTGGGACACAGAGCTACTCTCTGCGAGAGGGAGTGGGCTGTAATCTACCACTTGGGCCCAGTGCGGGTTGGTAGATGTCATATGTTTTCGATTTTTTGGTTCTAGGTTATGCTGGTTTCCTCGCGATGTTTTCCTTAACTGTTTTGAGTACAGTGGTGATGAAGAAGTTTACACAAAGTAAAGCGCCTATCTGGGTTCAAACCCACGACCTACAACTCGTAAGTCAGGGCCGTTACCACTGAGCCACTCTCTCATCTTCGTAGAATACAGATGAGATGTTTTGTATGTTCTGCCTACCCCTATACAGAACGTTAGACCCACTGGAGACAAGGCAAAAGAATGACGCGTTTTTGATTGAACCTTGAAGATCGTAACTTTGATATAAGGCCGATATTTTAGCAAAGCAGTTTTTTATGTAGATATTAGCTTTGATACGATTTAGCGCCTCGTAAAGCAAGTTTTATACCTATTCGAAGGTTCGACTGATGAAATGATTGAACTTTGGGTCCAGGGTGGTGAGTTTATTTCTTGATTGAAAAAATTGTGTGGTTTAAATTTACTCGTTTTTACGCTCATGTGAGATGGACCTGTATACTTCAAAAACATCGTTACTGAACTCTGTGTGTTTTATAGAATTTAAGTATTTTTTAACTTTTCTGATATCCTGTTACTCAGTAACTGGGTTGTGGAGGTCAGATAGGTAGCCGCTCCATATAAAATACTGGTATTCTGCTACATCCGGTTAGAGTGGAAGCTGACGTCAACATAGTTAGGAATATACTAGGCAGATTGATTTATAACATTTAAAGAAAAAGCAATATAAGCAGCAATATAATTTTGTTTAGTTTTTTAAGTGAATTGTTTTTATGTATTATTTTTTTGTCTGTTTGGATGAATTTTTGACAGTCCTTCAATACAAAAACTGTCAGATGAATGAATGATGAATTTTATTCCACGAATAATAATTATCTGTCGATTGAAAAATCAGCGTTTACTTTATATCTAGCTTAGTCAGACTACGAGTATGTAATAAAATGAAAAATGATGATGTTTATTTCTGTAAGTAGATCTTTTAAGACACTTTTACAAGTAAATTTGGTCAATATTTTAAAACCAAAATGGCGCTCGCATTTCCTAGCTGACTGATACCTGAGAAGAAATGTCGAAACAAACATGTCGTGGACTCCTTTGATATAATGTGTACCCTATTCTTAAATTAATTGCATAAACATTCATACTGAACACTACCTAACCAAACACTACACGAACACTCATACCAAGCTATCGAAAACACAGCATTTAATTTTTTTTATTGTTTAGCCTATATTGTCCCACAGCTGGCCAAAGGCCTCCCCCAAGTCCTTGTAGAAATCAAACCAGCCCGCATGATACACGTCCAGGTCATCTCGCCACTGCATTCTGGGCCGACCTCAACGGCCATCCATCTTCAGGCACCCATTGTGTGGAGACTTTTGTCCGGCGGTCATCCTGCATGCGGCTGATGTGACCCACCCAACCCCATTTGAGCCTACGTCTATTATATCCGTTTTGGAACGCAGCGTGGTGTTCAGAATTCTGGTCTGTCACACCCAGAATGCTGCGTTCCATGGCTCTTCGGCAAACTCCAAGGCAGACCTTTTGCGACTCGGTGAGCGACGCTGAGCACTGTAGGTGAGGAAGGGCAGAGAAGGGAAGGAACACATGTCGATGAGTTTGCGCTTCAAGGCGATCGGAAAATCACTCTTCATTGGCGTCTTCATGGATCAGTAGCTTTTCCAGGCGTAAATTTTCATGACACATTAAAATATTCGATCAAATATTATTATTAAATATTTGATAAAAAATAATAAATTCGGTATTAAAATAATAAATTCAGCAACTAGTAATTTCCTCAAAATTAAATTAATGACACGGTTTCAATAACCGATATTATTCAGCTTAAAAACATTAAGCTGATTACCACGAAACGCAGCTCAGTGGAACAAATGTCCATTTATCATTAATCACTTAAAACCGCAATCCTCTTTTTTTTGTAAAAAAAAAGCGATCAATCAATCAAAACAGCTACGATATAATTATACTCGTCCAGATAACCTAGTTAAAAAACGAGGCTCATAAATAAAATTAATGTGGAAGCTTTGTAATTTCTAGAATTATTTTTGTACCTAGATTAATAAGTCTTGGTAATTGATACGTCTTGTTTTAGCAGCAATTTATGTCGTCTCCATTTTGTTTAGGAGTTAACCACCTAGATTTCAAGCTTATAGATCCAGATTAGATTCGGTAGTAGATTGACATAAACTGCAGAATAGGTGTTAAAATAAAACAAAACACAATCGTTTAACACAGCCTAGGGTTCACTCAATGATGCGAAGAGTGACCATTTATATTTTGATCAATTAAAACTGTAATTTCCGCCACCATTCTTGCCGATTAGCTTAATTATCTTTAGACATGGATCTGATGGAGCTCATGGAGCTATATAAAAATTGCTTGTAAACACAGTGAAGAAATCACTCAGCCTAAAGCAATTTAAGGTAACTGAAGGGCTAATAAAAGCTTAACAAACACCTTTAAAATCTATTAAAAAGTTACCCAACTCACCAACAAACATGCCGATTAATAACAACAACATTGTTAATAATAATGTATCACTGCACTGTTCTTCTGTCACATTATTCAGAACTTATAATCATTCACCAAAGTATGATAACTCCGTATTTCACATTACTTTCGAACTCGCGTGTTTATTCGTCGTAGGACCGCGCAGGGACGTGCGGTCTGTGCGCGCGTCAGTTGTCAACTGCCAGATGTTAGATGATAAGATACCGGCTTGGTGTTGCTAGCTGTAAAGCGCAAATACCTAGAATTTATTTATTCTAGGTAGTACACTACCTAGAATAAATAAATTCTAGGTATTTACCTACCTACTAACTCTGTTGTATTAAAGTTTAAATTAGTTGTGGTTACTAATGACCCTTCAAAGTTAGAGCTTTTCAATTGTTCGTATGTGATTTTAAGAATTTACATGTTTATTTTAAATCTTTAATAGAAATTAAACGGCTGATATTATTATTTTTAGAATACGTGATAAGTGCTTCGCGGCGACTACGGCGTAGCATGCTGCTACGACGGCTACGAGATTGTAGGTGCTTGGATTTTTTACTTTCACTTTGTAGTTGAACCTGAGTTTTCGAAACCGCTTTGCGTATGCGTCCTCTAGGCATGATTTACCTAAATTCCATAAGCTCTTCAGGTGTATCTCAATATACGCCTTTATCTCAGAATGACAAAAGTCAAGTATAAAATATTTTACCATCTACCACGCGACCATTTCATATTTCCACTCCATTGCACTCACTATGGTATTCATGTAATTTTCTTTCCATTTCCCTTCATTTTCGAGAAACCATTTCTAAATCTGGCAATACATATTTAATTGAGAGCCGGCCGGCCGGCGCGCGCCTGCGCCCTTCTTCCGTGACATTTTTATGAAAACAATATGTTGACACTTTATTTTTAGGGAGACCTTTGGGCTTTCGAATTAGACAAACGTATATTGTAAATTGTAATGTTGAAAGGTTAAAGTGTGTAAATAGAAGACACGTGAGATGTGGTTTTTATTTTTATCACGCTAGCTTGTTTGGTCAACATAATATCAAGCCTGTAATCCCCGAAGGCTTTGGCAGAGATTACTCTCACATTTCGCCATTTATGTTTTTAAGTCCCACGTAATAGGGGATGGGCATAGGCTTATCAGCAGCCCAGTGTCTAGATTTCTGCCCGGTTGATGGTAATAGTACCATCAACCAGGCAGAAATCCAGACACTGGGCTGCTACTGGGCACTTCTTAATGAAAACTCCAATAATACTTTGCACGATCAGAAGGCCAATTCTCGTAATTTAAAACGTTCAAAATCTAGTCGCACTCTCATCTCGGCGACAAACAAATATCAAAAACTTGTCAAAATGTAGGGAAATTAGAGGGATTTTTGACAGATTGAGACAGATTAGACTGTTAACGTTCTTAAAATTACGAGAATTACCCCTCTGGACTAAGAACCCGAGGACCTCGTACTCAGCAGTGGCGCTTTCGACCAATACACCAACGAGACAGGCTAACCTGATTTTATTTTTATTGCTACCGGTTTGTTAATTTTTTTAAATGTTTTTGGTAGTATTTTGTTTACGATATATTCAATTCTGCGTTCGTCCATTATGTACAGTAGCAAATTACAGATATGTCTATTTATGTCAGTGTTTATTATGTCTATACAGGCTGGCAGGATCGACGCGCACCCTGTACCTTGGATTCAGTACATGATTTTGAACCTAATTCCATAAAATAATATGTAATACACTTTTCTGTGAAACAGCAGTTTTTTTTTTTGATAACCGACAAAAAATATTAGGGCTTAAAGTATGAAATTGCCGATTTGTACTGAAAAATTGAAATTAGTTTTTTTTTAATTTAACATATTTATTTAATCAAAATAATTACCATTATTATATATACATTGCTGTCATCTAATAGGAAGGTCATTTATGCCTTTGCGATAGAACTCTCGTGATCTAGATTCGAAAAACTGTGTGAAAGCATTTCGTAATGCCTCCTGAGAAGAAAATTTTTAATCACGTAGAATATTGTCCAAATCACGAAAAAAATGGTAGTACGTTGGAGCAAGGTCTGGCGAATACGGAGGGTGACGAATGGTTTCTAATTGCAGTTCCTGTAGAGTTAAAACGGTTTCTCAAATTATGAGGCACCCATTTCTCATATTTTATTGATTTGACACAAATGAGTCAATATTGTTGGTACGGTAACGTTAAACCATGTCGCTAATTACTGGGTAGTTTGGCTCGGATCGGTTTCCACCATCTCTTTCAATTCATTGTTATTCACCTGTGTGGGCGGTCTTCCACGTGGTTCGTTCTTCAAATCAAAGTTTCCATCACGAAATCGTTTAAACCAAAATCGCACGGTGCGTTCATTAGCAGTCCCCTCTCCAAATCCAACATTGATATTGCGAGCTATTTCTGCCGCGTCAGTTCCGCGTCGGAACTCGTATTCAAATATAACTCGAATTTTCGAAGTATCCATCTTTCTTGGCTAAGCTGAATAAAAAAAAAACAACTGAAAGTTGATAATCGAATGTTGCACATTTTTTAAAAGAAGAACTTCATAGGTACCATGTGAAAAAGTTTCACTCAAAAATCTCAAACCATGAAAGTTCTAAGTCAATTCGAAGTACCTATTACAATAAAACGGCAATTTCATACTTTAAACCCTATTATATACGCTAGGGGGTCTAGTACAATGTGCTGAATGTGGCGGTGACATATCCCTGCCACTTTGTATTTTAAATCATACATATTCAATCGACTCCCTAATGTTTTACTGTAGCTAATTAATATATCTAATGTAATTACAAAATGAGTCTCAAATGAGTTAGTAAGTTTGGTGAAGTGCACTATGTAGTAGGTACAAGTCTCAGTTTCTATTAAAAGTTAGCAAGCACTTTTCTCATTTTTATTCCGTTTTCCAGAAGCAACAATCTATGTCTATTTCGATTTTGCTGTATCGAAGTGAATATTACTGTTTTAGGAAGATTATACATACCTGACAGCCTGACACATACTGGACATACCTACCTTTTTTTTTCTGGATGGGATATCATCAAATGACCCCTGGGTGGAGCGGAAAGTATCAGACTCTTACTAAAACCCAACCGTGTTCCTTCCTTAGCCCTTTCTGTTCCAGGGCAGCGGTAACCCTTTCGGACGATCCCACCGATACTGGACATACCTGAGGGGCAATTCTCGTAATTTTAAGAACTTTCGCAGTCTGATCTTAGTCTCAATCTGTCAAAAATACTTCTAATTTCCCTACATTTTGACATGTTTTTGACATTTGTTTGTCGCCGAGATGAGACTGCGACTAGATTTTGAGCGTTTTAAATTACGAGAATTGAAAGAAAGAAAGAAAAAGTATTTATTGCGACTCGTACAGGATCATAAACTAAACACAGTTAAAAATAAAAATAAAACAAATTATATAAAAAAAATAACAAAAGGAAAAATGAAACAAAGTCCTATACGAGGCCAAAAGGCTCCTATCTCAGCATGATGCTTCGACATTTAAAAAATAAATGTCGCAGCGCTGGTATTCTGATAGGGCCTGCTGTGATGTCACGGGCAATTACAGTAATAAATAAATAATAAAATAGATATAATTATTTAAAATATAGCAATAAAATAAATATTATTTATTTTTTTAATTCGCGCCAGACGCAACCTCATTACTTGTCTATGCCCTGACTGTCAGAATCAGAAGCACTCTGTGGCATTGTTGTGACAAGTGAACGGTCGCATGCGCCGAAAATAAAAAACCGGCGAAAATAAATGAATACACTATTCATTTACGGCTGTGTAGTCATGTAGTGGAACAGTATTACAGTGAATATACAATAAAAGTGGAATGTGGAAAATGGAGAAATAGAAATAAACTAATGATGAGAGTGCTATCGCGTTATAACTTTTAGAAACAAATGACAGACAACGAAACAAAACATTGTGTCGGCATTCATAATTCGTCTATAGATGCCGCCAGTAAAAGCGTGGAATAAAGAACATTTATTAATGAATTATCGAACATTAACCTATCGAACACAAAAACAAGATGCGAAACAACTGCTGTGCCTGTTCAGTGAACAATCGCCGCCAAACGCTCGGACCACCAATGCTACCTGCGTGCACATCAAGGGTAGGTTCAGAGTTTGGTATCTTTTTGTAGCTGCAGTAGATGCTGTTTAAATTTTAATCTAAACGCACCAACTGTCTTTATAACACGAAAAGGAGGTGGCAAGTCGTTCCAGCAACGGGAGAAAGCGAATTTGAAACTACCTCGGAATGCAGCAGTTCTATGCGATGAGGCTAACATGAGGTACGAAGATGCTCTTGTTTTGATTTTATTAACATCGCGTGACCAAGACAGTTTCTTATATAAATATTCTGGCCTTCTTTATAATTGGCCTTCTGGTTCTAGCGATGGATGAACAAATGCAAATTGAACTATGTATTACAGCTGACTGCGATGACATTACCCAATTGTGATTTTTGGATGAAAATAGGTGCACCAACAAGCTAACAGATGGCATTAAAAGGTCATTTTCACAACAAAGTGACATTCATTGTTATTCCCGTGGTGTCTTCACATACGAAATACTTATTATTGAAACGAAGTTCCTTAACGCGGCTTGCGGTAGGAATTGACTGGTAGAAATCACCGTAAGGAACTTCGTTCCTGATCGGGTTCCCCCGGCCGCACACTTTTTTCTTCTAAAAACTCCATCCGTCTGCCTAGCCTTTTCCCAACTATGTTGGGGTCGGCTTCCAGTCTAACCGGATGCAGCCGAGTACCAGTATTTTACATGGAGCGACTGCCTATCTGACCTCCACAACCCAGTTACTGGGTAACACGAAACCCCTTGGTAAGACTGGTTGTCAGACTTTCGGGCTTCTGACAACCCGTAACGACTG
Organism: Apamea crenata; assembly: GCA_949629185.1. NCBI lineage: Eukaryota > Metazoa > Arthropoda > Insecta > Lepidoptera > Noctuidae > Apamea > Apamea crenata. Next base: position 18,925,253 of record OX451361.1, read on the forward strand.
TCAAAGATCCACGAATGACAGCCGGGACCAACGGCTTAGCGTGCTTTCCGAGGCACGCGGAATCTTGGTATGTAAAGATGGTCACCCATCCACGGACCAACCACGGCTTGCGTAGCTTAACCTGATCGATCGACCCGTGCGGCTGTTATTACTTAGCTACAAGCCCCATCTATGTAGTGTTAAAAAACCATAAAACTTTTTTTTTTACTCAATCAACATTGACTAATAAGAGCACAACGCCCAAATGTCCTTTCGGCTCATGGCCAAAATCGGAACTAACGCCGCCATCTTATTTTGTCTATAGAATTTCTGTGTCAACTTCAAAAATGTTTAACCAACAACGTCCGTGTCAGTGTCATTCAGGCGCCAAAAGATCCTTGTAGCAGTCTAGTTATTGCACGTGGGAACGCCTCATCCCAATAGGAGCCGGCTGTTTGTTGACACAGTCCAGGCTGTGCTTACCTAACATCTACCTGAACGGAGGCTGTATGTGACGCTCAAACACCCACACGAACACAAGCCCCCTCCAACTCAAAAACAACACGAATTAAATTAAAAGGTGTAGGCGAAATTATATTGCATTTCAATTCGGTTAACTCATGTTTTTGAAGAAGCAATTCATAATCTCAATAATAATTGTGTAAGTATACTTATAATTATGTAAACAACTGGAATGGAAAATAAACTGCGGTTCAGAAACCTCTTACCTATTCCATAAATAGGTTTTGCACATTTATTATACTGCTTCATTTCAATAATTTTTTCAACTAATGCTTTACTCAAAACGGTGAAGGAAAACATCGTTCTAGAACCAACAATTTGAGTGACATCTACCAACCCACACTGGGCCTACGCGGTGGATTACGGTCCACTCCCTCTCAAAAAGATGGAGGCCTGTGTCCCAGCAGTGGGAACATTATAGGCTGATTATGCTTATGCTACTGTTTATCTCAATAGAGAGGGTGCTTACAGTTCAACTGTTTGATTTTTTAACCTCTTTTAGTTAGAACTTCGTTATGTAGATGGCGTGTGAATATGACGGCGCATTTGAAATGTTTTTGCGACGCTAAACTTGAGTTAATTTCTATTCTATTTTATTATGGCAAACAAAGCCAATGTCGGCCATTCTGCCCAAGTCAAAAGTGAATTGGAAAAGCAAGTGTGTATTGGTATAAATTAAAAAAGAAATAAATAGGTCGATGAAAATCTTCGATGATACATTTGGTCTTGTGGGACCTTACAGAGTTAGTTTTAGAACGAATTTGACTGCTGTCAACCTTTTTTTTTATTTAACGTGGAGAAATGCTCATGCATTCTGCACTACCACGGGGATAGTGCCGTCAAAATGAAAAACAAATAAAGATCGAAGAGATCGATCGAGGAACCGATTGATTTATTGTGAAATTATTGATTATTTTTATATAATGTGAAAGTGAAAGTGTGAAGTGAAAAAATGAAAGTACATCCTAAATAATCAAGTCTCTGAGGACTTGATTATTTAGGATGTACTTTCATTTTCTTCTATCTCCTCGCCCGCATACACGCACAAGAGACAATAAGACCTCTTCAGATAAAATCGACGTATTGCCTTTAGATAGGATACTTAGTAAGTGTTTTTGAACATAATACCCAGTGTTTCGGTATCGTTACTAGTCAATACCAAAACAAACTGAAAGATTACCTTTTTATCAGCCATTTATATCTTACAAAGTCCTTTAACTTAGTCAAGAGAAGATCAGAAAAGCTTCACAGATTGAAAATTAAATAAATCTAGATAAGTTATAAGCAGAATAATACCCCCCTTCACCCATCCCCCTCAATTCGTGCACGGACACTTTGCCTGCACTGATTGCATTAAGCTGTGCCGTGCATGTTTCACTTATCTCGTGCATTTGATTGTAAAAAGGGAACTCAATCTGCGTTATGTACTAAATCTGCTCCCGTAACGTTGATTGGTTCTCGATCGTTCTCTAGTACACTTTAATAGGATTTTAGCAAAATTCCAGCTTTATATTCAGAAATATTCTGGACCAAATAGATGGATTTATTTTTTGAACGAGTGTATGTAAACATTATGTTTTCATCAATACAACAATAAAAATATATCGATACAACGTTGCGTGCCGAACATAGGAATTTATTTATTTATATGTCGTGGATAGCTGGCGCCGCAGTACAGCGGACAGTGCCATCTAACAATTTGATGGGTAAACAAGTAATCATGATCGGAAACGCAAGCGAGCCCTACCGCTTGGACACGATCGTCGGTGGAGGGGATGCCGCGAGGACTGGCGGACAGACCGAGTTTTGCGACAGTCTACAGATTATTATAATTATTATACCCTTTGGTACAGTGTCTACAGAGTATACTATTGTAGTCTTTGGTCTACAGTCGACAGTAGAGCTCGGACAGTAGCACGTGTTTGTTCCCGCAGCAAGCGTGCGTTTCGGTTGATAATCGCTAGTTTATTAAAGTTACTTTAAATTCAAATTGTCTTTTCGTTCGAGTACCCACTACAGTGCCCACACATACGTAAACTATATCGGATCGTGAAGAAGACCCGATGTTTCCCATCTCGGCCACCCAGTGACGCGACATATAGATAATTAAAATGGTACCACACCAATTACAGTAATTAACACACAGACAACTGTTACGTTGACAATAATTATGTTGTATATGATTGAATTTCATTAGAATGGAACCGTGGACTCCCTTGCATACTTTCTTTCTCAGAGCACCAGACATACCTATACGCTTAATTTTACTCCATTCGTCCACAAACACATCACATTCAGAGTTGGCAGTCAGAAGGGCATTCAGTTCCTTTAGAGTACGACAGACTGGGGCTTCGGCTGTGGCTACAGTTTTGGATGGCAGTTGTGCAAACAGACTGTGCTCTGACGGTTTCCGATGTAGGTATTTGTCAGACACAGATAGTCGGCAAAAAAGGCCATGGAGTTCTGGGCAGTCGATCCGTCCCCGTAAGGTCTTACAGGCTACCGTGAGCTGATCAAGGCCTCTTCTCACCTCCAACGAGTTAAAGCCCAACGTCTCTAAAAGATAGTTGGTGGGGTTCATGTAGGGAACCCTTGGAAGAGGCATGTTAGGAAAGTGCTCTGTATCTTTTCTAGGAATGACCGGCCGACCTTGCTTAGTGGATTACTAATTGTCTATGAATTAGTCAGAGATTTTAAAATAGTAATTAAATCTTCACGAAAATCTTACACTAAAATTTCTGTGTGCCCTGCCGATGACGCCCGCTATAGGTATAAGCCACAGCATGTATCTAAGTTTAAAAAACTGCACCCTAATTGCGTAACACACTAATATCAATCACAATCTGAATCATTTTGAAGGATATTGCTAATCCATTGATTTATATGTTCTAAAAATATATCCGCTCAACCATGTAAACGACGCAATGGATATTGTTGAACTGTCAAAATTAAAGTCATTGCTACTGAAAGTGTGTTACACAATTACCCTACTGGTCTATTCTTTAGCCCTACCAAACAAATCTTCACAAGTTATGCTATAACAGTCACACTTGGCAAACGAATAGACAACGCCATTCGTTCGGCAATAAAAAATGCATCAGTAAGTGCACAAATACATATTTTCTGTCAATATAAATGGCACCGGCTTCCCGTTCGGGTGTACATAATGCATTTTAATATGCAATATATCTGACTATCCAGGCCACAAGCGATGCAAGGAAATTGCCTGATAATTTCCCCTACTGACAGTCTTATTAAGCATTCTGCATTGTGAAACGGGACATTAATTATTTAAATGAGTCTTAGTGATTGGTTGGCAATAGTTTTTGGCCCATTTAGCTTTATATCGTTTTTGGTCTAAGAATAATTTGCAATGAAAGTTGCCATATTTTATGAGTCTACTAGCTCTTGCCCGCGGCTTCGTTCGTTCGCGAAGTCGTAATACAGCAGTCGTTAAGGAATAAGGTAATAATAAATAGCCTATTCGATGACCAGAGCTTCAAGGAATATTTGTGCAATGCATTTTGACCAGAATCTTTTCATTCGTTGTTGCGCCAAACCGGGACATATACAGCGTAGCAGGGAATCGACACGCAGCCTGTTACCATGGATTCAGTACATGATTCTGGACGCCCTTGTACTGAAATTTTACGTCGGTAATTAAAAAAAAAATTGCTCTTCCATACATTTTGACCGCGTAGGTATTGCACTTTTCTATAAAACGGATGTTTTTTTTTTGATAACCGACGAAAATTTTCTAAGCAATGATATTATATCATTAGATAAACTAAAAATTGATAACAATTATTGATTGATTGATTTTTAACAATTAGTTGAGTTTTAACTGCGGATAAAAAAACCAGCCTTTAGGGATCGAACCCAGAACCCAACGCTCCACAGTCGTGCTCGAAACCAGTAGAAAAACGAGGCAGTACCACTATCATACACATTTACGAAGACAACCATTACTTACACTCGCATCGATATTTCTCAATGACCATTACAGTAACTATCTGTTTCTGAAACAGTACCTGCCTTTACTTATTTATATGTTGTGTCTACGTGTCTTTTTAGCGCGTATTGGTTCATCCGTTAGTCTGCCATTTTGTAACAATGACGAACTAGTAAGTAATTTTCTACACAAACAAAACGCACATTACAAAAAAATTATACAAAATGCAAAGTAGCCAAAAGCCTCGTATTCAAGGAATAAAGGGTTGACAAATTTGTCCATAGCTTTATGTCAGGGCCAGGGACCAAAGACAATACACATTAATCTGTGTTGCGACCGAAGACAGAGAAATATCTATGCGACACTGGCAAATGACAACAAACAACCAACAATCAAAACAAAAACAAAATGCCGATTGCAGAGTGGAAAAATAACTACTTTTGTAACAAACAAACAACAATAATAAGAACAATTAAGCCGTGTGTCGCATCTACTATGCTGGTTACTTTTGTGAAAGCCCCAAATGTGTATGTAGTCTAACTTACGTGGTGTCGCTAGTGGATGAGGTATTTTTTTTTACCTATGCGCTGTCCAATTTCCCTTGAAATAGCAGTTAATATATTCAACTTCCTCGCAACATAATTATCATCACATAATAAATGCCAAAAATGCTGCCACGGAAATCCACGACTCCCTGAGGCCAAAAAGATAATAACTCAAAAAAACCAACTCCAATTTTTGTCGCGAATTTCGTAATAAAATCGAGTATCTCATAAGCTTCATACGTCGAGATTAGGCCTACGTATTTGGCCTGGGAATTAAACCACAATATATTTTGGCCTCAGCCTCTCTGAAGAAGGGTGCTCGGCGATTTCTTCCGTTATTTGACTTTGCACTTAACTTTGAGCAATTTGAACAAAAAATCATACTTAGCAGACGTTGAATAGAATACCTACTTAAAGCCGGTCAGCTGGATATTGGGGTTATGTTGCTTTTGTGAACGTTTTAGGGACGGGGATAAAGAACTAAATTGGACTAACTGGGACTATGAATACATTGAGGTAATATGTATTAGCGTACAGTACATATTACCTCAATGTATGAATATAACACCTTTTTGAATAGGTTATGGGGATTTTGATATCATCATCCTGCTATTACGAACAATTGGAGTTTCTTGCCGGCTCTTCTCCATAGGAAACGGCCAATTAGAACCGTGCATCTAGCTTCTGACATTTCATAGGTCCCCATGATGGTTTATGTGGAATTATTCTGCAAAGACTGGTGGAAACTATAACCCTACACATAAAAAAAAAACACATAGGAATGTAAAACAGAAAGAAATGCAGAAATATCTACGTACTAGTGCTACCCTAGACGAACTCCACGATAGACTTAAGTAGTTGGTTTTTGACCTACTTAATTAATTTCTGTATTAATTATAAACTCAGTAATACATTACCGTCTACGTCATTAATTAATGAATTACTCAAGTGAATAACTTGGAAGAGAATTTAACAATGCTGAATTAAGTTATGTAAATGTAAAGTCGTTATGAATTACGTGCATATCAATGTTTCAGCACCTACGTCCTACATACTGCGGTATTCAAATGCCGTTTATTTTGCTAGAAAGGGGTATAAAATCAAAATAATGAGTTTTTTTTCCATATGGTCAAAGCTGAAATTATTTTTGAGGACCCAGGATCACTTTGGAATAAAGCCTCATTTAATCTGCCCAGCCTTTTGCTACTATATTCTACCAGTCTAACTGGATCCAGCTGAATAACTGTATTTTACATGGAGCGACTGCCTATCTGACCTCCACAACCCAGTGGCTGGGTAACACCATACTAGCTAAATCTGCTTGTCACACTTTTGGGCTAAAGCCTAGGAATAAAACCTCATTATCACTACCAAACTTGACCGACTCAAAGACAGCTGCTACGCTACAATATAATGAAGAAATTGCTACAATCGAAATACCTACTCAATTGGTTATCACAGTTATTGGCACCGAAGTAGAACTTAGAACTCCTACAGCGCGGTTTATACCGTGAAAAAACCATGCCGTGTACAACGGGCCTAAGGCTCGCTTGCACCACACATAATAATATCTTACGCTAAACTAATTTTAAATATCGTTCTGTTTCTATCAATCGTTTAAGAAAAGCTGACAGAGACAGAATTATATTTAAATACTTACTTTCGCGCTAATAGTATTATGTGTTTGGTGGCGCAAGAAGGCCTAAATCTCACTGAAGACGTGACGCTACAACAAGACGTCAGAAAACAAAGAAAGAGTGAGACATAAAAACATAATTCCACTTCTACGAAACGTCGAGTGAGACGAAAAACATGATTAGCATACAGTGGCGTGCCATTTATATGCAGATGCACTGAACCAATTATGCGACGGACGATAATTCTCACTGCTGGGCAACGGGGATTAGATTTCATTCGTTTAAAGAAATTAAGTTTTTTTATGAAACGGTGAGGTTTTGATTGCATTTTATATCCACGTAAAATTAGTGACATTGGTCTAGTAATTATTACTAAATTAAATAAATTATAATTTTAAATTAATGTTTTTGTTTATCCCTCGCTTTTACTTGTAGCGTTTAAAGAAGAATTGTTATTGCTGGCCTACACTATGTTTTGTTTTGTTTCGTTGTCTGTCATTTGTCTCTAGAGTTTATAAATTATCGCTCTCGTCAGTAATTCATTTCATCCATGTCGATAATTTGCTACCACACTCCACTTTTATAGTAAATTCACTGTAATACTTTTTCACTACACAGCCGTAATGTATACTGCATAGAATAATATGTATTCCTTTTTAATTACTATATTCTATGATGTTAGATAAACTGTATTTATTTTGTTTTACTTTCGGCGCAGGCGTCCCTATACTTGTCACATTAATGCCACAGACTGCTTCTGTAGTTCTGACACTTAGGATAAAAATTTACTCTGTGCATTTAGGGCATAGACAAGTACTGAGGTCACGTCTGGCGCGGATAGAATGAATTATTCTATTTGATAAAATACATAATTATATATATTATAATAAAATAGATTATTAATTTATTTATTACTGTAATTGCCCGTGACATCACAGCGGGCCCTATCAGAATACCAGCGCTGCGACATTTATTTTTAAATGTCGTAGCATTATGCTGAGATAGGAGCCTTTTGGCCTCGTACAGGACTTTTTTGTTTCATTTTTCTTTTTGTTACTTCTTTTTTATATAATTTGGTTTTGTTACTTTTAATATGTATAATTTGTTTTATTTTTTATTGTGTTTAGTTTAGTTTAGTTTTATGATCTTTCTGTACGAGTCGCAATAAATACTTTTTCTTTCTTTCTTTCTTTCTAGTGGTCACAAGCTGGCAGAGTATGAGATCCTGGGTTCGATTCCTGGGTCGGGCAAAGTGTTATTGGGCTTTTTCATCAGGAGTTTCTCAGTAGCATCCCGGAGCCTGGATTTGTAAACTGGTTGATGTCAATATGGCTTCAACATAACTGGCGAAATGTGGGTTTAATATAGGAACACCTCTGCCTAACCCTTCGGTGAATACATGCGTGATGTTATATTCTATAATTGATACTACCAACCAGCACTTCAACACTACTAGTCCATTGCTGATGTTTGTTGGTTGGTATTGGCGTTGGTGGTTGGTTGGCTGGTAAATTGGTGTTGGTGGTTGGTTGATTGCTATTGGTGTCACTTAACGTTCATCAAAGAAAAAAATTAAATTTGTTCTATTTTCCTCTAAGCAACAAACACCTCTTCGTTGTTTTATAGGCTGAACTTTGTTTACCGGTCAACTTCACGGGAACGGAACTATTTTATTGTATAGAAACAAAGAGGTACTTGTGGGTAAGTAATAACAGCCGCATGGGTCGATAGATCAGGTTAAGCTACGCTTGCCGCGGTTGGTCCGTGTATGGGTGACCGTCTTTACACTCCAAGACCCCTCTGTGCCTCGCAAAACCCCGTTGGTCCCGGCTGTCATTTGTGGATCTTTGACAGTCGTTACGGCCTGACAACCAGTTTTACCAAGGAGTTTCGTATTATCCAGTAATTGGGTTGTGGAGGTCAGATAGGCAGTTGCTCCATTTCAAATACTCGTACTCGGCTGGATCAGATTAGACTGGAAGCCAACCCCAACATATTTGGAAAAAGGCTAGGCAGATGATGAGAAGACTTGACAAAGATTGAAAGTCTCTTGGCAGTAAACTGCTGTACTGATTGAAAACGTTTTTTCACGTACACGTTATGATCTACGTCATGGGAGTAGGAAATAGGTACCTATACCTACTACCTAAAACATCGGACATAAAAAGAGACGTAGGTACCTCCTTGGGTATAAAAGTATAAAAGTTCATTCTTACTTTGAAGAGCACTTAGTAAGGAAAACAGGACGGAAAAGTAACTAAGTTTGCTTACAAGCTCCTCGTAGAGGTACCTACGAATTATAATTTATTTATAGGGTTTTTATTTATAGGGGGTGGGGATTATTATTCTAGCTGACCCGGCGACCTTTGTACCGCCTGAGAATCAATAAATATTGTGTTAACTTATTAACTGAATTAAATAGGTACAGTTTTTTATTAAGTTAGATTGAATATTCAAAATGAATTAAATTATTACCGCCCATTGTGTCACCCATTGTAAAATGGCAATTTTTTTTTGTCTGTAATAATTTATACTGTGTACATAATATAGAGTATTCTATTATATTCATTTTGTTATTTTTTGTTTGTGTCATGTATCAGAGATGGCGTTGTCTAAGTTTTATTTGTGATTTACAAGTTTTTTAATGCGCAAGAAAACTTCTCGACGATTTTTTTTTATCGAAATCAATCAATCCGTTCCCGAGATACTCGTATCATCAAAAAATCCGTTCTATACAAAATGAGAGCAAATGAATTATCTTCATTATTTTTTTTTCTTGAATACTTGCCATGGTTTTAATAGTTATTCTGCTATGCGGGGCGGAGACAAATCCAACAAATCAAAGATCATAAAATTCAGTCCAGACGTTCTTGAGTTATAAATGGTAAAACTAACCCGACTTTGTTTTATTAAGATAGATTGGTGGCCGAAACGTACACTCAGCATTGGCTGAATACTGATTAAAGAGAGACAGAGACGAGGTAGCATTACGAAAAAATACCTCAAGTCACAACGAATGCCAAGTTTCAACACTTTCCACATTTCAAAGTAAAAAAAAAACTGTCTTTTAAAAGACAATTTACAACTCTCTTAAACTCCGCACGTGCACATAAAGGATCGTGTCAGACAAAGCTACGTACGTACGCTACGCGATGCTAACACGCGATCCACTATATTTATGAACGAGCCACTTTTTCCGGTACACTGTTGTAATGCATGTCTTGCAAGTTTATGGGCCTTCTTTTTTAATAAATGGATCTTTTTTACGTACCAAAATGTAGCTGCTCTTTTTGAAATCATTTAGAGATTTTGGAGTGGACTATGAATATGGTGATTTATTATTTTTTGTTGCTACAAGTTTAAATAGTTGGCCGTTGAGTAATGCCATGTTTTGTTTCTGCATCACCCTAAGGTTGACTGGTAGAAAACGTCTCAGGCATTAAGTCCGTCGCTGTACGCACGGCTACACATCAAGCTATTCACAACCAATTCTCAAAAATAGTAACTAACGGTTAAATGTTTGCAAAATTTGTAGTTTATCTAATGGTCACTAATGGTTACTTTTTTAACTAATAGTTAATTATTTGACCATTAGGAATGATATTATATCATTAGATAAACTAAAAATTAATCAAAAAACCCATTTTGCAAAAATTTAACCAATAGTTACTATTTCTAAGAATTGGTTGTGTTTAACTACGGACAAAAAAATCGGAACTTAGTCGTGCGTAGGGCTCAACACATTGTAAAGGTATATTCTGAAAAATAAAAAAATATCAAATAAACAGCAATTTCTGCCCGCAATAAGCAATTTCGTGAGAAACCTTAACAAAAGAATTTTGATAAAACAATTCCTGTCAGTCATAATATTCCCTAATCCTTTGACTATTACGAAACTTATTACATTTTTTCTATTTATTTGCTCCACAAATTCTGACGGATTTTCATAAACATTTACCGTCAGGAAATTTTTAATTAAGGACAAAATATAGTCTTTCATCATAGGCTGTATTTCATTTAAAAAGAAAACACGGGAAACAAAAGCTTATTAAATATGAGGTGTCAGGCGGAAGTCGGCAGAACATATTTTCAATTAGTTCGACGGAATTTCGTAAGTATACAAAATACGTAGTTAACTTTTGTGTTAATTAATTTATCTTGTTCCTGCAAGGTGTTGTTTTGATTTCGTTTCGTTGGAAATTGAGTCTTTGACCGTTTTACTCTATTTCTGATTTATTTTTAGCCTATGTTGTCCCACTTCAGGGAAAAGGCCGCCCTTTCTGCTTTCCACTCCTCTCTGTCTTGAGCTAGATGTGGACCAATCCTGTCAGTAGGCGTCAAACTCATCCTGCCATCTCTTGGGTCTGCCTCGATGTGGCCGGACGTTTTCAGGGACCCACATGGTGGTGGATTTGGCCCATGACTCGTTCGACATGTGGCAAACGTGTCCGGCCTAATCCCACATAAGCTTGGCTGCTTTTTGGGTGACGTCAGCATTTCTAATTTACGCCTCAAAAACTTAAAACTAGTTTTTAAATTAAATTTAAATTCTCATTTTATAAACTCTAGGTTAGCTTTATTAGAACTAAAAACTTTTGTTCGAATACCTATACTGTAACCGGTACTTCATTTACTGTGAGTCTGTGACATTTTTCGTGTAAAATTGCACGTAATTTTCCTGGAGTTGCTGGTTTGTGGGATTTGATTAGAGAAACTAGCGCGCTAGTAGCAAGGGTTGCCAACTTGTCATGCTGAAGAACAGTCGTGCAGGGATGTTTTTTTCATCACAGGTATGACCTATATTCTTCAGTGAAGTTATGTCAAGCACATTTGACATCGTAAACAAGTTAGTTTCTAAAGGCTGATTTACGTTTACATTATACTACGTACGCACTGACAGGTAGCTCGCTTAGTGCTTATAGACTACTGACTTAACATCTTCTATACACTCTAGGCGACTAGCGAAGGCGCCAAGCGCACAGTGCGACCGGTTGCGGAATTTCTAGAGCGTTCGTTTCACTTTGCTGCTCGCAAAGTGACTCGATAGGCTGTAGGCGCTAAACAAGTCACCGGTCAGTGCATACGGAGCCTTAGTAAACTTACGAGTTAAGTTATTTGACGTCTTTACGTGACGCTATACATTAAAAAACCGTCACTTTTTGAATTGACGTTTGACACAACTCTTCCTACTTGAACTTGCTCGCTAGTTAACTAAGGGCCGATTTCTCAATGGTTAGATAAATTTTATCTGAGGAAGAAATATTGCGGGTTTTGTATAGAGAATTTTTATATATAATAATAATAATAAAATTTTATTTACTCAAAACAAAGGATTGTAGAACACGTTAAAAATACAGTTTTACAAAATAAGTACTATTTCTACAAACGTGTGGGTGAGCACTGCTCTCCTAGCTAGGTTAAGGAAACCTGTGTTAAGGAGAAGCAGTCCGGTCCCATAAAGTACAAAGACGTAAGAGTTACATAGTGCTTCTGATGTTACTGTTACAATTTCGAAGAATTGAGTTATACAATTACAATTAAAAGTTTAAGATACATTTTTTAACGTTAAAATAAAATAAATTGAGATAAATATGAGTGTGTGTGTGTGATTGAGTGTGTGTTGTGTGTGTGTGGGTGTGTGGTGTGTGTGAGGGTGTGTGTGCGTGTGTGCTTGTCGATGTTCATCACATTATGTTAAGAACTTTTCAGTTTCGTCATATGACTTATCTTGGAGGTACGATTGTATAATCTTTTTGCATTTGTAATGCGGTAGACCGTAGATTTGACACTCTTCGTTTATTTTGTTATAAAGAAACGGACCAAGAAAATGAAAAAATCTCTTGACAAGAGTTGAGTTGATATATTAATATATAAAATACGTAGAGACGATACATTAAATTTACTTACTCGTATAAACAAATCCATTTTACTAAAACAAACTTGAACAATGAATAGTAGTCATAATATTATAATCTCTCGGAATATAGCGATTTTATCTGTATAGGATATCTTCATCATTGCGACAAGGTATTCGGAATACCTTTCATACTGGATTAGAAGCCTCTCACTGTCGATTACCATAGTTGGAAAAGTTTTGATCAGTGCGACCGTCATTGTGACATAATGAAAGTACCGCTCGAATTGAGGTGGCACTACGTGGTACAGTCAGTAACATCACGCTGTGTTTACCAAAGGGTTGGGCAGAGGTGCACCAATAGTACACCCACATTTCACCAGGTATGTTTAAGTCCCATGTAATAGGGGCAAGCGTATATCCATCAACCGGACATGAATCAAGACTCCGGGCTGCTACTGTGACGTTTTAGGTAGAAAAACCCAATAAAACTTTGACCTGGGATAAAAATCCAAGATCGTCCTGCTCAGTAGAAGTGAGCAGGACGATCTTGGATTTTTTTCCCAGGTCAAAGTTTTATTGGGTTTTTCTCCGACACCACGCTCAGAAGCGTGTTGGTGCTGCCCCTTTCTCGGGTAAGGGGCAGCACCAACACGCTTCTGAGCGTGGTGTCGGACAGAATGGGCAGCCAAATCCTGAGGCATTGGTCACTCATGCATGTCCAAATAATTAAATATTTTCAACACATCATCTACTTTACTTTAGACTATATTAGCTGTCAATACCGAAAGTAAATCGTCAGGTGAAAATGCTAATATTTAACCTAAACTTTGTTGGTCCTTGGGAGGTATAAGTTAAGAATTTATATTACAAAATTGCTCTAAATTATTAAACATTTTAATATCTTTCTCAAAAGTAGCCCGAGTGTCAATTACGACAACTTTGACACGTTAATTACCTCGTTTGATTATTGTGAAAATGTGTTTATTAGGTACTGCCATTAAGTCATTGGGGGCTGGATACCTGTGGAGACTCTCAAGCACCAGTCTGTGGGCTTCAAATCTGGAATGTAAAATGGTTTCTGATGTCTTAGGAAACAGTCGATATAGTTATACGAGTCTGCAAATACATATCATCTGCCTGCTTTTTCCAACTATGTTAGGGTCGGCTTCCAGTCTAACCAGATGCAGATTGTCAGACTTTCAGGCTTCTGACTAATAACTGTCCGTAATGACTGTCAAAGATCCACGAATGACAGCCGGGACCAACGGCTTAACGTGCTTTCCGAGGCAAGAAGGGTTCTCGATATGTAAAGATGGTCACCCATCCACAGACTAACCGCGACAAGCGTAGTTTAACCTGATCGATCGACCTGTGCCACTGATATTATTTAACCACGGTCCCTCAGCCTGCAAATATATTTATGTAAAAATACAAATGGTAAGAGATTTTTATTTCCCAGCATGCAGTGAACGAATCAATTGATGCTTGCTCTTTCTGACTCCAATCCTACTGGCTATTGCAAACACTAAATCAAAATAAGTATTCCATACATTTATAACATTATCAAGGGTTTCTTATGTCGTCTATATTTTACACCTGCACCCTAATTGCGTAACACACGATCAATCGGAATCGGTTTCATTTTGACAGTTCAACAACATTCATTGCGTTATTTACGTTGTTGAGCAGACACACATGACACACTTTTTGATTGCAATGCAATGGATTAGCAATATCTTTCAGATTGAGATTGATTGTGTGTTACGCAATTAGGGTGCTGGAGCGATGGTGGCCGAGCGGAATGACCGCGACATACGAGTTGTAAGTAGCTTTGAACCCTGACAGGCACTTTGTATAAATTATTTCATCACCACTGCTCTTAAAACGATGCAGGAAAACATCGTGAGAAAACCGGCATTTCCTAGAACCAAAAATGTGGAGACATGTGACATCTGTCAACCCGCACAGGGCCCGCGTGGGGAATTAAAGCCCACTCCCTCACCTCGCCACACCTGCCTAACACGCAATACAATACCCATACCCACACGCATATAATAATATATAATTTATGTATTTGTTTACAAGCAAGTCGATGGAAGCGATATAAACACGCCACACTAGTCTAAAGAGATAAAAATAATAAAGTTATTAAAATAATTACTTAATCGCATTCCCAACTTACATAAAATATCACTAATGGCTTAGTGGACACATTAGTCCACTGGAACTTTGGTGTAATGGTCCATTCCACGTTTAGATAGCTTTGTGTTGATGAAATAAAATGATGCCACAATGGAGGATTTTGACAATCACGGGTAATGTTCAGACTACAAGAACTAATGTACAATAAAACGTTTGATAGCAGAGAATAATGGTTCTGACGCTGTAGGTAGGTACTGATCGGCCATCTCATTATTTCTGATTCAATCGCGTAGGGAAACTCCAACCATAGATAGCTCTCTAGACATTTTTGATAAATTTTTTTTAGAGCGTTCTATAAAGGCTACCCCATACAGCCACGACGTAACATTTCCACACTATTTTGCGATGTATAATGGATATCACGTTTTGAAGTTGCAAGTGACTATTCATCGACGTGCCACTTGTGAAACAGTGACCCAAAAGTAAATTCTCAGAGATGCTACGTGCGTGTCGCGCTTCAGGGTAGACTTAACTAGCTAGGTAACACATTAACAGTTGAACTACATCACTATAAAATATGTATACATTTATGCCGCCGGTAGGAAACTCCTATCTTTATGCGCAAACTGGAACCATGAATTCAACACATGATATTAGAAAAAAAATCTTCTAGGGAGCGTAGAAATGTATCGTTGGTTATAAAAAAAAATACAGCTGTTTCATAGAAAAGTGCAATACCTGCGTGGTCAAAATGTATAGAACAGCGAATTTTATTTTTAGAACCGACGAAAAATTTCGACGCAGCGGGCTTCGTAATCATGCACTGAATCCATGGGAACAGGTTGCGCGTCGATGACCCTTCCACCCTGTATGATGAACATCATTTACCTATATTTACCTCTTAATCTTGCCAAATAACTCCCAGGTTCTGACCAAAAGTTGGTGCATTCCTGAAGTGAGTCTTAGTTTAAAAAGCAAGGGGTGGTGCGCGTCGTTTGTCCCGACGCCGGATGCCGCGGCTTCGCTCCGAATTCTCAACTATTTGCAAACTGTGGCGTCACTTTCATAGGTATATTGTTTAAACTACAAGACCGACGGTTGCGCAGCCGTTGTGGAAGAATTACTAGTATCTGTATCAAGCTTTTTGAAACAATCTATTATCTGAATCATTCTATTTTTCTCTACAAACTTTCTCATAACGTAATAAATCATCGAAATTGTTAACTTTTATATTATATTTCGCCTTTCTGCCTTCCCAGCCGAGTATTTCTGTTGTGTGTTCAATATACTTATAGATCTGCTTTGTTTTAGGTATTAGCACATTACTGCAGCGGCATGCAAAAAGGCATTGATGGACGAACGTGAAAATGTCTGCCGAGGCACATACGATTATACGTGAGTACCTATGTGTGTGCGCGGGATGAATGCTCAGAAAAAAAGAAACAAATGAATAAAATGCCGCGTGAAAAAAAAATTGTTGCTCGTCATTGATTCTAGAATTTACAATTCATTTACTTAGTTTGAATTTCCGCGAATTATTTGAGAAATGTACGAGGCTTGGCTGCATGTCAGCCATTGATGGAAGAGCGTAATTGGGCCGAGGCAGTCCACATATTCACGTTCTTCCAAAAAAAAAAAACTAAAATGAATTCATGATCAATCAATCAATCAATTTTCTTTTTCAGTTGTAAATTCTAGAATCAATGACGAACAACAATTGTTTTTTTCACGCGTCATTTTTAGGGTTCCGTGCCCAAGGGGTAAAAACGGGACCCTATTACTACGACTTCGCTGTCTGTCCGTCCATCTGTCTGTCACCAGGCTGTATCTCAAGAACCGCGATAGCTAGACAGTTGAACATTTTACAAATTATGTATTTCTGTTGCCGCTATAACAACAAATACTAAATACAAAATTAAATAAATATTTAAGGGGGACTCCCATACAACAAACGCGATTTCTTTGCCCTTTTTTGCTCGATATCAATAATGGCAACAGGTAGGCACTTGAAATATTCATAAAATACTCAGTTGTATTTTTACTTTAACTAAAAAAGGTTACAATATGAAATTTGTGTACCTACTGTTGTTTACCTAGTCAATGGTACGGAACCCGTCGTGCGCGAGTCCGACTCGCACTTGGCCGGTTTTTTTACATTTGTTTCTTTTTAACCCCCGTGTTCTGAGCGTTAATCCCGCGCGGGCTGGCGATGTCGCATTTCTAGTGGATTTTCGTGATTATTTATTAAATTTTAACCAACGTACTACTTATTTTTATAGCCAAGCTAGACTACTAGGTACTGGACTAGATCTTTGGTATTTATCATTATTTTTAACATTTACTCTTAAACAAAAATATTTAAGGTAATCAGTAAGTACCTACTGCAAATAGAAAATAATTGACCATGACAATTTTTATGAGAAAATACCAAAATAACTATAAAAATAGCATGCAATCTTATAAATACCAACGATCTAGGACTTGGTTGTAAAAAAAAATGTATTTCGGTATAAAAATAAAATAATCACGAATTTAAAATAAAACTACTAGAAATGCGACGTTGCCACCCCACGCGTTATGAACGAAATTTAAATAAAATATTTGATAAGTTACTTCCTTCGTTGTCATGTTTCGAAGTAAAAAGTTCGTTCTATGTTTGAATTACAAGATAGCACATCTATCGTGTAATTAAAAAATGGAACGAACTTTTTCATATGTAGTAATTCGCTCGGCCGCTAAACACGACAGATTCAAAAATTTTCATTTCCGACCGCTGCTCGCGTGTATTTGGCCAGTTATAGGTAACAGCATTTTTGATTTATCTCGCAGAAGATTGTCAAAATAATGCTCGAAGTTCTAAGCATTTTTGAGAAATAATAATTTATTTGTGTTTACTTATATTTTTGATATGTATGATTTCTGTCACAATAATAAACCATTTTTCTTTCTTCCTTGGTAACTCCTAAAATTATGTCAGCAATAAAAACCTTTAAAATTGGAACACGGCAATTAAATAACTGTAGAAGTAAAAAAAAATAGTATTACGGTAGTACTTACCCTGACGGACGCTAATACAGGGTTCAGACCTTAAACTACTCCCACCGAAGAACGACGAAACCTTCTTACTGTTGCTAACGAACCTGAAAGCAACCAGTTGTTCTTATATAATAGAGCCCACGAAGCCTGTCCAAGGGATTTCTCGCCAACTATAGCACAGAGCTAAACGGTTCCGTCGCAACACTTGTTCAAACTTCGCTTATTTATGAGAATCAACTCCAACTTCTACGGTTTTTAATATTCATTGAGTAAATTAAGTAGGTAGGTATCATAAAGTGTGCTTTAGGAACGGTTCAAAATCATATCATATCAGACATAGAACTATCACTACTAGTTACTTATATCGTCATTCATAGAAGTTTTTTTTAGATATTTTGTTAATAACCAATTATTATTACATTCGTAACTTCTGCGCTGCCGCCATTAACGCCGTGGAACTGGCAACACGAAAAAGAAGCAGGCGATTACGTACTTAAACGCACACCTTTTTCTATGGGGGTAGTTTGTGCTAGCAATTCGTGCTTTTGGTATAATATAATTAAGTAATAGGTTATTTACGAACACAAATTGTATGCGGATTGAGTGCCTGATACAACATGAGGTTGGTCGCACATCTGACGCAAGATGCATCGCGTATCGTCTGTCGCGTAACACCAGAACGGACCAGCAGATAACAAAACATTCAAACTGAAACACCCAACTAATGACGTGTTAGTGTCTCAAGCAAACTATGGCGGCATCTACAACGCCACAAACGAAATACGCATCACAGCACAATGACGTCATGCAAAATCCTGCATCGCGCAAGCAGAGTTTGCAAGATGCAGGATTTTTTGCCACAACGTTCCGACACCAATTGTCGGGCAGTAACCCACTAGACACACTACCCGCCTGGTGGGAGGATCGTCACTTTCCTATGTGGGATGAGTGAACTTTACTACCTGTTCCTCATACCACAGTACTAATTGGATGATAACGAACGTATGCCCAACGCATCTTCCGTCAGATGTGTCTCGACTCTAAAATTACTATCAAAGAGGTCGTCAACTCCATATTCAAATTACTACAAAACCTCACTCACAGAAATACTTTAATTTGTGATAACAACCCCCGTGTTACCCTTACCATATCATTTGACATTGTACATATTCAGCTAATCAAACGTAGGTACTGCCACAAGGTTGTGATGCTGAATATTGAAAATGTAATATCAATTATTTGTCGAGTCTCCCGGTACTTGGTTTGAGAAACAGCGGATAGCGAATTCGTAAAAAGGTCGTAAAAAGTTAAAAGGTCGACGTCTTGAAGGAGCATTGATCTAGTTACCCTAATTACGTTATCACCCGGGTCTTATTTTCAGAACAGGTAATGTCTTTACGTCTTTCAGATAAAATATTTTAGTAGCAGATTGTCTTATGTAAGGCCCTCTGTACATACACGTTTTTCTTGACGTGAAAAACTACGGTTTATTTACAGTGAGTAGGCACGGTCGTCAGTGTTGTATGAAGCTTGTCGACGGACACGTTCTTTCTACGGCGCTGTTTATAAGCCGTACTGTAAAGAAACTGTGCCGTGTACAAAGGGCCTTAGAGAGCAGTAGGTACGGAATAAAAATACCCTAAATAAATTGAAATAATGATAAGGAAATGATATTTATTTTTGTAAATTGGTTCAAAAAATCACTTAAGTACACGAATTTAGTTCGGTGCTTCCTAGCCGACTACTCTGAGAAGAAAGAACGAAACAAACTCAGAGGTCTTTAAAATCCATCCATCTTGGTCAGGCCATATGAGGACCATGCGGATCAGAATGATGACGATGACTCCTTTATGTTATTTGTAATATTGTTTGTATTGTTGTGGAAGTATACTCTGAAATAGTAAAAGGCCTACCTAATCGACGAGGTATAAGTTTCTAAAATCTTAGCACAACAATGACACACATAATAACACATGAACAAAGTGCTTATCATCATATCAGACTCTAAGAAAGTGGAACGGACTTGTGTAAAGTACAATAAACACTAATCTAAGTTTTAAAATAATTTTATAGCAAAAATTAAGTAAGATTAAAATTGCTTATTAATCTTATAGGCTAGATTGTAATCAATTATTAAGAACCTGTTTTTTTTATAAAGGATAAAAAAAACTCAGCATTTGAATTTTTTGTAAATAAATTATATCAACCTCACGGTCGGTTGGGAAATGTTGTGAATTGTTATTTTCATTTTTGTAATGTGACAACAAAAAATCGTCAATGGAATATCATGTCCGTATTCATATGGAGCAGGGAATTAAACTATGTAGCTAATAAATTGGAAAAGTGTAGGTATCATCACTCGCTCCCAGTCCGACCGATGCCCATGTATCGTTTGACGATTCGAGTCGGCATAGTACAGTGGCGCACAGATGCACACTTCATCTTTTACATAACAATTTTCGTATTCCCTTTGCACGGTACGTGCAGTCGTGTTCCGTTCGGTACAGGTGGCGACAGAAGTGATTTCAATTCTTATTCGTTTCGAGTGTCGCTGCATTTCATTTTGGCTTTGAATTTTAGGTGCGAGGAATGTGATTGGTTTAAATATTATGCTGGGTTTTGTCATAGTGTGGGTGATTGATACGCATGAGTGACGAACTATAAATAAATAGTAAATTATGGCCGCCTTTGCAAGTTAGTTTCTAAAGAGTATTGTTTTCAAAATACATCATCTGCCTTGCCTTCCCTATGTTGGGGTTGGCTTCCAGTCTTCTCAGATGTAGCTGAATAATCAAATTTTACACGGAGCGACTGCATATCTGAATTCCACAACACAGTTACTGGATAACACGATACCTTTGGCAATCGTTCCAAAAAAATAACCTTAATAAATCAGAGCCACCAATAAAGCCCTAGAAATGATACAATAATTGAAAAACCATTTTCTAATGTTGAAAATGCTCATAAACAAGAAAATTGCCTATTTACTGCGTGGAAACGATGTTAATATTATTTCACCTTTGTTTGTCTTTTATCAAGTAGTAATAAAATTACATTTATTACCGAATTACTCGTGTCTAAGACGTAATAAAACTTATAAGTAAGAACTTTAAGTGCCTAAAGATAGATCACCTAATTGTGTTAAGTATTGATGGGTGCTTGGGGCACTTAACAAAGTTTTATTACTGCTTGTAAGACAAATAAGATTAAATATAGAGATGAAATAAGAGAACCTAATTTTGGGTACAATCCTAAGTATACCTAAGTTAACTACATCGTTGGTCTAGTGGTCCCGAGCGCTACTACTGAGCATGAAGTCATGGGTTCGATTCCCAGGTTGGGCAAAGTTTTATTGGGTATTTCTATATGGAATTTCTCAGTAACAGCCTGGAGCCTGGATTTGCTATTACATGGGACTTAAACATAACTAGCGAAATGTGGGTGTACTATACGTACACCTCTGGGAAACCAGGCGTGATGTTATGTTATGTTGCCTAAGTGGTAGGAACAAAGACATTTTTGGGAGTTTCGTTTCAACAAACCTATTCCACAACTTTTTATTTCAGGTTATGGTTTTGTGTTCAAACCTATCAAAATTACTGGAAAACGTCGCAATTAAATAATAACTAGTATTCTATTTATTTTTTATTTTACCATTTATATACACACATAAAAATAGACAATGAAAAACAGAACAGAAAAAATAGGTACAGAGGTGATGCTTATTTCATGAGAAATCTCTTCCAGCATACCTTAGATAGGACAATAGATACAGAGATGTAGACAACGTGTGATAGAGCAAAGGAGACAAAAAAATAATACAAAGAATAAAAAAAGCAATTCACTTAAAAACTAAATAAAAATTACCTCCGAGACTGAACTAACATACAAATAAACATACATAAATATATACTTCTAAAATAAATATTACCAGAATGATAATAATTATATCATACTCAAAATAATAAATATATACACAACTATGATGATGTGGACAGATAGTGTTCTTTCACTCTTCTTTTAAAGGCTGCAACCGTTTGACAGTCCCTAATGTCAGGCGGTAGTGAATTAATTCCACAATCGCACCGCGTGCACTGTGAAGGAGTAGGAGTAGAAATCGGTGGAGTGTGGAGGGGACTTGAGAAGGTTTTTAAGATGCGACCTGCAAGGTGCATCTGAAGGACGGGCGTAGATAAAACGCTCCCGCAGATAGGATGGATGGATGGATAGGATATTACCATATTAATTTAATAAACCTCATTTCCATAAAACTAAACGAAAAAGCATCGTCCACAACTCAAAGCCAGATCAAAAAGTTATGAAAATAAACTCGAGTAAATGTTAAACCGGAATAACTCGCATAACTACTCGCATTTACCATTCATTACAACAGAAATCAAAAATAATAGTTGTAAAAGTTTTGAGCTCGCCAGTACGCTCGGGGCTGACTTGCCAAAGAACGCCAGTCCTCCCGCTTTGACTCGCTTTCCGTATTAAATTAACTTTTGTTCTGCAGTGTACCGCGACTGCACGATTCGAACGTTCTGTTTTCCCTGTTTTCGTGTAATGCTACATGTTAATGCCTGTTCGTAGTTTTTGTGGGTCCTTTTTTAGTGAACAGAACTTTGTGTAAAAATAATTGAAAATGTAGGAAACGCGTTATTTGCGTTGTAGCAACCGGCTTTTAGCTTCACTTTACTTAAATCGTCAGCCTGTTTTTTGAAAGTTTATTCTCTCAAATGTTTAGTTTTATGATTACTTTTTACCAATTTATTATTTTAGTTACCCTTGAAAATAGTCAACATTCGATTTCATTTAGTTTCAATCTTGATGGACCTTCCAGCAAAATTCTTAAACAAGAGTGTCAAAATACTCACCCAGAAGAGTATTTTTACACTCTTGTTTAAGAATTTTAAGGCATTGGTTGCGAGCGGACACTTAACCCCCAAGATCCAAAAAATCCAAGGCTTAAATCGAATTAAAAATCGATGAAGTGCGAGTCGGACTCGCACAGGAAGATAGACGATATACGATTATTATGCGTGTCTTCGCCGATGACGTCGGCACCGCTATGGCTAATTCATTCATTTGTTTATTAGTACACTATTACTTTTACTCCACGTGGTCGATTGCTTACATTGCGAGCGTGAATTTGCCACCATACAATATTTACTAATACTATTTTGTTTTTGAAATACGTTAGTAAAACAAAAAAAAAACATGTTTCTTGTATAAAGATATGACTCTTTTTTTAACTTTATTTTATTATTTGTTGTAACAGCGGTCATAGTACACTTTGTGAAAATATCAAGGGTTTACCTATTACAGTTCAAAAGACACAGCCCTGGGTCAGACGGACGGACAGCGGAGCCTTAGTAATGCCGGGTCCCGTTAACATCCATTCTATACGAAGCCCTAAAAAAGATCTTCCAAGGACAAAACCCTAAGGAAGACAGCCGTTAAATAACTACCCTCAGCGAACGTTAACACAGCACTTTGACACGACCAACAAAAAACGCCGGACCCTATAAAACGCTACTTAAAAGGCCACCTATATTTCTCATACAAAATTTAGCAACGGCTTAGGACATAAAAAAACCACTTTATCGGAGCACGCAGTAGTTAATTTTCCTGGGAATTTAGATTCCCTATAAAAGTGTCGAATGTTACCTATTTTTATTATATTGATTTCCTTAAGGACGGTGAATGTAAACGTGGTTCGTCGGTGAATAATTTAGGCGTTTAGGAATATAGAGCACGGAATAATTTAACTCTTTGGAACTTTATAGGGAAACGATGTGTTTATTACGAATCCACATGTAAATAAATACACATGGTTCATGTGGTTACATTTTTGATTATACTCTTAAATCCTTTCCTATTCTAAGGGCACGGCTTCCTTACAAATACGGCGCCCCCCGGTCTGCCCCTTGATATGTAATGGCTTCTTTAGCACCAAGAAACATGAGGCTTTAGGAGCTAGTGCAAATCATGGGGTTAATTCTGATCAAACCCCGCTGGGGTCGGTGCATTTTTTATTCATTCATTGGAACTTTATAGGGAAAGAAGGTGTTTCTTGATTTGGTTACGAACCAACATGTAAATTACATTTTAGAAGAATGGCGTTACGGGTTACTAGTTTGATTTACCAAACGTGATAAAGCCTTGAATAAACGGAAATATTACTATATTGCTACCACTGCTTCACACGGTTTTTATGAATTGACAAAATATCTAAATTTCTTTTCAATATGTTAGTTTAATATGAATATATTATTATATAATTCCCTACATAAAGGCCGCTTCAGAATCCGTTGCGAACGCGGTCACACAGGCGGACTCGAAAAGCGACTATAATTTATAATATGTGTAAAGTTCATTTCTAAACCCAGATAATAATCTGACATTTAAGTGTATAGTATTTGCTTTTTTAAGTAGGTATATAGAGAGTTTGAGATTTACACGATTTAGATGTAATATTACGTTTTTTATATGTTACAAATTGCGCAAAAACTTTAGTTTTCTACACTGAATTCAACCCCAATTCAACAAAACCATTTTATCGATCCTCGAATACTCATTTCCTCCACAAAGTTCCTGTAACAAGGTTATGATCCCAAGTAAGCTGAACATAAACGTGATTGTCTTACTGCGCTGATTTATATCCAATCGGAGGCCGCGCCGATACTTGCTTATTTATTCTATGAGTGGGCCGGAAGGGCACTCGACCGGATGTGGTGGTTGAACGGTACGTGGGCTAAGTTATGGGCATTGGCGATATTGGTATTATTTAGGGAGGAGTGAACCAAAATAATATGTGGTGTTCTTTTAACGCTAGGATGTCTATAACGTCTATACTGTTCGTAAAGCGCAATTTAACAATATAATTTTTATCAATTGATAAAAATAAACGTCATCATCATTTCAGCTGAAAGACGGCCTTCCAACGCTACGTCTTCCAGCACTCGGTCGCCAATGCAAAGCCTTTTGGTCCCATCGGCCATTTGTTCTGAGAGACATGTGCCCTGCCCCACTGCCTCTTCATTTAAAAAACTAAAATAAATGTACTAATTACATGATCTCCTTCTTCTTCGTGTCGTGCCACGACTGCATGACTGATTTTAAATCTTGTTTTCCCAAAACCTTACCACTTCCACGGCGTCGGCAGTGGCAGCGCAGAGGTCACTTATACTGCATGTTTTGGGACACAGAGGGCAGGATAGAAGGTGGAGCATGTTATTGTATTATAATTACATGATGCTTAAATAAGATTGCGGTGGTAGTATTTTTAACCGACGAAATAAAACGGAGGAGGTTCTCAAGTCGACGCGTATATTTTCTTTTTATGTATGACCAAGCATAACTTTTTACAGAGTAGTCCTATTTTGATAAATTTGAAAGAAAAAATCCAACCGGTTCAAAATTACTTAGGTATACTTACATTAGTTTAAGAACTTACCCCTTTATTCATAAACGTTGCTTAAAGTTAAGTAGTGATTAGCGACTGTTTAACCATACATTTTTGACGTTTAAACGTTACTTAACTTTAGTCATCGTTTATGAATAAACCCCTTAGTGATTAAGGTTAAATAAAAAAGGTTTATTATTTTTTGCTTTTCAGTTTTTTCGGCGGTATCAGTTTTTTGTTAAAAAGTTTTTATTTTATAATTTTTTGTGGCTATAATCTACTAATTGTTTAGTTTACTTAGCTTTTCTCTCTTATCTTGTACCACGTACCGCGCTGGAAACATATTTAGGGCGTACTTCCTGTGTCAGAAATATTGCTTCGGTACGCACCGCGTTTATTGGCGGCGGCGCCGTCACACTTGCCGAACGAGCGGAATGTTACGCGCACCGGCGCACCTGATGATTTCCGAGATAATATGATGCTGAGGTTTTTGTTACGTTGAGGTTAAACGAAATATATTTATTTCAACTTTGTCAATTGTTATGATATTTAGGATAATAGGTTGTATGTGTACTTTTATCGTTAATTACGGACCTCTGGATAAACTTTAAGCAGTTGGTCCCAGCTGTCATTCGAGGATCTTTGACGGTCGTCAGAAGCCCGAAAGTCTGACAACCAGTCTTACCAAGAGGTATCGTATTATCTAATAACTTGGATGTGAAGGTCAGATAGGCAGTCGCTCCGTATAAAATACTGATAATCAACTGCATCCGGTTAGACTGGAAGCTGACCCCAACATAGTTGGGAAAAGTCTAGGCAGATGATGATGATGAATACTTTGATCAACTAAAACTGCGACTACTTACGCATTACTTTAACCAGTGTATTTTACACTCAATATTTTGCAGGCCACCGTTGAGGATTATCACGATATGTTTTTTGAGCGTTTATCAAAGGTTATATTAGCTCCAAGTAGCAGTCTTCGGTATTCAGCCTCATCTATAATGAGGTCATTATATTGAGCCGCAGCACTCGAGTAGGAATCAGTCGTACTCAGCCGATGTGTCGGTAAGTGGATCACTCGAGGGACTCCTTGCCTTTAATACTCGTCTGTGTCAAGAGGTATATCAACTCAACCAATCGGCAATCAATATACATTGTTAGTTCCACTGAGGACCACAGAGGCTTTTAACTGTTTCTCTCACCTAGAAAGCAGGAGTATTTTCAGTACGTGTTAACAATTTCAGAGTAGGTACTTAATCCAGATTTTGTGAGCGAGACAGACATCATAAGCAGCTGTGGTGGTTCAGTAACGTGGGTCATGAGTTTGAACCCGGGCAGGCTCTTCACCCTGTGTATTTCATTACATCACCAAAAATCGAAGACTTCTAACATCCACCAACCCGCTCTTGGCCCGTTTGGTGAATTCTGGCCCACTCCCACTCACTCTGTGAGAGGAGGCCTGTGTCCCAGCAGTGGGAATATTACAGGCTGATTATACTAATCCAGATTATTCTTCAGTAGTTTCTTCTATCAGTGTTGGAAGGTAAAAATAATCCGTATATTTTTGGACACCCAGGACCTATTTAAGCCGTTTATTTTTGTTACGAACATTTTCTTATAAACCACTCTCATACAAAAATAAAATCACACACGCGCAGGTGGCACATTTACAGCCACTCGCAACTCTCAACTTATCCCCAACTTAGGCGGAGAATTTTTTATTCTATTACCAAATTCCTTAATCGGCTCGTGGGAGGGTAGAAACTTTAGTTCGCCCCTCGAGGGGCAATCATCCCCAGTTAGGGCAGTTATCGTTTTCTGCGGCTCTTCTAAATGCTATTATTACTGGGGCTTTTACGCGTTCAATTATTCTTTTCGACAAAAAGTTTTAAATCAACAGACGGATTACAGGACATTTTCGCGAATTATTTTCGGGATTGTTATTTTTGTGGTCCGTTTCGTTTTTAATCCGATTTGTTGGACGGTAATGTTTATTCATGTACTCAGGCCTGTTTTGATCACAGATGATGCCTATGTCTGAGGTCTTGTGGACAAAGGTTTTCTGCAAAGTATGAACTGCAATAAAATCTTTTTATTTCAACCCTCTACGTTAGGTTTAAACAAAAGATTATTTAATCTCTTTAACTGGCTCATCCAAATTAAGGTAATTTGTCTACCTCTTGATTGCCAATGCATTATGATTGTTCATTTATCGTTTAATTAACAAACGCTTTCAATAATTGAGTCAGTTCCACTGAATCTGTCAGAAACTCTAATTGTTGGCTAAACTTTCTATAAATTCGATTGAATCGTGCTTCGTAGAAATTCAGAGATTATCTGCGATAGAAGGAGAATGAATAGGTATAGGGATAAATAAGTTGCTAATTGTAGTGCAACCGACTTTTTATTACTAGAACAAAATATGAGTAAATAAAACAGCTCTTTTCCAATAAATACCTTCCCTTTTTATTACAACTTCAATATTAAAATAAAAAAATAAGTAGTAGTTGACGTACGTTTTCTTGTTACTCCTTAATAGTCCATAAGCTTGTTTTTAAAAGGTTTCACTTATTTTTATTTATTTTACTTGAGTTGGCTTGTATCTAAATGTAATGCGTGATTTGTTAGAATCCCTTACCAATGCATTAGGAGCCATGACTGTTCCTGCTACTGCGGTCCAGTTTTACGAATGTACTGCTGAATATACAAGCACTTTTGACTTTTCAGTCTGTCTCATGGATCAGCCATCTTGGTTTGTGTTGTAGCCTGGAGTATACACTCCTACACATACACCTGTTACTGTTAGCTTGCATCATCCCAATGCTGGGCGAAGGCTTCTCCCCATAACTTCATTCATACCTTTATAAATCTATTTCTTATATATAAAATTCTCGTGTCACAATGTTAGTCTGCATACTCCTCCGAAACGGCTTGACCGATTTTGATGAAATTTTTTGTGCATATTCAGTAAGTCTGAGAATCGGCTACTATCTATTTTTTTTTTTTTTTTTTCAAACCCTTAAGTGATAAGGGATGTCCACCCTAGGGTAGGAGTAGTGTAGGAGTAGGGTAGGAGTAGTGTAGGAGTAGTGTAGGAGTAGGGTAGGAGTAGGGTAGGAGTAGTGTAGGAGTAGGGTAGGAGTAGGGTAGGAGTAGGGTAGGAGTAGGGTAGGAGTAGGGTAGGAGTAGGGTAGGAGTAGGGTAGGAGTAGTGTAGGAGTAGGGTAGGAGTAGGGTAGGAGTAGGGTAGGAGTAGGGTAGGAGTAGGGTAGGGGGTAGGACACCCCGCGAACGAAGTAGCGCCGGGCAGCTAGAAATAATTTATATATGGCAAAACAACGTTTGCCGGGTCAGCTAGTATAATATAAAAATGAATCGCTGAATGTGTTGCTAAGCGCAAATCTCGAGAACAGCTGAACCGATTTCGCTAATTCTTTTTTTAGAATATTCCTTGAAGTACGAGGATGGTTCTTCCGCAGAGAAAAAAAAAATAGGGTAGGAGTAGGTTAGGAGTAGGGTAGAAGTAGGGTAGGAGTACTGTAGGAGTAGGGTAGGAGTAGGGGAGGAGCAGTGTAGGAGTAGGGTAGGGGTAGGAGTGGGGTAGGAGTCGTGTAGGAGTAGGGAAGGAGTAGGGTAGGAGTAGTGTAGGAGTAGGGTAGGAGTAGGGTAGGAGTAGTGTAGGAGTAGGCCAGGAGTAGGGTAGGAGTAGGGTAGGGGGTAGGACACCATCCGAATAAAGTAGCGCCGGGCAGCTAGAAATAATTTATATGGCAAAACAACCTTTTTTCGGGTCAGCTGGTACTAATAATAAAGCTGATGAGTTTGTTTGTTTGAACACACATTTAAAAAAATATTTTGCCATTTTATAGCCTGATTCTTGAGGAAGGCTATAGGCTATTTAACATCTAACGAGGACCCTTAGGAGCCGAGAAAAAAGAAAAAAGTCGGAAAGAACGCTAAGCGAAAACAAAATAATAACGCGGTCGGGCGATGCGATGCGACGCGGTGGGTCGGGGAACAAGTAATTTCAGTAGCAGGCAAAGTAGCTAATAATATACATATTTTACGTTTAAACCATACGAGCTTGTTATTCAGAATTCAACAGAAATTTGTGAAATGGCACAAAGCTTACGAACGAAGCAAATATATCCGTAAATAATGAACAGCTTCCAAAATCGTTTGTAGAAACGTTCGCGTTTTCGACTGTTTAAAGTATCATTTAACAGCGTTCACTGAAAACTTTAAATAGCAGTACACGACACAAATGTTTCGGAGAAATTCTCGGGATGATGGAAATAAAATAAATATAATATATAATAAATATTTCTGTTAGTTCTAATTGGTAAGCAGCTCAAATTATAATAACAATCGTTTCGTTTTTGGCTCCTTGTTACCTGGTTACAGAAAGATTTATTTGTCTTTTTAGCCAGAAAAACGAGAGTTAATTAGTAAACTTCCCCCGAATTTGTGATTATAAATCAATCCAAGTTTCCTCAATCTTTTCCCTCACTGAAAGTAAACGATATCTAAGATAAACTTGATCATATATGAGACTGGAATGAGCTATGAACTGATGTGATGAGCTGAGATGATGAGATGGCTATGAACATGATCAAATTAAATGTGTCAGTCAAGATCATTTTTGTAAAATCACGGACAATCTGACAAATGGATATATGGATTACAGAAGTTATAGGAACAAGTGCCTTCTCCCCATATTCCATGTTGATGAACCTACTTTCTGCTGTGCTGCGTGTCGCGGGTTCGATTCCCGCACGGAACAAATATTTGTATGACCTACATGTATTTGTTCCGAGTCTGGGTGTTTTTCTATCTATAATATGTATGTATTTACAAAAAAAAAAAAAAAAAAAATTGTATATAAGTAGTTTATCAGCCATCTTGTTACCATAACACAAGCATTAGGTTGCTTAGCTTGGGACAAATGGTGCTGTGTGAAATGTCCAGAGATATTATTATATTATTATTATTATTATTATTATTATAATGTTTGGGAACTACTCCGTTCTCTGCTTTCCTAGTATAACTAAACCGCGATTCCACTGCATTATACCGCTCCACTCTCGATCAGTTGAACTCCTTAGCCAATAATAGCGCATAGTATGCTTATGAAGCTGTTGAACGAATTGAATAATAAGCTGCTAGAAAATGTAAAAATAATTATTTTTTATTAAAATTTTATGTTGTTACGAACATAGTATTTTCGAATCCATAGGTTTATGTAATGTGTAATTCAACGTTGTATTCATTATTTCACGAAAAAAAATCGCAATTGAAAGGCGCTAGGTGTTGACATATTGGTGCTCGTGACTGTACACCATGGTATGTACTTGTACTCTAAGCTCAGTTAATATTGAAATCACCAAGTAGTAAGTAGGTAAGTACTACTTTATTCACTGTATAGTGTTGTTCTTAAGGTATTATAAAATATACACGTAAATGCGGGGAGCAAAGACATTGACGCGCAAACTGTACTTAGCTAACTTAGCGCAGAGATTTTTCGTCAGAAAAGAAAATCTGCTGTTTCATACAAAAGTGCAATGATACCTGGCCAAAACGTATGGAAAAGCAATTTTTTTTTTTTAAGAAATACCTACATTGTTTAATGTCTACAAAACCCAAAATTGAGCTTTTTGACACTTTTCAAAGTGCGCCGTACAACTTTAATGGCAAATTAATTAATTAAACATTATCGGGACTTTCAGTAAAGTAAAAATTGGAACAGACTTCACCAGTCTGTCACCCAGGCTTTCTAGCATCCAGGTTGTACAAAAAAGGGCTAAAACACCTCCAGTCAGCAAGAATTTGAAGAATTTGCTAGGCTTAATGTTGAGTGGAGGAGGTGAGCTTATTTTTAAGCTGGCCCGAGTGGCTTCGTTGATAATTTCACTCAAACTGTTTTAATAAAGGAAGTAATTAATGGTTTATATTGTACTTTTAGCGTTTCGCTGTTGGCTTTTTTGTTTTAATTTTTTTCCGAAGCTTTTATTATTTTAGAGTTCCGTTTAGTGAACGAATACAATTGGCTTTCATCTTAGAAAATTTATCTTTTGTAAAAAGTGGTTACTATGTTTCTAATACCATCACCATCAGTACTACAGCCACTTGACATTTATGATCAGTTTTATTATTTTCTAGCATCAATATGTTTAATGTACACAAGCTCACAGATCGACAGAAAAGAACTACATAATTTTAGCCTCCATTCAACACAACATAACTCCACAACTTTAATATTACAATCTCTATTTATTCTACAGAAGTAGAACCAAGTAACTGTGTACTAGAGAGGCTATTTTATTACTTCTTATATTCCTAATGCCGCGTTCCCACGGCCCAACCGATGGGTCACGTCAGGCATTGCTATGCCTGTCAAGGCCTGTCGCAGCCCATGCCGAGCATTTCCTGACTTTAACTGACAAGCCATACCGAGCATTCCCACGCCCCGTTAACTGACAGGCCGTGGCTGGTGTTGCTACGCCTGGTGAGGCCTGTCGCGGCCCGTACCGAGCATTCCCACGGCCCGCTACCTGACAGGTTGCGCCAGACGTTGCTACCCCTGTTGAGGTCTGTTACGGCCCGTGCTGAGCATTTCCATGTAAAGAAAGCAAAAAGAAACGCGACACGCTGCACCTTTGAACTTACCGGATCCCGTTGGATCGGACGGGTGGCACCGCGGGCTGCCACAGGCCTCATCGGATGGGACGGATCCCACGGCCTGACGGCCTGGCCTGGCGCGACGCGGCCTGCACGAAGCGGGCTGTGGGAACGCGGCATTAGTGAGCAGTCGGACACAATGGCACACAACAATAAGGGAAGAACAAAATAGATAGATGGTCCTGTCGACAAAAGACTGCACAAAACACGTTTTAGTGAATACTTTCATTTTGAAACGACGTAAATGCTACAATGGGAAGTGGAAACGTAATTTATTACAAGAACACGTAAGGAAGGTAAGTAATGGAAAAGTTTTCAACCCAATATTTACTCGTAGATTGGTATTTTTATGCTACGTTTAGTGCTTGGGCTAAAGTGTGCCTAATTGTTTCCCAAGCCCATGTTATGGTCAGTTTTCAGTGCGGTTTTCAGTCTAAGAAATCCACCTAAGCAAAACTAGGCACGTATGCCTATTGGCTGTGCTCATCATACGAAATCATAATATACAAAAAATGAACGTGTGTGTGAAGTATCTTGCTGTGATAATGTTGGAATGGTCCCCAATCCCTAGCATGATCAACTTAACAGCAGTTATTTGGTCACTAGCCCATAGTTTTGGATATTCGAGCATAGAATATAATTTTACTGTTCAAGCCATCAAGGCAATAATAATTCGCCTAACATATCCAACCAACAGCTGAGCTAATGAAGCTGCCCATACGACCTATCCCCAAAATTGGCTCGTTTTTATAAACAACATACATCCGTTTTATCCCCTTATCAGCATACGTGTTCCCTTCAGCCTTGTTCCTCCGACCTGTCACGACTGCCATCAATCTTATCGGTGAATATTTCTTGATTCCAACCCTCGAACGGCATCGAAAAAATATGCCACACGAATTTATATTCGCGTCGTAGATACTTACGTGGTAGTGATGTGACTTCACGGGATGTTGAAAGATGACGATGTGTCATGAGCATATTAAAAGTACGGACTTAACTACAACCCTTAATCGAAGCCATAAACTCCTCAGTCGGCACAACTGTAAGCCAAACTGAATGACTGGTAGACTAACTTTTTATAAACACTTACGAATATAACTAGCTGTGCCTCGCGGTTTCACCCGCGTAAGTTTCGATCCCCGCGTAAGATCGAGTGGAATATCGGGATAAAAAGTATCATATTTGTTAATCCAGAGTTTCAGCTACGTCCATACCAAATGTCATCAAAATTGGTCCAGCCGTTTGAGCGTGAAGAAGTAACAAATATATAAACACATACACACACTCACAAACTTTCGCCCTTATAATATTAGTGTGATATACCCCTATCCCAATAAGCCCGTAGAACTATAATCTACTAGCAACGTTTGTTTCGAGCTGCTGATACCTGTAGGTACTTATATTTTGGAGCGACGACTAGTGCCGGATTAAGCCAGTGCAAATTCTATTAATTCTTTGTAAAACTTGGTTTATTTTTGGGGTAGGTAGATAGATTCTAAAGATAAAATAAACAGTAGTACTTTTACAAAATTGTTTTTCACGATATCTTCTGTTCGAATTTGTATAAAATTCAAAGAAAAATAAGGGTAAATCATTTATTTCAAGTAGATCATTACAGGTATAATATTCCACTGGACCTATTGGTGGTACCATGCCTTCTTATTTTGTATGTGCAAGTGCGGGGCCAGTAGCATTTGCTACATCTTCTTCGTGGCTAATCCAGCCCTGGCTACTACCTACTCTGAAACCAAGTCTATATCCCAGGAATGTCAATTAATCAAGAAGATCGTTTTTCCTAATTCCCGTAATATAAGCCAAGTGTTCGCACCCCTAGCGGTGACGTCACAATGTGTCGGTCGGCGCTACGCGGTTGACAAGCGCTTAATCAAGATGGCCGGAATTCCCGCGTTTTTCCGCCATTAACAGTGTTGACGGTAGTGCGAGACAGGCGATCGGTAATTACTTGCAGATTTAAATGTAGCTACAAAGTATGGTAAACACATTAGTGTCCATCACTTATGTCCGAAAACGGATAGTTTTGTACACCAGTCGTTATTGTAGTTGAGAAAATAGTTCTTTGAAAATACTGCGGGCTATTTTGCAAGTGTTCGGGTTTACCCTTTGGCTATCGGCTCTACATGGGTTCCAAACGAAAAGAAGGAGCCCAAAGACAATATAATAATAGATTTCTAAATGGGTTATTATAAAGTACGTTCACACTAACAACATTTTGAACACAGATAAATATCATCCAAACTTGCTACATGATTCTTCTTCGCTTAGATAGCTATGCATCAAGCGTATTTCATCTTCAACACCCCTGATTTTAAATCCTCCTTTAAATCACAGGAGACCACTTCCAGATTTAATTCTTCATCCGCAAATCTAAACGAAATCGCATGTAGAAGGAAATATAAAAAAAAAACAATAGGAAAGTCATTCCCGCGCCACCGTTATCATATGCGGAACGAGCAAATAATGGTATCGGCGACGAGTGATCCGATTTTTTGAGACCGAGACCCAGATACCGGCGGAGATTAGCTGGGTGAAGGGAGAATACTAATCCTGTCCTGGAGATTCGGCACAATGTGGGGGGTATGTTTTGTTAGGATTTTTCGCGTCTCATGTTGTGTAGAATGATTTGGGAATAAGCTGGGTAAGATTAAGGTCTCGTAAATATAAAGCTGAAATCTAAATATTTTTCGAAACTAAGAGTAAAAGGAAAGCAGAAGGGACATCAGCTACAGAAAACTTCTCTCTCTTCACAAAACCACCCAAACCAAACTACAATTCATTGAAATCATCAACAACGTGAAAGGGCTCTCCTTGAAGGTGAAAGTACATATTTTATTTCTTGTTGAGGTCACAAAACAATATACATGGTACTAGACTAGTTTTATTAAACTAGCTGACCCAACAGATGTTGTCTTGTTCTTTCCATAATTTAAACCAAAAAGATTTTCGGGAAACTTTTCCAATTTTTCTTTCAATAAAAACTTGATTTGAAATATTGCGAACACTTTTAAACTAAAAAAAACCAAATCGGTCCAGCCGTTCTTAAGTGATGCGCTTACCAAAAAACAACATGTAATTTTTATTCATATAAATAACGCATACCTACATGCCTTTTTTATTTCTAACCTTTCATTTTCCAATAAGACTCCCACACACTTTACCCTCTCGATTGACCAAACCGTCTTTATTCCCCAAACAATTGACACAAAACCCGCCCTTATTGAAGAGCCAGAAGCCTAAGATACAATCGGCCATCCAATCAGCGTCTAGATTCTAATCAAGCGTGCGCAAACACACAATTACGGCGAGGAAGTCATTACGCACTTAGGGCTGCACGGAGTTACGTAGCCGGCTGCTAATGGGCTCTGCATAAAGGAAACTAGCCCTGGATATAAGGCTTTATGGTGACCTACTCTAGACTTTCACTCTTTGATTCAGTTAAGGGTAGTGGTGCGAGAAAAAAGTAATAGAAATCTATGTTCTGTAAGAAACTGATAACTTCACCTAATTTGTCATTTATGTGCCAGGGAGTGGTAGTGGCCAAGTGATTGAACCAAGATAAGTGCTTTACTTTGTGTAAATTATTTCATCACCGCTGTTCTCAAAACGGTGAAAGAAAACATCGTGAGAAAACCGGCATGTCCTACAACCAAACGAATCGAAGTCATATGACATCTACCAACCCACACTGGGCCCGCGTGGTGGATTATGGCTGGCGGCCCATTCCCTCTCACAGAGAGGAGGCCTGTGTCCCAGCAGTGGGAACATTATAAGCTGATTATGATGTGCCAGAATTACCAACATAAATATTATAATATGTCAAGGATTATCTGAACGGGCTTCGGAAAGTCTTCGGTTAATAAGGTGATTTTGGTGCGTGACATGAATGTAAACTTAAAGTCGCTAAAAAACGTAGCAAGAAAGAGTGCTTTTTAAACCGCTAAAATTTTGCTGAATTTTCTCAAATTAATGTTCCGACTTATAACTTTACCTGTAGCGACCCAGTAACATGCTGCTGTATGCTGTATGCATAATTGCATAGAACAAAAATGAGGCATATATTCTATAAGCACGGAATCCTATAGTGCATCATGAATAGGCATATGCAGTACAGCCACTCTGTTTGTAGGTGCACCTTTCATGTCTCTTCCCAAGATCCTTGCTTCCTTTCCCCAGACCTAAGTCTTTAATCACCTCTAACCACTAAATACAAGTGCCGGCTCCTATTCACAAAGACTCGGGCGTTCATTAGGAACCTTAAACAACAAACTGGAGGCCAAACACCGCACTCACCGAACGTTGGAACTGCCAACTTGTACTATCTTTGCTAACTTAACCACCGTTATTTAAGTTTAAATTGTGTAGCTTAAGTATCAGGTTTTGTTTCTCAGTGTTTGAGTACCTGCGCTTTGACGGGTTACGATTTGTTCATAACTTTGGAAGTTCAATCAATTAACGGAGTTTTGGATGCCAAAAATATTCATCTCAGTGGAGGTAAGAGACGACTAAGGAAAGTATGACAACAGACAATAGAATATAAATAAAACTCCTCAGATAAAACAAAACTATCTGGAAGTAAGAACAAAGGGGCAGTTCTCGTAATTTTAAGACTTCTTCTTCAATCTGTTAGAAATACCTCTAATTTCCCTACATTTTTGATAAGTTTTTAACATTGACTGTCGCTTAGAAGAGATTGCGACTCGATTTTGATCGTTTTTAATTACGAAATTGGTCTTCAGGAAAACACTACATAAGGAAAATACCCTAAAATTGACATTGAGGAACCTTGGTTAACAAAATCAACACTTTCACATGCAATTAAAACCTTTATCATTTATTATTACAAAATAAAATCATTTATCATTTATCATAATTATTGTGAAAATAAAAAAAAATTACTATTGGGATCTAAGTGGCCAGGCAGTAACTACCCTCAACTTTTAGATCGGATATAATGTCCCACAGCGAGCAAAATAAAAATCTGACGATAATAATGGCGGAAATTATGAAACAATGACCTACTGTTCGTGGAATTCCTTCCCCTTTTAATTTAATTAAAGAGTGATATTAGAACTGTTTGTGAAAGTAAAACACTTTGTGGAAACTCGGACGAATCCACGTTTTATGTTACTTCGTTTTGATACTTCTTGTTTACTTGTCTTCTGGCTTGTTGTTCAGAGATACTGAAGAGAGCGTAATATTGATATTTACTAGCAGTTACTGGTCATACCAGATACGAATCAATCAATCTGCCTAGCCTTGTCCAACTATGTTGGGGTCGGCTTCTAGACTGGAAGCCGACTGCAGCTGAATATCAGTACACACACGTACACGAAGGGACTACCTATCTGACCTCTACAACCCAGTACCCTTTGATAATACTGGTTGTCAAACTTTTGGGCTTTTGGCTACGAGCCCCTAGTTGGTAACACCAGAAATACAGAAATTGAATTGGTTTCCGGGGTTGAATTTCGGCATGTGCTAAGATGACTCTTTCATTGTAAAATAATACGTTATAAGATAGTGTAATGGATAGTGGAAATCAATCAGAAAGAAAATAAGAGTGGTAATCGAAATGAAAAGAGGCTTTAGCTCGTCAGCGGGAAAAGTTACTGACCTGTATTAAAACTGAAGCACATTAAGTCTTTAATCTTTCCATTCATAATGAGCGAACTCGACTGCATAAAAACGAAAAGCTGTAAAATATGAGTGGATATATACAATGCTTTATATCAGCATATTTATTGTATAATCTGTGCCTTTTGGAGCGTAATTTCGGTCCGTGTATTACAAGCAGACGCTTTTTGTTCGCGGCTCATCCAACCTCCGATACAACGAGTTGGGGCTGCAGTTTGAGCGAGCGTTGGGAAAGATTATTTGTTTTTAAAGTTTTACAGTTTACGACCAAAATGCTGATGGTTAGTGTCGTTGAAAATATTTGTTCTAGTGGCGCCCCATGCCCCGCTTGCATGTTTTTTTAAACCAAGATGTTTTCTTGTCTCTCGGCCAAATTTTAGGTAAGTTAATAATGTGTAAATGTGCCACATGGACTGAATAAGATATTCAATTTCGCAACATCAAGACTTGTATATTGAAAAACAGAGCTTACTTATGTAATTCATTCAAAATCCACCGATTAGTTTGCTACAAAATCAACATTATAGGCTGATTATTTTTAAAATCAGAATTAAGCAATATACTATTGGGATTATAGGTAATACGGGCTGGTGTCCGCAGCTCTACGTCAATGCGCGTATTTTGCGTACGGTGGTTTATTTCTTTCCTTACTCACCCCAACTCCACTCAAATTTCTCGCAGAAAGCCAGCCTTCATTACTCACTAGGGGTTTGTTTCCAATTGCCAAATTATAAACGCTCGCACTACCTCCACAGCTCACGCCACGCTGAGGGGAATATACGTTAAAAACGCGGATTAATGAGCTGCGGCAGCGCATCCATTCGAACGAGACGAATCTGGCTCGCTATTGAATGATTGTGATTAATGTTAGCGCGTATCGCTCCCCAGCGAACGAGCGGTATGGAAGATAGCTATTTATTTTGCAGTATTAGAGAGGAAACTGTTTAGATGTAATTTTTGGAGGCTAGTGGGCTTAGTATTTTTGGCGTCCAGTACTTCACAAGTATTTATGTCATTATCGAGGGGCTTAACATAATAGCTTTACTCAAGTATTCATCATCATTATTGTCGAAAGATGTTCACTGCAGCTGGACATAGGCCTTCCTCAAGCGTCGCCACATTGACCGGTCCTATGCTTCTGGCATCCAGCCGACTTCACACCTGACCTGCCCTGATATCAAGTTATGGAGAACATTGTCAGAGTTTTAACTTTTAAGGTTTAGAATACGAGGCTTTTGGCTCCTTTGTATTAGTGTTTGTATTTAGAATATATTTTTTTGTAATGTGCGTCTTGTTTGTGCAGAATAACCAAATTTCTATCTTTTCTTTTTCTTTCATAAGGTAATCGGTCCACCTTGTGTGCCTTGTGGCTTATTATTACCGATCATTAGCTTTCCCACCATGTGAGATTTACAATCAGGAAGAGAGAGACAGTCTTGCCACTCCAAACATACTGGGGTTAGCATTCGGTCTTGACCCAAAGACACTCCGACATTTGCAATCCAATTACTAGACTATATCGATTCTAAAGGTCAGACCGATTCGGATACCTATTCCACTATTTCGAGGTTGCTACCAGTCACAATGAAATTGTCATAAAGTATTGTAGGGCATCACCAGTGGTTGGAAGGACCCATTTTTTCTGAAAGGTCTGCTGATAATTAACGACCATCCGCCGACTGCCCTTCACTGGTCATAATTATTTCAGGCAAAAGATTTCCACTGTTGGATATAGAGCTAAAAAACGCTACTGCGATACTATGCTGTGAATAAACAAAATTGGTGGATCCATTCAGTTTTTATATAGCCCCACTGTCTGTTCAAGTAAGTGGCTCCCATAAACCATTTTAAATTTTCTCTTTACTTCCGCATCAACGGAACGTACTATGAACAATATCAGTATATATCTTGTTTCCGTATTGAGAATCTGTGAGAAATTGCACTCATTTTTCTCGCAAATTGTAACTGAAGTAAAGGAAATAGATGAGCTCCCAGCTTGTCGATAGTTTAAGACTTGTCGGGTGAGTTATACTGTTATTATATCGATATTTATTTTAAAACTACGGGAAAGTAACTTTAAATGAATGTAATTATATTTTAATTTAGGAAGTACTTGACGAAACCAAGGTACCTATTGAAATAATTTTTCACAAAATCTTTTTACAAGGTTCCTATGTTTTACTTTAGGTAGTTAGTTGGCCTTTATTAAATCTGTAGCTAAAACTACTTCGCAGGACTACGCTAGATTCAGTGGTTTAATTTAAATCTCATTTGTTGGTACAAGACGGGTAATTCTCGTAATTTTAATAACGTTCATAGTCTAATTTCCCTACACTTTTGACAAGTTTATGACACTAATTGTCGCTGAGATGACATTGCGACTAGATTTTGAACGTTTTTGGTAATGAGAACTGGCTGGTTTTAAACCTTTAACTAAAAGCAGGTCTGTAAAAATCTAGGACAGCTCGATGTACTCCAGATTTATCATTCTGTCAGTCATTCCTCGTACTGACCCATCTCTCTGAATCCATTAAAATGGATCGGTATCAGATAATCCGTCACAAGAAAGAAGAAGTAAGTATGCAAGAAATAATTTAATATATAATTCCATCGCGTATGCACATACAAACAGGACACATCCACACATATTATGATTTAAATTCGCTCTTCGTGGCTCTCTGGCTGCGTTGTTCTTCCAAACTACGCAACGGATTTTGATGCAGATTTCAACATTATTTAGAGAATTTATTCCAAAAAATTTACATTTATGTGTATAATTCATCAATATTTAACTAAACTATAATAAATAAATCTCAAGTATTAAAGTAGAGAAAGGTATTTAAAACCGTACGAAGCAGTAGCGGGTTGCTAATTAATTCATTCATTAGATATTTAATTTGGTATGAACTTATGATTTCTGCTTCCAATTCCGCCTGATTAAATTATATGCTTCCTCACTTGGTAGGTATTAATATTAACCCGTCACCTGAATACAACGTAATGTGGTGTACGGGACCCTCAGGGGCCTTTTTGTGGGAATCCGTGCAGAGTGGCAAGAGCCCGACGTCGACGGTTGAATGGGAGCACGTCAATATAATTTAGAGCAACCCACCTCTGACGATTGATTGTGTAGTTAGCGACGGCGACTGATTGCTTTGTGATTGATTGTGAAAATTGATAGGGTAGGGATTGTTTATGTTATGATATTATTTTATTGAAATGACTTAGATTACTGCCAGACTGGTAGAGCCGTCGATGATCTCATCTTATTCTAATTCGTTAAACTCTAACTCAGCCTCAAAGAATTAATTTCAATTAAACCATTATACAGGCAGTTTTGAATTGCCAAGGAGTCGGGCAAGTTAGAAACATGAAGTTAGTTGCCCTTTTCAAAAAGTAGTAGGTTTCTAGAAATATATAAAAATATTATAAACAAGTATATAATAAAAAAATAAAGAAAAAGGCAGGAGCTCATTGGGCATCAAAAAATCCGTCCGCATCGCTGTCAATGGGATAAGTGTAAGTGCCCAAAAAGCTGGCAGCATTACCACGTTGGATGGCAATGCTGATTCTTTGGGCTAAAACTAGGCTGCTGGTCACGTGAAGAGTCAAACAAACGCTTGGCGATATCCCGAAAAAAGTAGGTTTCCATAAAGAAGAACGTGCAAGAAACGCCATAAATACTCTTTAAAAAAAATTTTAGGTATGAGTGTGCCATCACAGTTTCCATAACTCTTTAGAATACAGAAGACATTGCTGAACTTGATTATAAAATTAAAGAGATCGTTACTTGACAACCCCATTATAAGTCCAAGCTGATCACTGCCATTCTGCCTGGAAGAGACCGCAAAAAGCAACTGGCGCCCATTGTATGTTTTGTAGTGTTTAATTTATTTTTTTGCTATGTATTTTTTTGGTGTAAGTACGTAATAATATCAGTCTATTATTGTCCCACTGCAGGGCAAACCCCTCTTCTTATACAGAGAAGGCACGAGCATTATTTCCATATTTATTTTGCACTACAATGTCTTAAAACCTTCAAAATATGTTAATACAATCCAAAGGTCGAAACGACAACAAAGAAAATTGCAACAACCAGCAATCCAGTTAAAATTGCGTCTAGTCACAGTTTTCATTGTCTGCATCACGTCTTATCTCATTCTTTATCCTCCGTTACATTTTACGAGATGCATAGAATAATATAACAAGCGACCAGTACTGTTTCTTATTTAAAGTAAAGGACGTACGATTCAAAATGTTTCTAGAAATAAAGTTATTGTGACCGCTACAAAATTATATTGTATTTTTGTGTTGTACATATTGTACGTAAAGGTCCGCACTACTATCATATTTGTAGATATTCTAATCTAGATAAACGAAAGCAACAAATCGTTTAAATATTATTATTAAACGATTAATAATATTATTATTGTGTATTATTTGAATACACTATTGTATAATTATATTGACCACCGTAAACGTTGAGAGTAATAGTTGCAATGTCCAATATTCACCTGATAATTTCTCGCCATATAATTTTGATTCTTCGTACCTACAGATTACTTGATTTGCTTTACACCATACTTACAAACTACTAAAAATCAAGTTAGAGTTGTAGAGGGACTGCTGGACTGGCCACGTTTGCCGCACGCCCAATGAGCTGTAGGCCAAACTCACTATGTGGAGCCTTGAGACAGCTAGAAGGCGTCGCAAGTTAAGATGCAATAGCTCGACAAAACTACCAACCACTCGGCAACCACTGGTCGTCATGGGGAGGCCTTTGCAACAGTAGGGTCATACAGGCTAACAATTACAGTAACAACTTAAAGAGCAACTGCTACCCAACAATCTCGCGACGATCGCTACCACAGGTTGTATCGTAGCTCCTCAACCCGTTGGATTATCGAGTCCTACCACAAGCTCTAATACTCCTCTAACGTAGTTATTGGGGCCGGTGTAAGGGCGGCCACACACGCTTGATTGGAAACGCGACCCGCTTTTGTCGCGTAAATATGTAGATGTAATCTACTGAAGTTAGGTAGCTCATCGAGTGTGAGGCCCGCCTAAACGCTGAAATATGACGCTAATATATATATATTGGCGCTTTTGTTAAGCCTTAAATTGTCTGTTTTGGTGTACAATGGAGAATTTGGTTTTCGTATATAAATTTTAAAATTATGGTAAATGTCGACGTCTTTGTGGAAGTTAGATGAGAGCTAATTTAATACGATTCTGCTGGATGCAAGACCTTTTGAACTAACCACCGTACTACCAGTAAATTTTTGAATGAAAATCTGTTTCTCTTTCTTTCCTTTCCTTTCATTCTAATATTTAAATTTATACAAATACAAATATCTTTAGGAATTAATAATTGCGAATTGTATTTTATGAATAAAAAAATATTTTCTCACAAACCAAAAAAATAATTAAATTGCTTTTAACACGCTTTTTTATTTTCCCGATCCAAAACCTAATGGGTTTCTGAAAAACAAAAAACAACTGATCCGCCTCCATGAAAATCTACTCTAAATTACAAGAACCCAAAAAAAGAAGCACTTAGCAAATTGTGAGGTGATTTAATATTTAAACTGTTTCACAAGCTTTAAAACCATCGGGAATGATTGTTGAATGAAACGATTTTTTATATAAATAAAAATGATAGATAGCTTCTGGCCGCAACTTCGTCCGCGTAAAACTTGTTTGAACATAAAATATATCCTATGACCCTTGGCAATACTGTAGCTTCTCATTAGTGCAAGGATTTTCGGATTCAGATCAGGATTTCCGAAGATTACCGCCCACAAATGTTACCTCTTTATAATATTAGTAGGTAAACTCCACCTTCCTCAAGAAATAGTCAAAGTTGTCTTAACGTCCAAAAATGGTTGCTAAAACCCCGAGATTCAATTCCCACACATTTCAGACCATAATTTAAACACGTCTATAAAGTTGCATGCAAATTAGTTCGGAATTACTCTCCGCCGCAGAAGTTATGGAGTTAAGTTATACACGTTGCGTTCATAATAAAGCTGTATAGAAGATGAAATTTGGATCTTAGTTTTTTTTTTCAGGTATTTTCATTTATATTAAAGTTTCGGTATGTTTGGATATGTTTTGATTAAGGCTTAGGTTAGTTTTATTTATTTGAGTGCTGAGGAATTTCGTCTATTTGTGACAAATTTGCTACCAGTTTGATCCTCTGATTTTTTAAGAAAAGTATTAAAAATATGTAACGAAAAGCCGCGTGCCCGGTGGCATTCTCATCTGCAAAAATGACTAACTCCTATTCAAACGTCCATAGAACACTTGAACTAAACCTTTACAGCTTAGACATTAAATAGGTTACTTAATTGCTTTGCAGTTTCTTGCCTATTCTTCTCCATACGATTATACAATTTTTTGTAAATTTTGACGTAGCAAAGCGCCTTTTATGTGCCTATTTGAAATAAATGTTTGACTTTGCCTTTGTTTAAAAAAACCGTCAGGCACCAATAACATGGTTCCATGAAATATGTACATGATGCAATTTCAAAGTGGGTAAAAGACATCAAATGAGTTTTCAAAATTATAATTATGTATTTAAGACTATGACAAAATTAATATTACAATTAAACACGTATTCACCTCTGCTGTGTATACAACGAAACTATTCTCATAATTTCTCACTGACGAACCCTGAACCGTACGTATTCTCCTCCCTGAATCTTCAAATTGAAGGTGTCCCTAGCCAAAACGGCTGGTATTTGGGTCTTATCACAGGGGGACACTTCCATTTGCTGGAACAGCTGGTAGGTCATCACCTTGATCTCGCAGAGAGCGAATCTTGAACCTGGAAACAAAATTATCAATATTATTTTAGCTTGAATGTTAATTACTAAATGAAAATCACTACTAACCATTTAGTCTAGTGGTCGCTATCGTGGGGACCTTGGTTCGATTCCTTGTCTGGCATCGCTTTACCAGGTTTTCCATTATGACATTTTCAATAACAACTCGTAATCTCACCTTGTGCCCGAGCAACGGTTCAACTGTACCCTCTGTTACCTACATGAGACTTATAATGAACGAAATGTGTGTGTACTATCACTATGAGGAGGTTATCTATGATCTCTACCGACCCCTCTGGGAAATATAATTCGTGATGTTATGAAATAACCACGCTTGGTTGGGTATGTTTGTCGGAGACATATTATTACTAGAATTTTGAAACAAATTTCGTAATATAGGTATCCATATCCATTCAATATTCAGATATTGATATTCACAAACCCATTGCTCATAATAAAATAAAACCAGAATTCCAGAATTCTAGATTCCAGAATTTCTAATACTTACATATTATAACATCGATCAAAAGACCATTTTCATATCTAAATATGTATATAATACTTACCTATGTATTTTTCTCGCTTGTATATATTATTAAGTGTGAATCTAAAATATTATCGCTAAATCCTCCTA
This sequence comes from Apamea crenata, assembly GCA_949629185.1. Taxonomy (NCBI): domain Eukaryota; kingdom Metazoa; phylum Arthropoda; class Insecta; order Lepidoptera; family Noctuidae; genus Apamea; species Apamea crenata. The sequence continues at coordinate 18,970,127 of OX451361.1, forward strand.
GGATGGCCTAAACACATGCATATTTAAAACAGTATGACTCCTAGACGGTTTAGTGCCAATTTTGCATGTCAGAATTCTGAATAGTTCAATTCTTTCAAGGTAGGCCTTCGGATTAGATAATATGAATATGTATGACTGAAATAGCTTTGATGGATTAACCTTGAAGGCAGGTGAAGGTCGGGTGAAAGCAAACAGTAATCCATAAAGGGTTAGGCAAAGAGAGTAGTTGACTTAAAGCGGGTAAAACGGAATTCATATTGAATTTAACCGATTGCTGTTCTGTTTACCGCAAATAAACGTATTTTCTTTCTTACTTGCTCAAATATGGCGCTTGTGTTATCGTTTGTCAAAAAGATCCAGTTTTGTTTAAGTGTGTAACTACAAAATAATGTGTATATTGATGATCTTTTCTAGTCTATATCTATCCTGAAATAACCTACTGCTGGGAAAAGACTACTTTTTCGGCTCTGCGCTAAAGATGTTGTCAATGATTTGATTTTAAATTTACCAATACAGTTTCTAGGTCCAAGTCCAAACGGTAAGTAGGTGAACGGCTTAATATTGTGCTTGTTCTGGTCCGAGAATCGTTCAGGGTTGAACTTGTAGGGGTCCGGGAAGAACTCGGGGTTGTGGTGGAAAGCCCACGCTGGGATGTTCGCGGCTTCTCCTTTACGGATCTGGAGGAATAAAAAAAATATGTAGGTGATAGTTATAATACATAATAATATGTTTATATTGACTTTTTTAAGAATCACAAAATATAGTGTGATTTCGAAAAAAAAGGGGGAACACATATCTATTTCCTTTCAACTACTGACCGGCTCCTTGACAATGTAAAATTAAATGTTAATGTCTGTTTTCAAAAGAGAACGCAGTCTTTGACTTCGTTATAATCCTTAAATAAGCTATTCAACTAGTCGTCAATTAACAAAAGCAACATTCTTTATACTTACAATATATTCTTTATACTTACAATATATTCCTTCTCAGCTTTGGCATTGGCTTTCCCCAAGTTGTAGTCTTTGGTGCACAGTCTGTCCAGTGCCACAGCTGGTGGCCACAGTCGCAACACCTCTAAAAAAGACACAGTTACAAGATAAATAGTATAAAATCTTCTTATTATGTAGTTGGACTTGTTCAAAAAATATTCGATCTTTGACTGGCTGCACTCAGAGAAGTTTAAAAAAATTTATCTTTGATTGTTTAGCATATCTCAGCACGTGTCAACAATATTGAAAAAGATAACGTTCCAAGAATAAAAACTGTAAACAAAAGTTAACTCTCTTTCAAAATGAACTTTTCTAAGTGCGGCTATTAGCTGTTAAAGTACCGGTAGCTTGAATTCAGAGGGCCTAGACACAGTGACATTCTATCAGCGATAACAATGATGGAAATGTCTATTATGTACTACTAATAAAATTAAATAAAAGCAAAGCCACCTGTATAGGAATTTCTTTACGTTGACTAGAACCGATCTTCTAATGAGCGGACCAGTAGCGAGCAGCTCAGATTCACTTACTGGTAGATGTTTACGGCTTAAATAGTGTTTTGTTTAATATTTTTCGTATACCCAAATTATTTGCTTTAATATAAAAAATAGTGTGGGTACATGAATGATATAATTATAATAAGTAAATAATAAGTTAATATATGTATAGATAATAAGACAAACCATTTTTGGTTTAATGGTACAAAACAAACATAAACCTGTATTAAGACTGCATGCATAACTAAAGTAAAAAAAAAATGTATTGTATTGGGTTTTTTTTTTTTTTTAACATTGCTGCACACTAGGAATTGCTCCTGTGTCGTGGGTGCGTTTACAGACATATAAACTCACATACATAAACAGCCAGACCCGGAACAACTAATTGTAGGTCATATAAATATTTGTTCCGTGCGGGAATCGAACCCACGACACGCAGCGCAGTGCAGTCAATCGCCCAACCGTGCCGACAAATTTCGACATTGTACCTATTATAGAAATGTAAAACTTATACATTAAGCCACACTTGTTGAAAGTCGTTTAGAAATCCGAATCGGTTTCTCGGCCCTCATTATGTTCTACTTTAACGTTCGTTACTCGGGGCTAATATTCCGTATCGAAATCAGAAGCTTACGATCAGCAGCCTCAATGACCCGCATCGGGCCATTTAGAATTCTAGACTAATCAGCTGTTTAAATGTACCTACAGGGAGAACCATTGAAGATGGATCAATAGAATCGAAGCCTCAATAAAAATCAATTTAACCTCTATGAGGGTTCGAAATTGTCACTGGTTTTCTTAATTTGAACTCCTAAATAATTATTGTATGAACTTTATAAGAGATTTTGGCCTCCGAGAGTCAGCTATGAAACATCAACCTCATTTTTTGCTCTTCCAAGTTAGTCTTACCTGAAATAACCATGTCCAGATAAGGCAGGTTCTGTATAGAGTTAAAGTCGAACTTGCCACCGTTCTTAGCCTCATTGTCCCTGATCTCTTGCACCAGTCGCTCCTGAGCGTCGGGGTTCACTGCCAGCTCGTACAGTAGGAACGACATCGCTGCTGATATTGTTTCGAAGCCAGCAACGAAGAATAAGATGGCTTGGGCAATCAAGTCGATATCGGACCATTCTGAAAATAAATGGTAGTTGTTTTAGGTTTAGTATTTCTAGGGCACATAGTATGTTTCATGCATAATGTTCCTACTGCTGGGATTCAAGCCTTCTTGCTGTGAGTGATCCGTGTTAAGTGCGGATTGGTTGACATCAATTTGGTTAATTTCTTGGATGACGTGTATCTCATGTCAGAGCCAGTACCACTCCTCTTTTTCTTCTCATTATAAGGTAGGTTTAGATTATTAGTTCCTTTACCAGTAAGTTTAAAACTAAGGTGTGTTTTAAGTTATGTTACTCACCTCTATTATTATTCGCTTTTCCAACATCTGATTCCTCAACTGTAGCAAATCCAGTGTTCGCTTTCTCATCAGATTTCTCTTCATGAATCAGTTTTCCTGAAAGAAAAAACCATTTACTTATGTCAAATTGCTATGGAAATAAATAAATAGGTAATAATAAGGCATAATTTATGAAAAACATAAATGGGAACTAAAGACCAGACTTGGAACTCGCAACATATGGTGCATCAGTGCATAGTGCATCGCGCATGTCGTGTCCATGCCTTTTGGTATAATGGCGGGGTAATGGCGTAACACACTAACAGCTTAAGACTTTCATTTTGACAGTACAACAACATTCATTGATTATTTACGTTACTAAGCAAACAAATTTTTCGAACAAATGAAGCAATGGATTAGCAATCAAAGCAATCTTAATCAATATAATAATTATTCTAAATGATTCAGGTTGTGATTGATAGTGTGCGCAATTAGGGTGCCAAAAAATTGCACGTACTGTGTACCTAATCGACATTCCTAAACGTCTACCAGTTATAATAATTGTATTTTGACTGATGGTGACGATGACCTTGAGTTTTTATTTTCCCATAAAGTGTAGGTATTTGAGTTAGCAAACCTATACGTATACGTAATCCGTTTGATTCTCCATCTATCATTAGGTTCAGTATGGCGTGAAACTTCCTGTTTTGGTTAATCATAATAACATGAAGGCCAGTTGTGACACGAGGACCATTTACATTTGTTCCATCAAATCTCGATAGAAGACGTAAAGATATTGTGGCCCATTCCACTTGGGTCCGCACGGTTTTTGCCAGGTGTCAGTATAACACACAATCAACTTATATTTATAATAAATTGAACCTCAAATTGAATATTTACCCCATGTTGTGGTACGAATGTAAAAATATTCTAACGGAATGGTTAAAGTCACAGACGTACGGCGAAATTGAATTTATATTAACCAGAATATGCTAATGAATAACCTGAACCCAATTATAATATACATCAGTTTAATCAATCATTAACACACCCACATACACACATACTACACATACCTGAACAAGCTACAAAAATTTTGTAACATCCAAGAAACTAAACTTTTTCAACATTGTAGATAGTAACCCATGGGAAGTTGCGAGGTAACCCTATCACAAGTATCCTTATAACTTACTGGGGCTGCCTCAATGTTGTGCTGTAGAACAATTGTATGACAAACAATAAAAACTTTTTATTTTATTTAAGTGTAGGTGTTTTGTTTCGGCTCATGACATGAACGGACATATTAAAGCTACGATTTCCTAGCAAAACGGCGACCACCCACAAAGCGTCCGCAAGTTACCAGTGAATGACGTCATTGAAACGTTATCTATGATAGTAAGTTGGTTTGTTTTCCGAGAGAGCGGTTTTGACCCCATAAAGTAAAACCCCGCTACTCAAAATTTAAATCACTAGATTTGCACTTAGTCACGCGAAAAAGTGTCCATACTAAGAAGAGTGAGTTCAGAAGTAATTATATTATAGCATTTCCATGATAATTACGTCAAGTCCCTGCATCCATGTGTGTCAAAACGAAAATCGACTATCTTTAAACGCAGAGCGCGAATCATACGATTTAAGTGTCTGTCAACATTTTTATGACAACAGTCACCAACCGATCTTCATAGAAATCGTAGCGTAAGCATAGTGATTGGATAGGATCTATCTTGTTTCTGGTTACAGAATATCTGTGGCAATAATCTATCATTTTTGTTAAGTAGTAGGAGCTGTAAAACTTGATGGAGTCTTAGTTATCCTACTCATATTATAAACGTAAAAGTTTGTATGGATGGATGGATGGATGTTTGTTACTCTTTCACGCAAAAACTACTAAACGGATTTGGATGAAATTTGGCACACAGATAATTTATAACCAGGATTAACATATAGGATACTTTTTATCCCGATATTTCCGCGGCATCGAAACTTATGCAGGTGAAACCGCGGGGCGCAGCTAGTAGATAAATAAAGCTACATTAGACATTTAAATTAATTCCCTATCCCTAAAAAGTCAAACATTATTTTAACATAAAATAATGTTTCAACATAGCCTCACGCAAGAACACTTTCTACAGGAAACAAGAAGATTAGACTACCTACCTCATTCATCACTTTCTATGAGGCGTGATATAGGTCAAAAACCGGCCCATTCAGCAATAAAAAATAATAAAGTGTCACATAAGATTGAATAATGAAGTGGGTTATATATTTAACGATTATCATGACATTGATTGCTTCAAAACAAATAGGATGCCTTAGGTACCTTTCTTAGCTTCCATGAGTAGATGTATCATGTCAGGTCTGATAATATTTTTCTTCTGTCGTTCGTCCATAGCACCCATTACTATGCTTTGGAAGAAGTTTGTCGTGGCTTCAGAAAACAGTTTCACGTTGAATTTCTGTAACAGAAGTAAAATATAAACTTGTGTAGGTAGTAATGTTTTCAAGCTTACCTACACACAAACATAATAATATTATGTACGAGTATATCAAAAAGGGGAAGAGAGCTTATAGGGCATCAATAAACTCGCCCATGTCGCTGTCAATGGGAAAAGTGCCCAAAAGGCTGTCAGCATTACCACGTTGAATGACAATGCTGATTTTTTGCGTAAACATGGATTTAAAAAGGAATTAAATAATACTATCCCATTCGCTGTATACGTTGACGTCGTGGTGTAGCTTGCGCGCTCCCGTGTGCTCCAGGTCTATGCCGGTACTTTGCCGAGAAAAGAGATACAGAAACCCGTAGGGCATGCCCTACGGGTTTCTGTTGTGTGTGTTGTGTTTCGGGGTTAGCGAGCTGTTGAGCAGTAGCGATCCCCCAAATCCTACCAACTCCCGGGAGATGTCTTGACCCTCACCCCTGGCTCGCTTTTATTGACCCGCCAGAGTGAATTCTGACGAGGAAAAGAGCTCCCACCTGTTTCGTGCCTGTATTAGCCAGCTTGAGTGGAGATTCGCAAGAGTAAACGTGCTTGGAGGAAGGCAGTAGTCCAGTTCCATCCATGGTCCCGAGATTGTCAAATATCTTATAATAATAGTTGCTTTATTTTCAGGCAACTAAGGCTCATAGCCAAAATAATCTTACAAAATAATAAACTAATACGTAATAAAAACATCACTACAAAATCTTGCTACGTTGGCTCGGCGACGTATTGTGCCGCCGAGTCATGTAGCCTTCCGGGGAAACGCCGATACAAGACACCCGTGGGTACCTAGGTAACTATTTGATTATTATAATGAAACAGCCTTGAACATCTCCGAAACAGTTTTCTTTGCACTTAGTAGATCAAGTAATCACGCTTTTCATGATCACGAATAACTGTGATTTTGTCAAACATCGTTCAATAGGCTTTATTCAATTCCTGACATTGATAACTACCGTATTACCTGGCAGAATACAAATGTGAATGCAACACAGATACACACCTACAAATAAATAGATAACTAGAGTATATGTATCATAATATTTACAGTTGTCCTGTCGAAATAAGCGAAAACTATTTCTTTCATTGAACTTAACGGAGCCTTAGTAAAATCTAGGTAGATTTTTAAGCTTGGACTTTTACCAATAACTATTTAGTAGCAAGTTCTTCTTCTTTCAAATGGTTACGACGTTTTTACTGTCTAAAAACAATAGTGTCAGATATACTCCCGGACTCCACGCTGCATTTTATTGTATTACTAGCTGCGCCCCGCGGTTACACCCGCATATTAATAAGTTTTGATTCCGTGGGAATATCGGGATAAAAAGTATTCATCATCTGCCTAGCCTTTTCCCAACTATGTTGGGGTCGGCTTCCAGTCTAACCGGATGCAGCTGAATACCAGTATTTTACATGAAGCGACTGCCTATCTGACCTCCACAACCCAGTTACTGGGTAATACGATACCCCTTGGTAAGACTGGTTGTCAGACTTTCGGGCTCCTGACGACCCGTAACGACTGTCAAAGATCCACGAATGACAGCCGGGACCAACGGCTTAACGTGCTTTCCGAAGCACGGAGGGGACTTGGTATGTGAAAATGGTCACCCATCCACGGACCAACCGCGGCAAGCGTAGCTTAACCTGATCGATCGACCCGTGTGGCTGTTATTACTTAGCCACAAGCACCCTGGGATAAAAAGTATTATATGTGTTAATTCTGGTTATAAACTATCTGTGTGCCAAATTTCATCTAAATGAGTTCAGTAGTTTTTGTGTGAAACAGTAACAAACATCCATCCATCCATCCATACATACAAACTCGCGTTTATAATATTATAGTGGGAAGGAGGATGGTCTGTGACTTTTTTTAAATGGTCATGAATTCAAAGTATTTACTGTTTTAGACCTTGATACCTTACATGGACATGCACGGAGGCTCGAGCTAAGAGTCCGGGAGTGTATTATAATGTATGTATATTTGAACAACTTAAAAACCCCGTTTCATTCATTTTCACCGGGTAGCCTCGACTCGTTGGACACCATATTCCTAGTTTTATTTCATAATTTCGGCTCACCTTCATAAGAGCGGGGAACGAAGTATACCCGAAGAAGATCAGGATTCTTTTGAAGCCAGAAGTTGCAGTTTCATAGCCAACAGAGTAGAAGTCGTTGTTCCTCTCAGCATGGGAGTTGACCTTAAGGCCGAAGGCACAGGAAGCTATAACGTCATTGGCATAGCGCGTCGTCAGGTCCTTGGTGTCCACATCCACATAGTCAGCTGTAGAGTTCATCGGTTTTTTATAAATCAGTTGATAGAGGTTCACTGTTATTTATTGCCTTCCACAATTTGAACTTAGGTGGGAGGTTTTAAAAAGTTTTTGTGGACCCTGTCGGGCACAGCAAAGTAGGAGAGAGGGCCTTAAATTTGACCAGTTCCGCCAACTAACGTATTGCTCCTGCGCTTTCAGCATACATTTCATAATCTGAATCAACCTACCTTTATCAGTTAATTTACGGCGCAGTTTGTCTTTATACATGTTTATTAGCCGTCGTTTCAGTAGCAAAGCGCCTTTTAATTCAGCATTATAAATAATAACATAATAAAGGATGTTAACATTATAAAGTAATATAACAACATTAGCAGCATTTAATCAATCAATGAATCAGTTTATTTGTGAAACATAGGTGTTTACATAAATAGGTGCGCTATGTTTTGACATTGACATATCTCTGGACCCTGGGGTCCGGACCTTTGAAAGGCGTTCTAGGGGCCAAAGCCAACTCGCAGAGGTCCTTTACATAATTATAAATGATGAGGAGGCACAAACCGTCGATTATCTCTGGATGCACCATGCAAGTGCACCCAAGGACAACACCCGGTTGGTGCAGGACTATTGTAGAACATGGAAACAAAGTATACTGGGCTATGGGTTTGGGTGGCTATAGTGGATCGGTTACCTTGAACTATCCGAAAGGTCTATGTCCCCTGCCTGACCAATGATAATTATAATATTCACAGATGAAATGGCAGGGGATGACTTGCACACTCAATAATGGGCCCCCGAAAACGGTCGCTAGCACATAGTGTCGTAGGCAGACAAGGGGGCAACATGTCGTGAGGTGCTTACGAGGAGTGGAGAGGTATTCCACGGCTATCAGGACAATCCCGGAAGTACGGTCAAGATCCCTACCAGCATCTTACTGAAATACTTCCTTCCTCCGAGCACGTTTGCTCTTGCGAATCTCCACTCAAGCCAGTCAATAAAGGCAAGAATAAGGTGGGAGCTCTGTTCCTCATCAGTGTTCACTCCAGCCTGTTCCTCGTCAGTGTCCACTCCAGCCTTCTTTTGTCATATGATTAAGACATACAAAATAAGTGACACATTACGTGTCATTACATTATGTGACTCAGAAAAGCTAATATTTTAAATTAATTATATACATGAACAGAAAAGAGAAAAAAAAATCAAATACAATAAAATAAATAATTAGTCATAGTTCTTATTATCAAAGGGTAAATGCATTATTATAATAACATTACAACACAAAATTCGTCTACAGTCTAATAACATTTGTCAATTAATAATTTATCATTATCGTTATGATTGAATTTCAGAACTGTAGATGTAAGCTGAAGGGCAGAAACTTTATTAATGTTTTGGTTTAGACGAATTACATTTTGTTACTGTTATGTACTGTTGTGTAAATTATATTACTGCCACTACATAGGTAGATATACCACACATGGCAATTGTTGTATATGATAAAACTCTTAGAACTTATACTAACTGACCTCCGGATTCCTTGATCTGCTTCTTCAGAGATCCGATCATCTGGTCGCTGACCTCCATCATGAAAGGCACCATGGCTCGCATCTTGGAGCTGGTGAACGCGGGACTCAATGTGGAACGCATGTCTTTCCATTCTTGACCTGTAAAAAAATATTTGAGATGTGATTGAGTTGACTTTTATATTCACTCATATTTTATTGTTCTTTTTTATAACTTCCTACCACCTACCGACGTATTTCATTAACTTTTATTTCCTTATATTTTTAGTTTTTAGTTCTTCTTCTTCAATGGATTCGTGCAATCATGATAGAAGCTATACAAACCTTCAACAAGAATATGCTTACAACGGTGAGCATATAGCGGTATAGTATAGCTTGACTTTACTGTCCCCTTACACAAAGTGTTTTATTTTATTTTTGAGTGTGCCAATATTCTTAAGCTATTTTCTTTATTTCTTTACAGTCTAAAACTTTAAGTAGATGCCATACCTCTCAAAGAGAACAGGTTCCTGCCGAACAAAGGTTCAACAGAGTCATCCACCAGCATGCGATGATCCAGGAAATGCTCGAAGTCCTTGACTGCAATCTTCTTCACTAGTTCCAGGTCTCGAATCATTACTACACCTTTCATGAACTCGTATCTGCCTACGAACCTAGAAAATATTTTCATGGGATCAGTGGTTAGCTAGTCGACAGATATCTTCTTAATAAATATCTTATATTCATTCTCTCACTGACAAATAAAACCGCTGGGTCTAGAAAACATGAAACTTTGCACAAGAGTTCCTTAGTTAGCGAAAGTGAGCACTAAAAAATCCAATCCCCTAAAGGGGTTTAATAGGGATGAAAGTTCGCATGGAACTTTGTAATTTTTGCCGACCGTTGTTTGTTTATGAGACTTTAGGATCGAAGAAGTTAAGACGGATGTACATATATACCTATATGTACATCCGTCTTAACTTCTTCTTCCTCCAGCGTCATTGGATAAGTATTAATATTGCTTGACTGTTTTCTTAGTAGTAAATAGTCAAGCAACGACGGTGAATATTAATATTTAACCTACGAGTATGTAATCACTTTTCAATCGAGTTCAACATCCAACGCTATCCAGTATCGAAATACTGAATCAATATTACATTTAAATCAGCCTTTGACAGAAGCAGCAACAAAATAGTGGGCAGATTCCGAAAATATTGTGTGAATGAGAACAGCAGTCTTATTCTTGTTCTCATTGGTCTTAGTGGTCCACTCATTGGCACCCTGGTATCGCCTTGCGAATGGGTGCAAAAGTTACTACGTACCTCTCTTCCGGAAAACTCTGATACATATCGTTCAATGATTCAGCGATATGTTTTTTCCGCATCAGCTCGTTCATCAGGTTGCCCACTGGTAGAACTATCTTGAAGTGTTTCACGCCGTACCGGCTGAACCGCGAGTAGGCCTGTCGCATGTACAGCACCACGGCTGTGATGATCACGCCGAGCCATATTAGGGCTATCATTATCTGGAAAGAAATAGGTAGGTACAATATTTTGATGTAAAAGAGTGTACAAGAAACACCATGGGAGTTTATAGTTCGTTCTTCTCCATAGGAACTTACAACGCTTTGGAAAGGGCAGATTATTTTTCTGACTAACCAAATACTTATATAATTCAAAAGTGCCTGCTAATTGGTATAATCGAAATAAATGCTTTAGCATAATCAGCCTATAGGTAATGTTCTCACTGCTGGGACACGGGCCTCCTCCGTGAGAGGGAGTAGGCCATAATCCACCACGCGGGCCCGGTGCGGGTTGGCAGATGTCACATGTCTTCAAATTTTTGGTTCTAGGACATGCCGGTTTCCGAACGATGTTTTCCTTCACCGTTTTGAGACGATGGAATAATTTACACAAAGTAAAGCGCCTGTCAAGGTTCGAACCTTGACAGGCGCACTGCAGGGACCACTGCTAAATGCTTTGAGTTTGAGTAATACTTCTTTCTTTTAGACCATACAATACGTATGACTTGGCCGTAGTGGGGAAGGGTTAGGTCCGATGTCTGTTGATGATGACGAATGATTTCAAGAAAATCATACTTGCCCACCAGTGCCTATAACATAGGTACTGGTTAGCAAGTATTATTTTCTAACATGACGGTTTTTAGGTCATGTGGAACGGTGGCTGTCCACTTATGTGACGAACTGATAAAGCTACTACAGTACTACTAACAAACTAGCTACTGATAAAGGTACTTAGGAGTAAGTAGTTTGTTTTGTTGGATCTATATAAATAAATAAATAGATAAAGTAAAGCTCAATGACATCATAAATTAGATAAAGTAGCGGTAAATAAACAGATTCATTAATTAAATTGAGAAGCCAACCACTTGAAAAAATTGATATCCGCACCGAAATGATTTAAGAAACAAATTGAATTGAATATCGAGAAAAGTTAAATTAAATTCTCGACATCAGAGTCATCTGGTCCGATATTCATTTTTGCAACTTTTCAGGAGAGCGAAAACAAACATTGAAAAGAAATAATTGTTCTATAATTTTGAAGATTAAGGAGCCGAATAGCCGTGTTGGTTATAATGGTTTATGCTTGGTTATTTGAGATTAGAAGGTTGAGGGATTTTTAAGCGATTCCTCCAATAAATCCCAAAAAAAACAACATTTTCACATTACATACATTTACTTTTTTTTTTTTTCTTTTTTACATTACCTTTTTTACATTTTTTTTTTGTTTTTTTTTCGGGATTTCATCAGACCCAATTTTTAAGGTCTAGTTGCAATCAATAGTTTTATGTTGGTATTAGACCTTTTGGGTCTAAAATTTTACTATTTGAATCAAAAAATATGTTGGATGATGTATAAATCCGACCATTTGGTCATCTATTATGTATGTTAACAACAGATCCTATGGCTCGGGACAAATATCATTTCAATGGCTGTTTTTACGTTGCGTATGTATAGCTGATATGACATTGTTCCTCTAAAAAAAATACAATAAATAGGTTTTACGTCATTGTGATACCATTTGACTCGTTTAAACAAAAACTTACTTTCTAAGCCGCTTAAGGCCTAAATATGGTTTATATAAGACTATTTGGCACTGAGTTTATTTGATTGGTATATATTGTATATCTAAATGAATTTTTATAGCCTCTTCCATCCATACATTGTACTGAATTAAAATTTTGTTGAATTAATTTTATGGCGAGAGGATATGCAGAAAGATGTAGTCGTACTTCGACTGAATACGATTTCCTGAGGTACTGCAGTTACACATTGAATGTGGGGATAAATGTATAGCTCTTACCATCAAAAGTACTTTTACGTTGATAATAATTATTTGAATGTAGGTACCTACAGGTACCGTCGGTACCGTGTAGATAGGCTCCTACACCTTAGTCAAAATATATGACTTGGCCATTTCGCTACATTCACATGAGCGTAAGGTGAAAAACTCTTATACTGTTATACAATGGTTCTTGTAGTAACGAAGCCATATATTTTGACTAAGGTGTAGAGTTTGCGAAGTTAGGCCTTGTAGAGTTAGGGCGTGTAGAGTTAGAAGCTTGGCTCTACATGAGATCTGATTACTTTTTGACAGTGCGAGCTACATGGTCTCGTCTTGGCAACATTTAACATGAAATGTTTTTGTGGGATTTCATTTTTTTTTGTAAGTTGCTTATGATATTTATACGAGTAGGGTAGGGGATGATTTACTAAAAATCCTGAAATACATATCTTATTATTTATAACAAGGACCCCCTATATAAATTTTCAGACCTCTAGCATCAAAATTTACGGAGGTCTCATACAAACTTTCACCCCTAGTTTATGGGGTTGAGGGGGTAACAGTTTCAAGTTTTAAGATTTTTTTGTTGTTTGTGTACTATTACTAGCTTACATACCAAATTTCAGCTTTCTAGGACTTCAGGAAGAACCTTACAATATTGATGATCATCAGTGAGTCAGTAAATCAATGACGAAATCGGGGTATTTTAGATATCAATAAAATCTAAAGTACAAGAGCTATGCAATTGAAACTTTATGGGTTTAATAAGTCAACCACTGACATCATGTCCCGAAAATTTTGTTTATCTGGTATAATCCAAACCCAAGTTAAGAAGGTTCAAAAATACGACGAAGTGCTTCGAGAAAAGGTAGGTAGTGCCCTTGCGCTTCGCTTGGCTCGTCTTGGCGGGGGCATTCCCGTGCCCCCAGATTCAGAAAAATCAAAACAACAGATCTCCTTTAACTAGCCAAATTACGAAAATAGTGCCTGCACGGTGAGGCGACGGTGTTGTCGCAGGGGGGCAGCACTGGTCGTATGTTTATATTCTATCTCGTTTTCATCCAGTGACAATAATAGTGCTATCTCTTTTTCGGTGAAATCTCTCAATTATAATATCCCGAACCATATGGACTGTTCTTGATAAATGACTTTTCATAGGAGAAGAGTTTCCGAGCCAAACAGTAAGTTGTTTATACAAGATCTACAAATCACATTTTTTTTAGAACTAAGAACAGTTCTAAAAAAAATTTGATTTGTAGGTCTTGTTTAAACAACTTACATAAGACCCAAAAATAGACTATTTTTTGTTTTTTTTTTATCTCAGGACCATAAAGTTTAAAATAAAGTTCAGATTGTTTGGCTCTAGTGGACCATGAATATCCAAACATTTTCAAGTAAAGTCAATCTCCTGTCCGTCCTTATCGGGAAGTTACCTTGAGTGTACAAATTGTAGTAGTTTCGTAGGATCATCGACAAAATACACATATTCAACTATCGTTGTCGATAAATTAGATACTCGTACAAAGAACCATTTATAGTTTACTTTTCTTTCACATCACTACAACAGAACTATAATTTAAAAGAATAAAGCACTTGTATTCTTTACTAATTCACTAACTCAGATACAACGACATGACTCACTGTCAAACACGAGTGATTGTGGCCGGTGACTCCTATGGAATGTAAAACATAAAACATATCGTTTGCTAGTAAATACATAGATACCGGTACAGGTTTTATAATGTGTTATATATACCTACGCCAGTTATACCTATACGTAGTCTGTGTTTTTCTGATATTATCGTCGTTGTGTGCTATCTATACATACATACATATACATACCATATATACATAAATTTAAGTCACTTTACGTGTCTCTGTGTGACCGCGTTGTTTTTCTTAACTACGCAACGGATTTTGATGCGGTTTTCACCATCAAAATCAGACTCAAACTCAAATCATTTATTTCAATTAAACCATTTACAGGCACTTTTGAATTGTCAACATTAAATAGTCGGTCAGTTAGTACAGAAAGTTGAAGTTAGTTGCCCATTCCAAAACGTAGATCTCTATGGAGAAGAACGGGCAAGAAACTCCACGGACACTCTTTTAAATCATAAAATTGTTACAAAATATTTGATAACATCATTCGTGTTGAAATTAAGCATGTGAGAACGATGTAGAAAGACGTGCACGTATCGTTTGTGTACCTAACGTATATATAGGATGCACGTCTTACTAGTTAGCATCAATTAGGTAAATATCTGGGACGTAGGTATTAATGATAATTTAATCCGAGTCAAAGTCAAATGTCAAAGATCGCAGCACTACGCTCTCTATGATTCCGACAAAGATACAATAAATACATGCTGACATTAATGGACTACTACTTCTTTGATTTCTGGGCGCCTGGTAATTTGATTGAATTATTCCACTTAGGGCTGATTTATCAATCGCCACATAGATAACTTTTATCTGAAGAATAAAAATGGCAGTTTGACATATTTTCAATACAAAAACTCTCACACTGTCATATTTATTCTTCAGATAAAACTTATCTGACGATTGAAAAATCAGCCCTTAGAGCCGGTCTCTAAGGGCTGATTGTTCAATCGTAAATCGGTATTTGAACAGCGCCTTAGCCACTTACGGCATGTAGATACTCGTACAATTACATTTTTGGTGTATAAAACTGTTATTGGTGTAAATAAAACATCATATTACATTTTTTTGTTAAAAATATGAATAGTTAACAAAAAGTAGGTATTTATTTTATTCCACGAACGACGAAATCCTACAAACAGTTTCTACAGGACAGGACAGTAACATCTGTTACACACGAAAAGCGTAGTATGTAAATGTGTACAGGTACTACCTACCTAGTAACAAACAAGTAACCTTTTTAAAAGAGCCGGCTTTATTCTTCACAGAACCACCAGACCGTGGCCAGAAAACCTCACACGCAGAGAATTGAGACGAGATACCTAACATCATACGACAAACAAATAAACCTGTTTTAAAGAACATCATTTGATAACCGCAAGTCATCATGACTATCATTATTGTCATTATCATCATGACTAGCAGCAAGTTTATCTAAAGACATAATCAGGAACTCGTTGGATTGAGCTATCTTAAAGCCGGTGAAGTGCAAGTCCGATCTGCGCACTGAGGGTTTCGTACCTTAGAAGAAAATACTCTGTTGCGATGAAAAAAAAAAATTTGTTGGTAGATGTCATACCTACGTCTTCAAATTTCTGGTTCTAGGACATATATGTGGACTATACATGTATTAGCTAGACTTAATTCTATTTCTTGTAAATGACGTTCAAAAGTGCCTTTTATATGCTTATTTAAAATAAATTATTTGACCTTGACTTTATGGACATCTGAAACGCCTTACATTTAACCCTGGGCAATTATTTTTCAACAAGCGTTTTAAGGATAAATGGTAGAAATAATAATAATACTCGTATTGGGACCTAATTTTTGTTTTATTGCGATCATGAATATTTAAATAATTGTTCATAGGTTTACACTCAAATCCAGTATAGACAGATTTTACATGAAAATTAGATAATTAAAATAGGAATATTGCTAGATACAATTTAATATCTGTCGTTAATTGGAGCTGGATCTATCCTCAGTTGAGCAGTGCTGACCTAGTTGCGTCCCAGTACCTAGTTATGACCTCTACTTACGAGTTGTAGTAGGTCGTGGGTTTGAACCAACCTAGGTAGACAAGCGCTTACTTCATCACCACAGATATCATAACTAGGTACGCATTTTTTTTGTATGTCAATAAACCAAAACCTAAATACTCGTCCTGCGTGGCGATCCTCGAAGGGTTGGGCAAAGGTGCACCTGTAGTAGGTACACCTACATGTTACCTGTTAGTGTAAGTCCCATGTCAAAGAGCACAACTTCCACGCCCGTGAGTTCGTCCCTGTGAAATGTCTTGTCCCCCGTCGCATCGCATCGCCTGCCCACGCTATTACTTCGTTTTCGGGTAGCGTTCTTTCGGACTGTTTTTCTTTTTGCTGTGGTCCTAAGTTTCCTAGCGTAATGTTAAATCCTACTAATATTATAAACGTGAAAATTTGTATGGATGGATGGATGTTTGCAACTCTTTCACGCAAAAACTACTGAACGGATTTGGATGAAATTTGGCACACAGATGGTATATAACCAGGATTAACAGGGGATCGAAACTTATGTGGGTGAAACCGCAGGGCGCAGCTAGTAGCCTATAGTCTTCCTCAAGAATTGGGCATCCAATGCAAGAAGATTTTTCTAATTCAACCGGTAGTTTTAGAGATTAGTGTGTTCAAACAAACAAACAAACTCTTCAGCCTTATTATAAGTATATACAGTATAGATGTCGAGTTTCCCTCACACTCGTAAATCGATACAGCTGAAAAAGGTAAACTTCTTTCTTAAAAGTCAATAAGTCTTCAAAATAAACTCCGCCTGCGTAAGCCGACCTCCTCATTACCAGTCGCGTGTACGCGTTCATTACGTGCGACGCGTTCATTACGTGCGACGCGTCATCCATTGCGCGATCGGCTCCGGATTAAAAGATAGAAAAAGGTGAAAAATTACGGGACCCACCGGCGGAGATTACAAGCTGGATTACCCTCGTGTCATTTATCAACTTCATCTCGGTGCTGCTGGAGTTAGGGCGGGCTGTGGTACGAAAAAATGTAGGAGCGATTGTGGGAGAAAACAAATTTGGTTTAGAATTTACTTATTGTTGGATAACTCCATTATATGGTTGCTACTACTGCACTTCTAGGGCATTTGAGTGAACGACAAACTTCTTGAAGTGAGACATAGCAAAGTGTATGCAAGCTGTAAATGATTGCAAGTATTAAAATGATAGGCTTTTTACCAATGGCACTTCTAATTCTGTCAACTATAGCTGTACAAGAATGTTTTGGCACGTGGGCAAAATCGAAACTAACGCCATCGTCTCCTTTTAAAAAAATAAATAGGTTAATAAATAGGTCCAACTTCACATTTCACAAAATAATTGCACAACCAACAGCGCCTCCCATTCAACCGCTAAAAGATCCAAGATTGCATACATTACTTTCTCAGATTTTACAAAAGAAATATTGCATTTTTCTTTGGGGAGCAACCCAGAGCTGAATATTTTGTTTACATACAGGGTGGCTGGGACATCGACGCGTATCCTGTTACCATAGATTACATGAATCTGGACCCATCTGCGTTGAAATAAACAATAATTAGTTTGATACACTTTTCTATGAAACAACTGATAATTTTTTTGATAACCTACGAAACATCTACTCTAGGGTGTAAATTCCATTTGCTAGAAATCTCTTGTAACTTGTACCCCCGCACAAGGCCGCCCAGTGACAGTGATGCTGGGCAAACATCCCGGTAACTAATACTTGCCCTGGAATATTTGACACCGAGAAAAACTATCTTAATTCAATTCCTTTTACTATCTCATTTATTTTGTACATTTCTTGCTTATTATTTATTAGCTAGTGGGGAAAGTAATTTGGCAAGATTTTGCGAACCAACAAGTCATGGAAACGGAGCACCTAATATTTATTTTTATTATTTATATAAAGATTTTCGGGGAATGTAGATGAATCCTCCATGAATTAATTATTGTTATAAAAATATTGTCTTAGTGTAATCTTTATTAATGAGATATACAATGTTTAAATTAATTTAAACAAGCCGTGAGCACGATGAGACTTCCCATCGGCAACTTCCCAAGGGCCTTAGGGGAGAGTTTCCAAAAACGATATCTGATACCTACAGCAAACTCTCACTTACAAACAGAAGTCTAAGTACTAACTTCCATGTTTCTAACATTAAAAATGACATACTTCCATACAAACTTTCATCCCCTATGTAACCCCATAAGGGGTTGGATTTTCAAAAATCCTGCCTTAGTGCTCACCTTCGTTATAATAAGATACTTTTGTGTAAAAAAAAGAATGCAGGACTGCATGTAACCTGGGTGTATATTTAGACTTCGCGTGCATTCGTAAAGATACTCACAAAATATAGATCTCGGTCAAATTGAGGTTAGGTTACTTATATTTTTTAACAGTGGGTTTCGCCAGTAAAACGTTGATTTTAAAGACCAAGGCTGGCTCCGTTTATACTGAGCCCATGACATTGAAAACCATGCTTCTAGGCTCAGTGGTTAGGTTGATGCGTTCTGTCAGTGAGTTTTTATTAAGTAGAAGATAAAATGAAATGTCATGATTGTAAAACTTCCGGTCCTGAAAATACATGAAACTCCTAAAACTGAAAATAATTGATATTCAAACATCTGAAACCTCTGGAATCTGTTTTGTTTTCAATATGATTTTGATTTTCAGTGTGACAGGAATCGCGACCCGACTCATATCGATGTGAAGTGGTTATCGAGGAGTTCGTTAGTTTTAGTTGTTTTTTGTAACGTTCGTGTAGAGTCAGCAACAATACTTTTAAAGAAACGAATGTAAATATTTCGACAGTAATAATATTCTGCCTCTTTCGTATAGTGATCGCAAGAAAGATTTCAAAGCGTGGGGTACTTGCGTAACACACATACAATGGCAATCGACAGCAATGCGTTTAATTTTGACAGTTCAGACATGTTCATTGCAAGAGTCACGTTGCTGAGCAGACGAATTTCTCAAACCTGTGAAGCAACTAATAAGGAATTTCCTTCAAAACCCTTGGATGTGATTCAAAGTGAGTTACGCAATTAGGGCATTGGTTTGATTCCTGTTCCAAGTGAAGTGAGAATCTTCTCAGCAGCCCCACTGCTGGGACACAGGCCTCCTCTCTTTTTTTCCTTCACCGTTTTAAGATGAAATTATTTACACAAAGTAATGCGCCTGCCTGGGTTCGAACCAACAACGCCCTGCTCATAAGTTGGAGCCGATACCACTGAGCTATCTGCTCTGTTATGATATTTGCTTATGTAAATAGCTGTGGACTCATTAATACACAGAAAATAAATATAGCACAAATCTTACACTAAAACACACTGAATACATTATACATTACATTACAATAGGTACAACACAAAACAATAACCGCACAAAACATTTCATACTGACAGCCGACGACTGTAGGTGACGTGCAAGTCGCTGCAGCGTCTGATATATATGGACAGTCGAGCCTGCCGGCTATCATCACCAGCACGCCGTTGCCTATAACAGGGTAACTGGGGATTTTTTTTTTACTAAGAGCTGATTTTAAATTCGTCGAATAAAATTGACGTCTGACAGGTTTTGTATGAAAGGACTGTCAAAAATACAAAATTATTCCTCCGATAAAATTATCTGGCGTTGAAAAAATCAGCCCTAAGTATTAGTATACAAGAGAATTGGTTGAATTGGAAACTTACAGTAAGTATTGTATGTGTGTACTTCTTTTTCCCAGCATAAGCATTAGGAAGCGGTGAAGGGCGGGCGTTTTTGGGGACTGTCTTTTGTAATTTGGACGTTCGAAAAGTGCTGATTCTCAACCTAATTTGTATAAATGTCTTTTGATTTTGTGTTAGGTAAGAAAAGCATATTATTACAATTCCTTTCCGATAATAAATGACCCGCATCGTGTAAGCTGAGCGAAACATTATTAGCACTAAACTGAGCTTGTTTATCGCTTATTTCAACATTCGCTGATCATTAATCAACATGCTGATCATTTATTATTACCTCTATGAAATATAACATAGCGTCTGTTTTCCTAAGAGGGGTAGGCAGAAGAGTATAGTTTCGTATACATGTGGTTGGAAATGTTATTAATCCCGCGTATTGGAGGGCAAACCGGCCAGTACCTTGTCACAATTTTGGACTCTGGCTCTAAAGAATTTCCTGGTGAAATGAACAATGCATCCGAAACGAAAATTGAACCTATCACACCAATATACAACGCTGTTCAGTCGCACTAGTTATATTAAGGAACCTCTCATGTGACAATGTACACATTTTCTAAATAATTAAAAAAAACCTTATTCATGTAAAAGAAAAATCCCAACATTTTGGAAGCAATTATTTATTTGCCCGACCCAAAAATATTAAAAGGAAACAGTATTTTTTTGCGAACCGTACGACAGGTAGTGACATCTATCTGTAGCAATTAAAAGTGACAGTAACGAGTGTGTACTTGTCATAATCTGAGCACCTTGTTATTTTTGTTATTTTTCATACTTTTCAGCGTATTGCTTGAGGCTTAATGAAGTCTGTATTATAAACTTACGAACAAAATCAGGTTACAAACTTGCAAGATTTCTCTTAAAAAAATATGGACCCACGTTTTAGGCAGTAAGAAGTCGTAACGTAGACAATTATCATTCTTATACGTTAGCTATTTGCTTATCACAATATAACATTCTGTTAGATTTAATAAAAAACAACCCTAATCTAATAAACGATGACATTTTTGTGTCCAGAACAAACAAGCGGAAAAAGCGCTGCGGCATCAGCCACGCATCACACCTTCCCTCATACTGCAGCGTTTACTTTGGTGTACTTATTTGTATTGTCATGCCCCTCATCTACTGACGTGGCGAGTCAGCAAAAGAGCAGTAGATGAAGCGATATTTGGACTTAATCAACACTTACCTACTCTACCAGTAGGTATTACGTCCATTTTAATAATTAGATAATATTATTATCACCACTCTCAACAATATTCTTGATTATAGCAGTCTTAGGGTCACAGGAGTTATCGTGAAAATAAAATTAAAATGTTTTATTTTAGATTACTTAAATAGTATTTCCTTTATTTCACTTAGGGCTGATTGTTCCATCGCCAGATAACTTTTATTCGAGGAATAAAATTGACGATTGAAAGTTTTTGTGTGAAATAACTGTCACAATTTCAAAATTATTTTTCGCATAAAGTTATCAGATGATTGAAAAATCAGCCCTTAAATACTTACAAATTACATTTTAAAATATTTTTATAAAAAAAAGATAAAAAAAACATTAAAAATAGTAGCCCACCGGTATCGGGAACAGGGTCCAAGCTACCGGCGGTCAGGGCTCCAGAGATAGGAACTTCCTGACGATACGAGCCGTGTCCAGAAGTACCGCTTTCTGAATAAATCCCTTGATCCAGCTGTCCAACGAGAGGCTACTCAGGTATTGGTCGAGGCTCTTGGCTATTAACACATTGGCTGTCACGACTATCGGCACAGGATTGCTGATTTCACATGCCACATGTCAACAACCTCGCGAGCCAAGTCAAGATACTTGATTTGTTTATCTTTCTCGGCTTTCACAAGGTTCTCATCATGCGGGACGGTTATGTCAACAATAATTGCGCGCCGCTCTGATCCATCCACGATGATGGATCAATTCCAGTACCTACAATGTGATATTTCCATTTTCGAGAACTGGCTCGGGCACATAACTGTAGTACGGCACCTCAGATTTCACAAAGCTGTATTTCAGAGCAAGTTGCTGATGGATTATCCTGGTTTAAAAAAAAAAAAATATCCTGGTTACAAGGTTGTGTCTATGCAAGGACTCTCCGTTAGCTAGACGAGAACACCCGGAGTTAACATGCCTGATTGATTTTCCCGGCCGGTAGCATGCCCGACAGATGTCAACCGTGCCGTCTTTCACAATAAATCTCTGTTAATTGTTCGCCATCATAACTTCGTCCATAATTGCACAGACAAAACCTTCGGTTTCTCCAAAGAGGTCCCCGAAACGCAGCCAGGCTACGGACGCTAGTTAAGTAGATCTACATCGGGTCCATGTAGGGCCCGGTAAAAGCGACCGTGAAGCTCCTTACTCTGCCATACTTCCATGCGATCATTAGTGTCAAGAACTACTGGCTTGCGCCAGTTCTCTTTAGCCAAAGAGAGCGTGGTGAGGCCTTTGTCCACCGCGACTACATCTTGATGCATCCCCACGTCGGTTTCTAAGAAATATTCCCTGAGACTGCATATCTCGCGATTGTGGTTGGTCTTGGCGTTTGAAAAGCCTCGGCCTCCACACTTTCGCGGGATACACAGCCTCATTATCAGATTACTTTATTTATTAATCTCAGCCATTTTCTTTAAGCTTGATTCTCGGGAAACCACATCCAGCTGCAAACAGCCACCCGGCGAAGATCGTCACTCCACCTAGCCTGAGGGCGTCCTTATGTTTGCCAATTCGCGGAATTGGCAAACATAAGGTAGGTAGGTAGGTATTCGATTGAGCGGAACGAGCGTGAGCGTTGATCGAGCTAAACGGCGTGCAATGAGAGAAGTCTATGTCCAGCAGTGGACTGCTGTAAGCTGATGATGATGGTTCTCTTTTATTATTTTTGTCTTTCACATACCTTGGGAGGGTCCTGGACTTTTGGAAGGGGTACCAGGGGCCGAAGCCAACTCGCAGAGGTCCTTTGGACTATTTTAAATGATGAGGAGACACCAACCGACGATTATCCCTGTATGCACTATAATAATAATTTCTTTATTCAAGTAACAAGGACTCATTGTGCTAGTAAACTTAAGAACTATGTTAGTTTATTATATTTAAAATTATTTCATCCCATGGGAGATGACACTGCAGTTATTGATGTACATGCAATCGAGCCTGCTCGCGATCATTTTAAGGATATTGTTGAAGCTGTCCCGTACTTTGCGCACCATTCACATCTGATTCGCATCGTTGCGTAAAAGCAATTTCTATGTGCGGCCGCGAACATTCCCGATGCGCTACAAAACGGGACAGCCCCACCAACACCCTGAAAGCGTTGTTGTATTGGACCCGAAGGGCGTTGTAAGACCGTTGGGTATATCTAGCCCACAGGCTGCACTTGTAAAACGTTGTACAATAAGCCCGAAACAGAGTATTCTTGACTTTAAATGAGCAGTGTGCAAACCTGCTAGTCTCATATATGTTCGCCCTTCCCGACAACGCCCTCCGCTCCCGCTCAATATCAAGTTCGTCATTGAAGTCAGGGGTCAATATTATACATGACCAAGATACTTGAACTTGAATACTCTTTGTAGTGGAGTCCCATTAAGTAATACAGGTGGTCCTCTCTATACACTATGCAAGTGCACCCAAGGACAACCCCAGGTTGGTGCAGGACATTGCAGAACATGGAAACAAAACATAATATTTTGCTATGGGTTTGGGTGGCTATAGTGGATCCGTTACCTTGAACTATGGAAGGTCTATGTCCCCTGCCTCACCAATGATAATATAATATTCACAGATAAAATGGCAGGGAGTGACTTGCACACTCAATAATGGGTCCCTGAAAACGGTCGCTAGCACATATTGTCGTAGCGATAGTTCTCTTTTATATTATTATGATGATATTTCTATAGTGGTCTATCAAAAGTACTTTTACTGCTCTTATTGAAATCTGTCTACTCTATGACTTCGAAACACCATATTTACTTGGTTTACGTAACTTCCCTCAAAAAAGTATTCTATACGCTTTACGCCCATAAGCTTAGTACACACTCTTAATAATATGTTAGCCTATCAATACACATTTCTTTTCTTTCTCGTCTTTAAGCTCGACGTAGGTTGTCGCTGTAAGCGGTTTACATGTAAATTAGTTCGCGTCATGTGTACCCGGGAGCTTGTTAACTATAACAAGATGGATATTTTCACTGTAGGCTCATGTACTCCGTGTACTTCTTAAGTCAATGTTTGCGACATATGTGGCTTGTGCGGCACATGGAATAAGTTGGAGGCTAAATTGTTTGCAGTCATATCGAAAGTCTACTGAGGGGTTTTAGACCAAAGATTATCACTAGAAGTTATATCAGCCTATAATGTTCCCACTGCGGGGACACAGGCCTCCTCTCTTCGAGAGGAAGTGGGCTGTAATCTACCACGCGGGCCCAGTGCCGCGTTGGTAGATGTCACATATCTTCGATTTTTTGGTTCTAGGACATGCCGGTTTCCTCACAATGTTTTCCTTTGCCGCTTTGAGAGCAGAGGTGATGAAAATAATTTACACAAAGTAAAGCGCCTGTCTGGGTTCGAACCTACGACCTACAACCCATACATCGGGGTCATTATCACTGGGCCACCACTGGTGTTCTTCAGAAGAAGAAGAAGTTAATAGAGTTTAATAAAATGAAGAACGGCTGAAGAGTTCCTGTTATATTATGAAATAGTAAATAAGTAAACTGTTTTGATAAAAATACAACTTTACAATGCTCCTTGAAAACACTGCGAGGTGTACATACTTAGTTCGACCATTTTTTCCCCCTGACCAGTGCCTACTAACATATAATTATATCTGTTTAGGTCGCTTCGATCGAAGATTAAAAGTAATGTGTTAACTTAGCTGGATAACATATACACACAACAATAATATATAATAGTGGGGCGAGCCTATTGGCATTAACCGGGCACAAATCCAGATTCCTTGCTGCTACTGAAAAAGTCTTCATATAAAATCCCAATACCACATAAATATGAATACGTAATGAAATAGATACTGTTAATTGTAAACATTACCAAATAATATAATAATAATAATATCCCTGGACTTTTCACACAGCACCATTTGTCCCAAGCTAAGCAACCTAATGCTTGTGTTATGGTAACAAGATGGCTGATAAACTACTTATATACAATTTTTTTTTTTTTGTAAATACATACATAATATTATAGATAGAAAAACACCCAGACTCGGAACAAATACATGTAGGTCATACAAATATTTGTTCCGTGCGGGAATCGAACCCGCGACACGCAGCGCAGCAGTCAATCGCTTAACCACTGCGCCAACCGTGCCGTCAAATGTATGTATTTTATTATACAGTCAACCCTAAATTTGGTGTCGAAAAAGATAAATACAGAAAATGTTGTAATAGGGGAAACAAGTTGTTATTGCCCTAATTTAGGTACTCAATCGATACCGTATTGGACGTATTCGTTTTTTAGTTCACAATTTGTGTTCAACCTAAAATAATGACAACATCGCTAAAGAATAAAATAGTGATTGTGACAGGTTCCTACTGCACGAGGCTAAAGCTGTTATTGTACTGGATATTGATGAAATGCAAGGAGCCAAAACAAGCAAAAACTTAACCAACAAACACGGAGAAGGTAAAGTCGAATTCATAAAATGTGAATTATATTATATTATTATAGTATTTAATTATACAATTATTATAATATGTGAAGAAGATGCACTAGAATATAAAGAATGTATACAAAATATTGTAAAACTTTTTTAAATGAGTAACGATGTAGTTTCTTGCCCATTATTTTCCATACAAAACTATATTTTGGAAGGGGCGACTAGAATCAATTCAATTTTTTTTTTAATTATGTTGTGTAAGGGGCCTATTTGAAATAAATAATTAGACTGACTTTGTTACTCTTGGAAAGTTGTTACGATGTCGAAGTGGTTCGGAAGGGAAAGAAGAATTGCTAAAATGGACTAATAAAGACTACTAGAAACGTTGTATTAAGTGTGTGAAACCAGTGTTTGATTGAATAAACATTTGATATTTCAACCTGCGAAGGTTGCTTGCGGTTTTACTCGTAAATTAAATTTAATATACATTGGCATCTAATTTCAGCTAGCATGCAACTGACAATTTATCAAAGTGCTACTGTTAATTGTTAGCCTGCATCCTCCCACTGTTGGGCAAAGGCCTCTCCCCATGACTTGCAGCTCTTTCGATCCAGGGCTAAAGTGGACCAATGGTCGTTTGTTTTGTCTAGCTCTTCTCGCCATCTTCTACGGGGTCCGCCGCGACCCCTTCTAGCTGTGTCAGGGCTCCACGTGGTGGTTATTTTGGCCCACAGCTCATTGGGCTTACGGCAGACGTGGCCAGCCCAGTCCCACTTTAGCTTGGCGGCTTTTAAGATTTAGTTCAATAATTTAGTGTTTCTAAACAAGCTTATTTGTTCCAAAGTTACTCAAGCACGTCTGTGATGAGATAAATATTTATGTTTTCATTTCATAAGCTTGACTTTTAACCCTATGACGTTATTAGGTTAGGTCTATCTACATAGATAGCCGTTATAATATATCCCACCATTTTGATTGTATTAATTATGTATCATATTATGTATACAGTATTTAAAATGACTTCAGTCAGCTACAGTTCCGTACGTTCAGTACCTTTGCACACTGATGGGCATATAGATAAGAGTTAGTACCTATCTAATGTTGAGATTAGACGTCAGCATGCAGAAGTGTTTAATTTTTTGTCGGTATTTAATGTTAGTAAATTGCTTTGAAGCCAATTAGTCACAGTATTAAAACCTAGTTAAGCGATTTCGAACAGTTCGCTACTGGCCTTAGCGCTAAATATTAACGGCGCGTCGTCGGCATATGATATTATTTTGACGTCTTTAATATTTAGATTACACAAGTCATTATTATAAATAAGGAAAGCATTAATGAATAAGATTTCAATGGTTGTTGTCCTACTGGGTTATTAAAACACACACCTCTTGACCTCTTGTTTACATTGCGGGATATAGATTATGTTTTATCAGAGGGAATTGTTTCCAATATGTGTCCAAGATGATGCAGTTCTACAGCAACCAATTACTTATATGAATAAACCGGTGTCTTCTAATAGAATCTCATAATACATGTGCCAGACATAATATATAATGGCAGAGAATTTATGCCATTATATATTATGTATTATACTATAAATAGTGTATACAGCATTACCGCTTCGTCCCGTGTTTTTTATGCAGTCACCCGCTTTCTGCGCGGTGCTAATCACCATAGTTATAAATAGATGCTATATAACACGTCGCCGTAACTTTATATCACATGTGCTTACACATAACTCATATACTATGCATTATACACTTACACAACAATCATTTATCCAAAACAATCTTATTTCTCATCTCTATCTATATATATAAAATTCAAAGTCCTCACTGACTGACTGAGACATCAACGCACAGCCTAAACTGCTGGTCCTAGAGATATGAAATTTGGAGGGTATATTCTTCGTAAAGAGTAGGTATCCACTAAGAAGGGGTTTTTCGAAATTCCACCCCTAAGAGGGTGAAATGGGGGGATTTTGTTTGTATGAAAAATCTTATTCCTTGAGTTAATAAACTTGAAACTTGGCAGGAATACTTATCTAAGTAAATTATGAAGTTGGCCAGTTTTTGTTTTTATAAACTACCCCCTAAGAGGGTATTGGGGGGTTTCAAAGTTTGTATGGAAGAATTTTAGCGCGCGGTCCGATGTGTGGAAGAAATTGAATGCGCGGTCCGATTAACTCGAAACTCAGTATTGATACTTTTGACAGAAAATAATTAATAATAAGTATGTAAAGTTGTCAAAAATTGACCCCTGACGGGGCAAAAAGGGGTAATTCGGTTTTTAAGGGGTGGATTTGAACTTGAAACTGTTCATTTTCACGCCTAAACCACTGAACTTCTGATTTGGCAAAGAGATAGATGGCATCCTGGGGAAGGCATACTTTTTATCCTGGTAGCACGTTCCCGTGGGATAATTTCGGACATTCACGCGGGCGAAGCCGCGGGCAGAAGCTAGTAGACTTATACTACGCATCCTCAAACAAAATTTATTTATACCATATACACATTTTTACTTGCACCTAAAATACATACAGTCGCTATTTAGGCTATATACCTCACACCGTGTTGTGTATTATGGTACATTAGTAATATAAAAAGAGCAATCGTTCGTTACTACATGAATCCTACATTAAATTTTCTTGTAACCATTATTTTTATGAGAGTACAACAATTACCATTTATTTACTTTAAGGTATTTGCTCCATGTAATGACTTCCATTCTATTAATATTCCAACTAAATGAATGCTTCAAACAGTTACTGTTATAGATAATTTTGAGATTATTGTAACTTTGATGATTTTTTTATTGACAATGTCTACATTTAACTTTGAAACAGATACCATAATATTTATAGAGTGTAGGTTAAATTCTAATAAACCTATTCCTCAACATAATAATTACAGTTCATAATTGTATATGACTTCAAGTCAATTAAATCAAAATGACGGGGTGGTTGGTTTATGTGAAGAATGCACTCGAACATCAGGTTACAGAAATACCACTATCTCAGGCCTCTTGTCTAAGCCTAGAAATATTGAAGAACGTCATTCCCTGTATTTACCGATCACCATCAAACTCAAATACCGACAGTTTTATCAGATCGTTGAACAATCATTTGGAGACCATAACACCAAATAAAAACATTATTGTGGCAGGCGACATAAATATTAATATTATACCTAAACTAATTGAGCAGTCTCATGAGGTGAAAAATAGAATGAACTAGGTACCTCAACATGTTGTCTTTACATGGTATCCTTCCAGGGCACCTGTTGCCAATGAGAGACAAATCATGCCTGGAACACTTCATGCTTAAAGTAAATAAGAAAAAGTTTTCATCCACTATTGCTATCCTTAACACCACAGTGACTGACCATTACACAACCCTTCTAGTATTATCTAAGCAAAAATGTGTGCAAAAACGCAAAAACTAAGACATTTGTTGACTTTGAACAGGCCCTATATTATCTAAAAGAAAAGAACCTGAATGAATTACTTTTCTGTGATGATCCTAATTCTCTGTGTACTCTGTTGATACAAACTCTAGCTGATTACATCAAATTAAATACAATCACATTAAAGATCCCTAGTGAAAAACGCATATTAAAACCGCGGATTACCAATGGTATTTTGCGCTGTACACAAATCGGAATAAACTCCAAAATAAACTTCGTCAGGATCAGACAAATTAAATTCTAAAAACAACATACAGACGCTACAGAAACTACTGTAACAATTTGATTAAAAAACTAAAAACAAAATATGAAAGGAATCTGCTTTCTAAATCAGTTAATAACAAAAAATTACTGTGGAACAGCATAAAAGCCATTATCTACTCACAGAAAACAAATAATTATGATGCAGATTTGTTAAAACTTCAGTCAACCCCGTCTGATTCGGTATCAACAATTATTTTAATAAAATTGGCCATAACCTGGAGCCACAAATCCTACCTACAACCGTCAATTATGCCTTCGGTCAGAGCAGTAACGCATCAAATCTTGTAAATTCTTTTGTACTTCTTGAAACTGACGCCAACGAAGTATACAGAATATTAATTAACGTAAAAACTGATAGTGCCCCTGGCTGGGACAACATCTCTACGAAATTTTTAAAGTGCATAGACATGGAAGCCGTCCCTATCATAGCCCATCTTGCGAACCTCTGCTTTAAAACTGGCATCTTTCCTGCCCCGTTAAAAATAGCCATTATCACTCCTGTGCACAAGAGTAGGTAGAGTAGGAGACGATATTAATAATTATAGACCAATTTCTGTTCTTACTAGTATATCCAAAATGATTGAAAAATTAATAAATTTTAGGCTTCTTAATTACTTAAATAAATTCAATATCATCTCCGACTCACAGTTTGGTTTTCGTCAAGGTATTTCCACTGAGAAAACCGTCATAAATATCACTAACTTCTTCAGTAGCAAATCATCTTGACAATGGAGATAAGTGCCTAACTGTCTTTTTAGACCTTTAAAAAGGCTTTCGATACCGTCTCTATGCCTATCCTTGTAAACAAGCTGGAAAAAATAGGCACCTATTAGAGATATCGCGCTTGATCTGTTTAAGAACTATCTTTCAAATAGGAAGCAGAAAGTCAAAGTGAGGCAATACATAAGTGATGTCACAGATGTATCATACGGCGTCCCCCAAGGACACTTCCTTGGGGGACGCCGTATATATATCAAGAAGATCATAAACGACCTGTGTAACATGAAAATTCCTAATGCCAAAGTCCTGTCGTACGCCGATGATACAGCTGTCATCTTCTGTGGTAGGACTTGGAGTAATGTGCAGCTAAGTGCTGAAAATAGGAATGTCCCAGGTTGTGAATTGGCTCAATACTAATGTTCTGACATTAAATACCTCCAAAAGAAACTTTTCATCATCTGCAATCGTAGGTACTCAAACCACCGGCAATTTTCGAATCATTTTACACACTTGTGATGGTATTAATGTTGAAAATTGGAACTGTTCTAGTATTGGCAAAGTTTCTAGCACTAAATATTTAGAGGTATTCCTGGATCAGAGATTGTGTTTGTACCCCCATCTTGAGCAGCTACCCCAATTGCGTAACACACAATCAATCGGAATCTGAATCATTTTGAAGCAAATTGCTAATCCATTGCTTCATAAGTTCGGAAATTTTGTCTGCTTAACACGTAAATAACGCAATGAATGTTGTTGAACTGTCAAAATGAAACCGATTCCGATTAATCGTGTGTTACGCAATTAGGCTGCAGGTTGCAAATAGAGTCCGCAAGCTAAATTGGATTTTTAAGACTCTGCGTCACGTGTTCCCTAGGTCTATATAGAGTAGCGGTAAGCCGGTTAGAAATCTCGAAGTGCTCACTCAAACATATATTTCTCTTGCGCAATCAACATTGATATACTGTATTCCTGTTTGGGGTGGGGCGACAAAATCTAAATTCATCCAATTGGAGCGAGCTCAACGAGCCCTGCTCAAAATAATGCATTTTAAAAAAGGGGATATTCCACAGAGAACCTCTACAAACTTAGTGATGTACGGTCAGTTAGGAAACTATACATTACTCTAGTAATTTAAAAAAACACAAAACCTTGACTTATAATTCGGATATACATACACTCTAGAAGAAGAAAACACAACATAGTTCAAATACCTTTTACCAAGACAAAATTCGGATCTATGCAATTTAGTAACCGATCAGCTCAATTGTTCAAAATAAATAAAGACATTTTCATATTTATGCAAAATCTTATCATAATTATATGTAAAGAAATGTTGATTGACTGGATAAAACCACTGACATATGAAAATACTGAAGCTCTCCTTCAAAACATAACTTAATAAGTATATGACCCGCTCACGCACAGTTGCACACGCTCAAACTCATGCACACGGTCACACACGTTCACATAATTATATTTTGTCTTACTACACCCATGTACTGTTTTTATTGTGTTTTAAGTAACTACTACTGTTGTGAAGGAGCGGAGTCCTCTAATACAGGCATTCATTGCTTAAATGAAGACTCCAAACCCAAAATTGTTTATGTATAACTTTTGAACACAATAAACGTTAATATTATTATATTATAATAGCCGACGCGGAATCACGTAGAATTCAACCAGATGTAGAGTGACTCAGTTTTTTACAAGATAACAAACAAGTTTGGTTTTCCAGACGTAGACATGTTTGCAAGTCGTGTTAACAAAAAATGTCGTAACTCTATATCCTGGTTCAGAGATCCTAGCGCTATGCCCTTACCTTATCAAGGTCACAAATATCCTTTTACGCATTCCCTCCTTTTTCAATAGTCCTAGAAACGCTACGAAAAATTGTTAAAGACAAAGCCACTGGCATTGTAGTGGTCCCCTTATGGCCCACCCAACCTTGGCACCCTCTGTTCAGGAAACTTTTGCTATCATCTGTTTTGTATTATGATCCAAATAAAAAAACAATCTTAATATCACCTTTCAGCAACATCAACGCACACCCTCGGTTTACCCTAGCTCTCTCTTGTCCGGGACTCGTTGTTGAGAAGAAATATTCCATCACCGGGAAATAAAAAAAAACTACAGACATGAATACTGCGTTGGTAACATATTACGCATATGCCAATCCAATCCAATTTATGTATGGCTTAAGTACGGTGTCATTATTATGGGGTAATAGTACAGACACACCCACACTATTCACCCTACAAAAAAAACTTATTAGAATTCTAGTCAATATTGAAAAAATGGATAGCTGTAAGCCCCACTTCCGGGAACAAAAAGAAAAAAATCCTACCTTGCCTCTACTATCTTCGAACTCTGTAAACTTATACGTAGATACCCGGAATTCTACACAAAAAGAGAAGACATACAAAATAAATTTACTTTAAGATATAAAAATAGATTAGACATACCTAAATCCCGATTAACAATGCAATCCTCAAGTATCTATGTCATGTCGATAAAAATATATAAAAAGTTACCAGAAGAAAGAGTGTTAACGCAGCGCCATCTCTGAACACTAGAAGACACTATCACAGTCGCAGCTTGTGTCGTCTCGGTTAGATGGCACCACTTTCCGTATCTAATCCAATTCAACAATAATCATATTGTGTAGATTTGTCTATGACATTCTTTTCTATAATTATTATCTATGTTACCTTCAAATTGTTTTTTTTTCTTTTACTTATTAAACTAACGGCAAAACGACAGCATCGTATTTAATTTTCCAACGCCTCTGAAACCCTAAAACTTCTCCGCCCTGCTGGCGCACTACAAGGCAATAACATATGGTCCTTCGAGCCGGATCTAAAGCGATCACCAGCGAACAGCTTGGAGAATATCCTGGAGAAATACGACCACTAGCGGCGTGCGAACAAGAAGACGATCACTAGCGGCCGGCCAGGAGGAGCGGCTTCACTCAGGGGCGTAAACCTTTACAAATCCTTACCCCATATACCCCTTTGTCCTATTTGTACTAAAATCGCCTTATATCTTATAGGAACAACGGGTGTGGTGCGCATTATTCACCACAGTGGTTGCAGGATAACCGTGAGTACTCTTTCTTCCCATAAATCGTCAATATGAGTGAGGCGTTTAAGGAATTAGTGAGAAAACGGGGTCCTATTAAGGGTAGTCTGACGCTGTTTGTGAAAAGTGTAGATTCCTTGTCAAATTCTGATGAGCTAACTGCCAAACAAATAAACGAATTAAAGCTACGTCAGCGATCGGCAGTTAACTTATTACAAAACTTTATTACTATTCAATTTGCTATTGAGGAATTAGTAGATGAAAAGGAATATGAGAAACAGTTGTTAGAACGTGAAATGTTTGAAAATTCTTATTACAGTGCTATGTCTACTATTGAGTGTCTGTTAGAAAGTCAAAAGGTTAGTTGTACTAGTAGTGATAATTCTCATAACTGCAGAAACAAGTTACTGGTTAAATTACCCACTATATCGTTGCCCTCATTCGATGGATCTTACGAAAACTGGCTAGAATTTAGAGATACATACTTGTCAATGATTCACAACTCTGAAGAGCTAGATGATATACAGAGATTTCATTATTTAAGATCTGCTCTTACCGGTAATGCCCTTCAGGTAATAAAATCTCTAGAATTTTCTGCCAGTAATTACAAAATAGCTTGGGATCTGATCGAGGGTAGGTATGATAATAAAAATTTGCTAGTACATAATCATGTTAGATCTATTTTTTCTGTACAACCCCTTACAAAAGAATCATCACCTTATATTCGTAAAATGGTTGATTCAATTTTAAGAAATCTACGCGCTTTAAAAATGTTAGGGGAACCCATTGAGTATTGGGATACTTTGCTAATCTATATCATTGTGTCTAAGTTTGATGCGGCTATAGATAAGGACTGGCAGCAGTACAGGATTAATTTTATTAAAAGTACTAACGAATCCATAACATTTGAAACATTGATTACCTTTCTAAAGGAAAAAGCTGAAGTCTTAGACTTGGTCAAATCAAATCATTCCAATAATTCGAATGGCAAGGTATCTCAAGATAACAATAGAAAACAGACATCAAAGGTTCAAACTTTTGTGTCTACACAAAGTAATCAGTCTTCGAATAATAATAACAAAAATAGATCTAAGCGTGTATGTGCTAAATGTGAGGGTAAGCATCCCGTTTATGCTTGTAGTCAGTTCTTAAGTTTATCCCCGCAAGATAAACTAAACCTAGTTGAGGGTAAAAATCTGTGCTTAAACTGTTTGCGGATGGGTCATTCAAGTAAAGACTGTTTTTTCGGACCTTGTAGGCAGTGTAATGAAAAACACAACTCGTTGTTGCATGAGGTTTTCAACAATGGAGACACAGTTTCTGCCGTATCTCATGCTGCCTCTGATCTTCAGTCGCAACCCGCAGATCATAACTCTTCAGCTAGCTTGCACTCTAGTATAATACACACCACTTTAGAACCGGTTTTGCTGTCAACCGCCGTGGTAGAAATCGCTGCAGATGATAATACACAGTATATCAGAGCTCGTGCTTTACTGGACAGCGGTAGCCAGCACTGCCTCATATCGAGTTCATTTTGTAAAAAAATTCGCGCGAAAACATTACAGTCCACTTACAAAATCAGTGGTATAGGTCAAACAGTTACAAAAACGAACGAAACTTGTTACATAAAATTACGTTCTTTAAAAAATAATCACACAATCCGCATGCATTGTTTGGCCATACCGCAAATAACTTCCACACTACCCGCTTCTAGATTAGTTAGTAAGTTAAATATACCCGAAAATATCGATCTTGCTGATCCTTTGTTTTGTACACCTTCTCAAATAGATATTTTAATTGGTGCAAACTATTTTTGGGATCTATTACTTGAAGGTAGAATTCGGTTACCTAGTGGTCCGTATTTGAATAATACGAAGCTAGGATGGATAGTTTCAGGTCCGGTACACACTGAGAGCTTGCGCATAAATCAGGTGCAGTGTAATTTCGGCCAAATTTCAGAATTAGAAGTAAACGATCAGTTAAAAAGGTTTTGGGAAATCGAAGAAATTTCGCCAGGTATAAAATCGCTTTGTTCTGAAGATCGTTTATGTGAACAATTATTCAATGATACTACTAAGCGAGACGACAACGGTCGTTTCTCGGTTAGAATACCGCTTAAGGAGTCGCCAAATACTCTTGGTGATAGCTACCATATAGCTAAAAGTAGATTTATGTCCTTGGAAAGTAAATTACAACGTCAACCGCATTATAGGTCCATGTACGTTGATTTTATGCGAGAGTACGAGAGACTTGGACATATGACTCGTGTTGAGGATTACCCCACGCCGTGTTACTTTCTGCCTCATCATGGAGTCTTCCGTGAGCACAGCACTACGACCAAATTAAGGGTGGTCTTCAATGCGAGCCAAAAAACGTCTTCTGGCAAATCTCTCAATGATATCCAATGGACAGGTCCTCCTCTTCAAAATGATTTGTTCGTTATTCTTTTGAGATTCAGGCAATATCGATATGTTGCATGTGCCGATATAGAGAAAATGTTTAGGCAGATTTCCATACATGAAGATCAACGTAACTTACAGTTAGTCTTGTGGCGTGAGAATAATTTCGATCCCCTCAGTGTGTATCGCCTTAACACAGTCACCTATGGAACGGCCTCCGCGCCCTACTTAAGTATACGTTGTGTCCGTCAGCTGGCACTAGATTGTTATGATCCTGAAATCTCAAGAATAATATTAGAAAATATGTACGTCGACGATTTATTAATGGGCGACGACAATAAATCGCATTTATCTCACCTTTGTAAACAGGTTTCTGATGAGTTTCACTCTGGTTGTTTTCCGCTGCGTAAGTGGGTTTTCAATTCACCTGAAGTGGCTTCAGATTCCATAAAGAGTGAACATTCTAAAGAATTAATGTTAGACGAGAACCAATCTAATAAAACGTTAGGATTGGGTTGGTTAAACTATAGTGATCAACTTCATTTCACTACAAAAATTAAATCTGAGGCATCTAAAATAACTAAACGTTTTATCTTATCAGTAGTGTCTCAAATTTACGACCCATTAGGTTTGATAAGCCCTATTGTAATAGTAGCAAAGGCGCTATTACAGAAACTCTGGCTATGCAAAACAGGTTGGGATGAGTCATTACCGCCAGATGTTTTGATATGCTGGCATAAATTCGTTCATTCATTAATCGATTTACATAAACTTCGGATTCCTCGTCACGTGATAGGAAATTCCCCAGATCGTATTGAATTACACGTATTTACTGATGCAAGTCAAACGGCCTACGGTGCATGCGCATTCATACGTTCGGTAAATAGTAATGATGACGTAACAGTCAGGCTGTTATGTTCTAAGACTCGCGTCACTCCAATCAAACCGGTTACAATTCCACGTTTGGAATTGTGCGGTGCGCTAATAGGTGCTAGATTACAATCAAAAATAGTAAAATCTATGCACATTAAATTTGACCAGATCATAATGTGGACTGATTCAACAATAGTCTTAAGTTGGCTAAGGATGTCACCGCATTCCTTAAAGGTTTTCGTCCAAAACCGAATAATAGAAATAAATGACCTGATGGCAGGTAGAGGAGTTTGGTTTCATGTTGATGGCAAGTCTAATCCTGCGGACTTGTTATCACGTGGTACTTCTCTGGCTGAACTCGATAGTTCAAATCTGTGGTGGCACGGACCAGATTTTTTATTGAATGCGGTTGCCAACTGGGATCAACAATGTGATGTTCCACCTTCTGATAACTTACCAGAACTTAAATCGAATACAGTTTGTATGCTGAATAATAATCCCATCAATATAATTAATTTCAATCGATATTCTTCATTTATAAAAATACAACGCGTTTATGCATATGTGTTTCGATTTGTAAACAATCTACGTGCAAAAAATAAATCGGAGCATAGCACGGACACGTTATCAGTCGCGGAATTAAATAGGTCACTTATGTTTCTAAGTAGAATTGCGCAACTAGAAGCCTTTCCAAGTGAATATAGTACCTTAATTAATAAACATAAAATTAAATCGTCTAGTAAACTATGTTCATTAAATATTTTTTTAGATGAAAATAGTATAATGAGAGTGGGGGGCAGGTTATGCAATTCAGACTTACCTTTCGATCAAAAACATCCTATTCTGTTATGTAGTAAACATCCATTCACTATACTTTTATTTAGGCATAACCATCACGATATGCTACATGCCGGTCCACAGCTTTTGTTATCACATATAAGACAAATGTGGTGGATAATAGGCGGTAGGAATCTAGCTAAGAAGGTTGTGCATCAGTGTGTCAGATGTTGTCGAATGAAGGCAAAGTCCATACAACCTATAATGGGTAATCTACCCAGTGAACGTTTCGAGTCAGGTTTTCCATTTATTAAATGTGGCGTTGATTACGCAGGGCCTATGTATGTTTTGAACAAAAAGGGCCGAGGTTCCAGGTTAGAGAAATGCTACCTATGTTTATTCGTTTGTTTATCAACACGAGCATTACACTTGGAACTTGTGACGTCACTGTCATCAGAAGGTTATATCCTAGCTTTAAAAAGATTTATTTCCCGTAGAGGGAAACCTTCCCTCATTTACTCTGATCATGGTAGAAATTTTGTAGGTGCAGCTAGGGAATTTTCGTATTTTTTACAAAACAGCTGTCAAAGTATTACTGATTACACTTCTAGTAATCAAATAGAATTTAAATTTATACCTCCCTACGCCCCTCACTTTGGCGGTTTGTGGGAAGCTGGAGTCAAATCCTGCAAGCACCATATAACGCGCGTGATAGGGAAGGCTCATTTAACTTACGAGGAGTTCAACACGGTTTTAGTACAAATAGAGGCCGTCCTGAACTCCCGTCCTATGCACCCAATGTCCGTAGATCCTGATGACCTTGCGCCCCTGACGCCAGGTCACTTCCTCATCGGCCGGCCTCTGACGGCTCCTGCAGGCGCAGACATCACGACGAAGCCTTCACACGCTTTATCCCGCTACCTACGTGTCGAGCAGCTCAGGCAGCACTTTTGGAAGCGCTGGGCCAAGGACTACATCTCCGAGCTTCAGAGACGTATCAAATGGAAGGTGAATCAGGGTGCACTCACTCCCGGTTCCTTGGTGCTTATCAAAGAGGACAACTTACCGCCCCTCAAATGGCGGTTAGGACGAATCCTGCTGACGTACCCGGGACGAGACAAGGTCGCCAGGGTTGCTTGTATCAAGACAGCAACTGGCGTCGTCGAGAGAGCGTTTTCAAAGATCTGCCCTCTCCCGGTCTCATCATCGTCGCCAGAAGATGAAAACGGAAGCCAAGGTTGAGAGCTATGGCTCTCAAGGGGGGCCAGTATGTTAACGCAGCGCCATCTCTGAACACTAGAAGACACTATCACAGTCGCAGCTTGTGTCGTCTCGGTTAGATGGCACCACTTTCCGTATCTAATCCAATTCAACAATAATCATATTGTGTAGATTTGTCTATGACATTCTTTTCTATAATTATTATCTATGTTACCTTCAAATTGTTTTTTTTTCTTTTACTTATTAAACTAACGGCAAAACGACAGCATCGTATTTAATTTTCCAACGCCTCTGAAACCCTAAAACTTCTCCGCCCTGCTGGCGCACTACAAGGCAATAACAAAGAGAAATATAAATAAATCTAATATCTTTAATAATAAATTAAAATTATTTTTACTAAACACAAGCTATTAGAGTATAAACGAATACTTAAATGAAAGACTATAATTGCAATAAATACATTCTTAAATAATTATATACATGTGGATATTTTATCAAGAAAATTATACGAGCACTAAACTGCATTAAGTGCTAAACTGCAATAAGCGCTAAACTGCAATAAGCGCTATCTATAATAATATAATGCTATTTACGACTCCATAAATTACCCTTTTGGGAATATAAAGCGTTTCATGGTCACTTCCACTTTGTCATGACTCATGAATACATCTTATTTAAACATAACAAGACTTCTAAATAGACAATAAGTAAATTATAAAATGTTACCTACACTGAATCTCTAATTGTGATACACGTAAAACTGATCTCTTTCATTTGTAATCTTAAAATATGATCTCATTTTAAATAAGTGTTTGTGTTTATTTTATTATATTACCTAAGTAAATATTATTATATCTAAATGTAAAAAGAGTATTTTAAGGAAATAGCTACCTACTTACTCTTATAATAGATTTATTTATGTTATTGTTATTAAATTTTTGTATGTGAGCGTAATTTTTAGTTTTCATGTAGAATTTTATTTTGATTTTTGTTTCTACGATTTAGATTTTTAATAAATATGTATAACTATAATTTAGCTGTGCCCTGTCGGGGTCTACAACGGCTCTTAGCTAAAAGCCTTTTGTGAACATTTTTATACTATTTTACTTTTACATTAAAATGAATATGAATATGAATAGGCAGTCGCTTCATGTAAAATACTGGTATTCAGCTGCATCCAGCTGAATACCAGTATTTTTTTTCAAGGCGACCCCAATATAGTTGGAAAAGGCTAGGCAGATGATGATGGTGGCAGGCACGGTCGCAGCCCAAGGTTGGGGGGGGGGGGGGGCACCATGGGTGCCGAGGCATATTTTAAGGGAGGTAAATCTCCTCGTTGGTCTAGTGGTCGCAAGCGTTATTGCTGAATAGGTCCTAGCTGGGTTCGATTCCCAGCTTGGGTAAAGTGTTACTGGGTTTTTCCATCAGAATGCAGCCTGGAGTCTGGATTTGTGCCCGCTCGGCAGTAGGCTCGCCCCCTATGACATGACACTTAAGTACTAGATATATGAATTACCCCCCTGTCATCTCCGGCTCCACATTACTTATGCTATACAAGGACGCAGCTTTTACAAGGGGGGGGGGAGGTGTTCCTTAATAATGCTGCCAAATTATAATAATCTTTATTCATGAATATGAGACAACCATACAGATAAACTTAAAAATAAACCCAGGATATACAAAATCGCTTAAAGTTATTTTGACAATAAATTTAGACAGTTGGAGAATTTGAAGTAGCGGATTGAACAATGATTTGATTGTCTTTGGACTGATTCGCCTTAATCCCTCGTACTAGTATAAAAATGTATCACGAGCGTTTGGTCGTATATAGGGTGGGGAGAGCGAGCGAAGCGAGCTCGAAAATTCAACAACCCGCCTTGGTTTGGTTAGGTTTTGTTTTATATTTTCAAGCAGACTTATGAAGAAATCCTCAAGGATCAACAGAATGTAGATTGCAAGAGCGAGCGTAGAAAGCCTGAAAATTTTAGCACCCCACCTTGAATAGTCTCTATTTTCTTTTAACCATCATACAGAAACAGAACTTACTTTATCGAATTATGACGAAAAGCTTAAACTCGTTTTACAGCAGTTTAGGTTTTGGAATCTGGGCTTTACCTAAGCCTTTCGAAGTTTCGGACCTTACGTTCGAGCGGGGTGCTCAATATCCCGAGTTTGCTTCGCTCTCTCTTGCATCCTAGATTCTATATTTTATAAAAGGCTTTTTGAAGAAAAAGCTTTTTTAGGCGCGTTAAAAATCCACTGTCATTTCATAGTTTTAAGTTTTCACTTCTGTCCGCAGTCCCCATGTCTGCCTATGTTGTTAATATTATTGTATATAACCTTATAATTTCGGGGTTTTCGTGGCTCAAGTCCCGTTTTAAGTTAGTAAGGCAAGTAAATCATGCAGACTCTCGACAGCTTGAATGATTTTGGGGTGGTCATGACCCCCCCGGACCGCGCCTAGATGGTGGTTATTGTAATTGTGGTGTCTTACGACTTCCACGCGAACAAAGTCGCGGGCAGAAACTAGTGACTAGATAACACATTATGATGCGTGCCTAGCTTAGTTCTACTACTATCTATCAGTCGTTTAACAACATGATAGTAAAACATTCAAGTAAATAACAAGTTAATTGCTTGTTTGTCAGGAATTATTGCATTCAATCTAATGAAACAGCCAGCGGGGCATTATAAATGCACCGGTCAGTTTCCAAACCTGTTAGTCGTTAAAGTACAACCGACAAACTAACAACATGGCGAGAGACTTAACAAACAAAGTTGTCGTGATCACCGGTGGAGCCGAAGGTATCGGCTACGAAATCGCTGACAGGTTCCTTCAAAAGGGAGCCAGAATCACCATCCTACTCGACATCAACGAGAAACTCGGAGCTGAAGCGGTGAAGAAACTAACAGCCAAACACGGTGACAACAAAGCAGCCTTTCTTCGCTGTGATGTCACACAAGACATAGCTACTGTATCGAAGTGGATTTTTGACTCTTACAAAGTAGACGTTCTAGTCAACAACGCCGGAATACTCAACGACCGTTTGCTTAAGAAGACCATCGACATCAACGTCACTGGTGTTGTGGAATGGGGACTCACCTTTTGGGACCACATGAGAAGAGACAGAGGCGGTAATGGAGGTACAATCATGAACCTCGCTTCTATATACGGCTACAGAGTTGACCAGTTCCTGCCGATTTACCAAGCTTCGAAGTTTGCAGTTATGGGATTCACAAAGTCATTGGGCCATGTTGCCAACTACGAGAGGACTGGTGTGAGAGTAGTGGTAATATGTCCCGGATTTACTGAAACTAAGTTGACGGAGCAGCCTGCAGCCTGGGACATGGGGCAGGATACGGAGTTTGGCCAGTTCCTGAAGGCTCAAGCATGGCAGAAAGTGGAATCAGTCGGCAACGCTGCAGTGGACATCTACCAGAAGGCTCCCAGTGGCACAGCTTGGCTCACTGAAGGTGGTAAGCCAATTGTAGAAGTTGCGAAGTGCTAAGTACCTCGATATTCCCTTTTTGTAACTAAATATTATCTTGGTAATTATTAAATATTGTTTTGTTATTGAAATGTGCTTTTTACTTTAATATCCTTTTAATTTGAACATTTTCTGTAAGACATTATGCATTGTTTATTACTTCAGCTGTTAAGTTACATAATTTAACAGCAACGGTATCTACCAGCACAAAAACTCACAGCCAGTTATTTTTTTGTAAAAACCTAAGATACCTAGCGAATTCAATCTAAAATAGCATCATAATCACTAATTCGTTATAACACGTTACTAATAAGTATTAGGTATGCTATTAACCTTGGAACGATCCTAAAAATATCACTATCTTTATCTAAAGTACACATAATATCTTTATGTCGACACATAAAGATATTATGTGTATTTTACATAAAGATAGTGATATTTTTACAAGGTTCTGCTAAAAGATGCCTTCGACCATACATAACTGGCGAAATGTTTGTGTTTTGCACACCTGTGCTTATCCCTTCAGGCGTGTTATACAAAACATGCTAAGTGTTCAAGGACTTCACTTTTTTTTACTTTAGCCGGTATCCCACTGCTGCTGTAGAGCAGTGGTGGCCCAATGGTCACAGCCAGGCAGGCGCTTTACTTTGTGTAAATAATGTCATCACTACTGCTCTCACATCGGTGAAGGAAAACATCGTGAGGAAACTGGCATGTTTTAGAACCAAAAATTCTAAGACAAACCCTGGCAGCCTAGAATAGATGTCCTAACTACGTCTATTATACCCGTTTTGGAACATAAATTTAAAGATGGTTATTTGACAATTGGTTTGTTTAAACAACTTATTATGTACTGTCGACGACACTCTAATGGAGTTTTATTGACATACATAA
The DNA here is from genome assembly GCA_949629185.1 of Apamea crenata. Lineage (NCBI taxonomy): Eukaryota > Metazoa > Arthropoda > Insecta > Lepidoptera > Noctuidae > Apamea > Apamea crenata. Next base: position 19,012,782 of record OX451361.1, read on the forward strand.
AGGTGTTACATTTTAATTTGAAGCTACAACGACTCCTGTGTTACAGGAGTCAGTGTCTTCAACCGTTTATGCAAATTAACAATTTATGCTATAATATTAAAATTAGGTAAAAATTAAATGAATTTAGGGCATGCATGCTCTTGAGTGGTTTGTGTTCATGTATGTGTGTGTGTATGTGTGTGTGTGAGAGAGGTTGAGCTTGGTGGCTGGGTAATATTTGAGTTTGTTTGCCTCCACTACTATTTGATAATCACGATCATAGTTCTTTAAGTAAGTTTTCAGTCTGTGGGTAATCCAATGTTTGAAGCCATGTATTTAGTTTCATCTTAGTTTTATTTTTTGTTAGTGGGTTGATGTTTAGAATTTTGTTTATTTTATTATAAATACATATAAGTAGCTGGGTATAGGCGTAATTGATAACTTTCAAACAGGGTTCTTGTAGGGAACCGAAATAACTGTACGGTTTGAAGGTCATTACTTTTAACAGTGATATTTGGGCTCTGTCGAGGTGTATCATATAGGTTTTACAAGCACCTCCCCATGCCGTGATGCAGTACCCTACGATTGACTGTGCTAATGCCATATAAACCTCACGGAGAAGCTTAAAATCGGCCAATTGCCGTAGTCTCTTATACGCCCATATATAAGTTTTCTAACACGGGAGGCAGTCTGTTTCACCAGGTCATCCAGAATACACCCAGCTGTTTCATTGTCTTTTTTGTGTAATTGGAAGACATTAGCATGGAAGACTGTCGTTGGGTTCATCACAGGAATGCGCTTTAAGGCTTATTATTGTAGGTTTAGTTTTGGCGAAAGTAAATTGAAGAAATGAGGTTTTTGCAATGTTAAGGATTACTAAATTTACTTTTAGGCAGTGGATTATTTTACGTAAGCCTGTCTTGCCGTGCCGCATCGCAACTCTTTCCATGAAATATTAGTACGGTGTCGTCTGCATGGCTAAAAATTTTACCCTTAGTAAGAGACTGCTGGCACAGGTCATTTATATAGATCAGGAAAAGACTCGGGGATAGGCAGCTACCCTGAGGCACACAATACTCAACACTAATTTAATTGCTAATGACCTCACCAATCTTTACTTTTTGTGTCCGGTCATTGAGAAAGTCTGGAAAAATGATTAGAGCCCTTCCCCGGATTCGGAATACAGACAGTGTCGTCAAAAGCCTTGGCTAGATTCAAGAAGACACCCAGACATTTTTGCTTTGTGTCCACTTTTCCAGTCACGTAATCAACGAATTGATGACGACGAATTGAAAAGCACCACAGACGCAGTTACGTCTGTGTGTACGTGTTCATGAGTCTACGGTTCAACAATTTTTCCAGTATCTTTGACAGTGCTGATAGAACTGAGATAGGTCTATAATTTTTAACATCGTCCTGGTTTTCACCCTTGTGAACAGGTGTGATTAGAGACTTCTTAAAGATTCGGGGTAAAACTCCTTGCTCAAAGCAGGCTTCAATAAGCTTTGTAAGAGGTGGAACTAGCACTTCTTTACTCAGTTTGAGGAGTTTAGCCGGAATAGAATCCCATTCTGTGGCACAGTCACTTTTTAGGTGGTTAATTACTATTTCTACTTCAGCTTCGTCCGGAGAGAGTAGGACCATGGAATCACTTGCAGAGAGAGGGTGTTTCAATTTCGTATGGGGCAAGTACGGAATTTTGTCCGCCAATTGCTTTCCGATATTCGAAAAATAATGGTTTCTTCACAAAGCATTCACTCTGCTTTTAGCTGAGAAATAGAAATGAGGTTTCAATTTTATGACTTCTATCTTCTTCTTCAGCGTTTACTCTAACAGCGTTTAGAGTAAACGCCGTTCATTAATAATGCTGTAACAATTAAATGTCGAAAGATAGTGCTATAAAATCTAGTTTTACGACAAATTAGCAATTCAGTTGCTTTCAAAGAGATGTCAAAAGACTTACGCTTGGATGAAGGTAATCGAGAGATATCTTTATAAGATTATCGAGTTAATGCGATATGAATTCGTCGAGTCCACGTTTACTAGGCATGTTATAGAGTCAAAAAGCGTTGAATCCTAAAAAATGTAGACTAAACCAATTCAGAGGTCACAGTTTCTTAGTCCAGAGATAATCTTAGTCAGATCTGTGAAGACCATGTAGATTGATGTCTGAAATGGTCTTTTGCGGAAAGTACCACACAGATTTGAGGGACCAGTCCAGTTAGTGCAAGCATTTGTCAGTAATCGTGTAGCTAAACTTAGAACTTAGGAAACAACATTTGGGTAGGCAGATGATGTAGTAAAATTACCATTTTTGAGTTTCCTATCAATCTTCATAAAATATTAATAAGACGAAGGTGCTCTTGCATTACTTAAATATAAAAAAAAACCGCAGATACGGGTGGTCGATTGACGTACGAAATGGGAACATAATTGTGATAAAATATTTAATTGCATGAGTTTAAACTTATCAAAGTCAAACGACTATATCGAAATCATTATAGGTTATGTTTTTTTTTTTATGATAGGACGCAAAAATCTTTACATATTTTTAAAGATTACCTACTTATTTGCTGTCAACAGGAACAGTGCCTAACAGGCTGGCAGCATTGCCACGTTGTATGGCGATACTAATTCTTTGGCCAAGAAACAGGCCAGCCCTCTGGTCATGTGAAGAGTCGACTAACCGCTTGGCGATATCTCGAAAAACAAAGTGGGCACTCGGACCCCATGGCCCTAGTGGTTCAACCCCAAACGGCTCGAATATATAATTCCCAATCAGGGTGGAATATTTTTTATTTTTTATTTTTTATTGACAATGGGCTCACTCTTGACCTCAATCCAGCCCAGAGGCAGGGATGAGATCTACGGTGGAACGAGCTTGCCCAGAAGAAGCCTATTCACTCTCGCCCTGAAGAGATTAGGGTTGTATGAACTCGGGAATGCAGACGCAGGCAGACAATTCCACTCCTTTGCTGTGCGCATCAGAAAAGATGACGAGAAGCGCTTAGTACGTATACATATAAGGTATATTAACCAAAGGTAAGGTAAGGTATATTTTCGCCGTTTGAGGTTTTCCGCACCAGCAACATCCGCTCCAGCACAGCCCACCGTGCTAGGAAGATGGGATGGCGCAAGGGTGTCGACACATGTTGCATTCCACACCAAAGGTCTGCCTAACTTCCAGGGCATTATGGTCATTCCGTCTGGTCTCTTCCCATCGTCGCGTGCCAGGCCGTTGGGTTCTAAAACAGCTGGCACCCCGGCGGTGACAAGAGCACGACGGATGATGTCATTAATGGTGGCGTGCCGTGCTATTCGACCTGCGCTCCTACTGCAGGATAGGCCATGGTGTCCGAGGCAGTCGACAGCTTCACCGCACTGACAGCGATGCGGAGCCCCACAAGGAGAGCCCAAAAGCAGACAGGTAGCGAGCCGAAAGGTGGTGTCACCCAGCATAGTGCCTATGTTGGGTGACGGGAGTGCTTGAAGCCAGAGCCCCGACTCCCACTCACCCACAGCTAGCAGGCGGGCACGCTCAGCAAAATTGGTAGACGTATTGATAAGATTATTCCGTACCAACCTGCAGAGCGGCTCATCCCACTGTCTCTGGGACGATGGGTTTAAGGGCCGATCTGTATGCGGGCAAGTCGCTTTCCAGGCATTCACCGCGTCGGTCAAGCAAGGCACTTCAGAGTCAACCAGGCAAGGGGCTAAGATTTTCCCGGTCAACTTTTCGGTGCTGTGGACAGAGGACAGGAACGCCGGTAAGCTAATACTGGTAATTTTGCGGACGCCGAGGCCACCAAATTGGATGGGTAGTGTGGCTTGAAGCTACGTTCGGTCGTCCAAGGCCACATTTAAAATGGTTGGTTAATGTGCTGCGAATGATATTGTTAATTTTGTCCAACAGATGTGATTGCTTGCATAAAGGGGAAGAACGCAGAAAATATATAAAATTTGGGCCAAAACAACAGTATCTAATCAGGGTGAATGCCGAATGTAAATTAATTTTAGAGTCTGTCCGAAATGTCGTTGAAATTTTTAATTTTTTCATCGATGTAAGAGAAAAACTATCTTCTAAAATTGGGGAACCTAGGAGGTGCAGTGAACTTTTGTCTAAAATTTTGATTGGAAGACATCCGGTCGAACTTCGACAGCCGGTGGAACTTCGTCGAGCATTTCCGACGTTTGGCCCCCAAACTGGAACGGGCCGGGGCCGCCTTAAAGCGGCTCCTGCCCAACCTGAGGGGGCCAAACGCCTCCTGCCGGAGGCTTTACGCGGGGGTCGTGCGGTCCATGGCCTTATATGGGGCCCCGGTGTGGGCGTGTTCACTGCGGCTTCGAGCCGCACACTATCTGAACGCGCCCCAGAAGGTGGTAGCCGTAAGGCTGATCCGGGGCTACCACACGATCTCGCGCGAGACGGCAAGCCTCCTTGCCGGACTGCCGCCATGGGATCTGGAGGCGATAGTCCTCGCGCGCCTGCATGATTGGCGCGCGGAGGCACCACGCCGGGGGGAAACTCTGCACCCGCGGCAAATCGCTGCGGAGCGGACGGACCTCCGGCGCGATCTCATGGCGGAATGGAAGGCGCGACTATCGCAACCCAGCGCAGGGCACGCCACGATAGCGGCGATAAGACCCCTCTTTGAGGAGTGGCTAGAGAGGCGTCGCGGCGTTCTTACCTTCCGCCTGACGCAGGTCCTCTCCGGACACGGATGTGTCGGGACGTTCCTGCACATAATCAGGCGGGAGGAGACGCCCGGGTGTCACCACTGCCAGGATCGCCCAGAGGACACGGTGGAGCATACGGTGGCGGTCTGCCCTCCTTGGGCGGAGCCCCGCCGTGTCCTCGTAGAGGCGATCAGCAACGGCGGCGACCTCTCGCGTCCGGCCCTGGTTCAAGTCATGGTCCGGGGCGAGAGGGAGTGGGAGGCAGTCACCTCCTTCTGCGAAGCAGTCATGCTACCTCCTTCGCTAGCATGACTGGCTGAGAGGCTGAGGGAGAACACCTCACGCCTCAGCCGCCGCGGGAGACGCTCCGGGCGTCGGAAGCCGCGTGACGACTCCCGGTCACCGTAGGCGCGGGCCTGCGGGCGGTGAGTAATGGGTAGCTCGCCGTCCGATCAGGACCAGGCCCGTGCCGGACGGCGCGTTGTGTTCCACGCGCGCCTCAAAGAGACGTCAGCAGAGGACGGGGCCCGATAGGGCCGAAGCCTGCCAGGGCGGTGGGATCTTCCCAAAGGGTTACCGCTGCCCTGGAACAGAAAGGGCTAAGGAAGGAACACGGGTGGGTTTTAGTCAGTAAGAGTCTGACACTCCCTTCCGCTCCACCCAGAGCGGGAGGGGTCATTTGATGATTTCCCATCTTCAAAAAAAAAAGGACTGTGTGGGTTAAGGAAAATGATGAACCCATTAGACTGGCCCCAATGTGTTAATTCACTCGATCAAATATATTATGACAGTTAATCCTTGAATTTTAATTACTTCTTCTCACCTGTGGACTGTGCTTTACACAAACATAGACTAGACGATAAAACAGTAATTTCAAAAAAATCATGTTTTTGCCACAGTATTTAAAGTGTTTTCAAAATACATCTAATTGTATAACATTCACCTGAAATTGAAGGACGAAATACTTTTCTTTAAAATTACATACTAATTTGAATACTTATTTTATAACCTTTATCGTTTGTTTTGACTTATTGTTAAAGGTTACCAATCGTAAGCAATTTAAACGATAACTTTTTGATAACACTAACCAACTGTTGGTAGGTAATGACTGCTTTTTATCGGACGTGTAGCACAGTTCAATCATCATCTGTATAGTATTCTAGCTCGCTGTGTAGTTCACGTCGAGGTCCACTCATGGAGCGTGATCCTAAAGATAAAGTAGTCGTAGTGACGGGAGGAGCCAGAGGCATAGGATACGAGATCACAGACCAGTTTCTGATAAACGGAGCCAAAACATTGATCATCTTGGACATCATTGAAGATGTTGGAAACAACGCTGTCAAAACTTTAAACGACACATACGGTGAAGGCAGAGCAGTTTTTATAAAATGTGACGTAACAAAAGACTTAGATAAAGTATCCGAACAAATAATCCAAAAGTACCAAGTCGATGTTCTTGTTAACAATGCAGGAGTTTTGAATGAGGACTCAGTAAGGCAGACTCTTGAAATCAACTGTTTAGCTCTAGTGGAATGGAGCATGAAGTTCTGGGAATACATGAGGACGGACAAAGGAGGCCGTGGTGGTACAATCTACAATATAGCATCAATTTATTCATATCAGTACAATCCATGGGTAGTATTCTACAAAACATCGAAGCACGCTGTATTGGGCTTCACAAGGTCGTTGGGACATCCTTACAACTATGAAAAGAGTGGTGTTAGGGTTATTGCTATATGCCCTGGATTCACCGATACCGTCATGGCTGGTAATACTTGGGAGTGGCAAAAGGAAGATATCAATAAGATGATACAGACTGAAGTAATAATGCAGACACCGGAGACAGTTGGCAAGGCTGTTGTAGAGAGCTTTACATTTGCAGACACCGGGACTGTGTGGGTTAAGGAAAATGGTGAACCCATTAGACTGGCCCCAATGTGTTAAATTCACTCGATCAACTAAGACAGTTATTCCTTGAATATTAATTATTTATTCTGACCTGTGGACTGTGCTGTAAATTAACAGAGACTAGTCTATAAAACAGTGATTTCAAAAATATAATGTTATTGCCATAGCATTTTCAAAATACATAATTATAATTGTATAACATCAACCTGATCTTAAAGGACGAAATACTTTTCTTTAAAATGACATATTAATTTGATTACTTATTTTATAATCTTCATCGTTTGTTTTGACTTATTGTTCAAAAGTTTACCTATCGTAAGCAATTTAAACAATAACTTTTTGATAACATTAACCAACTGTTGGTAGCTAGTGGCCGCTTTTTATCGACATCCTACATACATAGGTGCTCTTCGATGCGAGAGACAAAGCTGAAATGCACAGGTCCATCATCATCTGCCTAGCCTTTTCCCAACTATGGTGGGGTTGGCTTCCATTCTAACCGGATTTAGCTGAATACCGCAGCAACGTAGAAAAATGCAGAATGAATGTAGTGTAGCACAGGTATTATGATGTCAAAGTTGCTCTACCAGTGGCTAGCTCCAGTGATACGGCCGCACTTCAACTCGACATCGACAACATTCACACTTGGAGCACTATCAACAACCTCAACCTAAACATTAGTAAATGCGCGGTCATGACCTATTCAAAAGCCACACAACATCTACACTATGAATAATGAACCCCTGAAACGCGTCTTAACCGTTCGCGATTTGGGTGCTCACTTCGATCCACATCTTACATTTAACCAGCACATAATACAGACCTGCAACAAATCCCGCAAAAACTTAGGTTTTGTCTTGCGTCAGGCCAAAATTTTCAGCGATCGTCAAGCCATAACCATATTGTATAACTCCTTCATTCGCAGTTTGCTAGAGACTAACAGCACAATCTGGAACCCTCATGAAGGAATGTATACACTGGTCATCGAAAAGATTCAGAAGTCTTTTGTCCGCTACCTGTACTTAAAAGTTTATGGTTATTACCCGTACATGTACCCAACACCATTTGTGCTGGGTATGGTGGGGTACCAAAGTTTAGAAGTAAGGAGAAATCTTAGCCTGGTTAAATATTTCATCCGCCTAATTCGTGGTACCCATTTCAATTCTTCCTTACTTCAGTACATCTCCTTTAACATCCCACTAGCCATTAGACACACACTTCGCCCTCGCCAACGTCCTCTATTCGAAATACCTCAAACTGGTACCATAACCCTTAAGACCAGTCCATTGTACCTAGCCCTCACCCATATCAACAACATTCTGTTATATGATGAGTCCTCAGATGTCTTCGCGAGTACTGAACTGGAATTCCTGCACACTGCTACTCGATACCTGGAGTCCATTGCCACTCCCAGTACAATTTCCTAAGAGTAGTTTAATTAAATAAAACAGTTTCTTGTTATTAATAATTCTATTTATATTTAACCTAATTCTGTCTTATTTTGTCTAATTTTTATCTTATTTTATCTAATTTTTGTTTCATTTTATTTAATTTCATCAAAATTTGTCCATTTTTATGATAACTTCATTTTTATAATTTTTATGATTGTATGACATTGTGTAACTATAATTACTAATCTTGACTAATAACTTGTATGTGTGGTGCAAACCGTTAATGTAAGTTGGTTATTAATAAATAAATAAATAAATATTTGGGATATTTCATTTTTGGGGAGTATGGAGTGCAGATTATCCTACATTGTTGTTGAGTTGTTTGTAGTCTTTCCATTAGGAATTTCTCAGTAACATCCAGGAGTCAGCCCGGTTAATGAAAATCGGATCGCCCCCTATTATAGTATTTTTATTTCAGGAAGCGACATGCGCTTTACTTGTGGTTACCAAGTGTACAAACACGCTGTGAATGTGTGTGTAAGCGCAGGAGCTTTCGGCACCATCCGAGTCCAACACAATGGCAAAGACAGATTCACAGCGTGTTTGTATACTTTGTTACCACAAGAAAAGCGCGCGTCGCTTCATAAAATAAAAATACTGTACATGGGATTTAAACATTACGGGCGAATTGTGGATATACCATAGGTACACCTCTATCTCACCCTTTGAGGAATGCAGGCGTGATGTTATTTTATGGGATGTTGTCATAATTATCCAGTAGAAAAACTTGAATAGCAAGGGGCAGTTAAAGAGTAGCAATTTAATCAACGCAACAACGCAGCAACGACAAAATGAACAAGCTGGTTAGGTTCCGTGAAAACTGGAAGGAGGACGCGTGGGCTCGCGAAACGTGGACGGCGTGGCAGGAGGCCTTTGCCCAGTAGAGAGACAAGGAAGGACAGTAAAAAAAATCCATGACTTTCGGGCCTTGCGATGTATTCTGGACAAATATCACCGTGATTTCTTAGGTGAAGTGAGCTGTCATTTCACCAGATGCTAGGGATTGACACTATTGGCAGCTCACTTTACCTATGTTTTCACTGTGAGATTTTTACAGAATAGATAAGAAAGAAAGAAAGAAAATACATTTATTTGCGGCAGACATGACGCATAAAAAGAACAAACACACAAAAAAAGAAAATAAGTTGGGGGTAAACATGCGTCACATTCACGCAAAACGGCCATCGCTCAGCATAATGCTAAGACCCTATACGAGACAGAGCCCCAGCGCTCCGGGTTTTCAGCGAGCGGCAGCGTTGATGTGATGACGTCAATCAGTGCAGCATGCAATTATACATAAAAAGATAAAAACAACAATTAAAACATGAAATAAAATAAAATAAACATAGGTAACAATATAGATAACAATATAGATGACGGCATGGTTGGCGCAGTGGTTAAGCGATTGACTAGCTGCTGCGCTGCGTGTCGCGGGTTCGATTCCCGCACGGAACAAATATTTGTATGACCAATTAGTTGTTCCGGGTCTGGCTGTTTGTGTATATGAGTTTATATGTCTGTAAACGCACCCACGACACAGGAGACATTTTTCAGAGAAATTGTTCTGGGGCAACGTTTTATTAAAATATCTAAATATATATATATAGACCGCAAGGTAACAAGTTTTCATTAGCACTGTAGTCTGTAATACATACTTGTTCAGAGTGAATGATAGATATAAGTTTATTTGACCTTTGGGATTAATAATGACAAGATTACAGAAATATTGAGAAGAAGAAGACGTGAGCTTATGTATGTACAAAGGTATTAAGCATCAACTGTAGAAATTATTATGACGTTGGTTTTTCAATAATTATAATCAATGTTAGATAAAAACGCCGTTCAGATTATGCGTAATCATTTAATCATCATCATCATCATCGTCATCTGCCTGCCTTTTCCCAACTATGTTGGGGTCGGCTTCCAGTCTAACCGGATGCAGCTGAATACCAGTATTTTACATGAAGCGACTGCCTATCTGACCTCCACAACCCAGTAATGCGTAATCATTTAATATGGGTAGAAAATATATTTTTACTCTATGCACCGTTAAACCGTTAAATTTTGATAGTTTTAATCCTTAAAAGGGGTCATTGTACTCATCATTCGTAAAAGGATTAAAATGATCAAAATTTAACGGTGTATACTGTGATTCTAGTGTCTATCGTAATCACTTATTTACCGGATAACAAAATAAATTGATCACTTTAGATGATATTCCGCCATTTTCAAGATAAAATACCAATAGACACATTCTTCAAGAAAAAATTTCTACCGCATAAAAAATTTAATGTAATTCTTACCATTTTCGTTTCTTATCCTGTTTATCCACATTTATTTTTGTCATATATTCGAAAAATAGTGTCTGCTCAATAACGTAAATAACGCAATGAATGTTGTTGAACCGTCAAAATGAAACCCATTGCTACTGATAGTGTGTTACGCAACTACCCCGATGTGGTTTTAACCATAATTATTATTCTGATTTAAAAGAGTGTCCATGGAGTTTTTTGCCCGTTCTTCTCCATAGGTACCTACGCTTTGGAATGGGCAACTAGCTTCATTTTTCTGACTGACCGACCCCTTGACAATTCAAAAGTACCTGTAATTGGTTTAATTGAAATAAATACTTTGAGTTGAGTTTGAGTTTGAGTGGTGAAACTAAACATCACTCATCCCACATTCCACATACCTACCTACACCTCTCCTCATGTTAATTTGTCTCATTAAGTCAAAGTTAAATCCTTTATTTCAAATACGCTATGTGCCTATTTGAAACAACGAACGAACGTCAAAATCTACAAAAACTTTTAAGTAATTGATTCTAGTCGCTCCTTCCAAAAGTTAGTTTCGTATGGAGAAGAATGGGTAAAAAACTTCACCGTTATTCTATTGATATACTTAAAGTTCCTTCTTACCAACGGACAAGAACACGTTAGTCCTAAAACTAATTAGTTAACTCCAGGTCTTCAAGACATTTTTCTAGAAGTTTCCAACAACCGTTTGTTGTTTATGCGACGTGTAATGAGGGGCATTGTATGAGGACAGGTGCGGGGCGCGGGAGCCGCGGGGGTGTGGCTAAAAGCTTTGCAACATTAGTTCCCATCAACTGCGAATGCGATACAGACTTAACGGATTTGGAAGATATGGGCAAGAAGTTGCAGGAGCATGTCTTGTGATTTTTATACAGGCGCGGCGTTATAATTATGAACTACCGCCTCTGATATCCACCAAATGTTTACAAGTGGAAAGCTAATATTATTTCTTACATCGTCATCATCATCATCAGTCTATAAAAGTCTACTGCTGACCATAACCTGGATTGTTGGTTACAAATTCTAGGGATTTCGGTTTACCCATGTTTATTACCTACAACATGTGATTGAAAACTAAAATGGCGCAATGTGGATGTACTGCTGTAATTGTATTGATCTACCCATTTATGTGAAACTTGCAAGTCAACTCACCTGCAGTGTCTAATCAAATGTCCTTTATTCCATTCACTCAGGTGCCATCTAAGCGGGTGCTCAATGTGGAATACGTCATCTATTCAAATTAGGCCAAGAATTAGCACTTTTCGAACGTCGAAATTAAAGAAATTTATTAAAATAAAATTAGTCATTAATTCAACCCAGTTCCCCAAAACGCCCGCCCTTCACAACTTCCTAGTGCTTTCGCTAGAAAGAAGTGGCACAACCAACTCCCCAGCAGTCGTACTTGCCACCCCTTGAAATTAAAAATGCATACCGCAAGGTTTTCGAAGCAAACAAGTTTCTCGGACAAATTACCACAATGCGCTTTCCTATATATTTTTTCTAACAAACTACGGCTTTTCGTTACTCAGTCTCGTACTATGCAAAAGGCTTGAAATTCTTCATTCCCGTGTGTTACTGAGGTCTCGCACCGTAACCGGCTGTTCCCACAAAGTTGTTCCTACACTTTTATTATTCTGTGTTTGTGTGCCTCCGCGGATTTCCGAGCTAATACCAAAGTTACCCGATTTTAAAACATCGCAAGGCATTAGGATCTTCCAGTTTCACAAAGAATTTATTAAGGTTTGTGAATAGTTGGAGGACCGGGGACAGTTCTGGTTTTAAGAAACTTGTTCTATGTTACCCTTTGGGAAAAAAGGGCAACATAGAACAATAAATACACAATTTTTTACCGAAAAAATGACTTCGATTCCGTCTTTTTTTTTCGTAGTCGATAATTTTTAGTAAAAATGATAATTAACCTGTTAAAATAACTCATAAGCTTTTGGAAATAATAAACAGAATCCAAATCGACCCATAAACTTCGGAGATGTGTCAAAAAATAGACAGCAAATCTATTTTTATTTTTTTTTATTTTATTTATTTAAAAAAAATTACAAGTTCCATAACTTAAACAAAGCACACAATTAGACCTCTGGGGTCTGTCTTAGCATGCCATGGCCTGAGATTTGATCAGATCTATAAACTCTACTTAAAAAATTAAAAATTTGAATAACATGAAAAATGTTATTGATAGACCCCCCCTTTTGAAGTTTATTTTCGACATATTTTCATGAATATTCAGAATATTACGGGCGGTCACATGCGCATGGGCGACATTGTATATATAGAATATACTTTTTATTATGAACACCATGCACATGACAGATATGACTGGATTACTGCCCGCTTCCTCTCACAGAGAGGAGTCCTGTATGCAGTGGAAACGCTTAAGATTGTTACAGATAGATAGAAAATCAAAATCTAAAATTAAGGAACAATAATCTCGAAACAATAAGCGTAACTACGAAATAAAATCCCAATAAAATCATCAACGAAAACTACGCGCTACTACTACGCGCGCGCTGCTACTATGTGCTTACTAACTGCAAGTACGCAATCCACCAAAATCCCATACAAATAAACAATCCACAAAACAAATAGGAAATACTTACATAACTTGCCTTTAATCAGTGGAGCGATATACAAATTTTATCTCGGCAGTTTGGTGGCGAAGTTCCACAAAATAGATATGTACAGAAGGTTGGCTCTATAAAACGAGACAAATCAGGTCCACATACACATAGATACTTACGAAGATCTCGAATTATTTCAAACGAATGCCAGTCGCGAATACGCTTGCACTCGCTGTATAGTTTGTTCCAAAAGTCATCATCATTCTCCTGCCCCTATCCTAATTTATTTGGGATCGGCGCAACATATCTTCTTCTTCCATTCTTCTCTATTAGTCGTCATCTCGGTAGTCACCCTCTTTCTAACCATATCATCATTCACACAGTTCATCCACCGTTTCTTATAGCCATCGACATTCATGCTCAAAACTTTCCTCGCTACCTTTTAAAGTCTGTTTCAAAAGTATTTGATGAAAATGTAAACAAATGGATCAGCAAACGTACCTGTGGACGCCAATTTGTAGTGCCACTGACAAATTGAGTGCTTTGATTTGATTAAAAAAGTTTAAAATCTTCTAAATAAAGATGAAAGGGTTCTTAATTTCTTCAACTGTGTAAGATTTTAACCGAACACGTAGACAGGCTAATTTTTATGAAAATGAATAGTTTATTCACACGAATCACATTTGTCCGAAAAATCAACCGAATGGGCGATACCGACCACATTAACGCCACGTCGCAGCCACAACGCAACCACCATTGAGACCGCGCACTAGCAACCGCACATATCGTAAACACGACAATCTGTCTGTCTGCAAATACTAGCCATAACGTAAACGCATTGCAACTACTAGCGACAACGCAACCACATCGAAATTTTGTAGGTACCACGACTGCAACATGCTGTAGGGACACTATTTCGTACGTAGCCACTGCTTGCCCACATATTATCGCTACGATGTGGTTTGGTTATGGCACGTTTGATCGGACCCTACTGGTACACCAAACCCTGCCCAAACGAGTCGTCAATGAAAAGTCAAAGGTCTTTAAATATGGTAAAAAATGTAGGTACATAAATAAGTTTTGATAAACAGGTCTCCCCGTCAATGTTGTTGATGAAGAATAATGAAATATAATATTCACAGATGAAATGCCTTGCCATTTCATCTGTGAATATTATATTATCTGTGACTTGCACACTCAATAATGGGCCCCCGAAAACGTTCATTAGCACACAGTGTCGTAGCAACAAGGGGGCAACATGTCCTGAGGTGCTTGTGACGTGGTGAGGTATTCCCCGGCTATCAGGACTATCCTACTATTAGGGGGTGGACTACTAGTCCATCCCCAAAAAAAAAAGAAAAATTATTCGCTTTACCTTACCAGGAAAAGCGAATAATTTTTGTTTTTGCTCTTAGTCAAGAGATTTACTGAGAGCCATTCCATTACCAAGCGAAGCGCGTATTCAGCTCTTTGTTTTGCCTTAATCCAATCGGCGTCGTAAACTATCAATGCCGTCTCATCAGCATCAGTAAATATATTACAGTTCGGAACCTGAGCTTGACACAGATCGTTAATATATAGAAGGAAGAGTGTGCGCCCAAGGATGCTTCCCTGTGGGACACCGAAATTGATAGTTTTATGATCACTCCTTAAAGAATCAATTTTTATACATTGCGTACGATTGCATAAATAGTCTCTAAAGATATTCAACATCGATTCGCTCAAGCTTCGCGACAAGAGTGGGATCAGATACCGTATCGAACGCTTTGGAATGTTCAAGAAAAATGCCGTAGCATTTCATTTTCCCATCCAATTTATCAACCAGTGTTTTCGTATAACGTTAACAACAGCATCCTCCGTTGATATACCAGATCTGAATCCATACTGGTTCGTCGCAATGATTTTGTGCTTACTCAGAAAATATATCAGACAATTGCAGAGCATTCTTTCAAGGGCCAATCTTTGGGCCGATAAATTGTGACACTAGCCCTGTCTCCACCCTTAAAAATGGAATGCACCACAGCTTTCTTAAAAGCGTTTGGGAAAACGCCGGAATCAATAGCTCAATCATAACAGGGGTAGAAACATGTCATGTCTTTGAATCTTTAGTTCCATTTCGAGACTTTTTATGACATGGACATTGATTTATAATAACAACGTAAACTAATTAGGGATTTTGTAAACAGTGTACAGTCATTAGAATAAGTTAATAATATTAATATGTTGCAATAGTTGATCATATTACTTTCAAAAATAAATAATGTGTAAAAGAATGCTTGTAAATTTATACTGTATGACATAGAAATGTTGAATAATCATGTAATAATATAGTACAAAAAGGCTTTTGCAAATGAGCAGTTAACAAACTTGGAATTAACAAAAATGTGGCAAAGGAAAGAAACAAAAATACACAAGAAAAGTTAAACGAACAGTATTCTGCATGTTTCTCGTTAAAAAAAAGTATATGGAACAGTAATTTTAATATCAAGTCATTGTTTTTTAATCAGAGCTAACAGACACTTTGACGATTTAATTTGAGTACGTGACCCGTGATTTACCTGACATTATTACCAATAAATGTATAATATTATTTGCAGATGACATATTTATCATATTGACATACGACAACGTAATAATAACAATTTTGACATTGAAATAAATAATACTATTGATTTAATTATAGGGTGGTTAGCGAAGAACAATTTACAGGTAAATATCGGTAAGACGACTTTTATGCAATTTCAAACCCGTGGATCAAAGATCGTCCCAAATAGACATGGGTAGTTCGTGAGCGAGTGATAGATAAGAGCTAGCTCTTTTCAATTCACGTAGCTCTCGCTCACTCACTCGGTCGCTGGATAGCTCACTAGCTCAGTTAGCTCACTCAGACTCACTAGCTCAGGACTTCAGCAAAACCAAACACAGCTACAAAAAAAGAAAAAAAAATCTTTATCGCTACGCATGATAATGAACTAAACAACGGTAACAAAGAGTCTAAACTTCCACCAAAGAGCTATTGAAAATTGAAATGCAATGACTTGATTGAGCGGGCCAAGCCGTTTCCTTCGATGCGCGTACGGTGGCGTCAGTCAAATGAGCTAACAGTCGGCGTCTGATCACTGAGCTACAGAAGAGCTAGTGAGCTAGAAGAGTGATATAGCTCTTTAGAGTGAAAGAGCTAATCACTCTTTTTCTTTTCGCTATTTCGCCCATGTCTAGTCCCAAGGCATATTTCATATTACGGCACAAAAATCAACGAATCCAGCAATGTCAATTTTTTAGGATTCACCGAGGACAAGTACCTAGATTGAAAAGCACAATGTTGATGGAGTCTGCAAGAAAGTTAACTCTTTCGTGTATGTTTTAAATAGGCTAAGAACTACATCTACCCAACATACGGTATTGTTCTAGCTTATCATGGGTATGTAGCTTCCGTGTTACGATATGGGTTGATACTATGGGGAAACTCAACGGACAACCAGCGGGCCTTTATATCTCAAAAACGTTGCATAAGAGCTATTGTTCGAATTCCTCCATATGAGTCTTGTAAACCTCACTTTAAAAAACTCAAAATATTACCACTACCAAGTATGTACATTTTTGAAATTTGTGTGTTTGTAAAATCTAATCCTAACCTGTTTGTGAAGGCTCGTTTCATTTATAAACGTGATAATATAATACCCTCGTAGTTCAAGACATGGTCAACGACTGGTGTTAGATCAAAGACTGCGGTGTTTAATAAGAATTGTTTAGATATGAGTGTTAAAATTTATAATACGTTACAAACAACCATCCAAGATATTCCTCTACCAAAGTTTAAGAAAGTGCTTATGCAACTTCTAAAAAAAAATATTTACTTTGTAAACGAATGGTTACAGGAATAATATATTTATTTTGTGTGTAAAAGTGTGACATTGCCTAACGTTAAAAAAAAAAATCTGACTTTGTATTTGTAATGGACTAACCAGGTACTATATTATTGACATGCACGCCGAATTTTGAATTTGTGAATTCTTCCGTACGATTTCCAGCAAGAAAAGTTATTGGCTTTCGCGAATATCCGGGCACCGTAGAACTGCTTCTTCTTTGATGGTGTCAGATGCTCATCAACATAAATTGGTTTCCTTTCTCCAGGTACGCGAATTGAATGGGAGTTTAGCTTGTCAGCTACTGGGCATTCTTTGTTAAAGCGCCGCACTTTCTGCAGAAATTAATTTCTTTTCGGAACTGATATAAACTCTGCCACGATGGGTCTAGGACTTCACGAGATCAGGTAAATTTGACGCCTGAATTTCTACGTTAACAACTTTTCCCACAGCTGACACCATGGCTTTGAGATCCTCTCAGCTTTTTTTAGCTTTTTGCGGAATGTTCCTGAATTCAAGAGTTGTCGGTCGCGACTGGAGCTGCAGGTCCTTGATATACATATGGTTCCAGCTGATAGATACGATAATCACTTTCTTTTTTATGGTTCTCTATGTCGGCTACTGTTTTTTATATCTTCATAGCACGAATTCACAAACACCATACCGCGGTCTAGTTGAAGGTTTCCGAATTTCAGAAAACTGGATTTTCAGATAACTCAAATCTTTAGTAAGTCTAGATAAGACCGCATCATGCTCAGATTTCCAGTTTGCGAGACGGTCATCTTTCTCTGTCTTCCAAGAGGTAAGCATTTGCATGATTTCGCTTTTGAAATTATTGAAAGTCTGCGTGAATTGGTTTGTTTCGCAGTTGGGCGGATCCTATATACGCTGGCGAATGTTTCTCAACTTGGTTTCCTTCCGATTCTACAGTAGATGTTAGATCCGATTCGGACAATGATTGCCCCGTTCGAAGTGTTTTTGTTGAAAGTGGTGTTCGTTGAATATTCTTATTAGAAACCAAACATTACTTATGGACGAACTTTTGATGGTTTACCGAAGACTAATAATACTGGTAACTTATTTATTCGTATTATCGTTACTGGAGTCGCTCAATTTAACCACAAAAAAAGCTAAAATCATTTGTGGAAGGTAGATTGGAACCCGCGACGTTGATCTTCTCAGTCCAACGCTTGGACCGCAGCGGTCCTGCGGTCCAAGCGTTATTACCATCTTTTCAGTATTCGTCGAAAATTACGTTCGTTATGGTTCGCAAGTGACGGATAAATGTATATGAGTAAGGATTTATGGAGTGACTTTTATAGATACTCAATGTCACGGTACTGACGAACAATCACTCGCACCCACGTTGTTTTATTTAGGTTATTTAGTTATCCTGCTTGCAAAAATCACTCAGCACTAGCATAATTATTTTTATACACTAAGAGAGATAAGAGTAATACGCATAATTTGGCAATATTTACAGTACTTTTGTGCACTTTGATCCGTTTTTAAACACAGTGATTGCACGAATACGTCTGACTCGCACGGGCGCACTGGGGGATCATTAATTTCTATACATATAATAAAATCGTAGCGAAGTTAAATCTATACTGTGGATGTGTGTGTTTTTTTTAAAGTAATTTTTGCAAGGTCTGAACGAACGAAATTTTTTGTTTTATTATATACACTTTGACATTAATGGATTTTATATATACTATGACATTTGCTTACTTTGTAAAGTATTCTATTATTTTAATTATTGTGAATGTGAAGACTATGTGGGTCATTTTATTTATATTATTTTTAATTTTTCTCTCTGTTCTGTTAGTTTTTGTCATGGTCTGGCAGTTTGAGTAATTAATGTGGCCTACCCAAATGTCCTTTCTTTGGTATAGTTCGTCGAATCGTCGAGCTCCTTAAGTTTTGAGTTGAGCTGCACGATTTCTGACAAATGCGTGCACTGGCTGGACAGGTCCTCTCAATCTGTGTGGTTCTTTCCTCAAAAGACCATCTCAGACATCGACCTGCATGGTCTTCATATGATCTGACCAAGATTATGTCTGGACTTTAAAAGAGACTGTGACCTCTGAGTTTGTTTCGGCCTTTCTTCTCAGAGTAGTCAGATAGGAAACGCCGACCTCATCTAGTTTTAAAATATGATTGACGTGTAAAAGTGTTTGTACAAACCTACTTACAAAAATAAAATCATTTATCATTTATAATTTAACGAACGAACGGTCTAGGTCTAATGCCGAAAATATAATTTTAAGAATTCTTGTCTGTTTATTCTGAATGTTTGTTCCAAATTCACACAAAATCTACCGGGTAGATTTTGTTTAAATTTTGCATAGATATTTTCTATAAGTCTGATCAGTCTGTAGGTTATAAATTATCGCGCTATTTGCTACGGGGAATAAGCAATATTGCAATTTGTTTGTATTCTCCTATAGTTTACCGCAAATTGTAAAAAGACGAGCCCAAATATTGCAGATGGTTACAGATTTACCTTTTTAAATGATTAACATCACGCTTTACCTTTATATTTATACAGGGTAGATTTTTGAGATGGGGCAATAAGGGCAGGTACCTTAACTGTAGTCGCTACAAGAAAACGGTCTAAAGAGTTGGAGAGAGACTACAGTACTGTTCTTAATTAGAGACTACTGTTCTTAGCTTTGAATCATTTTGATCATTCTCAGATTTTGAGAAAAATGTCCAGTCAGCAAGAAAATGGGAAATTTTCACAAAAAGAAAATTTTGATGCCAATCAAAAAATATTTTTTATTATAACCAAAGGGTTATAATAAAAATAAATATCTATGGTGATGTGACTGTTAATGAGAAATCCCGTGTGTTTACAATCAACATTTATAAATATATTATTTTAGTGATAGCTGCCGATCCATTCTGTAAAAATCTCACCGTGATAAGTTAGGTGAAGTGAGCTTAGAGTGAGCTGTGAATAGTGTCAATCCCTAGCATTAGTGGGAATGACAGCTCACTCCACGCTCACTTCACCTAAGTTTTCACGGTGAGATGGTTACAGAATCGCACTGCTGTTCGTCAGGAATCATCTGTATGAAAGCATCAGTCAGTGTACCATTACGTAGTATTATACATAGGTACAGGAGCGCAGGCGTTCATTAATTCACTAAAAACGTAAAATTTCGCAAGCAATGGGAAATTACTACTGAAAGCAGCAGCTTTCAGCTGAGCAGCAGCTCAGGACGAGCTGCTTCTCACATGGACAACTGTACTTCACTTCCTCCCGCGTCACCTGCCCTGACTCTACGAGACCCCTCCCCTCGTGCTTCGGAAAGAAAGAAAGAAAACGTATTTATTGAGACTCGTACAGGAATACAGCACGTTAAGCGTTGGTACCGGCTGTCATTCTTGGATCTTTGACAGTCATTACGGATCGTCAGAAGCCTGAAACTCTGACAACCAGTCTTACTAAGGGGTATCGTACGTATTACCTAGTAGGTAACTGGGTTGTAGAGGTCAGACAGGCAGTCGCTTCATGTAAAATACTGGTATTCAGCTACATCCAGTTAGACTGGAAGCCGACCCCAATATAGTTGGAAAAGGCTAGGCAGATGATGATGATGGTTGTTATTTTAGTTAATTGTGGTGTCTTACGACTTTCACGCGAACAAAGTCGCCGCCAGAACCTAGTGACTAGATAACACATTATTATGCGTACAGTAACGCTCGAAACTCCAGTGGCATGCTAAGGACATTTTGGTATGAACTGTGCGAGCACGATACGCGTGTTGAGTAAAATAACATTATATTTCTGTTGCAATTAGAATACGCGTCATAGTGGCAACCTGAGGGGCAATTCTCGTAATTTTAAGAACGTTCACAGTCTGATCTGTCTCAATCTGTCAAAAATTACATCTAATTTCTCTACATTTTGACAAGTTTTTGACATGTGTTAGTCGCCGAGATGAGATTGCGACTAGATTTTGAACGTTTTAAATTACGAGAATTGGCTTTCAGTTCTTACCATTGCATTGCTAAAATTCGCGAAAATGTAACATGTGCTGGTAGCTGTTTTGGCTAAGCAATGGATTCACGATCAATGAAGTCTGAGTTCGTTGTCTTGAGGACGCAAGTGCCGAGGGTTACGGAGCAATCCACATACAAAAGAAAAATAATTTCCCTCATGTTGGGGAATATTTTAGCCGGCGTACATCCGAAGTAGAATCCTGCTACCATTCGTACGAACTAGAAACGTTGGCTGTCGTACGAGCGGTAGAACATTTTAGACATTATTTGTACGGCCGACATTTCACAGTTTACACGGATTGCAACTCACTCAAGGCGTCTAAATCTAAGGTAGATCTTACCCCGCGTGTACATCTTTGGTGGGTTTTTCTGCAAGCCTATGATTTTGAAATTATTTATCGCGAAGGTCGCGGAATGGAGCATGCTGATTACTTCTCCCGTAATCTTCCGTCTAGCGTAGGTCGTCCAAAACTCTTACAAAACATGTTCAGTTCGTAGAGTTACATCAAGGTTGGCTTTCTGTTGAACAGAAACGGGATAGTGAAATCCAGGCCTTAATAACTAAACACAATAACAATGAGTTTCCAGATTTAATAGGGCACACTTACGACGTTAGGGACAGTATTTTATAAAGAAAACTTGTACGCAATAAAACTATATCATGGTCAAACAAAACAAAAAAACTGTATCATGGTCAAACAAAAAAACTATATCATGGGTACCGGTCGTTCCTCCCTCGTTGATTTGGACACTCATTAACCACGTCCATAGTGAAATACAACACCTTGGTAGTGACAAAACATTAGACAAACTGTATGAACAATACTGGTTTCCCTAAATGTCTAAATGCGTGCGAAAATTTATTGATTCGTGTATAGTTTGCAAATCGTCAAAAGGACCATCGGGAGCTCAACCGGTTCAGTTACACTCGGGAGAGCCGTTCTTAACTGTAATATTTCACATAATTAGGGAAAACGAAAATTTTATCAGCCTAGGGTAATTTAGGAACAGTCACATGTGGTACAGGGAAACTAAGCGCTAAGAGCGATCGTAAAGAGTATTGCTCAGTCATCATAGATGCATTTGCCAAATATGTTTTACTAGAGCACACATTATCACTCGATACTACCAGTGCAGTCCAAGCTATAGAAAAAGCTGTATGACTTTTTGGAGCACCTAATCGCGTTATTGCCGATCAGGGTCGTTGCTATATTAGCACCGAATTTAAGAACTTCTGTAACGATCATAAAATTGATCTACACCTTATAGCAACCGGTTCAAGTAGCGCAAACGGACAGGTTGAGCGCGTTATGCGAACATTAAAAAGCTTGCTCTCAATAGTCGAAAACGAGTGCAATAAAACGGGTTCCCTCTATCTGGCAGAATCTTGATGCTCCGAAATTTATTTGGCATAACACACTTCACTTAATGTTCTTTATACGAATATTTTTAAGGCATAAAAATTATTCAATATAATTGTTGTTTGGCGAATGTTTATATGTCCGAATTTACCATGGCATACTTTTAAGATAGCAGAATTTTATTTGGCATTACCTTTAACAAAGTTAAAATTGAATTTCGTTTAGCATAACTTTCACTTCGCACACTATGAAGATGGCAGAATTTCGTTTGGAATAATTTTATTAGGCACATTGCCATTTCTAAATAGCATTTTTAACCTTAAATTAAAATATGGTCGTGAAAAGTCAATAATATGTTGTGCTACAAAAGTTAGTGACAGAAACGAACCGCTGCAAAGCCGACTCCACGTAGTCTTGTCTGCCCTACCCCTAGAGTGTAATTTAAGCCCGCGTAGGCGTGGAGGGGCGAGGTGGCCCGCGCGCTGAGGAGCGGGTTGTATTAACGCTCGCCGCCGAAGCTTCGGTGGTGGGCCTTAAAACTATCTGCGACGATAAGCTTGCGTGGAACCGCCGGAGCCCCGCAGCGCCGGAGCTGTGACAGAAACCATGCCTGCTGCATGTTGCATGCTTGCTTGCATGCTGCATACTTGCTTGCAATGAATGACTGAATGAATTTTCTGTAATTTGATAGATGGATCTTTCAATTATTATGGATATGAAATGTATGCCAAAAGATGATTCTAACTGTAAACTTTCTGAGATATGATAGTTCTGCCTTTTTATGACTATCTATATGAAATGTATGCCAAAAGACGATTCTGACTGTGAACTTTCTGCGATATGATGGTTCTACTTTTTAATTATTGTGGATATGAAATTTATGTCTAAAGATGATTCTGACTTACAAAATTATGAGTTTTGAATGAAGATAAATAATAATAATATCCCTGGACATTTTCACACAGCACCATTTGTCCCAAGCTAAGCAACCTAATGCTTGTGTTATGGTAACAAGATGGCTGATAAACTACTTATATACATTTTTTTTTTTTTTTTTATTTGATTTAATTTTTTTTGATTTTGATAAATGAGTGTTTGCCAACCGATTTTCTGCGAAATGAAGTTTATGCCATGCGCTGTTATGCAAAATAACATTATGACTAAAAAAGTTCTGCTATAAAGGGAAGACCCCAATAAAACATAGCGTGACGAGTTGGGTAATATTCAATTAGCGGTTAATAGTACAAAATCCACGGTTACTAAATATTCACCAACGGAACTGATGTTCGGTATTCGTGCACAATCTTGAGGTATGTCTAAATTTCTGCAACACATTCTTACGAGCAAAATAACCGGTTAGACTGAGAATCCGTTAGAGAAAATGCCTCAGATAATATTCAAAAATCAGCAGCAGCAGATCCACAACGGTTTAACCGTGGTCGCTCCAATATCAAACCGTTTGCTAAGGGTGATTTTGTTTTCATTAAAAATAGTGAACCTAATCAGACCAAGTTAGTTATAAACTTTGGAGGACCATTCGTTATAACCACCATTTTAGAAAATGATCGCTATGAACTGAAAAGTCTCAGCGGCTCACATCGTGTTTACACACGAGAATTTGCGTTCAGTACCTCAGAGACACTCCGCCTTACTCGAAATTACCGCAAGTCTATTGAACGAAGAGGAGGCCGAGATAGCGCCGGAAGATGTGTCGCAAGAACAAAATGATCAAGTCGGAGACCTAAGTATCAGAGATGGCAATATCTTGCACACAGACTCAGATACCGCCTCGGCTAATTCTGAAACCCTTACCGCTGGGTCAGATACACCTAGCGTGTATTCTGACCCCGACACGCTAGATGTACAATGTGAAGTCGAAATTCATAATGAGCAAGATTGTCCATAACTAATAGGTACGAGTATGTAATAATTATACATAAAGTAGTGTTTAGTGCTGAATGTGTCACGTTAAGACACTTTGGAATTGGTCGAAAGGATAGTGTCGTCCGAGCCAGCCCCGTGTGGGTGGTTGAAGGGATGCACTCGTCCTGTCCATGTTTGTGATTATATGTCGTCGCAACGTTTTTTTTTGTAACTCGAGAGTCGAGTTCTAATTCTTGAATGTTAAAGATTACACACTGCTTTGGTAAACTTGCCGTAAACGGACTTTTTCATTGAAATGCGCCCAGACATCATCTGGTCGAAAGAACAGTGTCGTCCGAGCCAGCCCCGTGTGGGTGGTTGAAGGGATGCACTCTTTCGGTCCATGTTTGAAGTTTTCTATGCACAAAAGAAAACTTCAAACTTCAACTGGTCGTAGGGACAGTGCCGTCCGGTCCACGTCGCTTTTAGGGCTGGTCGAATTGACACACTCGTCCGGTCGAAGTTGTTGAATGAAATTATACGCCTAAGCGAAAGAAAGATGTCATCTGCAGTGCGAT
This sequence comes from Apamea crenata, assembly GCA_949629185.1. Lineage (NCBI taxonomy): Eukaryota > Metazoa > Arthropoda > Insecta > Lepidoptera > Noctuidae > Apamea > Apamea crenata. The sequence continues at coordinate 19,037,364 of OX451361.1, forward strand.
TCTGTAACCATCTCACCGTGAAAACTTAGGTGAAGTGAGCTGTCATTCCAACTAATGCTAGGGATTGACACTATTGACAGCTCACTCTAAGCTCACTTCACCTAACTTTTCACGGTGAGATTTTTACAGAATCGATCGGCTGGTCCATCAGTTACGAAGGTCAAAGGGATGCATGCTTTCATTTTGCTATAAATGTTTTACGTACTCGTAGTAATCTTCCTGTTCGTCAGGTCGCTTCTGTGGTAGCGAGGCGGGAAAATACAAATTGTCGGTTGAAGGCCGCCACACGCCCACGACGAATCTTTAAAATCCGGCACAATCATACAGTGTTTTGATTTATTTTATGTGTGATCGATTATTCAAGTTATATTTCATTCATTCTAACCTCCTTAATCCACGTGGATGATGGATCAAACTACTGATATAGGTCATCCTGAGTCTATATATTTATTAGAAGTTAAATATTAGTAATTGTATTATTACTTTGTTTATGTGATTATGATGTACCTATTTAATTTAAATATTTTCGGTGTTGGAAGGTGGAAATAAAAAAGTCGTGCTGAATGATAACTTAAAAAAATGTTTATTCGTTTTATTTATTTATAAAATTAGCAAACTTTTATGAGAATTGTGACGTCCCATTCCTGCCTATATAAAAGAAGTTGTAAGGTTCATAAGATTTTTGTTGTATACCCACAATAACATAACAAGGAAAGGATATTCTAATAACACAAATATAATTATTGTTGATACCCACTTATTATAGGTGGCCAGTTCCATGGTGGGCCGAATGACCCCTGACCCTCGGTATTCAGCAGAGTTTATTGAATACTAATAATATATGATTTAGACTTTATGAACATGTTTTATAAGTAACGTCACAATGAATGTATTGAGGTTATAGCTTAAGTGTTAATTTTCTTGACGAAAAAAAGATTGAAACTAAACCTCAATTTAAGATCATTAAATAATTACGGATATATCAATAGGTATTACTAAATATTTAGTTACATCGTCTAATTATTTAAACCAAAACATCTAAATAGGTATTAATATTTTGTATACAATCACTAAACTTGTTGACGATACTGTGTTTTTCTTGAAACTAGAAGGACGTGAGTCAAATTAAACGTCAAGGTATTGCTTTGTGAGATTGCCAATGGAATTTTGGTCGACACTGTACCTAGCTTAGTTAAACTGCTATCTATCAGTGGTTTTTATATTAGAACATTCAAGTAAATAACAAGATAACTGCTTGATTGTCAGCAATTATCGCATTCAGTGTAATGATTGCAATGCATTATAAATGCCCCGGTCAGTTTGCAAACCTGTTAGTCGTTAAAGTACAACCGACCAACTAACATCATGGAGAGAGACCTAACAAACAAAGTTGTCGTGATCACCGGTGGAGCCCAAGGTATCGGCTACGAAATCGCTGACAGGTTCCTTCAAAAGGGAGCCAGAATCACCATCTTACTCAACATCAATGAGAAACTCGGAGCTGAAGCGGTGAAGAAACTAACAGCCAAACATGGTGACAACAAAGCAGTCTTTCATCGCTGTGATGTCACAAAAGACATAGCTACTGTTTCAAAGTGGATTTTTGACTCTTACAAAGTAGACGTTCTAGTCAACAACGCCGGAATACTCAACGACCGTTTGCTTAAGAAGACCATCGACATCAACGTCACTGGGGTTGTGGAATGGGGATTCACCTTTTGGGACCACATGAGAAGAGACAGAGGCGGTAATGGAGGTACAATCATAAACCTCGCTTCCATATACGGCTTCAGAGTTAACCAGTTCCTGCCGATTTACCAAGCTTCGAAGTTCGCAGTTATAGGATTCACAAAGTCATTGGGCCATGTTGCCAACTACGAGAGGACTGGTGTGAGAGTAGTGGCAATATGTCCCGGATTTACTGAAACTAAGTTGACGGAGCAGCCTGCAGCCTGGGACATGGGACAGGATACGGAGTTTGACCAGTTCCTGAAGGCTCAAGCATGGCAGAAAGTGGATTCAGTCGGCAACGCTGCAGTGGAAATCTACCAGAACGCTCCCAGTGGCACAGCTTGGCTCACTGAAGGTGGTAGGCCAATTGTAGAAGTTGCGAAGTACCTCGATATTCCCATTTTGTAACTAAATATTATCTTCGTAAGTATTAAATATTGATTTTTTTATTGAAATGTGCTTTTTATTTTAATATCCTTTTAACTTGAACCTTTTCTGTAAGACATTATGCATTGTTTATTACTTCAGCTGTTAAGTTGCATAATTTAACAGCAACGGTATCTACCAGCACATAAACTCACAGCCAGTTATTTTTTCGTTAAAACATAAGAGGCCTAGCGAATTTAAGCTAAAATTGCGTCATAATCACTAATCCGTTATAACGCGTTACTAATAAGTAATAAGTATGCTGTTAACTTTGGAACGATCCTAAAAAATATCAATATCTTTATGTACACTTAATATCTTTATGTGCCGACAAGGTTCTGCTAAAAGATGCCTTCGACCATACATAACTGGCGAAATGTTTGTGTTTTGCACACCTCTGCTTATCCCTTCAGGCGTGTTATACAAAACATGCTAAGTGTTCAAGGACTTCACATTTTTTTACTTTAGCCGGTATCCCACTGCTGCTGTAGAGCAGTGGTGGCCCAGTGGTCACAGCCAGACAGGCGCTTTACTTTGTGTAAATAATGTCATCACTACAGACTGCTCTCACAACGGTGAAGGAAAACATCGTGAGGAAACTGGCATGTTTTAGAACCAAAAATTCGAAGACATGTGACATCTACTAACCAACACTGGGCCCGTGTGGTGGATAACGGCCCCCTCCCTCTCGAAGATAGGAGGCCTGTGTCCCAGTAGTGTGAACTTCATAGGAGATAGTAGGCCTGTGTCCCAGTAGTGTGAACTTCATAGGAGATAGGAGGCCTGTGTCCCAGTAGTGTGAACTTCATAGGAGATAGGAGGCCTGTGTCCCAGTAGTGTGAACTTCATAGGAGATAGGAAGCCTGTGTCCCAGTAGTGTGAACTTCATAGGAGATAGGAGGCCTGTGTCCCCGCAGTGTGAACTTCATAGGAGAAAGGAGGCCTGTGTCCCAGTAGTGTGAACTTCATAGGATATAGGAGGCCTGTGTCCCCGCAGTGTGAACTTCATAGGAGATAGGAGGCCTGTGTCCCAGTAGTGTGAGCTTCATAGGAGATAGGAGGCCTGTGTCCCAGTAGTGTGAACTTCATAGGAGATAGGAGGCCTATGTCCCAGTAGTGTGAACTTCATAGGAGATAGGAGGCCTGTGTCCCAGTAGTGTGAACTTCATAGGAGATAGGAGGCCTGTGTCCCCGCAGTGTGAACTTCATAGGAGATAGGAGGCCTATGTCCCAGTAGTGTGAGCTTCATAGGAGATAGGAGGCCTGTGTCCCAGTAGTGTGAACTTCATAGGAGATAGGAGGCCTGTGTCCCAGTAGTGTGAACTTCATAGGAGATAGGAGGCCTGTGTCCCAGTAGTGTGAACTTCATAGGAGATAGGAGGCCTGTGTCCCAATAGTGTGAACTTCATAGGAGATAGGAGGCCTGTGTCCCAGTAGTGTGAACTTCATAGGAGATAGGAGGCCTGTGTCCCAGTAGTGTGAACTTCATAGGAGATAGGAGGCCTGTGTCCCAGTAGTGTGAACTTCATAGGCTGATTATGTTATGTATACCCTACTGCTAGGTAAAGTCCTTTCAGGAACTCTTTTCCCGCGCCACTTCGGACCAGCCCTCGCGGTACGCGTACAGGTTATTTCGCCACCGCTTTCCAGGCCGACCTCAGCGACGCCTTTCATCTTCAGGCACCCGTTGTGTGGAGACTTTTACCCAGCGGTCATCGTGCATGCGGCTGATGTGACCCGCCAAATCACATTTGAGCCTGGCAGCCTTCTTACCTACGTATATACCCGTTGGTTTGTTTAAACAACTTATTAGGTACTGTCGACGATACTCTAAAGGAGCTCACTACACCGTGTCATACCATGACTTAAAACTCAAATCATTTATTTCAATTAAACCATTTACAGGCACTTTTGAATGACAAAATTAAATAGCCGGTCAGTTAGTCAGAAAGTTGAAGTTAGCAGCCCATTCCAAAACGTAGATCTTTATGGAGAAGAACGGGTAAGAAACTTCAAGGAGACAGACACACTTTTAAATCAAGATATTATTACAAAATCCTGGGTACATTATTCTTATTGTTTCTATATATGAGAACAATATAAAAAAAAAACCAAAAAGAAACAGTTTAAAATATAAAATTAAAAATAAGCCCTGGCAGTTAAGAGATGATCAGTCTCAACCGACGGCGCCCGTTCACGGACATGACGCGTGAATCAGCACCATCCAGCTCAATCATTTTGTTTTATTACTTTATTGTATTATTACTTTAATCATGGAACCGAATGATCCAACACACGCGCCACCACCAGTGAGACATTCAAGTGCGCATGACATATTCTCAACTGCCAGGCTCTTTCAAGTCAACATCAAAATATCATAATAAACGGTTCCATGGTTCTTACATTTACAAAATTTAAAAAATTCTTCTAAATTATACAAAACTATAGTTTGCAATTTATTTAATTAAAAAATTACTACCAATCAGGAAGAGGTATTTAATATTGAAGTATTCAAGAATTAAATATTGATTGAATAAAATAAACATTACGTTCGTAATTTCAGAAACACTAAAAAAAAGGGCAGCATCTCTTCCAATATTGAAATCGTGATCAACTAGTGAGCTCAAGTGCCAAGTGCCAGCATTAAGCCAAGCATTTTTATCTACGATATACTCATCCAACTTTTATTATGCCTGTCTACATAGTGTGTGTTTAATGCATGTTTTAAATTTCTTCTCGTTTAGTTGAAGAATATCGAGGTATTTTATTATAACATTTTACACAGTAACCCATAAAAGAAGTTTTTACTTTAGACAATCTGAAGCGCGGTTGATCTAGTTTGTTCCTATTCCTAGTGTTAAAATTATGCCTGTCACTTATCTTACTAAAAAGATGTAGATTTTTTCGAACGTACATAATATTTTCGTATATAATATATAGACGAGGAACCGTCATGATGTTATTTTTTTTTAAACAGTTAGCGATTCGCGTCTGCTAAGATTGTAGATGGCTCTGACAGCCCTCTTTTGCAGAATGAAGACTATAGAATCAATATCTGCAGCCCGTCCCCACAGCAAAATACCGTAAGAGATGATGCTATGGAAGTAATTAAAATAGACCAGTCTCGCGGTATCTACGTCCGTTAATTGACGGATTTTCCAAATAGCGTAAGCGGCTGAACTTAGCCGCCCTGCAAGTGATGTTAGGTGAGGACCCCACTGCAGCTTTGAGTCAAGCGTGATCCCCAAGTAAACCGTATTTTTAACTAATTCGAGTATCTCCCTATTCAATAAAACGTGACATTCACTACTTCTAACATTCAGTAAAGCGAATTTAATGCATTTAGTTTTTTTCTCATTTAATACTAAATTATTTACAGTAAACTAATTATGGACCATGACCATAGCATTATTTACGTCGTCAAGCTCCTTGCACGTCTGCCTTCTTTAAAAATCCCAATGAATTCACACCGTTTATTTGAACTTGCTAAAATCTATCATTTAAATATGATTTTATTAAGCTAAGAGCTATAGTTTACTCAGTCCGTAATGCTCAAGTTTCAAGTGCAGTGTTTCGTAATTCACGCAGTCAAATGCCTTGGATAGGTCGCAAAAGATGCATATTGCATATTGTGCCTCTACCCATGCGTTAAAGATGTGTTTTAATAAGGTGACACTGGCGTCTGTTGTACAACGTCCTTTAGTGAAACTATTTTAGTGAAAATATTTTTTAAAAATACAAAGATACAGGTCGATTGACGTATGAAATCTATTATATAAAATTCAAAGTCCTGACTGACTGACTGATACATCAACGCACAGCCTAAACCGCTGGTCCTAGAGACATGAAATTTGGAGGGTGTGGTTCTTAGTGAAAAGTCGGTATCCACTAAGAAAGGGTTTTTCAAAATTCCACCCCTAAGAGGGTGAAATGGGGGGAAAAACTTTGTTTGTATGGAAAATCTTATTCCTTGAGTTAATAAACTTGAAACTTGGCACGAAGTAAATTATGAAGTTTGCCATTTTATTTTTTACTGAACTACCCCCAAAAAGGGGATTGGGGGTTTCAAAAATTGTATGGAAGAATTTTAGCGCGCTGTCCGATTAACTCGAAACTCAGTGTTTATACTTAAAACCAAAAATAAAGAATAACATTTATCAGGGTTTTTCGAAAATCCCCCCTCACGGGTTGAAAAGGGGTAGTTAATTTTACAGGGGAGGGGTGAAAAGCGGGGATACAGTTTATATGAAAAATCTTATTGATTTAGTTATTAAACTTGAAACTTGGCAAAAATACTTGCCTAAGTAAGTAATAAAGTTTATCATTATAAGCTTTTCAAAACTACCCCTCAAAGGGGGATATAGGGGTGTTTAAGTTTGTGTGGAAAAAATTGAATACGCGGTCTGATTAACTTGAAACTCAGTATATCAATACTGAGTTTCGAGTATTACTTACACCACGTACTTATTTACTTTTGACAGAAAATAATTAATAATAAGTAAGTAAAGTAAGTAAAGTTGCAGAAAATTGACCCCTGACGGGGCAAAAAGGGGTAATTAAATTTTTAAGGGGATGATTTGAACTTGAAACTGTATGTTACATTTTCACGCCTAAACTACTGAACTTATGATTTGGCAAAGAGATAGATGGCATCCTGGGGAAACACATACTTTTTATCCTGGTAGCACGTTCCCGTTGGATAATTGAATACGCGGTCTAAAAGAGTGATGAATATACATGTTGATGGATGGAGAGGGAGAGGAAGGCCGAAGAAAAGATGGATGGATTGTGTGAGGAATGATATGAAAGACAAGGGAGTGAATGATAGCGTGACGGTTGACAGGGGAGAATGGAAGAAGAAAACGTGTTGCGCCGACCCCAAGTAACATGGGATAAGGGCAGGAAAATGATGATGACGTTCCCGTGGGATAATTTCTGACATCCAAGCGGGCGGAGCCGCGGGCACAAGCTATTTGGAGCATAATTATGATTAAATATTTAGTTACATTAGTTTAAACTTATCTAAGTCAAACGAATATAACGAAGTCATTATCGGTTATGTTTTTTTATGTTATGAGCAGTGATCGGAGTAGGAAGATTGATTTATGGTACTTGTATCATAAATGTTCACAGAAAAAATAACATGGATAAGTCATTTTCCCGGAAAGTAATTCCGGTATTTCCGGATCCAATTAAATATTGTTAATGTTGGTAGCGATAATTATTACTAATCAATTCAATTTAAAGGAAGGCACCAAAACTAAATTAATGTATTATTTACCTGTTGAGTAATAAAAACAATCAAATTCCGATCGAAGCATTAATAGATTTTCAATATTTTATTTTTAGCCTTTAATATTATGGCTACAACTTTTTATAAATTGTTGCACTTAAATTTCAATATTTTCATAGTGGTCATGGTCATTGACATTAAGGGTAGAATAAATAACAATAAGGATAAAAAATCAACAGTGTTTATTGTTAAATATGTACATTTTACATAAAAAAATTATCAAAAATAAAATTCATGTTTTTAATCTTCATCGATTACAATGTTAGTATCCAGGTAATCTTGATCTTTACAATTTAAATAAATAACTATGAGTTTCTCTATATTTTCTATTTTCAACTTATTTCTTTTAACATATAAAGTCCATTTATAGATGGAAAAAGACCGTTATACACCTGACGATGTCAAAGGAGCAAATTTAAAAAAAGGTATTAAATTATGTGCTTTATTTTTTCCAATAGTCTCACTATATTCCCTAAGTGTGTCTAAATCTGAATATATTTTCTGAATTGCACTCATTTAAAGCAGCTCTAACTTGGTCAAAAGCTAAAAGTGAATCTGTCAGGGATAAATTACGCTTTTGCAATTCTTTATGATAAAATAATTGTGTTTGATGTAATTTAAATCTTCTTTTAAGTTTTCTTTTTCTATAATATTTTTTGCGTCTCGGACAGATACCGCATCAGAGCTGCTTCAACAAGATAATACTTCTTTGATTTTATCAAAGTGTTCAGCGTAGTAAAATGCTGCCTCTAACCAAGTGACCCATCTGGTAACCACTGGTTGGGCAGGTAGCGGCAAATCTGAATATTTTTCTTTTAAAATTTTGACTCTGCTTGGGGCTTTCAAAGATACCTTTTTAACATTTGCTATTAAAATGTGGACATCGTGATATTCTAAAGCTAATTTTCCTGAGCAAATTAGGTTAGAATATCACGATGTCAACATTTTAACGCGTATCTGAATACGCGATGAAGACAGTGCGCAAAACATGTTACGTGCTTCATTTCAGGTAAGTATTTTTTTAAATTTCGTCCTCCAGGCAGCATAATATATGCTACGCTATCAGTGCAGAGTACAAGAACGTTACCTACCTTCGATTCAAAATAATCTTCCCATAAATTTTCTTTTTTAGATTCCAGAAGTCTAGGTACACAAGCCAGGGTCAAGTAACGTTTTCTCAACAAACAAAGAAGCGCACTACGAACCGCGTAAACGAGTGAGCTACCAGGGGGGGGGGGCCTAAAAAGGCCACTTTGGCAGAATCATAATAGGATAACAATATGAATAATTAAAAATCGTAAAATGGTCACAAACTGAAAATTAATTACCTATATGATCTGTGTGCAATTCATATCACGCAATTCACCTGTTCGACAGTTTTGTATGGAAATACGTAAAATGGTCCACCAATTTGTACACCAATTATGATTGATATGAAATGAATCGTAGGTTATTAAACTATTATGTGTAACCATTTAACGAAAATTAGAGGAATTGCTAATGATCTGCTGGGAATTCAGGAAATGAATAGCTTTTAGAGTTATTGCTTAAAGTGGCCTTTTTAGGACCCCTGGCATGTCGTCGCCGGGCGTACGCATTGTTTTGATAACCGGTTAGTGCACCACCCATGATCCGTTGCTCTAATTGGTCGATGGGTTGTGTCAAATCGTGACTGGGTAACGTTAACAAAAATTATGATCAATATAATATTGCTCATTTTAATGCAATTCCTACCTAAGTTCCGGTTTTTTTTAATAATCAACCAGTTCCGAAAATACGGAGGAATGTCCATATTAATATATACGTTTCGGATCAATGATCAATGACCCCAATTCAATATACCTACTCCGATCTCTGGTTATGACGCAAAAAGCGTAATGTTTAAATATTTTTAAAGATTACGTACTTACATATTTGCTTACTTGTTGTAGCATTTAGTATTCTACAAGCTCACTGTGTAGTTCACTTCGTGGTCCACTCGATAAGGAGCATGCTCCTAAAGATAAAGTGGTCGTAGTGACGGAAGGAGCTAGAGTTACGAGATCGCAGACCAGTTTCTGATAAACGGAGCCAAAACATATTGGACATCATTGAAGATGTTGGAAACAACGCTGTCAAAACTCTAAACGACACATACGGTGAAGAAAAAGCAGTTTTTATAAAATGTGATGTAACACAAGACTTAAATAAAGTTTAAAAAAAAAACTAAAAGTATCAGGTTGATGTTCTTGTTAACGAAGTTTTTACAGGAGTTTTGAACGAGGACTCAGTAAGGCAGACTCTTGGAATCAATTGTTTAGCTCTAGTAGAATGGAGCATGAAGTTTTGGGAATACATAAGGACGGACAAAGGAGGCCATGGTGGTACAATTTACGATATAGCATCAATCTATTCATATCAGTACAATCCATGGGCAGTATTCTACAAGACATCGAAGCACGCTGTATTGTGCTTCACAAGATCGTTGGGACATCCTTACAACTATAAAAAAGTGGTGTTAGGGTTATTACTATATGCCCTGGATTCACCGATACCGTCATACTGGCTGGTAATGCGTGGGAGTAGCAAAAGGAAGATACCAATAAGATGATACAGACTGAAGTAATAATGCAGACACCGGGACTGTGTGGGTTATGGAAAATGATGAACCCATTAGACTGGCCCCAATGTGTTAAATTCACTCGATCAAATATGACAGTTATTCCTTGAATTTTAATTATTTCTTCTGACCTGTGGACCGTGCTTTACACAAACATAGACTAGACGATAAAACAGTAATTTCAAAAAAATCATGATTTTGCCACAGTATTTAAAGTGTTTTCAAAATACATACAATTGTATAACATTCACCTGCAATTGAAGGACGAAATAGTTTTCTTTAAAATTACATACTAATTTGAATACTTATTTTATAATCTTTATCGTTTGTTTTGACTTATTGTTCAAAAAGGTTACCAATCGTAAGCAATTTAAACGATAACTTTTTGATAACACTAACCAACTGTTGGTAGATAATGACCGCTTTTTATCGGCAGTGTAGCACAGTTCAGTCATCATCTGTACAGTATTCTACAAGCTCGCTGTGTAGTTCACTTTGAGGTCCACTCGATATGGAGCGTGATCCTAAAGATAAAGTAGTCGTAGTGACAGGAGGAGCCAGAGGCATAGGATACGAGATCGCAGACCAGTTTCTGATAAACGGAGCCAAAACATTGATCATCTTGGACATCATTGAAGATGTTGGAAACAACGCTGTCAAAACTTTAAACGACACATACGGTGAAGGCAGAGCAGTTTTTATAAAATGTGACGTAACAAAAGACTTAGATAAAGTATCCGAAGAAATAATCCAAAAGTACCAAGTCGATGTTCTTGTTAACAATGCAGGAGTTTTCAATGAGGACTCAGTAAGGCAGACTCTTAAAATCAACTGTTTAGCTCTAGTGGAATGGAGCATGAAGTTCTGGGAATACATGAGGACGGACAAAGGAGGCCGTGGTGGTACAATCTACAATATAGCATCAATTTATTCATATCAGTACAATCCATGGGCAGTATTCTACAAGACATCGAAGCACGCTGTATTGGGCTTCACAAGATCGTTGGGACATCCTTACAACTATGAAAAGAGTGGTGTTAGGGTTATTGCTATATGCCCTGGATTCACCGATACCGTCATACTGGCTGGTAATGTGTGGGAGTGGCAAAAGGAAGATTTCACTAAGATGATACAGACTGAAGCAATAATGCAGACACCGGAGACAGTTGGCAAGGCTGTTGTAGAGAGCTTTACATTTGCAGACACCGGGACTGTGTGGGTTAAGGAAAATGATGAACCCATTAGACTGGCCCCAATGTGTTAAATTCACTCGATCAAATTATGACAGTTATTCCTTGAATTTTAATTAATTATTCTGACCTGTGGACAGTGCTGCAAATAGACAGAGAGTAAACGATAAAACAGTGATTTAAAAAATATCATGTTATTGCCATTGTATTTAATTTTTTTTCAAAATACATATAATTGTATAACATCAACCATTTTTTATTATAGTGGAGAAATGCTCATGCATTCTTCACTACCACGAGGAGATAGTGCAGCGGCCGCAGTGGATAGGGAGAGCGGCCAACGTCATACCAAGACTCCTCCTCCCCTGCGGCCCTACCGCATCCGCCATCAGACGATGGCGACCCGCGGAAGGGAGGGAGAGCGGCGCACCACAATACCGGCACTCCTCTCCCGCCGCGGCCTCCAACCAACAGCCGTGATGCCTCCCATACGACATCGCGGTCCGCCTCAGTTGTGATGTCGCCCAAGCGGCACCGCAACCTACTTGTTGGCCGCTACGTCGTCGGCTTACTGGCAAAGCCCTGACGAGCGGCCCCTCCTCGGGTTCCTCTTGGCTTCACCGTGGGTGACCAAGCCACGGCTACTGAGCCCCCCCGCCTCGACAATGCGGGAACCCACCGGAGGGGAGGGGGGTAGGTAATAGGTAATACGGGCTGGTGTCCGCAACTCCACGACAATGCGCGTATTTTGCGTACATGTAATATTGCATGAGGGGCGGGGGGGTATATACTTTTTTTATGAGGGGCATTGTATGAGGACAGGTGCGGGGCGCGGGGGCCGCGGGGGTGTGGCTAAAAGCTTTGCAACATTAGTTCCCATCAACTACGAATGCCATACAGACTAAGCGGAGTTGGAGGATATGGGGAAGAAGTTGCAGGAGCATGTCTTGTGATTTTTTATACAGGCGCGGCGTTATAATTATGAACTACCGCCTCTGATATCACCCAAATGTTTACAAGTGGAAAGCTAATATTATTTTAAAGACTGATGATGATGATGAAGATGAACTTCATCATCATCATCAGTCTTTAAAAGTCTACTACTGACCATAACCTGGAATGTTGACTCAGGTGCCATTTAAGCGGCTGCCCAATGTGGAATACGTCATTTATTCAAATTAGGCCGAGAATTAGCACTTTTCGAACGTCGAAATTAAAGAAATTTATTAAAATTAGTCATTAATTCAACCCAGTTCCCCAAAACGCCCGCCCTTCACAACTTCCTAGTGCTTTCGCTAGGAAGAAGTGGCGCAACAAACTCCCCAGCAGTCGTACTTGCCACCCCTTGAAATTGAAAATGCACACCGCAAGGTTTTCGACGCAGACAAGTTTCTCGGACAAATTACTACAATGCGCTTTCCTATATATTTTTTCTAACAAACTACGGCTTTTCGTTACTCAGTCTCGTACTATGCAAAAGGCTTGAAATTCTTCATTCCCGTGTGTTACTGAGGTCTCGCACCGTAACCGGCTGTTCCCACAAAGTTGTTCCTACACTTTTATTATTCTGTGTTTGTGTGCCTCCGCGGATTTCCGAGCTAATACCAAAGTTACCCGATTTTAAAACATCGAAAGGCATTAGGATCTTCCAGTTTCACAAAGAATTTATTAAGGTTTGTGAATAGTTGGAGGACCGGGGACAGTTCTGGTTTTAAGAAACTTGTTCTATTTTACCCTTTGGGGAAACAAGACGTGGCGTTAAGTTATATAATAGTTAGTATAGAATACTTTTAGTAGTTAAGAATATAATATTTTATATTATGAACACCATACAAATGACAGATTGTTACAGATAGATAGAAAAAACAAAATCTAAAATTAAGGAACAATAATCTCGGAACAATTTATAGGCGCAACTGCGAAATAAAATCCCAATAAAACCATCAACGAAAATACCACCATACCATTCGCTTATTAACTGCAAGTACTTAATCCACCAAAATCCCATACAAATAAACAATCCACAAAACAAAGAATAGGAAATAAATAACTTGCCTTTAATCAGTGGAGCGATATACAAACTTTATCTCGGCAGTTTGGTGGCGAAGTTCCACAAAATAGACATGTACAGAAGGTTGGCTCTATAAAACGAGAAAAATCAGGCCCACACACACACACGCACACTTACGAAGATCTCGAACTATTTCAAACAATGCCAGTCGCGAAGACGCTTGCACTCGCTGTATAGTTTGTTCCAAAAGTCATCATCATTCTCCTGCCCCTATCCTAATTTATTTGGGATCGGCGCAACATGTCTTCTTCTTCCATTCTTCTCTATTACTCGTCATCTCGGTAGTCACCCTCTTTCTAACCATATCATCATTCACACAGTTCATCCACCGTTTCTTATAGCCATCGACATTCATGCTCAAAACTTTCCTCACTACCTTTTAAAGTCTGTTTCAAAAGTATTTGATGAAAATGTAAACAAATGGATCAGCAAACGTACCTGTGGACGCTAATTTGTAGTGCCACTGACAAATTGAGTGCTTTGATTTGATGAAAACAGTTTATAACCTTCTAAATAAATATGAAAGTGTTCCTAGTTCCTTTTGTGACTGACAGTTTAAGATTTTAACCTGAGCAGGGTTTGTTTACACTTTAATGAGATATTTTTGGGACATACATTAGACGCGTGTCTATGAGTGCTTGCTTCTCTCTTAGTATGGAGTCGGCCTTCTGAACCTACTTATTGCGTAGCAGTTTGGTGGCGAAGTTCCTCCGTCTAATGAGTCTCGTGACGTATGCTCATTGGACTTGGCTACAGTGCCGGTCACGATAAACGGACCCTTAACGCCTATTGACGACGTTCTTAGTGTCCATTGTGTAGAATTTGTTTATGGAGACTTTGGAAGAGTTTTGAGGGTTTGTGGATGGGATGCTGGTAAGAATGTGTGCTCATGAAATATGACTATTTAATTTAGTGGTATTATTGCTGTTGGATGTCTTCCAGACAATCGTTACATGAATGACCCTAATTCTTCTAACGAATGCCTTGATTTAAAGGGACAAAAGCTAGTTAGGAGTGCATATTTTGCTTATTAAAAAAAAAAGCATCTTATCATGAAAATTACTCCAAATGCTATCCACATACGTTTTGACAGATAAACTACAGCACTTATTTTGATTAAATTCGGAAGAACATAGAAACTTACTTTTATTGGGCTCTTGTGAAACTCTCGAGCGAAATGCAAGTTCAAAAACCTTTATATTTCATTCGCTGACTGTTCTTACACGTCTGTCATCGCTATAGTGTCTGTCTGACTATTCACAGATACATTAAATTCTTTCCCCGCAGCAGTCAACAGCAGTTCGGCGCGACAGCGACACGACATGAGTTGTCACTAGCCGCGAATTTGTGTTCGGCGGGAGGGTACAACGTGAAATAAACGCTATGTGGATACTCCAAGTTAGGAGAGGTTCTAGTGAAACTAGCTTTGGTTTTAAAATTGATGAAGATGAATGCCAAGAACTGACAAAAACTATGAATATGATGGTACTCAGGATAATCAAACCTATTATCAATATTACTGGTTGTGTGAAGAATCTGTTTACTATTGCATCAGCATAATCAGCCTATAATGTTCCCACTGCTGGGCCACTGGCATCCTTTCTTTGAGACGGAGTGGGCGTGCGTGTTGATAGATGTGCCGATTTCCTCACGATATTTTCCTTCACCATTTTGAGAGTAGTGATGATGAAATTATTTACACTTAGCAAAGCGCCTGTCTGGGTTCGAACCCACGATCTACGAATCCTAAGTCGGGGCCATTACTACTGGGCCACCACTGGTTCTAGATATGGCATTAGATATTGTCAAATTTCTCGGACCAAATAAAGAAGGCAGGATTTCCGCACAAGTCACGCTTCCTTTTCCAACTTGCTCCATCGTCCACCACGCAATGCCCACGCGAATGACACGCGTCAGTCTGCTTGTGACGTCACCAGTGTGATTAATAATCTGTCGCGGCGCAGCAACATGCTGTGCAACATCCACCACATGCTACACGAGCACAGCACAAAAAGTTCACTTTTAAACAGTATGCCCACAAAAAATGACCTAGCAAGTCTAGACTGTGGGCTCGTGATAATGTATTCAGGAGACTTATTCGTGCCTACGTGTTGAGAGTTCGAGTAATGTACAGGGAACCGTAAATTTTGTCGCATATGTGGACTTATTCAAATATACTTCTCCCCGCGGATTTGTACTGGATTAGATGTTTGCCTTAGTATGGTAAATTGTGTTAGGAGCATTATATTCTACTTAAGTGAGCTTGCTGAGTAGTATTTAGAATAAGTGGGAAACTATGACCACAAACTTAAAGGTGAAGTAAACCATAGTGATTAGACCTAGTGGTCTGTAATCGTAGAAACAGAGTGAGCCAGGTGGCAGTGTGGTGATTAGAAGTCGTCACTTCTCTTGATGAGAAGATTATTGTTCTGCATTACGATGCAAGCTAACACTTTTACTCTTTGCAATATATTGCACAAAAACCCATTTGTAAGACTGTCATCAAGGGGTCATTAGCGCAATTAAAACAAATGAATAATGTAAGAGAAAACAAAGTAGCAACCGGATTAGTTGCAACAGTCGACCGCTAATTTACATAACAAATTCCAAAATATACCAGACTGCCGGCCGACGGCGGAAGTTTTAAGTTAATCAGTGGCCAAAACAAAAGGATAAACTGTGGTATATTTTTGGTGCATTTTTGATCGATGGAAGTTTAGATTTTCTATGGAAATCGTTTATCATGGTGTGTGCGGAGAAGTGAAGGACATTTAGAGTATGGATTTGGAGGGCTATAAGAATGGAGGAAGACGAGGAATAAAATGGATGGATTAGGTAAAAGATGACCATTTTTAAAAACATAATCTGATGGCTGATAAAGACAGATAAACTGGGATACTATGGGTAGGGGATGATCATACTGTCGAAGAAAGTAGTGAGCATATGTTTTTCTTCCATATATACGAGAGAACAATTATATGATGAGTCCGTAGACTTTACTAATAGAGCTTTTAATAATGATTGGTCAAAAGTAAAATTGCTCTAACTATCACATCAGGATATCGCAACTGATTGTTATAAGCACATTCGAAGGTAAAATTGCTCTAACTGTCAAAAGTAAAATTGCTCTAACTATCACATCAGGATATCGCAACTGATTGTTATAAGCACATTCGAAGGTAAAATTGCTCTAACTGTCAAAAGTAAAATTGCTCTAACTATCACATCAGGATATCGCAACTGATTGTTATAAGCACATTCGAAGGTAAAATTGCTCTAACTGTCAAAAGTAAAATTGCTCTAACTATCACATCAGGATATCGCAACTGATTGTTATAAGCACATTCGAAGGTAAAATTGCTCTAACTATCAAAAGTAAAAGTGCTCTAATTATCACATCAGGATATCGCAACTGATTGTTATAAGCACATTCGAAGGTAAAATTGCTCTAATTATCAAAAGTAAAATTGCTCTAATTATCACATCAGGATATCGCAACTGATTGTTATAAGCACATTCGAAGGTAAAATTGCTCTAACTATCAAAAGTAAAAGTGCTCTAATTATCACATCAGGATATCGCAACCGATTGTTATAAACACATTCGTAGGTGCTACTACCAGTACACCAAGCAACACTTACTCGTTACGTACAATATTCGTTTTTGATCATCCTCTTGCCCTTACGCCTGTGTAAGGTCGACACAGTATATGTTTGTCTTTCACAATCTACATTCTTCATCTACCTAAGTGTTCATCCCCTTTTTGGCTTATCATATTTCGAAAGAAAAAGAAAAGAAAGAAACATTGTTTATTCTACACAAATAAATAAAATGCACATTATTATTTAATTATTTTGCACACTCCATTCGTTTTTTATCTTTTCTTTGTTCTTCAATCATACTTTACACTTTCTTGTAACCTTGGAGTTGCACGCTGCCTTTTCTCCATAGGAAACGACCAATATATTGGGACCATGCATCTAGCTTCTGACGTTTCATAAGTGCCTTAATTGACCGGTATAATTCACCGTTGCAATTAACCCCTGTAATGAATACGGCCGGCGCGGTCACCCGGAACGAACGCAAATGGATTATCGCAAACACACATGGATTTTTAAATAACAATTCGGTAAAGAGAAGTACATAAATGATAGTTACAAAAAGTTCTGTCCAACTGCCACAATAACTACACTTTCAAAATAGTTTAATTTTTACTCGTACTTACACTACGCAGGAAAGGACCCAACCAGGTGCAGTGAACACAAGATCAATAATAATGTATGCCGATGGTTACAGGACTTTAATTTTAAAAGAATCTTAATTATCGATAAAATCACTGCCAAAGTAAATAATTACTAAGTTTCGCTCAAAAACACTGACGGACCAAAAAAAAATTGATGATCTTATAAAATTATATACCAAGTTTTTTTTTATAATCGACTGTTGGACCATAAAACGTAAAAAAGTTCAGAAAATAAAACGAAAATGAAAGTTATGTAGTAAAACGATTCTTAATTATGTCTGTATTCAATTAACAATTAAAAAGCAATAAAAGTTCAGTCCAGATGGTTCTACTTCCTCAGTCTTTACTGATTTAAAGTACCTAACACTTTTTTTTTTTGCTCATTTATCACGCCAGAATTTAATTTAATGAGGTTTTATATCACCAATGTCTTACCTGATCAATTCCTAGGACCAAAAGGCATTTGTATCGGATTAATCTTGCGTTTAATTACTTCGGAGAAGCGTTCAGTATTGAACTTTTCAGGCTCGGGGTAATATTGAAGATCGTGGTGGAAGGCCAAGGTTGGTATCCAAAGTACCTTTTCGTAACTGTAAGGTAAGCCTGTAAACATCGTTGTTATTCGGAAGATCTTGACTTGAGAACAAATAACAGGGAGTTCTCATTATAATAATAAATAATATCCCTGGACATTTCACACAGCACCATTTGTCCCAAGCTAAGCAACCTAATGCTTGTGCATTATACAGAATGTCCTCTAGCGTTAACATTATATATTGATAATTAAACAATAATGTGCTGCTGGGGAGTTGGTTGCGCCACTTTCCAGCGAAAGCACTAGGAAGTGGTGAAGGGCGGACGTTTTGGGCAACTGTCTTGTGTAATGTTGTCGTTCGAAAAGTGCTCATTTGTTTTTTTTTTTTATGACTGTCTCCTTTGGCACTGGCCAAAACAGATCTATCAATTCTATACCAAGTTACGCCAAAATAAAAGTAGTGTGTAGTGAGGTTATTGGTTGGTATTTACAAAAATTTAAACCCAAAACTATGAAATGTTTTTTAGTACCTAACGATAAAATATAGACAAAACCTACACGAGTGCTAGCGCGGAAACAGACCCACACCGGATGTAACGTCACTCTAAATAATAAATTTACGCCGACAGAATGTAAATTCCAGTTTGTGTGTCCACGTTTTTTTTTTGAGTTTCATGTGTAAACCTTTCGTTTAAGCCAATATTGTCTTCTGTCTCGGGTTCTACTATAATACGAGTATTAACGTGCTGAAGTCGAAACGCCGCCGCCGCCGTGTTTCCCCTTATGTACCGGAACCTCTTTTGTCAAGCGTTCCTGGATGTCAGGATTTACTGCCAGCTCGTACAATAAGAATGACATTACTATACGAAATAGATTCGAAGCCAGCACCGAAGAATCAGTTTATATCAGCCGCCAATTCAGTGTGCACCTCTTTATTAGCCATAATATTATTAACTTAAAAATTTGTTCAACAATTCTCGGAAATTAGAATACAACTCATTATGGTTATAAAAAAAAATGTAAAACTGTAAGTACCTATAAAAGATATGGCACACAACCCAGTAATATGGATAACAGTGTTCGAGAAAATTTGATGTCGGCGATTTTCTTGCCCATCGTTGTTTTCTTCAGTGTGAGAGTGTACCTTCAGACTAAGGCATCCTGGTGCTTTACTCGAAACATTCTATCTGTAATGAATGATTGCAGGATATTGGCAAAATCATTGGGCAGCATTAGCCTTAGTTTGCATATCAAAACCTTATGCCAAACTCTATCAAAAGCTTGTGCCACATCTAAAAACACGGGGGAGCAGACAAAAATGTGAAAAAATAAAGAAAAGTCGATGAAATAACAATAAAGAGTATTCGAGTTAAAGATTTTTTCTAGTCTCGTGCAAATCAATATTGAGGTAAACACTTATCTTAAGATCAGCCCACGGTTTTGGTCCTAATATTGATAATAACTATTTAAGCAGTATTAATTCAGTCCATAATAATTATGTCAGCTGCCCGGCACGAGGCATCAAAACAATGATTCGGTTTAGTTAATATTCTGACTGTGATGTCAGTCAAGGCCAACATTGTCCAAAACAGATGCTCGAGTATCAAGGAGCGGTTACGGTCATGGTATCAGCTAGTTTTTTATTCATTGTTGTTTGTTTTTTTGTTTGTTTAATATTTTTGTTTTGTTTTGCTTTGAATAATGGACAAACCTAGTAATAAAAATAACCTACCTGTTTATATTTGTACGCCGTTAAGGCAAAACATGAGTGTGCTATAATTTTTTTAACATCTTGCATGCCATGTGTGTGTTTGGACAAATAAATGATCTATTCTATTCACTTTAGGATTCTATGTTTTATAAAATAACCATATTCATACTCCATGCAATAGCTTACTAAAGACATATTGTAATTCGATGGATTGTTGCAATTGATGCGGAAGCACAGAAGCGGTTGAAGTGGAGGTGCTTGGGGGAGGCCTATGTCCAGCAGTCAACGTCTTTCGGCTGAGATGTTATGATGATAATGAAGTGTAGCATGATAATAATTAAAAAAAAAAAATAGTCTATGAGCTTCTAGTCCTGAGCACACCAGTGGCACGCGTCAATGACGCGACGGCTGCAGTTTTCTTCGTCAGAACGATTGTGTTATCTTATCTACATAACTGACTGACTCACTGTGACCATGAACTCTCAAGAATATACGCGTCTTCTATTTATATACCTTTTTTTTGTTTCCGGGGGGAAACCTTCAAAAGGCGCCTGGTATTTTTTGGGGATAAAACCAGGGAGTGTGGGATTTTTACCCTCACTAAAACCACCCCGGTGGTCACCATAGGCACATGGAAGGGGCACCGTTACCCCTCTAAAGACCAATCCAGAGCCCCCTCTGTGCAACGCCAGTTAGGGCACATCTCTGGGGAAACTGTAAAGGGGTCTCCCCGAAACCTGACTGTGCAAGTGTGCAAGGCAGCACATGACCACTGTTCGCTGCCTTCCCTGAGGTCACTCAGTGGGCCGACAGAGTCCCCACTCTAATCGCCTGCGACCCCAAATTCCCGCCCGCGTTAGATGATGCAGGTGGGGCTGTGCAGAGTCTAGGTCGCTTCCTCAATGGTGGCAATTTGCCGTAGCCTCACGCCCAATCTTGTTCAGGTATTCACCGAAGCAATCATGTCCGGTCAGCACCTGAGTTAGCCTATAAGAGATGCGCTCCTCTGTTTTCAGCCAGGCTTCGAAGTGCGGTAGAACGGCTTCGACAACGCGCTTATGTGAATATTGCGGCTGTTGCAGCCGTTCACGTTACGTTCCGATAAGACAATATTTTCAACGATAATTTTACTATTTCGTCAGCTCCAAGCTTTTATCACGGGAAAGTTCTGTGATAAAAGCTTGTGTTCTGTATCTCGAGGCATTATAATATTGATGGGCTAAAAAAGGAAACAAATAAAAAAATAAGCTATTTTTTTAACCCCCGACGCAAAAACGACGGGGTGTTAGAAGCTTGACGTGTCTGTGTGTGTTTGAGGGGGTGTGTGTGTGTGTGAGGGGGTGTGTGTGTGTGTATGTCTGTCTGTGGCATCGTAGCTCCCGAACGGATGAACCGATTTTGATTTTGTTTTTTTTTTGTTTGAAAGGTGAATTTGTCGGGAGTGTTCTTAATCGGTCAAAAAAATCGGTCCATGATAGCCGCCGCCACAAAATGGCGGATTACATATTTTTTCACAACTCCCTCAATATGGGTATCAAATGAAAGGGGTTGACTAGTAAAATACTATACACTATGATAAACAAATCCAAAATGGCCGCCACCACAAAATGGCGAATTACAAAAAACCTGACTAAACACCAAATTACCTGAATCTTAAAACGTAAGAAAATAAAAGAAATAAAATAATAAGCATGAAATAAAAAATTAAATTTAAAAAACCCCGGACACAAAATAATAATAAAATTAAATAGTATGACTGTAAAAAGCTTAAAACAATTTTAAAAAAATTGCCACAATTGGAACAACAAAGGTATAAACGTGAAATCCTATATAAAGAAAAAAATTACCTTGAAATTATGACCCCTACATAAGTACCTATGTATGAATTTTTTTGATTAAATGTTGTCCCGTCGGGGGACCGCTACTATTTTAAACTTTAACAGAACGTTAGGCTAATAATTAGAGCCCTGGACAGGAATGTAAATCATCCATATCATCTCATTCTTCTCCGCATCATTCTCTATGGGTCTTTGTAAAAAAATATCAGGTATCTTTATTTTGTTAGATGGCACCTTTAAATATTTTATTTATGAATACTTATTGATTAAATGCTTCATTTCTACTGCACACGGACTGAGGAAGTAGAACGTTCACGTTCCGTGCCGTTCTACTTCCTCAGTCTTATCCTAAGCCAGTGTCCTCCCTGCAGGCTGAGATTTAGATTATCCGGAGCTATCTTGGCGGGGATGCAGGTCTTCTCACATGGAGAGAGTTCCATATGCCGTAGAAGCTGGTACATCATCACCTTCAATTCGCAGAGAGCAAATCTTGACCCTGTTAACATTGGCCTTTATTTTAACAATCATTTAACCTATTTACCGCTTGGTTTTGTATCAATTGCAGCACATAAATCCAAAAAATAAATACCTACGATGAAATAAAAAACAAAAAGGAACATAGGTTCTCTGTTGTATAAATACGACTGAAACCCGTTGTACACAAACGTTTTTCTTGCCGTGAAACACTTCGGTTCGTACGGTACGGTATTCGTCGCGCGTCGTCGTTTTTTCTACGGTGCGGTTTATATGCCGTGCCGTAAAGAAATCGTCACGTGTACAAAGGGCCTGAGGCAGCACGGACATGAAAACATTTGCCATATTATTATTATTATTATTCGCTATGGATTCTGGATTTGTATATTATTATCAAAATTAATTTTAACACGTTATTTGCGGCACCAATTTTTGCAAACTTTCCGTTCCTGCGGCACGAGGTATTATCGGCCCGCACCGTGACCAGACGTTAGGGCGACACGCGGTCTATTAGACCCCACCTCCTTTAACAGACTAAAATCCATTTTCTGGCGCGAAATCAAAGATACATGAAAAATTTTGGTCCTTATCGATATAGACAGTGAATTGATGAACCCTAATCTACCGTAGCCCCGGGATCTGATAGCTCGTTTAGGAATTATTGGCAAAACAAAATATGGGATCTTATACACCTCGTAACGCACTGAAATAGGGTAAATTTTCGCTAAGATTAGTGATGGGAAAAATAATATTGACGCAACGACGTTTATCTATTTTTGTGTGAAAATCTTAATGCGAATATCTATAATAAAATAAATCTTAATTAACATAAACAAATCAGTAACAATATACTTTTTTATAAAAAATCGCAATATATATTTTGTACTTATTTATGAGTGTTTTTCATTGAAACAGGGTAGACAATAAGATTTTTTGCACTGAGAGCACAGAGTCAAAATCTTTTTGGATTTTTTGTCAGCTTCACGAGATGGTAAAAATGTGCGTAGTTTCTGGTAACAACCAACACATCTTCTTCATCTGGTTCTGTATTTTTTTTAATTATCTTCTTCCGACATAATTTAGACATGTTCGGCGATGTAAAAGGACGTGCTCTCCAATCGACGTGATGCACAACACTAGTCGCGGGAAGCTCGCGTTGGGTGCGGTACGAGGTCCGGGGGGATATGGGACGTTTTAGCCTCGTTTCGCACTGCATTAAAATTATATTAATTCAGTGCGGTACGAGGCCTAAGACATCCGGTACCAAGGTAGGTATACCACCGAGTCCGGGACCATTAGCGCGTCTCAAATATACATTTATCTCTTTTCTATACTGGACCAAACCAAAGCTATGCCCTTCGCACGACAGAGATGTTCACGTTTTTCCTTGCCGCACCACAAGGAAGTTGCATGAGGGGTGATTTAGGCCTCGTTTCGCACTTAACGTGTTAAGTAAATAATCTTGAGGTAAAATAATGTAAGCTCCTCCATAAATGAATATATGCTATATTAGGGTCATCTGTATTATAAACATCAGCAAATGTCAAACTTTATAAACAATATCTGAACTTCATATGGAGATCATTGTCACTATTCTAGGTTTCTACATCTTTTACTACACTACCTCAAAGGGTTTTTGTTCATTTTAGTCTTCATACCATGTTTGTGTTGTCCGATAACTGAAATTGACGTTTAATTGGCGGTGGAGTTTGTATTCATGAGCCTCAGTAAATTTTTGTATTATGGTCGTCATTCATAATTATTGGAAGCCGACCCCAACATAGTTGGGAAAAGGCTAGGCAGATGATTCATATTTATGATAAAACAATTACAGTATGAATAGTGATATTATTGTATGAAGCGTGTTTTTTTTTAGTCTAATAATAGGATCATGACCATGTCATTGCGTATTGTTACTTACAAAGAGAAACAACATAATATGAAAAAAACAATCATAATAATTGTGCCTTTATTCTACTACATTGGACCATAACACAATAAAAAAACATTAATTTCATTAAAAAGACAATATAAAACAAAAATGAAACTTGATTTATACTACTTCCTCAGTCTAAACCTAAGCCAGTGTCCTCCCTGCAGCCTGAAGTTCATGTTATCAGTAGCAAGCTTGGCGGGGATGCAGGTTTTCTCAAAAGGAGAGAGTTCCATATGCCGTAGAAGCTGGTAAATCATCACCTTCAACTCGCAGAGAGCAAATCTTGACCCTGTTGATGAACAGTACAGTTAGTGTTAGTGATAATTTTACAAATCATTTAGACAGCCTCTATTTTATCTGATATTATAACGTCAGACAGTGATATAAATTAAGGCTGTAAGATCTCACCAATGCAATTCCTAGGTCCCAAACCGAAAGGCATGTATGACAGCAAATTGACGTTGTGTTTATTTTCTTCGGAGAAGCGTGCAGGGTCGAACTTCTCAGGCTCAGGGTAATACTGAGGGTCGTGGTGAAAGGCAAATGCCGGTATAACAACTACTGAACCTTTGCGCAACTGTAAGGTTAAAATGTCAATTAAAGGTGCCTACACTGAAATATTGAAATCGGCCATTGTCATAGCTGATATAGAATTATCGTGAAACTTACAATGAAATCTTTTTCGGCGGCCTCGTTTGGTCTCCCCATGTTGTAATCTCTGTTACAGACTCTATCCGTAGCTACAGCCGGGGGCCACTTCCTCAATACCTCTGAAATAATATATTAAGCCGATACATACGAGTATTTCAATAATATTATTCTACTTGATAAGTGAATACATAAACAAAATCTTACCAGAAACAACCATATCCATATACGTCATGCTCTGTATGGAATTGAAATCAAACTTGCCACCGTTCTTGGCATCATGTTCCCTGATCTCCTGTGCCAAGCGTTCCTGTACATCAGGGTTCACCGCTAGTTCGTGCATCAAGAAAGACATACTGGACGAAATAGTTTCAAAGCCAGCGACAAAGAACAGGAATGCTTGGGCGATCAGGTCAGCATCTTTCCATTCTGCAAGATACGAAATCAGAAGTTGATTCGATTTTCATAGAGTACTTTGTATATTTTTATCTATTTATGTTTATCTCATTACCTCGCGTTATTTCCTTCTTTCCAATCGATGATTCTTCTACAGTGGCGAATCCAGCAGCTTCATCATTGGACTTGACATCCTCATGGGATAGTTTACCTGAAAGAACACGCATGTCACACCTTTTTTTTAGTGTAAACTTTAGTTATTTCGATTGAATGAGCCACCATTTTAATCTCTACAAGAGCTAAAAATGAATAGTATTTAGTTAATTTAGAATTTTATCTAATTCATTGCCTTGGATATTATTAACTGGCACCTTTCTTGGCTTCCATAAGCAGATGGATCATATCAGGTCTGATAATGTGGTGCAACTCTCGGTCCTTCATTGTGTCCAGCACCAGTTTTGAGAAGAAGATCTTGACCGCATCTTTTACTATATCAAATTTAATAATCTGTAATTGATTTTGTAGGTTTAATATGTATTTATTTTTAATGGTAAAGATAGAATTGATCGAAATATTTTAAATACAGGACGGCTGGGACATCGACGTGCAACCTGTTACCATGGATTCAGTACATATAGATGATTCTGGAAGCAAAAAATGAAATTTTTCGCCAGTTGTTAAAAAAAAAAGTAGGGGTTCTAGAAATAAACGCTAGTCTTTTTTTAACAACCGTTACCATGAATTCAGCACTATGATTCTTCAGGTGCTGAATTCATGGTTATGGTTTGCGCGACAATGTCCCTGCCACCCTGTATATTCTTATCCAATAAGTATAAACTTAATTTTACCTTAGTAAGTTTCGGCACACTCATTAGAATGAAGAACATAAGCATCTGACGAATACTGAAATTGGTAGCAGTCTTGCCCATCTCGTAGAATTGGTTCTCTTTGTCAGTTTGTGAGTCTACCTTGAGACCAAATGCACAAGAAGCTATCACTACGTTAGCGTAGCGCGTTGTGAGGTCCTTGCAGTCAATGTCTATGTAGTCATCTAAACAGACAAAAATAAAACAAGGAAAAGTATTTTGAATATCCACAAAATTACAACTATCGTACTGTTTGATTTTGAATCATATCTATCCGTAAAGTATTTGTGCATAAAATGTAAAGGTCAAAATACCTCCCGAAGCTTTTATCTTTTGCTTGAGTGTCAGAATCATCTGATCGCCGACCTCCACCATGAATGGCACCATCAGTCGTATCTTAGAACTTGTGAACGCTGGACTCAATGTGGAACGCATGTCTTTCCATTCTTGACCTGAGGGATATTTAACATTTTATAACGTTTTACTTACTTAATGACCTTAATGTTACAGTTTTTTCTTTTAAAAAACTTTACGTAAGGAAAGAAAAAGATGAAGAAGAAAAAAATACAAGTGATAAGGGAAGCTAATCATAATAATTACCTTGCAACAAGAACAAAGTTCTGCCAAAGAAGGAGTCGGTTGCGAAGCTGCGGTGATCGATGAAGACCTCAAAGTCTTTGACAGTGACCTTCTTAACCAGTTCAAGGTCACGGATAACTACTAATTCGTTTAAAAATTCAAATCTGCCCACGAACCTGAAAAAAAAATGTTATAGTGCACTGCACTAAATCATTTTCGCTTACATAATGCAGTGAGATACATAATATCGTTCGTAAAGCCGATAAAGTAACTATGTATTGTATTAATACATAATTATAGTAATCTTTGCTCTCGGGTTTCCTGGGAAGTGGCCAGTTGTTAATAACATAATAATATGTTAATGTGCTACTTAATATTCGAATGATAGTCGTATTTTATTTATTTCATTATTTATGTACTCACAGTAACATACATAGGGATATGACATAGTTATAATATAAGTACAAAGGTACTGCTTATTTCTTAAGAAATTTCTTCCAGCAGAGCTGCGAAAGGAGAAGTAAAAAAAAAGATGTAACAATAGTGTGTGGGAACCAGAAGAGTAAA
This sequence comes from Apamea crenata, assembly GCA_949629185.1. Taxonomy (NCBI): domain Eukaryota; kingdom Metazoa; phylum Arthropoda; class Insecta; order Lepidoptera; family Noctuidae; genus Apamea; species Apamea crenata. The sequence continues at coordinate 19,064,467 of OX451361.1, forward strand.
AGTAAATATGAATGTATGAAGTCTAAAACTAAAATATTAAATATACCTACACATAATGCCAAAAAAAATACATAAGTATACTTAAATAAATACATCATACAAAAATATATAAACATATATATATATATACAAATACTCACGGTGTAGCGGAAAGGTTGCTTTTAATCGACGTTTAAATAGAGAAATAGTTTTTAAATCACGAATGCTAGGCGGAAGTGAGTTGCACAATCTTACAGCATGGACAGAGAAGGAATAAGAATAGTAGCTCGTTTTATGAGGATTAGATTTAATGATGGATCTTAGGTGTGATCTACACGGTGCTGCGCTAAAGCGAGCGAGAGGTATCTTAGAGTACAGATTTAAAATCTATAATCTGTTGTGTTTTCAATGACGTCACTTTAATTTGAATCTTTCTATTTCTCACCTTTCTTCCGGGAAGCTGTTATACAAATTAAGAATATCATAAGCAAAGTGGTCTAGGCGAAATATGACTTTGCCCATGTTGCCCAGCAGTGGGACTGGCTTTAAGTGCTTAATGCCATGCCGGCTGAATGTAGAGTAGACTTGTCGGAGATACAGTACCACCACAGCGATCAGAACAACAACCCAAATCAGCAAGATTATCATTATCTGAAAGAAAAGTATAAATGTATCAATCTTACAGTAGATATCTATTCCAGACTTTAATTTGTTAGCAAGACTGGTGCGCGGCACCTATTCCTTAATTTGATCACGACCAATTGAAACTAATAGAGTTACAAAAACGATTTTAATGAAAGGAACTATTGCAACTATACATAAATTTTTATTTTCCAAAGGAATGCCCTATGTAAAAGCTACATTATATACCTTGAACCATATGGATTCAAGATATTTTGTATAGTGTACACAATAAAGAGCAATCGGATCTGTCCATAATTTGGATCGAAGTGATTCTATTAAGAATATAGTTCAGAGCTGTTTATTTATATCACTGAGTCTGTTTTCATCATCATCATCCAGACGCCAGTCATCTACTGCTGGATAAAGGCCTCTCCCAAACATCACTTCAAGGAGTGCTTTACAAGTCAGAAAATATTTGATAGTTATAATCTTAGCTAAGGCTAGAAACGGGGTGACTACCGAGATGACGACTAATAGAGAAGTATGGAAGGAAAAGACATGTTGCGCCGACCACAAATAAATTAGGACAAGGGCAGGAGAATGATGATGATGTTCTTAAGGCATAATACTCGTAATTTCAAACGTTCAATATCTAGTCGCAGTCTCATCTCGGCGACAAATAAATGTCAAAAAATTGTCAAAATGTAGGGAAATTAGAAGGATTTTTTACAGATTGAGACTGAGATTGAGGGGCCATTCTCGTAATTTTAAGAACGTTCACAGTCTGATCTCAGTCTCAATCTTACTCTTTCTCACTTTATGGTTTAAACATTGGCTTAATTTTATTGTAGCACTTTGAACTTGGCCAGTAATCTGAAGAGTTAGGAAAAGTTTACCTATTTATGGTTTGAAGATAGATGACATTTCAAAGTGGCAAAAAGTGATTAAACCTAATTTAAACAAATAAACGAATTGTTCAACCTAACATTATCTGCAACGTTTTGAAGAGGTCAAATGCTCTGACCTTTATATGACCACAACGTAACCTGGTTGAATTTTATTTGTCATAGTTTGTTGTCTTAGTTTTATTTAGCCTTTGACCTTGAAGTTCACAATTGACATAAAAAACCGGCCAAGTGCGTGTCAGGCCACGCATAAAATAGGGTTCCGTAGTCACCTATAATGGCACGTGGATTTAGAAGGCGGGGTTAGTATTTATTACTATGAATAAATTAATTGAATAAAACGGTCTATCCATTATTGTCCGTAACGTTTAAAAACATAAATGCACAGCGCCACCTAACCGCGACAAAATTTGGGAGTGGGGGGTCGTGACGTCACGCCATGCTAAAAAGTGTAGCAAAGCGTGACATCACGTGGAACTTTATCGGGCGATATCTTCATCATCCTACTAATATTATAAATGCGAAAGTTTGTATGTATGGATGTATGGATGTTTGTTACTCTTTCACGCAAAAACTACTGAACAGATTTTGACGAAATTTAGCACACAGATAGTTTATAACCAGGATTAACATATAGAATACTTTTTATCCCGACATTCCCACGGGATCGAAACTTATGCGGGTGAAACCGCGGGGCGCAGCTAGTTTTTTATATAATTGACAAAAGAAAAAATACGGGTCCAATATTTTTGATAATCTAACTGACGGACTAATTAGATTTTTTTAGGAATCTAGCCTATTATACCCCAAACTGCAAACTGGGGATGAGCTTTGTTGACGTGGACTCATATCCATGCAAAGTTTCATCTTTCTAGCACTAACCGTTTGGAAGGTAAGCCGAGGACGGACGGACGGACCAACGCGACGGACGAAAACTATAAGGTTTCCGAGACGTGAACTACGGAACCCTAAAAAACTATGTGAAAATGTTGGTTGTCGAGTTCATTTTGCCGTAAAAAATAGGTGGATAAGATTCAATAAAATCGACGAATGACGGACATACTCTAGCTAGAATATAGTAACAAAATACATAAAATGTAATTATATATCTTACGTTAAAATATGACAGTCACGGATCAGACACTATTACAATAATAAGACAACTTTAAATGTAAACGAATAATCGGTGCGAGCGTGCTACTCAGTTCACAGACGAATTCACTGTGTTTGTAGACTCATAAACATGATACATGAACATACGTGTCATATACAAACATATATCTGCCGTATACAGGGTTGGCAGATTAGATTGGAAAATAGTTCCCGAGTTTATTTCTATATTGGTGCTGCGAGCGTTGTATTACTAGGTTCTGATATGAGGCGTGCCACAAGGCACTGTTCTTGGCCCCATGAATAGATATATTATAATATTATTGTGACTAGTGTATTTTCTCTAGTGAATCATAATTCATAACGCCAATTAAACGTTAGTAAAACTATATGTTCGTTTACGTACGTGTGGTATATTATGGTAAAAATTATCTAGTTTAACAAGCTGTGCCCGCGTCTTCGCTCGCGTATCTGTGTATTCTACTGCCATTATAAGTTAATCGCAAAGTGAAGTCATTTTCTCTACAACATCGGGTGATTTTGTTGTTTTCTTATGCTGGTAACTGCTTAGCTCCATTATATTTGTATAGCGTGATGATATTCCTTTCAGAGGTTAAATCCGTATCTATATGTAAAAATATAACATTTAAATCCCGCGATAAACTTTTGAGAAATTCAAACATAATGCAATACCTACTGCTGTTAGTAAAGTTATAGCCTAATTGATGACCAGATCTTTATGGAATATATGTGCAAAATTTTAACAGAATAAATTCAGTAGTTTTGCGCCAATGCAAAACGAACATTCAAATACAAAATATAAATAAACGGATAAACCTACTAAAAAAGTATATTTTGCCATCAGAACCGTTCCTACACTTCGTAATAATTACTTTTTTCAAAAATATTCAATGAACAGTTTTGACTTCGTTACTATTTTATTACATGTTCTCCTATTTATCAATTACGACGTATGATGTCACAGTTCTCTTAGTCGTAAAGTTTTCATTTAGCTATAATTAGATTAGCCCAATTGAAGTCTTTTCGACGAACCATGTCGATTTCAAAATAATGTATGATCAAATTGTCGTAGCACGAAGAACTCGTAAGTAATTGAACATTTTATCAAATTGACTATGACGACATAATCCGAGAAGGAGTTAGCTGTAAATAAACAGCAATAGTAGAAACTATTTTCGACACTAAGTACCTCTACCTACCCTCTGATATCAAAAGCAAGATCGATTTTGGTCAATCGTTTGTTGATAAACCAGAACATAATTCCGATATTATTATAATTGAAAAAACCGGTATCTTGTAAGTTCAGCAGTCACAGAAAAGTAAATACAGAAAGATCACTCGCATGTAAACAATAATGCGTCACTGGAAACGTGCTGTTCAACTCACTAGCGAATCCAACTCCAAAAACGTATTAAAGGTATCTATTTCTGTATCTATAGATAAAATAAAGACAAAAAGAAGCATTATATTTTATCATTTATTTAGGGTCTAAGGTTTGGAATGCCTCAAGGCAATAGCTCGCGTCAACAAAAGGAGTAACGTTACAATGACGAACAGCAAATATTTTTCTTTCAAAATCAAAATATTTTATTTCACATAAACCTACATGGGCACTTATGAAACGTCAGAAGCTAGGTGCACGGTTCCAATTGGTCGTTTCTTATGGTGAAGAGCCGGCAAGAAACTCCACGGTTACTCTTTTAAAAATATTTGGCTTTTACAATGTTTTCAAATTACAGTAGGTATGGGAGGACAGCGTAGGCCTGTCGACAAGTAGCAGGTACTTGATAAAATAAAAAATGGTTTACAGATCTAAAGTCTACAAGGCCTACAAAGTCCTCACATTTACAAAATATAGAAGAATCTATCAAAAGGATGGATAAAATATAAAAACCTATTAAAACTAAGTGACATGACTGCCATTACAACCACTACTACTTCAAAAGATGGCCTCCTGTGTGCACATAATATTATATAACGATAAAACAATTACAGTACGAATTTAGCGCTGTAAACTGCAGGAAGCGTGTTTGTTTCTGTAGTCTATTATTAGGATCATGACGTTGCGTATTGTTATGTTCAAATAGAAACAACATAATATGAAAAATTAAAATTTATATATTTGTGCCTTTATTGTAATACATTGCACCATGGTTTAAATTACTTCCTCAGTCTAAACCTGAGCCAGTGTCCTCCCTGCAGCCTGATGTTCATGTTATCAGTAGCAAGCTTGGCGGGGATGCAGGTTTTCTCACAAGGAGAGAGTTCCATATGCCGTAAAAGCTGGTAAATCATCACCTTCAACTCGCAGAGAGCAAATCTTGACCCTGTTGATGAACAGTAGAGTTAGTTTTGTGATAATTTTGGAAATCATTCAGACACCCTCTATTTCAGTTGATATTAATACGTTAAACGCAGTGATGTAAATGTAGGCTATAAAATCTCACCAATGCAATTCCTAGGTCCTATACCAAAAGGCATATAGGCTAGCAAATTGACGTTGTGTTTATTTTCTTCGGAGAAACGTTCAGGGTCGAACTTCTCAGGCTCAGGGTAATACTGAGGGTCGTGGTGTATGGCAAAAGTTGGTATCAAAACTGCAGCGCCTTTACACAACTGTAAGGTTAAAATATATATATAAAAAGTTTATATAAGGGTACACTGAAATATTGAATTCGTTCATTGTCATAGCTGATATTGAATGATCGTAAAACTTACAATGAAATCTTTTTTGGCTGCCTCGTCCGGTCTCCCCATGTTATAATCTCTGTTGCATATTCTATCTGTAGCTACAGCTGGTGGCCACTTCCTCAATACCTCTGAAAAAAAATATATATAGCCGATACTTTATTATAATATTTTACTACTTACTTGATTAGTAATTGACTCAACAAAATCTTACCAGAAACAACCATATCCATATACTTCATGGTCTGTATAGAGTTGAAATCAAACTTGCCATCGTTCTTGGCATCATGTTCCCTGATCTCCTGTGCTAAGCGTTCCTGTACATCAGGGTTCACTGCCAGTTCGTACATCAATAAAGACATACTGGACGAAATAGTTTCAAAGCCAGCGACAAAGAACAGGAATGCTTGGGCGACCAGGTCAGTATCTTTCCATTCTGTATGACATGAAATAAAAAAATTGAGTCAAATTTCGTAGAGTACTTGTATTTTTTTTTAATCAATTTGTTTATCATTACCTCGAGTTATTTCCTTCTTTCCAATTGAAGATTCTTCAACGGTGGCAAAACCAGCAGCTTCATCGTTGGACTTGACATCATGAGATAGTTTACCTAAAAGAACATGCATGTCATACTATTTGTTAGCTTAAACATCTTTAGTCATTTTGAGTAAATGAGGAGTCAAAATTGTACCCCCAATAAGAACTAAATGAATAGCACCTTTCTTGGCTTCCATAAGCAGATGGATCATATCAGGTCTGATAATGTGGCGCAACTCCCGGTCCTTCATTGTCTCAAGCACCAGTTTTGTGAAGAAGTTTTTGACCGAGTCTGATACTATATCCCATTTAAAAATCTGTAATTGGTTTTATTATTTATTTGTTAAATTGGTATAGATAGAATAAATACACAAACGAACAATTAAACAATGAATACAAACGCAGATTCACCTTTATTAGTTTCGGTGTGCACATTAGAAAGATGAACACAAGTATCTGACGGAAACTGAAGTTGGTAGCAGTCTTGCCCATCTCGTAGAATTGGTTCTCTTTGTCAGTTTGGGAGTCTACCTTGAGACCAAATGCACAAGAAGCTATCACATCGTTAGCGTAGCGCGTTGTGAGGTCCTTGCAGTCAATGTCTATGTAGTCATCTAAACAGACAAAAGATTTTTGAAATGATAGGGAAACGTATTCCGTACATCCACAAAATTACAACTATCGTACAGTTTGACTTTGAATCGTGTCTGTTCAAAAAGTATACGTGTGAAAGAATTTATTTATTTACTTATTATTTATTTATTATATTTTAAAGAAGGCTTACAGACTAACAAACCAATGACATAAAGAATGTAATATTAAATACATAATACCTGTCGAAGCCTTAATATTTTGCTTGAGAGACTGAATCATCTGATCGCCAACCTCCACCATGAAAGGCACCATCAGTCGTATCTTTGAACTTGTGAACGCTGGACTTAATGTGGAGCGCATGTCTTTCCACTCTTCGCCTGAGGGAGATTAATCAATTTAATGTTTTACTTACATAGTTACACTCATATTACACTTCGAAGAGAAATAAATAGGAATAAGGAAAGCTAGACGTAATACTTACCTTTCAACAAGAACAAAGTTCTGGTGAAGAAGGAGTCGCCTCCGAAGTTGCGGTGATCGACGAAGACCTCAAAGTCTTTGACAGCGACCTTCTTTACCAGTTCAAGGTCACGGAGAACTACTACTTCGTTTAAGAACTCAAATCTGCCCACGAACCTGAAAAAAATGTTATAGTGCACTGAATTGAAACGTTTCGCTTACATTATTGATTCAGATTTATATCTCAATCAAAAAATCAAAATCAAAAGTCATTTATTCAAATTAGGCTGAAAATCAGCACTTCTCGAACGTCAAAATTACGAAAGATAGTCCCCCAAAAACGCCCGCCCTTCACCACTTCCTAGTGCTATCGCTGCCGCTGGTAAGAAGAAGTGGCGCAACAAACTCCCCAGCAGCACAGCTGTCTGTTCGGAATACCTACTTGAGTGCGAATAGTATGTATGTGTATATAACCTATATAAGTACATACATAGTTTTAATAGTTTTTTTTTATCATTGTCCCTCTCAACCAAAGCACCTGCCATCTAATCTCTTCACCACCCTTGGTTGAATGGTAGAGAATGCCTAAGGCATTAAGTCGGCCTTTGTACCTTTTTGTGCGAAAAGTTTATATAAATAAATAATTAAAGCCGTATCATCGAATGTTGTTTCTTCGAAAACCTTTCAATGACTGATATGGGAGTTGCTACATTTTGTACGAGATATTTGGGTTTGTACGAAATTAACTTTTGTGAATTTATCAAATTCAACTAAACATTTTTGTAATGTTTAATTGATGACCCATGGATCGGGTCGCCGCGGTGATATAATACTTGATTGTATACAATAATAGGTATGTTAAGTAATTAACATTACAAGACATATAACATTAAATTAAATTATTTGCCATATGTCAGCTAGCCACGCCAATATACCAACAAATATAATAAAAACTATACGTACTCAAATTTAAAAAATAATTAATTAAAATTAAAATGTAAATAAAAACTTACTACCTGAATAAAAGCCTCCAGGCATTTATGCGTGGAGGCAATGCATAAATATGTAAGCTACATACACACATACCATCAAACGGGGTGAATAGGGATGCAGGGGTGAATCGGGACGAAACTTTAAAATTGATTTGTACTTCAAAATAATATAGTTTGTTGCTAACAAGGACACTTAATCTTTAATGCAAGGTGCATCTTTCTGGACCTGTCTAAAGCTTTTGACACAGTCTCTTCCTAAACTTATTTTGAAGATTGAAATACTGGGTGTACGTGGCAGAACTCTGGATATATTCAAGGATTATCTCAGAAATCGGTATCAGCAGGTCAAAATAGAAACGTACATTAGCTAAGAGGAGACCCTTACTTACGGTGTGCCCTTTTTAGGCCCCACATTGTTCCAAATCTATATTAATGACCTCTGTAAGATAATCCTTCCGAATTGCAAGATTTTTACATACGACCCGACCGAACCCAACCTCGTGCTCCTGTCCCTCGTTGGTAAGAGCCGACTGTGTGAAATACCTGGGTCTTCAAATTGATAGTGGGTTAAGGTGGGACAGGCAACTCGAGGCGGTAACAAGTCGAACAATGCGTCTCGTCTACATCTTCAAATCCCTAAGAGATTCTGCTGACGTCTATATATTAAAAATGGTCTAATATGCGCTATGCCAGTCGATCATCGGTTACTGCATAACTGCTGGGTGGTGCAATGAAAACAAATTTCTTGAAGGTAGAGAGAGCTCAAAGAGCTGTCCTTGAAACAATGACTCGTAAACCATATAGCTTTCCCACAGTGCATTTATATTTCCCACATTCATTTCTTACCTTTCTTCCGGGAAGCTGTTATACAAATTAAGAATATCATAAGCAAAGTGGTCTAGGCGAAATATGATTTTGCCCATGTTGCCCAGCAATGGGACTGGCTTAAAGTGCTTGATGCCATGCCAGCTGAATGTAGAGTAGACTTGCCGGAGATACAGCACCACTACAGCGATCAGAACAACCACCCAAATCAGCAAGATTATCATTATCTGAAAGAAAAATAATAATTTATCATCGTTATTGTACCTGATTCCAGACTTTAATTTATCAGCAAGACGTGCGCGGCGCCTATTCCTTTTTTTTTTAAGAACCAATTGAAACTAATAAAGCTTGATTAACGATTTTGCTTAAAGGAACTACATCAGATAAAGATGAAATTTTTATTTTCCGAAGAAGGGTCCCATGTTAAATGTCTAAATTTTTTCAATATCTGGAATTATATGGATTCAAGATACCAAATGTAGGAATTTGTGTAGTGTACAGAGTATTTTTTTTTATTTGTAAAGAGTTTTACTATCTGTCCATAACTTAGGTTGCCGTGATTCTACACTCGCGAGCAATGAAAAAGTTCCAGTGACATAGCACCAAATTACTCCTAAACGGGAATGGCTAGCTTAATGACGCCGTCTGCAACATTGAAGTACATTTAACAGCGCATCAGAATATTACCAACTAAAAACGTAAATATTGTGTTCAAATTTCAAATTACGGCAAAGGCATCGGCATTGTCTTTTATCGTCATTTTGTGGGTGGAACTTTTTCATTTCTCGGCAGTGTATTAGTAATATTGTTCAAAGCTGTTTAATTGTATCCACTGAGTCTGTTTTTAATCGAATTCAAAAAAGGAGGAGGTTCTCAATTCGTATGTTTATATCATCATCATTTAGACACCAGTCAATGTGGTGGTGTTTGAGGAGGCCTATATCCAGAAGTACATTCATCTACTTCTGGATATACTCAAACTTAAACTATCTATTTCAATTAAACCAATTACAGCCACTTTTGAATTGTCAAGGGGTCGGTCAGTCAGAAAAATGAAGCTAGTTGCCCATTCCAAAGCGTAGTAGGTACCTATGGAGAAGAACGGGCAAGAAACTCCATGGACACTCTTTTAAATCAGAATAATATGGTTACAAAGTATTGGTTACATCATTCATGTTAGAAATTATGCATGTGAGAACGATGCAGAACGTTAAAAGCGTCCGTAATGAAAATTAAAAAAAATAAATAAAAACAATTCAAATATTAAATTAAATTAAAATAAGCCATGGCAGCAAAGAGATGACCAGTCCCTACTGACGGCGCCCGTTCACGAACATGACGCATGGATTAGCACCATTCAGCTCAACCATTTTGAAGGGAGCTAAATGATCCAACACATGCGCCACCATCAGCGAGACATTTGAGTGAGCATGACATACTCTCAGCCGCCAGGGCACATTCAAGTCAATGAAAGACGTACCCAGTAAACGGTAGCTTTATAGTATGTTTAGACTGGATGCGGAAGGCGGAGGACAAGGTGTTGTGGCGCAGCCTGGGAGAGGCCTATGTCCAGCAGTGGACTGAGATAGGCTGAGTTGATAGAATCAGTTACTGAGGAGGTACTAGAGAAAACCAATTTATGGTTTGTCGCAGTCTTATTGATATCTACAAGTGTACCTTCACTTGTAGATATCAATAAGACTGCGAGTAATATTTTAAAGTAGGGAAAAGTGTTAGTACTGATTCAAAAAAAGATAAATTATTCAACCAAACATCATCTGCAACGGTTTGACGAGATCAAATACCTTTAGTTGATCACAACGTAAATTGGTTGAATTTTGTTTGTCATAGCTTGCTCGTATAGTTTTATTTAGTCTTTGACCTTGAAGTTCTCAATAGACAAAAACACAATGATAGTCACAAACAAAATGAATGATGATAATGTTTGTGTTTTAACCGGATTAGGAAAATTAAATCGAAGAATGACGGACATAGGTACTGTAACTAGATATAACAACAAAATACTTCAAATGGGATATCTTACATTGAAATATGACAGTCACACATCACATCAGACACAATAATAACACAAAATTAAATGGAAACAAATTAATCGGTGCGAGCGTGCTACTCAGTTCACTGACGAATTCACTGTGTGTAGGCTCTTAGGTAAACATGAATATACATCTGCCGTATACAGGTTGGCAGATTAGATTAGACTTGACTTGACTAGACTTGAGTACGTATAGTTTTTATTATATTTTTTGGTTTATTGGCGTGGCTAGCTGACATATATGGCAAATAATTTAATTTAATTTTATGTTCTGGTCTTGTAATGTTAATTACGGAACATAGTATTGTATTGTATTCTAAACAATCAAGTATTTTTGTTTTAATTGAACAGACAGCTGTGCTGCTCCAGTTTGTTGCGCCACTTCTTCTTCCCAGCGATAGCACTAGGAAGTGGTGAAGGGCGGGCGTTTTTGGGGGACTGTCTTTTGTAATTTTGACGTTCAAAAAGTGCTGATTCTCAGCCTAATTTGAATAAATGACTTTTGATTTTGATTTTGAGATTAGCAAATGGTTCCCGCGTTTATTTCTTCATTGGTGCTTCGATAGCTGTATTGGTGGGTTTTGATATGAGGCGTGCCACGAGACACTGTTCTTGGGCCCATAAATAACTATATTATAATATAATTGTGCCCTAAGTATTTTCTCTCGTGAATTATGACGCTAATATTCACTCTTGTAAATAAGTGCTAGTAGCTGTAATTTTATGCTTCTGCGCATTATTAAATATAGTAGGTACACAGTGTACGTTTCTTATTATTCAATTATTTATTTATGTAGTGGTTATAAGTAGGGTAAGTGTCACTCTGGCTTTAAGGCGAAGGAAAACGTCGTGAAAAACTTTGCCTGGTTATAAGATAATTTTAGTTTATAAACTGGACATTGTATTGATTAATATTTGAGTCTACTTCAACTATAACAAAATACAAACAAATTGAAATTATAGTATAAATAGAATTATTTTGTCTTTTTTAATGAACATTGAACATTGCACCAAAAAAAATTTAATGAACCTACAATAACATAAAATGACGACACGGTTGGCGCAGTGGCTGAGTGATCGACTGCTGCGCTGCGTGTCGCGGGTTCAATTCCCACACGGAAAAAATATTTGTATTGCCTACAGTTAGTTGTTCCGGGTCTGGCTGTTTGTGTATGAGTTTAAATGTTTGTAAAAATGTGTGTTTTTTTAAAAAGAAATAAAGAAAAGATAGACATACAACTAAAGTTTATCATTTATGTTTCATTTTATAAATTTAGAAAATCTTCTTCATCAGTCTTAACCTAACCCAGTGACCTTCCTGCAGCCTGATGTTAACATTATCATTAGCTAGTTTGGCGGGGATGCAGGCCTTCTCTCAAATGGAGTCTTCTACATATATGCCGTAGAAACTGGTATGTACGTCATGACCGCGATAGCACCCGCGACAGCACCGCTCCATGTATAAAGACTAAACAAAGCAGTAATAATATTATCATAGTCTATCTGTAAGAAAATAAGTATTTAGGTGAGTATTTCATTCTTAAGAATTTCTCAGGAGCAGTCTGAATACTTTTTCCCGGATTATCACTTAAAATTACATCGCAGTTCCTTAATTTCGTAAGAACAACGCAGCGACCGGGTTCAATGAAGTAATTTGATCCGACCAATTGATGTTTCGACCAATTGCGGTATAGTTGAGGCCTCTTATGTATGAGGATATGGTTTCAAATCCGGGCAAGTACCAATGTGACTCTTTCAATTCACATGTCCTTCCTGAGTTTATTTTGGACATAACTGACATCGGTGAAGGAAAAGCATCGTTAGGAAACCTGAAGTTATAGTTAATATAAGTTTTAAATCGCCAGCCCGTCTTGAGCAAGTGACCAATGCTCGTGCCTTCTCTGTTTAAGAAGAGGCCTATTATTCATTGATGTTTGTTGGATGAACTCTACAAGAAGAATCATGTCATGATGCAACAGCTGTAGCACCACGAAGGGCACGAATATCTTCGAAACAAACAGTTCGAAACACTATAAGGGATCAATATTCCTAGTTTTTTTTCTTTTTAAACCAAGTCGGCAATATTTTAAGTTTCTAAATCTAAATAAGCCATATAGCAAACAATTATAATGAAAATACAAAATTCGGATATCCTTCTTCGACATACCAGTCGTCACGGGTCATAAACATATAACAAACGCACTGTATGTAAACAACAGTGCGTCACTAGCAACATGTTACTCAACCCGCCGACGAATTCACTGTGATTTTGAACTCTAAACAAAATATAACCAAATACCTATTATTATAAAATACGTACTTTGTCGACTCCAAATAAATAAGGATAAAGGAAGTAAATGATGATAAAGCTAGTAATTGAAAACTACAAATCTTAATTTTTTTATTTGAACTTATTTACAATACTGTAACGATCACTTATTAAGAAGTTTAATTCAAAATTACATCATAAATTATATTAAATAATCTCATGGATTATACTGTCTAACTACTATCACTAAAATACAATAATTATGCACTGGGAGCGAAGCTAAGCTAGTAAAAACCTAATTGTGTTAGCTTGCATCACAATTAGTTTGTGTTTTCACACTTTCTTTTCCACCACGAGTGTATTACCGCATAATATTAAGAGTTGCGAAGTGCAAACTATAGACAGCGCCACCTATCAACTACGCGTATCACTACGTGATCAGCTAGCGAAGTATTATTAGCAGAAGCAGGGACATCGACGCGCACACTGTAACCATGAATTCAGCACAAATGATTCTAGACTGCAGAAATTTTTCGTCGGTTATCAAAAATATGTCTACAACGCACCCTGCGTTGCTAGTTGAGAATCATATACTGAATCCATGGTAACAGGTAGTGCGTCCATGTCCCGACCCCGCCGTATAGAGCACCACCAGAGACGTCACTCAATCCTAGAACGAGCAAGCGACATTAGTCGAAAAAGATGAAAACACGCACCCTATCACCCATCGGGTTGGGTGACGTCGCCATTCATCCTAGAATATCACATCTTTTGTTCCTCTACAAACTACTTAAGTTGCTAAAGTAAGGTAGTACTAGATTCACTACTTTCGCGGTAGATATTATATTCAAATTAATATCACAATCGCAATCCCATTTTTAATTTTAATCTTTTATGTTGTTAAACTACTTACATTTACAAATAATTATATTTTATAAACCAATTTCTGCTTTGCTTTTTGGGACATTACTACTCCAATAAATGCATTCATTCTAATATATAATAACTCCTTTACTCATCACTATTTTTACGACATTAAACTCACTAATATAATCTCTGAATATTTTTAATCATCACAATCATTGTCGTGCTTTGAATCTGAGCCAATGGCCTCCTTGTAGTCTGATGTTAAAAGTCTCTTTGTCAAGTACGGCAGGGATGCAGGTCTTCTCACAGGGGGAGATCTCCATATACTGGAGGATCTGGTACGCCATCACCTTCATCTCGCAGAGAGCAAATCTTGATCCTGAAAAATAATGATTATGGTTAGTATACGTCGTCATGCACGCGTAGGGATAGTTATTATCACTATCAAGTGTAATATAATGGACCTTCCAGATCTTACAATAAATATTCGCATTCTTTTTTTTCTTGGCCAGAACATTTTAAATCACCAGGACAACTGGTGTTTTAAAATGTTACTTTGGCTAGACGCAGTAATAATGTTTTCTCTTCTTTTTTCCTCTGTCAGTCGATAATATTAGCATTCACACTATAGAGGTATGAGGAACAGGGTGTAAAGTTTACTCATCCTCCATAGAAAAGGGAGGATCCTCTGACCAGACGGGTGTTGTGTCTGGCGGGCAATTGCCCCACGATTGATGTTGGGAAGTTTGTATTTATGCTAATTGCGCGGTAAACTCTGATTGCGAGATGCAGGATTTGCCTAACGTCAGTATGACGCGTTGTTCGCGTGTGGCGTTGTATATACCGCTACAACACCCTTTCCGTTTTGGGCCCCCCTTCCCCTTGCATTCATCATCATCATCTTTATCAGTCCTGTAGTCGTCTAAAAAACTATTTTTTTTTATTTATAAATTATAAGAAACAATGGACTCACCTATACAGTTTCTAGGTCCAACACCGAAGGGCATGTAAGCGAACATCTGGATATTATGCTTATTTGCTTCAGAGAAGCGTTCTGGGTCGAATTTTTCAGGGTTAGGGAAGAACTGCGGGTCACGGTGGAAACCAAACGCTGGTATTGAGATACCTGTACCTTTGCGGACCTGCAAAAGTAACGTTTTTTTAAACCTATTCTTTAGTTTCTGCATTGTAATTGTAAAGTGCCGATGTTTGGAAGAAAACATATGGTAGACTTACAATAAAATCTTTTTCAGCTTTGTCGTTTGGTTTTCCCAGATTGTAATCTTTTGTGCAAATTCTGTCCAGAGCAATACCAGGCGGCCACAGTCTTAAAACCTCTGCAAAAAGAAAACATTGGCTATAAATTAAATGAACATATTTTTACAAAGCACTGTTTAATTTGAAATCATCAAAATCTTACCAGATACAACCATATCCATATATGGCATATTCTGAATAGAGTTGAAGTCAAACTTGCCGCTGTTCTTAGCGTCAGTCTCCTTGATCTCTTGTGCCAGTCGCTCCTGGACGTCAGGGTTCAGCGCTAGTTCGTAGAGTAGGAACGACATGCCTGATGAGACCGTTTCAAAACCAGCAATGAAGAACAGCACAGCTTGAGCGATCAGGTCATCGTCAGTCCATACTAAAAGCAAAATGCAGTTTTTATTAGAAAAGGAAGCTTGAACACTTCCGAAGTTTTATCGAAGTATCTGAATTTCAAATAATTTTTGCCTGATGGCTCAGCTCAAAATGGATGGAATTGAAATCTGTAATTACGGAAAATGGATCTGTCATTACGGTATTATATTCAACCGGTTAATTACACCCATACCCAACAGAGCGGAACACAGCAACAGTCCAGAAATAGGTAAATTATGACAGAATATTTTCTCGGAAGGAAAGAGCAATATTTTAGCCTTTAGAGTTCTTGATCATACATTTACACCAAGGCCAGAACCTGTCACGCTAGCTCAATTCTATAACAGATATTCAGTTACCTACTTCATGTAACTCTATATTACTAACTAAGGTCATCTCTATATTATTACTATAGTAATTTGTGTTTTTACTCGATTTCTAGTTGATACATACATATATGTCCGAGACACCTTGTGAACCGAATAAGTAAGTTTTTTTTTACCGATAGTAAGTTTCATCTAACGATATTTTAACATCAAAATACTTCGGAATCAGCCACAGAATTATTAAATTACTTGTATTTGTTTTATACTCTATTATTTGTTTGTCAAAAAAGCAACTGATTTGGTTTAAGAAGTAAATTATAAATAAGATACCACTGAACTACTAACTATCATAATGAATCTTTAGTGACCAGCTCCTTTTCAGAACCGCTTTGAATTCAGCATATACAATAGTGTGTAAACCTACTCTTAAATCTACCAAGACAATATTATAGCTTACCTAAGTAAAAAAAAATATGTTAAATTTTCTTTCCGTTTTTAATCAGTTTTATACACACCTCTGTTTATTTCTTTCTGTCCAACAGACGATTCTTCAACAGTCGCAAATCCAGCAGCTTCATTATTGGATTTGTTGTCTTCATGGGTCAGTCTACCTGAAATTACATTTGAATTTATAATTTTTTTGTTATTGTTAATATTACGTAAAGATTTAATGTTTTGGAAAGGTACTAGATTTTCATGAATAAAGTTTATATCATTCTGGCTACTGAATGTTGAACACTTTTTTTGTAAGTACCTTTCTTTGCTTCCATAAGCAAGTGAATCATATCGGGTCTAATGATATTCCTCATCTCGCGATCCGCCATCGTTTCCATGACTAGCTTTCTGAAGAAATTCTTTGACATCTCTGATAGGAAATCCAACTTGAAAACCTGTTAAATACAATACAATACATCAGCGTCATTTTAGTATCAAATCTTAATTACTTTTGCTTAACGGGTTTTTATATGGAGTCTGTTCAGGTTTATTATTTCCTGTATTTATCGCACACCTCAGACCTACAAAAACTTCTCAACCATCATTCCTTCTTTGATCAAGACGAGATGAATGATGTATGAGCATCACTACTAATACTTTGATTGCGGTTATCGCCCACCCATCCGTTGCTACTGCGACGTTGACCTTGAGTGAGGCTAGTCCAGACGTGATGTTGTTGTGAACATTAGCCGTATGATTCAATGTTTACATGTCAATTTCAATGATAATTTTATTATTTGTACGTGAGATTAATATGTATTATTTCACTTTAATGACTCAAACAAATTCATTTTTTGAGTTCTTCAAAGTGACATTGATAAATTACTTTATTGGATAGTGCTAATCTGTTGTAAAATAATGACGATATTATAGGTATGTACATTAACCTTCAAAATGGTCAAGTTGTTTATCTATTAATATTAAGTTATTGAGTTTAATTTAGATCTAATCAGCCTTATCGTCTTTGTCTTTAGATATCATTATTTACTTTGATTACAAGGACTACTTGTGTTCAACAAGAGATACTGTATGACTTCACCTTAAAGCGAAATCAAAGTTATACCTAAGAATAAAAAAATAACTACCGAGTGACGACTTACCTTAGCAACTTTCGGTGCATTAGAAAGTAGGAAAAACATGAGCACTTGACGGAAATTAAAGGTGGATGACGCCTTGCCCATGGCGTAGAACTCGTTGTCTACGTCGTTATGGGAATCCACCTTCAGTCCAAAGGCGCAGGAGGCTATGACGTCATTGGCGTAGCGCGTCGTCAGGTCCTTGCACTCTATGTCTATGTAGCCGGCTGTTAAATAAATCTTGGAATTAATGAAGCAACGTAGAAAAGTAAGTTAGTTGTTTTTCAATTTGTATCCAAATAACTTACATTTCGTTCCTTTGATCTTTTTCTGAATCGAACTCATCATCTGGTCACCGACCTCCACCATAAAAGGCACCATCAGACGCATCTTAGAACTTGTGAACGCTGGACTCAATGTGGAACGCATGTCTTTCCATTCTTGACCTGTAGGTTAATAAAATATTATTATGGTTTATTCTAAATGAGCCCAAAACATGATTGTGTCCCCCAGCACGATTTTTCTCGAATATAATCTTTAATTTTTCTGCATAAAGCCTAAGCTACACTGGACTGATTATATATTAATGTTACATACTTGACATAATTC
The DNA here is from genome assembly GCA_949629185.1 of Apamea crenata. Taxonomy (NCBI): domain Eukaryota; kingdom Metazoa; phylum Arthropoda; class Insecta; order Lepidoptera; family Noctuidae; genus Apamea; species Apamea crenata. The sequence goes on from OX451361.1 coordinate 19,082,534, forward strand.
GTACCTTTTAAAGAAAACAAGTTTCGTGAGAAGAAAGAGTCGCTGCTGCTGAAGATGGAACGGTGATCGAGGAAATGTTCAAAGTCTTTCACAGTGATCTTCTTGACTAATTCGATGTCGCGGATCACTACCATCTCATTGATGAATTCAAATCTTCCCACGAATCTGAAGAACAAGATATTTTGAAAACTGACGGGTTATAAGAAGCGCCTACAGTCCTACATGGCGTGGTATAAAAAAGTAATTTTAATCAAATAACTAAACTAAGTAACCATAACTCCTTACTTTTCTTCAGGAAAACTGTTGTATAGCCTCAGGACATCATCAGCGAAATGATCCACACGGAACAGGATCCTGACCATATTGCCCAGCAGTGGGAGCGGCCGGAAATGCTTGACTCCATAGCGACTGAACCTGGAATAGACTTGCCGAAGGTATAAGACCAGCACGGCGATTAACACCACCACCCAGATGAGGAGTAGAATCATGATCTGAAACAACAAGAATCTTAAGTTAAATCGTTTCAGATAAATCAAAATGTCCATTTTCTGGTTTATTAATTAATTTATTAATTTCTTTAACTATGTTTTGTTGTAGTAGAAAACGAATTGGGTTATTGACAGGAAACCGAAGTAACGATATGTTAATACTGAATTGGACAAAAAATGTACTGATATTATTAACAATACACTTACACTACACACACCCACACACACTTACACTTTACTTGCATCATAATTTAAATATAAACAAAAATAGTTTGTAAACATGTTATCAACAAGGTAATATTATTTTTTACTCTATTCATAATCATCAAAAAAAATGTTTGTTTACCGAATAGTTCAACATGAATGCAAAGCGTATTCACATATCATTATGATAATTTAATCACATGTTTTGATGATACCCACTTGATATTAAGCATAGCTACTTATTTACTAAATCAAATGAATCAATTTAATTACGTTTGCTGCGATCGGAGGATCGAAAAAAAACCGAAATGATTTTAAATAAATTTAATTACGGAATTAATATTACAAAATTAATCCTATGAATGATGATTCCAGGTCGAAGTAGGACAATAGAATAATCATTCTTACAATTTATTAAACTAACAACAACTTGCGAAATCGATTGACGTCATAGGTGCATCAGCGATTAAGAAATTGATAAGTGTCGGCGCGGATGCAACATCAGCGATCTTCATATAGTAGCGCTATGTAATTCCTCCCCCTTTAGAATGGCGACTATTTTAGCACGTTCAGTGAAAATGTTGCCGGAAGTTCGCCAGAACTTTGATTCTCTTCCAGGGTTGCGGCTGGTGGTTGCTGATCCTTTTTCGTAGTGTTCGTACATCTGCGTAGGTAGCGCCGAGTCATTACGATGATAATGAGTACGCTTGCACTCAATAGTACTCCATAGAAAGGGATTGTAGTGTGGTAAAGTGCGTCGGTGTGCAGGTTCTCAAGTTGAACTGGATTCTGGATCATAAGTTGGTCCTGGATGCTGTGTAGTCCTTGGAGATCAATAGAGTTCAGGTTGACGTGGGTAGCTGTGGTGGCCTGTTTCTCAGAGTCATAGGGTATCTTCATTAATTTCAAGGGTTGGCCGTTAACTTCATCGTAAACGTTTGCAATGGTGAACTCTTCAGATTTCAGATAACACCCAGTGGGAATCGTAGCAAGATAACTACCCTGAAGCGATGTGTAGTCTTTCTGGTTACAGGTTAGTTGTACCTTCGTCTCTTGAGGAAAGGATAGGACGTAATGTTGGTCGTCGAGCTTCTCCATGGCTTCTCTCGTCAAGGTGATTGTGGTAAACTTGCAGGAGTCTTGTAGAACTTGGTTGGTGATTAACTCCTGGACGCAGTCAGCTTTGGTGCGAGTCTGGTGGGTAATATCCTTCTCACAGAGGTACCAGTCTTTCAGCTTCGGGCATTCAGCCTCTATGTACACATGTGACATCTCGTTAGTTGCAAGGAAGGGAAAGGGTGGAATAAGGGCTTGTGCATGTTTATTAGGTACCACAGAGAGTTTATAAAAATCGTAACTATTTTTAGAAAAGATTGGAAATTTAAATACGAATACTATCTGCTTATCTACATAATATGATCCCGGTTTTATAACATCATAATAATCTCTGAGTTCTAGATCTAAAATTTGCTCTTCGGCGTAAATAGTCTTAAGTTTTCTTACCATTGACTCCAGTGTTTCTATGTCTATCATAGAGTGATGTGTACTACTCGCACGAACAAAAGCTAAACTATTTTCTATCCTAGTTAATTCCTGAGTTAAATCCTCTACGTTGTCGCTTAAAACTTCTAGTAGTTGCGCAAAATGAGCATATTTTATTAAACTATTTTCACTTAGTGCATTACTTTGTAATATAGTCTCTAAGGTAATGTTAATTTTATTCTGGTTTTGTGCTATCTGTGTAATTACGCTATTATATTTAGACATCCACTCCTTACTTATACTAATATGGTCATTGAATTCGGACACCAATTTGTTTTGATTGCGTTCTAGGATTTCGATTACCTGATTATATTTTAGTGCATCCTCGTGATCTAGGTTCCCGGTTAGGCTTTTTATTATTGAACCTAGTCCGTCTACAAGACCTCTTTTAGCTCTGTTGGGTTCTAAGGATCGTAATTGTTTTAGGACATTGCCAAGTTTGCTAGCAAGATACTCTAATTGAATTTCGTATAGTGCGTAAGTGTCATTAGTCATTTGATTTTGACAGTTCGTTAGTTGGGTCTGTAGGGAGTGAACATTGTTTTCGATGTTACTTAGTTGTACGTACTGAATGAAGGTATGATGATGAGTCGTAGTTTTCATTTGTCCAAGTTTAAAGGGTAGAAGTCCTGGTCCGTCGTCGAGGCTTTCAAGTCTTATCTCCTGAGTTCGCGTCATTGGAAGCATTGTTATCAGTAGAATCCTGTAACAATTTTGCTGATTTAGGTATACGCTTAAGTCTTGACTTCGCTATGGGGCCACGTTTTTTCGAGGTATAAATGTGGATCGGCAGGTCTGCTAGAACTGTGTCCTGTGTATATCGTGGGGCAGTCTTTTGTCGACTTGCGAGAGGGTTTGTTATAAATACTTGCTGTTGGGGGGCGTATTCTATCTCGGGTTCCCGGGTTTCATTTTTTTTCTCTATTATCGCGGTACGATTAGCAAGTGATGACGAGTTAATGATGTCATAGACATGTTTCATTTTATCCCTATGGACTTGCGTATACTGTTGTAATAGATGCTGTGTAAGGTCAATGTCTTTACAGTCTCGGGGGTCAAAATGACCAGTCAGTAAGTCAAAGGGTCGACATCTTGTGAAACTATGTATAGAGCTATTATAAGCTATTAGAGCATAGGGCACAAGGTTAATTATTGGTTCGTCTTTATGCTGTAACTTAAGGAGTCTAAGATGTTCTAGAAGGGTTGAGTGTAGTCGTTCGATATTTCCGTTGTCGTTAGGTGAGTGAGCTAGTATTCTATGATGATTGATTTTATGAAGCCTTGTAAATTCCATGAACAGTTGGTTTGTAAACTCAGTCCCATTGTCTGTGATAATAGTCATAGGGACGCCATGGTGGGTACAGTACTGCAAAAGGGCTTGTAATATGCTAATAGCTGTTCCGTCACGTAGGTGATAAGCTTGACCGTACTTTGTGAATACGTCGATAAATGTTACGTATTTTTCACCTTGTACAGTGAATAGATCCATGTGGATTGTCTCAAACGGCTTGGTGGCTGGTGGTACGATGTTAAATTGGGGTCTTATCGGGTTTCTATCGTACTTGGCCTGACCGCAAATCGTACATTCGTTTATAAATTTAGTTATCTGGTCTTTCATCTTTGGCCAGTAATATTTACGAGATAAGGCTAAATGACACTCGGTAATCCCACGATGGTTAGTTCTACCGTCATGATAGTGTCGTATTATCTCCTGTTGTCGAAGATAATCCTTGACATTTTCCAATTCAGATTTAGCTAAAACGAGATTTAAGGATGAACTTTTGAATTTGTCCTGTATAATCGGTATAATTGAATACATGGCTAGAGGTGGGTTAACTAAAATAGCTGTCTTAACCTTGGGGTTAACGTACTCTTTTACGGCACAGATCACATCTTCCTCTAGGTTAGATTCAGATAGCTGGATACTTATACGTGTGTGGGTGTCAAATGGTCTAGTAACTACAGGTCGCTTTTTAATGTCACTTACAATGGTGAAACATATCTGTCTGTTGAACTTGTTTAGTGGCTCGTCAGTTATGGGGATTTCTAGAATTGGGTTCTCGACGCTTGTGTGTGCTGTTTCGGTTGAGGAGTTTGGTTTGCCAAGGATGGTTTCTGATGGATTACCCATTAAGGAGTTGAGTTCATCGATTTCCTCTATTAAGGACATGGCTTCTTTAGTGTGAATTTCAATGCGAGAAAGGGCGTCAGCATTTGTATTGGATTTCCCTTTTTTATAAATAACTGAAAAGTCGTACTCACTAAGTCTAAGTCTCCACCTGGTCAGTCGGGAATTTGGTTCTTTCATGTTCATCATCCATTGTAGTGGTTTATGGTCAGTGAGAATCTTAAATTTTCGTCCAAATAGGTAGGGTCTGAAATATCTCGTAGCCCAAACTATAGCAAGTAATTCCTTCTCTATGGTACTATAGTTCATCTCGCTCTCATTTAAGGTTCGGGATGCATAACAGATAGGTTTGTCTGAGTTTATAGGTCCTTGGGATAAAACAGCGCCGATGGCTACATTCGAAGCGTCTGTCGTCAAGTTGAATTCTTTACTGAAGTCTGGATACTGTAGGATGGGGTCGTTAGTCAGGAGGGTCTTGCATCTTTCGAAACAATTCACGTATTCAGGGTCAAGGGTGATTTTTCGCCCTTTTTTCAAGCATTGAGTAAGTGGTTTTGTGGTTCGGGCAAAGTCAGGAATAAATTTTCGATAATAACCGAGGAGGCCCAGAAATTGTTTGATTTCTTTCGATGTTTTTGGAATGGGGTACTTCTTAATTGCAGATATTTTATCGGGGTTTGGCTTAATGCCGTCTTTACTGATGATATGACCTAAATAAGCTGTTTCAAGGTTGAGGAATTCTGATTTGTCCATCTGGATTTTAAAGTTGGACTCTCGAAGTCTCTGGAATACTTTCTCGAGATTAATTATGTGTTCCTGAAGGGATGTACTGAAAACAATTATGTCGTCCAAATAGACAAGACATATCTCGTTTTGGAGTCCTCTAAGGACATTGTCCATCACACGTTGAAACGTGGACGGTGAGTTTTTTAATCCCATCGGCATTCTGAGAAATTCAAAATGGCCGTGTTCTACATTGAATGCGGTCTTTTCTACGTCCTGGGGGTCCATCTCGACCTGGTAAAATCCACTTGCCAAATCCAAGGTCGTAAAATAGTGGCATTTACCTAATTTGTCTAGAACGTCATTGATATTGGGTATAGGGTACTTATCGTCTAGTGTCTTTTCGTTTAACTTACGAAAATCAACAACGAGACGCCATTTTTGTCTTCCTGAGGCATCTAACTTTTTTGGAACTACCCAGATAGGCGAGCTCCATGCGGATTCCGATGGTCGTATGATACCCTGATCAAGCATTTTAGTTATTTGGTCCCTAACTTCTTGGCGGTGCACGAACGGATACCGGTAGCTTTTAGCGTGCACTGGAACATCATCGGTAGTTCTTATTCGATGCTTTATCTTATTTGTAAAAGTTAGTCCCTCGCCTTCAATATAAAAAACATCCGAGTAACGAGAACAAAGAGCTACAAGGTTAGCCCTTTCCTCCGGGTTTAGGTGATCAGTTCTTAAACGCGATACTACTTCATGAGCGCGTGTCGATGTCTGTTGAGTACTACTGCCCTCAATATTAAATATGTCCGCGTGCGCTGGGCGATCGAGTGAAAATATTACGTCGTTTAGAGTCGGATTTTCGACTTCCAAGTAGCCACGATTATTACTTACGGTGGTAATACATTCATGGATTATGCAATTGCAAAGAATTTGTTCCCGAATAAAAGCGTCGCCTTCTGGCACATCAATAGGGATTCGTATAACCTTAGTACTCCCAGCTGGTATAATATCTTCGTATAAATTTACATTACACGAGTTATACATTACAATAGGGTTTATCGCGGATCGAGTTACTAACATGTTTTCTTTCAAATCTATGCGAGCTTCCCAATCGTTTAACAGGTCTAAACCGATGAGGCCATCGAAATGATCATGAAATCGATAGATGAACAACTTCATGCTATTGGCGTCATTAAACTCCGCAAAACATGGTAAGGTTATCGAATAGTCGTTCCTGCTTGTCGCGTGTATGTTGGTTATCTCAAAAGGGTCGAAATTCAAGGGGTGTTCAGCGAAATATTTTTCGACAGCTTCGGGGCTGATGAAAGACTGATTGGCACCCGTGTCTATTAAGAGTTTTAAAGGTGGGTCTCTGACTTGTATGTAGGGAAGTTGTCTCTGCGTCTGAAGATTTAATTCTATTTTGGTTTTTGTGACGTCGTGGCCTCCTGAAAATCCTGCTGAGTATGGTCGGTTACGCCCGCTTGCGATTCATCACATACTTGGTCGTTCGTTGACACGTTATGATAAGTCGAGTCAGCGGCTAGACTCGGGTCAAAGACACCGTCATTGTAGTCAGTGTAGTAATTGTACACCGGTTCGTAGAAATAGTTGTAATACGAGTCGTCATATGTCATGCACTCATTCATATTCATTTCTCGGGCTTTAAAATAATTCGAGGGTGGTGGATTGCCAAACTTATTCCAGTCATGGGCTGCTGGCTGATTTAATGGAGGTAGAGGTTTAGGAGTAAAACGTTGAACACCACTCATCGGCTGAGGGCCTTGAGGTGCATTATTTCGGGGTGGTAATCTAAATATGTTACTACGGGGGTTGTAGTTAGGAGGTGCAGCACTGAACATTCTTTGTGTGTTCGTTGGCATACGATATTGGTGCTGTGCTGGTGCAGGGAATTTGAAGGGTTGAGGTGCGGGTCCCGCTGGACGCTGCCCCATGGGTACTGGCCAATTAGGTACTGGCGTTGGGAAGTTATGAGGTCGTGGGGTAAACGCTACAGGTGTTAGAGTAGGATGAGTGACTCTAGGAGGAGCTTGAGCTTTTGGGGTCTCACGCTGTTGCAAGTACATTACATTGAGTTCTTCCTGAACGAACTCAAGCGCCTTTTCTATTGTTGGTGGGCGCATGCAACGTATACGGGATCCTAAGGGTTCTTTTAACCCTCGGACGTATGCCTGCATGGTACCCTTTTTATACAAGTCGCGTTTCGCTTCTGTAGTCGTCGATACAGTCTCATGTAAAGTCACGTATGTCATGATCGTACTAAACAACGTTTGGCAATGATCATAGAATTCCTGTGGCGTTTTATTACCCTGAGTAGCTAAAGAGAGGTCGTTGTACAATGCGGTTTCGTCACGCTGATCTGAGAAATTATTAATCAAGGCAGTTCGAATGCCTAGCCAGCTCTCTGGTATTCCATTGGCGTTAATAGTACATGCCGCGGTCCCAGTTATTTTATTAAGTATCCCGTTTAGTAAGCACAAGTTGGAAAATTCATTGCCAGGTGTATTACTTAAGTACTGCGCAGCTAACGAATCACAAACCTTAATGAAACGGGTAAGGATGTTTGGGTTGCCGTCAAACTCTGGAACAAGGCGAAGAGCCTTGAAGATAGTATCTGGGTCTTTCTGAGCTTGAGTCATATTGTCTAATTCTAAGTTATCCAAAGTTATATCTCTACTAATATCTACTGTACGTTGGCGAGCCTGTCGCGATTCAGGCTCCCGCACACTGGAGGCCCTTGGGTGGTAAATCTTGAGGTTTAAGATTCAAAGGGTGCAACACGAGAATGATTCAAGTGTACTTACAGGTATCTCATTTCTGGTTCCTCTCCGTGAATCGATGGCTGGATTCTCCTTCCGGTCTGCAGCAGGTCCGTAGGTTCAGGATTCCCGGAACGGTGCTTAATAGCCACCCGAGTGACTCGCGACGCGATTATCGATGTGAGATAGAGTCCCGATATCTCTCGCGGAAATCCTACCGGCTGCGCCAATTACGTTTGCTGCGATCGGAGGATCGAAAAAAAACCGAAATGATTTTAAATAAATTTAATTACGGAATTAATATTACAAAATTAATCCTATGAATGATGATTCCAGGTCGAAGTAGGACAATAGAATAATCATTCTTACAATTTATTAAACTAACAACAACTTGCGAAATCGATTGACGTCATAGGTGCATCAGCGATTAAGAAATTGATAAGTGTCGGCGCGGATGCAACATCAGCGATCTTCATATAGTAGCGCTATGTAATTATTTAAAGCTAATCATTTATTTATTTACTAATTACTGAAGGTACATATTAAATACTCATGTCGTGTGCTAACAGTGGCTAGACGATTTTTTTCTACATTAATGAAAATGTAGAAAAAAAATGCTATTGTTTATTTCTTTAATACTTCAAGCACATAAATGTACAGAGGCCGACTTTATTGCTTTTGCCATAGTTAGTTGTTATCTTGCAGTAACATTTAGTAGGTATTTATTTCATTTAAGTCGGTCCACTCTCTCTACCAAAAGATTTTTCAACTGTTAAGTTAAGTTTTTCTTTCAATCCGGAAATTGAAATTCATAGGCCGTGTAACTTGACTGAAACCGCGGGCAGCCGGGCACAGCTTTGAGGCGGAACGCTTAGGTCGCGAGAATTACTCGCACTTGTCCGTATTTTTTAATATCCAGGATTAAAAGTAGCGTATGTCCTTCTCCAGATCAAGGCTACCTTTCTGTCAAAGAACATCATTCATTTCGTACCCAAAAGTTAAAGTACTATTTTCTTATGGGAAATAACATGTCATTTTTTACTATTACACGAACGTCTACAATTAACCCCCCGGCTGCTATTTGAGATTGAAAATGCCAAAAATCATATTTTTATAACAATCATTGTAAGCGTCAAATTTAAAAAAATACCAACTTTTAATTGAATATCATATCCCGAACATGTTTCAATTATGTACATACTTTAATTTTTGGGTATAAATTATCGACACTTGAATGGCGTCCTTTCATAAATATCGGTTCAATGGATTAGGCGTGGAATGGTAACAGACGGATAGAGTTACTATCGCGTACCTAAATAGTATGGATTCTGATACTCGCGTAAAATAGTATGGATTACCGGTATTGTCGGATATCCGGCTTTTAGTATTACTGGAGTATGAAATAGGCCGCCACCATTCAAAGGCAATGAATCTATAAATTATAGACAAGTAAGTGTCTATAATTTATTCCGATTGATACTCTTCAATATTAGCAGTGGGGTCACGTTCTTTGAAATACTATGTTAATGCTAACAAGAGCAGTTAGAGTCATGTCTATTTATAATTAACCAGTGCATCTGTTCGTATAGTAAGTGAACACAGTCCTGCAATCATCAACCTTAAACTAAAACAGGAAATAAAGTCATGGAAATTAATTTGTTGAGGCAATTTGACAACCATCTTAAAATGTTCGTTTATTCAAATCACAACTGTATTTTTTTATAGTAACACTGCAATTTGACTAAGAGTGTCAATCTGCTTAAAAAGCTAGTTCTGAAAAATATTGAAATTACTTGGTGATAGTTTTATTGCAAACTTGTCAAAATCCGTCGTCGGTGACGCGACATCGAAGACAGGGCGAGGCGTCTTAAGTGAAGTTGTCAGGTCATCTAGTTAGCTAGACGAGGAGATGGCCGACGGAGTAAAGCTGTGACCGAATGGTGGCCAAAGAAACCACGACCGTCCAACAGCGCGTTGGGTTGACGATATCGTCAAAGTCGCGGGAAACCCCTGGATGAGGGACGCAGGGAACCGGAACGTATGAAAAGAAAGGGGAGGCCTGTACCCAGCACTATACCAAGTAGTGGCTGATTCTGGGCTGAAATGATGATTATGATGATTGTTCAGTCAACTTGTTTTTACACTAGTCAAATCAACAAATATTTTAAGAAGATGTTTTTGTGCAGGTATGATAATAGGTACCAGCATTTTTTGCGGTGTGAATTCATTTTTTGTACACCCACAAGTAGTAACAAAAATAATTCATAGTTAGTTTAATCACAGAGGTCTGCAACATTATAAACCACACATTTTTGTATCTACTTGATACCCATACCCAGGTCACGTGCGTAGTACTTGCGTTATTTACGTTACTGAGCGGACAATTTTTTCGAACATCTGAAGCAATGGATTAGCAATATACTTCAAAATGATTCAGATTGAGATTGATAGTGTGTTATGCAATTAGGGCGCTGATATATGAATGTAAACAAAGCAAAAGGAGTACGTAAGAATCATAGCAAGTGGCGTTCTGTTTGTGCCTAACCCCATGGTAAGAAAGTGTGAGTGTATAAAAACTGACAAAAATTAATGACATAACTTACTGTTTCGTAACAAGCACAACACTATTTTTTATACACACGGTTTAATCGTTAACAAAATACTGCGTAATTTTACAACTTAAAACAAGTTCCAAACGTGTTGCTCGGAACTTTATGTATAAAAACTGACAAAAATTAATGACATAACTTACTATTTCGTCACAAGCACAACACTATTTTTATACACACGGTTTAATCGTTAACAAAATACTGCGTAATTTTACAACTTAAAACAAGTTCCAAACGTGTTGCTCGGAACACGAGCGAAGTGTCTCTGAGCGTACCACAAAGGGTTCCGGTTAATATATGATGTCATGTTATCGCTAAATTACGCGTGTATTTTTGTATTTAAATATTTTAAAATAAATATAGTATATTATGTTATTCTACTAATAATTATTATAAACGTGAAAGTTTGTATGGATGGATGGATGGATGTTTGTACCTCTTTAACGCAAAAACTACGGAACGGATTTGAATGAAAGTTGGCACACAGATGGTTAACATATAGGATAGGTACTTTTTATCCCGATATTCCCACGGGATCGAAACTTATACGGGGGAAACCGCGGGGCGCAGCTAGTCATTGATAGTGGGAATACGCAAATAGATATCGGATTCAATCAGTCAATCAATTACATTAATTCGTTCTTATTTATTTTGTGACAATGTCTGAAAAAAGATTGTGAAATCTTAACATAATACATCTTGAGCCTAAATAGCTCCTTTATAAAACAGTTGCATTGTGAATGAATAATCTCTTGTAAACAAGAGGTAATCTTTATTTAACCTAAACAGCAATAGTGTCAAAGACCAACCGTCACCATCACAACTGCCGTTCAGCTATTTTTAAAGAAATATAAACTATATATTTTGTGCAAATAAGCTACCATCATTATGCAATTTTGTAAACATCAAAAGTGTCCAGTTATATTATAATAAACAAATAATAATAATAATAACCCCACCGCCGTATCTCTACGTTGTCGTCGTGGTGGGGCTTGCGCGCTCCGAATTCTAGGCCTGTGCCGGAATAGTCCAACTTTTTATTTTTCCATATCCTGCAATAGTCCTACACCAACGGGGGGTTATCCTTGGGCGCACTTGCATAGTGCAAATAATTTCATTGAAAACGTCTAACGGGCCTCTGCGAGTTGGCTTCGGCCCCTCGTACGGCTTCCAACTTCCTTCCAAGGTCCGGGACTCGCCAGGGCGGCGGGATCGGCCAGGGCGGCGGGATCGTCCGAAAGGGTTACCGCTGCCCTGGAACAGAAAGGGCTAAGGAAGGAACACGGGTGGGTTTTAGTCAATAAGAGTCTGACACTCCCTTCCGCTCCACCCAGAGAGGGAGAAAAAAAAAAGGTCCGGGACCCCAGGGTCCCGAGATATGTCAAAGACGAATAAAAAAATGGCCCGCCCTTCGAAGGAGTGGTGCAACCAACTCCCCAGCAGCACAGCTGTCTGTACAATTAAAAAATACTTGATTGTATACAATACTAGATACCTATGTTCGGTAATTAACCTAGCAGAAGTTCGTTCATTATAATTAAAAGTAATTAGTTTTACAAACCCTTTTACGAACAAATCATATAAAAATAACATTAACATCCAATAACACTAATAACAGTAATTCGTTGAGTAGTTCTCGATAGACGGACATTGTTGCTGTTGTTGTGGACGCTAAAGATGACGCCAAAGGGTCAGCGCAGACCGAACTGCAAAATGCTCGCGCATGGTCGACCAAAATTTTTACTGCTCGAGCATGCAGGCGGCATGCTGAACTATGCGCGAGCCATCTCTGTTAAATATGGTCTGGGTTGCCCGGCGGGCGTGCTTGATCCGTTCCGTAGGTTGATAGTCATACGTCCGAACAGTTTTCTCGCTGCGGCAACACTGACTGACAGGCGTGAGCGGCGCGCGGCGGCGCGCCGCTCCTCGAGCGCGCTCGCGCATGTAGAATGCATACTCGTCGAACATGCAGTCGGCTTGCTCGAACATGGTCGAGCATCAAATTTGGGCGTGTATTCAATTTTGCGAAGTATGATAATAATCATAAGGGGGTTTATTCATAAACGATGACTAAAGTTAAGTAACGTTTAAACGTCAAAAATGTATGGTTATACAGTCGCTAATCACTGCTTAACTTTAAGCAACGTTTATGAATAAAGGGGAATATATTTATTTCAATAATCTCAGAAAATGCTCTGCTCTGCTCTGCTCTTGGTGTGCGCTGACCCAAACACGTAGCCGAATTCTGCACCCTAATTACTAATATTAATCCATAAATATTGCTAATCCATTGTTTCATATTATGTTTGAAAAATGTGTCTGCTCAACAACGTAAATAACGCAATGAATGTTGTTGAACTGTCAAAATAAAAACCATTCCTACTGCTAATGTGCGTGTGTCACCCGTCTGACACGCTAAGAAGAAGATGGGACTAAAGGTGAATAGTCCTTCTGCCCTAATCATTCACATGATTTCTTGCTCTTCCTTTCTTCATCTTTCTTGGGAACTTCGCGTGACTTATAATTTTTTGTCAGTTGATTTCAATTTGCTTGTTTTTGTAGCTCGCATCAAGTGGTTCAATGAACAGAAACTAAGGCTAGAAGACAAGGGGACATAATTTGTTCTAGAATCACACTAAATGATAAATGGACCAATTGTACCCAAAATAGACTTAAGTCACGTATCCCTCTCTCGGCTATCTGCTCTGCTACTACTTAATTTACTTTTAAATAGAAGTTATTTCTGGCTAAGTCATAACATTCGCAATATCAATATCACTTTGAAGTCAAGAGCCTGATAAAAACTAACCTGTTAGATAGCCTAGTCACACAACGATTGACTGAAAATAAAGGTGCGGTAAGAAAACTTTAAGTCCGGAAAAGAACCTGAGTTACAGACGAGACAGAGTTATAGAGTGGTAATGAGCTGGTCATGTTTGTCGATGGACTGATGGCCGGTGTAGCAGACGAGTCCTGGAATAGAGACCGCGTATCGGCAGGCGTAGTGTAGGATACCCCCCAGCTAGATGGTCGAACGATCATAAAAAGGTGGCTGAGACAACACTTTGTCCTCCGCCTTCCGCATATGCTGTATGCGGAAGGCGGAGGACAAAGTGTTGTGGTGCAGCCCAGGAAAGCCCTATGTCCACCAGTGGACTATGATATGCTGAATTTATTGAAGATTGAAGAAAACTTCATGAGTGTAACTCTACCTACAAGAATCAGAATGACCATTCAACAGTCAAGCTTTTGGGTACCTACTTTTCTGTTGACACCAATGCGGACGAAGATTTTGATGCTCTATGACTCCTCCCTGTTTTATACATGTACAATTTTAGTATTTCAATTTTAAAATGATGTAAATAATATATTATATTTTTTGTGTATTAATAAACCAAAGAATATCAGAATTTAGCGTAAGTTTTGTTTCGATGATGATTGTTTGTTTGATTGCTGATCTTAGGATAAACCCTTCGAGTGATGGTTGTTGTGTACAGATATATGCTATATCTCCAGCCGACACGGTCCTTGAAAGTGACAAACTCAGAACAAAGGGATTTTTTAATGAGGATCTCCAACATAAGACGTCCACAATACATAAATAATCGTTGGCAACATCGGGTATTAAGGAGTCACTCCATGTAAAATACTCGTATTCAGCTGCATCCAGTTAAACCGGAAGCCAACCCCAACATAGTTGGGAAAAGGTTAGGCAGATGATGATGGTGATGATGATCAAGAATCATCACCACCATCCTTCACTTTTGTATGATGATAAACTAAACACAATATTAATAGGTATTGGTATTTTTATTTCATATAACCATCTTTATTAAAATTGCACCAGTCGGCACATACCTAATCACGTCATAAAAATTACACATAAATATCCAACTTTCCGTTTTCCTCAATCTCCGTACAGTTTGTTTACTGGCGCCACATTGCACAATGAATAATATTACATAATATTATTTGTTGTGAAAAAAAAATCAGTTTCCTCCAAAACCTTATTTTGTGCTTCTACTATTTTGGTTTTCTTGATTTATAAATATACTTAAATAATTTTGAAGTTTGTATCACTATTGCAATTCACTTGCATCATTTACCTGTGAACCTGTTTCCAATGAGGCTGAATCATTCGCACGAAAATGAGTCTAATGCTTAAATAATAAAGTTGAAATTAAGTTTTCAATAAATGGAGTGCTATGTTAACGATCAACAGCGATCAAGGAGAAAGAAAGAAAGATAATTACACTAATGGGCATTGACCACTGTCAATGCGCATTAGTGTAATTATTACCTTTCGTTTCAGATTGTTGGAGCTATGGACTTATCGAAACGTAGCTCCCCTTATCTAGAGTCAGTGTGACTCTAGATAAGGCCTCATTACATTACATCAATAATAATATATATCTTGGTTTCGAACGTAAGTACCCACTTACGTTTATAGCCCTGTCATTACTACCCTCGTCAGCATGACTTGTTTTATTTATTATTGATGTAATGTAATGAGGCCTTATCTAGAGTCATTGCACTGGGTGTGCAATGAGGAATTGAGAAGTGCTTTGGAAGGTGCGATTCAGGAATATCGGTTCATGTCACCTGAACTTAGGCCACGCTTACCTTGTTTGCTCAAGCATAACAAAAAAAAATTGTTGGAAAGACTACCAAAGGGGTAAACTCCTTAAATAAATAATTCACATTCGTTATTATTTCTACTTTCTTGCTCTGAACCTGAGCCAATGACCTCCTTGTAGTCTGATGTTAAAGGTCTCTTTGTCAAGTTTGGCAGGTATGCACGTCTTCTCACAAGGGGAGATCTCCATATGCTGGAGTATCTGGTACGCCATCACCTTCATCTCGCAGAGAGCGAATCTTGACCCTGAAAAATAATGATCATGATTAGTAGGTATACGTCAATTATGCACTGACGTGCGGGAACAATTATCATCACTATCACGATGTAATGGACCATCGAGTTCGATCAAATCAATCTGCCTAGCCTTTTCCCATTTCTCCCGGGGTTGTCTTCCAGTTTTACCGAATGCAGCTGAATACCAGTGATTTACTTGGAGCGACTGCCTATTTGACCTCCACCATCCAGCAACTGAGTAACACCTTGGCAAGACTGATTGTCAGATTGTCGGGCTTCTTACTACCCATAATGACTGTCATAGATCTACGAATGATATCGGTTTAACGTGCTTTCCGAGACACGGAGTCCAACAAGTCTGCCTGTTGTCAGTAAGGTGTTTTAAAAGTTGATACTCAATCAAATGTTACGTCACTTTAATAAAAGTTACATCTTTCATGAACACCAGAGGGGCAATTCTCGTAATTTTAAGAACGTTCACAGTCTGATCTCCAACATCGTCTTCGAAATCTTATTTATTTTATAGGAAAGTGACCGGTCCAGAGTAATACCAACGTCTTTCGGGTGAACACTGTGAGTAATTGGTACCTAATGCCAAGCCCTGCCATGAGATGTCCAGTCTATACCCGCCTGTGTGTTACTGAGGTGGAGGACACATGATTGCGTTTTTGAGTTATTTGCATTGTTTTCAGCTTAATAGTGGCTGTGAACAATGACCGGAGTTCGCGCAGCTGAATTTTGGGCCAAAGATGTTTTAACTTTTTGCCATCTATACACCAAGAAGAAGAAGTCTTCTTTATTCGATTTATAATTATTATAATAAACAGTGACTGGTGGACTCACCGATACAGTTTCTAGGTCCAACACCGAAGGGCATGTAAACGAACGACTGGATATTATGCTTGTTTTCTTCAGAGAAGCGCTCTGGGTCGAATTTATCAGGGTTGGGGAAGAACTGCGGGTCACGGTGGAAACAAAACATTGGTACCATGATACTTGTACCTTTGCGGATCTGCAAAAATTAAGTAAGATTAATACTCTGTAGTTTAAAGATTTAATAATTGTTTACTTTTTTTTAAATATAATATAATTATAAATAAGTATAATTGTTGACCTACAATAAAATCTTTTTCAGCTTTGTCGTTTGGTTTTCCTAGATTGTAATCTTTAGTGCAAACCCTGTCCAAAGCAATACCAGGCGGCCACAGTCGTAAAAGCTCTGCAAAACAAAAACATTGGCTATAAATTAGATGAACATATTTTTACAAAGCACTTTTTAATTTGAAACACATCAAAATCTTACCAGATACAACCATATCCATATATGGCATATTCTGAATAGAGTTAAAGTCAAACTTGCCGCCGTTCTTAGCGTCAGTCTCCTTGATCTCTTGTGCCAGTCGCTCCTGGACGTCAGGGTGTAGCGCCAGTTCGTAGAGCAGGAACGACATGCCTGATGAGACCATTTCGAAGCCAGCAATGAAGAAGAGCACCGCTTGAGCGATGAGGTCGTCGTCAGTCCACACTGAGAGCAAAATGTAGTTGTGATTAGAAAAAGCAAGCTCCGGTATCAACGGGTATAAATCGGCTTCTTTGCTGCAGCGTCTGCGGGGTGCTAAAAATAGCATTCTGAAAGTCATAGCTGCTCGATTTGACTGCCCCATTCAAAAACACCGGGTGAGGGTAGTGAATCGTTTTGTATAATAGTCTACTTATGGATAAGTTCTAACAATACTAACATAATTGTAAGCTAATATTGTTGCTAATTATATACTAACAAGATATGGATTTTAATTATCAAAAATAAATTATTCAATCCTAATCTATATATCGTCTCTTCTCTGTACGTTCTAGATTGCCTAAGGACTATATCCTCTTCTTCACAGCTAATGTCACTAGAACTGGACATTTTTATGGTTAAAAAGTTATACAAATGAAAATGTAATACTAGTAATAAATACCCTCTGCGTCACACTTCGTGAATTGTATAGACTTGTAACTACAATTCTATAAATATATAGAGTAATCACTATGATTTACCGTATTACAATACTTATTGTAATACAGTATGGTTGTCTCATATTCATGAATAAAGATTATTATTATTAATAACTCCTTTATTTCAATGTAAACATATAAATTATATTTTTAAATATTGGAATATAAAAAGTATACACACACATAAGCACACAGTAGTACATTTAAAATATAAAAAATACCGCCGCGCCGGTATCGGGAACAGGGTCCAAGCTACCGGCGCGGCGGCGCACAGGTACATATTAACCTTTTGAACCTTGTGGTCACTAGTCAGCCTGGCCTATTTTTGTAGCAATCGGCCTTTTCCTTTCCTTTCCAATGCCATTACAAAATACACACCTCTGTTAATTTTGTTCATTCCCACAGAAGATTCGTCAACTGTCGCGAATCCAGCAGTTTCATCAGTAGACTTATTGTCTTCATGGGTCAGTTTACCTGGAATCACATTTCAATTTATTAAATTTTATTAAATTTACAAAAAAAAATTCTACGTCGCCCACGTCGTGTTCTTGTACTAATCTTACCAAAACACTCAGCGTTAAATAATAATATCTAGGTGTACAAATAGATAGTGAACTAAAATGGGAAAAACAAATTGATGCTATCACTAACAGAACCCTCCGTCTCTTGCATATCTTTAAGTCCTTGAGGGATTCAGCTAATCTCGACACTGTAAAAATGGTATACTTTGGATTGTGTCAATCGGTACTAGGATATTGCATTACGGTTTGGGGAGGGGCGAATAAAACATTTCTTCTCAAACTTGAGAGAGCACAGAGAGCTATACTTAAAGTTATGACCAGAAAACCATACAGATATCCAACAACTCAGCTGTATTCCGATTGTAAAGCTCTCACTGTACGTCAACTCTTTGTGCTCTACTCAGTCCTTAAGAAACATTCATCCCAACCCCCTTCCAACCCGAAAAAGCGTACCTTTATCCCTCCAAGTACTCCCCATAGAACAGCCTTTGCCAAACATCAATTTTTTATTCTGAGCTCTCTCATCTATAGAAAAATTCATAAACTCCTAAACATACTATTGATTTGACAAAATGGGAAATTAAACACAAAGTTACAGAGTGGCTACTTCAACAAGACTATGATCACACAGAATCCATTTTAACCTAACACATCCACACTCACGCATACACGCACACACGTGCATACACACACACACACACACACCCCTACATACACACATACACATTACACATACACACTCACTAGATTTAAGTTTATTATCTAATCTTATTCAATTTTACTTAACATTACCATTTTCTGATTAATTGTTTAATTGTGGGTAGATCGACAGTCTTCACTTAATACCTAATATAAAAACATAACCTTATGGCCGTCCACTGTCTCTTAAGATACAGGTATACCCTAGTTTAAGAGACAGGGTAACGTTAATTGTCAACAGATGTACCGTCAACATGTTCTACCAAATATTGTAGTAACACACCTTGTATACCTTGCTAGTTACTAGTATATGTTTTGTTTTTTCTCACCATCTGTTCTTTTTTATCAATAAACAATTATTATTATTATTAATTTTAGTTTGTTTGGATATAATGTTGTATTTTTTGTTTCATGTCGTGTCATATAATTTATTTGGTTTCGATAATCTAATTTACAAATCTAGCAGTCTTAAAATAATAATAATATGTACAAGTATATAAAAAGGAGGGGAAATAATGAAAGGGCATCAAAAAATTCGTCCGCATCGCTGTCAATAGGAAACGTGCTCAAAAGGCTGGCAGCATTGCCACGTTGTATGGCAATGCTGACTCTTCGGCCAAAAAATAGGCCAGCCCTCTGGTCACGTGAAAAATCGACCAACCGCTTGGCGGTGTCTCGAAATACTAAGAAGTGTGTTTCAACCCCAAATGGCTTGAACATATAAGTTCCAAAGAGATTGGAGTGTTTGCGCGGTTTGAGGTTTTCCGCACCTGCAGCAGCCGTCCCAGCACAGCCCACCGTGCTCGGAGGATATGTAGGATGGCGCAAAGGTGTCGGCACACATTGCATCCCACACCAAAGGCCTACCTACCTTCCATGGCATTATGGTCATTCCGTCTGGTCTCTTCCCATCGTCGCGTGCCAAGCCATTGGGTTCTAAAACAGCTGGCACCCCGGCGGTGACAAGAACACGACGGATGATATCATTGATGCTGGCATGCTGTGCTATCCGACCTGCGATTTTACCGCAGGATAAGCCATGGTGTCCGAGGCAGTCATCACCTTCACTGCATTGGCAGCGATGCGGAGCCACACAAGAGGCGCCCAGACGCAAACAAGTAGCGAGCCGGAAGGTGGTGTCACCCAGCAAAGTGCCTATGTTGGGTGACGGTAGCGCCTGAAGCCAGAGGCCCGACTCCTACTCACCCACAGCCAGTAGGCGGGCACGCTCAGCTGTATTGGTGGACGTATTAATAAGATTATTCCGTACCAGCATGCAGAGCGGCTTATTGGGTTCACGGGCCGATCTGTATCCGGGCAAGCCATTTTCCAGGCGTTCACCGCGTGGGCCAAGCACGGCACTTCAGAGTCAACCAGGGACGGGGCTAAAACCATCCCGGTCAACTTTTCGGTGCTGTGGACAAAGGACAGGAACGCCGGTAAGCTAAGACTGGTAATTTTACGGACGTCGAGGCCAACAAAACGGATGGAAAGTGTGGCTTGCACCCACGCTCAGTCGTCCAAGGCCACATTTAGAATGGATGTTAGTGTGCTGCGAATAATTTGGTCAATTTTGTCCCAGAGTTGTAGCTGCTTCCATAAATGTTCCATGATGTTGGATTGATGACACTTGTGTCAATAACCTTAGCTACGCAGACGATATTATGGTGCTGCTGGGCCCAAGTGCCAGCGCAATACGGGAACTTTTAGACTGCTGTACCAAATACGCTGCAAGACATGGTCTGGTGTACAACTCTAAAAAGAGTGTCTACATGATCTTTAAGGCCGTCGGCAAAAATTATCTCTTGAGTCAGTCATTATACTCAATGGACAGGTATGACACAATTTAATTACTTAGGACACTGTGTCGGGAACGCAGAGCTCTCGCTGTGAGAGCTAATATGTTGGCCCGCAGGTTTGCTCGTTGTAGTAGAGAGGTAAAACTAACCTTGTTTAAAGCGTATTGCCAAACTTTCTACACGAGTAGCCTGTGGGTCAGTTGGATAAGCTGCGAGTCCAGTACAATAACAGCTTCAGGATGATTTTGGGTTTGCCGCGTTTCTGTAGTGCCTCGGGCATGTTCGCACAGGCTCACACCCATGACTTTTATGCCATGATAAGACTAAAGACAGCCTCACTTTTGCATAGGGCGCGGTCGGGCTCAAATGGCATTCTGAGGATGTTAACAAATAAACTTGATTCGCTGTTTCTGCAACACTTAATGCGAATACTGGTGAGGCAAGAATAAAGTTTAGGTTTTTATTTTTTATTATTTTATTCTTTGTGTGTTTTACTAACGCAGTTTATAAGTGTTTTTGTAACCAACCCATGGACCGATGATGTCTAATAAATGAATTATATTATTATTATAAAGGGGAAGAGCGTAGAAAATAGATAAAATTTGGGCCAAAACAACAGTATCTAATCAAGGTGAATGCCGAATGTAAATTAATTTTGGAGAGTCAAAATTGGGGAAACTAGGTGGTCCAGAGAGCTTTTTTCTAAAATTTTGATTTGTGGGGGCTATTTCATTAAATTTTTCTATGGTCAATTTTATTGTCTGTCGGTAATAATAATAATAATTCGATAATCTTAACATATATAAATCTTCTGTACGTGCGCATGTCACTGAACTCCTCTTAAACGGCTGGTCCGATTGTGATGAAATTTTTTGTGTGTTTGAGTGGGTCCCTGGATGGTTCAGACTCACAATTGGACCGGTAGGTGGCCGGTGTGATCGAGTTCTAAGACACAGGATAACGTCTGTCGATCGGCTAGTATATAAAGATTAACTGTAACAAGATTTTTATTTAAAATTTTGAGTTCTTGTTATTCTGAGATTCAATCACTTTTTAAATTGGCATGTACCTTTCTTAGCTTCCATAAGCAAATGAATCATATCGGGTCTGATGATATTCTGCATCTTGCGATCAGCCATAGTTTCCAGAACTAACTTTCTGAAGAATCTCGTCGCGTCCTCCGACAGGAAATCCAACTTGAGAGCCTGTAAATTAAAATACAATATATGAGCGTTATTTTAGTCTCCACATTTTAAATAGTTTTGCTAAACGAGTTTTTATAATGAGTATTTTCGGGTTTTATATTTCCCGTTTTTATCTCTAGACCTATAAAAACTCTTCATTTATCATTACTTTTTGATCAAGTGGACTAATGTACGAGATGAATGATGCATACTAATATTATTATTATTATTTATTACCGAACACAGGTACCTAGTATTGTATACAATCAAGTATTTTCTTTTTAATTGAACAGACAGCTGTGCTGCTGGGGAGTTTGTTGCGCCACTTCTTCTTCCCAGCGATAGCACTAGGAAGTGGTGAAGGGCGGGCGTTTTTGGGGGACTGTCTTTTGTAATTTTGACGTTCAAAAAGTGCTGATTCTCAGCCTAATTTGAATAAATGACTTTTGATTTTGATTTTAAATACTTTGACTGTGGTTCTCGCTACATAAAGGAGGTATTCATTACAAATTTTTGGTAAGTAAACATTCTTCAAAATAAAATTGATAATTACATTTTCAGATGGAGCTGATCAATATAATTACGACGAGGACTTACCTTAGCTACTTTCGGCGCGTTACCAATAATGAAGAACAGAAGCATCTCACGGAAATTGAAGGTGGATGACTTTTTGCCCATGGCGTAGAACTCGTTGTCCACGTCGTTATGAGAATCAACCTTCATTCCGAAGGCGCAGGAGGCTATGACGTCGTTGGCGTAGCGAGTGGTTAGGTCCTTGCACTCTAAGTCTATGTAGCCAGCTGTCATTAATCTTTGAGTTATTGAAGCACCGTAATCACATCATAGTAGACTTTCATATTGGTTCAAGATGCATTCTTTAATAGTTATAACAACCCTACTGTTTTCACTATAGTTTAAAAAAGAACTCATCGAGCAACCAATAGACAGATCCCAAAAAAAACTTACATTTGGATTCTTTGATCTTTTTCTGAAGCGAACTTATCATCTGATCGCCAACCTCCACCATGAAAGGCACCATCACACGCATCTTGGAACTTGTGAACGCTGGACTCAATGTGGAACGCATGTCTTTCCATTCTTGACCTGTGGACGATTATAAATGTAGTACTCTAAATGAACCCGAAATATGACTATGTCCCCTAGTAATAATATTTAGTCCTAAAAGATTATGTCGAATTATTTATAACTAGCTGCGCCCCGCGGTTTCACCCGCATAAGTTTCGATCCCGTGGGAATATCGGGATAGAAAGTATCCTATGTGTTAATCCTGGTTATAAAGTATCTGTGTGCCAAATTTCATCCTAATCCGTTCAGCAGTTTTTGCGTGAAAGAGTAACAAACATCCATACATCCATACAAACTTTCGCGTTTATAATATTAGTAGGATAAAACCTGAGGTAATTTTATATTGATTCGGTATCATCGGTCTGAAGCACTTGCTTATTATCTTTGGCGCATGGCGAAGTAATAGAATCTTTTCATTTAGCATCAAATGCTAATGAATTGATAGCTACTGTGGCGACATCTACAACGCCACAAGCGAACTATGCATCAAACTGACGTTACGCAAAATCCTGCATCGCGCAAGCAGAGTTACATACTATAACAGTTCCTCATACCCCTATAATACATGCTTAGAAATCCGTATTTTTTACACAAATTGTGTTCGTACCTTTTAGAGAGTGTAAGTTTTTAGAGAAGAACGATTCACTGGTGCTAAACATGGAGCGGTGATCAAGGAAGTGCTCAAAGTCTTTGACAGTGATCTTCTTCACTAGTTCGATGTCACGGATCATTACCATCTCATTGGTGAATTCAAATCTTCCCACGAATCTGATGAACACAATATTTTGAAAAAAACCCGATGGGTTATAAGAAGCTTTAACCTACATGATGTGGTATAAAAATTTAATAATCAATTCACTAAACTAAGTAACCATAACTCCTTACTTTTCTTCGGGAAAACTGTTGTATAGCCTCGTCATATGTTTAGTGAAGTGATCCATACGAAACAGGATCCTAAACATGTTGCCCAACAATGGGACGGGTTTAAAATGCTTGATGCCATAGCGACTGAACCTGGAGTAGAATTGCCGTACGTATAAGACCAGTACGGCGAGTAGCACCGCCACCCACACTAGCAGTAGTATCATGATCTGAAACAACAAGATTCATAGGTTCTGTAGCAGCAATACCTACGTCACATGTTCGGCGCGTGCGGCCACTACCGCGGTCCGCGTGCGCCGGCGCCGCTAGACTAAACCATGCGCGGCCGGCACTCATATTTATAACCTCAGAGCATTTGGCTCGGCTACGCCGCTCGCAACAATATTCAATGAATGTTCTAACTTAGTAATAAGCACTGTGATTGGTCAATTAAATTATCCTTTCATGTCTGTGTAGTTACTACTTGCGACCCCTATAAATAGAACCTAAACAGAGCAAATAAAGACTGTATGCTTATGCTACATCAAGCTAGTGTTCACATTTCTCCTGACCTAACACTACAGTGGTGACCCCGACAAAGGAAAAAGCAACATAATAATAATAATAAGGCCCGACTGACGGTGACAAAAATTTTACTCCGTATATTTTCTAAAATTTTTCAAATATTAATAAATTAAGAAATAATGTTTTAATATGTACCTACTCTATACCATTTTTAGGGTTCCGTAGTCAAAAAGGAACCATTATAGTTTCACCATGTTTTTTCGTCTGTCTGTCTGTCCGCGGTTTAGCTTAAAAACTATTGGTACTAGAAAGTTGTAATTTGGCATGAGTATATACGTTAATAACGCCGAAAAAGTGGTGAAATAAAATTTTGAAAAAAACAATTATTTAGGGTACCTCCCCTACATGTAAAGTGGGGATGATATTTTTTTTTATCGTCCTTCCCATATTGTGGGATATCGTTGGATAGGTTTTTTAAAAATATTAGGCATTTGGGAAGACCGCTTTTTGATTAAGTAAACCGTTCGTGACTTATCAAGCTTTAAAGTACCAATTTTCGTTAGAATCAAGTGTCCCCCCCCCCCCTCTACCAACTAAACAGTTGTAGTTAGAAATTCAAATGTCACGGCAGTAATACCTATAAATAACGAAGTTTAAAGGTATCACACTGAAGTAGGCTTTACAAGCACACTATCACACTGAAGTAGGCTTTACAAGTTTACGAGTAATAATCGACCAATTGTATTTGACTCGAAAATTTCGAACAACTCCATAGAATTCCTTAATTTTATTTTTTTGTGACGAGTGAGTAAAGTAGCTCTGTGTCCTGTATTTAAATTCAAAACACTGGCTATGACAAGCCTTATCCAAATCTCAAAAACAAAAATTAAAACTTTCCGTGCAAAATTGTCGGATCAGGTGAGGATTTGTATAGGAAGTCAAATTCACTTGGCTGTTATAAAAACTACGGAACCCTACACTGCGCGTGGCCCGACACGCACTTGACTGGTTTTTTGAAGACCAATATTAGCATCATAACATTTAAATTGGTACTATACCAGGATGCATGAAAATAAAATACGCAGATGACACAGAGATGTTGACACGAAGTCGGGCACGACAACTTCAAACCACACACCCAACACCTTCGGATTCGTCGCTCAGCTCCGCCTCGCAGCTGCCGGAACCTGCTCCAGACGTGAGTCCAGTGACACCGGCCGCTGCAGTTGCGTCGAGCTCGAGCGACGAATACTTTTCGCCGCCGACGACACCAACACGAAAGAGTCCGACCACCGGCCAGCTTAGGACTCCGAGGCCCACCGGCATCTGATAGGGTCCCCGCTACCGGTGGAAGTGTGCAGCGCATGAGATGGATACAAACTGTCAATAAAAATGTCATGCGCGCATACTTTGGGGCTACAGACGGGGGAAGTAACTTGACTGCGTACCGTGGTCGGACGCTCTCTCTGATTCAGGTGCTTGAGCCAGCTGTCAACGTGTCGGCATTGGTCGCAGTGCAACTGCAAAATTTACCCAGTTTTTCATCGCGATCCAACCGCGTTGATAATGAGGCTATATCCGTGAGTTCCCAGTGCAATGTAAGATTGAGGAGCGTTTTGGAGGATGCTTTCCGTGAGTACCGATCTATTCCGCCTGGACTCAGACCACGTTTACCTCGTTTGCCCATGCACAAGAAAAACAAGGCGCTGGTGTGTGCTCTAGACTCGCAGCTGTCGAATTGCTTTAACGACAGCAAAGACCTGACCGATACCCATTCAATCTTGTACTGTGCAGCTGTTGCGGCATGTCGTGTAGCTCATGTCAAATTCCCGACCAGTGACAGAGCCACACGACCAAAACTAGCTGTACCAGCTTGGCAGTGCAGGATTGAACTTCGTATCGGGGAGGCTAGAGCACTCATCAGCAAGCTAATCTGCTTCAGGGAGGGCAATACTCGCCCTAGAGTGATGCGCTTTGTGAGGCGGACATTCTCGGGAACTGATATTAGTTCTCAAGATTATTTTTCCGGCGTCACAGAGCGTATCGACTTGAGATCTGTACATGGGCAAATCGTATTCGTCGGTACAGGCGGAGAGTGGAGCGGTACACTCAGAATCGCACATTCCAGAGCGATGAAAGGTGGGTTTACAGGGATTGGGAGCAACCGGATCAAGATGTGACTGACACACACCTACCAGATGATGACGCCATGTGTTCGTTCTGGTGAAACATCTGGTCGGTGCCTCTCAGTCACACTGAAGGTAATTGGACTGGGAAGATCGAGCGAGCGTGCGAACTAATACCAGAAATGGGGGCACTTATCATCAGCCCCCAAGATATTGCTCGTGCAGTTCGTCCGTTGCCTAGCTGGAAATCTCCAGGGCCGGACGGACTGCTCAACTTTTGGATAAAGTGGTTCCAAACGTCGCACGCCCCCTTGGCATACCAGTTCCAGTTAGCATTAGAGTCTGGGTCGCTGCCCCAGTTCCTAACAACAGGAATAACCCACCTGCTCCATAAATCAGGTAGTACCGCGAATCCCAAAAATTATAGACCGGTCACTTGTCTACCGACGGTCTATAAAGTTCTTACATCCATCTTGAGAGCTAAAATTAATAAACATGTAGACTAACTCCATCATGTCTGTCTCTCAAAATGGATGTAAGAACCGGTCCCGCGGTACTAAGGAGATACTTCACATTGATATGGCCATTAGCCAACAGGTTCGTCGTTCCCGAAAGGATCTGTCGACATGTTGGATAGATTATAAGAAGGCCTATGACTCGGTGCCACAAGTAGTAATTAATAAGATCTCAAAATACCAATACTTAGTATTTAATGAAACAGTAACAATTAGTGACTTGATTATTGAAAACTGATAAACATTTTGCTATGAGAACTTAATTTGAAAAAATAATAATAATATTATTAATATTTGTTTTATGTTATATTAAATAAATGATTACAACAAAATTAAAATACTGTGTTTCCATTTCATGTCCTAATTAATGCAGAATAATGGGTAAAATGCACCAAATTTCAGTATTTTAAGGAATTTTATACTTGATCACGTGAGTGTCGGTTTCAGCCGAAACTGAAGTCACGGCCGAATATTCGGTTTCGGCCGGAAAACCAGCTTCGGTCGGACTCGAAATTCAAACATAGAAACAGCATCAGCAATACGATTATATGAATTGTCTGTCAGTACAATTAATTTATCATGCGCACCGAACTAAGTAGTTTATTAGTGTGGTTTAATGATCGTTCACGTAGCTTCTGCCTCTCCAGTATCTTTATCATCCACTAGATAGCTTCTATGTCAGAAATACTTATCCATATTAATCTCACGACTGAATGTAACAAACAAT
This sequence comes from Apamea crenata, assembly GCA_949629185.1. Lineage (NCBI taxonomy): Eukaryota > Metazoa > Arthropoda > Insecta > Lepidoptera > Noctuidae > Apamea > Apamea crenata. The sequence continues at coordinate 19,109,931 of OX451361.1, forward strand.
TCCAGACCAATTTACTCTTATTATCTAGTTTTTTTAAGTACAGACGTGTGTTATGTCTTTGTCAGTGCCAAGGCTAGCCGCTCGTCTCTGGACATAGTCCATTCATTAACAACATTAACGTAATGGATTAGGCATTGGTCAGTAGTTGTCTCAATTGCTGGTATTTTTAAGGATGATGACGATGACTGGATTTTGTGAAAGATGACTACTGAGGGGCAATTCTCGTAATTTTAAGAACGTTCACAGTCTGATCTCAGTCTCAATCTGCCAAAAATATTTCTAATTTCAATACATTTTGACAATATAATAATAATAATAAAGATCTTTATTTCCAACTTACAATTCATAATGTCACCGATGACATAACAATATTTATACAAGTTTTAGTCTTAAGAATTGTACTTGATACAGACATACACTACTGACACCCAAGCTAAGATTGAACTTGTATTATGAGTGTCAGGGCTCTCTAAGTTCACTAGGATAGTAAATACAAAAAAAAGGGGTTTGGTACACGTCAAACAGGAAACAAAGACTAAGGTGTAAAAAAAAAGTGTACAACCAAATAATTTTTTTTTTTTTTTTAAAGTATACAACAAAATAATAATTAATTTAAAAAGGCAAATCATAATTATGTGTAATTTTTGTTTTGTGTGTTTAAGTTTTGTGGGTGTGGGTGTGTGTGTGTGTGTGGGGGGGGGGGGGGGGGGGGTGCGTGCGTGTATGAGTGTTTATCCATTTTGTGACTAGAGCTTTGCAGTCAAATTTATTATATTCATAAATGTTGCACTGTTCGTTGACAAAGTTGTATATACGACTGCCAAGTACCACGTAGTGTCGCCGTGCAAGCTGACAAGTTTCTTACATTTGTTTGTCGCCGAGATGAGACTGCGACTAGATTTTGATCATTTTAAATTACGAGAATTGGCCTTCAGATATAACGGCTAATAGAGATTTATGGTAAAAGAAGACATGCTGTGCCCATAAATTAATGGGGTTGTAGACATGTGAACGAATAAACGCTATGTTTCTTCACAATTAAAAAATACTTGCTCCAATTAAGGTAGCTAGCGAAACTCCGTAGACGTGATGGGTAGCGATATCTAAAAACAATAAAACGGGATCAACGGCCGCGGGGAGTGTCGTTACTTGAAGTATGAGGACAATTTTTTATTGTTTTTTTACATGTCGATACGCGTCACTTCTGTCAAGTGTACTTAAAAAACACAGATTTTTACAAATTCACGTATTTTTAAGAATGTTCGTTCATTTTCGGAATGTTCGTTCAAATCTCAGTCTCAATCTATCTAAAATTACCTGTAATTTTCCTAAATTTTTTAAATTGATCGCCGTTGAGATGAGATTGCGACTAGATTTTGAACGTTATCAATTACGGAAATTGGCCTTCTCATATTAAAAAATTCCGCAAAATTACCAGTATTAGCTTACCGGCGTTCCTGTCCTCTGTCCACAGCGAAAAGTTGACCGGGAAAATCTTAGCCCCTTGCCTAGTTGACTCTGAAGTGCCTTGCTTGACCGACGCGGTGAACGCCTGGAAAGTGGCTTGCCCGGCCCATAAACCCATCTTCCCAGAGACAGTGGGATGAGCCGCTCTGCAGGTTGGTACGGAATAATCTTATCAATACGTCTACCAATTCTGCTGAGCGTGCCCGCCTGCTGGCTGTGGGTGAGTGGGAGTCGGGGCTCTGGCTTCAAGCACTCCCGTCACCCAACATAGGCACTATGCTGGGTGAAACCACCTTCCGGCTCGCTACCTGTCTGCGTTTGGGCGCTCCTTGTGGGGCTCCGCATCGCTGTCAGTGCGGTGAAGCTGTCGACTGCCTCGGACACCATGGCCTATCCTCCAGTAGGAGCGCAGGCCGAATAGCACGGCACGCCAGCATTAATGACATCATCCGTCGTGCTCTTGTCACCGCCGGGGTGCCAGCTGTTTTAGAACCCAATGGCCTGGCACGCGACGATGGGAAGAGACCAGACGGAATGACCATAATGCCCTGGAAGTTAGGCAGACCTTTGGTGTGGGATGCAACATGTGTCGACACCCTTGCGCCATCCCATCTTCCTAGCACGGTGGGCTGTGCTGGAGCAGCTGCTGCTGGTGCAGAAAACCTCAAACGGCGAAAATATTCCAACCTGATTGGGAATTATATATTCGAGCCGTTTGGGGTTGAAACACTAGGGCCATGGGGTCCGAGTGCCCACTTGGTTTTTCGAGATATCGCCAAGCGGTTAGTCGACTCTTCACATGACCAGAGGGCTGTCCTGTTTCTTGGCCAAATAATTAGTATCGCCATACAACGTGGCAATGCTGCCAGCCTGTTAGGCACTGTTCCTGTTGACAGTGATGCGGACGAATTTTTTGATGCCCTATGATTTTTTGCTTATTTTTTCCCATATACATATCATTATTTTAATTTTAAATATTAGGTTATATAATGTAAACATTATCTTGATTAAGTAAATAAATAACAAACAATTAGGTAAACCTATAAAGGACTATATATATCTCATATTTGATGTACTACAAAACTGCAATCGTTGACCCAAAACATAATGATGCAAAAATATTTTTTTTTCGTTTTATTTTGTTTAGACGATACCCATCTCGTCTGCGAAGTTTCGCAAGATAATTTAATTTGCCCTTGTATACTGTGTTAGTAACAATAACATGTGGCATTATAAATGTTCACTCAAAATCTGCCTAGCCTTTTCCCGACTATTCGGGGTCAGCTTCCAGTCTGACGGGATGCAGTTGGATTTTACAGTATTTTTTACTAATTGCATGTAAATACCTAAATAGTTGGTAAATCATAAGCGTGGCCTTACATTATCTACAATTTTATGAACAAACCTAATGATGAAAAAAAATTGTAGAACTAACAATTATTTAACACGAAAGTAACGCGTGTCAATTATCATTAGTATTGTCAACCTGTAACGTTTCTACTGCTGGAACACATCCCCTCGGAGAGGCTGAGTGGGCCGTGATTCACCACGCGGGTCCGGGTTTTCCCGGCGCGCAGGTTGGTAGATTTCACATTTCTTCGAATTTTTGGTTCTAGGATATCCTAGTTTCCTGACGATGTTTTCCTTCACCGTTTAATTATACACAAAGTAAATCGCCAGCCTGTATTTGAACCCACGTCTCGTAAGTCGACGCCACTACCACAGGGCCAGCACTGCTCTCAGCTATAACCATGATGATTGAGTGACCCTTACCCAGGTCGTGGTCTATCCGTGTGCGGTCGCGTCATCGTGTGCATCCGAATCCGTTTTGCCGTTAAGGCGTGTGAAGGTAGGCACAGAGTTACTTTCGCATTCATAATATTAGTATGGATAGAATAGATAACTCGGTAAATTATTGGAGTAAGAAAATGGCTGCCACATTCGAAGGCACTGGATCTATAAATTGTACTTTTATTCCACCTTTCTGGGGTTGGTTATTTTCCCGCAAAGTGATAACTTTATTATATTAGCTTATAAGAGTAGTTTGGAGTAATTTCTATTTATGATTAACAGTGCATCTTTTCGTTTAGTAAGTTAATACAGTCATGCAATCAAAATAATAATACCTGCCTTAAACTGAACAGGAAAAGCATAATACGTTATTAAGCTAAAGTTATTCTTATGAAACTCGCATTCGCTAAAAACCTCAACAAGGCAGTTTCAGAAAACATATCTGGATCAAAATCTATAGCTGGAGAAGATGGAGGCCGTCCTCATTTTTTATCACCAAATTATTCTCAGCTAATATTAAAGCATTATGTTTCTATGACATGCAGACAAATCTCACCAGAATTTTTGCCGGGTGAATTCACTTTTTGTGCATCTTCTGGACAAGGTGTAGGGGGTTTAACCTTTCTTATAAAAACATACAGCCTTTATCTTACTATCTAAGCAATATACTTATAAGTATTTTGACACGCTTAACATAGACAAAGACATAAAACTCAAGGAACTTACTATTTTGCCACAAGCACAACACTAGTTTGTAAATGTCAATGCTCCAAAATATTCCGCGTAATTCCACAACTTAAAACAAGGTATCAAACGTGTTGCTCGGAGCACGAGCGAAATATCTCTGAGCTTAGCGTACCAAGGCCCCGTGAGCTAATAATTATATTACGTCATATGCACGTTCTATGCGCGTCTATTTTTAACCCCCGACGCAAAAACGACGGGGTGTTATAAGTTTGACGTGTCTATGTGTGTGTGTGTATGTCTGTCTGTGGCATCGTAGCTCCCGAATGGATGAACCGATTTTGATTTTGTTTTGTTTTGTTTGAAAGATGAATTTGTCGGGAGTGTTCTTAGCTATGTTTGATGAAAATCGACCCAAGATGGCCGCCGCCACAAAATGGCGGATTACATATTTTTTCACAACTCCCCCAATATGGGTATCAAATGAAAGGGCTTGACTAGTAAAATACTATTCACTATGATAAATTTCAAATCCAAGATGGCCGCCACCACAAAATGGTGAATTACTTTTTTTTCTCACAATTCCCTCAATATGGGTACCAAATAAAAGGGCTTGACTAGTAGAATACTATAAACTATGACAAATTTCAAATCAAGATGGCCGCCACCACAAAATGGTGAATTACATTTTTTTTCACAACTCCCTCAATATGGGTACCAAATGAAAGGGCTTGACTAGTAGAATACTATACACTATGATAAATTTCAAATCCAAGATGACCGCCACCACAAAATGGCGAATTACAAAAAATCTGATTAAACACCAAATTACCTGAATCTCAAAACACAAGAAAATAAAAGAAATTAAATAACAAGGAGTCGCTACAAAAAGCATGAAATAAAAAATTTAAAAAAACCCCGACACAAAATAATAACAAAAATAGTATGAATTTAAAAAGCCTAAAACAATAAAAAAAACTATTTCAAAAATAGCCACAAATAGAACAAAAAAGGTATTAACGCGAAACCCTATAAAAAGAAAAAAATTACCTTGAAATTATGACCCTACTATTATGGCTTTTTAAATTCATACTATTTTTGTTATTATTTTGTGTCGGGGGCTTTTTATTTTTTTTGTTTTTATATGTTAAAACATAAACTTAATATCTGTTATTTATCATTGATAACGTCAATACGTACTAATAACGACATAAACTTTAACTGGTAACACCTCTGACCCCATACAATATTGTTACAACAAAAAGGTGGCCATAAAACCAAAGAGGTTGCCATAATTTTATTAATGTAAACATCAAAGTGGTCAGTATTCTTATTATTTTCTACTACTAGTTTTGTGCACTACGCTCGGGTGGTGATTTCTCGCCGTGCAACAATAGACTATAACTTAAGTCACATGTATCGTAATTAAGTATTTTGTTGTAACCTCAAATTAAATTAGTGAAACGAATGCTCGTGGTGGAGTTCCTAAACAAATCCAAAAATATATTGAGATTGTTTGCGTGACAGAGCTTAGTTAAAAATGGTTGATTTGTGTGAAAGTATAGCTAAAACGGAAGTGAACGATAACATGACGACAGATGGAGATGGATAAAAGAAAAAATACCCCCTATTTTCCTACTACTTCTAATAATTAATGAGGATGACGGCTGGAGGATGATAATTGTGGTACCTAACAATAATAATTACTTAATAATTTTATTATGTACGGGTGCAGTTGAGGATTTGAATAAAACTAATATAATATACTTAAAGAATTTAATGTATATTCTCCTTTATACATTAAACATACTTTAAAAAATAAAATATTTAAAATTATAAAAAATACTAATCTATACTAACCTAACCCTTTTTCAAAGTTGGCCGAAGTAACTATACTACGACCAACTTTGAAAAAGGGCCCAAAAGTTAAAAGTCTTGTTTATTTTAATAGGTGATCATCATTAGAAGACCAATAGGCTCTATGAGGATCAATGAAATATTTTCCACACACAATTTTAATCGGTTTGCGCTAAGATGCGCGACAATTGTTCGAAGTCTGAGTAATTGATTTATTGATATCACTTTTCGGGACACTAAATGTCCCCAGACGTAATGACAATAACACTTCAATATTGTGTCTCGTTCTGTGTCCTTCAACTGATGAATTGCACCAAATTATTGTTCGTCATTGAAATTGTTCGATCACGCGACATCGGACTACTGAGCTATCGAATCTAATAATAATAATAAGTTTATTGATTTCTAAATACAAGTGTTACATATAGGTTTGACACTGGATCCCGCACTAGGATACCCTGTGTCGCAGGATCCAGTCTCTTTCGACAAATAGGGTGACTTATCTGACAGTGCCGATCGCTTTGCGGAATAATTATTACTCATTGTCGCTTTATTTAAGGGTTCCGCAAGTTACAATTTATGCAATTCACTTGATAAACGAAGCAACATTTTAGAAACATGCATTTTGGGATGGTTATGAGGTGGTCATATACATCATCATTATTTCTTTCTTTTCTACTTTGCATTTTTTAATATTACTAATACATCAATTAAATGCTGTCAACCATGGGTTTAACTTATAACTAAGTACCGTATTTTATGGATTAGACTCACTAAAATAATCTCTTAACATCACAATCGTTATCATTTTCTTGCTCTGAACCTGAGCCAATAACCTCCTTCTAGTCTGGTGTTGAAAGTCTCTTTGTCAAGCTTGGGAGGGACGCAGGTCCTCTCATAAGGGGAGACCTCCATCTGCTGGATGATCTGGTACGCCACCAGCTTCATCTCGATGAGAGCAAATCTTGTTCCTGAGAAAAGTGATTAAGGTTCAAAATACATAATTATGTTTTTGTTACGGTAAGTGTGATTAATTGAAAATTATTAATAGTAATCCATCATTATAAATAATTACCTCATGATTTGGTAAATGTGAATATAAAAATGAAATTCATCACTATTAGCAGTTGTTACATTAATAAAAACTGCTAAAAGTGATAAAAAGTAAAAGTAATAAAATAAGACTTGAAGTTATTTGTGTAGTAGGTATTTATTTATAATACCACAGTACTTACAAATACATAACTCATACAGTTGATTTAAAATGCCATACTTTGTTCCCAGCTTGTATAAGTTATTATCAGTTACAAACACATTATGTTTAGGCTATCTGCCTCGGCTTGATCTACTTCTGGTACCCGTACCCTACCACTGGCCCCTATTTTTGCAACCGGAAATTTTGTGTTGGATCGTTTTAACATTTTTTCAGCTTGCTTCTGGAGAGACTCTTTTGCAAAATCATGCACGTCTTGAAATTTCTTACTCTTACCTGGACTTTTGGTAATTATTTATAATGATAGACAATTATTAATCATTTTCAATTAATCACACTTACCGTAACATTTACATTGTTTAGTAAAACTCGCTAGAGCTCTTGAAAATGGTTTTGTGAAGCAAAAGCAGAAAAAATCAAATTGTTATCGTAGGCGTAGGGTGGCACTTTCTTCTTCTTTGCCTCATTCTAGTGATTTAGAATGATGCTTTGGCTAGGCGCAGTTAATATGTTTTCTCTTTTTTTTCCACAGTCAGTCGTGAACATTTTTATTTTCTCCTGTTGTTATTTCCAACATCATTGTTTATTTTTTCTCCCGATCAATTAGTACGCTAGTGTAGTAGTGGGTAGTGATAAGCAAAGCACGGGGGGATATAATACTACCATATATAGTTCAAATGTGTGTGCGAAGATACAGATGCATTCCCTCTGCCTTCGCTCTCATAGTCTGACAAGATAGCAATCCGACACGACCGGAGAAAGAACAGGCGCAGGACCAAAGACTTTATCTAATATAGGATGTAGATTCAGCATTTAGCATGTAAGACCTCTATATCGCATTGGATCACTGATCTGTAATGTTAGCTGTAGGTAAGATTTGAATAAATAAATGTGGTTTCCAAGGTGGACGGGGGGGGGGGGGGACGTGGTGGTGGGTGTCATAATAATAAATTATTATCAACTTCCAAACTCCGGGTTGCTACTGAGAAATTCCTGTTGGAAAAACTCAATAACACTACTCGACCTGGGAGTCAAACCCGAAGGTCGAGCAGTGTTATTGAGAGTATAGAGTCCTCTCTATGCTCAGTAATACGCGCGCATGTGAACACGAGACCCGTACGAAGCAGTAAAAAAAAATTACCTTCATTATTTGATGTAGAAATTATTTTTCATCTTATAAATTACCATAAATAGTGGACTCACCTATACAGCTTCTAGGTCCAATACCAAAGGGCATGTATGCGAGCGACTGGAAATGATGCCTGTTTTCTTCAGAGAAGCGCTCAGGGTCGAATTTATCAGGGTTGGGGAAGTACTTTGGGTCTCGGTGGATAGCAAACACTGGTATCGAGATACCTGTTCCTTTGCGGACCTGCAATTTTTTTTAAATAATATTCTGTGGTTTCTAGATTGTGATTGTAAAGTGTCTCAATAATGGAGGTATTCGAAATGAAAATATATTGAGATTGTTAACTCACAATAAAATCTTTCTCAGCCTTCTCGTTAGGTTTTCCCAAATTGTAATCTCTTGTGCAAACCCTGTCCGGAGCAACACCGGGCGGCCACAGACGCAAAGCCTCTGCAAAACGAAATCATTGGCAATAAAACAGCACCAAAACCAAATGACATTTTTTTTTAAATTAAGTTGGATTTTAATCCACCTATGCTAAGACCTTAAGGCAAAGAAAGCGTTAGGGTTCGCGAAATTCAAATTTTCTTACATTTTTTGCAATTTGTAGGTCAGCATCAGGTCGTATGTTGATCTAGATATGATGCGCGGCCGCACTCCTCTTAAAGCCAATATTTTTTACATTTACAGTAAAAAAACATATTTATGGAACGAAGGCGGTAGGAGTTGACTGGTAGAAATCGTGACGCTGAAAAGCGTTGGGCCCCCATCATGCGAACTTCTCTCACTGTCTCTTTCTATTATCACATAAGAGCATCTGTGTGCGTGTGAGTATTGCCTTATAAGGAATTCCGTTCCTGACGGGGGTCCCCCGTTCGCACGCGTTTTTATTTAACAATCATCAAAATCTTACCAGATACTACCATGTCCATATATGGCATTTTGTCAATAGAGTTGAAGTCAAACTGGCCGCCGTTCTTAGCGTCAATCTCCTTGATCTCTTGTGCCAGTCGCTCCTGGACGTCAGGGTTCAGCGCCAGTTCGTAGAGCAGGAACGACATTCCAGCTGAGACCGCTTCTATACCAGCAATGAAGATAAACGCTGCTTGGGCAACGAGGTCGTCGTCAGGCCACACTGAAAGCAACATGTAATGATGATAAGAAAACGCTTGAACCGGATCCGATCCATGATTTTTGTTTAAAAGGACTGTGATAAAATATCTGTGGCTATTTCCAATCTGCTCGAAATGGATTTCTGACTTGCGGACACTTTAAATTCTTTACGTATGTTACTTGTTTTTTTCCATGACGAACATAAGTAAGTGGAATCCGCCGCCCATGGACAATGCCAGAAGTATTGTCATGTCAGAGACAAAGCTGCAAACATTTCTCATGCGTTCGTAGGTACACTATTGCCTATACTCAACAAAGTGGAACAAAGAATCACTGCTTTGTGCAAGAAATCGTTAAAAATAGGTAAAGACTTTTCTCGGACGAGCTCAGAATTTTTTTAACCGACTTCTAAAAAAGGAGGAGGTTCTCAATTCGGATGTTTGTGTTTTTTTTTTTATGTTTGTTCCCGCATAACTACGTCGCTTGCCAACCAATTTGAAAAATTCTTTTTTTGTTGGAAAGGGTATACTTCCCATACTTCCCAAATGGTCCCATAAATTTTTTATCAAAATCGGACAACCGGTTTTTGAAAAATCAACAAAAAACAAAAAAATTATCACAACTAAAAATAAAAACTTTTTTACAAAAAAAAACAACCGACTTCCATAAAAACACTACAAAGTGAAAAATAACTTTAATTTCGGAAGTCGGTGGCGAAAAATGAAATACAAAAACCAAAGACTTCCGAAATTAAAGTTATTTTTCACTTTGTAGTGTTTTTATGGAAGTCGGTTGTTTTTTTTTTGTAAAAAAGTTTTTGCGATTTCAAGACTGGCCCTACCGTTTTGTGTATAATGATGAGCAGGCTCAACTGCCCCTTTTGTGGTAGTCATTTAATTCAATTACACCTTGTACTATACTGAATATTGAACCTTTTCTCAAATTGGTAACGTACCTTTCTTGGCTCCCATAAGCAAGTGAATCAAATCGGGTCTGACGATATTCTTTGTCTCGCGCTCCGCCATCGCGTCGAGAACTATCTTTCTAAAGAATTTCTTCGACACATCCGAAAGGAAATCCAACTTGAGAGCCTGTAACATAAAACATGGAATACGTTATCTCTGAAGAGCAGGACACTTTGGACACTCCAGCAAGTGACCCATGGTCTGGTTGGGCACCACATTTACTTTGAGTGTTGGAAGGATCTATATTCTCCATTTTGTCAAATTGTATTGAATTTGTATAGTAACCTTAAATTATTTTGTATTAATAACGTTTTTTTTTTGGAAAGTCTCATTGAGTTTATTATTTACTAGCACTTTGCCACGATTTCGTCAGCCCTATGTTATATGCCGTGGTAAAGTTAAAAACATGAGGCTTTATTCCTTGTCTATGAGAACTAACGAGAACCGCTTTGAATAATATTGTAATTACTATTAGCTCGGGTATAATGTACGTTCAGTATTCATCTTCTAAATGCTGAAATTAGGGTATTGTGTGTCTCTTGTTACTGAGGGTATCGATTAACTAATTTATTTTAATCAGCCATATCGTTTGTGTCCTCCGATATGATTATTCGGTCAAGAAGGTTCTACAAGAGATGCTGTATGAGAAAAATATGAATTTTAAGAATTATCAAACAATGAAAGAAATCATCCTACTGAATGAAACTTCTAAATGATCACAAACATTGAAAATGGAAAACTAAGTTAAAATAAAGCTACTAGATGGCAAATTACCTTAGCAAGTTTCGGCGAATTACCAATTACGATGGATTGTATCAATTGACGGAAATGGAAGGTGGAGGTCCCTTTGGCCCATGCATAGAACTCGTTGTCCTCGTCATTATAAGAGTCCACCTTCAGACCGTAGCCGCAGCAGGTTATCACGTCGGTGGAGAAACGTGTCGTCAGGTCCTTACAATCTATATCTACGTAGCCCGCTGAAAGGAAACTTGCGAGTTATTAAAGCATCATGGATAATGATCTAGATTTTTTTAAGTCGGTCTATAAATTTCAAGACGGTCGTCTTTTTCTTTTTAATTATCGATTTCATTGTTATCACTATACTTGGTACTAGAGAATCAGGAAGAACGGCATCGAGCAGGAAAATTTATACAGATTTGAAAAAAACTTACATTTGGATTCTTTGATCTTAGTCTGAAGTGAACCCATCATGTGGTTGCCGACCTCCACCATTAAAGGTATCAGCGCACGCATCTTGGAACTTGTGTACGCTGGAGTCAATGTTGCACGCATTTCTTTCCATACTTGACCTGTGAGGGATTCAAAGGTGATTTACTGTATTAACCCAATGCATGACTGAGGACTGTAGTTCTCTTGTAATACCCTAGAAAATACTGTAAACTATTCACTGAAAAGCCTGAGGTATTATTACACTTGATCTTACAACTTCACCGCATGGCATGTCCTATAACATTTTGCATGACGGTCAAAATCGAAATACTCCATTCCATTCCATTCCTTGAAATGTCTCCAGGGCTTCTTGCCCTTGAATACCAAAATCTCTCTTGCTCAAACCCTCATTCAGCCCATTATTGATTACGCCGATGCCTGTTACTTGGATGCCACGGAGGAGCTTTTAAATAAAGTTGAGCGTTTGCAAAATATCTGTATTCGTTTTGTTTTTGACCTTAAAGAGTTTGATCATGTCTCCAACTTTCGCAAGATACTAAAGTGGCTCCCCGTTCGACTTCGCAGGAACTCTGGGATATTGTGGCTGCTATTCAATCTCCTTCACAATCCTAAAACACCATCCTATTTGCGGGAGCGTTTTATCTACGCCCGTCCTTCAGATGCACCTTGCAGGTCGCATCTTAAGGGTCCTTCTCAAGGCCCCTCCACATTCCACCGATTTCTACTCCTACTCCTTCACAGTGCATGCGGTGCGATTGTGGAATTCACTACCGCCTGACATTAGGGACTGTCAAACGGTTGCAGCCTTTAAAAGAAGAGTGAAAGAACACTATCTGTCCACATCATCATAGTTGTGTATATATTTATTATTTTGAGTATGATATAATTATTATCATTCTGGTAATATTTATTTTAGAAGTATATATTTATGTATGTTTATTTGTATGTCATGTTAGTTCAGTCTTGTAATTTTTGTTTAGTTTTTAAGTGAATTGCTTTTTTGATTCTTTGCATTATTTTTTTGTCTCCTTTGCTCTATCACACGCTGTCTACATCTCTGTATCTATTGGCCTATCTAAGGTATGCTGGAAGAGATTTCTCATGAAATAAGCATCACCTCTGTACCTATTTTTTCTGTTCTGTTTTTCATTGTCTATTTATATGTGTGTACATAAATGGTAAAATAAAATAAAATAAACAAATAAATAAAGAATGTATACAAAATATTGTAAAACTTTTTTAAATGAGTAACGATGTAGTTTCTTGCCCATTATTTTCCATACAAAACTATATTTTGGAAGGGGCGACTAGAATTAATTCAATTTCTGTTTAAATTACGATGTGTAAAGGGCCTATTTGAAATAGATGATTAGACTGACTTTGTTACTCTTGGAAAGTTGTTACGATGTCGAGGTGGTTCGGAAGGGAAAGAAGAATTGTTAAAATGGACGAATAAAGACTACTAGAAACGTTGTATTAAGTGTGTGAAACCAGTGTTTGATTGAATAAACATTTGATATTTCAACCTGCGAAGGTTGCTTGCGGTTTTACTCGTAAATTAAATTTAATATACATTGGCATCTAATTTCAGCTAGCATGCAACTGACAATTTATCAAAGTGCTACTGTTAATTGTTAGCCTGCATCCTCCCACTTTTGGGCAAAGGCCTCTCCCCATGACTTACAGCTCTTTCGATCCAGGGCTAAAGTGGACCAATGGTCGTTTGTTTTGTCCAGCTCGTCTCGCCATCTATCTTCTACGGGGTCCACCGCGACGTCTTCTAGCTGTGTCAGGGCTCCACGTGGTGGTTATTTTGGCCCACAGCTCATTGGGCATACGGCAGACGCCAGCCCAGTCCCACTTTAGCTTGGCGGCTTTTAAGATTTAGTTCAATAATTTAGTGTTTCTAAACAAGCTTATTTGTTCCAAAGTTACTCAAGCACGTCTGTGATGAGATAAATATTTATGTTTTCATTTCATAAGCATGACTTTTAACCCTATGACGTTATTAAGTTAGGTCTATCTACATAGATAGCCGTTATAATATACCCCACCATTTTGATTGTATTCATTATGTATACAGTATTTAAAATGACTTCAGTATGACCATAGGTAATAATTCCAATCATTATACAGTAATATTTTTGTGATCTCTGAGAATCTGCTCTGCGTAGTGACGAAAACTTAAAATATTCGATCTCTTTTTTAAAGCATGATTAATTTCAATCACCATTATTTTAATTTCTATTCGAGTTCGTTGTTCCATTTGAGATAATAATACAAGTAGGCAGGTACTCTTAGGAGCCGCTTCTTTGTGGTGTTTTTTTTTTAAATAAAAGATTATCTATTTTCCATTCCAAATCATTTAGAATAATCATCTGACGGCACGGTTGGCGCAGTGGTTAAGCGATTGACTGCTGCGCTGCGTGTCGCGGGTTCGATTCCCGCACGGAACAAATATTTGTATGACCTACATGTATTTGTCCCGAGTCTGGGTGTTTTTCTATCTATAATATATTGTATGTATTTACAAAAAAAAAATTGTATATAAGTAGTTTATCAGCCATCTTGCCATAACACAAGCATTAGGTTGCTTAGCTTGGGACAAATGGTGCTGTGTGAAATGACCAGGGATATTATATTATTATCTGAAGAAGCATTTAGTTAAATATTAGTATCCACCTGGATTCACGTCAACGATGCAATGGAAGCACGGATCAAACTCAAAACCGCTCGCCCGTTCCGTTGGGTCACAGCATAGGCATAGTCAGCTACAGTCTACAATGTTCTCACTGCAGGGACCTCTCCTCGAGAGGCATTGAGCTGAAACCTTTTTTTTGCGGGGTGAAGCCTTCAAAAGGCACCCGACCGCTGGGGAGGGTGGTCGGGAAGTGTGGGATTAACTCTCTAAAACCACACCGGTGATCACCATCAGCACATAGGGGTGGTCCCGTTCCTCTAAAAATACCAATTCCGGAACCCCACTCAATATGACATTCCAAGACACAACATCAACATAACATTTTCACGTTTGTTGGGAGTTACGCCCCAACTTCATCTTCCTGCCCTTTTTTTTTTTGGTTGGGAAATCAACAAATGACCCGTCCCGCTCTGGGTGGAGCGGAAGGGAGTGTCAGTGTCACCCGTATTCCTTCCTTAGCCCTTTCTGTTCCAGGGCAGCGGTAACCCTTTCGGACGATCCCGCTACCCTGGCAGGTTTCGGCCCTATCAGGCCCCTCCATTTGCTGACATCTCTTTGAGGCGCGCGTGGAACACAACGCGCCGTCCGACACGGGCCTGGTCCTGATCGGACGGTGAGCTACCCATTACTTACCGCCCGCAGGCCCGCGCCTACGGTGGCCGGAAGTCGGCTGTTGACTCCCGTCTAGGGCGTCCGTGCGGCGGTTAGGGGCGTGAGGGTGCAGAGATTGCCTCTCCCTCACGCGCTCCGCCTCCTCCTTCGCGAGCATTACTGCTTCGCAGAAGGAGGTAACGGCCTCCCATTCACTCTCACTCCGTACCATGGCCTGGACCAGGGCCGGACGCGAGAGATCGCCGCCGCCGATCGCCGCCACGAGGACACGGCGGTGCTCCGCCCAAGCCGGGCAGACTTCCACCGTATGCTCCACCGTGTCCTCCGGGCGATCCACACAGTGGTGACACCCTGGGGTTTCCTCCCGCTTTATCCTGAACAGGAACCTCCCGAAACAACCGTGTCCGGTGAGGACCTGCGTCAGGCGGAAGGTGAGGGCGCCGTGGCGCCTCTCTAGCCACTCCTCAAAGAGGGGACTTACCGCCGCTATTGTGGCGTGCCCAATCTTCCGGCCCTTATCCCATGTTACTTGTGGTCGGCGCAACACGTTTTCTTCTTCCATTCGCCCCTGTCAACCGTCACGCTACCATTCACTCCCAACAGGGTATTTACATTAATAATTGTTCCATTGAAGATGAAAAAAAAAAAAAAAACAGTTAATAATGCTTCCGCTGCTTTGTCGGTATTTAATGTTAGTAAATTGCTTTGAAGCCAATTAGTCACAATATTAAAACCTAGGTAAGCGATTTCGAACAGTTCGCTACTGGCCTTAGCGCTAAATATTAACGCCACGTTGTATATGATATTATTTTGACGTCTTTAATATTTAGATTACACAAGTCATTATTATAAATAAGGAAAGCATTCATGAATAAGATTTCAATGGTTGTTGTCCTACTGGGTTATTAAAACACACACCTCAACATTTGACCTATTGTTTACATTGCGAGATATAGATTATGTTTTATCAGAGGGAATTGTTTCCAATATTTGTCCAAGATGATGCAGTTCTACAGCAACCAATTACTTATATGAATAAAGCGGTGTCTTCTAATAGAATCTCATAATACATGTGCCAGACATAATATATAATGGCAGAGAATTTATGCCATTATATATTATGTATTATACTATAAATATTGTATACAGCATTACCGCTTCGTCCCGTGTTTTTTATGCAGTCACCCGCTTTCTGCGCGGTGCTAATCACCATAGTTATAAATAGATGCTATATAACACGTCGCCGTAACTTTATATAACATGTGCTTACACATAACTCATATACATGCATTATACACTTACACAACAATCATTTATCCAAAACAATCTTATTTCTCATCTCTATCTATATATATAAAATTCAAAGTCCTGACTGACTGACTGAAACATCAACGCACAGCCTAAACTGCTGGTCCTAGAGATATGAAATTTGGAGGGTATATTCTTCGTAAAGAGTAGGTATCCACTAAGAAGGGGTTTTTCGAAATTCCACCCCTAAGAGGGTGAAATGGGGGGATTTTGTTTGTATGAAAAATCTTATTCCTTGAGTTAATAAACTTGAAACTTGGCACGAATACTTATCTAAGTAAATTATGAAGTTGGCCAGTTTTTGTTTTTATAAACTACCCCTAAAAGGGGATTGGGGGTTTCAAAGTTTGTATGGAAGAATTTTAGCGCGCGGTCCGATGTGTGGAAGAAATTGAATGCGCGGTCCGATTAACTCGAAACTCAGTATTGATACTTTTGACAGAAAATAATTAATAATAAGTATGTAAAGTTGTCAAAAATTGACCCCTGACGGGGCAAAAAGGGGTAATTCGGTTTTTAAGGGGTGGATTTGAACTTGAAACTGTTCATTTTCACGCCTAAACCACTGAACTTCTGATTTGGCAAAGAGATAGATGGCATCCTGGGGAAGGCATACTTTTTATCCTGGTAGCACGTTCCCGTGGGATAATTTCGGACATTCACGCGGGCGAAGCCGCGGGCAGAAGCTAGTAGACTTATACTACGCATCCCCAACCAAAGTTTATTTATACATATACACATTTTTACTTGCACTTATAATACCATACAGTCGCTATTTTCATATACCTCACACCGTGTTGTGTATTATGGTACATTAGTAATATAAAAAGAGCAATCGTTCGTTACTACATGAATCCTACATTAAATTTTCTTGTAACCATTATTTATGAGAGTACAACAATTACCATTTATTAAGTCTTAGGAATATAATTTACATTTAAGCAAAACTGTACTAATTTTCATGCCTTACAATTTTTTGAATAAATATATTATTATTATTATTATTTACTTTAAGGTATTTGCTCCATGTTATGACTTCCATTCTATTAATATTCCAACTAAATTAATGCTTCAAACAGTTACTGTTATAGATAATTTTGAGATTGCGCACACCATGGAATGCGGCAGTAATGAGCTGTCTGGCACATTTTTGTAAAGAAAAGTGACCTAACTATTTTCTCACAGAAAATTAAAAGCATTTATTGTAACTTTGATGATTTTTTATTGACAATGTCTACATTTAACTTTGAAACAGATATCATAATATTTACAGAATAATAAACCTATTCCTCAACATAATAATTACAGTTCATAATATACAGTATGTAACAAAAACCTGTTGTTCCAAGTAGGGACGTTTTCAGAATCGATATCCGATGGTAATTACGTAAGTCAATTAAAAAAATATTGAAGAAAAAAAAATCAAAATAAATATTTTATAATAAATATTTGAAAAGTAACACTGATTGCTCACCCCTGCAAAGAGAAATAGGTAGCAACCGGTCGCTTTGTCGCCGCCCGCCGCGCCGCACACTACCATACTACACTAAGGTCATGAACTCGTCACGTGTCGTTCACATCACTCAGCTGTTTGACTGATAGATAAAACTTTGGGAACGTTAGTTTGAATTTTTCAAAAAGTTGGCTTATCAAGTTTGACGATTGATAATTACAATAAACACATAACCAGGCCTCCGTCACTCCATGTGCTTGCACGTTATAATTACCTACCGCCCGGCCGAGCGGTCCGGGCCGTTTGCGGACCAAATTCAGTGCTGTGGGATAGCGCCAAAGAGTATAATAATAATACGGGAATCGCGCGGTGTGAAGCAATCACAACTGTACGTTTGTTGTTGTTTGTGTCTATGCCTATCTTTGTAAACAAGCTGAAAAAATAGGCACCTATTAGAGATATCGCGCTTGATCTGTTTAAGAACTATCTTTCAAATAGGAAGCAGAAAGTCAAAGTGAGGCAATACATAAGTGATGTCACAGATGTATCATACGGCGTCCCCCAAGGAAGTGTATTAGGTCCAACGATCTTCTAGATATACATAAACGACCTGTGTAACATGAAAATTCCTAATGCCAAAGTCCTGTCGTACGCCGATGATACAGCTGTCATCTTCTGTGGTAGGACTTAGAGTAATCTGCAGCTAAGTGCTGAAATAGGAATGTCCCAGGTTGTGAATTGGCTCAATACTAATGTTCTGACATTAAATACCTCCAAAAAAAACTTTTCATCATCTGCAATCGTAGGTACTCAAACCACCGGCAATTTTCGAATAATTATACACACTTGTGATGGTATTAATGTTGATAATTGGAACTTTTCTAGTATTGGCAAAGTTTCTAGCACTAAATATTTAGGGGTATTCCTGGATCGGATTGTGTTTGTACCCCCATCTTGAGCAGGTTGCAAATAGAGTCCGCAAGCTAAATTGGATTTTTAAGACTCTGCGTCACGTGTTCCCTAGGTCTATATAGAGTAGCGGTAAGCCGGTTAGAAATCTCGAAGTGCTCACTCAAACATATACTTCTCTTGCGCAATCAACATTGATATACTGTATTCCTGTTTGGGGTGGGGCGACAAAATCTAAATTCATCCAATTGGAGCGAGCTCAACGAGCCCTGCTCAAAATAATGCATTTTAAAAAAGGGGATATTCCACAGAGAACCTCTACAAACTTAGTGATGTACGGTCAGTTAGAAAACTATACATTACTCTAGTAATTTAAAAAAACACAAAACCTTGACTTATAATTCGGATATACATACACTCTAGAAGAAGAAAACACAACATAGTTCAAATACCTTTTACCAAGACAAAATTCGGATCTATGCAATTTAGTAACCGATCAGCTCAATTGTTCAAAATAAATAAAGACATTTTCATATTTATGCAAAATCTTATCATAATTATATGTAAAGAAATGTTGATTGACTGGATAAAACCACTGACATATGAAAATACTGAAGCTCTCCTTCAAAACATAACTTAATAAGTATATGACCCGCTCACGCACAGTTGCACACGCTCAAACTCATGCACACGGTCACACACGTTCACATAATTATATTTTGTCTTACTACACCCATGTACTGTTTTTATTGTGTTTTAAGTAACTACTACTGTTGTGAAGGAGCGGAGTCCTCTAATACAGGCATTCATTGCTTAAATGAAGACTCCAAACCCAAAATTGTTTATGTATAACTTTTGAACACAATAAACGTTAATATTATTATATTATAATAGCCGACGCGGAATCACGTAGAATTCAACCAGATGTAGAGTGACTCAGTTTTTTACAAGATAACAAACAAGTTTGGTTTTCCAGACGTAGACATGTTTGCAAGTCGTGTTAACAAAAAATGTCGTAACTCTATATCCTGGTTCAGAGATCCTAACGCTATGCCCTTACCTTATCAAGGTCACAAATATCCTTTTACGCATTCCCTCCTTTTTCAATAGTCCTAGAAACGCTACGAAAAATTGTTAAAGACAAAGCTACTGGCATTGTAGTGGTCCCCTTATGGCCCACCCAACCTTGGCACCCTCTGTTCAGGAAAATTTTGCTATCATCTGTTTTGTATTATGATCCAAATAAAAAAACAATCTTAATATCACCTTTCAGCAACATCAATGCACACCCTCGGTTTACCCTAGCTCTCTCTTGTCCGGGACTCGTTGTTGAGAAGAAATATTCCATCACCTGCAATTGGCATAATGTTAGCTTCCCTCTCCGGTACATCGATAAAAGAATACGATACCTGTCTCAAGAAATGGTATGATTTTTGTTTATCTAAGAATATCGACATTTTCTGGCATTAATCAATAATGCAATTCTATTTCTGACCACACGATTCGATTCAGGTGCTCAATAGCAGTATAAGCAGTTGGGATTGGGATACATCTAAAGTCCTAAACATCTTGTCCTCTTGGTATTCTAACTAGGTAACTGGGTTGTAAGGTCAGATTTAAAAATCACAAGATAGAAAATAGTAAATAAATTCACCCTATTAGGACTAGACATAGACACACACATAAATTGGAAGTCGCATATCCAAAAATTAAAAGCAAAATTCTCATACACCCTTCGGGAAATAAAAAAAAACTACAGACATGAATACTGCGTTGGTAACATATTACGCATATGCCAATCCAATCCAATTTATGTATGGCTTAAGTACGGTGTCATATTATGGGGTAATAGTACAGACACACCCACACTATTCACCCTACAAAAAAAACTTATTAGAATTCTAGTCAATATTGAAAAAATGGATAGCTGTAAGCCCCACTTCCGGGAACAAAAAGAAAAAATCCTACCTTGCCTCTACTATCTTCGAACTCTGTAAACTTATACGTAGATACCCGGAATTCTACACAAAAAGAGAAGACATACAAAATAAATTTACTTTAAGATATAAAAATAGATTAGACATACCTAAATCCCGATTAAAAATGCACTCCTCAAGTATCTATGTCATGTCGATAAAAATATATAAAAAGTTACCAGAAGAAATTATTAAAGATTAAATAAATCTAATATCTTTAATAATAAATTAAAATAATTTTTACTAAACACAAGCTATTAGAGTATAAACGAATACTTAAATGAAAGACTATAATTGCAATAAATACATTCTTAAATAATTATACACATGTGGATATTTTATCAAGATAATTATACGAGCACTAAACTGCATTAAGCGCTAAACTGCAATAAGCGCTAAACTGCAATAAGCGCTATCTTTATTAATATAATGCTATTTACGACTCCATAAATTACCCTTTTGGGAATATAAAGCGTTTCATGGTCACTTCCACTTTGTCATGACTCATGAATACATCTTATTTAAACATAACAAGACTTCTAAATAGACAATAAGTAAATTATAAAATGTTACCTACTGAATCTCTAATTGTGATACACGTAAAACTGATCTCTTTCATTTGTAATCTTAAAATATGATCTCATTTTAAATAAGTGTTTGTGTTTATTATATTATATTACCTAAGTAAATATTATTATATCTAAATGTAAAAAGAGTATTTTAAGAAAATAGCTACCTACTTACTCTTATAATAGATTTATTTATGTTATTGTTATTAAATGTTTGTATGTGAGCGTAATTTTTTAGTTTTCATGTAGAATTTTATTTTGATTTTTGTTTCTACGATTTAGAGTTTTTATATAAATATGTATAACTATAATTTTGCTGTGCCCTGACAGGGTCTACAACGGCTCTTAGCTATAAGCCTTTTGTGAATATATTTATACTATTTTATTTTTTACATTAAAATGAATATGAATATGAATAGGCAGTCGCTTCATGTATAATACTGGTATTCAGCTGCATCCAGTTAGACTGCAAGCCGACCCCAATATAGTTGGAAAAGGCTAGGCTAGATGATGATGGTGGCAGGCACGGTCGCAGCCCAAGGTTTGGGGGGGGGGGGGGGCACCATGGGTGCCGAGGCATATTTTAAGGGAGGTAAATCTCCTCGTTGGTCTAGTGGTCGCAAGCGTTATTGCTGAGCATGAGGTCCTAGCTGGGTTCGATTCCTAGCTTGGGTAAAGTGTTATTGGGTTTTTCCATCAGAATGCAGCCTGGAGTCTGGTTTTGTGCCCGGTCGGCAGTAGGCCCGCCCCCTATGACATGACACTTAAGTACTAGATATATTAAGTACACCCCCTGTCATCTCCGGCTCCACATTACTTATGCTATACAGGGACATGGGGGGGGGGGTTTAAAAAAAGGTTTGGGGGGGGGGGTTAAAAATAAACCCAGGATATACAAAATCGTTTAAAGTTATTTTGACAATACAGACAAGACAAGACAAGACAAGACAAGACAGTTGGAGAATTTGAAGTGGCAGATTGTAACAATGATTTGATTGTCTTTGGACTGATTCGCCCTAATCCCTCGTACTAGTATAAAACTGTATCACGAGCGTTTGGTCGTATATAGGGTGGGGAGAGCGAGCGAAGCGAGCTCGAAAATTCAACAACCCGCCTTGGTTTGGTTAGGTTTTGTTTTATATTTTCAAGCAGAAAAAGGAGTTACTTTGTCGACTTATGAAGAAATCCTCAAGGATCAACAGAATGTAGATTGCAAGAGCGAGCGTAGCGAGCCTGAAAATTTTAGCACCCCACCTTGAATAGTCTCTATTTTCTTTTAACCATCATACAGAAACAGAACTTACTTTATCGAATTATGACGAAAAGCTTAAACTCGTTTTACAGCAGTTTAGGTTTTGGAATCTGGGCTTTACCTGAGCCTTTCGAAGTTTCGGACCTTACGTTCGAGCGGGGTGCCCAATATCCCGAGTTTGCATCGCTCTCTCTTAGTTCTATAATTTATAAAAGGCTTTTTAAAGAAAAAGCTTTATAGGCGCGTTAAAAATCCACTGTCATTTCATAGTTTTAAGTTTTCACTTCTGTCGGCAGTCCCCATGTCTGCCTATGTTGTTAATGTTATTGTATATAACCTTATAATTTCGGGGTTTTCGTGGCTCAAGTCCCGTTTTAAGTTAGTAAGGCAAGTAAATCATGCAGACTCTCGACAGCTTGAATGATTTTGGGGTGGTCATGACCCCCCCGGACCGCGCTTAGATGGTGGTTATTGTAATTGTGGTGTCTTACGACTTCCACGCGAACAAAGTCGCGGGCAGAAACTAGTGACTAGATAACACATTATTATGCGTGCCTAGCTTAGTTCTACTACTATCTATCAGTCGTTTAACAACATGATATTAAAACATTCAAGTAAATAACAAGTTAATTGCTTGTTTGTCAGGAATTATTGCATTCAGTCTAATGAAACAGCCAGCGGTGCATTATAAATGCACCGGTCAGTTTCCAAACCTGTTAGTCGTTAAAGTACAACCGACAAACTAACAACATGGCGAGAGACTTAACAAACAAAGTTGTCGTGATCACCGGTGGAGCCGAAGGTATCGGCTACGAAATCGCTGACAGGTTCCTTCAAAAGGGAGCCAGAATCACCATCCTACTCGACATCAACGAGAAACTCGGAGCTGAAGCGGTGAAGAAACTAACAGCCAAACACGGTGACAATAAAGCAGCCTTTCTTCGCTGTGATGTCACACAAGACATAGCTACTGTATCGAAGTGGATTTTTGACTCTTACAAAGTAGACGTTCTAGTCAACAACGCCGGAATACTCAACGACCGTTTGCTTAAGAAGACCATCGACATCAACGTCACTGGTGTTGTGGAATGGGGACTCACCTTTTGGGACCACATGAGAAGAGACAGAGGCGGTAATGGAGGTACAATCATGAACCTCGCTTCTATATACGGCTACAGAGTTGACCAGTTCCTGCCGATTTACCAAGCTTCGAAGTTTGCAGTTATGGGATTCACAAAGTCATTGGGCCATGTTGCCAACTACGAGAGGACTGGTGTGAGAGTAGTGGCAATATGTCCCGGATTCACTGAAACTAAGTTGACGGAGCAGCCTGCAGCCTGGGACATGGGGCAGGATACGGAGTTTGGCCAGTTTCTGAAGGCTCAAGCATGGCAGAAAGTGGAATCAGTCGGCAACGCTGCAGTGGACATCTACCAAAAGGCTCCCAGTGGCACAGCTTGGCTCACTGAAGGTGGTAAGCCAATTGTAGAAGTTGCGAAGTGCTAAGTACCTCGATATTCCCTTTTTGTAACTAAATATTATCTTGGTAATTATTAAATATTGTTTTGTTATTGAAATGTGCTTTTTACTTTAATAACCTTTTAATTTGAACATTTTCTGTAAGACATTATGCATTGTTTATTACTTCAGCTGTTAAGTTACATAATTTAACAGCAACGGTATCTACCAGCACAAAAACTCACAGCCAGTTATTTTTTAGTAAAAACTTAAGATACCTAGCGAATTCAATCTAAAATAGCATCATAATCACTAATTCGTTATAACACGTTACTAATAAGTATTAGGTATGCTATTAACCTTGGAACGATCCTAAAAAATATCACTATCTTTATCTAAAGTACACATAATATCTTTATGTCGACACATAAAGATATTATGTGTACTTTACATAAAGATAGTGATATTTTTACAAGGTTCTGCTAAAAGATGCCTTCGACCATACATAACTGGCGAAATGTTTGTGTTTTTCAGGCGTGTTATACAAAACATGCTAAGTGTTCAAGGACTTCACATTTTTTTACTTTAGCCGGTATCCCACTGCTGCTGTAGAGCAGTGGTGGCCCAGTGGTCACAGCCAGACAGGCGCTTTACTTTGTGTAAATAATGTCATCACTACTGCTCTCACAACGGTGAAGGAAAACATCGTGAGGATACTGGCATGTTTTAGAACCATAAATTCGAAGACAAACCCTGGCAGCCTAGAATAGATGTCCTAACTACGTCTATTATACCCGTTTTGGAACATAAATTTAAAGATGGTTATTTGACAATTGGTTTGTTTAAACAACTTATTATGTACTGTCGACGACACTCTAATGGAGTTTTATTGACATACATAAAGGTGTTACATTTTAATTTGAAGCTACAACGACTCCTGTGTTACAGGAGTCAGTGTCTTCAACCGTTTATGCAAATTAACAATTTATGCTATAATATTAAAATTACGTAAAAATTAAATGAATTTAGGGCATGCATGCTCTTGAGTGGTTTGTGTTCATGTATGTGTGTGTGTATGTTTGTGTGTGTGAGAGAGGTTGAGCTTGGTGGCTGGGTAATATTTGAGTTTGTTTGCCTCCACTACTACACTCGAGAGCAATGAATCCGGGTCACTTAAAGAATGTTAAAAATCTCGGAAACTAAAAATGATAGGTTAATGCAATAAATTGTATTTAATAGACAATGTAATACTCCTTAAATGAAAGTAAAAAAAATATGAGTCACCATACATTTTATTAACACAAAATTACATAAAGAAAAAAACTGCTGATCTCTCCTTAAAACAAAAATAGGAAACATGAAATTTTTGAACTTTATTACGATTTTCTTGAATTTTAATACTTCGTATTGCCTCCTCGTGCTTCCATTACTGCGTTTACGCGGTTTGGCATGCTGTACACCAAGTTCCTTATACGATTTTGGGGAATATTCTCCCATTCCTCTGTGAGAGCAATTTCGAGCTCACGAAGCGTGATTGGGGGAGGGTTTCGTTGTTTTACGCATCTGCCTAGCTCGTCCCAAGCATGCTCGATCGGGTTGATATCCGGGCTGCGCGCTGGCCACTCCATACGAGTAATGTTCATCTCTTGAAGGTAGTCATTCACAATCCTGCCTGTATGAGGTCGGGCATTGTCATGCATAAATATAGCATCCTCACCTAAATTGACCATAAATGGACCAACGTGATCATTGAGGATTTCTTCCACATATCTTACGCTAGTTAAAGAGCCGTTTTCTATGATCACCAGCTCTGTGCGACTTTCAGAAGAAATTCCGGCCCACACAAGTACAGACCCACCACCGTAGGCTACTTTTTCTTCGATGCATGCTTGCTTGAATCTTTCCCCCGGTCTTCGATACACTCTGTGTCTTCCATCGTGCTTGTAGAGCATAAATTTTGATTCGTCGGAGAACATAACTTTTGACCAATCTTCAATACTCCAATTTACGTGGCTCTGGGCATATCTTAGTCTTGAAATACGATGCCCACGCTCCAGTTTAGGGCCGTTTGCAGGTCTAAGGGGTTTTAAGTTAGATTCAGCAAGCCGACGTCTTACTGTCCATGCACTTGGGTTACTTCCTCCGAGGCGTCGAAACTGATTTGTGAGTTCAGTTCCTGTGAGAAAGCGATTTCGAAGCATGGTGTTCACCAAGTATCGGTCTTCTCGTGCTGTGGTACACCTGGTTCTGCCCGTTCCTGGTCTGCGTAGGTTAGAACCAGTTTCTTCGTAACGTCGGAGAACTCTTTGTACTGTTGACAGCGACACACCGACAGTCCTGGCTGTATCGCGCTGACTCCGGCCGGTTTCCAGCATTGTAAGTATTCTGGTGCATTCTTCAGGCGTAAGCGACATAATTTCAGCTTGAATAATGAATATAGAGCACTATCAACATGGTTTATGTACCCACATAAATGACAGATTACAAACAAAAGCAAAACCAAATGCTGTAATTTCATAGTTCCATCTTCGAAAGTGGCCCTTTTTCAAATTTGATTTTTTTATGATATAACTTTACAATAACTAAGAAGTTTTAATAACTTCATTTAAGGAGTATTACATTGTCTATTAAATACAATTTATTGCATTAACCTAGCATTTTTAGTTTCCGAGATTTTTAGGATTCTTCAAGTGACCCGGATTCATTGCTCTCGAGTGTATTTGATTATCACGATCATAGTTCTTTAAGTAAGTTTTCAGTCTGTGGGTAATCCAATGTTTGAAGCCATGTGTTTAGTTTCATCTTAGTTTTATTTTTTGTTAGTGGGTTGATATTTAGAATTTTGTTTACTTTATTATAAATACATATAAGTAGCTGGGTATAGGCGTAATTGACAACTTTCAAACAAGGTTCTTGTAGGGAACCGAAATAACTGTACGGTTTGAAGGTCATTACTTTTAACAGTGATATTTGGGCTCTCTCGGGGTGTATCATATAGGTTTTACAAGCACCTCCCCATGCTGTGATGCAGTACCCTACGATTGACTGTGCTAATGCCATATAAACCTCACGGAGAACCTTAAAATCGGCCAATTGCCGTAGTCTCTTAAACGCCCATATATAAGTTTCCTAACACGGGAGGCAGTCTGTTTAAAGTGGGGAGGCCAGCTGAGTCACCAGGTCATCCAGAATACACCCAGCTATTTCATTGTCTTTTTTGTGTAATTGGAAGACATGTGCATGGAAGACTGTCGTTGGGTTCATCACAGGTATGCGCTTTAAGGCTTATTATTGTAGGTTTAGTTTTGGCGAAAGTAAATTGAAGAAATGAGGTTTTTGCAATGTTAAGGGTTACTAAATTTACTTTTAGGCAGTGGATTATTTTACGTAAGCCTGTCTTGCCGTGCCGCATCGCAACTCTTTCCATGAAATATAAGTACGGTGTCGTCTGCATAGCTAAAAATTTTACCCTTATTAAGAGACTGCTGGCACAGGTCATTTATATAGATCAGGAAAAGACTCGGGGATAGGCAGCTACGCTGAGGCACACAATACTCAACACTAATTTAATTGCTAATGACCTCACCAATCTTTACTTTTTGTGTCCGGTCATTGAGAAAGTCTGGAAAAATGATTAGAGCCCTTCCCCGGATTCGGAATACAGACAGTGTCGTCAAAAGCCTTGGCTAGATTCAAGAAGACACCCAGACATTTTTGCTTTGTGTCCACTTTTCCAGTCACGTAATCAACGAATTGATGACGACGAATTGAAAAGCACCACAGACGCAGTTACGTCTGTGTGTACGTGTTCATGAGTCTACGGTTCAACAATTTTTGCAGTATCTTTGACAGTGCTGATAGAACTGAGATAGGTCTATAATTTTTAACATCGTCCTGGTTTTCACCCTTGTGAACAGGTGTGATTAGAGACTTCTTAAAGATTCGGGGAAAAACTCCTTGCTCAAAGCAGGCTTCAATAAGCTTTGTAAGAGGTGGAACTAGCACTTCTTTACTCAGTTTGAGAAGTTTAGCCGGAATAGAATCCCATTCTGTGGCACAGTCACTTTTTAGGTGGTTAATTACTATTTCTACTTCAGCTTCGTCCGGAGAGAGTAGGACCATGGAATCACGGGCAGAGGGTGTTTCAATTTCGTATGGGGCAAGTAAGGAATTTTGTCCGCCAATTGCTTTCCGATATTCGAAAAATAATGGTTTCTTCACAAAGCATTCACTCTGCTTTTAGCTGAGAAATAGAAATGAGGTTTCAATTTTACGACTTCTATCTTCTTCTTCAGCGTTTACTCTAATTTACATTAATAATGCTGTAACAATTAAATGTCGAAAGATAGTGCTATAAAACCTAGTTTTACGACAAATTAGCAATTCAGTTGCTTTCAAAGAGCTGTCATAAGACTTACGCTTGGATGAAGGTAATCGAGAGATATCTTTATAAGATTATCGAGTTAATGCGATATGAATTCGTCGAGTCCACGTTTACAAGGCATGTTATAGAGTCAAAAAGCGTTGAATCCTAAAAAATGTAGACTAAACCAATTCAGAGGTCACAGTTTCTTAGTCCAGAGATAATCTTAGTCAGATCTGTGAAGACCATGTAGATTGATGTCTGAAATCTTTTGCGGAAAGTACCACACAGATTTGAGGGACCAGTCCAGTTAGTGCAAGCATTTGTCAGTAATCGTGTAGCTATACTTAGAACTTAGGAAACAACATTTGGGTAGGCAGATGATGTAGTAAAATTACCATTTTTGAGTTTCCTATCAATCTTCATAAAATATTAATAAGACGAAGGTGCTCTTGCATTACTTAAATATAAAAAAAACCGCAGATACGGGTGGTCGATTGACGTACGAAATTGGAACATAATTGTGATAAAATATTTAATTGCATGAGTTTAAACTTATCAAAGTCAAACGAATATAACGAAATCATTATAGGTTATGTTTTTTTTTTATGATAGGACGCAAAAAGCGTAATCTTTACATATTTTTAAAGATTACCTACTTATAAAATACCTACCTACTTACCTACCTTACCAATTACCTACTTACAATTTTTTTAATAAATATATTATTATTTGCTGTCAACAGGAATAGTGCCTAACAGGCTGGCAGCATTGCCACGTTGTATGCCGATACTAATTCTTTGGCCAAGAAACAGGCCAGCCCTCTGGTCATGTGAAGAGTCGACTAACCGCTTGGCGATATCTCGAAAAACCAAGTGGGCACTCGGACCCCATGGCCCTAGTGTTTCAACCCCAAACGGCTCGAATATATAATTCCCAATCAGGTTGGAATATTTTCGCCGTTTGAGGTTTTCTGCACCAGCAACAGCCGCTCCAGCACAGCCCACCGTGCTAGGAAGATGGGATGGCGCAAAGATGTCGACACAATGTTGCATTCCACACCAAAGGTCTGCCTAACTTCCAGGGCATTATGGTCATTCCGTCTGGTCTCTTCCCATCGTTGCGTGCCAGGCCGTTGGGTTCTAAAACGTCTGGCACCCCGGCGGTGACAAGAGCACGACGGATGATGTCATTAATGCTGGCGTGCCGTGCTATTCGACCTGCGCTCCTACTGCAGGATAGGCCATGGTGTCCGAGGCAGTCGACAGCTTCACCGCACTGACAGCGATGCGGAGAGCCCAAACGCAGACAGGTAGCGAGCCGGAAGGTGGTGTCACCCAGCATAGTGCCTATGTTGGGTGACGGGAGTGCTTAAAGCCAGAGCCTCGACTCCCACTCACCCACAGCCAGCAGGCGGGCTCGCTCAGCAAAATTGGTAGACGTATTGATAAGATTATTCCGTACCAACCTGCAGAGCGGCTCATCCCACTGTCTCTGGGACGATGGGCTTATGGGCCGATCTGTATGTAGGCAAGCCGCTTTCCAGGCATTCACCGCGTCGGTCAAGTAAGGCACTTCAGAGTCAACCAGGCAAGGGGCTAAGATTTTCCCGGTCAACTTTTCGGTGCTATGCAGAGAGGACAGGAAGCCGGAATAGTTTTCTTTAAAATTACATACTAATTTGAATACTTATTTTATAATCTTTATCGTTTGTTTTGACTTATTGTTCAAAAACGTAAGCAATATAAACGATAACTTTTTGATAACACTAACCAACTGTTGGTAGGTAATGACCGCTTTTTATCGGCAGTGTAGCACAGTTCAATCATCATCTGTACAGTATTCTAGCTCGCTGTGTAGTTCACGTCGAGGTCCACTCGATATGGAGCGTGATCCTAAAGATAAAGTAGTCGTAGTGACGGGAGGAGCCAGAGGCATAGGATACGAGATCGCAGACCAGTTTCTGATAAACGGAGCCAAAACATTGATCATCTTGGACATCATTGAAGATGTTGGAAAAAACGCTGTCAAAACTTTAAACGACACATACGGTGAAGGCAGAGCAGTTTTTATAAAATGTGACGTAACAAAAGACTTAGATAAAGTATCCGAAGAAATAATCCAAAAGTACCAAGTCGATGTTCTTGTTAACAATGCAGGAGTTTTGAATGAGGACTCAGTAAGGCAGACTCTTGAAATCAACTGTTTAGCTCTAGTGGAATGGAGCATGAAGTTCTGGGAATACATGAGGACGGACAAAGGAGGCCGTGGTGGTACAATCTACAATATAGCATCAATTTATTCATATCAGTACAATCCATGGGTAGTATTCTACAAAACATCGAAGCACGCTGTATTGGGCTTCACAAGGTCGTTGGGACATCCTTACAACTATCAAAAGAGTGGTGTTAGGGTTATTGCTATATGCCCTGGATTCACCGATACCGTCATGGCTGGTAATACGTGGGAGTGGCAAAAGGAAGATATCAATAAGATGATACAGACTGAAGTAATAATGCAGACACCGGAGATAGTTGGCAAGGCTGTTGTGGAGAGCTTTACATTTGCAGACACCGGGACTGTGTGGGTTAAGGAAAATGGTGAACCCATTAGACTGGCCCCAATGTGTTAAATTCACTCGATCAACTAAGACAGTTATTCCTTGAATATTAATTATTTATTCTGACCTGTGGACTGTGCTGTAAATTAACAGAGACTAGTCTATAAAACAGTGATTTCAAAAATATAATGTTATTGCCATAGCATTTTCAAAATACATAATTATAATTGTATAACATCAACCTGATCTTAAAGGACGAAATACTCGTACTTTTCTTTAAAATGACATATTAATTTGATTACTTATTTTATAATCTTCATCGTTTGTTTTGACTTATTGTTCAAAAGTTTACCTATCGTAAGCAATTTAAACAATAACTTTTTGATAACACTAACCAACTGTTGGTAGGTAGTGGCCGCTTTTTATCGACATCCTACATACATAGGTGCTCTTCGATGCGAGAGACAAAGCTGAAATGCACAGGTCCATCATCATCTGCCTAGCCTTTTCCCAACTATGGTGGGGTTGGCTTCCATTCTAACCGGATTTAGCTGAATACCGCAGCAACGTA
This sequence comes from Apamea crenata, assembly GCA_949629185.1. NCBI lineage: Eukaryota > Metazoa > Arthropoda > Insecta > Lepidoptera > Noctuidae > Apamea > Apamea crenata. The sequence goes on from OX451361.1 coordinate 19,141,073, forward strand.
GAAAAATGCAGAATGAATGTAGTGTAGCACAGGTATTTGGGATATTTCATTTTTGGGGAGTATGGAGTGCAGATTATCCTACATTGTTGTTGAGTTGTTTGTAGTCTTTCCATTAGGAATTTCTCAGTAACATCCAGGAGTCAGCCCGGTTAATGAAAATCGGATCGCCCCCTATTATAGTATTTTTATTTCAGGAAGCGACATGCGCTTTACTTGTGGTTACCAAGTGTACAAACACGCTGTGAATGTGTGTGTAAGCGCAGGAGCTTTCGGCACCATCCGAGTCCGACACAATGGCAAAGACAGATTCACAGCGTGTTTGTATACTTTGTTACCACAAGAAAAGCGCGCGTCGCTTCATAAAATAAAAATACTGTACATGGGATTTAAACATTACGGGCGAAATGTGGATATACCATAGGTACACCTCTATCTCACCCTTTGAGGAATGCAGGCGTGATGTTATTTTATGGGATGTTGTCATAATTATCCAGTAGAAAAACTTGAATAGCAAGGGGCAGTTAAAGAGTAGCAATTTAATCAACGCAACAACGCAGCAACGACAAAATGAACAAGCTGGTTAGGTTCCGTGAAAACTGGAAGGAGGACGCGTGGGCTCGCGAAACGTGGACGGCGTGGCAGGAGGCCTTTGCCCAGTAGAGAGACAAGGAAGGACAGTAAAAAAAATCCATGACTTTCAGGCCTTGCGATGTATTCTGGACAAATCTCACCGTGATTTCTTAGGTGAAGTGAGCTTGAAGTGAGCTGTCATTTCACCAGATGCTAGGGATTAACACTATTGGCAGCTCACTTTAAACTCAGTTTACCTATGTTTTCACTGTGAGATTTTTACAGAATAGATAAGAAAGAAAGAAAGAAAATACATTTATTTGCGGCAGACATGACACATAAAAAAGAACAAACACACAAAAAAAGAAAATAAGTTGGGGGTAAACATGCGTCACATTCACGCAAAACGGCCATCGCTCAGCATAATGCTAAGACCCTATACGAGACAGAGCCCCAGCGCTGGTTTTCAGCGAGTGGCAGCGTTGATGTGATGACGTCAATCAGTGCAGCATGCAATTATACATAAATAGATAAAAACAACAATTAAAACATGAAATAAAATAAAATAAACATAGGTAACAATATAGATAACAATATAGATGACGGCATGGTTGGCGCAGTGGTTAAGCGATTGACTAGCTGTTGCGCTGCGTGTCGCGGGTTCGATTCCCGCACGGAACAAATATATGTATGACCAATTAGTTGTTCCGGGTCTGGCTGTTTGTGTATATGAGTTTATATGTCTGTAAACGCACCCACGACACAGGAGACATTTTTCAGAGAAATTGTTCTGGGGCAACGTTTTATTAAAATATCTAAATATATAATATATATAGATCGCAAGGTAACAAGTTTTCATTAGCACTGTAGTCTGTAATACACACTGCTTCAGAGTGAATGATAGATATAAGTTTATTTGACCTTTGGGATTAATAATGACAAGATTACAGAAATATTGAGAAGAAGAAGACGTGAGCTTATGTATGTACAAAGGTATTAAGCATCAACTGTAGAAATTATTATGACGTTGGTTTTTCAATAATTATAATCAATGTTAGATAAAAACGCCGTTCAGATTATGCGTAATCATTTAATCATCATCATCTGCCTAGCCTTTTCCCAACTATGTTGGGGTCGGCTTCCAGTCTAACCGGATGCAGCTGAATACCAGTATTTTACATGAAGCGACTGCCTATCTGACCTCCACAGCCCAGTAATGCGTAATCATTTAATACCTATGGGTAGAAAATATATTTTTACTCTATGCACCGTTAAACCGTTAAATTTTGATAGTTTTAATCCTTAAAAGGGGTCATTGTACTCATCATTCATAAAAGGATTAAAATTATCAAAATTTAACGGTGTATACTGTGATTCTAGTGTCTATCGTAATCACTTATTTACCGGATAACAAAATAAATTGATCACTTTAGAAGATATTCCGCCATTTTCAAGATAAAATACCAATAGACACATTCTTCAAGAAAAAATTTCTACCGCATAAAAAATGTAATGTAATTTTTACCATTTTCGTTCTTTATCCTGTTTATCCACATTTATTTTTGTCAATTATGTTCAAAAAATGTGTCTGCTCAATAACGTAAATAACGCAATGAATGTTGTTGAACTCAAAATGGAACCCATTGGTACTGAGAGTGTGTTACGCAACTACCCCGATGTGGTGAAACTAAACATCACTCATCCCACATTCCACATACCTACCTACACCTCTCCTCATGTTAATTTGTCTCATTAAGTCAAAGTTAAATCCTTTATTTCAAATACGTTATGTGCTTATTTGAAACAACGAACGAACGTCAAAATCTACAAAAACCTTTAATTGATTCTAGTCGCTCCTTCCAAAAGTTAGTTTCGTATGGAGAAGAATGGGTAAAAAACTTCATCGTTATTCTATTGATATACTTAAAGTTCCTTCTTACCAACGGACAAGAACACGTTAGTCCTAAAACTAATTAGTTAACTCCAGGTCTTCAAGACATTTTTCTAGAAGTTTCCAACAACCGTTTGTTGTTTATGCGACGTGTAATGAGGGGCATTGTATGAGGACAGGTGCGGGGCGCGGGGGCCGCGGGGGTGTGGCTAAAAGCTTTGCAACATTAGTTCCCATCAACTGCGAATGCGATACAGACTTAACGGATTTGGAAGATATGGGCAAGAAGTTGCAGGAGCATGTCTTGTGATTTTTATACAGGCGCGGCGTTATAATTATGAACTACCGCCTCTGATATCCACCAAATGTTTACAAGTGGAAAGCTAATATTATTTCTTACATCGTCATCATCATCATCAGTCTATAAAAGTCTACTGCTGACCATAACCTGGATTGTTGGTTACAAATTCTAGGGATTTCGGTTTACCCATGTTTATTACCTACAACATGTGATTGAAAACTAAAATGGCGCAATGTGGATGTACTACTGTAATTGTATTGATCTACCCATTTATGTGAAACTTGCAAGTCAACTCACCTGCAGTGTCTAATCAAATGTCCTTTATTCCATTCACTCAGGTGCCATCTAAGCGGGTGCTCAATGTGGAATACGTCATCTATTCAAATTAGGCCAAGAATTAGCACTTTTCGAACGTCGAAATTAAAGAAATTTATTAAAATAAAATTAGTCATTAATTCAACCCAGTTCCCCAAAACGCCCGCCCTTCACAACTTCCTAGTGCTTTCGCTAGAAAGAAGTGGCACAACCAACTCCCCAGCAGTCGTACTTGCCACCCCTTGAAATTAAAAATGCATACCGCAAGGTTTTCGACGCAAACAAGTTTCTCGGACAAATTACCACAATGCGCTTTCCTATATATTTTTTCTAACAAACTACGGCTTTTCGTTACTCAGTCTCGTACTATGCAAAAGGCTTGAAATTCTTCATTCCCGTGTGTTACTGAGGTCTCGCACCGTAACCGGCTGTTCCCACAAAGTTGTTCCTACACTTTTATTATTCTGTGTTTGTGTGCCTCCGCGGATTTCCGAGCTAATACCAAAGTTACCCGATTTTAAAACATCGAAAGCATTAGGATCTTCCAGTTTCACAAAGAATTTATTAAGGTTTGTGAATAGTTGGAGGACCGGGGACAGATCGGGTTTTAAGAAACTTGTTCTATGTTACCCTTTGGGAAAAAAGGGCAACATAGAACAATAAATACACAATTTTTTACCGAAAAAATGACTTCGATTCCGTCTTTTTTTTCGTAGTCGATAATTTTTAGTAAAAATGTTAATTAACCTGTTAAAATAACTCATAAGCTTTTGGAAATAATAAACAGAATCCAAATCGACCCATAAACTTCGGAGATGTGTCAAAAAATAGACAGCAATTCTACAAACTCTACTTAAAAAATTAAAAATTTGAATAACATGAAAAATTTTATAGATAGACCCCCCCTTTTGAAGTTTATTTTCGACATATTTTCATGAATATTCAGAATATTACGGGCGGTCACATGCGCATGGGCGACATTGTATATATAGAATATACTTTTTATTATGAACACCATGCACATGACAGATATGACTGGATTACTGCCCGCTTCCTCTCACAGAGAGGAGTCCTGTATGCAGTGGAAACGCTTAAGATTGTTACAGATAGATAGAAAATCAAAATCTAAAATTAAGGAACAATAATCTCGAAACAATAAGCGTAACTACGAAATAAAATCCCAATAAAATCATCAACGAAAACTACCATGTGCTTACTAACTGCAAGTACGCAATCCACCAAAATCCCATACAAATAAACAATCCACAAAACAAATAGGAAATACTTACATAACTTGCCTTTAATCAGTGGAGCGATCTACAAATTTTATCTCGGCAGTTTGGTGGCGAAGTTCCACAAAATAGATATGTACAGAAGGTTGGCTCTATAAAACGAGACAAATCAGGTCCACATACACATGGATACTTACGAAGATCTCGAACTATTTCAAACGAATGCCAGTCGCGAATACGCTTGCACTCGCTGTATAGTTTGTTCCAAAAGTCATCATCATTCTCCTGCCCCTATCCTAATTTATTTGGGATCGGCGCAACATATCTTCTTCTTCCATTCTTCTCTATTAGTCGTCATCTCGGTAGTCACCCTCTTTCTAACCATATCATCATTCACACAGTTCATCCACCGTTTCTTATAGCCATCGACATTCATGCTCAAAACTTTCCTCGCTACCTTTTAAAGTCTGTTTCAAAAGTATTTGATGAAAATGTAAACAAATGGATCAGCAAACGTACCTGTGGACGCCAATTTGTAGTGCCACTGACAAATTGAGTGCTTTGATTTGATTAAAAAAGTTTAAAATCTTCTAAATAAAGATGAAAGGGTTCTTAATTCCTTCAACTGTGTAAGATTTTAACCGAACACGTAGACAGGCTAATTTTTATGAAAATGAATAGTTTATTCACACGAATCACATTTGTCCGAAAAATCAACCGAGTGGGCGATACCAACCACATTAACGCCACGTCGCAGCCACAACGCAACCACCATTGAGACCGCGCACATATCGTAAACACGACAATCTGTCTGTCTGCAAATACTAGCCATTACGTAAACGCATTGCAACTACTAGCGACAACGCAACCACATCGAAATTTTGTAGGTACCACGACTGCAACATGCTGTAGGGACACTATTTCGTACGTAGCCACTGCTTGCCCACATATTATCGCTACGATGTGATAAATGATAAATGATAAATGATTTTATTTTGTAAGTAGGTTTGTACAAACACTTTTACACGTCAATCATATTTTAAAACTAGATGAGGTCGGCGTTTCCTATCTGACTACTCTGAGTAGTCAGATCAGCTCTGATGTGGTTTGGTTATGGCACGTTTGATCGGACCCTACTGGTACACCAAACCCTGCCCAAACGAGTCGTCAATGAAAAGTCAAAGGTCTTTAAATATGGTAAAAAATGTAGGTACATAAATAAGTTTTGATAAACAGGTCTCCCCGTCAATGTTGTTGATGAAGAATAATGAAATATAATATTCACAGATGAAATGCCTTGCCATTTCATCTGTGAATATTATATTATCAGTGACTTGCACACTCAATAATGGGCCCCCGAAAACGTTCATTAGCACACAGTGTCGTAGCAACAAGGGGGCAACATGTCCTGAGGTGCTTGTGACGAGTGGAGAGGTATTCCCCGGCTATCAGGACTATCCTACTATTAGGGGGTGTCTGACTACTAGTCCATCCCCAAAAAAAAATGAAAAATTATTCGCTTTACCTTACCAGGAAAAGCGAATAATTTTTGTTTTTGCTCTTAGTCAAGAGATTTACTGAGAGCCATTCCATTACCAAGCGAAGCGCGTATTCAGCTCTTTGTTTTGCCTTAATCCAATCGGCGTCGTAAACTATCAATGCTGTCTCATCAGCATCAGTAAATATATTACAGTTCGGAACCTGAGCTTGACACAGATCGTTAATATATAGAAGGAAGAGTGTGCGCCCAAGGATGCTTCCCTGTGGGACACCAAAATTGATAGTTTTATGATCACTCCTTAAAGAATCAATTTTTATACATTGCGTACGATTGCTTAAATAGTCTCTAAAGATATTCAACATCGATTCGCTCAAGCTTCGCGACAAGAGTGGGATCAGATACCGTATCGAACGCTTTGGAATGTTCAAGAAAAATGCCGTAGCATTTCATTTTCCCATCCAATTTATCAACCAGTGTTTTCGTATAACGTTAACAACAGCATCCTCCGTTGATATACCAGATCTGAATCCATACTGGTTCGTCGCAATGATTTTGTGCTTACTCAGAAAATATATCAGACAATTGCAGAGCATTCTTTCAAGGGCCAATCTTTGGGCCGATAAATTGTGACACTAGCCCTGTCTCCACCCTTAAAAATGGAATGCACCACAGCTTTCTTAAAAGCGTTTGGGAAAACGCCGGAATCAATAGCTCAATCATAACAGGGGTAGAAACATGTCATGTCTTTGAATCTTTAGTTCCATTTCGAGACTTTTTATGACATGGACATTGATTTATAATAACAACGTAAACTAATTAGGGATTTTGTAAACAGTGTGCAGTCATTACAATAAGTTAACAATATTAATTTTGCAATAGTTGATCATATTACTTTCAAAAATAAATAATGTGTAAAAGAATGCTTGTAAATTTATACTGTATGACATAGAAATGTTGAATAATCATGTAATAATATAGTACAAAAAGGTGGCTTTTGCAAATGAGCAGTTAGCAAACTTGGAATTAACAAAAATGTGGCAAAGGAAAGAAACAAAAATACACAAGAAAAGTTAAACGAACAGTATTCTGCATGTTTCTCGTTAAAAAAAAGTATATGGAACAGTAATTTTAATATCAAGTCATTGTTTTTTAATCAGAGCTAACAGACACTTTGACGATTTAATTTGAGTACGTGACCCGTGATTTACCTGACATTATTACCAATAAATGTATAATATTATTTGCAGATGACATATTTATCATATTGTCATACGACAACGTAATAATAACAATTTTGACATTGAAATAAATAATACTATTGATTTAATTATAGGGTGGTTAGCGAAGAACAATTTACAGGTAAATATCGGTAAGACGACTTTTATGCAATTTCAAACCCGTGGATCAAAGATCGTCCCAAATAGACATGGGTAGTTCGTGAGCGAGTGATTGAAAAGAGCTAGCTCTTTTCAATTCACGTAGCTCTCGCTCACTCACTCGGTCGCTGGATAGCTCACTAGCTCAGTTAGCTCACTCAGACTCACTAGCTCAGTACTTCAGCAAAACCAAACACAGCTACAAAAAAAGAAAAAAAAATCTTTATCGCTACGCATGATAATGAACTAAACAACGGTAACAAAGAGTCTAAACTTCCACCAAAGAGCTATTGAAAATTGAAATGCAATGACTTGATTGAGCGGGCCAAGCCGTTTCCTTCGATGCGCGTACGGTGGCGTCAGTCAAATGAGCTAACAGTCGGCGTCTGATCACTGAGCTACAGAAGAGCTAGTGAGCTAGAAGAGTGATATAGCTCTTTAGAGTGAAAGAGCTAATCACTCTTTTTCTTTTCGCTATTTCGCCCATGTCTAGTCCCAAGGCATATTTCATATTACGGCACAAAAATCAACGAATCCAGCAATGTCAATTTTTTAGGATTCACCGAGGACAAGTACCTAGATTGAAAAGCACAATGTTGATGGAGTCTGCAAGAAAGTTAACTCTTTCGTGTATGTTTTAAATAGGCTAAGAACTACATCTACCCAACATACGGTATTGTTCTAGCTTATCATGGGTATGTGGCTTCCGTGTTACGATATGGGTTGATACTATGGGGAAACTCAACGGACAACCAGCGGGCCTTTATATCTCAAAAACGTTGCATAAGAGCTATTGTTCGAATTCCTCCATATGAGTCTTGTAAACCTCACTTTAAAAAACTCAAAATATTACCACTACCAAGTATGTGCATTTTTGAAATTTGTGTGTTTGTAAAATCTAATCCTAACCTGTTTGTGAAGGCTCGTTTCATTTATAAACGTGATAATATAATACCCTCGTAGTTCAAGACATGGTCAACGACTGGTGTTAGATCAAAGACTGCGGTGTTTAATAAGAATTGTTTAGATATGAGTGTTAAAATTTATAATACGTTACAAACAACCATCCAAGATATTCCTCTACCAAAGTTTAAGAAAGTGCTTATGCAACTTCTAAAAAAAAATGTTTACTTTGTAAACGAATGGTTACAGGAATAATATATTTATTTTGTGTGTAAAAGTGTGACATTGCCTAACGTTAAAAAAAAAATCTGACTTTGTATTTGTAATGGACTAACCAGGAACTATATTATTGACATGCATGCCGAATTTTGAATTTGAGAATTCTTCCGTACGAGTTCCAGCAAGAAAAGTTATTGGCTTTCGCGAATATCCGGGCACCGTAGAACTGCTTCTTCTTTGATGGTGTCAGATGCTCATCAACATAAATTGGTTTCCTTTCTCCAGGTACGCGAATTGAATGGGAGTTTAGCTTGTCAGCTACTGGGCGTTCTTTGTTAAAGCGCCGCACTTTCTGCAGAAATTAATTTCTTTTCGGAACTGATATAAACTCTGCCACGATGGGTCTAGGACTTCACGAGATCAGGTAAATTTGACGCCTGAATTTCTACGTTAACAACTTTTCCCACAGCTGACACCATGGCTTTGAGATCCTCTCAGCTTTTTTTAGCTTTTTGCGGAATGTTCTTGAATTCAAGAGTTGTCGGTCGCGACTGGAGCTGCAGGTCCTGGATATACATATGGTTCCAGCTGATAGATACGATAATCACTTTCTTTTTTATGGTTCTCTATGTCGGCTACTGTTTTTTATATCTTCATAGCACGAATTCACAAACACCATACCGCGGTCTAGTTGAAGGTTTCCGAATTTCAGAAAACTGGATTTTCAGATAACTCAAATCTTTAGTAAGTCTAGATAAGACCGCATCATGCTCAGATTTCCAGTTTGCGAGACGGTCATCTTTCTCTGTCTTCCAAGAGGTAAGCATTTGCATGATTTCGCTTTTGAAATTATTGAAAGTCTGCGTGAATTGGTTTGTTTCACAGTTGGGCGGATCCTATATACGCTGGCGAATGTTTCTCAACTTGGTTTCCTTCCGATTCTACAGTAGATGTTAGATCCGATTCGGACAATGATTGCCCCGTTCGAAGTGTTTTTGTTGAAAGTGGTGTTCGTTGAATATTCATATTAGAAACCAAACATTACTTATGGACGAACTTTTGATGGTTTACCGAAGACTAATAATACTGGTAACTTTTTTATTCGTATTGTAAGTTACTGGAGTCGCTCAATTTAACCACAAAAAAAGCTAAAATCATTTGTGGAAGGTAGATTGGAACCCGCGACGTTGATCTTCTCAGTCCAACGCTTGGACCGCAGCGGTCCTGCAGTCCAAGCGTTATTATCATCTTGTCAGTATTCGTCGAAAATTACGTTCGTTATGGTTCGCAAGTGACGGATAAATGTATATGAGTAAGGATTTATGGAGTGACCTTTATAGATACTCAATGTCACGGTACTGACGAACAATCACTCGCACCCACGTTGTTTTATTTAGGTTATTTAGTTATCCTGCTTGCAAAAATCACTCAGCACTAGCATAATTATTTTTATACACTAAGAGAGATAAGAGTAATACGCATAATTTGGCAATATTTACAGTACTTTTGTGCACTTTGATCCGTTTTTAAACACAGTGATTGCACGAATACGTCTGACTCGCACGGGCGCACTGGGGGATCATTAATTTCTATACATATGATAAAATCGTAGCGAAGTTGAATCTATACTGTGGATGTGTGTGTTTTTTTTTAAAGTAATTTTTGCAAGGTCTGAACGATTCTAATGCCAAAAATATAATTTTAAGAATTCTTGTCTGTTTATTCTGAATGTTTGTTCCAAATTCACACAAAATCTACCGGGTAGATTTTGTTTAAATTTTGCATAGATATTTTCTATACGTCTGATCAGTCTGTAGGTTATAAATTATCGCGCTATTTGCTATGGGGAATAAGCAATATTGCAATTTGTTTGTATTCTCCTATAGTTTACCGCAAATTGTAAAAAGACGAGCCCAAATATTGCAGATGGTTACAGATTTACCTTTTTAAATGATTAACATCACGCTTTACCTTTATATTTATACAGGATAGATTTTTGAGATGGGGCAATAAGGGCAGGTACCTTAACTGTAGTCGCTACAAGAAAACGGTCTAAAGAGTTAGAGAGAGACTACAGTACTGTTCTTAATTAGAGACTACTGCTCTTAGCTTTGAATCATTTTGATTTGCACCCTAATTGCGTAACACACGATCAATCGGAATCGGTTTCGTTTTGACAGTTCAACAACATTCGTTGCGTTATTTATGTTGCTGAGCAGACACATGACAAATTTTTTGAACATATGAAGCAATGGATTAGTAATATCCTTCAAAATTATTCAGATTGAGATTGATTGTGTGTTACGTAATTAGGGTGCTGCATTCTTAGATTTTGAGAAAAATGTCCAGTCAGCAAGAAAATGGGAAATTTTCACAAAAAGAAAATTTTGATGCCAATCAAAAAATATTTTTTATTATAACCAAAGGGTTATAATAAAAATAAATATCTATGGTGATGTGACTGTTAATGAGAAATCCCGTGTGTTTACAATCAACATTTATAAATATATTATTTTAGTGATGGCTGTCGATCAATTCTGTAAAAATCTCACCGTGATAAGTTAGGTGAAGTGAGCTTAGAGTGAGCTGTGAATAGTGTCAATCCCTAGCATTAGTTGGAATGACAGCTCACTCCACGCTCACTTCACCTAAGTTTTCACGGTGAGATGGTTACAGAATCGCACTGCTGTTCGTCAGGAATCATCTGTATGAAAGCATCAGTCAGTGTACCATTACGTAGTATATACATAGGTACAGGAGCGCAGGCGTTCATTAATTCACTAAAAACGTAAAATTTCGCAAGCAATGGGAAATTACTACTGAAAGCTGCTGCTCAGGACGAGCTGCTTCTCACATGGACAACTGTACTTCACTTCCTCCCGCGTCACCTGCCCTGACCCTACGAGACCCCTCCCCTCGTGCTTCGGAAATAAAGAAAGAAAACGTATTTATTGAGACTCGTACAGGAATACAGCACGTTAAGCGTTGGTACCGGCTGTCATTCTTGGATCTTTGACAGTCATTACGGATCGTCAGAAGCCTGAAACTCTGACAACCAGTCTTACTAAGGGGTATCGTACGTATTACCTAGTAGGTAACTGGGTTGTAGAGGTCAGACAGGCAGTCGCTTCATGTAAAATACTGGTATTCAGCTACATCCAGTTAGACTGGAAGCCGACCCCAATATAGTTGGAAAAGGCTAGGCAGATGATGATGATGGTTGTTATTTTAGTTAATTGTGGTGTCTTACGACTTTCACGCGAACAAAGTCGCCGCCAGAACCTAGTGACTAGATAACACATTATTATGCGTACAGTAACGCTCGAAACTCCAGTGGCATGCTAAGGACATTTTGGTATGAACTGTGCGAGCACGATACGCGTGTTGAGTAAAATAACATTATATTTCTGTTGCAATTAGAATACGCGTCATAGTGGCAACCTGAGGGGCAATTCTCGTAATTTTAAGAACGTTCACAGTCTGATCTGTCTCAATCTGTCAAAAATTACATCTAATTTCTCTACATTTTGACAAGTTTTTGACATTTGTTTGTCGCCGAGATGAGATTGCGACTAGATTTTGAACGTTTTAAATTACGAGAATTGGCCTTCAGTTTTTACCATTGCATTGCTAAAATTCGCGCAAATGTAACATGTGCTGGTAGCTGTTTTGGCTAAGCAATGGATTCACGATCAATGAAGTCTGAGTTCGTTGTCTTGAGGACGCAAGTGCCGAGGGTTACGGAGCAATCCACATACAAAAGAAAAATAATTTCCCTCATGTTGTGGAATATTTTAGCAGGCGTACATCCGAAGCAGAATCCCGCTCCCATTCGTACGAACTAGAAACGTTGGCTGTCGTACGAGCGGTAGAACATTTTAGACATTATTTGTACGGCCGACATTTCACCGTTTACACGGATTGCAACTCACTCAAGGCGTCTAAATCTAAGGTAGATCTTACCCCACGTGTACATCGTTGGTGGGTTTTCCTGCCTATGATTTTGAAATTATTTATCGCGAAGGTCGCGGAATGGAGCAAGCTGATTACTTCTCCAGTAATCTTCCGTCTAGCGTAGGTGAGTCGTCGTCCAAAACTCCTACAAAACATGTTCAGTTCGTAGAGCTACATCAAGGTTGGCTTTCTGTTGAACAGAAACGGGATAGTGAAATCCAGGCCTTAATAACTAAACACAATAACAATGAGTTTCCAGATTTAATAGGGCACACACATTTGACGGCACGGTTGGCGCAGTGGTTAAGCGATTGACTGCTGCGCTGCGTGTCGCGGGTTCGATTCCCGCACGGAACAAATATTTGTATGAACTACATGTATTTGTTCCGAGTCTGGGTGTTTTTCTATCTATAATATGTATGTATTTACAAAAAAAATGTATATAAGTAGTTTATCAGCCATCTTGTTACCATAACACAAGCATTAGGTTGCTTAGCTTAGGACAAATGGTGCTGTGTGAAATGTCCAGGGATTTATTATTATTATTACACTTACGACGTTAGGGACGGTATTTTATATAGAAAACTTGTACGCAATAAAACTATATCATGGTCAAACAAAACAAAAAAATTGTATCATGGTCAAACAAAAAAACTATATCATGGGTACCGGTCGTTCCTCCCTCGTTGATTTGGACACTCATCAACCACGTCCATAGTGAAATATAACACCTTGGTAGCGACAAAACATTAGACAAACTGTATGAACAATACTGGTTTCCCCAAATGTCTAAATGCGTGCGAAAATTTATTGATTCGTGTATAGTTTGCAAACCGTCAAAAGGACCATCGGGAGCTCAACCGGTTCAGTTACACTCGATCCCAAAGGTATCTGTGCCGTGGCACACGATCCATATAAATTTTACTGGGAAACTAAGCGGTTAGAGCGGTCGTAAAGAGTATTGCTCAGTCATCATAGATGCATTTACCAAATATGTTTTACTAGAGCACACATTATCACTCGATACTACCAGTGCAGTGCAAGCTATAAAAAAAGCTGTTTGACTTTTTGGTGCACCTAATCGCGTTATTGCCGATCAGGGTCGTTGCTATATTAGTACCGAATTTAAGAACTTCTGTAACGATCATAAAATTGATCTACACCTTCTAGCAACCGGTTCAAGTAGGGCAAACGGACAGGTTGAGCGTGTTATGCGAACGTTAAAAAGCTTGCTCACAATAGTCGAAAACGAGCGCAATAAAACGGGTTCCCTCTATCTGGCAGAATCTTGATGCTCCGAAATTTATTTGGCATAACACACTTGGCATAATGTTCTTTATACGAATATTTTTAAGGCATAATAATTATTCAATATAATTATTGTTTGGCCGAATGTTTATATGACCGAATTTACCATGGCATACTTTTAAGATAGGAGAATTTTATTTGGCATTTTTCTGTAATTTGATATCCATGTATCAAATTACAGAAAATTCATTCAGTCATTCATTCACCATTCTTTCAATTATTATGGATATGAAATGTATGCCAAAAGATGATTCTAACTGTAAACTTTCTGAGATATGATAGTTCTGCCTTTTTATGACTATCTATATGAAATGTATGCCAAAAGACGATTCTGACTGTGAACTTTCTGCGATATGATGGTTCTATTTGGCTTTTTAATTATTATGGATATGAAATTTATGTCTAAAGATGATTCTGACTTACAAAATTATGAGTTGTGAATGAAGATAAATGAGTGTTTTTTTGCCAACCGATTTTCTGCGAAATGAAGTTTATGCCATGCGCTGTTATGCAAAATAACATTATGACTAAAAAAGTTCTGCTATAAAGGGAAGACCCCAATAAAACATAGTGTGACGGCGGTTAATAGTACAAAATCCACGGTTACTAAATATTCACCAACGGAACTGATGTTCGGTATTCGTGCACAATCTTTAGGTCTGCTAAATTTCTGCAACACATTCTTACGAGCAAAATAACCGGTTAGATTTAGAATCCGTTAGAGAAAATGCCTCAGATAATATTAAAAAATCAGCAGAAGCAGATACACAACGGTTTAACCGTGGTCACTCCAATATCAAACCGTTTGCTAAGGGTGATTTTGTTTTCATTAAAAATAGTGAACGTAATCAGACCAAGTTAGTTATAAAGTTTGGAGGACCATTCGTTATAACCACCATTTTAGAAAATGATCGCTATGAACTGAAAAGTCTCAGCGGCTCACATCGTGTTTATACACGAGAATTTGCGTTCAGTACCTCAGAGACACTCCGCCTTACTCGAAATTACCGCAAGTCTATTGAACAAAGAGGAGGCCGAGATAGCGCCGGAAGATGTGTCGCAAGAACAAAATGATCAAGTCGGAGACTTAAGTATCAGAGATGGCAATATCTTGCACACAGACTCAGATACCGCCTCGGCTAATTCTGAAACCCTTACCGCTGGGTCAGATACACCTAGCGTGTATTCTGACCCCGACACGCTAGATGTACAATGTGAAGTCGAAATTCATAATGAGCAAGATTGTCCATAACTAATAGGTACGAGTATGTAATAATTATACATCAAGTAGTGTTTAGTGCTGAATGTGTCACATTAAGTCACTTTGGTATTGGTCAAAAGGATAGTGTCGTCCGAGCCAGCCCCGTGTGGGTGGTTGAAGGGATGCACTCGTCCGGTCCATGTTTGTGATTATATGTCGTCGCATAACTGGTCGAAAGGACAGTGTCGTCCGAGCCAGCCCCGTGTTGGTGGTTGAAGGGATGCACTCGTCCGGTCCATGTTTGTGATTATATGTCGTCGCATAACTGGTCGAAAGGACAGTGTCGTCCGAGCCAGCCCCGTGTTGGTGGTTGAAGGGATGCACTCTTTCGGTCCATGTTTGAAGTTTTCTATGCACAATAGAAAACTTCAAACTTCAACTGGTCGTAGGGACAGTGCCGTCCGGTCCACGTCGCTTTTAGGGCTGGTAGAATTGACACACTCATCCGGAAGAAAGAAAGCTGTCATCTGCAGTGCGATTCTGTAACCATCTCACCGTGAAAACTTAGGTGAAGTGAGAAAAGTCGTGCTGAATGATAACTTAAAAAAATGTTTATTCGTTTTATTTATTTATAAAATTAGCAAACTTTTATGAGAATTGTGACGTCACATTCCTGCCTATATAAAAGAAGTTGTAAGGTTCATAAGATTTTTTGTTGTATACCCACAAAAACATAACAAGGAAAGGATATTCTAATAACACAAATATAATTGTTGATACCCACTTATTATAGGTGGCCAGTTCCATAGTGGGCCGAATGACCCCTAACCCTCGGTATTCAGCAGAGTTTATTGAATACTAATAATATATGATTTAGACTTTATGAACATGTTTTATAAGTAACGTCACAATGAATGTATTGAGTTTATAGCTTAAGTGTTAATTTTCTTGACGAAAAGAAGATTGAAACTAAATCTCAATTTAAGATCATTAAATAATTACGGATATATCAATAGATATTACTAAATATTTAGTTACATCGTCTAATTATTTAAACCAAAACATCTAAATAGGTATTAATATTTTGTATACAATCACTAAACTTGTTGACGATACTGTGTTTTTCTTGAAACTAGGAGGACGTAAGTCAAATTAAACGTCAAGCTATTGCTTTGTGAGATTGCCAATGGAATTTTGGTCGACACTGTACCTAGCTTAGTTAAACTGCTATCTATCAGTGGTTTTTATATTAGAACATTCAAGTAAATAACAAGATAACTGCTTGATTGTCAGCAATTATCGCATTCAGTGTAATGATTGCAATGCATTATAAATGCCCCGGTCAGTTTGCAAACCTGTTAGTCGTTAAAGTACAACCGACAAACTAACATCATGGAGAGAGACTTAACAAACAAAGTTGTCGTGATCACCGGTGGAGCCCAAGGTATCGGCTACGAAATCGCTGACAGGTTCCTTCAAAAGGGAGCCAGAATCACCATCTTACTCAACATCAATGAGAAACTCGGAGCTGAAGCGGTGAAGAAACTAACAGCCAAACATGGTGACAACAAAGCAGTCTTTCATCGCTGTGATGTCACAAAAGACATAGCTACTGTTTCAAAGTGGATTTTTGACTCTTACAAAGTAGACGTTCTAGTCAACAACGCCGGAATACTCAACGACCGTTTGCTTAAGAAGACCATCGACATCAACGTCACTGGGGTTGTGGAATGGGGATTCACCTTTTGGGACCACATGAGAAGAGACAGAGGCGGTAATGGAGGTACAATCATAAACCTCGCTTCCATATACGGCTTCAGAGTTAACCAGTTCCTGCCGATTTACCAAGCTTCGAAGTTCGCAGTTATAGGATTCACAAAGTCATTGGGCCATGTTGCCAACTACGAGAGGACTGGTGTGAGAGTAGTGGCAATATGTCCCGGATTTACTGAAACTAAGTTGACGGAGCAGCCTGCAGCCTGGGACATGGGGCAGGATACGGAGTTTGACCAGTTCCTGAAGGCTCAAGCATGGCAGAAAGTGGATTCAGTCGGCAACGCTGCAGTGGAAATCTACCAGAACGCTCCCAGTGGCACAGCTTGGCTCACTGAAGGTGGTAGGCCAATTGTAGAAGTTGCGAAGTACCTCGATATTCCCATTTTGTAACTAAATATTATCTTCGTAAGTATTAAATATTGATTTTTTGATTGAAATGTGCTTTTTATTTTAATATCCTTTTAACTTGAACATTTTCTGTAAGACATTATGCATTGTTTATTACTTCAGCTGTTAAGTTGCATAATTTAACAGCAACGGTATCTACCAGCACAAAAACTCACAGCCAGTTATTTTTTCGTTAAAACTTAAGAGGCCTAGCGAATTTAAGCTAAAATTGCGTCATAATCACTAATCCGTTATAACACGTTACTAATAAGTATACTGTTAACTTTGGAACGATCCTAAAAAATATCACTACCTTTATGTACACTTAATATCTTTATGTGCCGACAAGGTTCTGCTAAAAGATGCCTTCGACCATACATAACTGGCGAAATGTTTGTGTTTTGCACACCTCTGCTTATCCCTTCAGGCGTGTTATACAAAACATGCTAAGTGTTCAAGGACTTCACATTTTTTTACTTTAGCCGGTATCCCACTGCTGCTGTAGAGCAGTGGTGGCCCAGTGGTCACAGCCAGGCAGGCGCTTTACTTTGTGTAAATAATGTCATCACTACTGCTCTCACAACGGTGAAGGAAAACATCGTGAGGAAACTGGCATGTTTTAGAACCAAAAATTCGAAGACTGTGACATCTACTAACCAACACTGGGCCCGTGTGGTGGATTACGGCCCCCTCCCTCTCGAAGATAGGAGGCCTGTGTCCCAGTAGTGTGAACTTCATAGGAGATAGGAGGCCTGTGTCCCAGTAGTGTGAACTTCATAGGAGATAGGAGGCCTGTGTCCCAGTAGTGTGAACTTCATAGGAGATAGGAAGCCTGTGTCCCAGTAGTGTGAACTTCATAGGAGATAGGAGGCCTGTGTCCCCGCAGTGTGAACTTCATAGGAGAAAGGAGGCCTGTGTCCCAGTAGTGTGAACTTCATAGGAGATAGGAGGCCTGTGTCCCAGTAGTGTGAGCTTCATAGGAGATAGGAGGCCTGTGTCCCAGTAGTGTGAACTTCATAGGAGATAGGAGGCCTGTGTCCCAGTAGTGTGAACTTCATAGGAGATAGGAGGCCTGTGTCCCCGCAGTGTGAACTTCATAGGAGATAGGAGGCCTGTGTCCCAGTAGTGTGAGCTTCATAGGAGATAGGAGGCCTGTGTCCCCGCAGTGTGAACTTCATAGGAGATAGGAGGCCTGTGTCCCAGTAGTGTGAGCTTCATAGGAGATAGGAGGCCTGTGTCCCAGTAGTGTGAACTTCATAGGAGATAGGAGGCCTGTGTCCCAGTAGTGTGAACTTCATAGGAGATAGGAGGCCTGTGTCCCCGCAGTGTGAACTGCATAGGAGATAGGAGGCCTGTGTCCCAGTAGTGTGAACTTCATAGGAGATAGGAGGCCTGTGTCCCCGCAGTGTGAACTTCATAGGAGATAGGAGGCCTGTGTCCCAGTAGTGTGAACTTCATAGGAGATAGGAGGCCTGTGTCCCAGTAGTGTGAACTTCATAGGAGATAGGAGGCCTGTGTCCTAGTAGTGTGAACTTCATAGGCTGATTATGTTATGTATGTATGGCCTACTGCTAGGTAAAGTCCTTTCAGGAACTCTTTTCCCGCGCCACTTCGGACCAGCCCTCGCGGTACGCGTACAGGTTATTTGGCCACCGCTTTCCAGGCCGACCTCAGCGACGCCTTTCATCTTCAGGCACCCGTTGTGTGGAGACTTTTACCCAGCGGTCATCGTGCATGCGGCTGATGTGACCCGCCAAATCACATTTGAGCCTGGCAGCCTTCTTACCTACGTATATACCCGTTTTGGAATTTTTTAAAGATGGTTATTTGACAATTGGTTTGTTTAAACAACTTATTGGGTACTGTCGACGATACTCTAAAGGAGCTCACTACACCGTGTCATACCATGACTTAAAACTCAAATCATTTATTTCAATTAAACCATTTACAGGCACTTTTGAATGACAATATTAAATAGCCGGTCAGTTAGTCAGAAAGTTGAAGTTAGCAGCCCATTCCAAAACGTAGATCTTTATGGAGAAGAAAGGGTAAGAAACTTCAAGAACACAGACACACTTTTAAATCAAGATATTATTACAAAATCCTGGGTACATTATTCTTATTGCTTCTATACATATATGAGAACAATATAAAAAAAACCAATAAAGAAACAATTTAAAATATAAAATTAAAAATAAGCCCTGGCAGTTAAGAAATGATCAGTCTCAACAGACGGTGCCCATTCACGAACATGACGCGTGAATCAGCACCATCCAGCTCAATCATTTTGTTTTATTACTTTATTGTATTATTACTTTATTCATGGAACCGAATGATCCAACACACGCGCCACCACCAGTGAGACATTCAAGTGCGCATGA
This sequence comes from Apamea crenata, assembly GCA_949629185.1. Classification (NCBI taxonomy): domain Eukaryota; kingdom Metazoa; phylum Arthropoda; class Insecta; order Lepidoptera; family Noctuidae; genus Apamea; species Apamea crenata. Next base: position 19,160,388 of record OX451361.1, read on the forward strand.
CATATTCTCAACTGCCAGGCTCTTTCAAGTCAACATCAAAATATCATAATAAACGGTTCCATGGTTCTTACATTTACAAAATTTAAAAAATTCTTCTAAATTATACAAAACTATAGTTTGCAATTTATTTAATTAAAAAATTACTACCAATCAGGAAGAGGTATTTAATATTGAAGTATTCAAGAATTAAATATCGATTGAATAAAATAAACATGATCACGATTTCAATATTAGAAGAGATGCTGCCCTTTTTTTAGTGTTTCTGAAATTACGAACGTAGTAATTTCAGAAACACTAAAAAAAAGGGCAGCATCTCTTCCAATATTGAAATCGTGATCAACTAGTGAGCTCAAGTGCCAAGTGCCAGCATTAAGCCAAGCATTTTTATCTACGATATACTCATCCAACTTTTATTATGCCTGTCTACATAGTGTGTGTTTAATGCATGTTTTAAATTTCTTCTCGTTTAGTTGAAGAATATCGAGGTATTTTATTATAACATTTTACACAGTAACCCATAAAAGAAGTTTTTACTTTAGACAATCTGAAGCGCGGTTGATCTAGTTTGTTCCTATTCCTAGTGTTAAAATTATGCCTGTCACTTATCTTACTAAAAAGATGTAGATTTTTTCGAACGTACATAATGTTTTCGTATATAATATATAGACAAGGAACCGTCATGATGTTAATTTTTTTAAACAGTTAGCGATTCGCGTCTGCTGAGATTGTAGATGGCTCTGACACCCTCTTTTGCAGAATGAAGACTATAGAATCAATATCTGCAGCCCGTCCCCACAGCAAAATACCGTAAGAGATGATGCTATGGAAGTAATTAAAATAGACCAGTCTCGCGGTATCTACGTCCGTTAATTGACGGATTTTCCAAATAGCGTAAGCGGCTGAACTTAGCCGCCCTGCAAGTGATGTTAGGTGAGGACCCCACTGCAGCTTTGAGTCAAGCGTGATCCCCAAGAAAACCGTATTTTTAACTAATTCGAGTATCTCCCTATTCAATAAAACGTGACATTCACTACTTCTAACATTCAGTAAAGCGAATTTAATGCATTTAGTTTTTTTCTCATTTAATACTAAATTATTTACAGTAAACTAATTATGGAACATGACCATAGCATTATTTACGTCGTCAAGCTCCTTGCACGTCTGCCTTCTTTAAAAATCCCAATGAATTCACACCGTTTATTTGAACTTGCTAAAATCTATCATTTAAATATGATTTTATTAAGCTAAGAGCTATAGTTTACTCAGTCCGTAATGCTCAAGTTTCAAGTGCAGTGTTTCGTAATTCACGCAGTCAAATGCCTTGGATAGGTCGCAAAAGATGCATATTGCATATTGTGCCTCTACCCATGCGTTAAAGATGTGTTTTAATAAGGTGACACTGGCGTCTGTTGTACAACGTCCTTTAGTGAAACTATTTTAGTGAAAATATTTTTTAAAAATCCAAAGATACAGGTCGATTGACGTATGAAATCTATATATATAAAATTCAAAGTCCTGACTGACTGACTGACTGACTGAGACATCAACGCACAGCCTAAACCGCTGGTCCTAGAGATATGAAATTTGGAGGGTGTATTCTTCGTAAAGAGTAGGTATCCACTAAGAAGGGGTTTTTCGAAATTCCACCCCTAAGAGGGTGAAATGGGGGGATTTTGTTTGTATGAAAAAACTCATTCCTTGAGTTAGTAAACTTGAAACTTGGCACGAATACTTATCTAAGTAAAATATGAAGTTTGGCATTTTTTGTTTTTATAAACTACCCCCTAAAAGGGGATTGGGGGGTTTCCAAGTTTGTATGGAAGAATTTTAGCGCGCGGTCCGATTTATTTAATCGAAACTCAGTATTTATACCTAAAATAGAAAGGAAGGAATAATGTGTATCAGGGTTTTTCGAAAATCTACCCCTGACGGCCTGAAAAGGGGTAGTCAATTTTACAGGGGAGGATTTTACAGCGTGGCTTGATTAACTCGAAAATTGATATAAATAATCTTTGAGTCAAGTTATGAACACATCCTAAATGATTTTTCAAAATTCCACCCCTGTGGTGGTGAAAAGCGGGGATAAAATTTATATGAAAAATCTTATTCGTTAGGTTAATAATCTTGAAAATTGGCATGAATACTCGCCTAAGTAAGCAATAAAGTTTATCATTATTAGTTTTTCAAAACAACCCCTCAAAGGGGATATAGGGGTGCTAAAGTTTGTGTGGAAGAATTTGAACGCGCGGTCCGATTAACTCGAAACTCAGTGTGTGTACTTAAGACTAACAATAAATAATAGCAAGTATGAGGGTTTTTCGAAAATGTACCCCTAACGGGGTGAAAAGGGGTAGTTAATTTTACAGAAGAGGATTATAATGCGTGGCTTGATTAACTCGAAAATGGGTATAAATAATCTTTGTGTCAAGTTATGAACTTTAATGAATTTTTTAAAATTCTACCCCTGTTGGGGTGGGTGAAAAGCGGGGATACAGTTTATATGAAAAATCTTATTAATTTAGTTAATAAACTTGAAACTTGGCAACAATACTTGCCTAAGTAAGTAATAAAGTTTATCATTATAAGTTTTTCAAACTACCCCTCAGGGGGGTGTTGAAGTTTGTGTGGAAGAAATTGAATGCGCGGTCCGATTAACTCGAAACTCAGTATTGATACTTTTGACAGAAAATAATTAATAATAAGTATGTAGTGGTCGAAAATTGACCCCTGACGGGGCAAAAGGGGGTAATTAGGTTTTGTACTTGAAACTGTATGTAACATTTTCACGCCTAAACCACTGAACTTCTGATTTGGCAAAGAGATAGATGGCATCTTGGGGAAGCACATACTTTTTATCCTGGTAGCACGTTCCCGTGGGATAATTTCCGACATCCACGCGGGCGAAGCCGCCGGCAGAAGCTAGTCTATTATATAAAATTCAAAGTCCTGACTGACTGACTGATACATCAACGCACAGCCTAAACCGCTGGTCCTAGAGACATGAAATCTGGAGGGTGTGGTTCTTAGTGAAAAGTCGGTATCCACTAAGAAAGGGTTTTTCAAAATTCCACCCCTAAGAGGGTGAAATGGGGGGGAAAACTTTGTTTGTATGGAAAATCTTATTCCTTGAGTTAATAAACTTGAAACTTGGCACGAAGTAAATTATGAAGTTTGCCATTTTATTTTTTACTGAACTACCCCCAAAAAGGGGATTGGGGGGTTTCAAAAATTGTATGGAAGAATTTTAGCGCGCTGTCCGATTAACTCGAAACTCAGTGTTTATACTTAAAACCAAAAATAAAGAATAACATTTATCAGGGTTTTTCGAAAATCTACCCCTCACGGGTTGAAAAGGGGTAGTTAATTTTACAGGGGAGGGGTGAAAAGCGGGGATACAGTTTATATGAAAAATCTTATTGATTTAGTTATTAAACTTGAAACTTGGCAAAAATACTTGCCTAAGTAAGTAATAAAGTTTATCATTATAAGCTTTTCAGAACTACCCCTCAAAGGGGGATATAGGGGTGTTGAAGTTTGTGTGGAAAAATTGAATACGCGGTCTGATTAACTTGAAACTCAGTATATCAATACTGAGTTTCAAGTATTACTTACACCACGTACTTATTTACTTTTGACAGAAAATAATTAATAATAAATAAGTAAAATAAGTAAAGTTGCAGAAAATTGACCCCTGACGGGGCAAAAAGGGGTAATTAAATTTTTAAGGGGATGATTTGAACTTGAAACTGTATGTTACATTTTCACGCCTAAACCACTGAACTTCTGATTTGGCAAAGAGATAGATGGCATCCTGGGGAAACACATACTTTTTATCCTGGTAGCACGTTCCCGTTGGATAATTGAATACGCGGTCTAAAAGAGTGATGAATATACATGTTGATGGATGGAGAGGGAGAGGAAGGCCGAAGAAAAGATGGATGGATTGTGTGAGGAATGATATGAAAGACAAGGGAGTGAATGATAGCGTGACGGTTGACAGGGGAGAATGGAAGAAGAAAACGTGTTGCGCCGACCCCAAGTAACATGGGATAAGGGCAGGAAAATGATGATGACGTTCCCGTGGGATAATTTCTGACATCCAAGCGGGCGGAGCCGCGGGCACAAGCTATTTGGAGCATAATTATGATTAAATATTTAGTTACATTAGTTTAAACTTATCTAAGTCAAACGAATATAACGAAGTCATTATCGGTTATGCTTTTAGAGTTATTGCTTAAAGTGGCCTTTTTAGGACCCCTGGCATGTCGTCGCCGGGCGTACGCATTGTTTTGATAACCGGTTAGTGCACCACCCATGATCCGTTGCTCTAATTGGTCGATGGGTTGTGTCAAATCGTGACTGGGTAACGTTAACAAAAATTATGATCAATATAATATTGCTCATTTTAATGCAATTCCTACCTAAGTTCCGGTTTTTTTTAATAATCAACCAGTTCCGAAAATACGGAGGAATGTCCATATTAATATATACGTTTCGGATCAATGATCAATGACCCCAATTCAATATACCTACTCCGATCTCTGGTTATGACGCAAAAAGCGTAATGTTTACATATTTTTAAAGATTACGTACTTACATATTTGCTTACTTGTTGTAGCATTTAGTATTCTACAAGCTCACTGTGTAGTTCACTTCGTGGTCCACTCGATAAGGAGCATGCTCCTAAAAAAGTAGACGTAGTGACGGAAGGAGCTAGAGTTACGAGATCGCAGACCAGTTTCTGATAAACGGAGCCAAAACATTGATCATCTTGGACATCATTGAAGATGTTGGAAACAACGCTGTCAAAACTCTAAACGACACATACGGTGAAGGAAAAGCAGTTTTTATAAAATGTGATGTAACACAAGACTTAAATAAAGTTAAAAAAAAAAAAACTAAAAGTATCAGGTTGATGTTCTTGTTAACGAAGATTTTACAGGAGTTTTCAATGAGGACTCAGTAAGGCAGACTCTTGGAATCAATTGTTTAGCTCTAGTAGAATGGAGCATGAAGTTTTGGGAATACATAAGGACGGACAAAGGAGGCCATGGTGGTACAATTTACGATATAGCATCAATCTATTCATATCAGTACAATCCATGGGCAGTATTCTACAAGACATCGAAGCACGCTGTATTGTGCTTCACAAGATCGTTGGGACATCCTTACAACTATAAAAAAGTGGTGTTAGGGTTATTGCTATATGCCCTGGATTCACCGATACCGTCATACTGGCTGGTAATGCGTGGGAGTAGCAAAAGGAAGATACCAATAAGATGATACAGACTGAAGTAATAATGCAGACACCGGGACTGTGTGGGTTAAGGAAAATGATGAACCCATTAGACTGGCCCCAATGTGTTAAATTCACTCGATCAAATATGACAGTTATTCCTTGAATTTTAATTATTTCTTCTGACCTGTGGACTGTGCTTTACACAAACATAGACTAGACGATAAAACAGTAATTTCAAAAAAATCATGTTGTTGCCACAGTGTTTAAAGTGTTTTCAAAATACATACAATTGTATAACATTCACCTGTAATTGAAGGACGAAATAGTTTTCTTTAAAATTACATACTAATTTGAATACTTATTTTATAATCTTTATCGTTTGTTTTGACTTATTGTTCAAAAAGGTTACCAATCGTAAGCAATTTAAACGATAACTTTTTGATAACACTAACCAACTGTTGGTAGATAATGACCGCTTTTTATCGGCAGTGTAGCACAGTTCAGTCATCATCTGTACAGTATTCTACAAGCTCACTGTGTAGTTCACTTCGAGGTCCACTCGATATGGAGCGTGATCCTAAAGATAAAGTAGTCGTAGTGACAGGAGGAGCCAGAGGCATAGGATACGAGATCGCAGACCAGTTTCTGATAAACGGAGCCAAAACATTGATCATCTTGGACATCATTGAAGATGTTGGAAACAACGCTGTCAAAACTTTAAACGACACATACGGTGAAGGCAGAGCAGTTTTTATAAAATGTGACGTAACAAAAGACTTAGATAAAGTATCCGAAGAAATAATCCAAAAGTACCAAGTCGATGTTCTTGTTAACAATGCAGGAGTTTTCAATGAGGACTCAGTAAGGCAGACTCTTCAAATCAACTGTTTAGCTCTAGTGGAATGGAGCATGAAGTTCTGGGAATACATGAGGACGGACAAAGGAGGCCGTGGTGGTACAATCTACAATATAGCATCAATTTATTCATATCAGTACAATCCATGGGCAGTATTCTACAAGACATCGAAGCACGCTGTATTGGGCTTCACAAGATCGTTGGGACATCCTTACAACTATGAAAAGAGTGGTGTTAGGGTTATTGCTATATGCCCTGGATTCACCGATACCGTCATACTGGCTGGTAATGTGTGGGAGTGGCAAAAGGAAGATTTCACTAAGATGATACAGACTGAAGCAATAATGCAGACACCGGAGACAGTTGGCAAGGCTGTTGTGGAGAGCTTTACATTTGCAGACACCGGGACTGTGTGGGTTAAGGAAAATGATGAACCCATTAGACTGGCCCCAATGTGTTAAATTCACTCGATCAATTATGACAGTTATTCCTTGAATTTTAATTAATTATTCTGACCTGTGGACAGTGCTGCAAATAGACAGAGAGGAAACGATAAAACAGTGATTTAAAAAATATCATGTTATTGCCATTGTATTTAAATTGTTTTCAAAATACATATAATTGTATAACATCAACCTTTTTTTATTATAGTGGAGAAATGCTCATGCATTCTTCACTACCACGAGGAGATAGTGCAGCGGCCGCAGAGGATAGGGAGAGCGTCCAACGTCATACCAAGACTCCTCCTCCCCTGCGGCCCTACCGCATCCGCCATCAGACGATGGCGACCCGCGGAAGGGAGGGAGAGCGGCGCACCGCAATACCGGCACTCCTCTCCCGCCGCGGCCTCCAACCAACAGCCGTGATGCCTCCCATACGACATCGCGGTCCGCCTCAGTTGTGATGTCGCCCAAGCGGCACCGCAACCTACTTGTTGGCCGCTACGTCGTCGGCTTACTGGCAAAGCCCTGACGAGCGGCCCCTCCTCGGGTTCCTCTTGGCTTCACCGTGGGTGACCAAGCCACGGCTACTGAGCCCCCCCGCCTCGACAATGCGGGAATCCACCGGAGGGGAGGGGGGTAGGTAATAGGTAATACGGGCTGGTGTCCGCAACTCCACGACAATGCGCGTATTTTGCGTACATGTAATATTGCATGAGGGGCGGGGGGGTATATACTTTTTTTATGAGGGGCATTGTGTGAGGACAGGTGCGGGGCGCGGGGGCCGCGGGGGTGTGGCTAAAAGCTTTGCAACATTAGTTCCCATCAACTACGAATGCGATACAGACTAAGCGGAGTTGGAGGATATGGGGAAGAAGTTGCAGGAGCATGTCTTGTGATTTTTTATACAGGCGCGGCGTTATAATTATGAACTGCCGCCTCTGATATCACCCAAATGTTTACAAGTGGAAAGCTAATATTATTTTAAAGACTGATGATGATGATGAAGATGAACTTCATCATCATCATCAGTCTTTAAAAGTCTACTACTGACCATAACCTGGAATGTTGACTCAGGTGCCATTTAAGCGGCTGCCCAATGTGGAATACGTCATTTATTCAAATTAGGCCGAGAATTAGCACTTTTCGAACGTCGAAATTAAAGAAATTTATTAAAATTAGTCATTAATTTTAAGGTAATAACTTACTGTAACATTGGTTCAATAAATTTATTATTATTATTATTGATTATTGATTAATTCAACCCAGTTCCCCAAAACGCCCACCCTTCACAACTTCCTAGTGCTTTCGCTAGGAAGAAGTGGCGCAACAAACTCCCCAGCAGTCGTACTTGCCACTCCTTGAAATTGAAAATGCACACCGCAAGGTTTTCGACGCAGACAAGTTTCTCGGACAAATTACCACAATGCGCTTTCCTATATATTTTTTCTGACAAACTACGGCTTTTCGTTACTCAGTCTCGTACTATGTAAAAGGCTTGAAGTTCTTCATTCCCGTGTGTGGCTGAGGTCTCGCACCGTAAACCGGCTGTTCCCACAAAGTTGTTCCTACACTTTTATTATTGTGTGTTTGTGTGCCTCCGCGGATTTCCGAGCTAATACCAAAGTTACCTGATTTTAAAACATCGCAAGGCATTAGGATCTTCCAGTTTCACAAAGAATTTATTAAGGTTTATGAATAGTTGGAGGACCGGGGACAGTTCTGGTTTTAAGAAACTTGTTCTATGTTACCCTTTGGGGAAACAAGACGTGGTGTTAAGTTATATAATAGTTAGTATAGAATACTTTTAGTAGTTAAGAATAGAATACTTTATATTAGGAACACCATACAATGACAGATTGTTACAGAGAGGCCAGTTTCCCCCTAACCCGAAAAAACAAAATCTAAAATTAAGGAACAATAATCTCGGAACAATTTATAGGCGCAACTACGAAATAAAATCCCAATAAAACCATCAACGAAAATACCACCATACCATTCGCTTATTAACTGCAAGTACTTAATCCACCAAAATCCCATACAAATAAACAATCCACAAAACAAAGAATAGGAAATAAATAACTTGCCTTTAATCAGTGGAGCGATATACAAACTTTATCTCGGCAGTTTGGTGGCGAAGTTCCACAAAATAGACATGTACAGAAGGTTGGCTCTATAAAACGAGAAAAATCAGGCCCACACACACACACACGCACACTTACGAAGATATCGAACTATTTCAAACGAATGCCAGTCGCGAATACGCTTGCACTCGCTGTATAGTTTGTTCCAAAAGTCATCATCATTCTCCTGCCCCTATCCTAATTTATTTGTGGTCGGCGCAACATGTCTTCTTCTTCCATTCTTCTCTATTAGTCGTCATCTCGGTAGTCACCCTCTTTCTAACCATATCATCATTCACACAGTGCACCCACCGTTTCTTATAGCCATCGACATTCATGCTCAAAACTTTCCTCACTACCTTTTTAAAGTCTGTTTCAAAAGTATTTGATGAAAATGTAAACAAATGGATCAGCAAACGTACCTGTGGACGCTAATTTGTAGTGCCACTGACAAATTGAGTGCTTTGATTTGATGAAAACAGTTTATAACCTTCTAAATAAATATGAAAGTGTTCCTAGTTCCTTTTGTGACTGACAGTTTAAGATTTTAACCTGAGCAGGGTTTGTTTACACTTTAATGAGATATTTTTGGGACATACATTAGACGCGTGTCTATGCGTGCTTCCTTCTCTCTTATTATGGAGTCGGCCTTCTGAACCTACTTATTGCGTAGCAGTTTGGTGGCGAAGTTCCTCCGTCTAATGAGTCTCGTGACGTATGCTCATTGGACTTGGCTACAGTGCCGGTCACGATAAACGGACCCTTAACGCCTATTGACGACGTTCTTAGTGTCCATTGTGTAGAATTTGTTTATGGAGACTTTGGAAGAGTTTTGAGGGTTTGTAGATGGGATGCTGGTAAGAATGTGTGCTCATGAAATATGACTATTTAATTTAGTGGTATTATTGCTGTTGGATGTCTTCCAGACAATCGTTACATGAATGACCCTAATTCTTCTAACGAATGCCTTGATTGGAAGGGACAAAAGCTAGTTAGGAGTGCATTTTTTGCCTATTAAAAAAAAAGCATCTTATCATGAAAATTACTCCAAATGCTATCCACATACGTTTTGACAGATAAACTACAGCACTTATTTTGATTACATTCGGAAGAACATAGAAACTTACTTTTATTGGGCTCTTGTGAAACTCTCGAGCGAAATGCAAGTTCAAAAACCTTTATATTTCATTCGCTGACTGTTCTTACACGCCTGTCATCGCTATAGTGTCTGTCTGACTATTCACAGATACATTAAATTCTTTCCCCGCAGCAGTCAACAGCAGTTCGGCGCGACAGCGACACGACATGAGTTGTCACTAGCCGCGAATTTGTGTTCGGCGGGAGGGTACAACGTGAAATAAACGCTATGTGGATACTCCAAGTTAGGAGAGGTTCTAGTGAAACTAGCTTTGGTTTTAAAATTGATGAAGATGAATGAATTTTAAAAGCAGTTAATTGATAATTATAATGGTCTATGCGGTAGGTGCCAAGAACTGACAAAAACTATGAATATGATGGTACTTAGGATAATCAAGCCTATTATCAATATTACTGGTTGTGTGAAGAATCTGTTTACTATTGCATCAGCATAATCAGCCTATAATGTTCCCACTGCTGGGCCACTGGCATCCTTTCTTTGAGACGGAGTGGGCTGTAATCCACCACGCGGGTAACGTGCGTGTTGATAGATGTGCCGATTTCCTCACGATATTTTCCTTCACCGTTTTGAGAGTAGTGATGATGAAATTATTTACACTTAGCAAAGCGCCTGTCTGGGTTCGAACCCACGATCTACGAATCCTAAGTCGGGGCCATTACTACTGGGCCACCACTGGTTCTAGATATGGCATTAGATATTGTCAAATTTCTCGGACCAAATAAAGAAGGCAGGATTTCCGCACACGTCACGCTTCCTTTTCCAACTTGCTCCATCGTCCACCACGCAATGCCCACGCGAATGACACGCGTCAGTCTGCTTGTGACGTCACCAGTGTGATTAATAATCTGTCGCGGCGCAGCAACACGCTGTGCAACATCCACCACATGCTACACGAGCACAGCACAAAAAGTTCACTTTTAAACAGTATGCCCACAAAAAAGACCTTGCAAGTCTAGACTGTGGTGCTCGTAATAATGTATTCAGGAGACTTATTCGTGCCTGCGTGTTGAGAGTTCGAGTAATGTACAGGGAACCGTAAATTTTGTCGCATATGTGGACTTATTCAAATATACTTCTCCCCGCGGATTTGTACTGGATTAGATGTTTGCATTAGTATGGTAAACTGTGTTAGGAGCATTATATTCTACTTAAGTGAGCTTGCTGAGTAGTATTTAGAATAAGTGGGAAACTATGACCACAAACTTAAAGGTGAAGTAAACCATAGTGATTAGACCTAGTGGTCTGTAATCGTAGAAACAGAGTGAGCCAGTGGCAGTGTGGTGATTAAAAGTCGTCACTTCTCTTGATGAGAAGATTATTGTTCTGCATTACGATGCAAGCTAACACTTTTACTCTTTGCAATATATTGCACAAAAACCCATTTGTAAGACTGTCATCAAGGGGTCATTAGCGCAATTAAAACAAATGAATAATGTAAGAGAAAACAAAGTAGCAACCGGATTAGTTGCAACAGTCGACCGCTAATTTACATAATAAATTCCAAAATATACCAGACTGCCGGCCGACGGCGGAAGTTTTAAGTTAATCAGTGGCCAAAATAAAAGGATAAACTGTGGTATATTTTTGGTGCATTTTTGATCGATGGAAGTTTAGATTTTTAAATCGTTTATCATGGTGTGTGCGGAGAAAGTGAAGGACATTTAGAGTATGGATTTGGAGGGCTATAAGAATGGAGGAAGACGAGGAATAAAATGGATGGATTAGGTGAAAGATGACAATTTTTAAAAACATAATCTGATGGCTGATAAAGACAGATAAACTGGGATACTATGGGTAGGGGATGATCATACTGTCGAAGAAAGTAGTGAGCATATGTTTTTCTTCCATAGATACGAGAGAACAATTATATGATGAGTCCGTAGACTTTACTAATAGAGCTTTTAATAATGATTGGTCAAAAGTAAAATTGCTCTAACTATCATCAGGATATCGCAACTGATTGTTATAAGCACATTCGAAGGTAAAATTGCTCTAACTGTCAAAAGTAAAATTGCTCTAACTATCACATCAGGATATCGCAACTGATTGTTATAAGCACATTCGAAGGTAAAATTGCTCTATCAAAAGTAAAATTGCTCTAATTATCACATCAGGATATCGCAACTGATTGATATAAGCAAATTCGAAGGTGCTACTACCAGTACACCAAGCAACACTTACTCGTTACGTACAATATTCGTTTTTGATCATCCTCTTGCCCTTACGCCTGTGTAAGGTCGACACAGTATATGTTTGTCTTTCACACTCTACATTCTTCATCTACCTAAGTGTTCATCCCCTTTTTGGCTTATCATATTTCGAAAGAAAAAGAAAAGAAATAAACATTGTTTATTCTACACAAATAAATAAAATGCACATTATTATTTAATTATTTTGCACACTCCATTCGTCTTTTATCTTTTCTTTGTTCTTCAATCATACTTTACACTTTAACCTTGTAGTACCTTTAAACATGTAACCTTGGAGTTGCACGCTGGCTTTTCTCCATAGGAAACGACCAATATATTGGGACCATGCATCTAGCTTCTGACGTTTCATAAGTGCCTTAATTGACCGGTATAATTCACCGTTGCAATTAACCCCTGTAATGAATACGGCCGGCGCGGTCACCCGGAACGAACGCAAATGGATTATCGCAAACACACATGGATTTTTAAATAACAATTCGGTAAAGAGAAGTACATAAATGATAGTTACAAAAAGTTCACTTTCAAAATAGTTTAATTTTTACTCGTACTTACACGACGCAGGAAAGGACCCAACCAGGTGCAGTGAACACAAGATCAATAATAATGTATGCCGATGGTTACAGGACTTTAATTTTAAAATAATCTTAATTATCGATAAAATCACTGCCAAAGTAAATAATTACTAAGTTTCGCTCAAAAACAACTGACGGACCAAAAAAAAATTGATGATCTTATAAAATGATCTACCAAGTTTTTTTTTTAATAATCGACTGTTGGACCATAAAACGTAAAAAAGTTCAGAAAATAAAACGAAAATGAAAGTTATGTAGTAAAACGATTCTTAATTATGTCTGTATTCAATTAACAATTAAAAAGCAATAAAAGTTCAGTCCAGATGGTTCTACTTCTTCAGTCTTTACTGATTTAAAGTACCTAACACATTTTTTTTTTCTCATTTATCACGCCAGAATTTAATTTAATGAGGTTTTATATCACCAATGTCTTACCTGATCAATTCCTAGGACCAAAAGGCATTTGTATCGGATTGATCTTGCGTTTAATTACTTCGGAGAAGCGTTCAGGGTCGAACTTTTCAGGCTCGGGGTAGTATTGAAGATCGTGGTGGAAGGCCAAGGTTGGTATCCAAAGTACCTTTTCGTAACTGTAAGGTAAGCCTCTAAACATCGTTGTTATTCGGAAGATCTTGACTTGAGAACAAATAACAGGGAGTTCTCATTATACAGAATGTCCTCTAGCGTTAACATTATATATTGACAATTAAACAATAATGTGCTGCTGGGGAGTTTGTTGCGCCACTTTCCAGCGAAAGCACTAGGAAGTGGTGAAGGGCGGGCGTTTTGGGCAACTGTCTTGTGTAATGTTGTCGTTCGAAAAGTGCTCATTTGTTTATTTTTTTTATGACTGTCTCCTTTGGCACTGGCCAAAACAGATCTATTAATTTTATACCAAGTTACGCCAAAATAAAAGTAGTGTGTAGTGAGGTTATTGGTTGGTATTTACAAAAATTTAAACCCAAAACTATGAAATGTTTTTTAGTACCTAACGATAAAATATAGACAAAACCTACACGAGTGCTAGCGCGGAAACAGACCCACACCGGATGTAACGTCACTCTAAATAATAAATTTACGCCGACAGAATGTAAATTCCAGTTTGTGTGTCCACGTTATTTTTTTTTTGGGTTTCATGTGTAAACCTTTCGTTTAAGCCAATATTGTCTTCTGTCTCGGGTTCTACTATAATACGAGTATTAACGTGCTGAAGTCGAAACGCCGCCGTGTTTCCCCTTATGTACCGGAACCTCTTTTGTCAAGCGTTCCTGGATGTCAGGATTTACTGCCAGCTCGTACAATAAGAATGACATTACTATACGAAATAGATTCGAAGCCAGCACCGAAGAATCAGTTTATATCAGCCGCCAATTCAGTGTGCACCTCTTTATTAGCCATAATATTATTAACTTAAAAATTTGTTCAACAATTCTCGGAAATTAGAATACAACTCATTATGGTTATAAAAAAAAATGTAAAACTGTAAGTACCTATAAAAGATATGGCACACAACCCAGTAATATGGATAACAGTGTTCGAGAAAATTTGATGTCGGCGATTTTCTTGCCCATCGTTGTTTTCTTCAGTGTAAGAGTGTACCTTCAGACTAAGGCATCCTGGTGCTTTACTCGAAACATTCTATCTGTAATGAATGATTGCAGGATATTGGCAAAATCATTGGGCAGCATTAGCCTTAGTTTGCATATCAAAACCTTATGCCAAACTCTATCAAAAGCTTGTGCCACATCTAAAAACACGTTGGAGCAGACAAAAATGTGAAAAAATAAAGAAAAGTCGATGAAATAACAATAAAGAGTATTCGAGTTAAAGATTTTTTCTAGTCTCGTGCAAATCAATATTGAGGTAAACACTTATCTTAAGATCAGCCCACGGTTTTGGTCCTAATATTGATAATAACTATTTAAGCAGTATTAATTCAGTCCATAATAGTTATGTCAGCTGCATGGCACGAGGTATCAAAACAATGATTCGGTTTAGTTAATATTCTGACTGTGATGTCAGTCAAGGCCAACATTGTCCAAAACAGATGCTCGAATATTGTAACAAGGAGCGGTTACGGTCATGGTATCAGCTAGTTTTTTATTCATTGTTGTTTGTTTTTTTGTTTGTTTAGTATTTTTGTTTTGTATTGCTTTGAATATTGGACAAACCTACGAGTACTAATAAAAATAACCTACCTGTTTATATTTGTACGCCGTTAAGGCAAAACATGACTGTGCTATAATTTTATGTAACATCTTGCATGCCATGTGTGTGTTTGGACAAATAAATGATCTATTCTATTCAATTAAGTAGGATTCTATGTTTTATAACATAACCATATTCATACTCCATGCAATTGCTCATTATAGACATATTGTAATTCAATGAATTGTTGCAATTGATGCAGGCAGTACACAAGCGGTTGAAGTGGAGGTGCTTCGGGGAGGCCTATGTCCAGCAGTCAACGTCTTTCGGCTGAGATGTTATGATGATCATGAATTGTTGCATGATAATAATTAAAAAAAAAAAATTCTTAAGCTTCTAGTCCTGAGCACAGGAGTGGCACGCGTCAACGACGCGACGGCTGCAGTTTTCTCGTGAGAACGATTGTGTTATCTTATCTACATAACTGACTGACTCACTGTGACCATCTCAAGAATATACGCGTCTTCAATTTATATACCTTTTTTTTGTTTCCGGGGGGAAACCTTCAAAAGGCGCCTGGTCTTTTTTGGAGATAAAACCAGGGAGTGTGGGATTTTTACCCTCACTAAAACCACCCCGGTGGTCACCATAGGCACATGGAAGGGGCACCGTTACCCCTCTAAAGACCAATCCAGAGCCCCCTTTGTGCAACGCCAGTTAGGGCACATCTCTGGGGAAACTGTAAAGGGGTCTCCCCGAAACCTGACTGTGCAAGTGTGCAAGGCAGCACATGACCACTGTTCGCTGCCTTCCCTGAGGTCACTCAGTGGGCCGACAGAGTCCCCAGTCTAATCGCCTGCGACCCCAAATTCCCGCCCGCGTTAGATGATGCAGGTGGGGCTGTGCAGAGTCTAGGTCGCTTCCTCAATAGTGGCAATTTGCCGTGGCCTCACGCCCAATCTTGTTCAGGTATTCACCGAAGCAATCATGTCCGGTCAGCACCTGAGTTAGCCTATAAGAGATGCGCTCCTCTGTTTTCAGCCAGGCTTCGAAGTGCGGTAGAACGGCTTCGACAACGCGCTTATGTGAATATTGCGGCTGTTGCAGCCGTTCACGTTACGTTCCGATAAGACAATATTTTCAACGATAATTTTACTATTTCGTCAGCTCCAAGCTTTTATCACGGGAAAGTTCTGTGATGACTATCTCGAGGCATTATAATATTGATGGGCTAAAAAAGGAAACAAATAAAAAAATAAGCTATTTTTTTAACCCCCGACGCAAAAACGACGGGGTGTTAGAAGCTTGACGTGTCTGTGTGTGTGTGAGGGGGTGTGTGTGTGTGTATGTCTGTCTGTGGCATCGTAGCTCCCGAACGGATGAACCGATTTTGATTTTGTTTTTTTTTTGGTCGAACTCCCTCAATATGGGTATCAAATGAAAGGGGTTGACTAGTAGAATACTATACACTATGATGGCCGCCACCACAAAATGGCGAATTACAAAAAACCTGACTAAACACCAAATTACCTGAATCTTAAGACGCAAGAAAATAAAATAAATAAAATAATAAGCATGAAATAAAAAAATTAATTTAAAAAACCCCGGACACAAAATAATAATAAAATTAAATAGTATGACTGTAAAAAGCTTAAAACAATTTTAAAAAAATTGCCACAATTGGAACAACAAAGGTATAAACGTGAAATCCTATATAAAGAAAAAAATTACCTTGAAATTATGACCCCTATATAAGTACCTATGTATGAATTTTTTTGATTAAATGTTGTCCCGTCGGGGGACCGCTACTATTTTAAACTTTATCAGAACGTTAGGCTAATAATTAGAGCCCTGGACAGGAATGTAAATCATCCATATCATCTCATTCTTCTCCGCATCATTCTCTATGGGTCTTTGTAAAAAAATATCATGTATCTTTATTTTGTTAGATGGCACCTTTAAATATTTTATTTATGAATACTTATTGATTAAATGCTTTCTTTCTACTGCACACGTTCTGAACGTTCACGTTCCGTGCCGTTCTACTTCCTCAGTCTTATCCTAAGCCAGTGTCCTCCCTGCAGGCTGAGATTTAGATTATCCGGAGCTATATTGGCGGGGATGCAGGTCTTCTCACATGGAGAGAGTTCCATATGCCGTAGAAGCTGGTACATCATCACCTTCAATTCGCAGAGAGCAAATCTTGACCCTGTGTTAACATTTGCCTTTATTTTAACAATCATTTAAACCTATTTACCGCTTGGTTTTGTATCAATTTTTTTAATAATAATAATAATTGCAGCACATAAATCAAAAAATAAATACCTACGATGAAATAAAAAACAAAAAAGGAACATAGGTTCTCTGTTGTATAAATACGACTGAAACCCGTTGTACACAAACGTTTTTCTTGCGAATATCTATAATAAAATAAATCTTAATTAACATAAACAAATCAGTAACAATATACTTTTTTATAAAAAATCGCAATATATATTTTGTACTTATTTATGAGTGTTTTTCATTGAAACAGGGTAGACAATAAGATTTTTTGCACTGAGAGCACAGAGTCAAAATATTTTTGGATTTTTTGTCAGCTTCACGAGATGGTAAAAATGTGCGTAGTTTCTGGTAACAACCAACACATCTTCTTCATCTGGTTCTGTATTTTTTTTAATTATCTTCTTCCGACATAATTTAGACATGTTCGGCCATGTAAAAGGACGTGCTCTCCAATCGACGTGATGCACAACACTAGTCGCGGGAAGCTCGCGTTGGGTGCGGTACGAGGTCCGGGGGGATATGGGACGTTTTAGCCTCGTTTCGCACTGCATTAAAATTATATTAATTCAGTGCGGTACGAGGCCTAAGACATCCGGTACCAAGGTAGGTATACCACCGAGTCCTGGACAATTAGCGCGTCTCAAATATACAAATTTATCTCTTTTCTATACTGGACCAAACCAAAGCTATGCCCTTCGCACGACAGAGATGTTCACGTTTTTCCTTGCCGCACCACAAGGAAGTTGCATGAGGGGTGATTTAGGCCTCGTTTCGCACTTAACGTGTTAAGTAATAATCTTGAGGTAAAATAATGTAAGCTCCTCCATAAATGAATATATGCGATATTAGGGTCATCTGTATTATAAACATCAGCAAATGTCAAACTTTATGAACAATATCTGAACTTCATATGGAGATCATTGTCACTATTCTAGGTTTCTACATCTTTTACTACACTACCTCAAAGGGTTTTTGTTCATTTTAGTCTTCATACCATGTTTGTGTTGTCCGATAACTGAAATTGACGTTTAATTGGCGGTGGAGTTTGTATTCATGAGCCTCAGTAAATTTTTGTATTATGGTCGTCATTCATAATTATTGGAAGCCGACCCCAACATAGTTGGGAAAAGGCTAGGCAGATGATTCATATTTATGATAAAACAATTACAGTATGAATAGTGATATTATTGTATGAAGCGTGTTTTTTTTTTAGTCTAATAATAGGATCATGACCATGTCATTGCGTATTGTTACTTACAAAGAGAAACAACATAATATGAAAAAAACAATCATAATAATTGTGCCTTTATTCTACTACATTGGACCATAACACAATAAAAAAACATTAATTTCATTAAAAAGACAATACAAAACTTGATTTATACTACTTCCTCAGTCTAAACCTAAGCCAGTGTCCTCCCTGCAGCCTGAAGTTCATGTTATCAGTAGCAAGCTTGGCGGGGATGCAGGTTTTCTCAAAAGGAGAGAGTTCCATATGCCGTAGAAGCTGGTAAATCATCACCTTCAACTCGCAGAGAGCAAATCTTGACCCTGTTGATGAACAGTACAGTTAGTGTTGTGATAATTTTACAAATCATTTAGACAGCCTCTATTTTATCTGATATTATAACGTCAGACAGTGATATAAATTAAGGCTATAAGATCTCACCAATGCAATTCCTAGGTCCCAAACCGAAAGGCATGTATGACAGCAAATTGACGTTGTGTTTATTTTCTTCGGAGAAGCGTGCAGGGTCGAACTTCTCAGGCTCAGGGTAATACTGAGGGTCGTGGTGAAAGGCAAATGCCGGTATAACAACTACTGAACCTTTGCGCAACTGTAAGGTTAAAATGTCAATTAAAGGTGCCTACACTGAAATATTGAAATCGGCCATTGTCATAGCTGATATAGAATTATCGTGAAACTTACAATGAAATCTTTTTCGGCTGCCTCGTTTGGTCTCCCCATGTTGTAATCTCTGTTACAGATTCTATCGGTAGCTACAGCCGGGGGCCACTTCCTCAATACCTCTGAAATAATATATTAAGCCGATACATACGAGTATTTCAATAATATTATTCTACTTGATAAGTTAATACATAAACAAAATCTTACCAGAAACAACCATATCCATATACGTCATGCTCTGTATGGAATTGAAATCAAACTTGCCACCGTTCTTGGCATCATGTTCCCTGATCTCCTGTGCCAAGCGTTCCTGTACATCAGGGTTCACCGCCAGTTCGTGCATCAAGAAAGACATACTGGACGAAATAGTTTCAAAGCCAGCGACAAAGAACAGGAATGCTTGGGCGATCAGGTCAGCATCTTTCCATTCTGCAAGATACGAAATCAGAAGTTGATTCGATTTTCATAGAGTACTTTGTATATTTTTATCTATTTATGTTTATCTCATTACCTCGCGTTATTTCCTTCTTTCCAATCGATGATTCTTCTACAGTGGCGAATCCAGCAGCTTCATCATTGGACTTGACATCCTCATGGGATAGTTTACCTGAAAGAACACGCATGTCACACCTTTTTTTTAGTATAAACTTTAGTTATTTCGATTGAATGAGCCACCATTTTAATCTCTACAAGAGCTAAAAATGAATAGTATTTAGTTCATTTAGAATTTTATCTAATTCATTGCCTTGGATATTATTAACTGGCACCTTTCTTGGCTTCCATAAGCAGATGGATCATATCCGGTCTGATAATGTGGTGCAACTCTCGGTCCTTCATTGTGTCCAACACCAGTTTTGAGAAGAAGATCTTGACCGCATCTTTTACTATATCAAATTTAATAATCTGTAATTGATTTTGTAGGTTTAATATGTATTTATTTTTAATGGTAAAGATAGAATTGATCAAAATATTTTAAACACAGGATGGTTGGGACATCGACGTGCCACTTGTTTCCCTGGATTCAATACATATAGATGATTCTGGAAGCAAAAAATAAAATTTTTCGCCAGTTGTTAAAAAAAAGTAGGGGTTCTAGAAATAAACGCTACTCTTTTTTTAACAACCGTTACCATGAATTCAGCACTATGATTCTTCAGGTGCTGAATTCATGGTTATGGTTTGCGCGACAATGTCCCTGCCACCCTGTATATCCAATCCAATAAGTATAAACTTAATTTTACCTTAGTAAGTTTCGGCACACTCATTAGAATGAAGAACATAAGCATCTGACGAATACTGAAATTGGTAGCAGTCTTGCCCATCTCGTAGAATTGGTTCTCTTTGTCAGTTTGGGAGTCTACCTTGAGACCAAATGCACAAGAAGCTATCACATCATTAGCGTAGCGCGTTGTGAGGTCCTTGCAGTCAATGTCTATGTAGTCATCTAAACAGACAAAAATAAAACAAGGAAAAGTATTTTGAATATCCACAAAATTACAACTATCGTACTATTTGATTTTGAATCATATCTATCCGTAAAGTATTTGTGCATAAAATGTAAAGGTCAAAATACCTCCCGAAGCTTTTATCTTTTGCTTGAGTGTCAGAATCATCTGATCGCCGACCTCCACCATGAATGGCACCATCAGTCGTATCTTAGAACTTGTGAACGCTGGACTCAATGTGGAACGCATGTCTTTCCATTCTTGACCTCAGGGATATTTAACATTTTATAACGTTTTACTTACTTAATGACCTTAATGTTACAGTTTTTTCTTTTAAAAAACTTTACGTAAGGAAAGAAAAAGATGAAGAAGAAAAAAATACAAGTGATAAGGGAAGCTAATCATAATAATTACCTTGCAACAAGAACAAAGTTCTGCCAAAGAAGGAGTCGGTTGCGAAGCTGCGGTGATCGATGAAGACCTCAAAGTCTTTGACAGTGACCTTCTTAACCAGTTCAAGGTCACGGATAACTACTAATTCGTTTAAAAATTCAAATCTGCCCACGAACCTGAAAAAAAAATGTTATAGTGCACTGCACTAAATCATTTTCGCTTACATAATGCAGTGAGATACATAATATCGTTCGTAAAGCCGATAAAGTAACTATGTATTGTATTAATACATAATTATAGTAATCTTTGCTCTCGGGTTTCCTGGGAAGTGGCCAGTTGTTAATAACATAATAATATGTTAATGTGCTACTTAATATTCGAATGATAGTCGTATTTTATTTATTTCATTATTTATGTACTCACAGTAACATACATAGGGATATGACATAGTTATAATATAAGTACAAAGGTACTGCTTATTTCTTAAGAAATTTCTTCCAGCAGAGCTGCGAAAGGAGAAGTAAAAAAAAAGATGTAACAATAGTGTGTGGGAACCAGAAGAGTAAAAGTAAATATGAATGTATGAAGTCTAAAACTAAAATATTAAATATACCTACACATAATGCCAAAAAAAATACATAAGTATACTTAAATAAATACATCATACAAAAATATATAAACATATATATATATATACAAATACTCACGGTGTAGCGGAAAGGTTGCTTTTAATCGACGTTTAAATAGAGAAATAGTTTTTAAATCACGAATGCTAGGCGGAAGTGAGTTGCACAATCTTACAGCATGGACAGAGAAGGAATAAGAATAGTAGCTCGTTTTATGAGGATTAGATTTAAGGATGGATCTTAGGTGTGATCTACACGGTGCGGCGCTAAAGCGAGCGAGAGGTATCTTAGAGTACAGATTTAAAATCTATAATCTGTTGTGTTTTCAATGACGTCACTTTAATTTGAATCTTTCTATTTCTCACCTTTCTTCCGGGAAGCTGTTATACAAATTAAGAATATCATAAGCAAAGTGGTCTAGGCGAAATATGACTTTGCCCATGTTGCCCAGCAATGGGACTGGCTTTAAGTGCTTAATGCCATGCCGGCTGAATGTAGAGTAGACTTGTCGGAGATACAGTACCACCACAGCGATCAGAACAACAACCCAAATCAGCAAGATTATCATTATCTGAAAGAAAAGTATAAATGTATCAATCTTACAGTAGATATCTATTCCAGACTTTAATTTGTTAGCAAGACTGGTGTGGTCGATTGAAGCCTTTTTTAAATTGTTTATGTTTTTGTTATCTATTTTTGATATTCTTTTTGTTGGTTACTTGTCAATTAAAATGGCTTGACGGAACAATGGAAATTTTCTTTATAAAACTAGAAAAGTTATTATTACCCATTCAGTAATATAAGTGGTCCTTCTACCGATCGAACTGGTGTCTAGTAAGACTAGTCCACAGGAATTTCGATTTTTCTTTTTTTTCAGCATTTTTTCTAGCAAAAAAAAATGGTTGTGACGAGGTCACAGACAAAACTGCCACAAAATGACTCTAATATACCTACCCAGTCGAGTAGTGAGGCCGTTTCAGAACCCCCTACACATACTATTGCAGGGAATTCACAGGTACATTCTTCTGGTTTAGAGCCTTGCTCGAGCGCTCATTCTGTTGGCACTCACACTAGTCGCACCAGTCGCGCTTCAGTGATGGTCGCAGCTAGAAAATCTGCTGCGGAAGCGCAACACATTCGTCGCGTGGCTCAGTTAGAAATTGCCCAAATGGAGATGCGCGCTCAGGTAGACGCTAGGCAGACGGAATTAGAGCGCAAAGCTGCTGAAGCGGAATATCGGGCTGAGCTCGCCGCTATTGAAGCAGATTGTAGTGACCACGGTTCTCGCAGTGGGTGGAGCCGTGCAAGTGTCAAACAATGGTTAGATAGTACGGCCCTGCCTACTAAAATACCTTCGCATCAAGAGAGAGAACCATCTGTGAAAGGTTTTCAGTTCAACAATGAATGTGAGGTAGGGGCTAGTAATGCTAACGTTACTCGTATCTTGTGTTCTCAGGAACTTCCACTACGTAACGATGTCGTCGTTTCTCAGAGTATCGCAGCACAGAGTCCTGCACTATTACCTCAGCACAGTACTAGCGGGGGTGACAGGGCTGCTGCCACTGATATTCATCGAGAAGACAACTCAATTGGAGTTACGCAGCTAGTGGGGGCCCTGAAGGCACTTGCGAAGAGTAACGGCCCCAACAACAATAAAAAATTTATAAAACTTCCATGTTTTGATGGTAAATCTCCACTTGATTGGCTTATGTTCAAGCGGGCCTTTCAGGATACGGTAGGTGCTTTCACAGATGCGGAAAACCTAGGACGCCTAAACCAAGCCCTAAAAGGTGCGGCGCGTGAAGCTGTCAGCATACTGTTAGTGTTGGCACCTCACGCCAACGACGTCATAGAAGCCCTCGATCGTCGCTATGGGAGGCCTGAACAAATTGTGCTACAGGAGGTGAGCGCAATCAAGGCTCTGCCCAAGCTTGGGTCGGAGGTAAGAGATCTACATGTTTTCACCACCCGTGTGCACAATTGTGTCGAAGTTGCTAAGTTATTGCAGCACAGTGATTATTTACGTTCTCCTGAACTATTTGGAGCGCTGCTTAGCAAACTGTCTCCATTATTGCGCGCGCGGTGGTTAGATTTCGCTGCTAATCACGAGGACCTAAGCCGATCTCGAGTGGAATTGTTGTCGCTTTTCCTAAACCGTGAGGTCGATTTGGTGATGAAGTTCGGTGCCATCTCCGAGGTAACACCGCCTTCATCAACCCTTTTACAGAGGCAGCGAGCGCATGCCGTTTCAGATTCGGGAGCGGGGGTTTCAGCTTCACCTAAGAATTCGAAATCAAAGCCTGCAAAAACATCGGATCAGGAAAATAATTGTTTATTTTGCAAAGGTGAACATCAATTGTTAAATTGCCCGACATTCACATCTTTGACAGTCAAAATCAAAATCAAAATCAAAAGTCATTTATTCAAATTAGGCTGAGAATCAGCACTTTTTGAACGTCAAAATTACAAAAGACAGTCCCCCAAAAACGCCCGCCCTTCACCACTTCCTAGTGCTATCGCTGGGAAGAAGAAGTGGCGCAACAAACTCCCCAGCAGCACAGCTGTCTGTTCAATTTAAAAAAAAATACTTGCTTCTATACAATACTAGGTGCTTATGTTCGGTAATTAACATTACAAAGCCAGAACATAAAATTTAATTATTTGCCTTAATATGTCAGCTAGCCACGCCAATATACCAACAAATATAATAAAAACTATACGTACTCAAGCTAAAAAATAATTAATTAAAATGTAAATAAAAAAACTTACTAGCCAAATAAAAGCCTCCAGGCATAAAGGGCGTGACAGCTTACACATTTATGCATTGCTGGGTTCTAAGACCTGGCAGTAAGCTAATTCTGGAGAAGGAACATAAACATTGTCTTGCGTTAAACTAGGGTGACCAACTATTCTTATCGTCTAAGTAGTCGTTGATGGAATAGTATGCCTTTGAACAAAGGTTGGATTTTAGTTGAGCTTTAAACGCATTAAACGGCAAGTCTAGAAAAGAAGAGGGTATCTTGTTATAAAAGGTTATACCAAGCCCAACAAATGAGTTATGAACCTTATGAAGCCGGTGAAAGGGGGCACGTAGTTTGTCCTTATTTCTAGTGTTAACACTGTGAATATCACTATTTTTAGTGTACAAGTGTAAATTTTGCCTAATATATAAAATGTTGGCAAGGATGAATTGTGATGCAACCGTGAGAATACCAATATCTTTAAAGAAATCTCTTAGAGAAACTCTGGCACCTAACTGGTAAATTGCTCGAACAGCTCGCTTTTGAAGGACAAATATATTTTGTATATCAGCGGCTTTGCCCCACAGCAGAATACCGTAGGACATAACGCTGTGAAAATAACTAAAATAGACTAAACGAGCTGTATCAACGTCAGTGTATTGTCTTACTTTCCTGACGGCGTAGGCAGCCGAACTGAGCCTTCCTGCTAGACTTGATATATGAGGTCCCCACTGAAGTTTGGCATCTACTGTTAGACCTAGAAAAATTGCCGAGCCTACAGTTTCAAGCACCTCTTTATCTAAGACGATGTTGGGTCCTAGGTTTCTAACATTCGGTAAGGCGAACTTTACACATTTGGTTTTCTTGGCATTGAGAACTAAGTTATTTGACGTAAACCAATCTGTAACTATTGAGAGTGCACTGTTTACGTCGTCAAAATCTTGTCTATTCCTGTCTACTTTAAAAATAAGAGAGGTATCATCTGCAAACAGTACAACATCACAGATGCCCGTCAAATGGAATGGTAAATCATTAATGTAAACTAAGAACAAGAATGGACCCAGTATTGAGCCTTGCGGAACACCTAACTGAACTGGTAGCCCGGATGATTTCACACCATTAACATCTACACATTGGACCCTATTATGTAAATACGAAATAATTACGTTGAGAGCTTCGTTTTGGACGCCGTAATGACGTAATTTACGCAAAAGCGTGTCATGGTGCACGCAATCAAAGGCTTTGGAGAGATCACAGAAAACTCCAATAGCATTCTGTGATTTCTCCCATGCGTCAAATATGTGTCTCAACAGAGCAACACCCGCATCTGTAGTTGAACGACCTTTTGTAAAGCCATATTGCTCATTATGGAGGAGGCTATTTAAATTAAAATGTCTTAGCAGCTGCTTGAGTATTAACTTTTCAAATATTTTGCTAAATGCAGGTAAGATAGAAATAGGCCTGAAATTGCCAACGTCATTCTTATTACCTGATTTAAATAATGGTATGACTTTACTACTCTTCATGAGGTCAGGAAAAGTTCCTAAATCAACACATTTATTAAAAGTAACAGCTAGATAGGGGGCTACGATGTCTATTATATTACTTATAAGTTTAGTGGAGATGCCCCAATAATCACCGGTGTTTTTAGACTTAAGTGTATTAAAAACATTAACTACATCACGCGGGGTTACATGTTCGAAACTAAATAAGGGACTACATTTAGGTACACTACTGTGCAAAAGGTTTTCAGCTTTAGACGAGGACGAATTTAAGGAGCGAGTCGTAGTTATCGGTATGTTGGCAAAAAACTCATTAAATGCCTCAGCTACGTCAGCTGCTTTATTAACTAATTTGTTGTCGACCATAATCTCAAGTAGTTTTTCTTGTTTAACCGATTTTCCCGTTTCATTATTAATAATTTTCCAAGTGGTTTTTACTTTATTAGTAGAATTTTTTATTGTATCGCCTAAAAATTTTGATTTAGCAAAAGCACTAATCTTTTTGAATAATTTTGAATAAGTTTTGACATACTCTAGGAAGGGAGTATCAAACCTGTATTTTTTCAAACCATATAACTCGTATAGTCTCGCTCTACTTTTATAAATACCGGGAGTAGCCCATTGGTTAAAGCCAACAGAGGATCCATTAATGTTAATAGTTTTGGTCTTGAAAGTGGATTGGTACTCTTTTTGCACAACATCAAAAAGGGCACCATAAATTTGATTAGGATTCTCGTATTCTACTATCGATGGTGTAATTCTATGAGCTATATTATTTTTAAACATTTTGCAACGACTAGCTGTATAAGGCCTGCATTCAAATTTATGTGGCTTTTTATGTAATGGCATGGGGAAGCTAGCTAATAAACCACAGTGGTCGGACGTTAAGTCAGTTAACACTAATTTATTTTTGGCATCACAATCACTAAATAAATTATCAAGACAAGTTGATGAAGAAGCTGTGATCCTAGTAGGTTCAAAAAACAAGTTAATTAAATTATAAGACCTCAAAAGATTGAGAAGTCTAATACTTAATGGAGTAACATCTAAAATATTAATATTGAAATCTCCACATAAGATAATACTTTTGTTATTTGATTTTAACCTATTGAGAGTATCTTCCATTCCAGTCGATGACAGATGGCGTTTCGTCAAAGATAGCAAAGTCTGTTACCGTTGTCTTCAAAAAGTTCCACACAATTTTAGGTTTTGTAACAAAAATAAGGCTAGTTGCACAATAGCTGGTTGTAATCGTAGGCATCACACTATTTTGCATAATGACAAATTTGTAGCATTTGCTCATGTGAAGGAGGAGGTCAAACCTGAACCTAGGTCTAAAACTGATGCTGAACAAACTGAACAGGTTCTCGTCGCTGTCAACAACTTTCAAATTGATCCTACACTTCCTCCACTATTAAAAGTAGCACCCGTCACAGTTTCCGGGCCGGCTGGGAGTGTAGACACATTCGCCCTTCTGGACGACGGGTCGACGGCTACCTTCATAGATGCCGACATCGCCTCCAAAATTGGTGCTGAGGGTCCTGAGGGCAACCTACATTTGGATTGTGTGGGAGGGTTATCTAGGGATAGCAGCGTGCAGTTTGTAGACTTTCAGATAAAAGGCCGATTAGCCTCACAGAGTTTCTTAATCCAGCGGGCAAGAGCAATTAAAAACTTAGGGCTGCAAAGCCAATCGGCCACCCGCGATTCTTTACGTTGCTACCCCTACCTGTCTGGTATAGTTGAGGAGTTGTGTTACTCCGAAGCAAAGCCTACAGTTTTGATAGGTATCGATAACTGGCACCTAATAACAGCATCCGAGGTCAGGAAAGGCACGAAGTCCCAGCCCGTCGCCATTAGAACATCGCTAGGATGGGTGTTGTTCGGATTTACTAGCAGCCGGACAACTTTAGTGGAGACTGCCTGCCACGTATCCTTTCGTGAGCCTCCGCAGCATGACCTGGAAGTTCTCATCAAGGAACAATATAGGTTAGACGCAATCGGTATCACGAAACATGAGCCTCGCAGTGCAGGCGATCAGCGCGCTATCAGAATTCTAGAGGATACAGCCCGACGTCTACCAAATGGGCACTTCCAGGTCGGCTTATTGTGGAAGGCGGATGACCTTACTGTTCCCGAGAGCTATCCTTTGGCACTTTCTAGGTATAAAAGCCTTGAACTGAAAATGTCAAAGGACCTTAAATACGCCAAACGTTACAAGGTTAATATTCAGGACATGCTAGCTAAGGGTTATGCTGAGGAGTGTAAAGGACAGTCACCCACATCAGTTTGTTGGTACTTGCCGCATTTTGGTGTGGTAAATCCCAACAAACCGGAAAAACTCCGTGTTGTTCACGACGCGGCTGCTAAAGTACAGGGTGTATCATTAAATTCTATGCTTCTGTCGGGTCCTGATTTTTTACAACCGCTATTAGGAATTTTGATGCGTTTTAGAGAGGGAAAAATTGCCTTGACCGCCGATATCAAGGAGATGTTCCCGCAGGTGAAAATTCAAGAGTGCGACCGAGATGCTCAGCGATTTCTTTGGCGCAAAGACCCTGCGGGACCAATGAAGACCTATCGTATGTCTTCTATGATTTTTGGGGCGTGCTCCAGCCCATCAACGGCTATTTACATCGTCAACCGAAACGCATCGGAATTTTCAAGCGAGTTCCCACAAGCTGTGGAAGCTATTACGTCCGATACATACATGGACGACTTCATCGGAAGTGTAGATGTCTCCATGGAGGACGCGGCTCGTTTGGCAGCCGATATTGTACAGATTCATAAGCGTGGAGGATTCGAGATGCGCGGCTGGGTATCGAATGAGCCTGGCGCACTCAATCGATTGCCAAACGAACTGTTGTCTGACGTTTCACTAGCCAATCGTTCTAGTGTAGAATTGGGTAGTTTACCACTCTCAGCCACTTCAACACGGACTCTAGGTTTGATCTGGAAACCTGCTCAAGATATCATAGGTTTCAACCCGGGCCTCAAGGATATTTCAGGCCATTTTACAAAACGCGTAGTCTTATCCCAGGTCATGCGGATTTACGATCCACTAGGTATTTTAGCCCCCATTGTAGTAAGAGGTAGGATTATGTTTCAAAATTTGTGGCGTAAGAATCTTGGCTGGGACGAAAGGCTATCACAGGTTGACCAGGAAACTTGGCTCGAATGGTTCGAATGCCTTAAATCGATTTCGGAACTGAGAGTTCCAAGGTGCTACAATTTATGCCGTTTCTCCGAACTGGAGCTACACGTGTTTTGTGATGCTAGCGAACTGGCACACGCCGCCGTGGCCTACTGGAGATTCGTGCTTCCCAACGGTGACGTTAAACTTGCACTAATAGCTAGCAAGGCACGTGTGTCTCCTTTGAAGCCAGTTTCGATCCCACGCCTGGAGCTCCAAGGCGCCTTGATAGCCACTCGACTTGCCACTAAGATTTGCGAGGCCCACCGCTTTAAGCCTAACCGACGAGTTTTCTGGAGTGATTCCATGACCGTGTTGGGGTGGCTACGCAGCGATGCGAGAAACTATAAACCTTTTGTGGCTCATCGCGTGGGAGAGATTTTAGAATACACTAGTTTAGTTGAATGGCATTGGGTTCCAACCGAACTTAACGTAGCTGACGATGCAACGCGGGGGAAAGCCAGTATTGAACCACGCTGGGTTTCTGGCCCAAATTTCCTCCTAGCTTCCGCTTCTGAGTGGCCATCAGAGCCCAAAGTCGCAACGCCAGTAACTCTTGCAGAGGAGGAGCTCAAGCCATCTCTTCGTCATTCAAAATCATTAAACCACCCATCCCGTGTCGCAGAGTGCATTAATTTTATCAATTCACATCAGTTAGCCTTACCAGTTGTAGCTGACATCATTCATTTCAGTTCTTGGATTAGACTGGTAAGGGCAACAGCCAGGACTCATCAATTCATTGCTTCTATTTTCAAACATCGGGGTCATAATTTTCAAAATTTTTGGGTTCGGGGAATTTGTGAGTCTGTAAATGCGCCGGAGCGCAATTCGCGGCCTGATGCTTCTTCTTTCACTGCTCCAGCGCCATTAGTCTCAGAGGACATCATCCGCGCGGAGCGGCACATTTTGGGTAGGAGCCAGATTAGCGCCTTCCGAGAGGAACTTCTTTGTCTGACACGTGGGCAGCCCATTCCCAAGAAAAGTCGTTTAGCCATTTTGTCCCCAGAACTCAGAGACGGATTATTACATCTCGTAGGGAGAACTTCTGCTGTTTCCGATAGGCAGCCCATTATTCTAGATGGCAAGGAGCCAGCAGTAAGTCTTCTGATCAGCCATTATCACGTCAAGTTTGCCCACGCCAATACAGAAACTGTAATTAATGAACTGCGGCAGTTGTACTGGATCCTCGGATTGAGGAACGCCGTGCGGTCAGTGGTCCATAGATGTCAGTTGTGCAAGCTGCTGAAAAGCACAACCTTGCAACCACCCATGGGAGATCTACCAGAGGCGAGACTCGCCCATCATCGACGTGCCTTCACCTATACAGGTGTGGATTATTTCGGCCCCGTATTAATTTCTATTGGACGCAGGCGGGAGAAGCGATGGGTTGCCCTATTTACATGCATGGTGACCAGAGCTATCCACCTCGAGATTGTAGCCAGCTTATCCGCAGAATCTGCCATTATGTGCTTGCGACGTTTCATCGCTCGACGTGGTACGCCCAGCGAAATATTCTCCGACAACGGGACGTCTTTTGTGGGAGCAAACCGACAGCTAAAAGCTCTTTATGATGCCGCCGTTCCACAGTTTGTAGCAGATGAAAAAATAAAATGGCGTTTTATTCCCCCATCGGCGCCCTTCATGGGAGGGGCCTGGGAAAGGCTGATTCGGTCAGTGAAGTCCGCGCTGAAGGTAACACTGAGAGAGCAGGCTCCAAGAGAAGAGGTTCTGGCAACTTTGCTGGTCGAAGCTGAGGCAGTGGTAAACTCACGCCCACTGACGCACATCTCCCCCGAAAGCAACTACCCGGAGGCGCTTACCCCCAACCATTTTTTTGCTGGGAGACTCATCGGGCCGTCCATTCCCAACTACAGACCTGACGGATGCCGCACTGATTGGCCGGAGCAGCTGGAGAAGGGCACTCAGGCTGTGTGATCACTTTTGGCGTCGTTGGGTCACCGAATATCTACCAGCTTTGGCGCCCCGTCGCGTGCCGGGAGAAGATGTCGCCGTCAAGGTCGGGGACCCGGTTCTCATCGGTGACGGGAACTTGCCGAGGGGAACCTGGTCACGAGGCGTGATCGCTGCTCTGCACCCGGGCCGTGATGGTGTGGTAAGGGTGGTGGATGTTCGGACCCAAGCGGGCATTTTGAGGCGACCATTAAGGAAAGTCGTTCTTCTTTAAAAAAGGGGAGCATGTGGTCGATTGAAGCCTTTTTTAAATTGTTTATGTTTTTGTTATCTATTTTTGATATTCTTTTGTTGGTTACTTGTCAATTAAAATGGCTTGACGGAACAATGGAAATTTTCTTTATAAAACTAGAAAAGTTATTATTACCCATTCAGTAATAACTGGTGCGCGGCACCTATTCCTTAATTTGATCACGACCAATTAAAACGAATAAAGTTACAAAAACGATTTTAATGAAAGGAACTATTGCAACTATACATACATTTTTATTTTCCAAAGGAATGCCCTATGTTAAAGCTACATTATATACCTACCTTAAACCATATGGATTCAAGATATTTTGTATAGTGTACATAATAAAGAGCAATCGGATCTGTCCATAATTTGGATCGAAGTGATTCTATTAAGAATATAGTTCAGAGCTGTTTATTTATATCACTGAGTCTGTTTTCATCATCATCATCCAGACGCCAGTCATCTACTGCTGGATAAAGGCCTCTCCCAAACA
Organism: Apamea crenata; assembly: GCA_949629185.1. Lineage (NCBI taxonomy): Eukaryota > Metazoa > Arthropoda > Insecta > Lepidoptera > Noctuidae > Apamea > Apamea crenata. Next base: position 19,191,926 of record OX451361.1, read on the forward strand.
TCACTTCAAGGAGTGCTTTACAAGTCAGAAAATATTTGATAGTTATAATCTTAGCTAAGGCTAGAAACGGGGTGACTACCGAGATGACTAGAGAAGTATGGAAGGAAAAGACATGTTGCGCCGACCACAAATAAATTAGGACAAGGGCAGGAGAATGATGATGATGTTCTTAAGGCATAATACTCGTAATTTCAAACGTTCAAAATCTAGTCGCAGTCTCATCTCGGCGACAAATAAATGTCAAAAAATTGTCAAAATGTAGGGAAATTAGAGGGATTTTTTACAGATTGAGACTGAGATCAGAGGGGCCATTCTCGTAATTTTAAGAACGTTCACAGTCTGATCTCAGTCTCAATCTTACTCTTTCTCACTTTATGGTTTAAACATTGGCTTAATTTTATTGTAGCACTTTGAACTTGGCCAACTGAAGAGTTAGGAAAAGTTTACCTATTTATGGTTTGAAGATAGATATTAATAATTCTACGAATGACATTTCAAAGTGGCAAGAAGTGATTAAACCTAATTTAAACAAATAAACAAATTGTTCAACCTAACATTATCTGCAACGTTTTGAAGAGGTCAAATGCTCTGACCTTTATATGACCACAACGTAACCTGGTTGAATTTTATTTGTCATAGCTTGTTGTCTTAGTTTTATTTAGCCTTTGACCTTGAAGTTCACAATTGACAAAAAAAAACTGGCCAAGTGCGTGTCAGGCCACGCATAAAATAGGGTTCCGTAGTCACCTATAATGGCACGTGGATTTAGAAGGCGGGGTTAGTATTTATTACTATGAATAAATTAATTGAATAAAACGGTCTATCCATTATTGTCCGTAACGTTTAAAAACATAAATGCACAGCGCCACCTAACCGCGACAAAATTTGGGAGTGGGGGGTCGTGACGTCACGCCATGCTAAAAAGTGTAGCAAAGCGTGACATCACGTGGAACTTTATCGGGCGATATCTTCATCATTTTTTATATAATTAACAAAAGAAAAAATACGGGTCCAATATTTTTGATAATCTAACTGACGGACTAATTCGATTTTTTTAGGAATCTAGCCTATTATACCCCAAACTGCAAACTGGGGATGAGCTTTGTTGACGTGGACTCATATCCATGCAAAGTTTCATCTTTCTAGCACTAACCGTTTGGAAGGTAAGCCGAGGACGGACGGACGGACCAACGCGACGGACGAAAACTATAAGGTTTCCGAGACGTGAACTACGGAACCCTAAAAAACTATGTGAAAATGTTGGTGGTCGAGTTCATTTTGCCGTAAAAAATAGCTGGATAAGATTCAATAAAATCGACGAATGACGGACATACTCTAGCTAGAATATAGTAACAAAATACATAAAATGTAATAATATAATTATCTTACATTAAAATATGACAGTCACGGATCAGACACAATAATAAGACAACATTAAATGTAAACGAATAATCGGTGCGAGCGTGCTACTCAGTTCACAGGCGAATTCACTGTGTTTGTAGACTCATAAACATGATGCATGAACATACATGTCATATACAAACATATATCTGCCGTATACAGGGTTGACAGATTAGATTGGAAAATTGTTCCCGAGTTTATTTCTTTATTGGTGCTGCGAGCGTTGTATTACTGGGTTCTGATATGAGGCGTGCCACAAGGCACTGTTCTTGGCCCCATGTATAGATATATTATAATATTATTGTGACTAGTGTATTTTCTGTAGTGAATCATAATTCATAACGCCAATTAAACGTTAGTAAAACTCTATGTTCGTTTACGTACGTGTGGTATATTATGGTAAAAATTCTCTAGTTTAACAAGCTGTGCCCGCGTCTTCGCTCGCGTAACTGTGTATTCTACTGCCATTATAAGTTAATCGCAAAGTGAAGTCATTTTCTCTACAACATCGGGTGATTTCGTTGTTTTCGTATGCTGGTAACTGCTTAGCTCCATTATATTTGTATAGCGTGATGATATTCCTTTCAGAGGTTAAATCCGTATCTATATGTAAAAATATAACATTTAAAACCCGCAATAAACTTTTGAGAAAATCAAACATAATGCAATGCCTACTGCTGTTAGTAAAGGTATAGCCTAATTGATGACCAGATCTTTATGGAAAATTCTTTTCTTTGTGCAAAATTTTAACAGAATAAATTCAGTAGTTTTGCGCCAATACGAAACAAAGATTCAAATACAAAATATAAATAAACGGATAAACTAACCGTTCCCACACTTCGTAATAATTACTTTTTTCAAAAACATTCAATGAACAGTTTTGACTTCGTTACTATTTTATTACGTCATGTTCTCCTATTTATCAATTACGACATATGATGTCACACTTCTCTTAGTCGTAGAGTTTTCATTTAGCTATAATTAGATTAGCCCAATTGAAGTCTTTTCGACGAACCATGTCGATGTCAAAATAATGTATGATCAAATTGTCGTAGCACGAAGAACTCGTAAGTAATTGAACATTTTTTAACAAATTGACTATGACGACATAATCCGAGAAGGAGTTAGCTGTAAATAAACAGCAATAGTAGAAACTATTTTCGACACTAAGTACCTCTACCTACCCTCTGATATCAGAAGCAAGATCGATTTTGGTCAATCGTTTGTTGATAAACCAGAACATAATTCCGATATTATTATAATTGAAAAAACCGGTATCTTTTAAGTTCAGCAGTCACAGAAAAGTAAATACAGAAAGATCACTCGCATATAAACAATAATGCGTCACTGGAAACGTGCTTTTCAACTCACTACCGAATCCAACTCCAAAAACGTATTAAAGGTATCTATTTCTGTATCTATAGATAAAATAAAGACAAAAATAAGCGTTATATTTTATCATTTATTTAGGGTCTAAGGTTTGGAATGCCTCAAGGCAATGGCTCGCGTCAACAAAAGGAGTAACGTAACAGCAAATATTTTTCTTTCAAAATCAAAATATTTTAGTTCACATAAACCTACATGGGCACTTATGAAACGTCAGAAGCTAGGTGCACGGTTCCAATTGGTCGTTTCTTATGGTGAAGAGCCGGCAAGAAACTCCACGGTTACTCTTTTAAAAATATTTGGCTTTTACAATGTTTTCAAATTACAGCAGGTATGGGAGGACAGCGTAGGCCTGTCGACAAGTAGCAGGTACTTGATAAAATAAAAAATGGTTTACAGATCTAAAGTCTACAAGGCCTACAAAGTCCTCACATTTACAAAATATAGAAGAATCTATCAAAAGGATGGATAAAATATAAAAACCTATTAAAACTAAGTGACATGACTGCCATTACAACCACTACTACTTCAAAAGATGGCCTCCTGTGTGCACATAATATTATATAACGATAAAACAATTACAGTACGAATTTAGCGCTGTAAACTGCAGGAAGCGTGTTTGTTTTTGTAGTCTATTATTAGGATCATGACGTTGCGTATTGTTATGTTCAAATAGAAACTACATAATATGAAAAATTAAAATATAAATATTTGTGCCGTTATTGTAATACATTGCACCATGGTTTAAATTACTTCCTCAGTCTAAACCTGAGCCAGTGTCCTCCCTGCAGCCTGATGTTCATGTTATCAGTAGCAAGCTTGGCGGGGATGCAGGTTTTCTCACAAGGAGAGAGTTCCATATGCCGTAAAAGCTGGTAAATCATCACCTTCAACTCGCAGAGAGCAAATCTTGACCCTGTTGATGAACAGTAGAGTTAGTTTTGTGATAATTTTGGAAATCATTCAGACACCCTCTATTTCAGTTGATATTAATACGTTAAACGCAGTGATGTAAATGTAGGCTATAAAATCTCACCAATGCAATTCCTAGGTCCTATACCAAAAGGCATATAGGCTAGCAAATTGACGTTGTGTTTATTTTCTTCGGAGAAACGTTCAGGGTCGAACTTCTCAGGCTCAGGGTAATACTGAGGGTCGTGGTGTATGGCAAAAGTTGGTATCAAAACTGCAGCGCCTTTACACAACTGTAAGGTTAAAATATATATATAAAAAGTTTATATAAGGGTACACTGAAATATTGAATTCGTCCATTGTCATAGCTGATATTGAATGATCGTAAAACTTACAATGAAATCTTTTTTGGCTGCCTCGTCCGGTCTCCCCATGTTATAATCTCTGTTGCATATTCTATCTGTAGCTACAGCTGGTGGCCACTTCCTCAATACCTCTGAAAAAAAATATATATAGCCGATAATTTATTATAATATTTTACTACTTACTTGATTAGTAATTGACTCAACAAAATCATACCAGAAACAACCATATCCATATACTTCATGGTCTGTATAGAGTTGAAATCAAACTTGCCACCGTTCTTGGCATCATGTTCCCTGATCTCCTGTGCTAAGCGTTCCTGTACATCAGGGTTCACTGCCAGTTCGTACATCAAGAAAGACATACTGGACGAAATAGTTTCAAAGCCAGCGACAAAGAACAGGAATGCTTGGGCGACCAGGTCAGTATCTTTCCATTCTGTATGACACGAAATAAAAAATTTAGTCAAATTTCGTAGAGTACTTAGTACTTTTTTTTTATCAATTTGTTTATCATTACCTCGAGTTATTTCCTTCTTTCCAATTGAAGATTCTTCAACGGTGGCGAAACCAGCAGCTTCATCGTTGGACTTGACATCATGAGATAGTTTACCTAAAAGAACATGCATGTCATACTATTAGTAGCTTAAACATCTTTAGTCATTTTGAGTAAATGAGGAGTCAAAATTGTACCCCCAATAAGAACTAAATGAATAGCACCTTTCTTGGCTTCCATAAGCAGATGGATCATATCAGGTCTGATAATGTGGCGCAACTCCCGGTCCTTCATTGTCTCAAGCACCAGTTTTGTGAAGAAGTTTTTGACCGAGTCTGATACTATATCCCATTTAAAAATCTGAAATTGGTTTTATTATTTATTTGTTAAATTGGTATAGATAGAATAAATATACAACACGAACAATTAAACAATGAATACAAACGCAGATTCACCTTTATTAGTTTCGGTGTGCACATTAGAAAGATGAACACAAGTATCTGACGGAAACTGAAGTTGGTAGCAGTCTTGCCCATCTCGTAGAATTGGTTCTCTTTGTCAGTTTGTGAGTCTACCTTGAGACCGAATGCACAAGAAGCTATCACATCGTTAGCGTAGCGCGTTGTGAGGTCCTTGCAGTCAATGTCTATGTAGTCATCTAAACAGACAAAAGATTTTTGAAATGATAAAGAAACGTATTCCGTACATCCACAAAATTACAACTATCGTACAGTTTGACTTTGAATCGTGTCTGTTCGAAAAGTATACGTGTGAAAGAATTTATTTATTTATTATATTTTAAAGAAGGCTAATACAGACTAATAAACCAATGACATAAAGAATGTAATATTAAATACATAATACCTGTCGAAGCCTTAATATTTTGCTTGAGAGACTGAATCATCTGATCGCCAACCTCCACCATGAAAGGCACCATCAGTCGTATCTTTGAACTTGTGAACGCTGGACTTAATGTGGAGCGCATGTCTTTCCATTCTTCGCCTGAGGGAGATTAATCAATTTAATGTTTTACTTACATAGTTACACTCATATTACACTTCGAAGAGAAATAAATAGGAATAAGGAAAGATAGACGTAATAATTACCTTTCAACAAGAACAAAGTTCTGGTGAAGAAGGAGTCACCTCCGAAGTTGCGGTGATCGACGAAGACCTCAAAGTCTTTGACAGCAACCTTCTTTACCAGTTCAAGGTCACGGAGAACTACTACTTCGTTTAAGAACTCAAATCTGCCCACGAACCTGAAAAAAATGTTATAGTGCACTGAATTGAAACGTTTCGCTTACATTATTGATTCAGATTTATATCTCAATCAAAAAATCAAAATCAAAAGTCATTTATTCAAATTAGGCTGAAAATCAGCACTTCTCGAACGTCAACATTATGAAAGATAGTCCCCCAAAAACGCCCGCCCTTCACCACTTCCTAGTGCTATCGCTGGTAAGAAGAAGTGGCGCAACAAACTCCCCAGCAGCACAGCTGTCTGTTTGGAATACCTACTTGAGTGCGAATAGTATGTATGTGTATATAACCTATATAAGTACATACATACTTTTAAGAGTTTTTTTTTATCATTGTCCCTCTGAACCAAAGCACCTGCCATCTAATCTCTTCACCACCCTTGGTTGACTGGTAGAGAATGCCTAAGGCATTAAGTCGGCCTTTGTACCTTTTTGTGCGAAAAGTTTATATAAATAAATAATTAAAGCCGTATCATCGAATGTTGTTTCTTCGAAAACCTTTCAATGACTGATATTGGAGTTCCTACATTTTGTACGAGATATTTGGGTTTGTACGAAATTAACTTTTGTGAATTTATCAAATTCAACTAAACATTTTTGTAATGTTTAATTGATGACCCATGGGTCGGGTCGCCGCGGTGAGATAATACTTAATAATAATAAATAATAATAATAATATCCCTGGACATTTCACACAGCACCATTTGTCCCAAGCTAAGCAACCTAATGCTTGTGTTATGGTAACAAGATGGCTGATAAACTACTTATATACAATTTTTTTTTTGTAAATACATACATCTTATAGATAGAAAAACACCCAGACTCGGAACAAATACATGTAGGTCATACAAATATTTGTTCCGTGCGGAACTTACTTGATTGTATACAATAATAGGTATGTTAAGTAATTAACATTACAAGACATAGAACATTAAATTAAATTATTTGCCATAATGTCAGCTAGCCACGCCAATATACCAACAAATATAATAAAAACTATACGTACTCAAATTTAAAAAATAATTAATTAAAAATAAAATGTAAATAAAAACTTACTACCTGAATAAAAGCCTGGCCAGGCATTTATGCGTGGAGGCAATGCATAAATATGTAAGCTACATACACACATACCATCAAACGGGGTGAATAGGGATGCAGGGGTGAATCGGGACGAAACTTTAAAATTGATTTGTACTTCAAAATAATATAGTTTGTTGCTAACAAGGACACTTAATCTTTAATGCAAGGTGCATCTTTCTGGACCTGTCTAAAGCTTTTGACACAGTCTCTTCCTAAACTTATTTTGAAGATTGAAATACTGGGTGTACGTGGCAGAACTCAAGGATATATTCAAGGATTATCTCAGGAATCGGTATCAGCAGGTCAAAATAGAAACGTACATTAGCCAAGAGGAGACCCTTACTTACGATGTGCCCTTTTTAGGCCCTACATTGTTCCAAATCTATATTAATGACCTCTGTAAGATGATCCTTCTGAATTGCAAGATTTTTACATACGACCCGACCGAACCCAACCTCGTGCTCCTGTCCCTCGTTGGTAAGAGCCGACTGTGTGAAATACCTGGGTCTTCAAATTAAGGTGGGATAAGGTATAGTGGGTTAAGGTGGGACAGGCAACTCGAGGTGGTAACAAGTCGAACAATGCGTCTCGTCTACATCTTCAAATCCCTAAGAGATTCTGCTGACGTCTATATATTAAAAATGGTCTAATATGCGCTATGCCAGTCGATCATCGGTTACTGCATAACTGCTTGGGGTGGTGCAATGAAAACCAATTTCTTGAAGGTAGAGAGAGCTCAAAGAGCTGTCCTTAAAACAATGACTCGTAAACCATATAGATTTCCCACAGTGCATTTATATTTCCCACACTCATTTCTTACCTTTCTTCCGGGAAGCTGTTATACAAATTAAGAATATCATAAGCAAAGTGGTCTAGGCGAAATATGATTTTGCCCATGTTGCCCAGCAATGGAACTGGCTTAAAGTGCTTGATGCCATGCCAGCTGAATGTAGAGTAGACTTGCCGGAGATACAGCACCACCACAGCGATCAGAACAACCACCCAAATCAGCAAGATTATCATTATCTGAAAGAAAAGTAATAATTTATCATCGTTATTGTATGTACCTGATTCCCGACTTTAATTTATCCAGACTCTTATTTTTTTAAGAATCAATTGAAACTAATAAAGCTTGATTAACGATTTTGCTTAAAGGAACTACATCAGGTAAAGATGAAATTTTTATTTTCCGAAGAAGGGCCCCATGTTAAATATCAAAATTTTTTCAATATCTTGAATTATATGGATTCAAGATATAAAATGTAGGAATTTGTGTAGTGTACAGAGCATTTTTTTTATTTGTAAAGAGTTTTACTATCTGTCCATAACTTAGGTTGCCGTGATTCTACACTCGCGAGCAATGAAAAAGTTCCAGTGACATAGCACCAAATTACTCCTAAACGGGAATGGCTAGCTTAATGACGCCGTCTGCAATATTGAAGTACATTTAACAGCGCATCAGAATATTACGAACTAAAAACGTAAATATTGTGTTCAAATTTTAAATTACGGCAAAGGCATCGGCATTGTCTTTTATCGGCATTTTGTGGGTGGAACTTTTTCATTGCTCGGCAGTGTATTAGTAATATTGTTCAAAGCTGTTTAATTGTATCCACTGAGTCTGTTTTTAATCGAATTCAAAAAAGGAGGAGGTTCTCAATTCGTATGTTTATATCATCATCATTTAGACACCAGTCAATGTGGTGGTGTTTGAGGAGGCCTATATCCAGAAGTAGATGAATCTACTTCTGGATATAGGCCTCCTCAAACACCACCACATTGACTGCTTCCACATTACAAGTCTGAAAATATTTAATGTTCTTAGTATATTTTTCTCAGTCAAGGGCAAAATTACAATCGTAATTAAACACTGCTGCTGCTGTAAACAATGAGAGGTTAATGTCACGTTATGCCTTTACCTAGTATTTATTGTTAAAACATTAGATTAATTGTAGCACTTCAAACTCAAACTTAAACTATTTATTTCAATTAAACTAATTACAGGCACTTTTGAATTGTCAAGGGGTCGGTAAGTCAGAAAAATGAAGCTAGTTGCCCATTCCAAAGCGTAGTAGGTACCTATGGAGAAGAACGGGCAAGAAACTCCATGGACACTCTTTTAAATCAGATTAATATGGTTACAAAGTATTGGTTACATCATTCATGTTAGAAATTATGCATGTGAGAACGATGCAGAACGTTAAAAGCGTCCGTAATGAAAATTAAAAAAATAAATAAAAACAATTCAAATATTAAATTAAATTAAAATAAGCCATGGCAGCAAAGAGATGACCAGTCCCTACTGACGGCGCCCGTTCACGAACATGACGCATGGATTAGCACCATTCAGCTCAACCATTTTGAAGGGAGCTAAATGATCCAACACATGCGCCACCATCAGCGAGACATTAGAGTGAGCATGACATACTCTCAGCCGCCAAGGCACATTCAAGTCAATGAAAGACGTACCCAGTAAACGGTAGCTTTATAGTATGTTTAGACTGGATGCGGAAGGCGGAGGACAGGGTGTTGTGGCGCAGCCTGGGAGAGGCCTATGTCCAGCAGTGGACTGAGATAGGCTGAGTTGATAGAATCAGTTACTGAGGAGGTACTAGAGAAAACCAATTTATGGTTTGTCGCAGTCTTATTGATATCTACAAGAGTACCACTCACTTGTAGATATCAATAAGACTGCGAGTAATATTTTAAAGTAGGGAAAAGTGTTAGTACTGATTCAAAAAAAGATAAATTATTCAACCAAACATCATCTGCAACGGTTTGACGAGATCAAATACCTTTAGTTGATCACAACGTAAATTGGTTGAATTTTGTTTGTCATAGCTTGCTCGTATAGTTTTATTTAGTCTTTGACCTTGAAGTTCTCAATAGACAAAAACACAATGATAATGACAAACAAAATGAATGATGATAATGTTTGTGTTTTAACCGGATTAGGAAAATTAAATCGAAGAATGACGGACATAGGTACTGTAACTAGATATAACAACAAAATACTTCAAATGGGATATCTTACATTGAAATATGACAGTCACACATCACATCAGACACAATAATAACACAAAATTAAATGGAAACAAATTAATCGGTGCGAGCGTGCTACTCAGTTCACTGACGAATTCACTGTGTGTAGGCTCTTAGGTAAACATGAATATACATCTGCCGTATACAGGTTGGCAGATTAGATTAGACTTGACTTGACTAGACTTGAGTACGTATAGTTTTTATTATATTTTTTGGTTTATTGGCGTGGCTAGCTGACATATATGGCAAATAATTTAATTTAATTTTATGTTCTGGTCTTGTAATGTTAATTACGGAACATAGTATTGTATTGTATTCTAAACAATCAAGTATTTTTGTTTTAATTGAACAGACAGCTGTGCTGCTCCAGTTTGTTGCGCCACTTCTTCTTCCCAGCGATAGCACTAGGAAGTGGTGAAGGGCGGGCGTTTTTGGGGGACTGTCTTTTGTAATTTTGACGTTCAAAAAGTGCTGATTCTCAGCCTAATTTGAATAAATGACTTTTGATTTTGATTTTGAGATTAGCAAATGGTTTCCGCGTTTATTTCTTCATTGGTGCTTCGATAGCTGTATTGGTGGGTTTTGATATGAGGCGTGCCACGAGACACTGTTCTTGGGCCCATAAATAACTATATTATAATATAATTGTGCCCTAAGTATTTTCTCTCGTGAATTATGACGCTAATATTCACTCTTGTAAATAAGTGCTAGTAGCTGTAATTTTATGCTTCTGCGCATTATTAAATATAGTAGGTACACAGTGTTCGTTTCTTATTATTCAATTATTTATTTATGTACTGGTTATAAGTAGGGTAAGTGTCACTCTGGCTTTAAGGCGAAGGAAAACGTCGTGAAAAACTTTGCCTGGTTATAAGATAATTTTAGTTTATAAACTGGACATTGTATTGATTAATATTTGAGTCTACTTCAACTATAACAAAATACAAACAAATTGAAATTATACTATAAATAGAATTATTTTGTCTTTTTTAATGAACATTGAACATTGCACCAAAAAAAATATAATGAACCTACAATAACATAAAATGACGACACGGTTGGCGCAGTGGCTGAGTGATCGACTGCTGCGCTGCGTGTCGCGGGTTCAATTCCCACACGGAACAAATTTTTGTATTGCCTACAGTTAGTTGTTCCGGGTCTGGCTGTTTGTGTATGTGAGTTAAATGTTTGTAAAAATGTGTGTTTCTTTAAAAAGAAATAAAGAAAAGATAGACATACAACTAAACTTTATCATCTATGTTTCATTTTATGAATTTAGAAATTCTTCTTCATCAGTCTTAACCTAACCCAGTGACCTTCCTGCAGCCTGATGTTAACATTATCGTTAGCTAGTTTGGCGGAGATGCAGGGCGTCTCACAAATTAATGGAGACTTCTACATATATGCCGTAGAAACTGGTATGTACGTCATGACCGCGATAGCGCCCGCGACAGCACCGCTCCATGTATAAAGACTAAACAAAGCAGTAATAATATTATCATCGTCTATCTGTAAGAAAATAAGTATTTAGGTGAGTATTTCATTCTTAAGAATTTCTCACGAGCAGTCTGAATACTTTTTCCCGGATTATCACTTAAAATTACATCGCAGTTCCTTAATTTCGTAAGAACAACGCAGCGACCGGGTTCAATGAAGTAATTTGATCCGACCAATTGATGTTTCGACCAATTGCGGTATAGTTGAGGCCTCTTATGTACTATGAGGATATGGTTTCAAATCCGGGCAAGTACCAATGTGACTCTTTCAATTCACATGTCCTTCCTGAGTTTATTTTGGACATAACTGACATCGGTGAAGGAAAAGCATCGTTAGGAAACCTGAAGTTATAGTTAATATAAGTTTTAAATCGCCAGCCCGTCTTGAGCAAGTGACCAATGCTCGTGCCTTCTCTGTTTAAGAAGAGGCCTATTATTCATTGATATTTGTTGGATGAACTCTACAAGAAGAATCATGTCATGATGCAACTGTAGCACCACGAAGGGCACGAATATCTTCGAAACAAACAGTTCGAAACACTATAAGGGATCAATATTCCTAGTTTTTTTTTCTTTTTAAACCAAGTCGGCAATATTTTAAGTTTCTAAATCTAAATAAGCCATATAGCAAACAATTATAATGAAAATACAAAATTCGGATATCCCTCTTCGACATACCAGTCGTCACGGGTCATAAACATAAATAACAAACGCACTGTATGTAAACAACAGTGCGTCACTAGCAACATGTTACTCATCCCGCCGACGAATTCACTGTGATTTTGAACTCTAAACAAAACATAACCAAATATTATTATAAAATACGTACTTTGTCGACTCCAAATAAATAAGGATAAAGGAAGTAAATGATGATAAAGCGAGTAACTGAAAACGACAAATCTTAATTTTTTTATTTGAACTTATTTACAATACTGTAACGATCACTTATTAAGAAGTTTAATTCAAAATTACATCATAAATTATATTAAATAATCTCATGGATTATACTATCTAACTACTATCACTAAAATACAATAATTATGCACTGGGAGCGAAGCTAAGCTAGTAAAAACCTAATTGTGTTAGCTTGCATCACAATTAGTTTGTGTTTTCACACTTTCTTTTCCACCACGAGTGTATTACCGCATAATATTAAGAGTTGCGAAGTGCAAACTATAGACAGCGCCACCTATCAACTACGCGTATCACTACGTGATCAGCTAGCGAAGTATTATTAGCAGAAGCAGGGACATCGACGCGCACACTGTAACCATGAATTCAGCACAAATGATTCTAGACTGCAGAAATTTTTCGTCGGTTATCAAAAATATGTCTACAACGCACCCTGCGTTGCTAGTTGAGAATCATATACTGAATCCATGGTAACAGGTAGTGCGTCCATGTCCCGACCCCGCCGTATAGAGCACCACCAGAGACGTCACTCAATCCTAGAACGAGCAAGCGACATTAGTCGAAAAAGATGAAAACACGCACCCTATCACCCATCGGGTTGGGTGACGTCGCCATTCATCCTAGAATATCACATCTTTTGTTCCTCTACAAACTACTTAAGTTGCTAAAGTAAGGTAGTACTAGATTCACTACTTTCGCGGTAGATATTATATTCAAATTAATATCACAATCGCAATCCCATTTTTAATTTTAATCTTTTATGTTGTTAAACTACTTACATTTACAAATAATTATATTTTATAAACCAATTTCTGCTTTGCTTTTTGGGACATTACTACTCCAATAAATGCATTCATTCTAATATATAATAACTCCTTTACTCATCACTCTTTTTACGACATTAAACTCACTAATATAATCTCTGAATATTTTTAATCATCACAATCATTGTCGTGCTTTGAATCTGAGCCAATGGCCTCCTTGTAGTCTGATGTTAAAAGTCTCTTTGTCAAGTACGGCAGGGATGCAGGTCTTCTCACAGGGGGAGATCTCCATATACTGGAGGATCTGGTACGCCATCACCTTCATCTCGCAGAGAGCAAATCTTGATCCTGAAAAATAATGATTATGGTTAGTATACGTCGTCATGCACGCGTAGGGATAGTTATTATCACTATCAAGTGTAATATAATGGACCTTCCAGATCTTACAATAAATATTCGCATTCTTTTTTTTCTTGGCCAGAACATTTTAAATCACCAGGACAACTGGTGTTTTAAAATGTTACTTTGGCTAGACGCAGTAATAATGTTTTCTCTTCTTTTTTCCTCTGTCAGTCGATAATATTAGCATTCACACTATAGAGGTATGAGGAACAGGGTGTAAAGTTTACTCATCCTCCATAGAAAAGGGAGGATCCTCTGACCAGACGGGTGTTGTGTCTGGCGGGCAATTGCCCCACGATTGATGTTGGGAAGTTTGTATTTATGCTAATTGCGCGGTAAACTCTGATTGCGAGATGCAGGATTTGCCTAACGTCAGTATGACGCGTTGTTCGCGTGTGGCGTTGTATATACCGCTACAACACCCTTTCCGTTTTGGGCCCCCCTTCCCCTTGCATTCATCATCATCATCTTTATCAGTCCTGTAGTCGTCTAAAAAACTATTTTTTTTTATTTATAAATTATAAGAAACAATGGACTCACCTATACAGTTTCTAGGTCCAACACCGAAGGGCATGTAAGCGAACATCTGGATATTATGCTTATTTGCTTCAGAGAAGCGTTCTGGGTCGAATTTTTCAGGGTTAGGGAAGAACTGCGGGTCACGGTGGAAACCAAACGCTGGTATTGAGATACCTGTACCTTTGCGGACCTGCAAAAGTAACGTTTTTTTAAACCTATTCTTTAGTTTCTGCATTGTAATTGTAAAGTGCCGATGTTTGGAAGAAAACATATGGTAGACTTACAATAAAATCTTTTTCAGCTTTGTCGTTTGGTTTTCCCAGATTGTAATCTTTTGTGCAAATTCTGTCCAGAGCAATACCAGGCGGCCACAGTCTTAAAACCTCTGCAAAAAGAAAACATTGGCTATAAATTAAATGAACATATTTTTACAAAGCACTGTTTAATTTGAAATCATCAAAATCTTACCAGATACAACCATATCCATATATGGCATATTCTGAATAGAGTTGAAGTCAAACTTGCCGCTGTTCTTAGCGTCAGTCTCCTTGATCTCTTGTGCCAGTCGCTCCTGGACGTCAGGGTTCAGCGCTAGTTCGTAGAGTAGGAACGACATGCCTGATGAGACCGTTTCAAAACCAGCAATGAAGAACAGCACAGCTTGAGCGATCAGGTCATCGTCAGTCCATACTAAAAGCAAAATGCAGTTTTTATTAGAAAAGGAAGCTTGAACACTTCCGAAGTTTTATCGAAGTATCTGAATTTCAAATAATTTTTGCCTGATGGCTCAGCTCAAAATGGATGGAATTGAAATCTGTAATTACGGAAAATGGATCTGTCATTACGGTATTATATTCAACCGGTTAATTACACCCATACCCAACAGAGCGGAACACAGCAACAGTCCAGAAATAGGTAAATTATGACAGAATATTTTCTCGGAAGGAAAGAGCAATATTTTAGCCTTTAGAGTTCTTGATCATACATTTACACCAAGGCCAGAACCTGTCACGCTAGCTCAATTCTATAACAGATATTCAGTTACCTACTTCATGTAACTCTATATTACTAACTAAGGTCATCTCTATATTATTACTATAGTAATTTGTGTTTTTACTCGATTTCTAGTTGATACATACATATATGTCCGAGACACCTTGTGAACCGAATAAGTAAGTTTTTTTTTACCGATAGTAAGTTTCATCTAACGATATTTTAACATCAAAATACTTCGGAATCAGCCACAGAATTATTAAATTACTTGTATTTGTTTTATACTCTATTATTTGTTTGTCAAAAAAGCAACTGATTTGGTTTAAGAAGTAAATTATAAATAAGATACCACTGAACTACTAACTATCATAATGAATCTTTAGTGACCAGCTCCTTTTCAGAACCGCTTTGAATTCAGCATATACAATAGTGTGTAAACCTACTCTTAAATCTACCAAGACAATATTATAGCTTACCTAAGTAAAAAAAAATATGTTAAATTTTCTTTCCGTTTTTAATCAGTTTTATACACACCTCTGTTTATTTCTTTCTGTCCAACAGACGATTCTTCAACAGTCGCAAATCCAGCAGCTTCATTATTGGATTTGTTGTCTTCATGGGTCAGTCTACCTGAAATTACATTTGAATTTATAATTTTTTTGTTATTGTTAATAATACGTAAAGATTTAATGTTTTGGAAAGGTACTAGATTTTCATGAATAAAGTTTATATCATTCTGTACTGAATGTTGAACACTTTTTTTGTAAGTACCTTTCTTTGCTTCCATAAGCAAGTGAATCATATCGGGTCTAATGATATTCCTCATCTCGCGATCCGCCATCGTTTCCATGACTAGCTTTCTGAAGAAATTCTTTGACATCTCTGATAGGAAATCCAACTTGAAAACCTGTAAATACAATACAATACATCAGCGTCATTTTAGTATCAAATCTTAATTACTTTTGCTTAACGGGTTTTTATATGGAGTCTGTTCAGGTTTATTATTTCCTGTATTTATCGCACACCTCAGACCTACAAAAACTTCTAAACCATCATTCCTTCTTTGATCAAGACGAGATGAATGATGTATGAGCATCACTACTAATACTTTGATTGCGGTTATCGCCCACCCATCCGTTGCTACTGCGACGTTGACCTTGAGTGAGGCTAGTCCAGACGTGATGTTGTTGTGAACATTAGCCGTATGATTCAATGTTTACATGTCAATTTCAATGATAATTTTATTATTTGTACGTGAGATTAATATGTATTATTTCATTTTAATGACTCAAACAAATTCATTTTTTGAGTTCTTCAAAGTGACATTGATAAATTACTTTATTGGATAGTGCTAATCTGTTGTAAAATAATGACGATATTATAGGTATGTACATTAACTTCAAAATGGTCAAGTTGTTTATCTATTGATATTAAGTTATTGAGTTTAATTTAGATCTAATCAGCCTTATCGTCTTTGTCTTTAGATATCATTATTTACTTTGATTACAAGGACTACTTGTGTTCAACAAGAGATACTGTATGACTTCACCTTAAAGCGAAATCAAAGTTGGTATAACTTATAAGAATAAAAAAATTACTACCGAGTGACGACTTACCTTAGCAACTTTCGGTGCATTAGAAAGTAGGAAAAACATGAGCACTTGACGGAAATTAAAGGTGGATGACGCCTTGCCCATGGCGTAGAACTCGTTGTCTACGTCGTTATGGGAATCCACCTTCAGTCCGAAGGCGCAGGAGGCTATGACGTCATTGGCGTAGCGCGTCGTCAGGTCCTTGCACTCTATGTCTATGTAGCCGGCTGTTAAATAAATCTTGGAATTAATGAAGCAACGTAGAAAAGTAAGTTAGTTGTTTTTCAATTTGTATCCAAATAACTTACATTTCGTTCCTTTGATCTTTTTCTGAATCGAACTCATCATCTGGTCACCGACCTCCACCATAAAAGGCACCATCAGACGCATCTTAGAACTTGTGAACGCTGGACTCAATGTGGAACGCATGTCTTTCCATTCTTGACCTGTAGGTTAATAAAATATTATTATGGTTTATTCTAAATGAGCCCAAAACATGATTGTGTCCCCCAGCAAGATTTTTCTCGAATATAATCTTTATTTTTTCTGCATAAAGCCTAAGCTACACTGGACTGATTATATATTAATGTTACATACTTGACATAATTCTTGGTATTATATCTTTTCATCAAATACTCTTGAAGTGATAGTTTAATTTTGTTATTTATCTCGTTCGTACCTTTTAAAGAAAACAAGTTTCGTGAGAAGAAAGAGTCGCTGCTGCTGAAGATGGAGCGGTGATCGAGGAAATGTTCAAAGTCTTTGACAGTGATCTTCTTGACTAATTCGATGTCGCGGATCACTACCATCTCATTGATGAATTCAAATCTTCCCACGAATCTGAAGAACAAGATATTTTGAAAACTAACGGGTTATAAGAAGCGCCTACAGTCCTACATGGCGTGGTATAAAAAAGTAATTTTAATCAAATAACTAAACTAAGTAACCATAACTCCTTACTTTTCTTCAGGAAAACTGTTGTATAGCCTCAGGACATCATCAGCGAAATGATCCACACGGAACAGGATCCTGACCATATTGCCCAGCAGTGGGAGCGGCCGGAAATGCTTGACTCCATAGCGACTGAACCTGGAATAGACTTGCCGAAGGTATAAGACCAGCACGGCGATTAACACCACCACCCAGATGAGGAGTAGAATCATGATCTGAAACAACAAGAATCTTAAGTTAAATCGTTTCAGTTAAATCAAAATGTCCAATTTCTGGTTTATTAATTAATTAATTAATTTCTTTAACTATGTTTTGTTTGTAGTAGAAAACGAATTGGGTTATTGACAGGAAACCGAAGTAACGATATGTTAATACTGAATTGGACAAAAAATGTACTGATATTATTAACAATACACTTACACTACACACACCCACACACACTTACACTTTACTTGCATCATAATTTAAATATAAACAAAAATAGTTTGTAAACATGTTATCAACAAGGTAATATTATTTTTTACTCTATTCATAATCATCAAAAAAAATGTTTGTTTACCGAATAGTTCAACATGAATGCAAAGCGTATTCACATATCATTATGATAATTTAATCACATGTTTTGATGATACCCACTTGATATTAAGCATAGCTACTTATTTACTAAATCAAATGAATCAATTTAAAGCTAATCATTTATTTATTTACTAATTACTGAAGGTACATATTAAATACTCATGTCGTGTGCTAACAGTGGCTAGACGATTTTTTTCTACATTAATGAAAATGTAGAAAAAAAATGCTATTGTTTATTTCTTTAATACTTCAAGCACATAAATGTACAGAGGCCGACTTTATTGCTTTTGCCATAGTTAGTTGTTATCTTGCAGTAACATTTAGTAGGTATTTATTTCATTTAAGTCGGTCCACTCTCTCTACCAAAAGATTTTTCAACTGTTAAGTTAAGTTTTTCTTTCAATCCGGAAATTGAAATTCATAGGCCGTGTAACTTGACTGAAACCGCGGGCAGCCGGGCACAGCTTTGAGGCGGAACGCTTAGGTCGCGAGAATTACTCGCACTTGTCCGTATTTTTTAATATCCAGGATTAAAAGCAGCGTATGTCCTTCTCCAGATCAAGGCTACCTGTCTGTCAAAGAACATCATTCATTTCGTACCCAAAAGTTAAAGTGCCGGCCAGAAATAAAGGTACTATTTTCTTATGGGAAATAACATGTCATTTTTTACTATTACACGAACGTCTACAATTAACCCCCCGGCTGCTATTTGAGATTGAAAATGCCAAAAATCATATTTTTATAACAATCATTGTAAGCGTCAAATTTAAAAAAATACCAACTTTTAATTGAATATCATATCCCGAACATGTTTCAATTATGTACATACTTTAATTTTTGGGTATAAATTATCGACACTTGAATGGTGTCCTTTCATAAGTATCGGTTCAATGGATTAGGCGTGGAATGGTAACAGACGGATAGAGTTACTATCGCGTACCTAAATAGTATGGATTCTGATACTCGAGTAAAATAGTATGGATTACCGGTATTGTCGGATATCCGGCTTTTAGTATTACTGGAGTATGAAATAGGCCGCCACCATTCAAAGGCAATGAATCTATAAATTATAGACAGGTAAGTGTCTATAATTTATTCCGATTGATACTCTTCAATATTAGCAGTGGGGTCACGTTCTTTGAAATACTATGTTAATGCTAACAAGAGCAGTTAGAGTCATGACTATTGATGAGTGATGTTTTTGTGCAGGTATGATAATAGGTACCAGCATTTTTTACGGTGTGAATTCATTTTTTGTACACCCACAAGTAGTAACAAAAATAATTCATAGTTAGTTTAATCACAGAGGTCTGCAAAATTATAAACCACACATTTTTGTATCTACTTGATACCCATACCCAGGTCACGTGCGTAGTACTTGCGTTATTTACGTTACTGAGCGGACAATTTTTTCGAACATCTGAAGCAATGGATTAGCAATATACTTCAAAATGATTCAGATTGAGATTGATTGTGTGTTATGCAATTAGGGCGCTGATATATGAATGTAAACAAAGCAAAAGGAGTACGTAAGAATCATAGCAAGTGGCGTTCTGTTTGTGCCTAACCCCATGGTAAGAAAGTGTGAGTGTATAAAAACTGACAAAAATTAATGACATAACTTACTGTTTCGTCACAAGCACAACACTATTTTTTATACACACGGTTTAATCGTTACCAAAATACTGCGTAATTTTACAACTTAAAACAAGTTCCAAACGTGTTGCTCGGAACACGAGCGAAGTGTCTCTGAGCGTACCACAAAGGGTTCCGGTTAATATATGATGTCATGTTATCGCTAAATTACGCGTGTATTTTTGTATTTAAATATTTTAAAATAAATATAGTATATTATGTTATTCTACTAATAATTATTATAAACGTGAAAGTTTGTATGGATGGATGGATGGATGTTTGTACCTCTTTAACGCAAAAACTACGGAACGGATTTGAATGAAAGTTGGCACACAGATGGTTAACATATAGGATAGGTACTTTTTATCCCGATATTCCCACGGGATCGAAACTTATACGGGTGAAACCGCGGGGCGCAGCTAGTCATTGATAGTGGGAATACGCAAATAGATATCGGATTCAATCAGTCAATCAATTACATTAATTCGTTCTTATTTATTTTGTGACAATGTCTGAAAAAAGATTGTGAAATCTTAACATAATATATCTTGAGCCTAAATAGCTCCTTTATAAAACAGTTGCATTGTGAATGAATAATCTCTTGTAAACAAGAGGTAATCTTTATTTAACCTAAACAGCAATAGTGTCAAAGACCAACCGTCACCATCACAACTGTCACCTCTAAACTGATAACGACATAAACGTTAACTGATACACCTCTAACCCCGTTCAGCTATTTTTAAAGAAATATAAACTATATATTTTGTGCAAATAAGCTACCATCATTATGCAATTTTGTAAACATCAAACGTGTCCAGTTATATTATAATAAACAAATAATAATAATAATAACCCCACCGCCGTATCTCTACGTTGTCGTCGTGGTGGGGCTTGCGCGCTCCGAATTCTAGGCCTGTGCCGGAATAGTCCAACTTTTTATTTTTCCATATCCTGCAATAGTCCTACACCAACGGGGGGTTATCCTCGGGCGCACTTGCATAGTGCAAATCATTTCATTGAAAACGTCTAACGGGCCTCTGCGAGTTGGCTTCCGCCCCTCGTACGGCTTCCAACTTCCTTCCAAGGTCCGGGACTCGCCAGGGCGGCGGGATCGGCCAGGGCGGCGGGATCGTCCGAAAGGGTTACCGCTGCCCTGGAACAGAAAGGGCTAAGGAAGGAACACGGGTGGGTTTTAGTCAGTAAGAGTCTGACACTCCCTTCCGCTCCACCCAGAGAGGGAGAAAAAAAAAAGGTCCGGGACCCCAGGGTCCCGAGATATGTCAAAGACGAATAAAAAAATCGCCCGCCCTTCGGAGAAGTGGTGCAACCAACTCCCCAGCAGCACAGCTGTCTGTTCAATTAAAAAATACTTGATTGTATACAATACTAGATACCTATGTTCGGTAATTAACCTAGCAGAAGTTCGTTCATTATAATTAAAAGTAATTAGTTTTACAAACCCTTTTACGAACAAATCATATAAAAATAACATTAACATTCAATAACACTAATAACAGTAATTCGTTGAGTAGTTCTCGATAGACGGACATTGTTGCTGTTGTTGTGGACGCTAAAGATGACGCCAAAGGGTCAGCGCAGACCGAACTGCAAAATGCTCGCGCATGGTCGACCAAAATTTTTACTGCTCGAGCATGCAGGCGGCATGCTGAACTATGCGCGAGGCATCTCTGTTAAATATGGTCTGGGTTGCCCGGCGGGCGTGCTTGATCCGTTCCGTAGGTTGATAGTCATACGTCCGAACAGTTTTCTCGCTGCGGCAACACTGACTGACAGGCGTGAGCGGCGCGCGGCGGCGCGCCGCTGCTCGAGCGCGCTCGCGCATGTAGAATGCATACTCGAACATGCAGTCGGCTTGCTCGAGCATGGTCGAGCATCAAAGGAGACGGATACACTTTCATACAATTTTGGGCCTGGATGTAAAAAGATGAAATTGGTGTCAATTGATAGCTACTATATTAACAAACAATCACTGAAAATTTTGCAGATTTTGGCAATCTGGAAGCCGAGATAAAAGAGATTTAGGAAAAGTGAGGTTACGTGACAATCTGCAGTGTGATTCTGTAACCATCTCACCGTGAAAACTTAGGTGAAGTGACTGTGGAGTGAGCTGTCATTCCAAATAATGGTAAGGGATTGACACTATTGACAGCTCACTCTAAGCTCACTTCACCTAACTTTTCACGGTGAGATTTTTACAGAATCGATCGGCTGTACTTAACAGCCGATTTTTGAAGTGCGATTGTCATTTCTTACCCGACTGCCGAAGGAGGGTAATGGGTTTATCAGTATATGTATGTTTGGAGGTTCTTGAGATATCAGAAGGTTGAAGAAAATACTCGTTGATGTATGAATGTGGAAGATGTCTATTTAATAAAATAACGCAACTTATATACTATTTACAATAAATTACCTAACCAATAAAAACGTGTACATTAATTTAGTCCAGCATTTACACAAGGTGTAACAAATAAGATTAACGCATTTTTAACCAATCACACGACAGCGGACTGTTGTCAAATGGTTTCCGCACGGTGTCGCCTGTGTGTTCGTGAGCGCGGCGCGGCGTGCGCGCCGTAGGCATAAATATTGGTGCCTAGTAATCCGCGCTTCCTTTCCGAGGCGGCCACCATCGTGTGAAGATCTGCGTTACTGAACTTAACGAGCGAGGCGATAGAAGATAGGAAGACGCCGCGAACCGAAGTTGGACAATCCTGGTGTTCCTGGAGAACACGATGTCGGCGTGCGGCATCTGCAGTCCTGATACTCCTGTTTCTTTATCGGGTTGTCAAAACGTGGTGTCAGTTCTTCTCAGGACTGTTTGCTTCTGTGTTTCTTTATCAGATGTCTAAAACGTGGTGGTGTGCTATGATGATTGTTGTGGCTACAGTACTCCCCCTCAAGCGAAGCGTACCGGCAGCTTGACGACGCGGCCCGAGCGTGTTGTTTTGCTGATAGTGGGCTGTGGCGTCACGATGACCGTAGGTACTCGTGCTTGTTGCTTGGTTGGTGTGGTACTGGCCTTGGTTTGCTCGGTAATGGTAATGTTTCTTGGAGGTACGGTATTGGTAATGTTTCTTGGAGGTAAGGTATCGGTAATGTTTCCCGGAGGTACGGTATCGGTATACTCTGCTATGACGTATGCAGGCTTCAGTCGGTCGATCGAAATGTTAGCTTGACGATTCGGTAGCTGTATAGTATACGTCTTGTCTGTGCGGCTTATAACACGGTAGGGGCCTTCATACGGAGCTTGAAGTGGTTTCTTAACTGCATCAGTTCTAATAAACACGTGACTGCATTTGAGTAAATCTTGATGCACGAATACGCGCTTATTATTGCTGTGATGCTCTGTGACTGCTTGGGGTTTGTTTACTTGTATGATGTCACGCAGATTTTCGACGTAAGTATAATCCATTGTAGGTGTGTAGGTACTTGTAAAAAAATCCCCTGGTAGACGTAGATTGTACCCGTAGGTAAGTTCGGCGGCGCTCACGCCGGTGTCGGTGCGCAGTGCAGCTCGTAGACCAAGTAACACTGTAGGTAGCTCGTTGATCCATGTACTTGCGTCGGATAGTTTTGCGCGTAATGATGTTTTGAGCGAGCGATGCCACCGTTCGACCACTCCGTTGCTTTGAGGATGGTAAGGTGTGGTGCGATTTTTCTTGATTCCCATTTGCTTCATTAGATTTTGAAATAACTCGCTCTCGAACTGGCGACCTTGGTCGCTCGTTAGTGTGGTCGGGCATCCAAATCTTGCTATCCAATGTTGGTAGACGATATCGGCTATTCGAACAGCTGATATTTCATCGGTAGGGATTGCTTCGGGCCACTTTGTTAGTCGGTCGATCATTGTTACTAAGTAACGATGGCCTTGAGCTGTTGTAGGTAACGGGCCAACAATGTCGACGTGTACGTGTTGAAAGCGATCGCTTGGCGGGAAAGATGAGATGTTCGAGGATGTGTGACGTTGTATTTTGCTTTTCTGACACTGTATACAGGTTCGAGTCCAACGGCTGATGTCTGCGTTCATTGATGGCCAGAAGTATTTTTGTGTTGCAAGTTTGCGAGTCGTGCGCGTACCAGGATGACTGATGTTGTGCACGCTGTTAAAAACTTCTTGTCTGTGATCCTCTGGTATATATGGGCGTATATATGGTGTAGATGTTTCGCAGTATAACTCGACGTCTGTGTTTGGTATTATTATTTTCTTGAGATTGATGTTGTTTTCTTGCAGTAATTGTTCGATGTTGCTGTCTTTTTCTTGCGCGCTGGCTATGTCCTTGAAGTTTATCGCAGATGGGCATGAGATTGTTTCTATGCGGCTGAGTGTGTCGGCGACGATGTTTTGCTTACCGCTCACGTGACGTATGTCTGTGGTAAATTCGCTGATGAACAAAAGTTGCCTTGTTCGTCTCGGTGTTTCTGTATTCGATTGTGTTTTAGTCATTACGAATGTTAGCGGCTTGTGATCCGTAAATATGATGAGGTGGCGTCCTTCGAATGTTTTGCGGAAATGTTTAACTGCCATGTAGATTGCGAGTAGCTCTCGGTCGTAGGTGGAATACTTCTTTTGCGCGTCATTGAATTTCTTGGAATAATATCCGAGTGGTTGCCATGTTTCATTTACGTATTGTTGTAGGACGGCGCCAGCTGAGCTGTCGGATGCGTCGCAGAACAAAGCAAGTGTAGCTTGATGTGAAGGGTGAGCGAGTAAAGCTGCTTGTATGATGCTAGCTTTACATTGCTGGAACGCTTGAGTTGCTTCGTCGGTCCAAGTGATCTGAGTTTTGTCTCGCTTCTTTACATTGTGTAGGTATGAATTAAGTGGTGCCTGTAGTACTGCGGCGTTGGGGATATGATCGCGATAGAAGTTGATCATTCCGAGAAATCTTCTTAATTCTTCGATTGTAGTCGGCTGAGGGTAATCCGTGATTGCTTGGATTTTATGTTGCGGTGGCTTGATGCCTTCTTTTGCTACCGTGTAACCTAGGAACTGGACTTCTGGTTTGCCTAGGTTGCATTTGACGGGGTTGATGGTGATGCCATTGTCTTCTAGGCGCTTCAGTACGATTTGGAGGTGTTCTCTGTGTTGGTCTTCGTTTTCTGATGCCAATAACACATCATCGATGAATGGGAAGACAAAATCTAATCCTCGTAGTACTTCATGGATATAACGTTGAAACGTTTGTCCCGCGTTCTTCAAACCGGGGCACATACGTGGGCATTCAAATAATCCCATCGGGGTTATGATGGCCGTCTTCTGGATGTCTTCGTCTCTTACGCTCAGTTGTTGGTACGCACGGTTGAGATCTAATGTAGAGAAGATAGTTTTTCCAGATAATTGATGAGTGAAGTCCTTGATGCGTGGGACGGGGTAGCGATCTGGTATGGTGATTGAATTGAGTCGGCGATAGTCACCACAGACTCTAATGTCGCCATTCTTCTTAGGGACGATGTGTAGAGGTGATGACCATGGGCTTTTGCTAGGTCTGCATAGTCCTTGTTCGATCATATTTTCGAATTCTTTCTTCACTGTTTCGAAGAGATGCGGTGGTATCGGTCGGGCTCGGCTGTGTACTGGTGGTCCTGTTGTTTCGATAAAATGTTGCACGTGGATATCGGAGTTTAGTTGCATCGATGTCAATCTGGTTATGCCGGGGTACTGGGCTAATATGTCGTGGTATGACTGTGACATATCTATGCTGCGTACGGTGGGCACGCTTGATACTCGTACCGGGGCATTTACCTTCAAACTCGTCACACCATCGATTAATCTTCGGTTTTTCAAGTCGACGATGAGTTGGTGATGCTTGAGAAAATCGGCTCCAAGTATGGGTTTTGTGACGTCAGCTACGATGAATTTCCACAAGTACGGACGGCGTAAATTTAGATCGAGTGTTAATGTTTTCTCGCCATACGTAGCTATAGTTGTGTTGTTCGCTGCGTATAGCTGAAATGGTGATGGTATTGGTATTTGTCCCTTTTTCCTCGGTAACACGGATATGTTTGCTCCAGTGTCAACTAAGAAGGAGAGTTTCGAGGTTTTGTCTGTGATGTATAGGCGGTGGGACTTTTCTTGAACGCCGGTGTCCGCCATTGCCAACGTTCTGTCTAGTTTTCCGGGTTTTGTTTCTTGAACGAGCAAGGCGACGTACAACGCCTAGCTTGTTCTTTGAAACGGCGGTGGTAATAACAGAATGGAGATGGGGAAGCTTCTCGACTGCGTGGGCGTGATGTGCTGCGGTTACGAGATGAGTAACGACTGCGGCGATAATTGTTGTTGTTGTGGTATTGTTTTGTTCTTAACTCGGCAATCTCTAGCGATAACTTCCTTATTTCGGTGATAAGGTACTGCGTATCTGCCTGTGTTGCGGATGGTGCTGGTGGTGCTGGTGCGTGCACGGCTGCGACTTCTGTTGCTGCTGTCTGCTCCATTATTTTATCTGCGAGAAGCGCAAGTTCGTCGAGTGCTGTCTTTGTGCTGAACGTTTCGCTGACTGCGAGGACTGAGCGGACGTGTGATGGGAGGTGATTGGTCCACATAAGTCGCAGAGTGGATTCTGGAATCTTATCTGCGGCGAGGTTTCGCATGCGGCGGAGTAGTTGCGTCGGCTTTTGGTCTCCGAGTTCCATCTCGGACAGCAATTTTTGGAACTGGCGGCTGTCTGATTCCTCGTATGTGGTTATGAGCCTTTCTTTGATGGCCTTGTATTGGTCCGTCTCTGGTGGGTTGTACAGTAGGTCCGCAATCTGCTCAACGTCTTGTCGCTCGAGCTGTGCAATGACCATCTGTGCGAGTTGGCCCTGTCCTTTCTTGAGGTCGTTGGTAGCTGCTTCGAAGCTGATGAACCAGAGTCGTGGTCGATCGCGCCAGAAGGGTGGGACGCGCATGCTGAGAGATATACCGGCAGCTTCCGCCTTCGGGACTGGATTCGATGATGAGCTTGATTGTTCTTCCGTTTGGCAGGGATTCGACATCTTGAATTTTGATTCGGCGATATTGGCTGAGCTTCGGTTAAAATTTCTTCACTGTGTTCTAGGTTCGGGGTCACCACTTTGGAGGTTCTTGAGATATCAGAAGGTTGAAGAAAATACTCGTTGATGTATGAATGTGGAAGATGTCTATTTAATAAAATAACGCAACTTATATACTATTTACAATAAATTACCTAACCAATAAAAACGTGTACATTAATTTAGTCCAGCATTTACACAAGGTGTAACAAATAAGATTAACGCATTTTTAACCAATCACACGACAGCGGACTGTTGTCAAATGGTTTCCGCACGGTGTCGCCTGTGTGTTCGTGAGCGCGGCGCGGCGTGCGCGCCGTAGGCATAAATATTGGTGCCTAGTAATCCGCGCTTCCTTTCCGAGGCGGCCACCATCGTGTGAAGATCTGCGTTACTGAACTTAACGAGCGAGGCGATAGAAGATAGGAAGACGCCGCGAACCGAAGTTGGACAATCCTGGTGTTCCTGGAGAACACGATGTCGGCGTGCGGCATCTGCAGTCCTGATACTCCTGTTTCTTTATCGGGTTGTCAAAACGTGGTGTCAGTTCTTCTCAGGACTGTTTGCTTCTGTGTTTCTTTATCAGATGTCTAAAACGTGGTGGTGTGCTATGATGATTGTTGTGGCTACATATGTATATTTGTATGTATTTATGTTTGTTCCTCTGTAGCGTTCTAGAGACCAAACGCGTAAGCCGATTTTGGTGATTCTTACGTCAATCGATTCGTCTTATCCTTGCGAGTGTCACTGGCTAGATAAAAATTGAAAAAATGGCGGCTTTTGGGAGCCATAGGATTGTGGGGGGCCCATTTTTTTTTTTCTTCCAAACTGCTCGTGTGCGGTATCAAAATAAAGGGTTTTAAGAGGTCATTTAAAAATATATAAAACCAATATAAACCAGATGTATCCTTCGATTACACAGCATGATTTTCTTCTCGTTTACGTCTTTTTAGTTGGCCTAAGCCAACTAAAAAGACGTAAAAATAATTCATTCAAAAAATCAAAAACCCGACTGCTAACAGTCGGGTTTTTGATTTTTTGAATGAATTATTTTTTTATAATTTAGATAGGATGTTAAGTACTTAAATATATTTTGTAGAGTGGGAAGGAGATGGAAAAATGAAAATCGTTTTTTATTAATATTTTTTATTCATCTTCAATTATAACAAGAACGTCATCTAGATATTGTGCAGGTGGTACTATATTTTCTTGGTACCTAGCCCAACTAAGGTACCATATTATTGACATAACATGGGCTCAGCAGCCTACAGTCCGTTTGCCTACGATGCAGTTACAATAATATTTTAATATTGCTTCCCTACAGTCACGTTCCCTACGTCAGCAGCACGAACTTGTACTGGTGGCTGTATTTCTTCAATTTGGCTTGCTTGGGAAGAAGTTGATGGGCGAGAGGTCATATGGACAGCAGCTCTGTCTGCAGCCACCCAAGAAGTATGGCATATGCGACTGGTTACTTCTATCTGCAACAAACGATACATGATCATTTAAGTATTTAAAAAATCTATTTGAATTACAACCAAAGCATTTCTAAAACAATGTAAACTCAGCGTGTGATTCAACTTACAGCTTTAGGCATAATCCACTCTTGAATAACATTATAAATTCTCAATTCACGAGGTGAGCCAGTGTGAAGTAAATGGCTGACTCTAGACGCAAGAGAACGTCCACATCGGAGACAAACACTATGGTGGCCAAGATGTCTAGGTTCACCAAGAGGTGATCTTTGAGCCAAGTCCCAGCAAGCGTGGCAAACATGGTCACTGCTGTTTACCTGAAAGACGCAAAAAGTTTTTAATAACAGATAAGATGATTGCTTTTTAAAAAATCTACCTACTCAGGCAGAATGTACCCGGCTCACTATATTTTTGGTATAACAACTTTAATGTACAATACCTATGTTCTATGCGAATAAATGATTTGATTTGATTTACTCTGGCCGATAGTTACTTAGTTCAATGTAATGTATCTTTATGTGGCTTTTAAATGTTTACCTATCTATACTTTATTATTTTGATAGTGTAATGGCGAAGGAAAACATACATTTACTTATAACATTAAAGATTGCAAGCTAGCGTAGTAGACACTGGTGAGCTAATAAACAAGAAGTGAGAAGTATGTACTTACAAATTGTGGTGCACGCCATTGTCGAATCATTGCTAATATCATTTCGTCATCCAAAACGCGAAGACCTAGTGTATTACAGCGACTAGTCACTATGCCACAATTTACACAACGATCCATGATGTTAATCAATATCCAATCGGTAGGTCGTTCGTAGAATCCAAAATAACAAGTCCAAGTTCAACGCTTAAGCGGGGTTCTCCGTGTCCGGTATGGAAGCAAGGCAAGGGTCGTACAACAAGGAAGATCAGAAGTCCGTAGGAAAGCAGGGGTCGAGGAAATATCATTAAAAGTATGGGAGGAAACACTCAAAAAGTCAAAACGCACACGCCTACGATACGAACGAGTCGAGTGTCGATGTCATGTCATTCATGTCAAGTCAGAGTTACCACAGAGTACCACAGGTTAAAAATACAATAATCGATTAGTAAACGTGAATTGATATAACTTAATTAATAATTATGTAGATATTTAATTCGTTTAAACTCTCAATAGGTACTTTAATTCTAACAGATTTAATTATTTTAATTGAATTAATCATCTGGTGAAATTGAAATGAAAGTGAATTAAACTCTGTAACGTTAATCGATTATAATTGAATCGATATTCCAATTACTTCGGAACCCTAACTTAATTATTGGATTTCTCATTTTCCAGATTGTAAATTGAGTTGATTTTTCACATTTTGAAATAGAAAAATATAACCTTTTTTTTAAGCCATACCTCAACTTATTACAATCAGGCCCAGAAATCCCCGTCTCCTTTGGGCGTGTATTCAATTTTGCGAAGTATGATAATAATCATAAGGGGGTTTATTCATAAACGATGACTAAAGTTAAGTAACGTTTAAACGTCAAAAATGTATGGTTAAACAGTCGCTAATCACTGCTTAACTTTAAGCAACGTTTATGAATAAAGGGGAATATATTTATTTCAATAATCTCAGAAAATGCTCTGCTCTGCTCTGCTCTGCTCTTGGTGTGCGCTGACCCAAACACGTAGGTAGCCGAATTCTGCACCCTAATTACTAATATTAATCCATAAATATTGCTAATCCATTGTTTCATATTATGTTCGAAAAATGTGTCTGCTCAACAACGTAAATAACGCAATGAATGTTGTTGAACTGTCAAAATAAAAACCATTCCTACTGCTAATGTGCGTGTGTCACCCGTCTGACACGCTAAGAAGAAGATGGGACTAAAGGTGAATAGTCCTTCTGCCCTAATCATTCACATGATTTCTTGCTCTTTCTTTCTTTTTTTCTTCATCTTCTTCATCTTTCTTGGGAACTCATATCTTCGCGTGACTTATAATTTTTTGTCAGTTGATTTCAATTTGCTTGTTTTTGTAGCTCGCATCAAGTGGTTCAATGAACAGAAACTAAGGCTAGAAGACAAGGGGACATAATTTGTTCTAGAATCACACTAAATGATAAATGGACCAATTGTACCCAAAATAGACTTAAGTCACGTATCCTCTCTCGGCTATCTGCTCTGCTACTACTTAATTTACTTTTAGATAGAAGTTATTTCTGGCTAAGTCATAACATTCGCAATATCAATATCACTTTGTAGTCAAGAGCCTGATAAAAACTAACCTGTTAGATAGCTTAGTGACACAACGATTGACTGAAAATAAAGGTGCGGTAAGAAAACTTTAAGTCCGGAAAAGAACCTGAGTTACAGACGAGACAGAGTTATAGAGTGGCAATGAGCTGGTCATGTTTGTCGATGGACCGATGGCCGGTGTAGCAGACGAGTCCTGGAATAGAGACCGCGTATCGGCAGGCGTAGTGTAGGATACCCCCCAGCTAGATGGTCGAACGACCATAAAAAGGTGGCTGAGACAACACTTTGTCCTCCGCCTTCCGCATACAGCATATGCGGAAGGCGGAGGACAAAGTGTTGTGGTGCAGCCCGGGAAAGCCCTATGTCCACCAATGGACTATGATATGCTGAATTTATTGAAGATTGAAGAAAACTTCATGAGTGTAACTCTACCTAAAAGAATCAGAATGACCATTCAACAGCCAAGCTTTTGGGTACCTACTTTTCTGTTGACACCAATGCGGACGAAGATTTTGATGCTCTATGACTCCTCCCTGTTTTATACATGTACAATTTTAGTATTTCAAGTTTTAAGATGATATATATAATATATTATATTTTTTGTGTACTAATAAACCAAAGAATATCAGAATTTAGCGTAAGTTTTATTTCGATGCTGATTGTTTGTTTGATTGCTGATCTTAGGATAAACCCTTCGAGTGATGGTTGTTGTGTACAGATATATGCTATATCTCCAGCCGACACGGTCCTTGAAAGTGACAAACTCAGAACAAAGGGATTTTTTAATGAGGATCTCCAACATAAGACGTCCACAATACATAAATAATCGTTGGCAACATCGGGTATTAAGGAGTCACTCCATGTAAAATACTCGTATTCAGCTGCATCCAGTTAAACCGGAAGCCAACCCCAACATAGTTGGGAAAAGGTTAGGCAGATGATGATGGTGATGATGATCAAGAATCATCACCACCATCCTTCACTTTTGTATGATGATAAACTAAACACAATATTAATAGGTATTGGTATTTTTATTTCATATAACCATCTTTATTAAAATTGCACCAGTCGGCACATACCTAATCACGTCATAAAAATTACACATAAATATCCAACTTTCCGTTTTCCTCAATCTCCGTACAGTTTGTTTACTGGCGCCACATTGCACAATGAATAATATTACATAATATTATTTGTTGTGAAAAAAAAATCAGTTTCCTCCAAAACCTTATTTTGTGCTTCTACTATTTTGGTTTTCTTGATTTATAAATATACTTAAATAATTTTGAAGTTTGTATCACTATTGCAATTCACTTGCATCATTTACCTGTGAACCTGTTTCCAATGAGGCTGAATCATTCGCACGAAAATGAGTCTAATGCTTAAATAATAAAGTTGAAATTAAGTTTTCAATAAATGGAGTGCTATGTTAACGATCAACAGCGATCAAGGAGAAAGAAAGAAAGATAATTACACTAATGGGCATTGACCACTGTCAATGCGCATTAGTGTAATTATTACCTTTCGTTTCAGATTGTTGGAGCTATGGACTTATCGAAACGTAGCTCCCCTTATCTAGAGTCAGTGTGACTCTAGATAAGGCCTCATTACATTACATCAATAATAATATATATCTTGGTTTCGAACGTAAGTACCCACTTACGTTTATAGCCCTGTCATTACTACCCTCGTCAGCATGACTTGTTTTATTTATTATTGATGTAATGTAATGAGGCCTTATCTAGAGTCATTGCACTGGGTGTGCAATGAGGAATTGAGAAGTGCTTTGGAAGGTGCGATTCAGGAATATCGGTTCATGTCACCTGAACTTAGGCCACGCTTACCTTGTTTGCTCAAGCATAACAAAAAAAAATTGTTGGAAAGACTACCAAAGGGGTAAACTCCTTAAATAAATAATTCACATTCGTTATTATTTCTACTTTCTTGCTCTGAACCTGAGCCAATGACCTCCTTGTAGTCTGATGTTAAAGGTCTCTTTGTCAAGTTTGGCAGGTATGCACGTCTTCTCACAAGGGGAGATCTCCATATGCTGGAGTATCTGGTACGCCATCACCTTCATCTCGCAGAGAGCGAATCTTGACCCTGAAAAATAATGATCATGATTAGTAGGTATACGTCAATTATGCACTGACGTGCGGGAACAATTATCATCACTATCACGATGTAATGGACCATCGAGTTCGATCAAATCAATCTGCCTAGCCTTTTCCCATTTCTCCCGGGGTTGTCTTCCAGTTTTACCGAATGCAGCTGAATACCAGTGATTTACTTGGAGCGACTGCCTATTTGACCTCCACCATCCAGCAACTGAGTAACACCTTGGCAAGACTGATTGTCAGATTGTCGGGCTTCTTACTACCCATAATGACTGTCATAGATCTACGAATGATATCGGTTTAACGTGCTTTCCGAGACACGGAGTCCAACAAGTCTGCCTGTTGTCAGTAAGGTGTTTTAAAAGTTGATACTCAATCAAATGTTACGTCACTTTAATAAAAGTTACATCTTTCATGAACACCAGAGGGGCAATTCTCGTAATTTTAAGAACGTTCACAGTCTGATCTCCAACATCGTCTTCGAAATCTTATTTATTTTATAGGAAAGTGACCGGTCCAGAGTAATACCAACGTCTTTCGGGTGAACACTGTGAGTAATTGGTACCTAATGCCAAGCCCTGCCATGAGATGTCCAGTCTATACCCGCCTGTGTGTTACTGAGGTGGAGGAC
This sequence comes from Apamea crenata, assembly GCA_949629185.1. Lineage (NCBI taxonomy): Eukaryota > Metazoa > Arthropoda > Insecta > Lepidoptera > Noctuidae > Apamea > Apamea crenata. Next base: position 19,225,199 of record OX451361.1, read on the forward strand.
ACATGATTGCGTTTTTGAGTTATTCGCATTGTTTTCAGCTTAATAGTGGCTGTGAACAATGACCGGAGTTCGCGCAGCTGAATTTTGGGCCAAAGATGTTTTAACTTTTTGCCATCTATACACCAAGAAGAAGAAGTCTTCTTTATTCGATTTATAATTATTATAATAAACAGTGACTGGTGGACTCACCGATACAGTTTCTAGGTCCAACACCGAAGGGCATGTAAACGAACGACTGGATATTATGCTTGTTTTCTTCAGAGAAGCGCTCTGGGTCGAATTTATCAGGGTTGGGGAAGAACTGCGGGTCACGGTGGAAACAAAACATTGGTACCATGATACTTGTACCTTTGCGGATCTGCAAAAATTAAGTAAGATTAATACTCTGTAGTTTAAAGATTTAATAATTGTTTACTTTTTTTTAAATATAATATAATTATAAATAAGTATAATTGTTGACCTACAATAAAATCTTTTTCAGCTTTGTCGTTTGGTTTTCCTAGATTGTAATCTTTAGTGCAAACCCTGTCCAAAGCAATACCAGGCGGCCACAGTCGTAAAAGCTCTGCAAAACAAAAACATTGGCTATAAATTAGATGAACATATTTTTACAAAGCACTTTTTAATTTGAAACACATCAAAATCTTACCAGATACAACCATATCCATATATGGCATATTCTGAATAGAGTTAAAGTCAAACTTGCCGCCGTTCTTAGCGTCAGTCTCCTTGATCTCTTGTGCCAGTCGCTCCTGGACGTCAGGGTGTAGCGCCAGTTCGTAGAGCAGGAACGACATGCCTGATGAGACCATTTCGAAGCCAGCAATGAAGAAGAGCACCGCTTGAGCGATGAGGTCGTCGTCAGTCCACACTGAGAGCAAAATGTAGTTGTGATTAGAAAAAGCAAGCTCCGGTATCAACGGGTATAAATCGGCTTCTTTGCTGCAGCGTCTGCGGGGTGCTAAAAATAGCATTCTGAAAGTCATAGCTGCTCGATTTGACTGCCCCATTCAAAAACACCGGGTGAGGGTAGTGAATCGTTTTGTATAATAGTCTACTTATGGATAAGTTCTAACAATACTAACATAATTGTAAGCTAATATTGTTGCTAATTATATACTAACAAGATATGGATTTTAATTATCAAAAATAAATTATTCAATCCTAATCTATATATCGTCTCTTCTCTGTACGTTCTAGATTGCCTAAGGACTATATCCTCTTCTTCACAGCTAATGTCACTAGAACTGGACATTTTTATGGTTAAAAAGTTATACAAATGAAAATGTAATACTAGTAATAAATACCCTCTGCGTCACACTTCGTGAATTGTATAGACTTGTAACTACAATTCTATAAATATATAGAGTAATCACTATGATTTACCGTATTACAATACTTATTGTAATACAGTATGGTTGTCTCATATTCATGAATAAAGATTATTATTATTAATAACTCCTTTATTTCAATGTAAACATATAAATTATATTTTTAAATATTGGAATATAAAAAGTATACACACACATAAGCACACAGTAGTACATTTAAAATATAAAAAATACCGCCGCGCCGGTATCGGGAACAGGGTCCAAGCTACCGGCGCGGCGGCGCACAGGTACATATTAACCTTTTGAACCTTGTGGTGACTAGTCAGCCTGGCCTATTTTTGTAGCAATCGGCCTTTTCCTTTCCTTTCCAATGCCATTACAAAATACACACCTCTGTTAATTTTGTTCATTCCCACAGAAGATTCGTCAACTGTCGCGAATCCAGCAGTTTCATCAGTAGACTTATTGTCTTCATGGGTCAGTTTACCTGGAATCACATTTCAATTTATTAAATTTTATTAAATTTACAAAAAAAAATTCTACGTCGCCCACGTCGTGTTCTTGTACTAATCTTACCAAAACACTCAGCGTTAAATAATAATATCTAGGTGTACAAATAGATAGTGAACTAAAATGGGAAAAACAAATTGATGCTATCACTAACAGAACCCTCCGTCTCTTGCATATCTTTAAGTCCTTGAGGGATTCAGCTAATCTCGACACTGTAAAAATGGTATACTTTGGATTGTGTCAATCGGTACTAGGATATTGCATTACGGTTTGGGGAGGGGCGAATAAAACATTTCTTCTCAAACTTGAGAGAGCACAGAGAGCTATACTTAAAGTTATGACCAGAAAACCATACAGATATCCAACAACTCAGCTGTATTCCGATTGTAAAGCTCTCACTGTACGTCAACTCTTTGTGCTCTACTCAGTCCTTAAGAAACATTCATCCCAACCCCCTTCCAACCCGAAAAAGCGTACCTTTATCCCTCCAAGTACTCCCCATAGAACAGCCTTTGCCAAACATCAATTTTTTATTCTGAGCTCTCTCATCTATAGAAAAATTCATAAACTCCTAAACATACTATTGATTTGACAAAATGGGAAATTAAACACAAAGTTACAGAGTGGCTACTTCAACAAGACTATGATCACACAGAATCCATTTTAACCTAACACATCCACACTCACGCATACACGCACACACGTGCATACACACACACACACACACACCCCTACATACACACATACACATTACACATACACACTCACTAGATTTAAGTTTATTATCTAATCTTATTCAATTTTACTTAACATTACCATTTTCTGATTAATTGTTTAATTGTGGGTAGATCGACAGTCTTCACTTAATACCTAATATAAAAACATAACCTTATGGCCGTCCACTGTCTCTTAAGATACAGGTATACCCTAGTTTAAGAGACAGGGTAACGTTAATTGTCAACAGATGTACCGTCAACATGTTCTACCAAATATTGTAGTAACACACCTTGTATACCTTGCTAGTTACTAGTATATGTTTTGTTTTTTCTCACCATCTGTTCTTTTTTATCAATAAACAATTATTATTATTATTAATTTTAGTTTGTTTGGATATAATGTTGTATTTTTTGTTTCATGTCGTGTCATATAATTTATTTGGTTTCGATAATCTAATTTACAAATCTAGCAGTCTTAAAATAATAATAATATGTACAAGTATATAAAAAGGAGGGGAAATAATGAAAGGGCATCAAAAAATTCGTCCGCATCGCTGTCAATAGGAAACGTGCTCAAAAGGCTGGCAGCATTGCCACGTTGTATGGCAATGCTGACTCTTCGGCCAAAAAATAGGCCAGCCCTCTGGTCACGTGAAAAATCGACCAACCGCTTGGCGGTGTCTCGAAATACTAAGAAGTGTGTTTCAACCCCAAATGGCTTGAACATATAAGTTCCAAAGAGATTGGAGTGTTTGCGCGGTTTGAGGTTTTCCGCACCTGCAGCAGCCGTCCCAGCACAGCCCACCGTGCTCGGAGGATATGTAGGATGGCGCAAAGGTGTCGGCACACATTGCATCCCACACCAAAGGCCTACCTACCTTCCATGGCATTATGGTCATTCCGTCTGGTCTCTTCCCATCGTCGCGTGCCAAGCCATTGGGTTCTAAAACAGCTGGCACCCCGGCGGTGACAAGAACACGACGGATGATATCATTGATGCTGGCATGCTGTGCTATCCGACCTGCGATTTTACCGCAGGATAAGCCATGGTGTCCGAGGCAGTCATCACCTTCACTGCATTGGCAGCGATGCGGAGCCACACAAGAGGCGCCCAGACGCAAACAAGTAGCGAGCCGGAAGGTGGTGTCACCCAGCAAAGTGCCTATGTTGGGTGACGGTAGCGCCTGAAGCCAGAGGCCCGACTCCTACTCACCCACAGCCAGTAGGCGGGCACGCTCAGCTGTATTGGTGGACGTATTAATAAGATTATTCCGTACCAGCATGCAGAGCGGCTTATTGGGTTCACGGGCCGATCTGTATCCGGGCAAGCCATTTTCCAGGCGTTCACCGCGTGGGCCAAGCACGGCACTTCAGAGTCAACCAGGGACGGGGCTAAAACCATCCCGGTCAACTTTTCGGTGCTGTGGACAAAGGACAGGAACGCCGGTAAGCTAAGACTGGTAATTTTACGGACGTCGAGGCCAACAAAACGGATGGAAAGTGTGGCTTGCACCCACGCTCAGTCGTCCAAGGCCACATTTAGAATGGATGTTAGTGTGCTGCGAATAATTTGGTCAATTTTGTCCCAGAGTTGTAGCTGCTTCCATAAATGTTCCATGATGTTGGATTGATGACACTTGTGTCAATAACCTTAGCTACGCAGACGATATTATGGTGCTGCTGGGCCCAAGTGCCAGCGCAATACGGGAACTTTTAGACTGCTGTACCAAATACGCTGCAAGACATGGTCTGGTGTACAACTCTAAAAAGAGTGTCGTCTACATGATCTTTAAGGCCGTCGGCAAAAATTATCTCTTGAGTCAGTCATTATACTCAATGGACAGGTATGACACAATTTAATTACTTAGGACACTGTGTCGGGAACGCAGAGCTCTCGCTGTGAGAGCTAATATGTTGGCCCGCAGGTTTGCTCGTTGTAGTAGAGAGGTAAAACTAACCTTGTTTAAAGCGTATTGCCAAACTTTCTACACGAGTAGCCTGTGGGTCAGTTGGATAAGCTGCGAGTCCAGTACAATAACAGCTTCAGGATGATTTTGGGTTTGCCGCGTTTCTGTAGTGCCTCGGGCATGTTCGCACAGGCTCACACCCATGACTTTTATGCCATGATAAGACTAAAGACAGCCTCACTTTTGCATAGGGCGCGGTCGGGCTCAAATGGCATTCTGAGGATGTTAACAAATAAACTTGATTCGCTGTTTCTGCAACACTTAATGCGAATACTGGTGAGGCAAGAATAAAGTTTAGGTTTTTATTTTTTATTATTTTATTCTTTGTGTGTTTTACTAACGCAGTTTATAAGTGTTTTTGTAACCAACCCATGGACCGATGATGTCTAATAAATGAATTATATTATTATTATAAAGGGGAAGAGCGTAGAAAATAGATAAAATTTGGGCCAAAACAACAGTATCTAATCAAGGTGAATGCCGAATGTAAATTAATTTTGGAGAGTCAAAATTGGGGAAACTAGGTGGTCCAGAGAGCTTTTTTCTAAAATTTTGATTTGTGGGGGCTATTTCATTAAATTTTTCTATGGTCAATTTTATTGTCTGTCGGTAATAATAATAATAATTCGATAATCTTAATATATATAAATCTTCTGTACGTGCGCATGTCACTGAACTCCTCTTAAACGGCTGGTCCGATTGTGATGAAATTTTTTGTGTGTTTGAGTGGGTCCCTGGATGGTTCAGACTCACAATTGGACCGGTAGGTGGCCGGTGTGATCGAGTTCTAAGACACAGGATAACGTCTGTCGATCGGCTAGTATATAAAGATTAACTGTAACAAGATTTTTATTTAAAATTTTGAGTTCTTGTTATTCTGAGATTCAATCACTTTTTAAATTGGCATGTACCTTTCTTAGCTTCCATAAGCAAATGAATCATATCGGGTCTGATGATATTCTGCATCTTGCGATCAGCCATAGTTTCCAGAACTAACTTTCTGAAGAATCTCGTCGCGTCCTCCGACAGGAAATCCAACTTGAGAGCCTGTAAATTAAAATACAATATATGAGCGTTATTTTAGTCTCCACATTTTAAATAGTTTTGCTAAACGAGTTTTTATAATGAGTATTTTCGGATTTTATATTTCCCGTTTTTATCTCTAGACCTATAAAAACTCTTCATTTATCATTACTTTTTGATCAAGTGGACTAATGTACGAGATGAATGATGCATACTAATATTATTATTATTATTTATTACCGAACACAGGTACCTAGTATTGTATACAATCAAGTATTTTCTTTTTAATTGAACAGACAGCTGTGCTGCTGGGGAGTTTGTTGCGCCACTTCTTCTTCCCAGCGATAGCACTAGGAAGTGGTGAAGGGCGGGCGTTTTTGGGGGACTGTCTTTTGTAATTTTGACGTTCAAAAAGTGCTGATTCTCAGCCTAATTTGAATAAATGACTTTTGATTTTGATTTTAAATACTTTGACTGTGGTTCTCGCTACATAAAGGAGGTATTCATTACAAATTTTTGGTAAGTAAACATTCTTCAAAATAAAATTGATAATTACATTTTCAGATGGAGCTGATCAATATAATTACGACGAGGACTTACCTTAGCTACTTTCGGCGCGTTACCAATAATGAAGAACAGAAGCATCTCACGGAAATTGAAGGTGGATGACTTTTTGCCCATGGCGTAGAACTCGTTGTCCACGTCGTTATGAGAATCAACCTTCATTCCGAAGGCGCAGGAGGCTATGACGTCGTTGGCGTAGCGAGTGGTTAGGTCCTTGCACTCTAAGTCTATGTAGCCAGCTGTCATTAATCTTTGAGTTATTGAAGCACCGTAATCACATCATAGTAGACTTTCATATTGGTTCAAGATGCATTCTTTAATAGTTATAACAACCCTACTGTTTTCACTATAGTTTAAAAAAGAACTCATCGAGCAACCAATAGACAGATCCCAAAAAAAACTTACATTTGGATTCTTTGATCTTTTTCTGAAGCGAACTTATCATCTGATCGCCAACCTCCACCATGAAAGGCACCATCACACGCATCTTGGAACTTGTGAACGCTGGACTCAATGTGGAACGCATGTCTTTCCATTCTTGACCTGTGGACGATTATAAATGTAGTACTCTAAATGAACCCGAAATATGACTATGTCCCCTAGTAATAATATTTAGTCCTAAAAGATTATGTCGAATTATTTATAACTAGCTGCGCCCCGCGGTTTCACCCGCATAAGTTTCGATCCCGTGGGAATATCGGGATAGAAAGTATCCTATGTGTTAATCCTGGTTATAAAGTATCTGTGTGCCAAATTTCATCCTAATCCGTTCAGCAGTTTTTGCGTGAAAGAGTAACAAACATCCATACATCCATACAAACTTTCGCGTTTATAATATTAGTAGGATAAAACCTGAGGTAATTTTATATTGATTCGGTATCATCGGTCTGAAGCACTTGCTTATTATCTTTGGCGCATGGCGAAGTAATAGAATCTTTTCATTTAGCATCAAATGCTAATGAATTGATAGCTAATGTGGCGACATCTAGAACGCCACAAGCGAACTATGCATCACACTGACGTTACGCAAAATCCTGCATCGCGCAAGCAGAGTTACATACTATAACAGTTCCTCATACCCCTATAATACATGCTTAGAAATCCGTATTTTTTACACAAATTGTGTTCGTACCTTTTAGAGAGTGTAAGTTTTTAGAGAAGAACGATTCACTGGTGCTAAACATGGAGCGGTGATCAAGGAAGTGCTCAAAGTCTTTGACAGTGATCTTCTTCACTAGTTCGATGTCACGGATCACTACCATCTCATTGGTGAATTCAAATCTTCCCACGAATCTGATGAACACAATATTTTGAAACAAACCCGATGGGTTATAAGAAGCTTTCCTACATGATGTGGTATAAAAAAGTTAATAATCAATTTACTAAACTAAGTAACCATAACTCCTTACTTTTCTTCAGGAAAACTGTTGTACAGCCTCGTCATATGTTTAGTGAAGTGGTCCATACGAAACAGGATCCTAAACATGTTGCCCAACAATGGGACGGGTTTAAAATGCTTGATGCCATAGCGACTGAACCTGGAGTAGAATTGCCGTACGTATAAGACCAGTACGGCGAGTAGCACCGCCACCCACACTAGCAGTAGTATCATGATCTGAAACAACAAGAATCAAAGGTTCTGTAGCAGCAATACCTACGTCACATGTTCGGCGCGTGCGGCCACTACCGCGGTCCGCGTGCGCCGGCGCCGCTAGACTAAGCCATGCGCGGCTGGCACTCATATTTATAACCTCAGAGCATTTGGCTCGGCTACGCCGCTCGCAACAATATTCAACGAATGTTCTAACTTAGTAATAAGCACTGTGATTGGTCAATTAAATTATCCTTTCATGTCTGTGTAGTTACTACTTGCGACCCCTATAAATAGAACCTAAACAGAGCAAATAAAGACTGTATGCTTATGCTACATCAAGCTAGTGTTCTTATTTCTCCTGACCTAACACTACAGTGGTGACCCCGACAAAGGAAAAAGCAACATAATAATAATAATAAGGCCCGACTGACGGTGACAAAAATTTTACTCCGTATATTTTCTAAATTTTTTCAAATATTAATAAATTAAGAAATAATGTTTTAATATGTACTCTATACCATTTTTAGGGTTCCGTAGTCAAAAAGGAACCATTATAGTTTCGCCATGTTTTTTCGTCTGTCTGTCTGTCCGCGGTTTAGCTTAAAAACTATTGGTACTAGAAAGTTGTAATTTGGCATGAGTATATACGTTAATAACGCCGAAAAAGTGGTGAAATAAAATTTTGACAAAAACAATTATTTAGGGTACCTCCCCTACATGTAAAGTGGGGATGATATTTTTTTTTATCGTCCTTCCCATATTGTGGGATATCATTGGATAGGTTTTTTAAAAATATTAGGCATTTGGGAAGACCGCTTTTTGATTAAGTAAACCGTTCGTGACTTATCAAGCTTTAATTAAAGTACCAATTTTCGTTAGAATCAAGTGTGTCCCCCCCCCTCTACCAACTAAACAGTTGTAGTTAGAAATTCAAATGTCACGGCAGTAATACCTATAAATAACGAAGTTTAAAGGAAAACTATCACACTGAAGTAGGCTTTACAAGTTTACGAGTAATAATCGACCAATTGTATTTGACTCGAAAATTTCGAACAACTCCATAGAATTCCTTAATTTTATTTTTTTGTGACGAGTGAGTAAAGTAGCTCTGTGTCCTGTATTTAAATTCAAAACACTGGCTATGACAAGCCTTATCCAAATCTCAAAAACAAAAATTAAAACTTTCCGTGCAAAATTGTCGGATCAGGTGAGGATTTGTATAGGAAGTCAAATTCACTTGGCTGTTATAAAAACTACGGAACCCTACACTGCGCGTGGCCCGACACGCACTTGACCGGTTTTTTGAAGACCAATATTAGCATCATAACATTTACATTGGTACTATACCAGGATGCATGAAAATAAAATACGCAGATGACACAGAGATGTTGACACGAAGTCGGGCACGACAACTTCAAACCACACACCCAACACCTTCGGATTCGTCGCTCAGCTCCGCCTCGCAGCTGCCGGAACCTGCTCCAGACGTGAGTCCAGTGACACCGGCCGCTGCAGTTGCGTCGAGCTCGAGCGACGAATACTTTTCGCCGCCGACGACACCAACACGAAAGAGTCCGACCACCGGCCAGCTTAGGACTCCGAGGCCCACCGGCATCTGATAGGGTCCCCGCTACCGGTGGAAGTGTGCAGCGCATGAGATGGATACAAACTGTCAATAAAAATGTCATGCGCGCATACTTTGGGGCTACAGACGGGGGAAGTAACTTGACTGCGTACCGTGGTCGGACGCTCTCTCTGTTTCAGGTGCTTGAGCCAGCTGTCAACGTGTCGGCATTGGTCGCAGTGCAACTGCAAAATTCACCCAGTTTTTCATCGCGATCCAACCGCGTTGATAATGAGGCTATATCCGTGAGTTCCCAGTGCAATGTAAGATTGAGGAGCGTTTTGGAGGATGCTTTCCGTGAGTACCGATCTATTCCGCCTGGACTCAGACCACGTTTACCTCGTTTGCCCATGCACAAGAAAAAGAGGCGCTGGTGTGTGCTCTAGACTCGCAGCTGTCGAATTGCTTTAACGACAGCAAAGACCTGACCGATACCCATTCAATCTTGTACTGTGCAGCTGTTGCGGCATGTCGTGTAGCTCATGTCAAATTCCCGACCAGTGACAGAGCCACACGACCAAAACTAGCTGTACCAGCTTGGCAGTGCAGGATTGAACTTCGTATTGGGGAGGCTAGAGCACTCATCAGCAAGCTAATCTGCTTCAGGGAGGGCAATACTCGCCCTACCTAGAGTGATGCGCTTTGTGAGGCGGACATTCTCGGGAACTGATATTAGTTCTCAAGATTATTTTTCCGGCGTCACAGAGCGTATCGACTTGAGATCTGTACATGGGCAAATCGTATTCGTCGGTACAGGCGGAGAGTGGAGCGGTACACTCAGAATCGCACATTCCAGAGCGATGAAAGGTGGGTTTACAGGGATTGGGAGCAACCGGATCAAGATGTGACTGACACACACCTACCAGATGATGACGCCATGTGTTCGTTCTGGTGAAACATCTGGTCGGTGCCTCTCAGTCACACTGAAGGTAATTGGACTGGGAAGATCGAGCGAGCGTGCGAACTAATACCAGAAATGGGGGCACTTATCATCAGCCCCCAAGATATTGCTCGTGCAGTTCGTCCGTTGCCTAGCTGGAAAGCTCCAGGGCCGGACGGACTGCACAACTTTTGGATAAAGTGGTTCCAAACGTCGCACGCCCCCTTGGCATACCAGTTCCAGTTAGCATTAGAGTCTGGGTCGCTGCCCCAGTTCCTAACAACAGGAATAACCCACCTGCTCCATAAATCAGGTAGTACCGCGAATCCCAAAAATTATAGACCGGTCACTTGTCTACCGACGGTCTATAAAGTTCTTACATCCATCTTGAGAGCTAAAATTAATAAACATGTAGACCAACTCCATCATGTCTGTCTCTCAAAATGGATGTAAGAACCGGTCCCGCGGTACTAAGGAGATACTTCACATTGATATGGCCATTAGCCAACAGGTTCGTCGTTCCCGAAAGGATCTGTCGACATGTTGGATAGATTATAAGAAGGCCTATGACTCGGTGCCACAAGTAGTAATTAATAAGATCTCAAAATACCAATACTTAGTATTTAATGAAACAGTAACAATTAGTGACTTGATTATTGAAAACTGATAAACATTTTGCTAGAAGAACTTAATTTGAAAAAATAATAATAATATTATTAATATTTGTTTTCCGTTATATTAAATAAATGATTACAACAAAATTAAAATACTGTGTTTCCATTTCATGTCCTAATTAATGCAGAATAATGGGTAAAATGCACCAAATTTCAGTATTTTAAGGAATTTTATACTTGATCACGTGAGTGTCGGTTTCAGCCGAAACTGAAGTCCCGGCCGAATATTCGGTTTCGGCCGAAAAACCAGCTTCGGTCGGACTCGAAATTCAAACATAGAAACAGCATCAGCAATACGATTATATGAATTGTCTGTCAGTACAATTAATTTATCGTACGCACCGAACTAAGTAGTTTATTAGTGTGGTTTAATGATCGTTCACGTAGCTTCTGCCTCTCCAGTATCTTTATCATCCACTAGATAGCTTCTATGTCAGAAATACTTATCCATATTAATCTCACGACTGAATGTAACAAACAATTCCAGACCAATTTACTCTTATTATCTAGTTTTTTTAAGTACAGACGTGTGTTATGTCTTTGTCAGTGCCAAGGCTAGCCGCTCGTCTCTGGACATAGTCCATTCATTAACAACATTAACGTAATGGATTAGGCATTGGTCAGTAGTTGTCTCAATTGCTGGTATTTTTAAGGATGATGACGATGACTGGATTTTGTGAAAGATGACTACTGAGGGGCAATTCTCGTAATTTTAAGAACGTTCACAGTCTGATCTCAGTCTCAATCTGCCAAACATATGTCTAATTTCAATACATTTTGACAATATAATAATAATAATAAAGATCTTGATTTCCAACTTACAATTCATAATGTCACCGATGACATAACAATATTTATACAAGTTTTAGTTTTAAGAATTGTACTTGATACAGACATACACTACTGACACCCAAGCTAAGATTGAACTTGTATTATGAGTGTCAGGGCTCTCTAAGTTCACTGGGATAGTAAATACAAAAAAAAGGGGTTTGGTACACGTCAAACAGGAAACAAAGACTAAGGTGTAAAAAAAAGTGTACAACCAAATAATTTGTTTTTTTTTTTTTAAAGTATACAACAAAATAATAATTAATTTAAAAAGGCAAATCATAATTATGTGTAATTTTTGTTTTGTGTGTTTAAGTTTTGTGGGTGTGGGTGTGTGTGTGTGTGGGGGGGGGGGGGGGGTGTGCGTGCGTGTATTGAGGATAATTATGTGGGATGGAGGAGAGTTTGGGAAGGGGGGTGGGTAATAAGGTCACGTATTGAGAATTTGTTCGACATCATCATAACAAAGAGTGTTTATCCATTTTGTGACTAGAGCTTTGCAGTCAAATTTATTATATTCATAAATGTTGCACTGTTCGTTGACAAAGTTGTATATACGACTGCCAAGTACCACGTAGTGTCGCCGTGCAAGCTGACAAGTTTCTTACATTTGTTTGTCGCCGAGATGAGACTGCGACTAGATTTTGATCATTTTAAATTACGAGAATTGGCCTTCAGATATAATGGCTAATAGATATTTATGGTAAAAGAAGACATGCTGTGCCCATAAATTAATGGGGTTGTAGACATGTGAACGAATAAACGCTATGTTTCTTCACAATTAAAAAATACTTGCTTCAATTAAGGTAGCTAGCGAAACTCCGTAGACATGATGGGTAGCGATATCTAAAAACAATAAAACGGGATCAACGGCCGCGGGGAGTGTCGTTACTTGAAGTATGAGGACAATTTTTTATTGTTTTTTTACATGTCGATACGCGTCACTTCTGTCAAGTGTACTTAAAAAACACAGATTTTTACAAATTCACGTATTTTTAAGAATGTTCGTTCATTTTCGGAATGTTCGTTCAAATCTCAGTCTCAATCTATCTAAAATTACCTGTAATTTTCCTAAATTTTTTAAATTGATCGCCGTTGAGATGAGATTGCGACTAGATTTTGAACGTTATCAATTACGGAAATTGGCCTTCTCATATTAAAAAATTCCGCAAAATTACCAGTATTAGCTTACCGGCGTTCCTGTCCTCTGTCCACAGCGAAAAGTTGACCGGGAAAATCTTAGCCCCTTGCCTGGTTGACTCTGAAGTGCCTTGCTTGACCGACGCGGTGAACGCCTGGAAAGTGGCTTGCCCGGCCCATAAACCCATCGTCCCAGAGACAGTGGGATGAGCCGCTCTGCAGGTTGGTACGGAATAATCTTATCAATACGTCTACCAATTCTGCTGAGCGTGCCCGCCTGCTGGCTGTGGGTGAGTGGGAGTCGGGGCTCTGGCTTCAAGCACTCCCGTCACCCAACATAGGCACTATGCTGGGTGAAACCACCTTCCGGCTCGCTACCTGTCTGCGTTTGGGCGCTCCTTGTGGGGCTCCGCATCGCTGTCAGTGCGGTGAAGCTGTCGACTGCCTCGGACACCATGGCCTATCCTCCAGTAGGAGCGCAGGCCGAATAGCACGGCACGCCAGCATTAATGACATCATCCGTCGTGCTCTTGTCACCGCCGGGGTGCCAGCTGTTTTAGAACCCAATGGCCTGGCACGCGACGATGGGAAGAGACCAGACGGAATGACCATAATGCCCTGGAAGTTAGGCAGACCTTTGGTGTGGGATGCAACATGTGTCGACACCCTTGCGCCATCCCATCTTCCTAGCACGGTGGGCTGTGCTGGAGCAGCTGCTGCTGGTGCAGACAACCTCAAACGGCGAAAATATTCCAACCTGATTGGGAATTATATATTCGAGCCGTTTGGGGTTGAAACACTAGGGCCATGGGGTCCGAGTGCCCACTTGGTTTTTCGAGATATCGCCAAGCGGTTAGTCGACTCTTCACATGACCAGAGGGCTGGCCTGTTTCTTGGCCAAATAATTAGTATCGCCATACAACGTGGCAATGCTGCCAGCCTGTTAGGCACTGTTCCTGTTGACAGCGATGCGGACGAATTTTTTGATGCCCTATGATTTTTTGCTTATTTTTTCCCATATACATATCATTATTTTAATTTTAAATATTAGGTTATATAATGTAAATATTATCTTGATTAAGTAAATAAATAACAAACAATTAGCTAAACCTATAAAGGACTATATATATCTCATATTTGATGTACTACAAAACTGCAATCGTTGACCGAAAACATAATGATGCAAAAATATTTTTTTTTTCGTTTTATTTTGTTTAGACGATACCCATCTCGTCTGCGAAGTTTCGCAAGATAATTTAATTTGCCCTTGTATACTGTGTTAGTAACAATAACATGTGGCATTATAAATGTTCACTCAAAATCTGCCTAGCCTTTTCCCGACTATTCGGGGTCAGCTTCCAGTCTGACGGGATGCAGTTGGATTTTACAGTATTTTTTACTAATTGCATGTAAATACCTAAATAGTTGGTAAATCATAAGCGTGGCCTTACATTATCTACAATTTTATGAACAAACCATGATATAAGATTAATGATGAAAAAAAATTGTAGAACTAACAATTATTTAACACGAAAGTAACGCGTGTCAATTATCATTAGTATTGTCAACCTGTAACGTTTCTACTGCTGGAACACATCCCCTCGGAGAGGCTGAGTGGGCCGTGATTCACCACGCGGGTCCGGGTTTTCCCGGCGCGCAGGTTGGTAGATTTCACATTTCTTCGAATTTTTGGTTCTAGGATATCCTAGTTTCCTGACGATGTTTTCCTTCACCGTTTAATTATACACAAAGTAAATCGCCAGCCTGGATTTGAACCCACGTCTCGTAAGTCGACGCCACTACCACAGGGCCAGCACTGCTCTCAGCTATAACCATGATGATTGAGTGACCCTTACCCAGGTCGTGGTCTATCCGTGTGCGGTCACGTCATCGTGTGCATCCGAATCCGTTTTGCCGTTAAGGCGTGTGAAGGTAGGCACAGAGTTACTTTCGCATTCATAATATTAGTATGGATAGAATAGATAACTCGGTAAATTATTGGAGTAAGAAAATGGCTGCCACATTCGAAGGCACTGGATCTATAAATTGTACTTTTTTTCCACCTTTCTGGGGTTGGTTATTTTCCCGCAAAGTGATAACTTTATTATATTAGCTTATAAGAGTAGTTTGGAGTTATTTCTATTTATGATTAACAGTGCATCTTTTCGTTTAGTAAGTTAATACAGTCATGCAATCAAAATAATAATACCTGCCTTAAACTGAACAGGAAAAGCATAATACGTTATTAAGCTAAAGTTATTCTTATGAAACTCGCATTCGCTAAAAACCTCAACAAGGCAGTTTCAGAAAACATATCTGGATCAAAATCTATAGCTGGAGAAGATGGAGGCCGTCCTCATTTTTTATCACCAAATTATTCTCAGCTAATATTAAAGCATTATGTTTCTATGACATGCAGACAAATCTCACCAGAATTTCTGCCGGGTGAATTCACTTTTTGTGCATCTTCTGGACAAGGTGTAGGGGGTTTAACCTTTCTTATAAAAACATACAGCCTTTATCTTACTATCTAAGCAATATACTTATAAGTATTTTGACACGCTTAACATAGACAAAGACATAAAACTCAAGGAACTTACTATTTTGCCACAAGCACAACACTAGTTTGTAAATGTCAATGCTCCAAAATATTCCGCGTAATTCCACAACTTAAAACAAGGTATCAAACGTGTTGCTCGGAGCACGAGCGAAATATCTCTGAGCTTAGCGTACCAAGGCCCCGTGAGCTAATAATTATATTACGTCATATGCACGTTCTATGCGCGTCTATTTTTAACCCCCGACGCAAAAACGACGGGGTGTTATAAGTTTGACGTGTCTATGTGTGTGTGTGTATGTCTGTCTGTGGCATCGTAGCTCCCGAATGGATGAACCGATTTTGATTTTGTTTTGTTTTGTTTGAAAGATGAATTTGTCGGGAGTGTTCTTAGCTATGTTTGATGAAAATCGACCCAAGATGGCCGCCGCCACAAAATGGCGGATTACATATTTTTTCACAACTCCCCCAATATGGGTATCAAATGAAAGGGCTTGACTAGTAAAATACTATTCACTATGATAAATTTCCAATCCAAGATGGCCGCCACCACAAAATGGTGAATTACTTTTTTTTCTCACAATTCCCTCAATATGGGTACCAAATAAAAGGGCTTGACTAGTAGAATACTATAAACTATGACAAATTTCAAATCAAGATGGCCGCCACCACAAAATGGTGAATTACATTTTTTTTCACAACTACCTCAATATGGGTACCAAATGAAAGGGCTTGACTAGTAGAATACTATACACTATGATAAATTTCAAATCCAAGATGACCGCCACCACAAAATGGCGAATTACAAAAAATCTGATTAAACACCAAATTACCTGAATCTCAAAACACAAGAAAATAAAAGAAATTAAATAACAAGGAGTCGCTACAAAAAGCATGAAATAAAAAATTTAAAAAAACCCCGACACAAAATAATAACAAAAATAGTATGAATTTAAAAAGCCTAAAACAATAAAAAAAACTATTGCAAAAATAGCCACAAATAGAACAAAAAAGGTATTAACGCGAAACCCTATAAAAAGAAAAAAATTACCTTGAAATTATGACCCTACTATTATGGCTTTTTAAATTCATACTATTTTTGTTATTATTTTGTGTCGGGGGCTTTTTATTTTTTTTGTTTTTATATGTTAAAACATAAACTTAATATCTGTTATTTATCATTGATAACATCAATACGTACTAATAACGACATAAACTTTAACTGGTAACACCTCTGACCCCATACAATATTGTTACAACAAAAAGGTGGCCATAAAACCAAAGAGGTTGCCATAATTTTATTAATGTAAACATCAAAGTGGTCAGTATTCTTATTATTTTCTACTACTAGTTTTGTGCACTACGCTCGGGTGGTGATTTCTCGCCGTGCAACAATAGACTATAACTTAAGTCACATGTATCGTAATTAAGTATTTTGTTGTAACCTCAAATTAAATTAGTGAAACGAATGCTCGTGGTGGAGTTCCTAAACAAATCCAAAAATATATTGAGATTGTTTGCGTGACAGAGCTTAGTTAAAAATGGTTGATTTGTGTGAAAGTATAGCTAAAACGGAAGTGAACGATAACATGACGACAGATGGAGATGGATAAAAGAAAAAATACCCCCTATTTTCCTACTACTTCTAATAATTAATGAGGATGACGGCTGGAGGATGATAATTGTGGTACCTAACAATAATAATTACTTAATAATTTTATTATGTACGGGTGCAGTTGAGGATTTGAATAAAACTAATATAATATACTTAAAGAATTTAATGTATATTCTCCTTTATACATTAAACATACTTTAAAAAATAAAATATTTAAAATTATAAAAAATACTAATCTATACTAACCTAACCCTTTTTCAAAGTTGGCCGAAGTAACTATACTACGACCAACTTTGAAAAAGGGCCCAAAAGTTAAAAGTCTTGTTTATTTTAATAGGTGATCATCATTAGAAGACCAATAGGCTCTATGAGGATCAATGAAATATTTTCCACACACAATTTTAATCGGTTTGCGCTAAGATGCGCGACAATTGTTCGAAGTCTGAGTAATTGATTTATTGATATCACTTTTCGGGACACTAAATGTCCCCAGACGTAATGACAATAACACTTCAATATTGTGTCTCGTTCTGTGTCCTTCAACTGATGAATTGCACCAAATTATTGTTCGTCATTGAAATTGTTCGATCACGCGACATCGGACTACTGAGCTATCGAATCTAATAATAATAATAAGTTTATTGATTTCTAAATACAAGTGTTACATATAGGTTTGACACTGGATCCCGCACTAGGATACCCTGTGTCGCAGGATCCAGTCTCTTTCGACAAATAGGGTGACTTATCTGACAGTGCCGATCGCTTTGCGGAATAATTATTACTCATTGTCGCTTTATTTAAGGGTTCCGCAAGTTACAATTTATGCAATTCACTTGATAAACGAAGCAACATTTTAGAAACATGCATTTTGGGATGGTTATGAGGTGGTCATATACATCATCATTATTTCTTTCTTTTCTACTTTGCATTTTTTAATATTACTAATCCATCAATTAAATGCTGTCAACCATGGGTTTAACTTATAACTAAGTACCGTATTTTATGGATTAGACTCACTAAAATAATCTCTTAACATCACAATCGTTATCATTTTCTTGCTCTGAACCTGAGCCAATAACCTCCTTCTAGTCTGGTGTTGAAAGTCTCTTTGTCAAGCTTGGGAGGGACGCAGGTCCTCTCATAAGGGGAGACCTCCATCTGCTGGATGATCTGGTACGCCACCAGCTTCATCTCGATGAGAGCAAATCTTGTTCCTGAGAAAAGTGATTAAGGTTCAAAATACATAATTATGTTTTTGTTACGGTAAGTGTGATTAATTGAAAATTATTAATAGTAATCCATCATTATAAATAATTACCTCATGATTTGGTAAATGTGAATATAAAAATGAAATTCATCACTATTAGCAGTTGTTACATTAATAAAAACTGCTAAAAGTGATAAAAAGTAAAAGTAATAAAATAAGACTTGAAGTTATTTGTGTAGTAGGTATTTATTTATAATACCACAGTACTTACAAATACATAACTCATACAGTTGATTTAAAATGCCATACTTTGTTCCCAGCTTGTATAAGTTATTATCAGTTACAAACACATTATGTTTAGGCTATCTGCCTCGGCTTGATCTACTTCTGGTACCCGTACCCTACCACTGGCCCCTATTTTTGCAACCGGAAATTTTGTGTTGGATCGTTTTAACATTTTTTCAGCTTGCTTCTGGAGAGACTCTTTTGCAAAATCATGCACGTCTTGAAATTTCTTACTCTTACCTGGACTTTTGGTAATTATTTATAATGATAGACAATTATTAATCATTTTCAATTAATCACACTTACCGTAACATTTACATTGTTTAGTAAAACTCGCTAGCGCTCTTGAAAATGGTTTTGTGAAGCAAAAGCAGAAAAAATCAAATTGTTATCGTAGGCGTAGGGTGGCACTTTCTTCTTCTTTGCCTCATTCTAGTGATTTAGAATGATGCTTTGGCTAGGCGCAGTTAATATGTTTTCTCTTTTTTTTCCACAGTCAGTCGTGAACATTTTTATTTTCTCCTTTTGTTATTTCCCACATCATTGTTTATTTTTTCTCCCGATCAATTAGTACGCTAGTGTAGTAGTGGGTAGTGATAAGCAAAGCACGGGGGGATATAATACTACCATATATATATCAAATGTGTGTGCGAAGATACAGATGCATTCCCTCTGCCTTCGCTCTCATAGTCTGACAAGATAGCAATCCGACACGACCGGAGAAAGAACAGGCGCAGGACCAACGACTTTATCTAATATAGGATGTAGATTCAGCATTTAGCATGTAAGACCTCTATATCGCATTGGATCACTGATCTGTAATGTTAGCTGTAGGTAAGATTTGAATAAATAAATGTGGTTTCCAAGGTGGACGGGGGGGGACGTGGTGGTGGGTGTCATAATAACAACTTATTATCAACTTCCAAACTCCGGGTTGCTACTGAGAAATTCCTGTTGGAAAAACTCAATAACACTACTCGAACTGGGAGTCAAACCCGAAGGTCGAGCAGTGTTATTGAGAGTATAGAGTCCTCTCTATGCTCAGTAATACGCGCGCATGTGAACACGAGACCCGTACGAAGCAGTTAAAAAAAATTACCTTCATTATTTGATCTAGAAATTATTTTTCATCTTATAAATTACCATAAATAGTGGACTCACCGATACAGCTTCTAGGTCCAATACCAAAGGGCATGTATGCGAGCGACTGGAAATTATGCCTGTTTTCTTCAGAGAAGCGCTCAGGGTCGAATTTATCAGGGTTGGGGAAGTACTTTGGGTCTCGGTGGATAGCAAACACTGGTATCGAGATACCTGTTCCTTTGCGGACCTGCAATTTTTTTTTAAATAATATTCTGTGGTTTCTAGATTGTGATTGTAAAGTGTCTCAATAATGGAGGTATTCGAAATGAAAATATATTGAGATTGTTAACTCACAATAAAATCTTTCTCAGCCTTCTCGTTAGGTTTTCCCAAATTGTAATCTCTTGTGCAAACCCTGTCCGGAGCAACACCGGGCGGCCATAGACGCAAAGCCTCTGCAAAACGAAATCATTGGCAATAAAACAGCACCAAAACCAAATGACATTTTTTTTTAAATTAAGTTGGATTTTAATCCACCTATGCTAAGATCTTAAGGCAAAGAAAGCGTTAGGGTTCGCGAAATTCAAATTTTCTCACATTTTTTGCAATTTGTTGGTCAGCATCAGGTCGTATGTTGATCTAGATATGATGCGCGGCCGCACTCCTCTTAAAGCCAATATTTTTTACATTTACAGTAAAAAAACATATTTATGGAACTAAGGCGGTAGGAGTTGACTGGTAGAAATCGTGACGCTGAAAAGCGTTGGGCCCCCATCATGCGAACTTCTCTCTCTGTCTCTTTCTATTATCACATAAGAGCATCTGTGTGCGTGTGAGTATTGCCTTATAAGGAATTCCGTTCCTGACGGGGGTCCCCCGTTCGCACGCGTTTTTATTTAACAATCATCAAAATCTTACCAGATACTACCATGTCCATATATGGCATTTTGTCAATAGAGTTGAAGTCAAACTGGCCGCCGTTCTTAGCGTCAATCTCCTTGATCTCTTGTGCCAGTCGCTCCTGGACGTCAGGGTTCAGCGCCAGTTCGTAGAGCAGGAACGACATTCCAGCTGAGACCGCTTCTATACCAGCAATGAAGATAAACGCTGCTTGGGCAACGAGGTCGTCGTCAGGCCACACTGAAAGCAACATGTAATGATGATAAGAAAACGCTTGAACCGGATCCGATCCATGATTTTTGTTTAAAAGGACTGTGATAAAATATCTGTGGCTATTTCCAATCTGCTCGAAATGGATTTCTGACTTGCGGACACTTTAAATTCTTTACGTATGTTACTTGTTTCTCCGTTTTTCCATGACGAACATAAGTAAGTAAGTGGAATCCGCCGCCCATGGACAATGCCAGAAGTATTGTCATGTCAGAGACAAAGCTGCAAAAATTTCTCATGCGTTCGTAGGTACACTATTGCCTATACTCAACAAAGTGGAACAAAGAATCACTGCTTTGTGCAAGAAATCGTTAAAAATAGGTAAAGACTTTTCTCGGACGAGCTCAGAATTTTTTTTAACCGACTTCTAAAAAAGGAGGAGGTTCTCAATTCGGATGTTTGTGTTTTTTTTTTTTTTATGTTTGTTCGCGCATAACTCCGTCGCTTGCCAACCAATTTGAAAAATTCTTTTTTTGTTGAAAAGGGTATACTTCCCATATTTCCCAAATGGTCCCATAATTTTTTTATCAAAATCGGACAACCGGTTTTTGAAAAATCAACAAAAATCAAAAAAATACCACAACTAAAAATAAAAACTTTTTTACAAAAAAAAACAACCGACTTCCATAAAAACACTACAAAGTGAAAAATAACTTTAATTTCGGAAGTCGGTGGCGAAAAATGAAATACAAAAACCAAAGACACCGACTTCCGAAATTAAAGTTATTTTTCACTTTGTAGTGTTTTTATGGAAGTCGGTTGTTTTTTTTTTTTTTGTAAAAAAGTTTTTGCGATTTCAAGACTGGCCCTACCGTTTTGTGTATAATGATGAGCAGGCTCAACCGCCCCTTTTGTGGTAGTCATTTAATTCAATTACACCTTGTACTATACTGAATATTGAACATTTTCTCAAATTGGTAAGGTACCTTTCTTGGCTCCCATAAGCAAGTGAATCAAATCGGGTCTGACGATATTCTTTGTCTCGCGCTCCGCCATCGCGTCGAGAACTATCTTTCTAAAGAATTTCTTCGACACATCCGAAAGGA
Organism: Apamea crenata; assembly: GCA_949629185.1. NCBI lineage: Eukaryota > Metazoa > Arthropoda > Insecta > Lepidoptera > Noctuidae > Apamea > Apamea crenata. The sequence goes on from OX451361.1 coordinate 19,247,013, forward strand.
AATCCAACTTGAGAGCCTGTAACATAAAACATGGAATACGTGAGCATCTCTGAAGAGCAGGACACTTTGGACACTCCAGCAAGTGACCCATGGTCTGGTTGGGCACCACATTTACTTTGAGTGTTGGAAGGATCTATAATTCTCCATTTTGTCAAATTGTATTTGGGTATTGAATTTGTATAGTAACCTTAAACTATTTTGTATTAATAACGTTTTTTTTTTTTTGGAAAGTCTCATTGAGTTTATTATTTACTAGCACTTTGCCACGATTTCGTCAGCCCTATGTTATATGCCGTGGTAAAGTTAAAAACATGAGGCTTTATTCCTTGTCTACGAGAACTAACGAGAACCGCTTTGAATAATATTGTAATTACTATTAGCTCGGGTATAATGTACGTTCAGTATTCATCTTCTAAATGCTGAAGTTAGGGTATTGTGTGTCTCTTGTTACTGAGGGTATCGATTAACTAATTTATTTTAATCAGCCATATCGTTTGTGTCCTCCGATATGATTATTCGGTCAAGAAGGTAGAACCTTCTTGACCAGTAGATGCTGTATGAGAAAAATATGAATTTTAAGAATTATCAAACAATGATTAAAGAAATCATCCTACTGAATGAAACTTCTAAATAATCACAAACATTGAAAATGGAAAACTAAGTTAAAATAAAGCTACTAGATGGCAAATTACCTTAGCAAGTTTCGGCGAATTACCAATTACGATGGATTGTATCAATTGACGGAAATGGAAGGTGGAGGTCCCTTTGGCCCATGCATAGAACTCGTTGTCCTCGTCATTATAAGAGTCCACCTTCAGACCGTAGCCGCAGCAGGTTATCACGTCGGTGGAGAAACGTGTCGTCAGGTCCTTACAATCTATATCTACGTAGCCCGCTGAAAGGAAACTTGCGAGTTATTAAAGCATCATGGATAATGATCTAGATTTTTTTAAGTCGGTCTATAAATTTCAAGACGGTCGTCTTTTTCTTTTTAATTATCGATTTCATTGTTATCACTATACTTGGTACTAGAGAGTCAGGAAGAACGGCATCGAGCAGGAAAATTTATACAGATTTGAAAAAAACTTACATTTGGATTCTTTGATCTTAGTCTGAAGTGAACCCATCATGTGGTTGCCGACCTCCACCATTAAAGGTATCAGCGCACGCATCTTGGAACTTGTGTACGCTGGAGTCAATGTTGCACGCATTTCTTTCCATACTTGACCTGTGAGGGATTCAAAGGTGATTTACTGTATTAACCCAATGCATGACTGAGGACTGTAGTTCCCTTGTAATACCCTAGAAAATACTGTAAACTATTCACTGAAAAGCCTGAGGTATTATTACACTTGATCTTACAACTTCACCGCATGGCATGTCCTATAACATTTTGCATGACGGTCAAAATCGAAATACTCCATTCCATTCCATTCCTTGAAATGTCTCCAGGGCTTCTTGCCCTTGAATACCAAAATCTCCCTTGCTCAAACCCTCATTCAGCCCATTATTGATTACGCCGATCCCTGTTACTCGGATGCCACGGAGGAGCTTTTAAATAAAGTTGAGCGTTTGCAAAATATCTGTATTCGTTTTGTTTTTGACCTTAAAGAGTTTGATCATGTGTCCAACTTTCGCAAGATACTAAAGTGGCTCCCCGTTCGACTTCGCAGGAACTCTGGGATATTGTGGCTGCTATTCAATCTCCTTCTCAATCCTAAAACACCATCCTATCTCTGAGAGCGTTTTACCTACGGCCGTCCTTCAGATGCACCTTGCAGGTCGCATCTTAAAAACCTTCTCAAGTCCCCTCCACACTCCACCGATTTCTACTCCTACTCCTTCACAGTGCACGTGATACGATTGTGGAATTCACTACCACCTGACATTAGGGACTGTCAAACTGTTGCAGTCTATATAAGAAGAGTAAAGAACACTATCTGTCCACATCATCATAGTTGTGTATGTATTTATTATTTTGAGTATGATTTATTTATTATTATTCTGGTAATATTTATTTTAGAAGTACATATTTATGTATGTTTATTTGTATGTACCTATGTTAGAACAGTCTCGTAATTTTTGTTTAGTTTTTAAGTGAATTGTTTTTTGATTCTTTGTATTATTTTTTTGTCTACTTTGCTCTATCACACGCTGTCTACATCTCTGTATCTATCGGCCTATCTAAGGTATGCTGGAAGAGATTTCTCATGAAATAAGCATCACCTCTGTACCTATTTTTTCTGTTCTGTTTTTCATTGCCTGTTTATATATGTGTGTACCTACATAAATGGTAAAATAAATAAATACTATAGAACAGTTCAATGAAGAGAACCGTTACCGTACCTTTTAAAGAAAATACGTTTCTGGAAAAGTAGGAGTCACTGGTGCTGAAGTGGAATCGGTGATCGATGAAGTACTCGAAGTCTTTGATAGTGATCTTCTTTATCAGCTCGACGTCGCGGATCATTATCACCTCATTGACGAATTCAAATGTCCCTACAAACCTGATGAACAAGATATTATGAAAAAGAGTTATGTCTTTATCAATACATTGAAGCAAGTTACCATAAATCCTTACTTCTCTTCAGGAAAACTATTGTACGCGCTCATGACATTGTCAGTTAAGTGCTCTAAACGCAGCACGAGCCTGGTCATGTTGCCCAGGAAAGGGACGGTCCTTAAGTTCTTGACGCCATAGCGACTGAACCTGGAGTAGACTTGCCGGAGATATAAAGCCACCACAGCGATTAGGACCGCCACCCAGATGAGAAGGAATGTCATGATCTGAAACAACATCAATAGAAGGATAACACTAAAACGGGAACTTATTGTGAAAGTCTGAAGGTTAACGTGCATGGTTCTAGTTTGCTGTTTTTATCGAAATAACCTGTCTGTACTTTGCGTGAAACATTTCCATAACTCCAACGATTTTACAGAGTTTTTCGATCATCTCATTTTACTATGCCTTCTTTGAAATGACATTATTTGTTCGAACATGTCTAATATTAGTCATCATCTCTATTATGAACAAATTTGTTTTCGGTCAAACAAATAAATAGAAACAGTCATCGAATTACATCGATATTGGGATTAAAAAATATCATCAAAACATTCAAATACTTCTGTTGCGTATGTATTATGTTTTACCATTGATGATGCTATCCTAGTTTATTAAAGTTATTAAAATAATAAATATTCTCGTGTTTATCCCAAAAATTATGATCTTTTCTTATGAACATAGTATCTAATGGTGCGTAGCAATTTACCTCATTTGGGCAACACAACACAATAATTTATGTAATGGTGATCTATGTGGCATCAAAGTGAAAAATAAATTTAGTTTCGGAAGTCGGTGGCAATTTGTCATAATTATACAAAAAACTCAGCAAACAAAACCAAATCAAATCAAATTATTTATTTTTACTTAATACAGGTATATAAACAGATGTTACAAATAGATATAAAGTAATCTGTATCATTACCTAATAAGGTGTGCAAAATTCTAATGGAATGGAATACTATCAAAAGTTTAAAATAAAAATTGCCAGATGAATTATTTTATGCTACATGTCATTGACTTAACAATCCATGAAATTAAATTAAAAATATTGGTCCAAATTAAAATAAAATTATGCAGTGACCACGAGCAGCACAATTGTTATAATATTATATTTATTGATGTTCAAAATGTATTATTTAAAAAAAAACTATTATAATGAATATAATATTATTTAAATTTTTGGAAATTAATTACCTATATAAATAATATTAACAAAATTTTATCTCTTAATCTCATAACGCTCGTAAGTTACTTCAGAGGGGGTAAACAGTTTTTTTAAACAAAATGTAATGTAATTTAATAACGTTCTATTTGTGTATCTACTTGAAATCCATTAAATTATTTTGTTAACAGACATTTGTTTAATTTTTGGTCTATTCTTATTTGTAAATTATTATTTTTATACAAATAAATAAATAGACGAAAATCGGACAAGTACGAGTTGAATTCGCGTGGAGAGGGTTCCGTACGATGAACATGTTATCCACCAAAAATATTTAATGTAAAGTAGGTTGCAAAGCCTCACATAACGCTTTCACTGTTAAAAGTTATCATATTTAATGTAGAGCCAAGCCCCTAACTCTAGAAGCCATAACTCTACAAACATTACATGTTGGTTAAAATGTACGGCTTGGTCGTTTCGCGGCCATCGCACAGGTAATCCTAGGGGCCTGTGGTAAGAAATGAAGTCACTGGTCTTTAAAGTTGTGTCATTCAATAATTCAATGGAACGGCCGAGCTGTACATTTTAACCAAGATGTAAGGTTTGTAGAGTTACGTCTTGGCAACCTACTTTACATGAAATGTTTTTGGTAGAATTTCATTACTTTTTGTGGGCTGACTTCCATACACAAAATTCATTTATTTACGTTACACACCCGCTATTGGATTACAAAAATTCATAATTATGTGTATCAATTTCCAACATAATCCGTCCAGAGCAAATTGGCTGTGGTAGACGAACAGACAGACACACATACTATAAGTGTTCCGCTTTTTCATAAGGACGTACGGAACCCGAAAATTTAAAAAATATACAATGACATAACTTACTACTTTGGCGCGAGCACGGCACTACTTTGAAAACACAGGGTAAGCACTACTGGAAGTTAATACATGTGTCAAACGTGTTGCTCGGAGCACGAACGAAATGTATGTGAGCATACCAGACGGGGTTCCAGTTAATAACACCTCTGCTCTGACCCACACTATCATAAGTGTGTCCAAAATTGTTCATCACTTTGTTATTCCACTAACCTACAGTAGGTATACACTGTTTTGAATCGAACCCGGAAGTAGAACTCGCTGAAAATAAGGACTATGATAAGGCCTATTTTATAAATGACCTAAAAAGCTATATGTAGAGTCAACGACTAAAACCGAGAACGAGAGAAAGAGAATAACACCTCTGACCCACAGTATCATAAGTGTATCCAAAATTGTACATCACTTTGTTATTCTACTAATCTAAGTAGACTGTTTTGAATACAAAAGTAGAACTCCCAAAAAAAAAAAAAATACAGAGAAAAAAGAATAAAGACTTGCAGAAAATATGTTCTAACTCGGTGCCACATGCAATGACATACATGGCTCATGAGGGAGCCGTGTATTGGGCAATAGAGGACGTTCCATCGCTATTCTGACGACGGATCCAACGGAATCTGACCATGGATACATTTTTAAGTTTTGTAATCACATAGTACCGACGAAAGTAGCCCTGGTGATGCTAAATGCTTTTTTTAATATCTGTTTTAATATAATAAAATATTGTATTAATTATGATTTGATTTGACGGCACGGTTGGCGCAGTGGTTAAGCGATTGACTGCTGCGCTGCGTGTCGTGGGTTCGATTCCCGCACGGAACAAATATTTGTATGACCTAACATTAGTTGTTCCGGGTCTGGCTGTTTGTGTATGTGAGTTTATATGTCTATAAACGCACCCACGACACAGGAGAAATTCCTAGTGTGGGGCAACGTTTAAAAAAAAAATTATGTAAGTTCTAATAAAACGAATTGCAATGCTTTGTATGTATATTCGATAGGAATTTATTCACACTTTTTTTGTTATTTTGTTAAATAGAAGCAAGAATTTCATGATTTATTTAAAATATATAAACAGGGTGACAGAGAAACTCGACGTGTTCCTTCCAGGGCGTGATAATGAGACCTATTTGCAACAATTAAGCACCCCATAAAGCCTATGCGAAAATTCATGGAATCCGAGAAAAACCGATTTTCATGTTTTTTTGAAAATTTCCCAGAATTCGTCACTAAATATCCCTTATCTCTAAATTCTCTAATTGAGTGGCTTTCATAGTTATTTCATTGGCTACCTAATACTTTAACACACCTATTGATGTGACCACATTTTCGAAAATATCAAACAGCTATAAGTTAAAGTAATAGTTTATTAACTATTTTCAAAAATCATCTACGAGTACATACACGAACTTTGACACCAGTTATCTCAAAATTTTACTAAAACACTAAGTGTACAAATTACGGGGAAGACATCTTCATTTAATCAGGTATGCAACGAGGTACAAAAGTTTCATAAATGTTTAAAGGTGCCGATGAAACAGTTGATAATGTTGGCAAAGGTCGAATTTGCAAATTGTTGAAATATTTTAAAATGATGTGATAATCGAATTAATTAGGGTGTTTAACTACTATTGTGATCGGACCGATCGCGCGCGCGTGCTCTAGTTAAGAGTATTTTGCAGACGCATCTCAACACTGTCGTCGCGGTGTACGTCGATCTATCGGGGCCACCGGGATGACCCAGTTAGAAATACGGAAATCGTCATGAAGTGTTTATTATAATTTTTTTGGTGACACGCTTGCCTTTTTTTTTTTTTTTTTTTTTTTTTTTTGTGGATGGGAAATCATCAAATGACCCCTCCCGCTCTGGGTGGAGCGGAAGGGAGTGTCAGACTTTTACTGACTAAAACCCACCCGTGTTCCTTCCTTAGCCCTTTCTGTTCCAGGGCAGCGGTTAACCTTTCGGAAAATCCCACCGCCCCGGCAGGCTTCGGCCCTGTGGGGCCCCGTCCTCTGCTGACATCTTGCCTTAAAACTAAACAATGGCTGCAAAACAGTCCTGTTACATCCAGGAGAAAATTGACAGAGAAAACCTGCAACAAATGGTACGTCAACTGAACGACCACATACAAAACTTGCAGGGACAGGTACAAGATCTGCAAGGACAATTAAAATGCTTAAAGGCACAAGAAAGAGAAAAACCCTCCGATAAACAGGTCAGTGAGACCTTAATACCTGCTCAGCCCACTAAAAGTGACGTTGAGTACTGCACGGACGAGGATGAACTCGCCAGAGAGACTGGGTGGATTAGGGCAAAAAACAGGAAGAAAAGGAAGTTGAACACCTCCCTTACTCCACCACCACTACAACAAGCTAGCACAAACAGCAACAACAACAACAACAGCAGCAATTGAACAACAAGGAGAAGGCAACCTCTCAAGGCGAAGGTAAACACCTCACAGCTGATTGCAAAAAATATGCAGAAGATAAACCTAAATGTGTCCACTGTGGCTTACCTCACCCAGCCAACTACAGAGGGTGTTAGTTGCCAAGGAGATGCAAATGATGATGAACAAAACCTCAAAAACTAACTCACCTAACAACCCTGCCGTTAAGCCAACTACCGACAAACAGACTACAAAACAAAGTGCACAGTTTGCACAGACAATCGTGAAAACTGCACACTAAAAGTGTCTCATATGCACAAGCGGTAAAACCAAACACACAATCATCAAGTCTTGAGCATAAACTCAAAGCCTCAAACTCTTATTTAATAAGAGACTAGAAAAATTAGAATCAAGTACTATAAGAATCAATCATGAACACACACTAAAAATAATGGCGTGGAATTCCAACGGACTGCTGCAACACCAAAATGAGTTGCGAGTAGTCCTAGACACAGAAAATATTGATGTGTGTTTGATCTCTGAAACGCACTTCACTAAACAGTATTTTGTCAACTTTAGAGGCTATAAGGTACATCACTCGCTGCACCCTAACAACACGGCCCGAGGAAGTAGCGCTGTTATTATTAGAGAAAATATCTGTCATTATGAACAGTGTAAATACGAGGAGCCAGACACGCAAGCTGTGGCGATATTAGTGAAAACCAATAAATTTAATGTTACAGTAGCGGCCGTATACTGTCCTCCAAGACACACGATAAACAAAGAACAATATGTACATTATTACAGACTCCTTGGACAGAGATTTATATTAGGCGGTGACTTTAACGCTAAGAACACTCATTGGGGATCGAGATTAACTTCAACTAAGGGAAGACAGCTTCTAAGTGCAGTGAAAGACATGTGGTGTGAGGTCATAAGTACTGGAAAACCTACATACTGGCCGACTGACCCCCAGAAACTAATCAGAACGGACCTTATCGACTTTTTCATTGTCCAAAATATATCGACAAATTATCTGAATGTGAAAGAGGAACTCCACCACAACATGAACTCCGATCACTCTCCGATATTATTACAATTGAGTCACAAAATATTACTAAGAGAAAACCACCTGACATTAGTCCATTATGTTTACAGATTGGGAAAGTTTTAGCATAGACCTGCAAAATATTATTGACCTAAAAAATTTTGTTGTAAACAAGTTTAGCAACAATATTCAACAATGTGCATGGAACAACACACCACAGGTTATAAAGATATTTAAAGGAAATACCTACCCAAAGTAAATAATAGACCTACATGAAAAAAGGACTCAGAGAAAGAGATGGCAACAATATAGATTCCCGCAGGATAAAACTCTATTGAATAACCTTACGAAAAGACTGAAGAGAAAAATACAAACGTTTCAGATGAGACTTTCAATACCAACCTATGCCAGTTAGCAGCGACCATACAACACAATACCCTCTTTGGAAAGCGACAAAGACACTCAAAAGGCCAATTACACAAATTCCACATATCAGAGATGATAACGGAAAGTGGGCCATAAGCAATGAGCAAAAAGCTCTAAGATTTGCTCATTACTTAGAAGAAACCTTTCAGCCAAATGACAGGTCTATTAAAGACAACCTGCAGTTCGCCAATATTCTGCAAGATCAAAGAATTAAGCTTGTGACCCCAAAAGAAGTTGCAAAGGAAATTCAAACCATTAGCCTAAAAAAATCACCGGGGTATGACCTTATTACGGGAGAAATCCTAAAACATCTCCCGCGTAAAGCCATCGTTATGCTTACTAGGCTCATCAATGCTGCATTTGTGCTAAGCCATGTTCCAGAGCCATGAAAAGTTGCTGAAGTGATTATGATTGCAAAGCCCGGTAAACCACCTCACGAAACATCATCATACAGGCCCATTTCCCTTTTGCCTATAATATCAAAGCTGTTTGAAAAATTGTTTTTAAAACGCCTAAAACCATCAGTTTGGTTTCAGAGAGAAAGACTCAACAATAGACCAAGTATATATACATAGAATTACCAACATCATTGAGAGAACGGTTGAAGATAAAAAAGTTTGCTCCACCGTATTTTTAGATGTGGCACAAGCTTTTGATAGAGTTTGGCATACGAGTTTGATGTACAAGCTAAGACTAATGCTGCCCAATGATTTTGCCGATATCCTGCAATCATACATTACAGATAGAATGTTTCGAGTAAGGCACGAGGATGCCTTTTCCGAGTTAAAAGTTATTAAAGCTGGCGTGCCTCAGGGTAGTGTGCTGGGTCCAGTGGTCTACCTGTTGTACACGCATGATATACCAGAGCTGGAAAATAATACGATTGCAACCTTTGCGGACGACACTACCATTATGGCTACAGGGTCATGCCATACGGAAGCAATCAAAAAGATACAAATCGCTGTAAATGAAGTTCATGACTGGACACAGAAATGGAGAATCAAATTAAATGAATCGATGTCACTTCACATTGACTTCACCAACAGGGTTTGTGATTACTTCCCAATCTTCATAAATGTGCCATACGCAAATACAGCCAAATAGCTTGGCATAACGCTTGACGCGAAACTGCGCTGGAAAGCGCACGTCAAAAAGAAAAGGCAGGAACAAGACATGCGTTTTAAAAACATGTATTGGTTGATTGGACGGAATTCCTGCCTATCAATACATAACAAATTTTTATTATATAAGCATATCCTTATCGGCATAAGAATATACTTATATAATAAAATTTTCGTATGTATTGATATGGACATATGGCATCCAACTATGGGGCTGTACTAAGCCGACCAAGATCAAAATTATACAAAAATTCCAGAATACGAACATTCCAGTACTCAGGAGCATTGTTAATGCGCCCTGGTATATAAGAAATGACGACCTCCATCGTGACCTAAAAATGGAACCCGTCACCAATATAATCCAAAAATTTGCTGAGGCTCATGAACACCGACTCCACGCACATGTAAACATCGAGGCAATTCAGCAGGCACGTGTTAGACCAAACAAATAGTGCGAAGACTAAAACGGACAAAACCTTTTGAGTTAGTGTAGTGTAGAAATATTAGTGCCAATGACACACATGAACAAAGTGCTTATCATCATATCAGACTCTAAGAAAGTGGAACGGACTTGTGTAAAGTACAATAAACACTATTCTAAGTTTTAAAATAATGATCACGTTGTAAATTAGGTTAGATTAAAATTGCTTAGTAGGCTTATAGGCTAGATTGTAATTAATTATTAAGAACCTGGTTCTTATTAATAAAGGATAAAAAAAATGAAGCTAGATCGTCGCAACCAGGTGGCAAGCTGAGATGCCACTTTCGAGTGGTTAGAATTACTCGTGGTTGAGGAGCTAATCACTAATAACTTGTCGCTTGGTTCGCGTGTGATTAAGCTGCTGTGCACGTACAAACTCTTAATTCTAAAATGATAAACATAAAATTTGAGACTTGTGTAAAAGAAATAACTGTTTACTAAAACGGGTACTGGCAGTACAAGACGAGTTAAGATGCTCTAAGTAACCAACAGCAACCACATTCATAATTTCTTAAGGGGCTTTTGAAGCACATCATTTTATATCATGCCAGTAGCTCGGGAGAGGTCAAGGTCCAGCTGTGAATTGCGATAGATTAACTTAATTGATTGGGTTGGACCATTACTTTATAAAAAGTTGTCTTAGGCATAAAGTTGGCAGCGGCGAACTCTTTTCTACTAATAACAACAATCATCAATCCGTCGTCAAAGATTAAGGCAATGCTTTTTCTTGATCTTTCTCTAAACGACCAAATAAGATGTGAAGAGTCTACCACATTGCAGGTTAATGACATGATAAATAAAAGATTATTATTGTCAACAGCGTAAAAAACCGAAGTATGTTTAAAATTTAAGAGTTTATACGTAAAATCAGGATGAAAATACGCGAACTAAGCGACAAGTGATCGGTGATGATGTCGTGCGGTGTCCCACAGGGATCGGTTCTGGGGCCGCTCCTGTGGGACATCGGTTACGACTGGGTGCTGCGGGCAGACCTCCCTGATGGCGTCAGCGTAGTTTGCTACGCTGACCACACGCTGGTCCTGGCGCAGGGGAGGTCGCATCAGGCGGCGGCCGACGCGATGACACGCGGGGTTGCGATAGTCGTGGATAGGATCCGGCAGTTGGGTCTCGAGGTGGCATTGCACAAGTCCGAGGCCATGTCCTTTCATGGGCCCCGGTACGGGCCACCTTCGGGATCTCAACTGATGGTAGGAGGGGTTCACATCGGCGTCGAGGCAACGATGAGATACCTGGGTCTCGTCCTCGACAGCCGGTGGAACTTCGTCGAGCATTTCCGACGTTTGGCCCCCAAACTGGAACGGGCCGGGGCTGCGTTAAAGCGGCTCCTGCCCAACCTGAGGGGGCCAAACGCCTCCTGCCGGAGGCTTTACGCGGGGGTCGTGCGGTCCATGGCCCTATATGGGGCCCCGGTGTGGGCGCGTTCACTGCGGCTTCGAGCCGCACACTACCTGAACGCGCCCCAGAAGGTGGTAGCCACAAGGCTAATCCGGGGCTACCGCACGATCTCGCGCGAGGCGGCAAGCCTCCTTGCCGGACTGCCGCCATGGGATCTGGAGGCGATAGTCCTCGCGCGCCTGCATGACTGGCGCGCGGAGGCACTACGCCGGGGGGAAACTCTGCACCCGCAGCAAATCGCTGCGGAGTGGACGGACCTCCGGCGCGATCTCATGGCGGAATGGAAGGCGCGACTATCGCAACCCAGCGCAGGGCACGCCACGATAGTGGCGATAAGACCCCTCTTTGAGGAGTGGCTAGAGAGGCGTCACGGCGCTCTCACGTACCGCCTGACGCAGGTCCTCTCCGGACACGGATGTTTCGGGAGGTACCTGCACATCATCAGGCGGGAGGAGACGCCCGGGTGTCACCACTGCCAGGATCGCCCAGAGGACACGGTGGAGCACACGGTGGAGGTCTGCCCTGCTTGGGCGGAGACCCGCCGTGTCCTCGTAGAAAAAAAAATAAAAAACAAAATTTGCATTGTTTATCTTTTACTGCCTCTCTCTACGTTATATAAATCTATGGTGCAAAGCATAAATTACATATCACAAATTGACAAATACATGACAGTGACGGTCAGTGACAATAATTTTTATACATAGGGGGTGCACACAATAGGGGGTAACGCCATTACATACATTGGAGACTGAATTAATATATTGTTTTATAAATGAATCATGTTCATAACAGTGTACGAGAGGCGTCCAATGTAGGTATGTATTTTCTCTTTCTCTGAAAAATGTGCATTTATTGCTGCCTTTTTTTTTTGGGTGGGAAATCATCAAATGACTTCTCCCGCTCTGGGCTGAGCGGAAGGGCGTGTCAGACTTTTACTGACTAAAAACCCACCCGTGTTCCTTCAGTTGCCTGTGCCAGGGGCCACGGTATCTCTTTCGAACAACCCGCGGCCCTGGCAGGCACCAACGAAAATACCATCACAGAAGAAAGCCATACCTGCATTGGCTTTTCAGTGTCATAATGATGAACCACGTTTCATCTCCAGTAACAATTCGATCGAAAATACTTGATGGAACTTCACCACAGACCTATAAAAACTCTCTACAGCACTCGATTCGCACTTGCTTTTGAGGCGCCGCGCCGTAAGCATTCGTGGCACCCATCTTGCACTGACTTTTGAAAGGTAAAGAAGGTCATGAAGAATAGTGTGTATGGAACCAACAGAGAGGTGGGTTAACTCTGCTATCATTTTGATCTTCATTCGGGCATCCTCCAGTATAAGCTTCTCAACTTTTTTCACGTTTTCTCCCGTAGAGGCAGTAACCGGGCCGCTCGAGCGAGTGTCGTCTTCAGTATTCTCTCTACCCCTTTTAAATTAACTTGACCACTTTTGAACCGTAGATAACGAAGGAGCAGCATTTTCGTAAACAGCCACCAAATTTTCTTGAATATTTTTTTTACTTTTTCCTTGTTTGGTAAGGAATTTAATAACAGCGCAGCGCGGTGCTCGATTTTCTTCAATATTGTCATGTTAGCCATTGCAGTTGTTATTGACTAAGGATAACTAGCAAACTAATGATCACAACTACATGAAATTTTACCTTTATACCCTTAGATAATGTCATTAATTAATTGATTAGTCAAATTACCCACATCATTAGTAAATCGCCCTGATACCATGAATACATTGAACGCGTAGTTGTTATTCAGTTCGCGTAAAATATTAGTTTCAATCATTTATATTCTAAAATACTAGTGAAATCATATCAATTTCTACAATTAAATTGTCCCAACTACCATTTTATTTCCCAAACTACGGCTACATAAATATATTCCCGCGAATACCTGTATCAGTATAATAATCTTTTAAATTGAAATATTTCCTGCAAACTTTCACAAAGTAACGAAAGCAGTACTGGCGTTTTAAATAGTATCAGTTGTTTTTTTTTAACTATAATAATTAACTCTGTCTATGTTGGGCCATAATTTTTCCATGTACTTAACATTATCCGTTTTGACACCGGTAGACAGCGGCATCTTGTGGCTCAAAGAGAAAAGTGCAACACTGCCGTTATCTTGCTGTCAAAAGGTTCTTCAACAATCATAGATGGCGGATTTACGTGTTAGGTACATAATCTACGAAACTTTACGGTACTTACGAAAGGAAAATAGATTTGGACAAGCCTAATTTTGTTTTATACCAAACTAAAAAAGTCTTCCTCGCTCGAAAACCCTCGATATGGTTTCTCCTAAATCTATTATCTAATCTGGTATTTCGAGGGTTTGTTTAGAAGAATGTGTAAGAGTATTAAGATTAAGAAAAAAAACACAACAAGGATTTATAAAAAAATAACGCCTCTATCTAGCTGTGCCCTATTAAAAAAACCGGCCAAGTGCGAGTCGCGCACCGAGGGTTCCGTACAATTATAATTTAAGATTTATGACGTATTAAAAAAAAACTACTACCCAGATCTCGTTCAAACCAATTTTCGGTGGACGTTACATCATCATATATTTTTTTTAGTTCTATCAGTTTCTTATTTTAGAAGTTACAGGGGGGGATACACATTTTACCACTTTGGAAGTGTCTCTCGCGCAAACTATTCAGTTTAGAAAAAAATGATATTAGAAACCTCAATATCATTTTTGAAGACCTATCCATAGATACCCCACACGTATGAGTTTGATGTAAAAATGTTTTGAGTATGGTGAACCCCTAAAATATATTATAATTATAAAATAATATATAATATTTTTACTATTATTATTATATTGTTTTTTTTTCTATTTTTGTGTGAAAATCTTAAGGCGGGTCACAGAATACATCTACTTACCAAGTTTCAACAGTATAGCTCTTATAGTTTCGGAAAAAAGTGGCTGTGACATACGGACGGACAGACAGACAGACAGACATGTCGAATCCATAAGGGTTCCGTTTTTTGCAATTTGGCTACGGAACCCTAAAAACTTGTCATGTAACAGACTGTCAGTATTCCCTTAGGGTATTTTCTTCTAAATATTTTATGTTCTTTTAGGGGTTCAAAATTATTCAGTGTATTTTTTGGGAAAAAGTTGAAAGAGTATCCGCATGATGTGTATTTTAGACTTTTGAAAATCACATGCATCATTAGGTAAACCTACAAACCGCGAACACGCGATCATTTTTTCAATAAGATACATTCGTATGCACTTACGACAATAACTAGACATAAAACTTAAAATTAAGTTGGCAATAAATTATGTGCAATGTTAGCTGCCAACAGCGATAAAGAAAAGGTCAATGCCCTTTGGTGTAATTACTCGTATCTTTATCGCATCAAACGCGTCCATTCTGCATGTCTCGGCTAGGTGATGTGTCTTTTTACACCCATTACTAGCACGTTGTTTTTAGGATATTAATAAATCAGTCACGAAATAAATACATCGCGCAGTAACAACATCTTTACTAGTATATACTATTTTATATAACACAAAATAAATCACAAATTAATCTCTGAACATTTTAAATCACCAGCTTTGTTGTCTTTTCTACTTCCTTGGTCTAAATCTGTGCCAATGTCCACCTTCTAGCTTCATGTTAAAAGTTTTTTTACAAAGCTTGGCAGGGATGCAGGTCTTGTCGTTAGGCGAGATTTCCATATGCTGGAGGATTTGGTACGCCATCACCTTGATCTCACAGAGAGCAAATCTTGACCCTGAGAAAATTATTATGATAGTTAAGGTTTATAACACATTGTTTCATATTGGATGGTATAACGCACCTTAATTTATTTATTTTCTTCTTTATCATTCGTTAACTTATCATTTACTGCCATTTCGTTCGCATCATCCCTCACTGAATTTATTTTTCCTTGGTCTTCCTTACTTCTCTCGTCCATCACTATTTACCCCTCATTATTTTTGATTTAGTTAAATTATATTTATACATTTTTACTAACCAATACAGTTTCTAGGTCCAACACCGAAGGGCATATAAGCAAATGTCTGGATATTTTGCTTGTTTTCTTCAGAGAAGCGCTCTGGGTCAAATTTATCGGGGTTAGAGAAGAACTGAGGGTCACGGTGGATAGCAAACACTGGTATCGAGATACCTGTTCCTTTGCGAACCTGCAAGAAGGTTAAGAGTTTTTTAAACCTGCCGTTAGAAGAAGCTTGTCATTTTTCAGTCTGAAAAAAAATTGACTTACAATAAATTCTTGTTCGGCCTTTTCGTTAGGTTTTCCCAAATTGTAATCCTTAGTGCAAACTCTGTCTAGAGCTAAAGCAGGTGGCCACAGTCGCAAAACCTCTGCAAAACAAATCATTGGCTATAAAACCGAAAAGAGTAATAAACAGTCGTAGTAATCTTTCAACAAAAATTTAAATCATGCAGAAGTTATTCACCGCAATAGTTTTGATTTAAAAACCGTCAACATCTTACCAGATACAACCATATCCATATATGGCATATTCTGAATAGAGTTGAAGTCAAACTTGCCGCCGTTCTTAGCGTCAGTCTCCTTGATCTCTTGTGCCAGCCGCTCCTGGACGTCAGGGTTCAGCGCTAGTTCGTAGAGCAGGAAGGACATGCCAGCTGAGACCGTTTCAAAACCAGCTAAGAAGAACAGCACCGCTTGAGCGATGAGGTCGTCATCAGTCCACGCTGAAAGTAAAAAATTATAATTAGATTTGCTCTTTATCAGATAGTATATCCCGAGGTCTCATTTTGCCTCGTAACCTGTTCTATTCCTCCAGTTTGTCGTATTACTCTACAACTATTATGTGTATGTAATTTTTGGTTGTTACTTATTTCTTTGACAGTTGTGTGGAAACCAGTTGTCAAGGTATGGGCATGTGTTACGGAGGAATGAGGAAAATGTCATAAGGAAAGTTTTGAGTATGAATGTCGATGGCTATAAGAGTAGGGGAAGACCAAAGAAACGATGGATGGACTGTGTGAATGATGATATGGTTAGAAAGTGGGTGACTGTCGAGATAGCGGCTAATGGATGAGTATGGAAGAAAAAGACATGTTGGGCTGACCCCAAATAAATTGGGATAAGGGCAGGAGAATGATGATGACTTATTTCTTTGACAATCAATCAGCCGTGTTTTCTTTTTTTACAGTTTATTGCAGCACACACCTCTATTAATTTCTTTCTGTCCAACGGAAGATTCGTCAACTGTCGCGAATCCTGCAGCTTCATCATTAGACTTGATGTTTTCATGAGTCAGTTTACCTGGAATTGCATATGAATTTATTTATGGAATTTTGGAAAAGGGACTAGATGTTTTATTATTCGTTGAGATTGCTACCTACTGAACGTTTAGCATTTTGTTAATTATATATAGTAAGTACCTTTCTTTGCTTCCATAAGCAAGTGAATCATATCAGGTCTTATGATTTTCCGCAACTCGCGATCTTCCATTGTTTCTAGAACTAACTTTCTAAAGAATACATTCGACGCCTTGGGAAAGAAATCCAGCTTTAAAAACTGAAAATGAACGTTCAAAAATACATGAACATAAATTAAGTAAACTAAACATAATTATGGTCCACTATCTGTGTTATACCGTGTATCTACCCCAAAAAATCCACTTTAAGGTGGATATGCGGAAGCGCATGTCCAAGAATCGACCCTAGGCGTAGTCGGATAAACGGGATTTATAGGCTTAGGGAGGATTCTCGGACATGAGTTTCCGCGTATCCTGTGTACCTTAGGGTGGATTTTTTTAAGGTGGATAAACGGAATAACTGCACTCCCTCATAAAGTAGTCTACTTGGTCTCGCCATCTTCGCCTGGGTCTGCAACGGCGTTGCTTTTTTGTTTAACATCAGACTCTTATGATCCCAAGGTCACAGTTACAATGGATGATGGCACGAGACCCGTAATAGTAATGCTAGACAAAATCAAACTGATCGCTACTATAATTGTAAATATTATTATTTTTGACATTGATTTACATTCTATGATTACTTTAACTCACATACTGACTTATTACTAATTATTTTTTTTAGTTAAAATAATAAATAGTTAAATTCGTTTTTTTATAATGTTTGTAAATTATGTGAGTACCACGTATCTATCACATAATTAACTTATCTGTCATTGCTTTATTTTTAATACAAAAACCTATAATTTGCCTAAGCGTATCAATGTTAGTAAAGTTTGTAGTCGGGTAAAGTGGGGGGAAAGGGATCAAACTCAGATAGAAAAATATTTTGATTATTGTAATTCAAATCTTAGAGAAATAGATTTTCCATCGGAATTTGTTAATTGTGCAGATACATTATGTAATTATCAGGACCATAAGTTATTATTAAACAAAATGTAGGTTGACATCGTTGGTATATTATCTAGGGGCGCGGAACTAAGTTATAGTGTACCTAAACGAAAGTACAATACATATGTACCTAGCTGGAACAAACATGTGAGTAGTGCCCACAGGGAGACTCGACTTTGTTTTCAGATGTGGCTATCACAGGGCAAACCTAAATCCGGACATATTTATGATAAAATGTGTAGGACTAGAAAACTATTTAAATCAAAATTAAAATACTGTCAAAACAACGAGGATCAGATCAGAATGGACATTATTGCAAAACATCACACTGATAAGAAATTTAATAAATTTTGGAAGTCGACAAATAAACTGAACCCAGGTTCGAGCCTTCCGGTGAGTGTAGGTGACGCTCATGAACCATGTGACTTTGCTAGCCTCTTCCAGCGCCATTTCAAGTTTCAAGAGTCGCCGCTTGGGCCGGCGGCGCAGGTGCTTGGTGCTTGAGTGTCAGCATGGAGACGTTAGTATTAACTTTACAGCCAAGGATGTAGCTGTCATTATTAAGAAGATGGCTAGAGGTAAGTCTCCGGGCCATGATGACCTTAGCATCGAGCACTTGAAGCACGCTGGTGTACATCTGCCGAGGGTACTGGCAATGCTGTTTAATCTGTGCGTCAGCCATAATTACTTACCTGATGATCTCAAGTACACAGTGGTAGTTCCGATCGTAAAAAACAAAACGGGTGATGTGACGGATGTATCTAACTATAGGCCTATCTCGCTCGCTACTGTTATAGCCAAGGTGCTGGACAGGCTGCTTGACAGACAGCTGGAGTAGCACCTTCATATACACGACGCTCAGTTTGGTTTCACGCCTGGTTGGTCGACTGAGAGTGCTATCCTCTGTCTCAAGCAGACTGTACAGTACTACACGGCTAGAAATACTCTTGTGTACGTTATTACCTAGACCTCTCGAAAGCGTTCGACTTAGTAAATTATGACATGCTGTGGCACAAGCTGCACAGTGAGGCACAGGTACCGAGTGAGATAGTGTCGATATTTAGGTATTGGTACAGTCATCAGCGGAACAGTGTGAAATGGGCGGGAGTATATTCCGACATGTGCGTGTGGATTGAGAGATCTTTTCGAAAAACTCTTCTAATCCCAACCAAATTATAAGAGGATTTTGGAAATAATTGTGAAAACTTCATGGTAAGGTATAAAATTTGTGAAACCTAAACAAAGAAAGTTAGAACTCATTAACTGGATCTCTCAATCTGGACAACTGAAGAAAAAGCCATAACGCGTATCCAAGAATATACTGCCTATAATAATAATAATAAATCCCTGGACATTTCACACAGCACCATTTGTCCCAAGCTAAGCAACCTAATGCTTGTGTTATGGTAACAAGATGGCTGATAAACTACTTATATACATTTTTTTTTTTGTAAATACATACATATTATAGATAGAAAAACACCCAGACTCGGAACAAATACATGTAGGTCATACAAATATTTGTTCCGTGCGGGAAACGAACCCGCGACACGCAGCGCAGCAGTCAATCGCTTAACCACTGCGCCAACTGTGCCGCCTATGTGTTTATAATTTGCATTTTAATTAATTGTGAAGGATTTGTGAAAGCTGCTAAACAAAATGTCGATTCGTTTCAAAGCCACGTTTAAGATTTATAACGGTTTATATGGATCACTCAGAATAGAAAACAACAACACACACTGGGCCCGCGTCGTAAATTATAGCCCACTCCCTCTCGAAGAGAGGAGTCCTGGGTCCCAGCAGTGGGAACATTTTAGGCTGATTATGCTGTGGACTACACGCTAAAAAATTGCGCTGGCGACTGCCAGATGAAACGATCTATTGAGTGATCTTGTAAAACACGACCTAATACTGAAAAAGTATGAATAATTATCATGTTTATTGCAAATTATGCTTCTGGGAAAATTTGTGAAACAAAAATCGTAGTTGAAATCTTACTGGTTCAAGAGAAAATGAAAATCTTGGTTATTGTCGATCGTCCCAACTGAGAGATCATTATTTTGAACTATATTTAATAAACCAAAACTTATAGGCAGAAGGTAGATACATCAGAAATTGTGAAAAATGTTGTACTAAAATTTGACGAATCAGTCGTCCCTGTAAGTGTTATACTTAAAAACATAAATCATTTTTTACAATCCTTAAGGAAAACGTTGAGTAGGGTAGACATACTTTTTTACTTTGTCCGATTTTTTTTTCGACTACCCTATTCATGCTAACATTGTGTATATTTATTGCGATTTGCGAAGCTGGCGTTGTGCAGTGCATTTAATGCAAGTTTTTTTTAATATTGTTGTGCTATAATTAATAGATAATAACATAATCAGTGTTTCCGTTTAGTGATAGTGAATAACAATGTAAGTATCTTATTCGATATTCAAACCGTTATTATCATTAGTACATTTTTATCACACTAATGTTTTTTTAAATGTGGTACATATTAAAAAGGACGTGACTACGTTTTTTTAACATAAGAAATTGTGGAAATAATGAAGCAGAGGCAGTAAACCTTACTTGGGTTTTTTTTGGTATTATCCTTTGTCTGATATATTTTTGATATACAGGGTGTAAAATTTTAATGAGTCTTTTGTACTGAAGGACAAAATACTGTAACGGGGGACATTAATAGGTGTCGTTCCCCCCAGAATCCTCACCATTTTTTTCGATGGAATTCGCTATTCCAAGTATGCCAAAAAATAGTGTTGAAATAGTGCTAAATAGTGCTACTATGCACATATTTTCTACCTCCCTACCAACTAAACGGTTGTAGTTAGAAATTCAAATGTCACGGCAGTAGTACTTATATATAACGAAGTTTAAAGGAAAACTATCACACTTAAGTGGGCTTTACAAGTTTACGAGTAATAGTCGACCAATTGTATTTGACTCGAAAATTTCGAACAACTCCATAGAAATGTCGATAGATGGCGCTAAGCATCAGCTGTATCGTAGTCGACTATTAGTTATTAGTCGAGAAGTTGTGTCGTAGTTGTGTCGTCGTCGTTGTGCTGTAGTTAGAGCATGGTACGAAATTATCAGTCAGCGAATACGAACCGCATTTGGTTGTTATAAAAACTACGGAACCCTACACTGCGCGTGGCCCGACACGTACTTGACCGGTTTTTTATACCTCCGATCACTCTTTGCGGTGCTAGTTTGAATAGGGTTAACCATTTCAAGTACCTGGGCCACTGGGTCACAGATAACTTATCTGACAATGAGGACATCGAGTGGGGACGTAGGGCGCTGTCGGTTCGCTGCAACACGTTGGCACGTAGGTTTGCACGCTGTACTGAACAAGTATTACTATTACTACTACTACTACTACTAGTATTTTTAAGTACGGATTAGCTCCGTACTTAAAAATGTTATAAAATAGTTATTGTGGCTAAATCATAACAAAAAGTGGTTAAAGTCCAAGCTGAAAAGGACATACAGTGATAAAAGCTTAAAAACCAGTGATTTTTTCAAAAACAGAAAGGAAAACAGTGTTAAATACCTCCTACCGACATTTATATTCAAATTCAAAACTTTGCGCGAACTACATAACGAACAGTGAAGTTCCAGCTGCAAAAAGTAAAAAGCGACCAGAATTACAAACCTCAAGTAAGGTAGGGAAAAACAACGAATATTCAATCCCATTTACTGTAATTATTACATAAAATAAGTACAAAAAGAAAACTGATTGCAAGACATTTAATTTTTGAAAACAATGCCATCTATCGTGGAATAGAAAAACTAGCTACAATTTGCAACACACAACCCGGCAAGTAACACCATCTATTGCCGTAAAAGAGAAACATAAACCAAAAGTCAATACTGCAAGTACTCTTACTATCCACTACTAGAGGGCGCTACTGGTCACAAAAATAAACACAAATGGCTTCTGAATGCGCGGGATGTTATCAGAAAATACCAGAAGCAGAAAACCTTACTTGTGCTCATTGCAAAAACACATACGACTTAAAATGTGCAAACGTTTCACGCCATCATTTTACAAAATTGATGACTCTCGAACATAAAACTAAATGGCAATGTCAAGCTTGCTACTGCAAAACCCCTAAAGTCGGTAATATAAATACCCCTATACGCCTGCAACCCCATGAGCTAGCGCAACAGACCAATTCACCTTCTGAAGAAAGTAATGTCACCATTAGAAGAAGAAACACAAGCACAAATAACCACACTTTTAACTCTGAAGACCTAACTATACTAGGCGACACACTGAACACAGAGGAAAAGGAAACAGCCACCCAAACCGAACTAACGCTACAAAACCTAAGTGAAATTATAATGCTGCGCCTTAAAGAAAATAATAAGTCCATTATAACAGAAATTAAGAACACAATCCAATCCGAGATAAATAAAGCCATCGGTAAATTAAAGGCAGATATCGAACAAAAAACAGACGCCTTAAAAGCACAGAACGAACTAAGAATGCAAGAAATAGGAAAGGTAAACCTAACAATTGAAAACCTTACAAAAGAAAATGAGAAACTAAAAGAGGAAATTTTAGATATAAAAAACAGAAAAGATACCCCAACCGCGATTTGCACTGAGACAAACACGAAGAAAATAGTTCTCTACGGATTTACTGAATATCACAAAGAACCGGATTTTGACCTACACAACAGAATCATTGAACTATTCTACAGCACGATGAACGTAGACCTGACCGGATATATAGAAGAGACATACAGAATGGGTAGATACAACAACAACAACAATAGGCCACTTGTCATCGAATTAATTAGCAAAAGTATGACAAAGTACATAATAAGTAATGGCCAATACCTTCAGGGTACCCGGTTATTCATCTCAGAGTTCCTAGATACCAACACACGAAGGGAAAGGCAATTAATGCGAGAACAAATGCTTCAGGCTCGAAGAAATGGATTATTTGCAATCATCAGAAACAATCAATTGTTTATTGAAGGACAGAAAGTTAACCAAAAAAACGAAACATATAACTTGGTACAAAACAATAACTCGAAAGAAACCTTATACAATAACAATGCAGACCGAACCTGCGACCTACGTACCACCAACGAAGACATTAGGAATCACTCCTTTCGAAAGCATAGACCTACCTTGTAAAATTCTCTTCCAAAACATGCAAAGCATAAATAACAAACAACACATTATAGAAGCATTTTTAACAGAAAACCCGTATCAAGCCATATGCATATCTGAATCCTGGTTATCCGAAGACAAAATTTCCCTTATCCAAATTAGTGGCTACAATATTGCATCGTCATACTGCCGGAAAACTCGAGGAGGAGGCGGCGTATGCATCCTCTTACAAGAACAAATTGAGTATACAGAGAAAAATGATATATCAAACATGTCTATAGAATATGTACTGGAAGTGTGCGCTACTGAGTTACCTAAACAAAACCTATTATTAATTACTATGTACTGGAATAGAAAAGAGGAAGATTTATTTATTGATAAATTAAAACAAATCCTAAACTATTTAAATATTAAGTATAATAAATATAACATTGTAATAGGTGGAGATTTTAACATTAATATTCTCGACAAAAAATTAAAAACTAACCAATTTCTGGATCTAATGCTAGAATACAAATTTACTCAACATATAAAAAGACCCACGCGCATTACAGAAAAAACCGCAACATGTCTTGATCTAATATTTACGAATTTCAGCGACAAAAACATGTTTACAGCCGTAGAAAATTTCGGACTATCGGACCACAGTGGAACAATTATAAACCTAAACATACCTCAACCAGCGAAAATAACTACCTGGTACATAAATAAAAGGTTATTTAATACAGCAAACATTAAAAAATTTAAATCTATAGTAAGTACACAAAACTGGCACGACATTATACAACCTAATAATAATATAAATGAAAATTATAATTCCTTCAACAACCTCTTAATCAAAACTTTAAATCAATGCATTCCTATACGTAAAATGAAACTAAAAACTAGCTATAAAAAATACTGGCTAACTACAGGCATTAGAGTTTCCTGTAAAAACAAAAGATTGCTGAAATTATTTTCCACTAAAAACAAAAACCAAGTAATTACACAACACTATAAAAAATATGAAAAAATATTAAAACGTTTAGTTACCACTGCAAAAAAATTACAATATATAAACAAATTGAAGAATTCAGACAACAAAGTAAAAACGATGTGGAGCATTATAAATGAGAGAACAAATAAAAAACCAAAAAAGGAAAAATATAACATTCAATTACAACACAATAATACTTTAATATCCGAACCCAAACAAATTGCGAACATTTTCAATGACTTCTTTGCGTCTATAGGGGAAAACAGTAACAATCCATCTGGCAGTGCACTGGACGACACATCAATACTAAATTCCACGGAAAACACCATGTTCCTCAGCCCAGTAGAAGCTTGGGAAGTTAACAAATTAATCAAAAACCTAAAAAATAAGCTAAGTCACGGCTTAGACGAAATTCCACCTAAGTTGTTGAAAGAATGTGCAAATGAACTCACCTTACCTTTTTATCTACTATTAAATCAGTCTTTTACAGAAGGCACTTTCCCCGAATTATTAAAGAAATCATTAATTAAACCAATCCATAAAAAGAATACAAAAACAGATCCTAATAATTATCGTCCAATAGCTCTCTTGCCCTCAGCCTCCAAGATTTTCGAAAAAGCTATGTGTGATCGAATATATACCTTTTGCGAAAAGTTTAACATATTGAGCGACTGTCAGAACGGTTTCCGGAAAAATCGTTCCACCACATTAGCTGTCTATAAATATATCCAAGAAACCCTTAACATTATAAATAACAAGAAATACGCCGTAGGAATACTACTGGACATGACCAAAGCGTACGATAAGGTACAATTCAAATTACTGCTCAATAAACTGTATGGAATTGGAATCCGCGGGACAGCCCATGAATGGCTCACATCATATTTAAAGAATAGAGAACAAATTGTTGAAATCGAATACTTTAACCACAATAGTAGAGAAATAGAAAAAATACGATCTAAGAGCAAAATAACCAACGCCTCCATCCCCCAAGGAAGTGTCATAGGGTGCCTATTATTCCTCGTTTATATCAACGACTTACCGGAAAAAATAGAGGGGCCATGTGTCTTATTCGCGGACGACATATCTTTATTAGTCTCATGTCAAAACAACACAAACATAGAAGAAAAACTCAGCTCCATACTCACAAAAACATGTAACTGGATGACCTCACATAATTTAGAAATTAATTATACAAAAACGAAATTAATGACTTTCCATCCTTATCAAAAAGCTCCTCTACACTTAAACTTCAACTTTAACGGCTCAAAATTAGAAACTGTTGACGAATTTACACTGCTCGGACTTACAATAGATAAACACATCAACTGGAAAACACAAATACAAAAAACCCGTTCTAAAATTTCAAAATTCTCATACGCTCTCCGCGAAATCAAAAAGACAACTAACTTACAAACTGCCCTCACCACCTATTATGCGTATGCCAATGCATGGCTTAGCTACGGCGTAACTCTCTGGGGAAATAGTACAGATGTACTAACACTCTTTACCCTACAAAAGAAATTAATTCGAATATTGGCTAACATTGACCAAACCGACAGCTGCAAACCCTATTTTCTAAAATATAACATCCTAACTCTCCCCAGTATATACATTCTAGAAATATGTAAATTTGTCCGTAAGCATCAGGAGTTCTACACAAAACGTGAAGATATCCAATCACAGTACACACTTAGACACCGATCTAGACTAAACATACCAACATCCAAACTAAAAATGCATTCTACAAGTCCCTACGTAATGTCTATAAAAATTTACAATAAACTCCCTGACACAATAAAGAAAGAAGAAAAATTTAATATATTTATAAGAAAACTTAAAAAATTACTTATTAACAAATGCTACTACTCCTTAGACGAATATTTAAATGATAAACATAAATAATAGGAACAATAAAAGTATTATAATATTAAGCCACTCAATTTATAGAAATGCTTAAAATATATTAATGACATGGTAACAAATGAATAAATAATATAATTTAAAAATAATAAATAAATAAAAAAGCAATAATACTAAATTTAATAATTTAGCTATAAGTATTATCTATTCAAAGAATAACAATGTATATAAATAAATAAACAGAATTATAATACATAAATAATTACAGGTACATAAAAATAATCTAAAATATTTAGCAGGAAAAAACAATACTTAAACTATAGATAGGCGAAATGTTAGGATTCAAATTCGCAATCTCCTGACTTTGATTATATTTATTATGTGAACTAAAACTTGTTCCCACTAAAGTAACTTGGTTATCATTAAGACAGGGCTTCCTCTCTTCTAACAATTTTTGCTGTGCCCTACAGGGTCCATAATGATCGAAATTCTATGTATACCACCTAAGTACACATTATGGTAAAGCAATAAATATTGAGTATTGAGTATTGAGTATTGAGTAAAGGTGACCTTATTTAAAGCCTATTGTCAGTCTTTCTATGCGTGCAGCCTATGGGCCAACTATGTGCGGCGGGTATACAGTGCCTTGCGCGTACAGTACAACAATGCGTTTAGGGTGCTGTTAGGGCTGCCGAGGTTTTGCAGCGCTTCTACGATGTTCACGCAGGCGCAAACTGATGACTTTTATGCTATTATTAGGAAGCGCAGTGCCTCGCTACTAAGTCGCTTCCGACGCAGTAATAACAGTATCCTGAGCGTATTGTCCGAGCGGTGGGACTCAGTGATGTTGGAGAGGTGGATGCACCTGCATGCCAGGTCGTCACCATTAAATTTGTTAAGTGATTATTGTTTTATTGATTGATCCTAATTGAATGTAATCGAATGAATTTTAACCTAATAACTAGATATAATTTTATTTTATTTTTAATGCAATGCTTTTAATGTGTAATGTTTTATATGGTTTTATATATGTAATTTGTGTTTTATTTGTTGTGTTTGTTCTATGTATTTTGTTATGCTTATTATGGGAATCATTTCCTGAAATAAATGATTATTTAATTTAATTTTAATTTAATTTATAATGAAATTAACATGTCAATAAATACTTATAACCTGTCTATAATACTTATTTTAAGTAAATTATCATACTAAAACAAAAAAAAAATCGACAAATATTATAAAAAATCTACCTATGGCACTCTACGCGCAGAAATTATCAATGAATTCGTAACGACATTCAATCCTTTGATTGAAGCCAGCGGCCGGTTTCAATCAAAGGAATGCATGTGAAATGTTTATAGTTTTGTATAATTTAGAAGCATTTTTTTAATTTTGTTAATGTAAGAACCATGGATCCGTGTTTTATGATAATTTGATGTTGACTTGCATGGCAGTTGAGAATATGTCATGCTCACTTAAATGTCTCACTGGTGGTGGCGCGTGTGTTGGATCATTCGGTTCCCTACAAAATGGTTGAGCTGGGTGGTGCTGATCTACACGTCATGTTCGTGAACGGGCGCGTCGGTTGAGACTGGTCATCTCTTAACTGCCAGGGATTATTTTGAATTTTATATTTTAAATTGTTTCTTTTTTACATTGTTCTCACATATAGAAGCAATAAGAATAATGTACCCAGGATTTTGTAATAATATCTTGATTTGAAAGAGTGTCCTTGGAGTTTCTTGCCCGTTCATCTCCATGAGATCTACGTTTTGGAATGGAGCTTTAACTTTCTGACTAACTGACCGACTATTTAATTTTGACAATTAAAAAGTGCCAGTAAATGGTTTAATTGAAATAAATGATTTGAGTTTGAGTTTGAATTTGAGAGTTTGAAAAATGCGTTTATTTTTTATTGGAAAAAAAATCTGACTTCTACTCTGTTCACCTATTATACCCTGTTTTTGTCCAGATGGTAAAAGAAGGTATTTAGCCGGTATAACTACATTCATGTAGAATCATACCACTTGGACTAAGAATGATTAATTGTTATGGAAGTTTGCGTAATTTGGGTTAGAACAAGATCGTTTACTTTAGAGAACGTTTTACTTGAATAATTACAGCCAACTCAAGTGAACTTACCTTAGACACGGCTGATGGAATGATTACAAGTGCGATGAACATCAGTATCTGACGGTAATCAAAGGTGAATGACCTCTTGCCCATTGCGTAGAACTCATTATCCACGTCGTTATGAGAGTCTACCTTCAGACCGAAGGCGCAGGAGGCAATCACGTCGTTGGCATACCGAGTCGTCAGGTCTTTACACTCCACGTCTATGTAGCCAGCTAAAGAATAAAAGTTTTAAATGGATAAAAAATTTGTTTTAAATTCTTCAAAACGATGATACGCATTTTCAATGGTCAGTTCTGAACCCAGCAGAAAAACTAGTATTTAAAAAATTACTTACTTTTGGATTCTTTGATCTTTTTCTGAAGTGAACGTATCATCTGGTCGCCGACCTCCATCATGAAAGGCACCATCAGCCGTATCTTGGAGCTTGTGAACGCTGGACTCAGTGTGGAACGCATGTCTTTCCATTCTTGTCCTATGCGAGACGGAAATACGTATTTCTTTAAATGGACCTTAGGAATATTTTTCTAGAGCAACAATATTTAAAAATAATGTTAAAAGGATCTTTGCCTTTTTGTCATTGGGGTTCCTTTTGGCTGGGGTAATTATCTTAACTGATGGTCAAATCAAATGCTAAAGAAGTATTATATTTTACTTCAAGACACGTCATTTATTATTTTATTTGTCTACGTACCTTCCAAAGCTATCAAGCTCCTGGTGAAGTACGATTCACCGGATCTGAAGAAAGCGCGATGGTCAAGAAAGTGCTCGAAGTCTTTGACAGCAATCTTCTTCACCAACTCGATGTCGCGGATCATAATCACCTCCTTCGTGAATTCAAAGCTTCCCACAAACCTAAGTAAGAAATTAAAAGTTTAATTAATTCTGACCAAGTGGCGTTCAAGATCAGGATGAGATTGTTATTATCGCGAGTCGATCCAGGGTGAGCCTGGCAAGCGAGTGCTTATTACAGCAATTTGTTTTTTAAGCACTGACGTATGACAGCCTAACGACTCGTCGAGGGGCTAAAGTATTTTTCATTCAAAATTTTAAATTAAGTTACCTTTCTTCAGGAAAACCGTTATACAGCATCAGAACATTACCAGAAACATGATCCATACGAAACAAGACCCTGAACATGTTGCCCAACAGTGGGATGGGCTTGAAGTGCTTGACGCCATAGCGACTTAATCTGGAGTAGATCTGCTGGAGGTATACCACCAGCACGGCGAGCAGCACCGCCACCCAGACTAAGAAGAGTATCATGATCTGTAACATCAAATACATAATTAAAATGCATCATCATCATCTCCCTAGCCATTTACCAACTATGTTGTGGTCGGTTTCCAGTAACATGGGGCCATCTGACCACCACAACCCGTTTCTGGGTAACACTATAGGTACCAAGGGGTAGGTACCTATAGTGTGAAATTGTTGTAATACAAACAACAATACAATACAATTTTTTTCTTCTAATAAATAGCTAATGGCACATAATACGAGTATTAAGTTATTTTTAGATTATTTTTACATAAGGAAAATAGTTGCAATGGAAATCACAGTTCTCTCCTCCTTTTAAATCTGAGAATGTTCGAATTTGACTATGTGACTCAATTATATTATTAATGTATGATAATGAACCACCTAACCATGAATAACAGTATTAATAATGTTATGTATGTTGGATTGCCGTACCATCAGACTATGACAGTAAAGGTAAGAGAGCACCTATGTTTCTGCACGCACTTCTGCTCTATATCAAAATATGTTAAAAAAAATATGCTAAAATATTGAACACCTTAAACCCGAACGTAGGTCACGCTTTTCTGTGTGACGAGAAAACAAACAAAAATACAATGTTATTAGGTACTTACTTTTCGTCACGACACTAGTTTTATAAGCACACGGTACAATCGTCAACAAAATTCTCTGTAACTTTACAATAATTGTAAACGTGTTGCAAGTCGCACAAGCAAGTTGTCAATGAGCGAACCAAGACAAACCTTGAAATATATTATGTCATGTTATCGTAATACTCACATCCATTTTTTGTTTTATATGTGTAATAACAACGTACGTAGTATCTCTTATCATTGATACTGACTATAGATAGGGTACCTACACAAAAATAACCGGATTTGAAACATTTGTACATAGGTAGGTATTATGTTACGTACTTAAACTTGTTAAATAGGTAAGTATATAATATCCCTGGATATAATATCCCTGGACATAATAATATCCCTGGACATTTCACACAGCACCATTTGTCCCAAGCTAAGCAACCTAATGCTTGTGTTATGGTAACAAGATGGCTGATAAACTACTTATATACAATTTTTTTTTTTTTTGTAAATACATACATATTATAGATAGAAAAACACCCAGACTCGGAACAAATACATGTAGGTCATACAAATATTTGTTCCGTGCGGGAATCGAACCCGCGACACGCAGCGCAGCAGTCAATCGCTTAACCACTGCGCCAACCGTGCCGTCAATATGACTTGTATGACTTGTAGTTATGTATTTATCGTAATTATTGAGCGATATGGGTAAATTGTAGACATCATGAGCTTAAAATATATCTCTAAATCCTGTTATTAAATACGTTTTTTCAAGTAGTAAGTAAGTATAAGTGCGGGATGTAGTACTTGTTTATTTATTCTATAATGGCTGTTCATCTTAAACAACAATAGTTTTTTTTGTAATGTTTTTTTGGCATAAGTACCACCTGATGAGAATAGGCTACCACCTCTTATATATCTACGCAGTGGCAGTGGCATAGCAGATGTGTTTCCATCCTAGGGACAAAGCTGAAATGTCGCATGCACCTTTCCATCCTAGGGACAAAGCTGAAATGTCGCATGCACCTGTAATTTCACCGACACCCCTTCCCTCAGGCTTACAAATTGTAGGCCAAAGGTTCAAAGCCAGGGAGGGCAACTTTACTTTATGTAAACTTACTCAAAACGGTAAAGGAAACATTGAGAGGAAACCGGCATGCCCTAGAACCAAAAACTGACATTTGTGACGTCTACCAATCCACACTGGGCTCACGTGGTGAACTCCAACTCAATGAAACAGCTATAAAATATCAAGGTTTAAAGTACCAATTTTCGTCAGAGTCAAGTGTGTGTGCCCCGCCCCCCCCCCCCCCCCCTACCAACTAAACGGTTGTAGTTAAAAATTCAAATGTCACGGCAGTAGTACCTATATATAACGAAGTTTAAAGGAAAACTATTACACTTAAGTGGGCTTTACAAGTTTACGAGTAATAGTCGACCAAGTCGAGTTTATTTGACTCAAAAATTTCGAACAACTCCATAGAAATGTCGATAGATAGCGCTAAGCGTCAGTTGTATCGTAGTCGACTATTAGTTATTAGTAGTTAGTATTAGTCGAGTAGTTGTGTCGTAGTTGTGTCGTCGTCGTTGTCTTGTAGTTAGAGCATGGTAAGAAACTATCAGTCAGCGAATACGACCCGCACTTGGCTGTTATAAAAACTACGGAACCCTACACTGCGCGTGGCCCGACCCGCACTTGACCGGTTTTTACTGATACCGACATGAACCGTGGTAGATAATTCTGACCCTGATAAGCACTTTCAATGTGCCATTCAAAGTGCTGTTATAATTACAACTTACTGTTCACAAAATGTTAACCACATAATTTTTATAATTAACGTGCTTATCTTAATTAAGAAGTAAACAGTTTCTTTGTTATCTTTTAATGTTTTTAAAGCTGGATGTGCCCCCGGCTCTGCGTGTGAGTGCTGTATGCACAAATACCTATAAACAAATATAAAACATTTTCAAAATGCTGCTTATTTTGATTACGTTATGTCTGTCAAACATTTTCTTTTTAATTGAGTGCCCAAACAATACTCGATAATATGAAATTAAAAAAAAAAAAAATTTAAGTGGTTTGTTTCCAGGTTTTCTACGATGTTATTTATGGTCGGAGTCCCGAACAAAACTGAAAAGTCTTACTTTTTTTATAAAAATGCAAAGAATTGGGCTCGTCCGGGATTTGAACCCGGGACCTCTCGCACCCTAAGCGAAAATCATACCCCTAGACCAACGAGCCGCCTGACGTGGGTACTGAAATTATAATATGTGTTGTGACAGACTGTGGGGGGTCTGGTATGTTCAGCGACACAAGTCGATTAACATGGCAATTTTTTTTAAACACACCTGTCGTCTTAATTGACACAAAACTATTTGATTCATCATATTTCAGCATTTTTATATATCTGATGAGGCTGTTTAAATTAAGTTGGCATTAAATTGTGTGGAATTTTAGCGGTCAACAGCAGTCAACGTCCTCAGGTGTAATTATCTTGATTAATCGTTATCACATCAACCGCGTCCATTCTTGTCTGATTGTTGGTAAGTAGGATAATTGACTAATCAAAAGTAGCTCCTCTTATCTACATTAACACTAGTCATTAGATCATTAACATCGCTAGCTACATTCTACTACGCTTCACCGTCGTCATTATTCGGATGGTTTTGAGAAAAGAGGCAGTTCAATGAAAGATTATAAGGATTTAGGTAAAAGGAAGTGAACACTGGGATGGCGGCTGGTAATTTTGGAGGAACGAATAAAACTGTATTTTGTGGACCCCATTATATTATACTTAATATTGATAAAAATGCAGATAACAGTGATGATAATAATTAACACCAAAGAAACAACTCATTTGTAAATAAAACAATCAAATTTTTATTCAAAATAAGTTTTTCCTGTAAAGACTACAATTTATGAGTATATTCTTTTTTATGAGTATGACATTATATTCTTTAAATTAAATCATCATTGGTTATGCATAACATAAACATCATATAAACAATATCTTATATCTAAACATTACCATCACAAATAACACATGCATCATGGGTTATATGCATATTCAATTAAATAATCTTAATACAAAGAAAAATAGAGGTATGGCTAAATCAAGTACAGTTTTTTTATACCCATTACTTCCACGTGGTTTTTTAGGACATAATTAAATCAGTCACGAAATAAAAACTATACATCACAGCTGTAACAACATCTTCGCTAGTATACACTATTTTATATAACACAAAATACACCACAAATTAATCTCTGAACATTTTAAATCATGAGCTTCATTGTCTTTTCTACTTCCTTGGTCTAAATCTGTGCCAATGTCCACCTTCTAGCTTCAGGTTAAAAGTTTTTTTACAAAGCTTGGCAGGGATGCAGGTCTTGTCGTTAGGCGAGATTTCCATATGCTGGAGAATTTGGTACGCCATCACCTTAATCTCACAGAGAGCAAATCTTGACCCTGAGAAAATATGGTGGTTAAGGTTTATAATAATTTTTTTTTAAACTTTGTATCGTATAATAATCTTTTTAATCAAAATTAACTATTTAATTTCATCTTCTCTTGTCTTGTTCGAATGCTGATATTTTATCTTCTTTGTCATCCGTTACCTTATCATTCACTACCATTTCGTTCGCATCATCCCTAACATTTTTTTTCCTCGATCTCCCTTTCTTTTTCTCATCCACCATCATAATACCAGTCATTATTTTTGATTTAGTTAAAATATAAGTATACATTTTTACTCACCAATACAGTTTCTAGGTCCAACACCAAAGGGCATATAAGCGAATGTCTGGATATTATGCTTGTTTTCTTCAGAGAAGCGCTCTGGGTCAAACTTATCGGGGTTAGAGAAGAACTGAGGGTCACGGTGGATAGCAAACACTGGTATCGAGATACCTGTTCCTTTGCGAACCTGCAAGAAGGTTAAGAGTTTTTTAAACCTGCCGATAGAAGAAGCTCGTCATTTTTCAATCTGAAAAAAAATTGACTTACAATAAATTCTTGTTCAGCCTTTTCATTAGGTTTTCCCAAATTGTAATCCTTAGTGCAAACTCTGTCTAGAGCTACAGCAGGTGGCCACAGTCGCAAAACCTCTGCAAAACATAATCATTGGCTATAAAACAGAGAATAGTAATAAGCAGTCGTAGTATTCTTTCAAAAAATTTAATCATGAACAACTTATTCACCGCAATAGTTTTGATTTACAAACCGTCGAAATCTTACCTGATACAACCATATCCATATATGGCATATTCTGAATAGAGTTGAAGTCAAACTTGCCGCCATTCTTAGCGTCAGTCTCCTTGACCTCTTGTGCCAGCCGCTCCTGGACTTCAGGGTTCAGCGCTAGTTCGTAGAGCAGGAACGACATGCCAGCTGAGACCGTTTCAAAACCAGCAATGAAGAACAGCACCGCTTGAGCGATGAGGTCGTCGTCAGTCCACACTGAAATTAAAGTGAATATATCATTAGATTTGTTCTCTATCAGAAAGTATATCCCAGGGTCTGATTTTGTCACGCAACCTATTCTGTTACGGGTATTCTTGGTATTACTCAACACCTAATGTGTGTGTGTATTGGTTGTTACAAATTTCTTGGACAATCAAACCGGGCTTAGGTTTTTTGCAGTTTTATGAAAATACACACCTCTGTTAATTTGTTTCTGTCCAACTGAAGACTCCTCAACTGCCGCAAATCCAGCAGCTTCATCATCGGATTTGATGTTTTCATGAGTCAGTTTACCTGGAATTACATTAGAATTTATTTATGGAATTTTGGAGAGGGACTAGATGTTTTATTATTCGTTGAGATTACTACTGAACGTTTAACATTTTGTCAATTATATATAATAAGTACCTTTCTTTGCTTCCATAAGCAAGTGAATCATATCGGGTCTTATGACTTTTCGTAACTCGCGATCTTCCATTGTTTCTAAAACTAACTTTCTAAAGAATCCGTTTGTTGTCTTGGAAAGGAAATCCACCTTTAAAAACTGGATGTCGGAAATTATCCCGCGGGAACGTGCTGTCTGGATAAAAAGTATGTCCTGCCCCAGGATTCCATCTATTTCTTTGCCAAATTTTATCGAAATCCGTTCCGTGGTTTAGGTGTGAAAATGTAACATACAGACAGAATTTATAATTTTATTTAGTATAGCATGTATAGCATATATTTTTAGAGCACTTTGCCCGCGACTTCGTCCGCGTGTACTTTACTCTAAACATTTCGAAGATGTACGAGTATGTTTACGATCTTTATCATACATTTATATAATTTGCTAACTTTAAAGTTTAAAGATCAAATGAATAAGATTTTTGAAACCTTGTCGTACCGTTTTACCACGACAGGCTTTGTTTTTAAAAAAGCGTTTTGTACGATTCCATTGTATGGTTTATAGTTTATTTATACCCATTTTCGAGTTAATGGAAGCAAGCAGTAAAGTCCACCCCTTAAATTTTATTACCCTTTTTCACTCCGGTAAGACACGATTTTTGAAAAACCCATAAAACATGTATACTTTTTATTTTTTTGTTTTAAGTATTAGTACCGAGTTTCGAGTGAATCCGTCCGAGTGGCTTATTTTTTTTTCTTACCTATTAACTTTTTCACCCCCTGAATCCTCTGTGAGCAGTTTTTTTTTAACTAAAAGTGACCATCTGTATTAATTACTAAGGCAAATATTGCAAATATTAAAAGATTTTTCATATTAATTGTATCCCGTCTTTTCACCCCACAGGGGTAGAATTTCCACGATAGTGGCGATAAGACCCCTCTTTGAGGAGTGTCTAGAGAGGCGTCACGGCGTTCTCACCTACCGCCTGACGCAGGTCCTCTCCGGACACGGATGTTTCGGGAGGTTCCTGCACATCATCAGGCGGGAGGAGACGCCCGGGTGTCATCACTGCCAGGATCGCCCAGAGGACACGGTGGAGCATACGGTGTAGGTCTGCCCTGCTTGGGCGGAGCCCCGCCGTGTCCTCGTAGAGGCGATCGGCAACGGCGGTGACCTCTCGCGTCCGGCCCTGGTTCAAGCCATGGTCCGGGGCGAGAGGGAGTGGGAGGCAGTCACCTCCTTCTGCGAAGCAGTCATGCTAGCGAAGGAGGTGGCGGGAAGGCTGAGGGAGAACACCTCACACCTCAGCCGCCGCGGGAGACGCTCCGGGCGTCGGGAGCCACGTGACGACTCCCGGCCACCGTAGGCGCGGGCCTGTGGGCGGAGAGTAATGGGTAACTCACCGTCCGATCAGGACTAGGCCCGTGCCGGACGGCGCGTAGTCTTCCACGCGCGCCTCAAAGAGATATCAGTAGAGGACGAGGCCTGATAGGGCCGAAGCCTGCCAGGGCGGCGGGATCGTCCGAAAGGGTTACCGCTGCCCTGGAACAGAAAGGGCTAAGGAAGGAACACGGGTGGGTTTTAGTCAGTAAGAGTCT
Organism: Apamea crenata; assembly: GCA_949629185.1. Classification (NCBI taxonomy): domain Eukaryota; kingdom Metazoa; phylum Arthropoda; class Insecta; order Lepidoptera; family Noctuidae; genus Apamea; species Apamea crenata. Next base: position 19,283,220 of record OX451361.1, read on the forward strand.
GACACTTCCTTCCGCTCCACCCAAAGCGGGAGAGGTCATTTGATGATTTCCCACCCAAAAAATAAAAAGGGGGTAGAATTTAAGGGCTGCCAAAAGTATTAATACTGAGTTTCGAGTTAATCGGTCAGCGCATTCAAATTTTAACACCCTTATAAAGGTAGTTTTGAAAAACTTAATATAATGATAAACTTTATTGCTTACTTAGGCGAGTATTCATGCCAATTTTCAAGTTTATTACCGTAACGAATAAAAATTTTCACGTAAGCTGTGTCCCCGCTTTTCACCCCGACAGGGGTGGAATTTTGATAAATTGTTTGAGATGTGTTCATAACTTGACTCAAAGATTATACCAATTTTCGAGTTAATCAAGCCACGCTGTGAAATACTCTCCTGTAAAATTGACTACCCCTTTTCAGCCCGTCAGGGGTAGATTTTCAAAAAACCCTGATACATATTATTCTTTACTTTCAATTTTAGGTATAAATACTGAGTTTTGAGTTTATCGGACCGCACGCTAAAATTTTTCCATACAAACTTTGAAGCCCCCCAATCCCCTTTTAGAGGGTACCTACTTTATAAAAACAAAAAATGTTCAACTTCATAATTTATTTAGATAAGTATTTGTGCCAAGTTTCATATTTATTAACTCAAGGAATAAGATTTTTTATACAAACGAAATCCCCCCATTTCACCCTCTTAGGGGTGGAATTTCGAAAAACCCTTTCTTAGTGGATACCTACACTTTACGAAGAATACACCCTCCAAATTTCATGTCTCTAGGACCAGCGGTTTAGGCTGTGCGTTGATGTCTCAGTCAGTCAGTCAGTCAGTCAGTCAGTCAGTCAGTCAGTCAGGACTTTGAATTTTATATATATAGATAGATATAGATAGATAGATAAGTACCTTTCTTTGCTTCCATAAGCAAGTGAATCATATCAGGTCTTACAATTTTTCGTAACTCGCGATCTTCCATTGTTTCTAGAACTAACTTTCTAAAGAATTCATTTGTCGTCTTGGAAAAGAAATCCATCTTTAAAAACTGAAAAAGAACAATTAAACTAAATCAACATACATAAAGTAAACTAAACATAACTACACAAGTTTTACTGTATAATTATTGTCGATATTGTTTTCCGTATTATCTAAGCCAATACCTCCTCCAATTATTATATTAACCAATGCCGTCCCAACGCTGGGCCTTCACTCAGCAGCCTCCACTCTTTTAAGTACCCACGGCTCGGCATGGCATTCTAGTTCGTTTCGCACATCTTTGCCTGGCTCTTCCACGGTGTTGCTTTTGCAATTGACATTGACCTTGGTACTAACACGTGTTCCCAACGTGAATGTCGTAGTTAGAACGGATGGATGGACGAGACCCATACTCAAATAATAATAAATAATATTTTATTATTTTCTCACTGCAATATTTTTGTATACTTAAACGCCACTTCTAGGAAAAAAATATTAGAAGTGACGTTTATATGTATAGCCACTCAAATGAACCAACCTTAGACACGGCTGATGGAATTGTTATAAGTACGAAGATCATTAGTATTTCACGGAAATTAAAGGTGGCTGACATCTTGCCCATTGCGTAGAACTCGTTGTCCACGTCGTTATGAGAGTCCACTTTCAGACCGAAGGCGCAGGAGGCGATCACGTCGTTGCTATACCGAGTTGTCAGATCTTTGCACTCCACGTCTATGTAGCCAGCTAAAGAATAAGTTTTAGATGGGTTTTAGAACGTGGACAAAAAACAGTAGTTTTAGTTTGATCAAAATGGTGATAAGCATTTTCAATTTGTAAAAAAACTAAAAAAAGAACAGATATTTAACAAATACTTACTTTTGGATTCTTTGATCTTTTTCTGAAGTGAGCGTATCATCTGGTCGCCGACCTCCACCATGAAAGGCACCATCAGCCGTATCTTGGAGCTTGTGAACGCTGGACTCAGTGTGGAACGCATGTCTTTCCATTCTTGTCCTGTGCGAGACGGAAATATGTATTTCCTTAAATGAACCATAGGAATATTTTTCTAGAGCAACAATATTTAAAAATAATGTCAAAAGGATCTTTGCCTTTTTGTCTTTGGAGTTCCTTTTCGCTGGGGTAATTTATAAGTCTTAACTGATGGTCAAATCAAATGCTACAGAAGTATTAGATTTTGTACTACGTACCTTCTAAAGCTACCAAGGTCCTGGCGAAGAACGATCCACCGGATCCGAATATAGCGCGGTGATCAAGAAAGTGCTCGAAGTCTTTGACTCCGACCTTCTTCAGCAGCTCGATGTCGCGGATCATTATCACCTCCTTCATGAATTCAAATTTTCCTACGAACCTAATGTAAGAATATAAACATTTAATAAAATATGACCGAGTGGCGTCCAAGGACTGGAAGAAGAAGGGCCTGGCCTTCGCGCGGCCAACTGTAAGGATGACATTGTTGCCATCGTGTGTAGAACCTGGATGTGGCTGGCACAGGAGCGTAGAAGTTGACCCAAGCAAAGAGAGGCCTTCTCTCACTCGTTTTATACATGATGATGAAAAATCTAATACAGCAATTTGCTTTTTTAAGCACTGACGTATGACTGCCTAACGACTCGTTGAGGGCCCTGCAGTATTTTTCATTTATAACTTTAAATCAAGTTACCTTTCTTCAGGAAAACCATTATACAGCCTTAGAACATCATCAGCAAAGTGATCCACACGAAACAGGATCCTGAACATGTTGCCCAACAGTGGGATGGGCTTGAAGTGTTTGACGCCATGGCGACTTAACCTGGAGTAGATCTGCTAGATAGCTGATAGATAGCGAGAGTGCATGGAAAGCCGTCACCTCCTTCTGCGAAGCAGTAATGCTCGCAAAGGAGGAGGCGGAGCGCGTGAGGGAGAGGCAATCTCTGCGCCCTCACGCCCCTAGTCGCCGCAGGAGACGCCATGGACGTCGGGAGTCAACAGCCGACTCCCGGCCACCGTAGGCGCGGGCTTGCTGGTGGCAAGCAATGGGCAGCTCGCCGCCCGGTGAGGACTAGGCCAGGGTCGACGGCGCGTTGCGTTCCACGCGCGCCTCAAAGAGAGGTCAGAACTGACGGGGTCCGCTAGGGCCGATGCCTGCCAGGGCCGCGGGTTGTTCGAAAGAGATACCGTGGCCCCTAGCACAGGCAACTGCAGGAACACGGGTGGGTTTTAGTCAGGTAAAGTCTGACACGCCCTCCCTCCGCTCAGAGGGAGAAGTCATATGATGATTTCCCACCCAAAAAAAAAAAGGACGACATTGTTGCCATCGTGGGTGGCAGGAGCGACGAAGTTGACCCAAGCAAAGATAGGCCTCACTCTTTTTGTACATGATGATGAAAAATCGAATACAGCAATTTGCTTTTTTAAGCACTGACGTATGACTGTCTAACGACACGTTGAGGGCCCTGCAGTATTTTTCATTTATAACTTTAAATCAAGTTACCTTTCTTCAGGAAAACCATTATACAGCCTTAGAACATCATCAGCAAAGTGATCCACACGAAACAGGATCCTGAACATGTTGCCCAACAGTGGGATGGGCTTGAAGTGTTTGACGCCATGGCGACTTAACCTGGAGTAGATCTGCTAGATAGCTGATAGATAGCGAGAGTGCATGGAAAGCCGTCACCTCCTTCTGCGAAGCAGTAATGCTCGCAAAGGAGGAGGCGGAGCGCGTGAGGGAGAGGCAATCTCTGCGCCCTCACGCCCCTAGTCGCCGCAGGAGACGCCATGGACGTCGGGAGTCAACAGCCGACTCCCGGCCACCGTAGGCGCGGGCTTGCTGGTGGCAAGCAATGGGCAGCTCGCTGCCCGGTGAGGACTAGGCCAGGGTCGACGGCGCGTTGCGTTCCACGCGCGCCTCAAAGAGAGGTCAGAACTGACGGGGTCCGCTAGGGCCGATGCCTGCCAGGGCCGCGGGTTGTTCGAAAGAGATACCGTGGCCCCTAGCACAGGCAACTGCAGGAACACGGGTGGGTTTTAGTCAGGTAAAGTCTGACACGCCCTCCCTCCGCTCAGAGGGAGAAGTCATATGATGATTTCCCACCCAAAAAAAAAAAGGACGACATTGTTGCCATCGTGGGTAGAACCTGGATGTGGCTGGCACAGGAGCGACGAAGTTGACCCAAGCAAAGATAGGCCTCACTCTTTTTGTACATGATGATGAAAAATCGAATACAGCAATTTGCTTTTTTAAGCACTGACGTATGACTGTCTAACGACACGTTGAGGGCCCTGCAGTATTTTTCATTTATAACTTTAAATCAAGTTACCTTTCTTCAGGAAAACCATTATACAGCCTTTGAACATCATCAGCAAAGTGATCCACACGAAACAGGATCCTGAACATGTTGCCCAACAGTGGGATGGGCTTGAAGTGTTTGACGCCATAGCGACTTAACCTGGAGTAGATCTGCTGGAGGTATACCACCAGCACGGCGAGCAGCACCGCCACCCAGACTAAGAAGAGTATCATGGTCTGTAACAACAAACATATAACTCATGATCATCATCTGTCTAGCCTTTTACGAGTACCTACTATGTTCTGGTCGATTTCCAGTTACATGGGGCGACCGCCTTTCTGACCACCACAACTCGTGGTGGATAACACGATAGGTAGCCCTATCGTGGACTATGACTCATAAAAAATCAAATATTACTACTTCTTCGTCTACTTCGTTTTCGCTTAGCGTATTTTCTACTTTTATTTATTTTGCCCGTCTCCTAAGGATCCTACCGTGATGTGAAGTATCATATTCGTTCCTCAAGAATTAGTCTATCTAGAATTTTTAGAATCCGGCTGGTAGTTCCAAAGATGAGTGCGTTCAAACAAACAAATAACAAGAAAACTCTTCAGCTTTATTATTAGTATAGATCAATAATATTGAACTTACTTTATAATCTAATATATAAAATTCTCGTGTCACAGTTTTCGTTCCCATACTCCTCCGAAACGGCTTGACCGATTCTTATGAAATTTTTTATGCATATTCAGTAAGTCTGAGAATCGGCTACTATCTATTTTTTTGTTTTTTTCGAACCCTTAAGTGATAAGGGATGTCCACCCTAGGGTAGGAGTAGTGTAGTAGTAGGGTAGGAGTAGGGTAGGACTAGGGTAGGAGTAGTGTAGGAGTAGGGCAGGAGTAGGGTAGGAGTAGTGTAGGAGTAGGGTAGGAGTATGGTAGGAGTAGTGTAGGAGTAGGGTAGGAGTAGGGTAGGAGTAGGGTAGGGGGTAGGACACCACGCGAACGAAGTAGCGCCGGGCAGCTAGAAATAATTTATATATGGCAAAACAACGTTTGCCGGGTCAGCTAGTCTTAATATATAAAATTCTCGTGTCACAATGTTCGTTCCCAAACTCCTCCGAAACGGCTTGACCGATTCTTATGAAATTTTGTGTGCATATCGGGTAGGTCTGAGAATCGGCCAACATCTATTTTTCATAGAAAAAAAAATATATATTTCCTTATTATGGCAAAGCAACGTTTGCCGGGTCAGCTAGTATACATATAAATCTCGATCTACTGTCAAGTTGTCATCGTAGTACAGATACTGTAGTATATTTAGTTTCTACAAGAGAATACCTAATGTTTTTTCTTGATATTATTATTATTATGCTCTTCAAGTTATTAAACGAGTTTGATGGTGTTTTATAAACACGATGTTTACTTTGACAACGTAATTAAGTGAGCATTGATACCAAATACCACCAAAATTAATATGAATATTTAGGGTACCTACAATCAATATGTGGCCAAAAAGTCTGACTTTTTCTATCCCGTTCGACTGGAAGCCGACCCCAACATAGTTGCGAGGCAGATTGATGTGATAATATGTCAAATTAAATTTATCTTAAAATGGCACTATCGAATTGCCGAATTGCAGTTTTTTTTTTTCATTTCAGTTGGATTTGTTTTTTTTTTCACTAAACCTTGTTTTAAAAATAAACAAATGTATACTAAATGTGTTAAAAATTGTTTTATTTACCACTATTTATGTTTATTTAAAAATATTTATACTTTACTTTTTCGCGAATGTTGGATATTTTGACACATATTACATAGAACAGAAAAGGAAACAAAACAAATTACATTACTCACTTTTTCGTCACTAAACTAGTTTTATAAACACACGGTACAATCGTCAACAAAATTCTCCGTAAGTACTTAACTTTACAATAAATATTGTAAACGTGTTGCAAGTCGCACAAGCAAGTTGTCAATGGGCGAACCAAGACAAACCTTGAGATATATTATGTCATGATAACGTAATACTCACATCCATTTTTTGTTTTATATGTCTAATAACAACGTAGTACTCTTATCATTGATACTGACTATAGATAGGTACCTACACAAAAAGAACCGGATTTGAAACATTTGTACATAGGTAGGTATTATGTTACGTATCCGTTGACCGTTAGAGGGAAATTGTAAAGTCATCGTGATTTTAAGGTATTTTGTAAAGTCACCGTGATTTTAAAATATTTTGTAAAGTCTTGTAGGTAATTTAATACGGTAATTATCACACTGGAACAGCGTAGACAAAGGGGAGGCTAATTTTCGTAAAAAATATTTACAGAACACCACGAAGTGCCTACCCTTCAAGACCTTTACACTCTGAATGACGAAACATTTGCGCGGGCGTTCCCTTAAGTTATGGGAAAGTTCATCAAAGAAAAAGCCTTTGAAACAATTCTTGTCTTACCGAGTTGTAAAAGCATGGCTCCGGAAAATATTGTGACGGCTCCCACACTGAACTGCTTCAAGAATCGACTGGACGGATTAAATATCTCCAGGCTATTGATACACAGGCATCAGCTAATTAGCTGCAAGTGTGTCTAACCAAATAATAATATTCATAATAACCCCACCGCCACTGCCGCCGCCGTATCTCTACGTTGACGTCGTGATGGGCCTTGAGCGCTCTAAACTCTAGGTGTGTGCCAGTAGAGATTTTACTTTGCAGGATAGGTCTAGGGAGATAGAATTAAAAAGGCTAGCTGTATGTGAACATTCAGTGCTAAGTCATGATTACTGGGAACAAAGTTGTATGCGTGTTCTTTTTTTTTGTTATTATTCAAAATCAAAATCAAAAGTCATTTATTCAAATTAGGCTGAGAATCAGCACTTTTTGAACGTCAAAATTACAAAAGACAGTCCCCCAAAAACGCCCGCCCTTCACCACTTCCTAGTGCTATCGCTGGGAAGAAGAAGTGGCGCAACAAACTCCCCAGCAGCACAGCTGTCTGTTCGATTTAAAAAAAATACTTGATTGTATACAATACTAGGTGTGTTAATGTATACAAACATAATGTGTTGTGTGTTCATGTGTTAATTTCCGAACATAATTCGGAAATTAACATTACAAAACCAGAACATAAAATTTAATTATTTGCCATAATATGTCAGCTAGCCACGCCAATATACCAACAAATATAATAAAAACTATACGTACTCAAGCTAAAAAATAATTAATTAAAATGTAAATAAAAAAAAACTTACTACCCAAATAAAAGCCTCCAGGCATAAAGGGCGTGACAGCTTACACATTTATGCATTGCTGGGTTCTGCAGTAAGCTAATTCTGGAGAAGGAACATAAACATTGTCTTGCGTTAAACTAGGGTGACCAACTATTCTTATCGTCTAAGTAGTCGTTGATGGAATAGTATGCCTTTGAACAAAGGTTGGATTTTAGTTGAGCTTTAAACGCATTAAAAGGCAAGTCTAGAAAAGAAGAGGGTATCTTGTTATAAAAGGTTATACCAAGCCCAACAAATGAGTTATGAACCTTATGAAGCCGGTGAAAGGGGGCACGTAGTTTGTCCTTATTTTTAGTGTTAACGCTGTGAGTATCACTATTTTTAGTGTACAAGTGTAAATTTTGCCTAATATATAAAATGTTGGCAAGGATGAATTGTGATGCAACCGTGAGAATACCAATATCTTTAAAGAAATCTCTTAGAGAAACTCTGGCACCTAGCTGGTAAATTGCTCGAACAGCTCGCTTTTGAAGGACAAATATATTTTGTATATCAGCGGCTTTGCCCCACAGCAGAATACCGTAGGACATAACGCTGTGAAAATAACTAAAATAGACTAAACGAGCTGTATCAACGTCAGTGTATTGTCTTACTTTCCTGACGGCGTAGGCAGCCGAACTGAGCCTTCCTGCTAGACTTGATATATGAGGTCCCCACTGAAGTTTGGCATCTACTGTTAGTCCTAGAAAAATTGCCGAGCCTACAGTTTCAAGCACCTCTTTATCTAAGACGATGTTGGGTCCTAGGTTTCTAACATTCGGTAAGGCGAACTTTACACATTTGGTTTTCTTGGCATTGAGAACTAAGTTATTTGACGTAAACCAATCTGTAACTATTGAGAGTGCACTGTTTACGTCGTCAAAATCTTGTCTATTCCTGTCTACTTTAAAAATAAGAGAGGTATCATCTGCAAACAGTACAACATCACAGATGCCCGTCAAATGGAATGGTAAATCATTAATGTAAACTAAGAACAAGAATTATTTATTAACTCGCTTATCATAATTAAGAAGTATACAGTGTCCTTGTTATATTTTTATGTTTTTAAAGCTAGGTGTAGGGCCCCCGGCTCTGCGTGTCCGAACTGTATGCACAAAAACCTAAAAAAACCGGCCAAGCGCGTATCGGGCCATGTGCAATGTCCCTACACTGCCCGATACGCGCTTGGCTGGTTCTTTTTCGCCGGGCCGGAACCCTTTCCGTAATTGCCCGTCACAATAAATGCAATATGGTACTTAGAAGGGGGCTTTTTAAGCCTCGGATAGACAGACAGACGGACGAACGTGGCGAAACTATAAAGGTTCTTTGTGAACTACGAAACCCTAAAAAGATAAAAACATTTTTTGAATGCTGCTCATTTTGATTGTTTTATGGTCTGCTAAATATTTTCTTTTTAATTGAACGCTAAAATGAAACCCGATAATATGAAAAAAAAAATAGTTTTTTCCTCAGGATTTCTGTGACGGGCAATCTACGACTGGAGTCCCATCGAAAAAGTAAAAGTCTTCTCTATTAAAAAAAACAAAAAGTCAAAAGAATTGGGCTCGTCCGGGATTTGAACCCGGGACCTCTCGCACCCTAAGCGAAAATCATACCCCTAGACCAACGAGCCGCCTGACGTGGATACTGAAATTATAATATGTGTGGTGACAGACTGTGGCGGAGATTAGCTGGAACAAACAGACAGACCAATTAAAAAAAATGTTTTTGTTATAAGTACCTTAGGTATATACTTTCATTAGCATTTAGTAAAGAGCTGTTATTTTGACATTACAAATAGACACTTCAATTTTATATTTCAATTTTACATTTTGTTTCGATTTTAATATTTAGCTCAATAATTAAGATTAAAACTGAAACGTCGCTGACTGTACTTATAATTTCATATGCCTGTAATAATCCTATTGAATGATAGTTATTCAATAGGACTATTATGAACTCAGAGGGTTGTATTGATGATTTTAATGATTATAATTCCGTAAAGTACTATTTGTTACGGCCGCGAATCATAATTTAATCAACATACTCGTACAACCTGACGCTGACAGCAAATTGTAAAAAACGTAACAAAATCTGAATTTCGCGGGCTGCTTTAGCGCATCCGCCTTAAGCGTTTATTGATTTTATTATCAATATCACTTTGTGTCCAAGTACCTGATTATATTGTTTGTATCGAATAATTTCCTGACAAGAATAAAATTTGAGATAGGTAGGAGGTAAAACGATAGTAACGTATATAAAAATTGCGTCAGCCTAAAACTAATGTAGCCAGCAGATATCAGAAGGGCAAAACTCTTCCTCTAAAGAATAACCTGCCACCACCAATCAGAGAAATTAACACCATAGCTGTTTTTAGACGACGCTTACGGCAGTATCTCACGGAAGCGCAAAGGAAGATAGATATGGTCACAATAGATGTTTCAATTATATGATGTATGCTACTATCCCCACTCGAGTATGTGTCAGTGTTTCGGTGAGTGTTGCACGGTAATATAAATAACAGTCAGTCAGTGCTTTTTTTGGTTTATTTTTTGCAATATTACGCAACTCACACTATTTATGTACATATTTGTTACTATTTTTTATTTGTCACATATTTATCATATTTATGTATGTATACACACGCCACGTTGCAGTGTAAAACTGATTTACATCCGTCACCTCACACATCAGGTTCAGTTGAAAACCAGCGTCAGGCACTAGTTGTCTGGCATTTTTGCTGAACTGGGCCTTTTTGGTGCAGCCGTGAGGCACACATTCCTGCTAATTTCTTGCATATGATACTAGGTAGTTTAGTTTCAATAATGCTATTATTATTATTATTACTTTCTATTTGTTTTCTTTATTATTTGCTATCTGATGTACCTATGTATCTGATGTATTGTGTGTCTTTTAGTCTGTGCTAAATAAATGTATTTTCTTTCTTTCAAAAAAAGACAGGGGTGACTTTCTTTTCTGCTGCGGTGGGCCAGTCCGTTCGGTAGGAGTCAAGTTCGTCCCTCCATCTTCGTCTTGGTCTGTTGCAATTTTACCTACCAATCAATGGAACCCAATTAGTGGTTCTTTTAATCCACAGCTCATGATGGTTTTCAATAAAATTATTATTGATTTGCTATTGACGTAAGTACAACATGGTTTCTTTGATCCATATTGCTTATATCCAGACTTTAGCTAATGAATCTTGCGTTGTGGACATGTAGGTACTTTGAACGTCGTTTTAATTAAACACATGATGTAACATGATTTAAATAAATATAAAGCTGTCTACAGCTTGGGCAAGCCGTGCTGCTACTAAATACTACGTGACTGTACTTCACCAAAAAATGCACATTAGGTTTTTCAACAGGAATTTCTCAGTACAGGCCCGGAGACTGGATTTGTGGCCGCTTGATGGCAATAGGCTCTCCCCCTAGTACATGGGCCTGGGTGTACTATACGTACACCGAGCCGGTTGGGATTATCCATCGGCAAAAATGAAGAAATTCCATACATACTTTCATCCCCCATTTAACTCCTATAAGAGATGAATTTTCAAAAATCCTTCCTTTTTGCTCACTTTCGTTATACGAAACTCAGTAGTAGTAGTAGCTTAGCAAACTCTGCTGCAAAAGTTTATGCTTCTGGACACAGCATGGCATTTTAATAGGCAGACAATACAAAGCAATGTGTCACTGTGACACTTGAGAATAAAACATCGGCAATGAGAAGTATAGGGTCACATGGTAAACAGTGAACCACTAAAAGTTTAAACATTTATAAATCCACAGTACGTGAATGTAATTAAGAACTATTGACATTAGACGAAAGGAAATTTATTAAACTTGTGTTTTGCATATCAATTTCAACACCAATTCTAAGAGTTTATTGGTAATATTGTTTTTTTTTAAATATGGTGAATTGTCCACTGTGTACCAGTATAAGTACACAGTGAATCGGGGGGTGAGTCGACAGTGGACCAATGTGTATACAGTGAACCATCATGTTAATTACCTACGTATATCGCATATTTAAAAATATTTATAGATATAAATGTCTTTAAATAAAACTACAGTAATGTAATATTTAATAATTTGTTTATATATTTGTATTCTTCAGCAACAATCACATTAATGAATAATTATATCAAAAAAAAAATCAAAATGGAAAAAAAGACATTAATAATCTTTTTTCTTTACAAGATCTACAGCTTTTTTCATATCTTTTGCATCATGTCCGCACATTTTTCGGTTTTCTGTTTTAGTGCGACCCATTCTAAAACAAAAAGATTATTATTATTAGTAGGTATTAGATCTTCTATTAACGCCTTTTTTGTTTATTACAATCACAGTTGAAAAGTGATTGGTACACAGTGAACCATGGTTCACTGTGTACCCTACGACTTTGAGCCACTGTGTGCAGACACCAGTTTTTATCCTATAAGGTTACATAACTTTTAAACATACCAAATTCAAAGGATATTTATATATCTAAGTTATTAAGGAACAGTTACTTTACACATAGAAACAGTGCAATATAATGTAACTCAATATACAACGAGTCTAGAGAGAAAATAAATGAAAACACGTTTACTTACTTTTTTTGGCTCCAAGAAGAAAACCATACACTGTGCGACCGTTACGGGCGTGAGCTCGCCGTCGACTAGGGAGTGCGGGAGGTGGTAGAAGGCAAATTGTTTCACGTTTGCAGTAGGGTTTGGCAACGTCGCGTTTTTGGGATATGAGTGGTGGTGCACTGTGTACTACTGGGCCACTGTTTACCACCTGACCCTACAAGTTAATTACATAATAAAGTCGCATATCTTTTAAACTCTTTATTTTCATGAATTTTTATCTACAGCTGGCCACTATCTAAATAGAAACATCAATCCCGAATTGTCATCTTCATCATAATTGCACGAAAATACTTTTAATTATAATCTTTAAATTGCTGAAAATACTTACCTTACCCTCATTATTATATTTTTGAAATTAGTATTTTCGTCAAAACAAACATGAGGTTATTCGAAAAAGTGTCAACGATACGAGATGTTGAAATTCGTAGCCAATACGCAAACTCTTTAAGCAATCAGCGCTGTAAGACTGCCTTAGTGAGAAAGAGCGTTATATGTATGGCACTGCGCATTTACAATAAATTACCAGATGTCATAAAAAATTTAAATGTTACACAATAAAAAATAAAAATAAACTGTTATTAATTGAAAACTGTTATTATACGACTGATGAATTTCTGAATGGTAAATTAATGTAGATTATTTATTTATTTGACTGGAGAAACAAAGTTTTATTGAATATTGTGACTAATTGTAATTTATGATTATTTATATAGGCATTGACTGTAAAAATTATTCCATATTGTTTTTATTTAGCATTCAGCCATATTTTTACGCCTCTTGGCATAACATAGCGACCTATGAACTTTAACATAAGAACTGTATTCACTGGGTCTGGTTCATTCATAATATCGACAGTCTCTACATCGACGGTCGCTGTATTCACTACCTATGTTACACAAATAAAAAATGATTATGATTATTATGATTACGACGTCCCGTTGACGAGGCGGTGGACAAACGGCCTTAATGTACACACTTCCTTTATCCAGAAACCGTTACAGTGTCCCCACTGCAATGGTTTTTAGCTTAAGTTCTATAATCTGAAAACCGTTGACTACAAATATAATGGTCTATTCCAAAAGTACTCGTATCTGACGAAAATGTAAACAAAAGAATCGTAAATTGAGTACTTTGTCCAGGGATATTATTATTAATTATAATTCACCTTTAGTGTTTTTCATTTGAAAATTGATTGAAGTCAACTTTAAAACGTGATACAGTTGATGATTTTTCAATTACAATATTTAATAATGTTATATATTATACTGGAAAAACTGTAGAGATATAAAGTTGAAACCTAAATACAGATGAATGTGTTACTTCTTCTTCTTCGTGTGCCTGCACGACTGTATTTTAAATCTTGTTTTCTCAAAACTTTGCCACTTCCACGGCGTTGTGGGTGGCAGCAATCTTTTACTAATTCTGTAAGCATGTAACCTGAACAGGGTTTGTTTACACTTTCATAAGACACTTTTTCTTTCCTTTTTGGACGTATTATTTACCCCATCAATTCATTCCTTTTCGTGAAACCTTGAAGTGGATCAATCAACGATACGAGAGGAATGGGTGCAGCATCTTAACAACACTGAAGTAAATGCGTCACAGAGGATGTCCAGTGTTACCAGCTCAAATGGGAGGTTAACAAGAACATCCGCCTTGTGGTACTAAGGTAATTTTCAAAAGTATAGATCGGCCATGCTTGCGTTCATGCGTGCTTTATTTTTTTTTTGTTTATCATTTTTCAAATCAACATAATTATACAAACTTAATTTTCAGAATGTTAAACTGCTTTAAACTCATAATTAAGTGTTATTTTGACTATACGAAAATAATCAGAAATAGATTGTTTATAGACGATTGTTTATAAATTCCCCACAACCTATTTTTTGTAATCAGCAGAACGAGTACTTCCAATATGTTTATGACTGAAAGCCAGGACACTGAACGGGTCAGTCAGTCACGCCAAACCGGCGCCTGCGCTGGTTGTTTTGTATGTACTATACGTCAGTTTGTTTTGCGAATTTTTGCAGGTATGTTGTATGTTATAAGTTGTACTGTACCACGGTTGACTAAGAGTTTATTGTAATACATAGTTACTACGGTTAAAAAGAGGAACACAAAGTTTGTAGCCAATTTGTATGATAAATGCTTGTGCACTGTTAATATGAATAAACAGTTCAGGGACCTCTGCAAGTAATCCTGTTTGTGATACTGAGTTTAATGTTGTTTTGTTATTGAGCTTTATCGCGATATTACTATTATTAAGTATCTATTTACGTATATTGATATATTACTGTTAGCCTGCATCATCCCACTGCTGGGCAAAGGCCATGACTTCCAGCTCTTTCGATCCAGGGCTAAAGTAGACCACTGGTCGTTCGTTTTGTCCAGCTCGTCCCGCCATCTTCTACGGGGTCTGCCGCGACGCCTTCTAGCTATGTCAGGGCTCCAAGTGGTACACGATGGAGCATACGGTGGAGGTTTGCCCGCCTTGGGTGGAGCACCGCCGTGTCCTCGTGGCGGCGATCGGCGGCGGCGATCTCTCGCGTCCGGCCCTGGTCCAGGCCATGGTACAGAGCGAGAGTGAATGGGAGGCCGTTACCTCCTTCTGCGAAGCAGAAATGCTCGCGAAGGCGTGAGGGAGAGGCAATCTCTGCGCCCTCACGCCCCTAGCCGCCGCAGGAGACGACCTGGACGGGAGTCAACAACCGACTCCCGGCCACCGTAGGCACGGGCTTGCGGACGGCGAGCAACGGGCTGCTCGCCACCCGGTAAGGACCAGGCCCGGGTCGACGGCGCGTTGTGTTCCACGCGCGCCTCAAAGAGATGTCAGCACGAACTGACGGGGTCCGCCAGGGCCGATGCCGCCAGGGCTGCGGGTTGTTCGAAAGAGATACCGTGGCCCCTGTGGCAACTGAAGGAACACGGGTGGGTTTTATCAGTAAAAGTCTGACACGCCCTTCCGCTCCGCACAGAGCGGGAGAGGTCATTTGATGATTTCCCACCAAAAAAAAAGGGCTCCAAGTGGTGGTTATTTAGGCCCACAGCTTATTTGTTTTTAGACTTCTAGGAATAAACGTTGATTAAAGGTTAGAGAAGTATAACGTCAAACACGTCGCGTTAACAGTCGCTTATCATTAGTTAACTTTAAACAACGTTAATAAATAAAAGGGCTAATGACCAGACATAATATTATTATAAGATCATATTTTATGTTAGATTATCAATTTTTTATTTCTGTAATATAATATCAATCAGATGTTTCCAAGGCCATACTGGTGACCTTTACGTAATTGTTTAAATAGTAGGTCTGTACCTGTACCTTATACTTCCCCATGTTTTTTTTATATTTTAGCCATGATCCTAACGTACACTTGGCTAGTGGTTGCCATCCCGGCGCTAGTGTTGTACCTTCGTCAAATTTACTCCAAGTTTTCTCGTAATGGGGTCAACCATCTACCCATAGTGCCGTTCTTTGGAAACTTCCTGTGGGTGTTCCTGAAGAATGAGCACGGTATTCCTTGCTTGGAGAGGACTATGAATACGTTTCCTGATGATAGGTAAGTTTCAAGTATTTTGTCTGGTGTACCTATTTCATTAAAGTAACACTAACTTTAGCAAAATAGTTTTGCTGATAAAAACCATTCCGCTTACAAAAGTATATAACCATTATATTTGTGTATTCCATGTCCACCAGCCCGTTTTTCCCGTTTGCTGCAATCTACTGCGTCAAATCTAAATCAGCTTTAAAAGCGAATGCTTTTGAAGCTGATTTAGATAGACGCAGTAGGTGTTTCAATCCAGTGAGGCTGAATTGGTGACAACATTGGAGCAACACCGTTTAAATTAGCACATAAACAACAGCACACCTGTAAATCCCGAAGGGTTAACCTCGGTGTACCTATAAATAGTACACCTATATTTGGCCAGTGTTGTTTAAGTCCCATGTACTATTGCTATCAACCGGGCACAGATCTAGACTCCGGGCTGCTGCTGAAAAATTCCTGATGAAAAACCCCAATTACATTTTACTCTACCTGGGAATCGAACCCGTTTAGATTAGTCTAGTAATTATTCTCATTTTGCTCTAAGATTACATGCCAGCGACTGGGTTGGAATGGATCGAAAATTTATGTGAAGCTTTAATTTCCTAATCAGTCTGCTTTATCTCCAGGATAATAGGACACTACAACCTGATGTCCCCGGTATATTTAGTTCGCGACCTGGAGGCTCTGAAGTGAATCACCATCCAGGACTTCGAGCACTTTGTGGATCGGCGCCAGGACACCGGCAAGTTTGAGCCCATGTTCGGGAGAGGACTGGTCATGTTGAATGGTATGTTTGCCTGCTTTTCTTTAGTCGAAACAGTTTTTCATATAGGACTGATACGGCTTCGCCTGCAACTACCGGGATAAAAAGTTACGTTACTTTCTTATTTTACGTATTAATAATATTCAAGTGTGGGTTGAGACAAAGCTGTGTTCAGGATGGGCAGCTGTTTCTTCTTATTTTCCAGGTTTTGATAAATATAGAGGTTCATAAGAGCGTTTTCTATCTCTATCGATAAGTACCTATGAATTACGTGGATAAGATACTAGAAGATAATCAAGAGGATACTAGAAAGAAACAAAAAAACGAAATTTGTTAGGTTCAACCTGATTCAATAAGCAATAATAAAAATAAGCAGCAGGTCAATTGACTGTAGAACTAAAGTAGAATATAACATTACACTATACAATATTTACGTCAGTCTCGCATCGTGATACACGTCCATTACCCACTATCTCGAGTATTTACATTTATAGCAGAGATATTTCATTAACTTTAACTTTTACAATATACACAGGAATATAAATTCACGACTATATCCGACCCAATTTAAGAACGCACTATGTGTATATTCCTATTTTTATAATCACTGGCCAATATTTTCGCCTGTATTTATGTTTTAATCTAACCTGATGGAGTATCATCAACCCATCTCAAGGCGACCAAGACTCAAGACAACCAAGTAGAACTGTTGAAGACGAAGCCGATGTGTAGCCGATTGTCGCAGTATGGCTATGCGATGCGCAAGAATGAGAAAACTAGATCCAATACAAGTATGAATTATTTGGATGGTTTTGAGAAAAGAGGCAGATCAATGAAAAGATTATAAGGATTTAGGTAAAAGGAAGTGAACACTAAGATGGCGGCTGGTAATTTTAGAGGAAAAAATAAAACCGTACTTTGTGGACCCCATTATATTATAAAATTGATAATAATGCAGATAACAGTGATGATAATAATTAACACAAAAGAAACAACTCATTTGTAAATAAATCAATCAAATTTTTATTCAAAATAAGTTTTTCCTGTAAAGACCATCATCATCATGGGTTATACATAACATAAACATCGTATAAACAATATCTTATATCTAAACATTACCATCACAAATAACACATGCATCATGGGTTATATGCATATTTAATTAAATAATCTTAATACAAAGAAAAATAGAGGTATGGCTAAATCAAGTACAGTTTTTTTATACCCATTACTTCCACGTTGTTTTCTAGGACAAAATTAAATCAGTCACGAAAATACTATACATAGCAGCTGTAACAACATCTTCGCTAGTAATACACTATTTTATTTAACACAAAATAAACCACAAATTATCTCTGGACATTTTAAATCATAAGCTTCGTTGTCTTTTCTACTTCCTTGGTCTAAATCTGTGCCAATGTCCACCTTCTAGCTTCATGTTAAAAGTTTTTTTACAAAGCTTGGCAGGGATGCAGGTCTTGTCGTTAGGCGAGATTTCCATATGCTGGAGAATTTGGTACGCCAACACCTTAATCTCACAGAGAGCAAATCTTGACCCTGAGAAAATATGGTGGTTAAGGTTTATAATATTTTTTTTTTAACTTTGTATCGTATAATAATCATCTTAATCAAAATTAACTATTTAATTTCATCTTCTCTTGTCTTGTTCGAATGTTGATATTTTATCTTCTTGGTCATCCGTTACCTTATCATTCACTACCATTTCGTTCGCATCATCCCTAACATTTTTCCTTCATCTCCATTTCTTTTTCTCATCCACCATCATATACCAGTCTATATTTTTGATTTAGTTAAAATATAAGTATACATTTTTCTCACCAATACAGTTTCTAGGTCCAACACCGAAGGGCATATAAGCGAATGTCTGGATATTATGCTTGTTTTCTTCAGAGAAGCGCTCTGGGTCGAATTTATCAGGGTTGGGGAAGAACTGCGGGTCACGGTGGATACCAAACACTGGTATCGCGACACCTGTACCTTTGCGGATCTGTAAAATGTTCAGAGTTCATTAATATCCTGCAGTTAGCAGCTTGTCATTTTGTGGTTCAAAATAAAAATGTCTTACAATAAATTCTTGTTCAGCCTTTTCATTAGGTTTTCCCAAATTGTAATCCTTAGTGCAAACTCTGTCTAGAGCTAAAGCAGGTGGCCACAGTCTCAAAACCTCTGCAAAACATAATCATTGGCTATAAAACAGAGAATAGTAATTATAAGCAGTCGTAGTAGTCTTTCAACAAAAATTTAATCATGAACAACTTATTCACCGCAATAGTTTTGATTTACAAACCGTCGAAATCTTACCAGATACAACCATATCCATATATGGCATATTCTGAATAGAGTTGAAGTCAAACTTGCCGCCATTCTTAGCGTCAGTCTCCTTGACCTCTTGTGCCAGCCGCTCCTGGACGTCAGGGTTCAGCGCTAGTTCGTAGAGCAGGAACGACATGCCAGCTGAGACCGTTTCAAAACCAGCAATGAAGAACAGCACCGCTTGAGCGATGAGGTCGTCGTCAGTCCACACTGAAATTAAAGTGAAGATATCATTAGATTTGTTCTTTATCAGAAAGTATATCCCAAGGCCTGATTTTGTCACGCAACCTATTCTGTTACAGGTATTCTTGGTATTACTCTACACTTAATGTGAACCTATAGTAACAACTTCTTATAAGGGGTACCGAGCTTCAGATTGTCTAAAGTAAAAACTTATTTTATGGGGTACTGTGTAAAATGTTATAATAAAATACCACTCGATATTCTTCAAATAAATGAGAAGAAATTTAAAACATGCATTAAACGCACACTATGTAGACAAGAATGTTATAAGTTGGATGAGTATATCGTAGAAAAAAATGCTTGGCTTAATGCTGGTCCTGCTCCACAGGCACTCGGGCTCACTAGTTGATCACAATTTTAATATTTGGAGGAGATGCTTCCCCTTTTTTGATTTTTTTTTTAATGTTTCTGACATTACGAACTTAATGTTTATTTTATTCAATCAAGATTTATTTTTAATACTTCAATATTAAATACCTCTTTCTGATTAGCAGTAATTTTTTATATTTTTTTTCTTATCTCTTAAAAAAATTGCAAATTATAGTTTTGTATAATTAAGAAGCAAGAAGAAATTTTGTAAATGTAAGAACCATGGATCCGTTTTTTATGATATTTTGATGTTGACTTGAAAGAGCATGGCAGTTGAGAATATGTCATGCTCACTTAAATGTCTCACTGATGGTGGCGCGTGTGTTGGATCATTTGGTTCCCTACAAAATGGTTGAGCCGGGTGGTGCTGATCCACGCGTCATGTTCGTGAACGGGCGCCGTTGGTTGAGACTGGTCATCTCTTAACTGCCAGGGCTTATTTTTAATGTTATATTTTAAAGTGTTTATTTTTAACATTGTTCTCACATATAGACAATTAGAATAATGTATCCAGGATTTTGTAATAATATCTTAATTTAAAAGAGTGTCCGTGGAGCTTCTTGCCCGTTCTTCTCCATAGAGATCTACGTTTTTGGAATGGGCGACTAGCTTCAACTTTCTGACTAACTGAACGACTATTTAATTTTGACAATTTAAAAGTGCCTGTAAATGGTTTAATTGAAATAAATGATTTGAGTTTAACCTCCACTCCACCTAATGTGTAGTTCTTGGTTGTTACAAATTTCTTGAACAATCAACCGATTTAGGTTTTTTGGAGTTTTATGAAAATACCCAAATTTTTCAAATTGAAATTCAAAATATTTATTGCTCAACACATTTTATACATTTCCAGATGTTAAGTGAATTCGTAGTCCACTGTATTGTACCAATTCAGGCATGCAAAATTTATAGTTATACAATTTCATACCCACCTCTGTTAATTTGTTTCTGTCCAACTGAAGACTCCTCAACTGTCGCGAATCCAGCAGCTTCATCATCGGATTTGATGTTTTCATGAGTCAGTTTACCTGGAATTACATTAGAATTTATTTATGGAATTTTGGAAAAGGGACTAGATGTTTTATTATTCGTTGAGATTGCTACTGAACGTTTAGCATTTTGTTAATTATATATAGTAAGTACCTTTCTTTGCTTCCATAAGCAAGTGAATCATATCAGGTCTTATGATTTTTCGTAACTCGCGATCTTCCATTGTTTCTAGAACTAACTTTCTAAAGAATTCATTTGACGTCTTGGAAAGGAAATCCAGCTTTAAAAACTGGAAAAGAACAATTAAAATACATCAACATACATAAAGTAAACTAAACGTAACTATACAAGTTTTACTATATAATTGTCGTTATTGTTTTCCGTATTATCTAAGCCAATACCTCCTCCAATTATTACCTATGTTAACCAATGCCGTAATGCTGGGCCTTCACCCAGCAGCCTCCACTCTTTTAAGTACCCACGGCTCGGCACGGCATTCTAGTTCGTCTCGCACATCTTTGCCTGGCTCTTCCACGGTATTGCTTTTGCAATTGACCTTGGGACTAACACGTGGTCCCAAAGTGAATGTTGCAGTTAGAACGGATGGATGGACGAGACCAGTAATCAAATAATAATATTTTATTATTTTCTCACTACAATATTTTTGTATACAAACGCCACTTCTAGTAAAAAATATTAGAAATGACGTTTATATGCATTGTATGCGTTTATATGTTTATATACTCAAATGAACCAACCTTAGACACGGCTGATGGAATGGTTATAAGTATAAAGAACATTAGTGTTTGACGGAAATTAAAGGTGGCTGACATCTTGCCCATTGCGTAGAACTCGTTGTCCACGTCGTTATGAGAGTCCACTTTCAGACCGAAGGCGCAGGAGGCGATCACGTCGTTGCTATACCGAGTTGTCAGATCTTTGCACTCCACGTCTATGTAGCCAGCTAAAGAATAAGTTTTAGTTGGGTTAATATATAACGAGGGTAATTCACCCATTGGAGGTACCTCGTCATCAGAGTCCAAGTTCGACATGGTGTAGGTAGGAAATAATAGTCTCAACACTGATTATAGTCCTCTATTTATTCACTCTCGATAACAAAATAACAAAATCTCAAATGATCAAACCGATGGAAATGGATTAAAGTACGGAAACGCGGTAAGTTCGGTGCAGGCTGGCAAAACGACCACTCGCCCTCGTGTCTCACTCCAAAGTAAGTCTCTCAAATCAAATCATCCAATTGCAATGTCAAAAGAAGGACAACTGACAACTGACAGCCGACAGCCGACAGCTGACAGCCGACAGCTAACCGCTGACAGCTGACAACTGACAGCCGACCGCTGACAGCTGACAACCGTCAAACAAGATATGCCACGCCCCGCACCGACCTCACCCAAGCGGACTGCTTGACGTTTCCGACAAACGATAATAGATGGCGTTGTACTACATTAACGATAATCAATAGTGATTCTTATAGCTGTGCCTCTGTGATGATTCTGCGACACGGCCATCTTGACAATTCACACGTCCTCGTGTGAAGCATCTGAAAAAAAGAATCTATGGAAAGTAAAACGTCCTTTGCTCGGCCTTCCTGGCCAAGATGTAGGAAAATAAGGTTTCACAATTCAAACAACAATTTTATTCTGAATCACATATTCTCATCAAATCTTATCTCAACATTTAAATCTCTTCAATAACCATTAATTTTCAAACCAATTCATGAAACTTTCCGACCAAATCTAGTATGCAATGCTCTATTCAGTACTCAGCTTCATCACACACAACACAACATATTGCCTCCATCCGGCAATCTTGGGACCTCCATCCGGTACCCAACATCAACACATCACATTGCCTCCATCCGGCAACCTTGGGACCTCCATCCGGTACCCAACATCAACAAATCACATTGCCTCCATCCGGCAACCTTGGGACCTCCATCCGGTACCCAACATCAAGGCGATACATTGTCTTTATTAAGCACCTTTGCCGATTACCTACATTGCCATGCTGACGCAAGTCACAAACCCTACGCTCGCAGCCACGAACAGCATTGCAATGTATGCAATCTGAGTCATTTGCATACTACATTTGCATTTTTTTTTTTTTATTATCACTTTAGGTCCAACACCTTCATTATCAGCCGGTCTCGTCTCGTCAGTCTGTCTGTTAGAGTCAGGGTCAAAGTCGGTGTCAGAGTCCTTATCGTCAAAATTGTCGCTGTCGGGCATTTTACGAAGACGGTCGTGTGCATACTTGTATGTCCGATTCGAATTGAGAGCTTTAAGTACGTACCGGTCTCCTTCTAGTACCTCTATAACTTTGAAAGGCCCTTTGTATTTAGGATCGAGCTTTGTTTGGTTTCGTTCCTCGTTCTGCAGAAGTACAAAGTCTCCAATAGTAAACAGTTTTAGTTTAGCTTTAGTAGAGTCAAAACGTACCTTGTCGTAAGCTGAGCCCTTCTCCATATTCTCCACAGCCTGTAACCTTACTTGCTCAATGTCGATTTCGGGGTCGTCATCAACTACTGATAAGACATCTAAAGGCCTCGCAACCTTCCCAATGAGGAGTTCCAATGGACTAGCTTGCGTGACTCGATTCATCGTGCAGTTGAGAGCTAGCTGCACGTCAGGTAAAGCATCCTGCCACGAACGACTACTTGTTTCTATGGCAGTGAGCATGTTTTTCAATGTGCTCATGACGCGCTCTACCTGGCCGTTGGCCCTTGAACTACCTGTCGCTATTAGGTGGAGCTTAATGTTAACGGACTCGCAGTAGTCCTTGAAATCCTTACTGGCGAAGCACCTACCTTGGTCAGCGATTACACGGTTGGGCGCACCAAATAGTGAAACACTAGATTTTAAAGCCTTGATACTACTAGCTGTGTCAATGTTAAGCGTATGGTGAAGTAATACGTACTTAGTGAAGGCATCTATAAGCACAAACACATATTCCTTCCGGTCATTCTTGCCGCTTAGTTTTCCCGTAGCGTCAATATGTATGGTGTGCCAGGGTATAGCTACCTTAGGAATGGGATGCATTTCTGCCTGTACTTTGCCAGAGTGTGACTTAGAAATTTTGCACGTGGCACAGCTGTCTACGAACTTTCGTACAAACCTCGTCATTTTGTCGAACCAATAAAGTTCGTAAACCTTTTCTAAGGTCTTCTCCCATCCCAAATGCAGCAAACCTTCATGTACATTGTTGACGATGGACCACCGAAACGTTCTAGGAATAATTGGCAGGCACAGAGTCTTACCTCGTCGCTGAATTTTCCGATACAAAACACTTGACCGAAGCTCGTAGGTCTTAGCCACATCATGAGGGAGTTTTCCATCCTTCAAGTCAGACACGAGTTTTGAAAGCTCCCCATCCTTTTGCTGTTCTGCAATCAGCCAGTTGTCGTTCAGTTCAGCTAAATTAATTTGTTTGTAGCTTACCTTCTCGAAAGAAGCGCTCTCTTCGTTGTCTGGTAATGGATTTCTTGAAAGGAAATCTGCATGAGACATTCGCTTACCGCTACGATGAACAATGTCGAAATCGAAGGCTTGTAAAAATGCCCACCACCTGTGAACACGTGGAGTTAAGTCTGTTTTCTTACGGGTGGACTGCAATGAACTGCAATCAGTCACCACGTCGAATTTGCGACCATGCAGATATGGTCGGAAATGTTTTACTGCGTTGACAACAGCGAGAGTCTCTAACTCGTACGAGTGATACTTGGACTCTGCAGCAGTTGTACGCTTGCTGAAATAAGCAATAGCATGTGTCTTACCTTCATTTAGCTGAACAAGAACTGCTCCATATCCAATGGCACTCGCGTCTGTATGCAGCTCCGTCTTTAGAGCTGGATCGTAAATTGATAACACTGGCTCACTAGTCAGAATTGAAACTACCTGCTGTCTTATGGTCTCATACTCGGATTTCCATTCGATCCTACCATTACCGGAGGTCAAAGCATATAACGGGGCCATAATCTGAGAAAATTTTGCTATGAACTGACGAAAATATGATGCTAAACTAATAAACTGACGCAATTGCGTCACAGTCTGGGGTGGCGGTAACAAAGTCAAACAACTAACCTTTCGAGGATTAGGCCGTATTTGCCCTTGACTGACTTCAAACCCAAGGTACTCTACTTTTTGTTTTAGGAAGGCACACTTTTTACGATTAAGAGAGAATCCTTTTTCAGAAAGGACTCCTAGTACTATCTGAAGTCGCTCAAGTGCCTCAGAAGCGTTTGCTGCAACGATAAGCACGTCATCCATATAGACTACGACGTACGTATTCACCAAATCCCCAAGTGCGTGAATGAGAGCTCGTTGAAACACAGAGGGTGCGTTTCGAAGTCCGAATGGCATGGTCAAATATTCAAATTGCCCGTCAGGCGTCACAAAAGCTGTTCGCTCTATAGATTCAG
Source organism: Apamea crenata (assembly GCA_949629185.1). Classification (NCBI taxonomy): domain Eukaryota; kingdom Metazoa; phylum Arthropoda; class Insecta; order Lepidoptera; family Noctuidae; genus Apamea; species Apamea crenata. Next base: position 19,308,076 of record OX451361.1, read on the forward strand.
CTGAAATGCGAATTTGATGAAATCCCGACGCTAAATCTAAAATCGTAAAGAAGTGGCCTCCATGCAACCTAGCTATTTGGTCAGAGATAAGCGGTAATGGAAAACGATCAGGTACTGTATTATCATTTAGTTCGCGGTAGTCCACACACATCCTATCTGTACCATCCCTCTTTTTAACGAGAAGAATAGGACTGGCAAACGGTGATGAACTACAGCGAATTATATTGGCCTTAAGCAATTCATCAATTTTACTTCGTACAACCTGTCGCTCCTCTGGGCTCAACCTATAAGGGCGTCGATTAACAGTCTTATGAGGGTCTACAAGGCGAATTTGCATGGGTTCAGTGTCTGCAGGGGATGTGGGTACACCGGAAATAAAACTATTTTCGAAAGATAGCAAGATATCTAACAGTTCAGTTTTTCTTTCAGGGGGAACGTCAGTGTCTATCGTGTCAAAATCAAATTTGCAGTCATCAATCACGTCACATGTCTGAACTGTCCGTATTTTCTCAAATCGTATCTTATCTGACGACATATGAACTACTAGACCAATTGATAAAACTTCGCGACCAAGCATGATTTCATGTCGCAAAAAATTGTCAGGTAAAACGTGGAAAAGAATTTCAAAAATAATTCCATCGATCTCAACAGCAGTCATAATTTGTACAGTCGACCTTACAGAAGTCTGTCCAATACCAGTCAATGTCACCATTTCATAAACTCGTTTGCCACTAAATTTACAGGATAAAGATTCTTTAAGGAGCAAACATTCCGCACCAGAGTCATAATAAAAATCAAATTGCTCACCAGAATGCCGTAAGGATCCAGCAGGCGCGTCCACCAGGCACACATCAACTCGCTTTTCCCTGGCGGGATCAACCGCCGCGCTGCTGCTCGTCTCCTTGGCATTCCTCTTAGGACAGTTGGATGCGTAATGTCCTTGTTCACGACAATTGAAGCAAGTGATCCAGTCGGCTCTCCCTGTTGCCTGGTTACTCTTGCCACTGCTAGAAGCTGTCGATCTTGATTGCTCTTCTTGTACCGTTGAGTCTCTTTTCAGGCGACATTGCACTGATCTGTGTCCTGGTTTTCCACAGTTGAAACATTTGGGTCCAGCGTAGGGCCAATTCGGGCGGTTCCTCTTCGCGTCAGGACCTTCACGTTCATCACCACCAGACGGGGCGCTCCTCTTCAGAAACGAAACCGCCTTCAGTTCCCGGTGTAGATCGTTGCGGGTTTTGATGTCCGTAGTGAACGACAAGCGTTGGACTCGCGTATCGTTCTTCGCGATATGAGCTAACACCGTCGCAATAGCAATCTGCTCTGTCGTGAGGCCGTTCCATTTTGACAAGATGCTTGTCATGAGGGTAGCTGCATATGCGGCCAAACACTCATTCTCCTTAGGTTTATTTCCATGCATATTGATTAGAAAGGAAGCGGTAGTCTCTGGACAATCATACCTGGCTATAAACAGTTCCTTAAAATCGCTCCATTTCATCCCAGGGTAAGATATTGATGACAGCCATGATGAAGCTTCTCCCTTGAGTGCGCGGCTCAAGGCAATCATTAATGATGCACCTTGACTATTCGGATCCATCACACACATGTCTGCTGTTGTCAGCCATGCACGCGGGTCGACATTTCGTTTTTCAGGGTCAAAATCCGGAAGGCGAACATCCACAATCGCAGAAGGTGTTTTCATTGCTTGCACAATAGCCATAAAATTTTTGTTTTGCTGCTCCAGCAGAAAACGCCATCTTTCCGTTTCAGTGTCACCTTCAAACTCGCGCGCATTGTTTTTACGCTTTTCTTGGCTAGCACTATCACTTACACCACGTGGGGCGTTTGAGTTGCATCCCACTTCTGATAACGAGGGTAATTCACCCATTGGAGGTACCTCGTCATCAGAGTCCAAGTTCGACATGGTGTAGGTAGGAAATAATAGTCTCAACACTGATTATAGTCCTCTATTTATTCACTCTCGATAACAAAATAACAAAATCTCAAATGATCAAACCGATGGAAATGGATTAAAGTACGGAAACGCGGTAAGTTCGGTGCAGGCTGGCAAAACGACCACTCGCCCTCGTGTCTCACTCCAAAGTAAGTCTCTCAAATCAAATCATCCAATTGCAATGTCAAAAGAAGGACAACTGACAACTGACAGCCGACAGCCGACAGCTGACAGCCGACAGCTAACCGCTGACAGCTGACAACTGACAGCCGACCGCTGACAGCTGACAACCTTCAAACAAGATATGCCACGCCCCGCACCGACCTCACCCAAGCGGACTGCTTGACGTTTCCGACAAACGATAATAGATGGCGTTGTACTACATTAACGATAATCAATAGTGATTCTTATAGCTGTGCCTCTGTGATGATTCTGTGACATATAGAACGTGGACAATAAACAGTAGTTTTAGTTTGATCAAAAAAAATAACAAATATTTAACAAATACTTACTTTTGGATTCTTTGATCTTTTTCTGAAATGAGCGTATCATCTGGTCGCCGACCTCCACCATGAAAGGCACCATCAGCCGTATCTTGGAGCTTGTGAACGCTGGACTCAGTGTGGAACGCATGTCTTTCCATTCTTGTCCTATGCGAGACGGAAATATGTATTTCTTTAAATGGACCTTAGGAATATTTTTCTCGAGCAACAATATTTAAAAATAATGTTAAAAGGATCTTTGCCTTTTTGTCATTGGGGTTCCTTTTGGCTGGGGTAATTTATAAGTCGTATAGTCAAATCAAATGCTATTGAAGTATTAGATTTTATATTACGTACCTTCTAAAGCTATCAAGCTTCTGGCGAAGTTCGATCCACCGGATCTGAATACAGCGCGGTGATCAAGAAAGTGCTCGAAGTCTTTGACTCCGACCTTCTTCACCAGCTCGATGTCGCGGATCATTATCACCTCCTTCATGAATTCAAATTTTCCTACGAACCTAATGTAAGAATATAAACATTTAATAAAATATGACCGAGAGGCGTCCAAGGACTGGAAGAAGAAGGGCCTGGCCTTCGCGCGGCCAACTGTAAGGATGACATTGTTGATCTGGCAATTGGGATTCGAGGTCATGTGTTTTCATGGTCCTCGGAACGCGCCACCGTCGGGTTCCCAAATAACGGTAGGAGGGGTTCACATAGGCGTCTAGTCGACCATGAAATACCTGGGACTCGTCCTCGACAGCCGGTGGAACTTCGTGGAGCATTTCCGACGTTTGGCTCCCAGACTGTAGCGGGCCGGTGCTGCCTTGAGGCGGCTCCTACCCAATCTGGGTCCAAACGCCTCGTGCTGGAGGCTCTATGCGGGGGTCGTGCGGTCTATGGCCCTTTACGGGGCACTGGTGTGAACTCGTCCCAAAGGGTCATGGTCGTCCGGCTAATCCGAGAGTACCGCACGGTCTCCGCTGAGGCGGCGAGCCTCCTTGCCGGATTTCCGCCATGGGATCTGGAGGCAAAAGTCCTCGCCCACATTTATGGGACTGGCGAGAGGAGGCAAAACGAAAGGAAACGCCAGGTTGTCACCCGGAGGACACGCTGGAGCATACGGTGGAGGTCTTCCCGGCTTGGGCGGAACACGTCCGGCCCTGGTCCAGGCCATGGTACGCAGCGAGAGTGCATGGAAAGCCGTCACCTCCTTCTGCGAAGCAGTAATGCTCGCAAAGTAGGAGGCGGAGCGCGTGAGGGAGAGGCAATCTCTGCGCCCTCACGCCCCTAGTCGCCGCAGGAGACGCCATGGACGTCGGGAGTCAACAGCCGACTCCCGGCCACCGTAGGCGTGGACTTGCTGGTGGCAAGCAATGGGCAGCTCGCCGCCCGGTGAGGACTAGGCCAGGGTCGACGGCGCGTTGCGTTCCCCGCGCGCCTCAAAGAGAGGTCAGAACTGACGGGGTCCGCTAGGGCCGATGCCTGCCAGGGCCGCGGGTTGTTCGAAAGAGATACCGTGGCCCCTAGCACAGGCAACTGCAGGAACACGGGTGGGTTTTAGTCAGGTAAAGTCTGACACGCCCTCCCTCCGCTCAGAGGGAGAAGTCATAAATATGATGATTTCCCACCCAAAAAAAAAAAAGGACGAAATTGTTGCCATCGTGGGTAGAACCTGGATGTGGCTGGCACAGGAGCGACGAAGTTGACCCAAGCAAAGATAGGCCTCACTCTTTTTGTACATGATGATGAAAAATCGAATACAGCAATTTGCTTTTTTAAGCACTGACGTATGACTGTCTAACGCGACACGTTGAGGGCTTTGCAGTATTTTTCATTCATAACTTTCAAGTTACCTTTCTTCAGGAAAACCATTATACAGCCTTAGAACATCATCAGCAAAGTGATCCACACGAAACAGGATCCTGAACATGTTGCCCAACAGTGGGATGGGCTTGAAGTGTTTGACGCCATAGCGACTTAACCTGGAGTAGATCTGCTGGAGGTATACCACCAGCACGGCGAGCAGCACCACCACCCCGACTAAGAAGGGTATCATGATCTGTAACAACAAATACATATAACTCATGATCATCATCTGCCTAGCCATTTACGAGTTCCTACCTACTATGTTTGGGTCGATTTCCAGTTACATGGGGCGACCGCCTTTCCCAGCACGGGTTGTGGTGGGAAAGGCGGTCTTGAGACTCCTAAAAAAAATCAAATATTACTACTTCTTCGTCTACTTCGTTTTCGCTTAGCGTATTTTCTACTTTTATTTATTTTGCCTGTCTCCTAAGGATCCTACCGTGATGTGAAGTAGCATATCCGTTCCTCAAGAATTAGGCTATCTTAAAGATTTTTTCGAATCCGACTGGTAGTTCCAGAGATTAGTGCGTTCAAACAAACAAATAACAAGAAAACTCTTCAGCTTTATTATTAGTATAGATTAATATTGAACTTACTTTATAATATACAAATCTCGATCTACTGTCAAGTTGTCATCGTAGTACAGATACTGTAGTATATTTAGTTTCTACAAGAGAATACTTAATGTTTTTTCTTGATATATTATTATGCTCTTCAAGTTAATAAACGAGTTTGGTGGTGTTTTATAAACACGATGTTTACTTTGACAACGTAATTAATTGAGCATTGATACCAAATAACACCAAAACTAATATGAATATTTAGGTACGTATGTACAATCAATATGTGTGGCCAAAAAGTCTGACAACCAGTCTTACCTCTTGGTAAGACTGGTTGTCAGACTTATTATCGAGGTATCGTGTTACCATGTAACTGGGTTGTAGCGGTCAGATAAGCAGTTGCTCCATGTAAAATACTGGTATTCAGCTGCATCCCGTCAGACTGGAAGCCGACCCCAACATAGTTGCGAGGCAGATTGATGTAATGTGTTAAATTAAATTCATCTTAAAATGGCACAGTCGAAATGCCGAATTGCAGGTTTTTTTTTTCATTTCAGTTGGATTTGATTTTTTTTTCACCAAACCTCGTTTTAAAAATAAACAAATCTGTACTAAAAGTGTTAATAATAGTTTTATATACCACTATTTATGTATATTTAAAAATATTTATACTTTAATTTTTCGCGAATGTTGGATATTTTGACACATATTAGGTACATAGAACAGAAAAGGAAACAAAAAAACATTACATTACTCACTTTTTCGTCACGACACTAGTTTTATAAACACACGGTACAATCGTCAACAAAATTCTCTGTAACTTTACAATAATACTGTAAACGTGTTTGCAAGTCGCATGAGCAAGTTGTCAATGGGCGAACAAAGACAAACAATATATTATTTGTCATGTTATCGTAATACTCACATCCATTTTCTGTTTTATTTATGTCTAATACTAACGTAGTATCTCTTATCGTTATCATTGATACTGACTATAGATACCTACACAAAAAGAACCGGACTTTAAACATTTTTATAGTTAGGTACTAAGTTACGTATTTGTTGACCGATAGTGGGAAATTGTAAAATCATCGTGATTTTAAGGTATTTTGTAAAGTCCTGTAATTTAATACGGTAATTACACGGTAATATTATATAAATAATATTGAAATTGAAATTGAAAATATTTATTTCAGACTAAGCACACAGTAATTGATACAAGTCCATATTATGTTAGTAAGTAGATACTTATAGCTATGTTAGTAAAATTTAAAATAATTATTATTTTGGACATGCATGTGCGACACATGCCTCATGATTTGGCTGTCCACTCTGTCCGACACCACGCTCAGAAGCGTGTTCGTGCTACCCTTTACCCGAGACCATAGGGAGGCCGCTCTTTTGCGAAGAACCGCCTGAAAGCTGTCCGTGCTGAGGTCGGTGAACATGCCGGAGGCACTGCATCGCCACGGGAGCCCCAACCAACATCTGAACGCGTTGTTATACTGGACGCGCAGAGCATTGCAGGCTTTTTTAGTGAAATTGCTCCACAGGTTGCACGTGTATAACGTTTGGCAATAGCTTTTAAAAAGTGTGACTTTAACGTCACGTGAGCATCGCGCAAACCTGCGAGAAAGCATATTACCCCTTACCGACAATGCCCTGCGCTCCCTATCCATATCATCATTTAGAGTCTCATTGACCCAGTGACCCAAGTACTTAAATTCGGAAACTTGCTGTAGGACTGTTCCATTTAGTGTGATCGGAGGAACAGGGTAGGTTTTGGTCCCAGCCTTAAAACTAGCAGCTCGCTCTTTTGAACATTGTATTTGAGCCCATGGGCCATTGCATACCGTTCACATATGGTCAATAGTGACCTCACGGAACTGATTGAGGGGCCCAGCAACACCATGTCATCAGCGTAGCTAATATTGTTCGTAAAAACACCATCCACTGAACAACCGACACCAGCACTGCTGAGCTCCTCAATCAGTCCATTCACATATAAATTAAATAGAGTAGGTGAAGTTAATCCCGCCTGCCTTACTCCACACTCCATCCTATATTCATCCGAGCATTCGCCCATCCACCTGACAAAATTGCTTTGGTTATCATACCAATATCTAAATAAGTTGATGATCTCTACAGGCAGCCTAGTGTTAAGCCTCATCTTCCTCCACAGAACATTGTATGACACCATGTCAAAAGCTTTTGACAGGTCTAGGAAGCAGGCGTATACTGGTGTTCCTCTGTCAGTATAGTACCGGACAGTATGCTTTAGACACAGTACTGCAGATTCTGTGGACAGCCCAGGTCGGAATCCGAACTGAGCGTCGTGCTGAGATGCGTGTTGGCTTAAATGTCTGTTAAGCACACCATCCAGCACCTTACCCAGGGTTGTGGCCAGAGAATGATATAGGTCTATAATTTCCCTTTTCCGATGCGTCACCAGTCTTAGTTTTAATTATAGGTACCACTATGGTCTTCATGAGATCGTCTGGTTTGTGTAATTATGACGAAGACAGAAAGTAAACAACATGGATAGGACCCTGGGCATGTGAACACCCGCATGCTGCAGATGTTCGATGCTAAGGCGAAACTATAAGGGTTCTTTGTTAACTACGAAACCCTAAAAAGCTAAAAACGTTTTTGAATGCTGCTCATTTTGATTATGTGATTATTGTCTGCCAAATATTTTCTTTTTTAATTGAACGCTATAAAATGAAATCCGATAACATGAAAAAAAATAGTTTTTTCCCCAGGTTTTCTGTGACGGGCAATCTATGCCTGGAGTCACATACAAAAAGTAAGTCTTCTCTATTAAAAAAAAACAAAAACGTAAAAGTATTGGGCTCGTCCGGGATTTGAACCCGGGACCTCTCGCACCCTAAGCGAAAATCATACCCCTAGACCAACGAGCCGCCTGACGTGAGTACTGAAATTATAATATGTGTGGTGACAGAATGTGGGGGTCTGGTATGTGTGATGGCAGACTGTGGGGGGTCTAGTTTGTTCAATAAAGTACTGTCAGCTGTCTGTCGATTAACAATGCTAGGTACTCACTTAAAATTATTATTTTATTATTTACTAGCTGTGTCGGAAAACTAATTTCATCTAACAAATTTCATTAAACTAAGTTCATCAGCTATCTACCAGTGGAAGTCTCGTCAAAATTGGTCCAACTATTACAGAATTAGCTGGAACAAACAGACAGACAAATTAAAAAAAAATGTTTTTTTTTTTGTTATAAGTACCTACCGTAGGTACTTTCATATACATTTAGTATAAAGGTGTTATTTTGACATTACAAATAGACACTTCAATTTTAAATTTTAATTTTACATTTTGTTTTCGATTTTAATTCAATATTTAGATCAATAATTAAGATTAGAACTGAAGTGTCGCTGACTGTACTTATAATTTCATATGCCTATAAAGTACCCAAGCTTATCCTATTGAATACGCTATAATATATAATATTGCTATTATGTATTTTGCTATTGAATGATAGTTATTCAATAGGACTAAATTAAGAACTCAGAGGGTTGTATTCGGCGGCGACCTCGCGCGTCCGGCCCTGGTTCAAGCCATGGTCCGGGGCGAGAGGGAGTGGGAGGCAGTCACCTCCTTCTGCGAAGCAGTCATGCCAGCGAAGGAAGTGGCGGGGAGGCTGAGGGAGAACACCTCACGCCTCAGCCGCCGCGGGAGACGCTCCGGGCGTCGGGAGCCACGTGACGACTCCCGGCCACCGTAGGCGCGGGCTTGCGGGCGGTGAGTAATGGGTAGCTCGCCGTCCGATCAGGACCAGGCCCGTGCCGGACGGCGCGTTGTGTTCCACGCGCGCCTCAAAGAGAAGTCAGCAGAGGACGGGGCCCGATAGGGCCGAAGCCTGCCAGGGCGGCGGGATCGTCCGAAAGGGTTACCGCTGCCCTGGAACAGAAAGGGCTAAGGAAGGAACACGGGTGGGTTTTAGTCAGTAAGAGTCTGACACTCCCTTCCGCTCCACCCAGAGCGGGAGGGGTCATTTGATGATTGAGGGTTGTATTGATGATTTTAATGATTATAATTCCATAAAGTACTATTTGTTACGGCCGCGAATCATAATTTAATCAACATACTCGTACAACCTGACGCTGACAGCAAATTGTAAATAACGTAACAAAATCTGAATTTCGCGGGCTGCTTTAGCGCATCCGCCTTAAGCGTTTATTGATTTTATTATCAATATCACTTTGTGATCAAGTGCCTGATTATATTGTTTGTATCGAATAATTTCCTGACAAGAATAAAATTTGAGATAGGTAGGGTACATTCTCTTTGGGTACAAACGATAATAACGTGAGGTAAAACGATAGTAACGTATGTAAAAAATTGCGTCAGCCTAAAACTAATACAACCCTGCAGATATCAGAGGCGTAATTCTCGTAATTTTAAGAACGTCTACAGGTTGTTCTCAGTGTCAATTTGTCGAAAATATCTCTAATTTCCCTACATGTTTGTCAAGTTTTTGACATTGATTGTCGCTGGGATGAGATTGCGACTAGATTTTGAACGTTTTTAATTATAGGAATTGGCCTTCTGCTCTGAGGCCCAGAACTAAAGAAAAGCCACGTTGTGGGAGTCACACTTAAATCGCAAGAGACATTTTATGGAAAACAATTTATTTTGATACATAATAAAGCTACATTTTTGTTATAAATTCATTATTTTTGATTTCCAATATTCTTCCTCTACAGACATGGTGCGTTTCTTTTCTGCTGCGGTGGGCCAGTCCGTTCGGTAGGAGTCCAGTTCATCCCTCCATCTTCGTCTTAGTCTGCCGCAATTTTACCTAACTGTCAATGGAACCCAATTAGAGGTTCTTTTAATCCATAGCTCATGATGGTTTTCAATAAAATTATTATTTATTGATTTGCTATTGACATAACTACAACATGGTTTCTTTGATCCATATTGCTTATAGCCAGACTTTAGCATAATGAATCATGCGTTGTGGACACGTATGTACTTTGAACGTCGTTATAATTAAACACATGATGTAACATGATTTAAATATTAAGCTGTAGAACTTGGGCAAGTCGTACTGCTGCTAAATAATCAGGGTACAGTCACGAGCACCAATATGTCAACACTTGGCAACTTTCAATTGGGATTTTTTCGTGAAATAATGAATACAACGTTGAAATACGACACATTACATAAACCTTTGGGTTCGAAAATGCTATGCTCGTAATAACATAAAATTTCATTAAAAAATAAAGGAGTAAATCGCTTTTGAATAAAGCCCAATGTATACATACTTTTGCTCGTGACTGTACTTCACCTAAAAATGCACATTAGGTTTTTCAACAGGAATTTCTCAGTACCGGCCCGGAGACTGGATTTGTGGCCGCTTGATGACAATAAGCTCTCCCCCTAGTACATGGGCCTGGGTGTACTATAGGTACACCGAGCCCGTTGGGATTTCCCATCGGCAAAAATGAAGAAATTCCATACAAACTTTCATCCCCCATTTAACTCCTGGGATGAATTTTCAAAAATCCTACCTTTGTGCTCACTTTCTTTATACGAAACTCAGTAAACTCGGTAGTAGTAGTAGCTTAGCAAACTCTGCTGCAAAATTTTATGCTTCTGGACACAGCAGTTGCACATATGGCATTTTAATAGGCAGACAACACAAAACAATGTGTCACTGTGACACTTGAGAATAAAAATTAAAAAACATCGTCAATGTAGAAGATAATTACATAATTAAGACGCTATATCTTTTAATCTCTTTATTTTCATTAATGTTTATCTATAGCTGGCCACTATCAAGGAACTATGTATGCTAGTAAAGCAAAATCCGCACTACTTTCGCATGCAATCAGAAGTAAGCCACAAAAAGGCTTCTGTTCGAAATAAATACAAACACGAACTAAATGTACCTCAATGTAGATTGCAAATATTTAAGAGGAATGTATATGTTAATGTTCAAGAAAAAGCTGACAAGTTGGTTACTGGATAATTGTTTTTATGACATTGGTGAATATATGGAATATTGTAAAAATACAAGATGACATGTACAGTTAATTAGTATTGAATTTCTGATTTTGATCATCTACTTTTGCTGTTGACTGTACCTACTTAATTTCGACATTGATTTTACATTAACCACTAACTAATTATAATAATTCATATTGGACATATTTTTAATCATTAAATCCTATAATTAATTGTACTTCATTATATAAAATGACATTTTAATATTTGTACACCATATGCTATGGTAGAATGTATAGAACTAAAACTAAAATTTAACACCATACGATGTAAAACTACATTCTTACAAATAAATAAATTCTATTCTATTCTATCTAAATAGAAACATCAATCCCGAACTGTCATCTTCATCATATATTTGCACGTCATCATTGACGTCCCGTTGACGTGGCGGTGGACAAACGGCCTTAATATACACACTTTCTTTATACAGAGGGGACACTGCAACGGTTTTTAGCTTAAGTTCTAACATCTGAAAACCGTTGACTACAAATATAGTGGTCTATTCCAAAAGCATTTGACGAAAATGTAAACAAATGAATCGTAAATTGAGTACTTTGATAACTATTTGCATACTTAAAACCAACATTCTAATTATACATCACCTTTAGTGTTTACTATTTGACAATTGATTGAGGTCAACTTTAAAACCTGATACAGTTGATGATTTTTCAATTACAATATTTAATAATGTTATATATTATACTGGAAAAACTGGAGAGTTAGAAAGTTGAAACCTAAATACAGATGAATGTGTTACTTCTTCTTCTTCGTGTGGCTGCACGACTGTATTTTAAATCTTGTTTTCTCAAAACTTTGCCACTTCCACGGCGTTGTCGGTGGCAGCAATCTTTTACTAATTCTGTAAGCATGTAACCTGAACAGGGTTTGTTTACACTATCATAAGACACTTTTTCTTTCCTTTTTGGACGTATTATTTACCCCATCAATTCATTCCTTTTCGTGAAACCTTGAAGTAGATCAATCAACGATACGAGAGGAATGGGTGCAGCATCTTAACAACACTGAAGTAAATGCGTCACAGAGGATGTCCAGTGTTACCAGCTCAAATGGGAGGTTAACAAGAACATCCGCCTTGTGGTACTAAGGTAATTTTCAAAAATATAGATCGGCCATGCTGCTACGTGCTTTATATTTTTTTGTTTTTTTAAGACTATTTCCTATCATTTTTCAAATCATTCATACACAAGCTTAATTTTCAGAATTTTAAACTGGTTAAAACTTATAATTAAATGTTATTTTGACTATACGAAAATAATCAGGAATAGCGATTGTTTATAAATTCCCCACAACCTATTTTTTTGTAATCAGCGGAACGAGTACTTCCAATAATATTATATGTTTATGGCCGAAAGCCGGGACACTGAACGAACGGGTCACTGGTCAGTCAGTCACGCCAAACCGGCGCATGCGCTGGTTGCTTTGTACCATACGTCAGTTTGTTTTGCGATTTTTTGCAGGTATGTTGTATTTTATAAGTTATATAGTACCACGGTTGACTAAGAGTTTATTGTAATACATAGTTACTACGGTTAAAAAGAGGAACACAAAGTGTTTAGCCAATTTGTTTGATAAATGCTTGTGAACTAACTGTTAATATGAATAAACAGTTCAGGGACCTCTGCAAGTAATCCTGTTTGTGATACTGAGTTTAATGTTGTTTTGTTATTGAGCTTTATCGCGATATTACTATTATTTAGTATCTATTTACATATATTGATATATTACTGTTACTGTTAGCCTGCATCATCCCACTGCTGGGTAAAGGCCATGACTTCCAGCTCATTCGATCCAGGGCTAAAGTAGACCACTGGTCGTTCGTATTGTCCAGCTCGTCCCGCCATCTTCTACGGGGTCTGCCGCGACGCCTTCTAGCTATGTCAGGGCTCCACGTGGTGGTTATTTTGGCCCACAGCTTATTTGTTTTTAGACTTCTAGGAATAAACGTTGATTAAAGTTAGAAGTATAACGTGAAACACGTCGCGTTAACAGTCGCTTATCATAAGTTAACTTTAAACAACTTTAATAAATAAAGGGGCTAATGACCAGACATAATATTATTATAAGATCATTTATGTTAGATTATCAATTTTATATTTCTGTAATATAATATCAATCAGATGTTTCCAAGGCCATACTGGTGACCTTTACGTAATTGTTTAAATAGTAGGTCTGTACCTGTACCTTATACTCCCCATGGTTGTTTATATTTTAGGCATGATCCTTACGTACACTTGGCTAGTGGTGGCCATCACGGCGCTAGTGTTGTACCTTCGTCAAATATACTCCAAGTTTTCTCGTAATGGGGTCAACCATCTGCCCATAGTGCCGTTTTTTGGAAACTTCCTCTGGGTGTTCCTGGAGAATGAGCACGCTATTCATTGCTTAGAGAGGACTATAAATACGTTTCCTGATGATAAGTAAGTTTCAACTATTTTGTCTGATGTATTTCTTTAAGTAACACTAACTTTAGCTAATTATTTTTGCTGATAAAAACCATTCCGCCTACAAAAGTATATAACCATTATATTTGTGTATTCCATGTCCGCCAGCCCGTTTGAGATTGCAGCAGATTTGCTTTTAAAGCTTATTTAGATAGACGCAGTAGGTGTTTCCATCCAGTGAGGCCGAATTGGTGACAACATTGGCACATACAACACCATTTAAATTAGTACATAAACAACCGCACACCTGTAAATCCCGAAGGTTAACCTCGGGGTACCTATAAATAGTACACCTATATTTCGCCAGTGTTGTTTAAGTCCCATGTACTATTGCTATCAACCGGGCACAGATCCAGACTCCGGGCTGCTGCTGAAAAATTCCTGATGAAAAACCCCAATTACACTTTACTCTACCTGGGAATCGAACCCGTTTAGATTAGTCTAGTAATTATTCTCATTTTGCTCTAAGATTACATGCCAGCGATTGGGTTGGAAAGGATCGAAAATTTATGTGAAGCTTTAATTTCCTAATCAGTCTGCTTTATCTCCAGGATAATAGGACACTACAACCTGATGTCCCCGGTATATTTAGTTCGCGACCTGGAGGCTCTGAAGCGAATCACTATCCAGGACTTCGAGCACTTTGTGGATCGGCGCCAGGACACCGGCAAGTTTGAGCCCATGTTCGGGAGAGGACTGGCCATGTTGAATGGTATGTTTGCCCGCTTTTCTTTAGTTGAAGCAGATTTTCATATAGGACTGATATGGCTTCGCTCGCGACTACCGGGATAAAAAGTTACGTTACTTTCTTATTTTACGTATTAATAATATTCAAGTGTGGGTTGAGACAAAGCTGTGTTCAGGATGGGCAGCTGTTTTTTCTTATTTTCCAGGGTTTGATAAATATAGAGGTAGATAAGAGCATTTTCTATCTCTATCGAAAAGTACCTATGAATTACGTGTATAAGATACTAGAAGATAATCAAAAGGATACCAGAAAGAAACAAAAAAACGAAATTTCTTAGGTTCAACCTAATTCAATAACCGATAATAAAAATAAGAAGCAGGTCAATTGACTGTAGAACTAAAGTAGAATATAACATTACACTAAACAATATTTACGTCAGTCTCGCATCGTGATACACGTCCATTACCCACTATCTCGAGTATTTACATTTATAGCAGAGATAACAGGACTAACAATGCGTCACCTTTGATATATTTATTTGTTTTACAAATAGGTATCTAAATGACTTTATGTTATTTTTAACCCACTTCAAAAAAGGAGGAGGTTCTCAATTCGATGGTATGTTTTTTTTTGTGTTTGTTACGCGATTACTCCGCCAATTGTGAACCGATTTTCAAAATTCTATTTTTGTTCGAAAGGAGATACTTCTGAAGTGGTCCCATAAAAATGTTATCAAAATCGGACAAGCGGTTTTTGAAAAATCAACAAAAATCAAAAAAATATCACAACAAAAAAGAAAAATAAAAACGTTTTTTACAAAAATAACAACCGACTTCCATAAAAACATTACAAAGTGAAAAATAACTTTAATTTTGGAAGTCGGTGGCGAAAAACGAAATACAAAAACCAAAGACACCGACTTCCGAAATTAAAGTTATTTTTCACTTTGTAGTGTTTTTATGGAAGTCGGTTGTTTTTTTTTTTGTAAAAAAGTTTTTTTGTGTTATTGACATATACTAATAAACGATGATTTAGGAAACTACGTGTGTTTGTGCATCGCAGCCGTTGCCGGGACGACGCTCTAGATAGTAATGAACCGATCTGCTGGCAATACAGAACACGTTTGATCTTGTCCACACACTGCCGTTCGCCCCGCTTTAATTTCGTTTTTCATAACATACTGAACCACCGAGTTCGGTCGTGGTGTATAACCATAACCACGTTTCTCGGTGATGACGTCCCGGTGACGGCTGCGGTGGGCAAACGCCCTTATTATGTTTTGTTGATTGACAATACTATTCTGTTCAGCGGCTGCAGAGCAGTTTCCTTTGACTACGAAATAAGCAAAATATCGCATACTACAATCATTCTGGTTTATGATAATTGAAAAAACTTTTACTAAGTAGACAAAAATCTTGTGTAGATGCTTCTTTACATACATAAATTCACGCCTTCAAAACTACAGAACGCCATGCTACATTGTGATTCGAATTAAGTTATGTTTTAAGTGTAAATGTTAGAAGATTAAGCCTCGCTTCGCAGGAACGAGGTTGTGGGTTCCAATCTGGGTAACTACTAAAGAGACTTGGGCGATTCGTACGAACTGTCTAAGTTACTAACTTAGACATCACTGACACTTGTGAAGGTAAACAGGGACTTATAAGTAATATTAATCAGTTGCAGGACACTTAACGCCCCTCGACGTAATAACAATAAAACTTATATTGTGTCTCGTTCAGTGTCCTTCAATGCGTTAAAATAAGTCTGAAATCGCCTATAAGTACACCTTGAGCAAGGTGGTGATCAATGCTCATGCGCACTCTGTATGAAAAAATCCTATGTCCTAAAGTGGGACAATAATGGGCTGGTATTATCTAATATGACTGATTATTTTATGTTCTAGGTGACGAATGGAAGGCAATGCGATCCACGATGAGTCCAGCTTTCACCAGCGCCAAGGTCCGTCTGATGGTGCCGTTCATGGAGGAGGTTGGCATGGAGATGAACAAATTGCTCAAGGAGAAGATCAAGGATTCTGGAAGTAAATATCGGTTAATGTTGCTTCTACACTATGAATACCTGTTAGTTTAGAGGTAACATAAAAATCGGAGAATTCTGGGTCAATCTAATTTGTTACAATTACTGTAACAAGTTGAGATTGACCCAGAATTCTCCGATTTCAGACGTAAACAATGGAGGTCTAAATCGTGATAAAAATGTGTTCAGGTGCAGGTCCAAACGGAACTATTTCTTAACCAGTCGTTGTACCCACGAGGTGATCAAATACACGGTAAACATTGTCCTCAAGTGAATTCACGGAACTCTGAAAGCATTTTTGGATTTAAGTGAATAATAAGCTAATAAAGCATGTAAGGATCGTAGTGTATGTATGTAACTATAATTCCAATCCCACAGACCCCTATATTGACGTGGAGACCAAAGACATGATGCGGAGGTTCGCCCTGGACGCCATAGCCTCCTGCGCCTTCGGCCTGCAGGTCAACTCACAGAGAGTAGACGACGAGTTCTTTCTGAAAAGCAAAGAAATTACCACAAATTCCTTTGAGCGAGTCATAAGAGAACTCTTTTATATATGTTTACCCAGTGTTGCCCAGGTGAGGAGATTTTTATATATTTTAATGCAGCGCCTTTTAATGTTACTAACCTTAACTTATCCATTAATGGGTCTTTAAAAATATTATTTTCCTTTTTTTTTTAAGACAATGACCAAAAGTGGTATCAAAAAGTCTCAAGCATCAAGATCAACCTATTATAGTGTAGCGGTATCTACAACGCCACATGTCACGCATAATATCCTGCATCTCGCAAGCAGAGTTTACCGCGCAACTAGCATACATACAAACTTCCTGACATCAATCGCGGGGCAGTTGCCCGCCAGACACAACACCCGTCTGGTCAGAGGATCAACCCTTTTCTATGGAGGATGAGTGAACTTTATACCCTGTTCCTCATACCTCTATAATAGTAATTATTTTCATATTTTTTTTACTACATTACGCGTCTGGGATTAGATTTTTGAACAGAGAATTTAATTTAAAGTAAAAAAGGCATTGATTTTGTTGTATTCCCTTTACATGACGTTCCGTTTCAAATGATATGATTAATATAAACTTGAATTTTGAAAGCGTCATGATCACGTCTTAAAAAATCACGTAAAAAATTAAACTTTGTCGATTCTACATTAATTAAAAATAACTACAATAAAATAGAATAGAATTTTTATTTAAACGAATATCATTTTTTAGAGCAATAATGGCCGTTCGTGTATTACATGTCAAACAAAATAAAGTATGTACCTAGTTTTCAGGTTATTTCGAATTTTTTGAAAATCTCCGAAATCCGGGTTTTGTTTACAAAAAAAAACCTTTTGTAGGAGTAATTATGATAAGAGTATTCTGTAAAACAAAGTTTGACTTTGATGCAGCATGATACGGGATTCCATACATCTATGAGCATTGTCCTTTAACATTGTTATAAAATGATCCTATGATGTATATCGAATATATAATATGATTAGATGATAATAATGAGCAAAAAGTATTAATTACTACGCGGAACGCGATTATAAGAAATACATTTTCTTTACATGTCTTACACAGATGATGAACATATCACTGGTGCGGCGCGAGACTACAGAATACTTCACAAATGTTATCCTCGGAGCAATGAGGGACAGAGAAAAGAGCAATATAGTCAGAAATGACT
The DNA here is from genome assembly GCA_949629185.1 of Apamea crenata. Lineage (NCBI taxonomy): Eukaryota > Metazoa > Arthropoda > Insecta > Lepidoptera > Noctuidae > Apamea > Apamea crenata. The sequence goes on from OX451361.1 coordinate 19,325,862, forward strand.
TGATCAACATTTTGGCCGAAGTGAAGAGAGGTAAGTTAGAAATCTTACTTTTTCATGTTGACTTTTGAACTATCACTTGTATTAGTATCTTTTGTACACTTTTTAAAGTCGACCGTCCCGCGTCCCTACGCAGGATATGCACGGAGAGTAGGTTACTCACGTTAGCTGCGCGGCTCATTATTATTATACTCTTTGGTTTGCCAGCTATGCATTCGTGCGTATCGTAGCCGTGGGGTACTATTTACGATCCCGCCTACATTTCACTCAAAGCAAAGTTTTTTTTTTTTGGATGGGATATCATCAAATGACCTCTCCCGCTCTCGGCTGAGCGGAAGGGCGTGTCAGACTTTTACTGACTAAAACCCACCCGTGTTCCTTCAGTTGCCTGTGCCAGGGGCCACGGTATCTCTTTCGAACAACCCGCGGCCCTGGCAGGTATCGGCCCTAGCGGACCCCGTCAGTTCGTCCTGACTCAAAACAAAGCTGAGGGGTAATTCTCGTAATTTTAAGAACGTTCACAGTCTGGTCTCAGTCTCAATCTGTCAAAAATATCTCTAATTTCCATACATTTTGACAAGTCTTTGACATTAATTGTTTGTCGCCGAGATGAGACTGCGCCTTGATTTTGAACGTTTTAAATAACGAGAATAGGCCTTCTGGTATACGTGCGTAGCTTAACCTTTTGAAAGAAAAGAAAGAAAGAAAAACGTTTATTTGGACACACAAAATACAAAATTAATAAAATAACAAATAATGCTATCTGGCGGTGTATTTTGCTATCTGGCGTAATGTTAAATTTATTTAATAATTGTACTTTTACACTAATTCTTGTTTGAATGTGGACCCTGCTCTTAATTCTATTTTTTTCTATAATCCAAAGGCTGTTTGCAAATAAAAATCACAATAACTTCATAGCGATCTTAATGATCTTACATCAATTTAGCTAGGAGGAGACATAACTCATCTTAAGGAACATGAAACTAATGCTATTGTTAAAACAGATCAACTGACTCACGAGGAAGAGAGTGAAGACACTGATGCTGGTTTTGCAACAGTTGAGGAGTCATACATTGGCAAAAAACAACATAGCTATGGTAAGCACACTATGGTTGCTTCGAAGCGATCAACTCGGATCGGTTTCACATGGTGTGGACCAGGTACTATATGTATAGTATATACAATATTTATCCAAACAAATAACAGTATATATGTATACTGTTACGAGTAGGTATATTATGTCTGAAATTGTCTGTCACATAAGTTAACGGGGTTGAAACAGGCAAGTAGACAAGCTAAAGTTGTTTAATTTCACCTAATTTCTGTATTCCCTGATAAATCTTACTTACCCCTCATTGCTTATTCTTTCATGTTCTCGATTTAGTGCAAACCTGACTGTTTAATACTATTTTCCAGAGTGGTCAGACACAGATCTCGTGGCCCAAGCAGCGTTATTTCTGCTCAATGGCTTCGAGACATCTTCCACGTCGATGTCGTTCCTGCTCTACGAGCTGGCAGTGAACCCTGACGTGCAGAACCGCCTGCTGGAGGAGATCAGAGAACATGACGTCAAGAACGGAGGAAAGATCGACTACAAGTCCATTCACAGCATGACGTATTTAGATATGGTGGTTTCAGGTAAAAGGTGTTTATTTAATTTACGTGATGGCAAATTATAGAATAAGCTAAAATGCTTCAAACTGTTTACAACAACAAAAAGCATATAGAACCATTACCTAGAATATATCAAGAAAAATTCAAACCAACTACTACTACTACTGGTAGTATTCAAGACAACCATCATGAGCCTCCTAGGGGTCTAGTGGGGGCTGGTGGTTCTTACATGTATTCGAAATTTGGAGAGTGGTGATGACATAATTTAAACAAAGTAAGGTCGAATCCATGACCTATGACTATTTTTCTGTTCTTTTTTTTCTTGTCTGTTTGTAGATATATTTATGTGTGGTACATAAAAGGTAAAATAAACTTTTGCACTGGGCCACAAATTTACTGCCATTCAACAAAATATTTGACCATCTAAAGGTATAATGATTATTATGGATTTGTTTATGTTTTCAGAGGTGCTACGGCTGTGGCCTCCCGGTGGGACTACGGACAGACAATGTGTGAAAGATTACAATTTTGGTAGAGCCAACAGTCAAGCTAAAAAGGATTTGATAGTGAGCAGAAATATTAAACTTTAACTTAATACTTTGCCATCTGGTTCTAGACGTTCTAGAAATCTAGACTATTGATTAGCTTCTTTTCTTAAGTGAATTGATCGTAACTGATCACTAAAATAAATATGCCCAACACATATTTTCATCTCTATAGACAGGAGTTCTAAAATGATCTGTTATAGCATGATCACAGTCGAAACGAAAGAAGCGAAAGAGGAAATGACAGAATAAAAATGAACGTCACTTTATAAAAAAAAGAGATATTTTTTATGTCTATTGTTCGTAGAGTAAAGATAGATAATATTATGGTCATGCTATGAGTGCAGCTCGTTTGGTGGTTGCTGCAAAAGTGCTCAGTATATTAGCTTAATTCTTAAAACAACATGGCCTCTCAACACTTGTAGGTATGTATTAAATTATAAGGCACACTTACATGTACTACCTATGCAACTGCAAATGATTGTGTATTTACTACATTGTGTCATAAAGTCCACTTTTATTTGATTCAACAGATTCGCGAAGGCGACGATGTCGTTATTACGCCTTGGGCGTATCATAGAAATCCGAAGTACTTCCCCGATCCTACCAAGTTTGACCCTGACAGGTTTTCGCCTGAAAACAGGGACAAAATAATACCTTTTACGTATATGCCTTTCGGAATGGGGCCCAGGAACTGTATTGGTGAGTTTTACTCTTTATAACATTATTTGACTTTTGAGGTGACTTTTTTATTGCAGTAGGTAGGTATTACATTCTTTCATATCACAGTGTTTTAAGAAGACAATTCTTCGGACACCACACTCTTATTAAAAACGCTGATTATAATGATATAATCATTTACATGCAACATTTCGTATCCTTATTTAGCTAGCAGGTTTACTATTTAGGGTTGCGTGCCTCGAAAGGAAAAAAACGGAACCCTTAGAGGATAATTTTATTGTCCGTCCGTCTGTCTGTCAAGACCCTTTTTCTCAGAAACGCGTAAAGGTATCAAGCTGGAATTTATATCAAATACTTAGGTCTACTGACCCTTGGAGCTGTGAAAAAATTGGCTTAGAAGAAATCAAACTTATAAGCCAACGCAATCAAAAGATACAGCCGTTTATGCCGCAAATTTTCGACACTCGCAAGGGAATCAAAACCTACAGGGTAGTTCCCGTGAACTCAGAATCTTGAAATTTGGTACGAAGCAACGTCTTATAGCACAGATAAAGGAAAAATTGCGAAAACCGTAAATTTTTAGTGACATCATATAAGAAAAATATTTTTAATAATTTTAAATTGTATGGAACCCTCGGTGCGTGAGTCCGACTTACTTTACTTAGCCGGTTTTTTTTATTCTTCTTTTCGTCATCTCGACATTTCGAAGGTGTAAATATGATGTCGTTTTGTAAATAAACTACAATATTGCTAGTTCATTTCCCAGTAACAATTCATTTTCCTGAATTGTCAGGGAAATGAATGATTAAGCAAATTGACACCCTAAGGAACAAACTTCAAGGTCGTTTTACAGCCATTGACCTATACGAATAATTTAAGTTGGAAGTCAATTTTCTTAACAACTAATTTTCCTTACCTTACACTGTACAGTACTAACATTTTGTTCCATTCAATAGATGGCGTTAAACGCATGTCTAACTGTTTCAGGTTCTCGCTTCGCGTTGTGCGAGATGAAAGTGATGGTTTACCTGCTCATCCGAGAGATGGAGCTGTACCCATGCGAGCAGACATGTTTCCCTCCCGAATTAACGAAAGATGGGTTTAGTATGGCGTTACGGGGAGGCGCCTGGGTTAGAATCAGAGTCCGACCTCAATAATAGATTATGAAAGACTGTTTTTTTCTGTACCAACCGTACTTATTACAAGGTCGTCACAACTTTAGCAAAAGTTCGGTTTACTAGTTTACCGTCTCTGTCAGTCCCGTCATAGGTACCTGTGCGATTGTCTCTTTCTGAAACACAATGTGCCATTATTAACAACACCTGAGAACTGCTCGTACGTTTAAATATTGAAGTGGGTTAGTTTACTTATTTACTTTATAAAAGTTGTTTTGAGTAAGAAAATAAACTTGATTATTTTTTATCTCTTCTTGTTTTACAATGTATTTATTAACTTGCTATTTTGTCCGCCTGTTTCGTACAGATTGCAGACGAATAAAACGAATGCTTTACGCGACGGTACCCAACAAAATACAACCCAACGCCATCTATGGCAATTATTATGAACTATAAAACTGCGCCAGTGACATTTTTTATCGAAAAATAACATGAAACTTTCCATCACGTGAAATAGTTTTACTATTCGTCATTAGGTGGCGTGAAGTATAGCAAAACTAACTCTATCTAGTGACATAATGCAAGGTAATTATTTGAATATTATGTGAGCATCTAATGTGTTAAATAATATTGTAATGATACCTGACTCTAGTACCTATTAGACATTTTATAAAGAGAGAGTTATCTCAGTGCTTACCTACTTCTTTACTAGTCTAACAGCTACTAAGATTACCTTCTATACGTTTTGGGAAAAAACTTCGTTCAGAAATAGGCAATTTTCCTAGAAAGGGGTTGATGGGAGGTACTAATTAGGGGATCGCGATCGCACCATTGACATAGAAACAGAAACAGGTGCATGACCTGACCAGTGGGGGTAGGTATAGGTAGGTAATCAATCCATGTTCCATTTTTATGGACAAGCATGTGCATAGCACCTTCATATTATTGGTATAAATACTCTTATTTATTTAATACTGCACATTAAATGGATAATAATATTCCTTAGTAGCAGCCCCGAGTCCAGATCTGTGCCCGATTGATGGCAATAGGCTCGCCCCGATAGCATGGGACTTAACCCTACCTGACGAAAAGTGGGTGGGTATACCTCTGCCTAACCCTTTCGGGGAATACAGGCGTGATGTTATTTAAGTAATATTATAGCTTATAACCTATAATTCGCTGTATACAGCCTGCTCTCTATACAAGGAAGACATGAACAAACTCGTACCTACATAATGTAATGACGTCTGTACACTGCGGTTAGAAATTCCCGAAAACATTATTTTATACTATATTATTTATACGTATTAATTAAACACCTACGGGTTTTTAGTTTCAGCAATAATTAATCCAATTAAAATATATGTGGTGTATGTGTCGGATAAGGAGTACAACACAATAATATTCCTTGTGCAAAACTATAAGGATGTTTTGTTATTTAGGGTAACCTTAAGTTAACTTATTTATCAGGTGGTTAATTAAATTTTTAGGATTACCAGCAATTTTGAGGTTTTTTAACCCCCGGCGCTGAAAGAGGGTTGTTATTATTCTCAGGGGTTCAGAAAATGTAGGACTCACGAAATTGGTAAAATTACGTTTTGTATGTGTGTGAAAATACTGACTTTCGGCATCTAATGAAACTAGCTAGTCTCATTTTATTGTAGAGCCATGAAATCGTTTGATTTTATGATAACACAATACGTGAAACAAAAACAGAGCTAGGTCGTACCTACATAGACGTATACATTATACATAGGCTAAAGACTTTAGCCAAATGCCACTGATTTTTCAGGAAGATGATTTTTTAGGATTCCTTTCATGAGGAATTTTATTAAAACAATGGATTAATTCACATTCATAAATCGTATATTTCTCTTCTTATTTTCACATAATTCTTACGAAATAATACATAAAAATCTGTCTTTTCGTCAATTGTACGATAATCATACAACTACTGCATTCTTAAAATTAAAGAAAAAATATCTTAAAATAAATGAACATAATACGAAACAAAATGTTTAACACCTATAAATACTTAATAACTGGAATTATGCACCCTTTGTAGCTCACTATAACTATTAACTGTGGATCAACTTTGAGAAATTCAAACAATATAGGCTGATAAAGCTTCAGTAGTAAACAAAAAACTGTTTTATTTTACCGTCTTATTAAATTCGTTCTAATGTAATGTTTTATTAACTCAGTTAACAAATTAACATCGTGCATATTTTTTCATTTAGAAATGTATAAAACTTTACAACGTAGGTTGGTATCTACGCAGGAATTGTTGTCAAAAAAGCGAAATCAGCCAATATTGTTGATCTAGATGTACACAATCTACGTACAACTATAGAAAAGAAATGCGGTTAAAGTTAAAAGAAAATAAAATAAGTACCGATGTGAACTAGTTTCCAAAGTGAATCCATATTAATGTTATATGTAAAATATCAAGTTTCACTACAATAGACTAGCCATAACTTAGATCTTAATAAATTCAAATGAACCGACTATTATATGGTAAAGAGTTAAAATCGTTGTTCCATTAAGACACAGGCTTTGTACTGTCACTTTATATAACGATACATAAATAAAATATCATAAAATCAATCTTATCATTAATAATTATCTGTACTTCAATAAATATATTAGTTTTTTGTGGAAGAATGAAGTTAATATATTATTTCAAATTCTGTATACATATTAAAAATATATGGCTACTAATCTACATAACAGTTTACTGGAGAGTTGTTAGTGTTGACGACTGAAAGGAACTATTTACAGAAAAACAATGTTTAATTTTATCTTACATCACAGCGTGTGCCTGAGAGTCGCAAACTTAAATACTAGAAAATATTAAAATTAAATTGTCAAAAACATGTATTTTACTCTTTATAATCTTAAATTAAAAAAAAAACTCTTTTTCATCAAAACTAATCTTTGGCCTGCAGATCTTTTTGTCATTTTATTTTTATTTGCACGAACGCACATTTTATCTTAAGATTTTTTTTATTTTAAACTAACACTGAGACAGGAATTTTAAATAACAGTATAAAATTTATTTAAATTACAATTAGAGATGAATCCTATCATAAAATATTAGAGCTCGAGAAAGGACATGAATTTAAAGAAACTATGAAATTAAGTACATTATTGTTTTACGTATACAATACATATGGCAACTCGAAATATGCTTAACATTATTATAAAATACACATAAACAACTTAAAACTATGTTTTATAAATTAATTGGAATGTTCGCATTATCATTAACACTCTACGTATTACACACACGTTTCATACGGTAACAACAATTAAAAATACTTTATCAAAAATTCGTAATGTTTCTACGTAAACAACCATCAAAATTTTTGTTCGACAGTACAACTGTACATCGAGGATAAAATACTAATAAAATTACTTAAAAAAATAATATGGACATACCAACGAGTCGGTACGAGTTAATTGACGGGACAATCCAACCGATCGGTCTCCAACAGATCGGCTTCCAACCAATTATAGCATCCAACAAGTAATTGATCCAGCATCCATGAGTACAACCATTGAAACTATTTCGATCCGAACATTGAGCCTATTACGCTAATTACATTCATATAACTTTTCAAAAACACTTAACTTTGAGACCACCTCCAATTTGCAAATTACGGTCAAATTCACTATAAATATTTGGACTGTAAGTCTAGAACAAAAAAATTGGTATCATAAGAAGAAAAGAATATATTATTTTATTAAGTACAAAGAAGGGTTTAATAGTTGACTAATCATTACAGCCCTTAACAACTTCCATACTCAAAGATCTAGTAACATCAAAAATGTTAGTAGTTATCTTTTTAAAATGCCAAAGCATTTCTAAAAGATGTTAAAATGATGGTCCTGACACAATTGTCCAACAAGACCACATTATGACCATCTAAGCTTGGAGGTGATCCCATACCTTTTCACATAACCTGATTATAACTATTCATCTCATTCAATAAAGTCCTTGGAAGTAACGATGATTTTTTGGAAAAATCAATTGACATTTTCTACTTGATAAATCATTATTTATCTCTTTTTAAAACATTAACAATTATTTCCTCCAAATCTTTCTAATTTTGTTCAAATATGATCAAATAGCTCTCTGCTCCTAACTTACTTACTATTACTGTATTTTCGAATTCCTCCTCAAACCAAACTCTCCAAGGACACACTCTACTTTACTCGTACGTAACCATCGACATATCACTGTTTATCTTACTCTGAGCATCGACTTTCAACAAATTTTAACCTAATTTTTACTTAATTTAAACTAAGAGTAGGACATATCGCTTAGGTTTTCTGATTTGACTTTGACGAAGTTCGGGTTGTCGGTCTTGAAGTCGGGTCCCTTGTGGCCGAACTGGTACACGAGGCGCGCCGTGGGTACGGACACCAGTACCGCCTGCCGGTAGTGGTACCTCATGGCTCGGCTGAACTTCTCGAAGGTCATGTTTTCGTTCTGCTTCATGTGGCCCCACAGTTTCGCCACCTCGTCTGGTTTCACGAACCTGCAATGAAAAATGCTTTGTTAGTCTAATTCTATTTATGTTAACAAAATGCGCTGTGAATTATGCATTTGCAACGTTGTCACAAGACACGTGCTCTGTGTTATTGTGTGGGTTCTATATATTTGAATGAATAACCGACTGGAAAACGATAAAGCACAAGTACTTTTATGTTTTAAATCTTGTTCTGAAGGTTTATTGTGCTTTTATGGTTTGTGCATCGATTCATTTTCATCTTATAAGGTCGCTCAATCGCAGACCACGTCAGTTGTATTCCTTGGAAATGCAATTACTAAACACAATATTATCTTCAGTGTCGGTTGCTGTGATTCATTGCTGAACTTGGAAAGAGTGAAATATTTTTAATTGTCAACCGGAGCACGACACCCTGTTTGTGTGACTGCACTCCTCGGAAGTGTGTCGCCGTGGCTCGGAGACGAGCAACCTTTGTCTGTACGTGACCCCCATTCAAGAAACCAAAGGATAATAAATCTTTGACTCTCAGCATCAAGGTCCAAACTGCAACCTTAGCATCTCTGAGCTCTACGGCTCCATACATCATGAACGGTTTTTAGTTGTTTTATTGAAAACTAAAACATTTTTATTAGTCTATCTAGTACCTACTTACATAACATCGATGAATAAACAATTATAATCAAGTCAAGTTCAACTGGAAACGATAATAACACAGCTCGTCATATAATTTAATGCTCATTAAATGAATTCTCAGCCTTTATTGGTTAGACTTATAAAGTAGTTGTGGCATAAAAGTATGTGTATAAGCAACCGTGTCAAGTTCTGATGCAAAGTGTCCAGATAATTGTGTGCAGAGTCAAGGATATCTTGTTGCAGTCATTATCGGCATAGTTAGCAAACGTGACGAGGAGACCGACAAGCGAGCGGACAATACAGACGCCGAGTGAGATCTAATATAAATATACTCATAATACTCGCGGAATGATCTATTGAGGCGTAGCATCGCGCTGCTGCGATGCGACCACCGAACAATGCGTCGTGACAAATGATTAACTGTCTGATGTGGCCTACTATTTATTTTAATGATTATATTAATTTGCTTGAACCATTATAGAATTAACTTTTGCTCCTGCTAAAGTACACGACCTTTGTCTTTGTGGTTTGGTTGCATTTTTGGTCATTGATACCCATCGACTATTCAGCCTCTTGGTAACTCATTATTCATTGGATCGTTAGGAACTGTTCATTTTTCAATCAGACTCAAACACAACTAAATAGGTAAGTGCCACTAGTTCATCGACTCCAATCATGAGTACTTTATCAGCAAAAAAGTTCTATTTATAACTTTCCTTTTGCGCTAAACAGCGTTTAACATTGAGAGTCTAGGTCGAATGCAAATTATTGAACGATTCGATAACGCAAAGGGAATTACGTGTTAGCGTCTATTTTATAGCTCTCCATAAAACTGTTGGAAGACAGCCGTGGCATTGGCGTGGCGTGTCCGACGCCGTTTTTTCTTCGACTCATCTGTGATAATTGCGTTTTTTCTCTTCCACAGTGGTCTGTCATTGGGTCACAATGCCACATCCTGATCGATTGCCACACCAAACCTTAGCTGATAATAACTGATCATTTGTTTCGCTTCCGACATCGTTGTTTGAAGTTTATTGGCTCATTTACTTTGCTTTTTTTTGTAATCTAATCGTAGAACCGCCTCTTTAGTACTTATTGCTTATCAAAAATGTTCAATGAATGAATTGTTATCATTTGCGTAGCCGATAATTAGCATCGATAATTTTCCCGAAGAATTTCGGAATTCTGATCTTTAACATTTTGTGAGTTTAAACATTGTACTATGCTTCCTCTTATCAATAACAGGAAATGCAGGTGCATAATTACTATGAACATTTAATCGTACCAATTTGCCAGACATGTTGCCGTGTTGCATATCAATCATTATATTTTAGAAGTTGTTGCTACTTGGGATGTATCATCATCATCATTAACAAGGACATGAATTCGTTTTCCATGAGCCGATGAACAATGTAGAAAGATGAGGTAATTTACGAATATTTTGAGACATTTTCTTCTTTTATTTTAAACAATAGGATGTTATTTCGAAAAACCAACAAGTATATTATATCATTAACCTTGTATAAGCGTGGTATGAACTATAAAAAATGTGATTCATACGAATTTGGATGCTCGTTGCGTACGAACGAGGCCGGCTGCCGGCCTTGTGTTGTATCGCTGCATCAGTTGGGCCAAGGATCGACTGTGACCCTACGTGACACGCATGGATACCAAATGTACGGTGAAAATACTGCGAGGATGATTGGAATAAAGCTACTGACAAATATATTGAGGCAAGAGACAGTATTTAAAGAACAGGATGCTGACTTGGAATATGATGGTGTATGGACTGACGATATATTATATATAAAAACATTTATCGAGAACCTGCATCCGAATAAAACAAATTAAACTCCAGATTTTAAGTGTCCATAATGCATTTCGAAGTATCGACACAGCAAAATCACTTCGCAGAATTCATTTAATGCCTAAACTGGAACCCAAATTTTGGTCAATTTAAGAGTCGTTTCGACTTGAATGACGCACAATAACACATACAATACATACATAGCATGTATATGTACATGTAAACAGTAACCTGTTTGACCCCCCTCTCGGATATATCCCCCGCGTACAAGTAAACTTGCAAAACGTGACTCTGACTTTCGTAAACAAGTTTCAGAGACCTCCTTTGGTTTTTTTATAAATTTTTTACCAAAACTTATCTGATGGTGCTCGTCCTTTGTTGCTGTGTATGCAAATCAGGGGTTTGTACTTGATGCGTTGATATCTGTGTATACTTGTGTACTTCTTAGTATTGCGTTACAGCTGTTTTTTTTAAATTCAAATATAACCTCTTGGAATAAATATTACTAGGTGAGGTTAGATAAAGGGTATAATCGTTTAGTACTTACTAACACTACCGCAATGAGTAAAAAAATTGAATCATCCACAAAAATATCTGAATATGCAAAAACATTAGGTAGACAACTGTAACAAGGGCTATCAAATGTTTTATCATTTCAGCGCGGAACACAGAAGCCGTTCCTTCGTCTGCAATCATTACAAAACATCTCATCTTTGACAACATGCATCACAAGGCATGGCTTTACATGCAAGCTTTCTCTTCATTCTCCTTGGCCTTATAAACCAACGACCCTTTTGGAGAAACTACTAATTTCTTTCGTAGTTCCAAAAGGTCCTCACACTAAAGATGCGAAACAAGCCTACTTAAAAGTCACCCAGCTTACGTCATTCTTCTATACCTTTTATCATATCATATCGGTGCATTGACAGATTAGCCTTGGCAAACGGTGCGTTTAAAACGCAAATATATGCGTACACATAGAGTGAATTACCTGTGAATTTGTCGTTTTGTTTCACATCTGTAACCGGTAGAAGGGACATACCCGCGGGGACGTACCGATCTCAATGTTGTTGCGATTAATTTGCACACTATACACGATTCTTGGTATACATTTTTATAGTATAAATAGGTGTAATTGGCACATTTCTGTGTGTTTTTTGTAAAAGATACGGCTTCCAAGTCTTTTTAAAGTGCCATTAAAACATGCATTGTGTTTGGCAATTGTTTTATCATAAACTTTATTAAAGTCATGATTGCGGTCAGTCGCTATCCAGTTCGCCTGATGCTACTACATGCAGACTGAAACTCGGTAATATAAGCCATAAGCATGCTGGTTGGTGTATTTACCCTAGCAACACTGTGTTCATTATTTTTTTCCAAAATCATAAACTCAACCTGTTTCGGCAACCGGTTTTCATTTTGGAATATAAACTTGTAAATAAATATTAGCATAAACGACTTTGAATTGAGGTGCTTGGATTTATATTTTGTTATTAATGTTTATGGTTTTTTTAATCCATTTAATATTTATTGCTGTTCAAATTATTAGAAAAAAAAATATCATCTGATTCATTATTATGCAAATACATTTTAACTTAATATCTATTCATAAACTTTTTCCTTTCACCTCTGGTATACCAAACTCTAAAGCTATAAAAGGTTGATGATGATAATGATGACACTCAAGCTGTCGTCAATGCTACTGAGAGGAACGTACCCTTCTGATGTGTACGTGGTATAGGCAATCTATAATTATTAATCCGCAATAAAATAGTTATTATTGCAATGATCATGAAACCCAACACGTCAATGCTCTTTGTGGCTTTGAGTAATGCTGACGCATTCAGATGTCCTACACATAAGTCAAGAGAAAATTGCACGAAGGTTTATAATGGACTGAACCTTTTAAATGGTTTGATTTGAGTATGAATTAATATTTTTTGAACAAAACAAAGAATAAATTAATTATCAAGTCTTTCTGACCTTAGAATAATATTTTGGTAACAATTCAACTCCTCATATGTTTCAACTGCTATCGGTTCCCTGTCCTCTAAATCTTCAACTGCAATCTCTGCAATGATTGGCAGAATTTACAAATGGGCTGGTTTGTTAATAGTATGAACCTGTATCGTAGGGTCGGCAACTTGAAGATAGCTGATAGCTGCAGCCTTATCAGCGTGTTAACGACTTGAATCATTAGGGTTATCGAAAATATCTCAGAGTTTGGTGGACATTTAAATTAAATTCCGACTTGGTTACACATTTGTTTGTTCTCGTCGCACGATAGAAACGGACATTTTTAACAGTATAATTAGTTTCGAATACCTCTTCCATATTTTTGTTATGTCAATGTAAGATGCTAATAGTTTTGTTGCTGCAATTTGTTCTAATTTACTTAAGTTACTGTTATCATCGATAGAATTATTGCATACTCTTAGAAACGTTATTTCATCGTCAATTTTTCAGGGGGTTCTTGGTGCAAGCCCCTGTAGGATTGTAAGAACTAGTAGTTAGATATGAGTATAACCCCTTTTTGATATGACATATCTTATCACTTCACAGAAGCAATACAGTAAGGTACTTCTTTTGCGTCTATATTATTACTCAATGCACTATCCACTACCACACAAATGGAAGAATTGTTTATCCATATTAGTAGCTACAACATCACTTGTTCTAGTTTTATACATTTTGGTTATAAGCTATTAATTTTGTCGACATTTCAATAACTTTCTGTTAGTTTTTAAGACTAATTATTATAAAACCTTAAAAAAAGTTTTGATTGAGAAATACTTCGATGTTTTTGGGAGTATTTGCGAAACTTGGTAGGTTTATTTAGGGCGACCATATTTGGTTCTTGATTCTAATTTGGTTATCGTATTTAGTGAATCATCTTGCACATGTTGTAAAAGAATTTTTGAACCCAAAATAACACATACGGTAGATTTTCAGTGTGTTATTTGGTCATCTAGGTATAAGCTTACTCCTGAACAGTATTTAAAGACTTTGCAGGAGTTTGTATCTATCATGTGACCTGTTCTTGTGGCAAAAGGTCTTTAAATTCTACTTATTTCACAGGTAGAGCATCCAGAATGTCTTTATTTGTAAACCAAAGTGTAGTAAAAGCCGTTTCATTGCAACATTCTGAAGACATTAGTTAAAAGTTGTGGTGGAAATTTTTGGCAAGGAGCTCCACACACCTACGCTTGTTGCGTTCGATCAACTTTTGTCTCTTTTGCGATCGTTATAAAGTTTAGTTTCCCCTGCAATAATGTACCGTACGAATGTTTTAAATTCTGAACATGTCTGAATTAATGCGTTCCAGGTATTGTGTGTAGTTGTGTACGTAAACAAGAGATGTTCGCGAACTTTTTGATTTCTTTTTAGAGGTTATTTTGTTTTAAATAACTTCTGTTGACCGCAAGGTTTACCTTGCACTCGTTGATTAGGCGGAATACCCCTATATGTCCTAACTGACTTAATATTCGTAACTTGCATTATGTTTTGACTTGAATTGAAAAATAAATTTCTTCTTCAAAAACTTACTTCAGGTATATGAAAGAAAGTTGTGAAAGGAGTGTCAATCATGTTTATGTGTGCTTCGTTCAATCAAATTATTACCTCATGGTAACTGAAATCCTGTCGTGATATGTCTGTTTGTTCAGCTACAGTCACCGACAGATGGTATTTGGAGAGAAAACTATTTGTTAAAAAAACGATAAGTTAAAGATTTTTTTTCTTGAAAGATTTATTATGAAATCAGTCATTTAAATGAAATAATGCATTTTTTTTCGATCTAGCACATTTCTGCTAAAATCCGCCTTCAAAACAAGTTTACGTCACACCACAATCAAAAACTGAACCAACCAGTTCTCAGACACAGAAAAAAAGATCACCTCACATTCAAAATTCAAAACGTTTAGGTTAGTGTCTAATAAATCGTGCCATGAATTTGTAATATTAGCATATTAATTAGCATAATGAAATACAATAGTTGAACCATACGGATGCTTCAAACTGGTCATTTAGATGACTTCCGAGAAAATGCAAATGAGTTAGTCAACTGTATGTATAACGAAGGTATACACACATAGAAACAGACTAATACATACATAATTGTATTATGTACTGATACTATTATTTTGTACACACGTGTTCATATTATTATGGTCGTCGTACAAATTGGCGTCTACTATCACTGTCGCAGTCAAAATACATTTCAATCATGTCAACAGTTTTCGCGTTTCCATTTCAACTGTTTAAAATTCGTGCTGCGCTCCTCACGTGCTACCATTTTTTACAAACACCTTGAATCCGCTTTGCGTCATCGCTCTGTTCTACTACATGAAAACTCTGCTAAAGTAACTAAGTTAACTAATTACCTGCTGATACTAATGATGACCCGGCTTAACCCTAAGGTCGGATTACATCTGTTACGTTTACTGATAAGATTAATGGAAAATCGGGGTCACAAAAACTCGTCACTGTGAAAACAGGTCGAAATTGAAGTGACGTCGCCGCATAATCTCTGATCGTTCGATTCCAAAGCGTTCTGATAGCGATGATACGATATCGTTGTGTTTACTATTTTATTTCACGTTTTCCTCAAGCTGTCTCGCTCTGGCGCGCCGGCGGACAGACACTGCCACTTTAATTGCTATACTGAACGGTATTTATATCGTGACCCGTATTTTTGCAATAAAGTCGCGTCATAAGGTGTTAAACTCACATTTTTTCGGAGTTTACAAACAGCTGGGTTTATGTATTGAGGTTGTGTTGATTTGCGGTTGAATTTAACAGAAAACTTGCCATGAGTGTTGTCAATATTGCACTCCCGTACTTGACACAAAGTGCAACGCTTCAATGGACAGGTATGGCATTGGCAGTAGAGTACATACGTAGGTACCTACCGATATTCAAGAGTGTTTACTTTAACATTTATCATCGTCACATGTCTCACAAAGTTTTGTTTAGATTTGATTCTAAGAACACGTTTTAACACCAATTTACAAGTGCGACTTTTAAAACCCGTTTATTGATAAAATCTTGCTATATTAATCTTGTTAGTTTAACAAAAGCTAGTCAACTTTACAAAGAGATAGAAGTGCTAATCATTTAGTTGCTCATGATTCATATTATTGACAGAGATAAGCCAGTTATCAGCTTTGTTTGTGAGAAAAGACTATTGAATGATGTAATCGGTGGATAAACACGCGTAGTTTCTTACTTAAAGGTCGTAAAACTGGACAGCGGTCACTTTGACCCGCAGAAAAATACAAATAAATACTCAAATGTGAACGTAACTTTGTATTCGTTCAGTCCGTTGCTGCGGCCGCGGTTGCGTCCTACGTAGCGGATAGAATATGAAACTTGACTTTCAGGAAAGATAGAAAACATTTCCCACCATCTTGCCGTTACAAAATCGCATCGTAAAAAGCAATGAACCACGACTCAACATGCCAGGAAGACTGTTACGTTACGCTTCACTTCACAACGAAAATCAGAAGAATTTTATGTAACAAAAATAACTGGACAAGTCATGCCATGATTATCTGATAAAATTCGATATCTTTATCACACATCTGTGATGCCTTTATCATAGTTATTAATGAGCATAATTATTATCAACATAAAATCGTGTCCTTGTTTTTTATACATTGTTTTGATATTTCTCGGTTGCTTTATTATGCGACCACAAACAAGCATAATAAATAAACTACATAGGTAACTTGAATATTATGCACATTTTTTTATAGACACATTGCAGGTATTCGCACACAGGAATTTAATTGTATCGATTCCTCGTCCGTTCTACTATGTAGTTCTGTGTTCAATCGAGATGACTCACATATAACATTTTTTGCAGAAATAAAAAAATCTTAAACCATTTTCCTATATATAATCGTATCACATATTTGGTGTTACGTAATTAATGATCCCGTTATAAAAAACTAGACATTATTAATGAAGTTGATTTGCATAACTGACGGTGGCACACGTCAGCGCGCGTTGGATTCGCCGCAGGTATGTATGTGTGTGCGTTTGATTCGAATGTGTGTAGAATCAGCCGCGGGGGAATCCCAACGCGCAAAATACTTGTATGTATCTACGTTCATGTTTTAAGAAAACGTGGGTGAGAGTGTATCTGTTTTTTAAATAGTTGTCACAGGGTTATCGTATAATTATAATGAGGCGTCAATATAATTTATAAACAATATGTTTTTTTATCAAATAATTGTATTTTGTAAAAATCTGTTGCTTTATTAAACATTTTTTTTTGGCAAAAGAAGCTTTAATTAAGAAAGATAAAGATAATATCATGCTATGAAAATAGCTGTGCAATACCATAAAGGAATATTTTCTAAAACCACTCTTGGCTACAACTGTACCTAGGTACTTAGTTTTAATTTGTTTTGTCTTTCACTCAGAACTAAAGTCAACATGTTAAGCTTTCCTGTAAACTTTCACTTATTAAAGCACTTTGTTACCTAAGAGCTATCTCCGCCTAAAAAAGGCTCCGGATGCTGTTTAGCCAGCAGCCACAACTGTTCGATAGGTTTTTGGAGGTATGAGGAACAGGGTGTAAAGTTCACTCATCCTCCATAGAAAAGGGAGGATCCTCCGACCAGACGGATGTTATGTCTGGCGGGCAATTGCCCAATGATTGATATTGGGAAATTGTATCTATGCTAATTGCACGGTAAACTCTGCTTGCGAGATGCAGGATTTGCGTGACGTCAGTATGACGCGTTGTTCGCATGTGGCGTTGTAGATACCGCTACATCACTCCCCTCCGGAGACCGGAGGTCGATAGTTGGCTGAGTCTTGTATCTTGCGATGCTTGCCAGGCCAGCTTGAGGTTCCAGTGAGTCGGAACCGGTTGCCGCATAGTTCACGGTGAGTCGGAACTGTCTGCGGAGATGCCCCAGTGAGTCGGGGTGGCGCATAGTTCACGGTGAGTCGGAACTGTCTGCGAAGATGCCCCAGTGAGTCAGGGTGGATGGCGCTGCGTTATACTCCAGTGCGTCGGATGTCGTTCAGCGCCGGGGTTGAGGCTGGCTGCTGCGTCGACCAGGAGAGGGTGCTCTGCTTGTTGACCGGCCGAAAGTGCAGTGTGCTGTGCCGAGGTTGCTGATGAGGCTGAGGGTGATGACCAGGTATGCGCGGTCGCTGCATGCTGGTGGTCAGGATACCCGTTGAAGCCGTGGGTGCTGGCTGGCTGGGTGACTCGCCGCTAAAGCTTGCGGGAGTGATGATGATGACGTCACGCTGAAGTAGGTGCACGAAGGCTGCGCTGACGTTCATGTTCGGGGTCACCAGTTTGGAGGTATGAGGAACAGGGTGTAAAGTTCACTCATCCTCCATAGAAAAGGGAGGATCCTCCGACCAGACGGATGTTATGTCTGGCGGGCAATTGCCCAATGATTGATATTGGGAAATTGTATCTATGCTAATTGCACGGTAAACTCTGCTTGCGAGATGCAGGATTTGCGTGACGTCAGTATGACGCGTTGTTCGCATGTGGCGTTGTAGATACCGCTACAGGTTATACCGACGTGATAGTAAAAATAAAAGCCTAATTTTGAAGGTAGCTAGTATTAAAAATTAAGCAAAGGGTTGTATTCTACCGCTTTGTCTGTCGAACTAAACGTTTTCTGCTATTTCTAAATATTTCCTAGTCTAGACTCCAAACGGTTCCTAAAGTATCTGCAGAAAAACTTTTCAGACTACTTTCACATTACTTTGACTTTATTCAAAAGATATTTACGTCGGCGAAGTTTACTTCAGAGAGTTCTCTGTTGATAGGACATAAAGACTTTCACTCTTAAGAATTTCCTAATTCCCCAGCGTTTTTCCATCCTTTAAGGCTAAGTAGTTCTCCATGAAACCATCTACTAATTACGTTAAAAGGAACAACGCAACCCTTTCTACTTGAGCTCAAATAATACTCATTTACTACCAAAACAGTAGCGTAAAAACAAAGACATGGCTAAAGAAAAAAAAATCTTGCAAAAGACACTGGCCTCCCCGGAAGAAGGGAGACTTACTAATCAATATAATAGAGCCACTATGAGAAAAAATACATATATACGCACCAAGACGCCTAGTACACGCGAAATGACGCCCTCTGTATATACAGTTAAGGTACATAATGCTGAAAGTAGGTAGCACGAGGCTGCCCTAGTTATAAATAGATTTTCACGAAAAAGAAATGTTACAGGGAATTTGGTGCAAACCGGCACAGAGTAATGAATGAGCCAGAAGGTGCTCGATGCATCATTGTTTGTACTAGGTTTAGATTTTTTTGAGTTTCTTTTGTTTAATTTTCCTTTTCATATTGTTATCATGGAACAAATAATGTTAAAAAATATTTTAAATGAAATAGGCACGCAGTATTATCCATTGTTTACAATACAATAAATAATTATCCAGTTTTTATCCTTGAATGTACCATTTAATTGGGCATTTTGTTAGGGATACAATAGCACACGACTCGTTTATTTAGACATCAAACAGTGGGTTTTATTTAAAGGAAAATTACATGATTATAAATATTAATTTAAAAATACATTTTCCAGATTATTATATTAAGCGTTGATACCGCTTTTATCCTATTATATCATTGTTATTTAAACGGTTTATCAGTATTTATAATTATTTTGGTTTTCCACTATATTTATATATTTAGTTGCTAATTGCCCACATCATTTAAAATAAGCATTTATCATATTAATTCTTGTTTATATGAGAATATATATTTATATATTTCAATATTACGTCGGTGCAGATACCTATACAATATTAATTAGTGGTGTAAACACAATAATATTGTACACTAATTGGCTTGTAACTCCGACGTGTAAACAGTGCTTAGTTTAGTAACAAGGTCAAAAGATTAGAGCTTATCTTACTCATATGGGTCGCAGGCGCAGCCTTTATGACCTCTCGTTATATTTTTTATTGTTAAAAAACTAATTGAATTGTGCTCCTTGATAAAGTATAAAATTTTACTTTTAAGTGATAAAGTTTGTAATTAAAAGGGTTTATCAGTAAACGCCAAATTTGGTGTTGATGATTTAATTATGAAAAGAACTTTTTACTAATATGGAATTTAACTAGCTGCCATATTTTTTTCTTTTGTTCATTAACTCATAACTGGTCCGATAACTAGTTTTATCCATTGCAAAATTGGCATCATTTGTAAACTTATTTTTTATATAATAGGTACCTACAGAGAACTCAACGTTAAAATATAAATGGTTTAAGGAAATACTGAAAACTATGATCATATTTTAAAATAATAATATGACATAGTGATGTCATGACAATACAATGGAATGCTAGAACCAGTCTATTTTTCCTGAAACTTCTCATTTCAAAACATAATAGCTAAAATCAAGTCAACAGAAAAAACCTATTACAATTCACATCCCTTATCGCTACATTAATTATTTCACCGAACGATTACACGAGAAAAATAAAAGAAAATTATTTATTTTCAAAAAAGGAATTCTCTGAAACATCGCTACTCGCGCTCTAATTTTTCTGGACCACACTCACAGACGCAATTAAGTCGCGTACACGAGCTGTCGGGGGGAGGGTGGCGCACGAGTACCCCTCCCCCGGGAGAGGGGTGGGAGAAAAAATGCGCGTGGAACGAGAGAAAAAGAAAAACGCGAAAAGCGGAAACAAGTTCCCGCGACACGTGACTGTAGGCTTCCCGGGAACGTTGCCATGGCGACGGGCAGGGCTGCTGCGTAAATACTCCACTCTGTGTCGAATAGCACTGCAATTGCTTCGTTTTTTTTTGCGTAATCTGTGATATGCTTTGTTTCTTTTAACTTTACTGTTGTTGCATGAGGTTTTTGTGTTTATCTCTACAATGTGTAAGAATGCAGTAATTAATAAAATACTAAAAGTCATGACGGATGCCTGCCGATGCTAGTCTTTTTCATTCAAAATGTGGTTTAATTCGTCACAAATAAGGTTTAAAGTAGCATATTAGTTAATGTTTGGCCTCAGAATGGATACGCAGAGCTAGTTTTAAACTTATACCATTACTGGGCCAACTTCATGTACTATGTTTGAAGTTGGAATCAAAACTATCTAATGTAATATACAACTTTTTACGAAGTAATTTATACTAAATACTTATTTCTAATAGGTATTTAAAAAGTTTTGGCTATTGTTTTCTGACTAGTAAAATAATACGAGTGTCAAATACAGCAATAAGTTCTAAAAACAAAAATAACACAAAATTCTCCTATCCAATTACAACATCCCTCAGACCTCAAAATTATAACTACCCTCAGAAAAGTAAGCAAAACATTTTTCTTCGTGTATTTCTCCGATAAAAATAGACGAAGCGTCCACGTGTATCCCAGCAAAGTAACCGGAAGCTCGCACCGGCCTTGGCGGTGCGTAGCAACCCCGGAAGAAAAAGAAAAAATCTATAATAGTACTACGGTGCAGGGGGGGCGCCCTAGTTGCGGCCCGGCTACCCTTCGCAGGCAACTGTATGTACCAGCCGCCAGGCCCTCGGAGTACATGCTCAAGTTTTAGTTAATAAGATAGACTAAAGTTTTGATCAAACAATTTGAGTATTGAAACTCTTTGAGAAGTTGGGAGTTTGGTGCGCTGTGCAGTTTTGTTTGATTGAGTTTGGACTAGATTTAAGCTCAAGCAAAGCTTTAGGGTACAATGTCAAGGCTTGTTTAGCCTGCAGCCTGACGTTTAGCTCAGATTGTACAGCCGTACAGTCTGAGCTAAACAACTTCCAAAACTTTTTTCGCTATAAACTGTCTTTTGTATTTTTAATTAGGTAAATCGTTACACGTTCCGCAGTAATCTGCCAACGTGAAGGGTCAGCGAATTTCCTGTACTTTCGGAGTATTTCTGATTATTGGAGACAAATTCTGGGAAACGCCGAGGAAAACGCGTGGGAAAGCTCTGTTCCCGGAATTTGTTCCATTATAAGTGGGTACATTTTTGTGATACTTATCAAAGCGGCACGAGTAAGAATTTGATGTAATATTAAAAGAGCGTAAGTGATGGTGTTGTGACAAAGAAAAACGGTTTAAATCGAGATGAAATAGAGCCTGGCATATACATTGATATTTCTTTTGTTTACCTTGATAGCTTGCGTAAAGTTGTAGATCATAATTATAGATTTTAAAGACATTCATAATCATAAATGCAAGCAGACATAGAGCTTACATTTATTTTATAAGTTTAACACTAAATCGCTGCCTAACGTTTAACCAGTTTGAACTCATAAAAACCGAGGTCGAGACGAGACAGGCAAAAACGCACAATCGTAAAACAACACAATAACACAGACAAAAAACCGAAGCTTTGAGAACCAATAAACATGTATAATACTTGGCTGCGTATTGACATGATTGCTTGAATTTTCCATTCAGTGACCTTTTATGGATAGTTTATTATTTTCATGTGTTTTTAGGACTTGAGTGAGTTATTTTTTCTGTCAGTCAGTTTTCATACATTATGAATTCTCGTTTGAATGCAACATCGTGACCTGTTTTAATGAACGACATAGTTAGTTCAGTATATTAATGATAAAACAAATTGGATTCTACTACGCTTTCGATAATTTCATTGCGGTTATAAATCTAAACTTAATGGAAGGTGCATTATATGATGAACATGGAATACTACATGTCTCATCTAGATACTCGTAGACATGATCTATGAATATTCTTATGATAGTTTTTAGGGTTCCGTAGCCAAATGGCTAAAACGGAACCCTTATGGATTCGTCATGTCTAGTTTGCGCGAGAGACACTTCCAAAGTGGTAAAATGTGTCCCCCCCCCCCCCCCTTGTAACTTCTAAAATAAGGGAACGATACAACTAAAAAAAATATATGATGTACGTTACCATGTAAACTTCCACCGAAAATTGGTTTGAACGAGATCTAGTAGGTAGTTTTTTTTTAATACGTCATAAATCGTAAATTGTAATTATACGGAACCCTCGGTGCGCGAGTCCGACTCGCACTTGGCCGGTTTTTTGTTTTTGTTTTGGAACTATGTACAATCACAATTTATCAACAAGACAATAAGTATGATCTGTTGACACCATTTAGATAATTATGTCCCAATGAGTCAGGCAGCCAAAATAAACACAAGAGTACAAAGATGTTGCCAATTTGGAAGCGCTTTGCGTTTCATTCGGAATGAATGGTCATCTCGTTAGCATACTGAGGCTAGGAATTCCCCAGCACATGTAATGTGTTATCTGTATGCTATACAGACGTGGCTTGATCTTTGACATAGTTTATCAACAGTTGCACTGACTTCTGTGTCGTTAAACCGCGGTAACGGATGCTAGATTTTAGTGATGTTAGGTAATTCATTGATCATTGCTAGGTTTGAAGTACTAACAAAGAGAAACTTTATAATCGTTTTGGAATGTGTCTTATTAGTTCAATGATTTGCGCCCTTCAATTTCTTTGTTGCTACTATAAATTCTATTAGCTCATCATCATCATCAATTTTTCCACTATCAAAAAAATGCCTTTCATATTTGTTTCTTCACTAATAATATTATGGTAATCAAAGTTGTGCACATAATATATTTGATTAGTAAACATGAAGTCAGCATTAATTATCGTAAAGTAAACTCGCATTAAATTCTAAGGCTGGGAATGCACTGCTGCGGCGACAGCGGCGCTGATATAATACATCGTTGTAATGCTATATTACGCTACATTACTAGTCCTATTAAGAATAGATTGTTTCCGCTTACTGCTGTCGATTAATATATACTACAACATTCTTGAATACAACTAAGCATTTTCGCAACATTTGCAATGCCAATCAACTGTGTGTTTTGTTTTGTTCTTTAGCTACAAAATCGCCTCCGCCCGACTTCTGTAGCCTCATCCTAAATCTGGTTAAAACTAACATAGAAACCGGTTATAAGATCTTCAGGCCACCTCGGACGAGCAATAAAAACTGCATACAGTCATACTTAATGATAATACGAGTGTATATTACTGTGATGACCTTTGAGAATATAATGAAGAAAACATTAAGCTGAAAACTATGAATCTTTAACCTACCACCTGCCACGCTGGTGTGTGAGCGAGATGAAAGTAGAACTAATTCAGTTGAACCGAAGTTTACAAAGAGAATGCTTCATGCGATATTATATTCTAGTTCAGTTAGTAATTTGTTGCCATCTAGAATTAATTTACGTAAATCATTTGTGCAAAGTTATTAAGATTTATGCGAAAATGGATGACACTATAGTTCATAGTAGTATAGCTAACCAGTAAAGCGAATCATTCCCACTGAAACGCGAATTGCACTCCAACTCTCGCACAAAGAAAAACAATTCTAACGCTTATTACAATAAGCATCATAATGAAACAGAGCAAGATCCATACATTGATAAATGAAGTTGTAAAATGTTTGACAAGACGCGATAAGATATTTTAGACGTAAACGCGGTACAAATAAGATCGAATTTTAATGAGTGAAGTTGTATCATCAACATGTGAACCATTGAGCGAGGCCAGCGTCGAACCGGCACGGCAAGGTTGAGGCGACAGATAAAAACAACAAACAAAACCACAGAATAAGTTATTGTGAGGACTTGAGAATATTTGCTAAACTGATGATTTATTTGGATGATCCTTTTAGAGGCGATGGGTCGGTGCATATGAAAGCCAACGAACTTGGAACACAAGCGGGCTGAACAGGTTTGGAAGAATTTAGGATGACTGAGCTGAATACTAAAGATGTAGAAGTAATTGCTGAGTTTGAAAAATCCCATAAATCATATTATGTGTAAAAAAATCACTTGTCGATAAATATCTCAATACTCAAATCTTTATTGCATTCCGTATGTGTTACATAGATGGTATATACAAGATCAATATGGACCCTGTCGGGTAGGTACAGCAAAATTTTGGAGAGAGGAAGAGAGCTAATCAATAAGAGAGCTAAGCAATTCAAACAATTAAATATTATTAGATGTGCTTAATTGGGTGTAATCCCACTAATCTAGTTCTGAATCATCATTCAGAACTAGATTAGTATGATTCGACATTTCAATCTTACTCCTACTGAGTTGCATACTGCTACTGCGAGCGATGGAGGTGAGTGGCCCTATAAAAGAGTCGTTAAATGCCTATTAACGCTACTGATCTTGACATTAGGATCTTGCTAACTTTCCTGACTTGTGCAATAAGAACAACAAAGAAAAGTACTTATAAAAGTATGCAATTTTCAAATATATCTCAAGAAATATTCTTGTGGTATCGTTTATAGACCAATTGGATGTAATGATTTAATTACTGATTAATTGGTAGCGATCGCGTGTCAAATGATCCTTAATAATGACCTCTGTGGAGATAAGCAAGGCCACCTGCTCGTTGTCTTTATAAGTGTTATAGAAACGGGTAAAACGATAGAATCGTGGCCTTACAACGATCGCCATTGTTTTCGTTTGTTTTTCAAAGTTTTAGGTACATCAAGATTCTAGGAAGAGTCGAATGCTTTTAATATTTTTGACATTTTGACTACGTCGAAAGGAGTATAAAATTATATTAATAATATAAATATTAATTATTATAATATATTATATCAAAACAGGTTATGTCATGTATCAAGGTACCATAAATGCTACGTATTAAATCTAGTCATTCAACAATCAACATAATAATTCCGTTATTTTAAGTTAATTGATTCGCTTAAACCAAATATTGTTAACAGAGTGCCAGGAGATTATGAACTCACAACAACTAATTTTAGAATCTTCCAAACATTTCACAGCTCCGCTCGGACGCTGTGGGCGAAAATTATTAATCTTCGAAACTTTCGTCCAAGAATAGTTTCCCTTTATAATAATGCATCTTGCTTGCACAGAAACACATTATTATAAATATTAAATCCATCTAATTGCTTATATATTAATTGAGTTAACGATTGATGTAAGGTCGAAGGGGATAAAGAAATTATTTTATGCATTATGCAGGTAGATGATCATCTGCATATAGAACAGGATGACCCTGCATGTGAAATTACGTCGTACCTTGATCACTCGCCACAAATGAAGACTGATCAACCGTTATGCTCATGAATAATTATTGCATGTTAGCTATACTTCTTTTCTATCAAGGAGTTCTGGTGGTCACTTTAGTGACCATTATGGTAATTTAAAGGATGATAATATTACATGGTAAACTTGTAGTTTCATCGTCTAATAGAATCCAATAAGAAATAAAGCAGCTGAAGTTAGAGTTTGAACACAATATTCTTGACACCATTGCAAACATTAACTTGTTAAGACAATTTCAAGCCACACAGACAAGTCGTGTAAGACTGAAACTAATGATCAATAAGCATCCACTGAGCACATTGCAACTTCAATAGTTTAGCTGTAAAATAGTTTATTGTTGCCGCGCGCCACCACGTGCCTCGGACGTGATAAATAATGTATGAGCGAAATAGCGAGATGTGGCAACAGTAAACAAATCTCCAAGTCACGACCACTTACTTTTTTAAACCTCCCTCGTAACATATTATGCGCAAAAAAACTATAAATGTTTGCAAAACTCACCTAAACTTTCCTTGAGAGTGATCCTCCCACTTGATGATAGATGGGCAGTACTTGGAGTCCAGCAGGAGATTCCTCAAGAACTCGGGCACAGAGACGCTCCTCGGGCGCTTGAATGTCTTCCTGCCGCTGCCTTTCGGCCTTCCAGGCGGTCTTTTGAATATTTTCCTCTTGTCATCTTCGTCTCCAGACTTGCTTCCGTCACTGCCGTACGAGCACTCGGGGGAAGCGGTCTCTGATGAGCGGAACACGTCTTCAGCGTCGTCGCTCGAATCGGTTTGGTGCAGGAGAGTGCTGTCGTTAGGAGTGTAGTCGGAGTTGTAGAGTCTGTTTTTGTGATCCAGAGAGTCCAAGTCGAGCATGGTGTTGGCAGACTCGTGGCTATGGTAAGGATCTACATCTGCGTACCTGATGATTGAGGACTGACGGAGTATCTCCTCGTTGAGGCGATTGTGCAGCTTCTCAAACACACTGTCTGCAATCCGTCTCGAGATGGCCTGGTCGGTACTCGGGTGAACCATCCTGTGAAGCACATCCTCTCTCTTCATGGCTCTTAGCTCATATCCCTTAACTCTGAAGTTGTAGAACGGTATTTCAGTTTCACAAAATCCCATGCATTGGACCGTGTCTATCATCCAGGACACGGTGTCATCCTCGTTCCAGGCGTCCACGACTTTGTACTTCCAGTCATCTCTGTTGTCCCGAGGGTACTCGCGACAGCTCACCAAGTTGTGGTACACGTTCATGGCACTGTCAATATCTGGTTCTGCGTAAGCGTCGTAAGTAGCGTTGGAGTAGTAGTTCCCGTAAATGTGAGATGCAGTTCCCTTCTTGAAAACTTGGAAGTCATCAAGTCGCGCGGGCGCGGGCGAAGTGGAAGGGAAGTATAGATCGCAAGGCATGTTTTGGTCGTATAGGGGGCGCGCGTAATCGATCATTGTGGCGACGTACGTGCGGCGTGGCCGGTGGTTCGCGGCGGAATGGGCGGTAGGCGGTGAGCGCGCCTTATGACTATCCACGCAACTGGCGTACTGGTTTTTGTTGTTTACAAGATGCGTTCGTTGTATTCACGCCGAGCGGCGCGGGACGTGGGCAGAGCGCCGCTAATCAAGATCACTGCGCGATAGTCAAGTGCAATTTTTTCGCGATTTATTAGGCCATGCCGCTTTGCATATGTAATGTTTATGTTAGTCAATGCAAACAGTGGTTGTCGCCGAGGGCAAGGCGAACCGCAGACGAACCGCGACAGAGACGACTAAATAGGTTACTGCTTATCTTATAAGCAGATGGTTATGGCTTTAAGCTTATTATTTGGATGGTCAACGAGATGTCGAGGTACATAATTGTATTTTATGTATTATTCTCCGGGTCTATTACGACATAAAGGGGTGAATCATTGGGAATTTGGTTTCTTCAATGATTACTTTAATGAACTTTTGGAAATTTGGTTTATTGAAAATTACACGGGACACAAAAAATATCGACTGTTCGTGCGGTTGACCAGTTGTCAAGTGGAGACATAAAATGTATAGTATACTTTACCATTTGTAACATTGGCCTACGCAATTGTATTCTGCTATCAGCAAAATATACAAATATACTCGTAGTAACACTAATTATTTTAATAACGTCACCACAAGATATAATGAGATAAGCTATAATATTTGCGAAAATTTTAGAAATCGTTAGCAAATCCATATAGAATTAGGGGAAAATATATTGTTATTATAATATTTAATTAACCACAACTGAAACTAATAATATTAATAATTATCACAACATGCAGACAATCACGTAGAAACAATGTAGTCGTTTATTTTATTTATTTGTTTAATATGATTCAGTGTCATTTGTAACAGGCAGATTTCTTGGCCCATTTTAAAAAACCCACAAGATAGTAAGAACAGGTTGTAAGACTTTTTAGAATAATTTTGAAAGTGTTAATGAATTCGTTGATGCATATTTATATTATGATGACATATATATGACTTGATCGACAATGAAGTCATCTACACCAATAATGTATCATTCAAAGATCAATAACGTTGAAAAATATAATAAACTAGCTTCTGTCCGCGACTTTCGCATGATTGTTAGGGACCCACCGCGTCGCATCACATCGCCCGCCCGCGCTATTACTTCGTTTTCGTTTAGAAATATTTCCGACTCTTTTTGCGTGTCTTCTAACGGACGTAGCATGTTAAATCGCCTAATAACCTTCCTCAAGAATTGAGCTATCAAATGCAAAAATATTTTTACAAATCCCGGTCGGATTTGTAAAAATATTTTTGCTCCAGAGCGTAGTAGCTCGTAGTAGCTCCAGAGAGAGAGAGATTAGTGCGTTCAACTAAAGAAACATTATTTATAGTATAGATTCACAGCTGCTTATAAAAGTAAACTAATTAACACGTAATGAGTTCAAAGAGTACTTATCCGATAATTTGTAACATTACTTCGTAGACATGCTACGAAAAAGTGTTCGTAGCACGTAGCAAGTCATTTCATAAAGAGCTACGAAACACGTTTACCGAAATTGGTCGTAATAATTAGGAATCTTTATTATTATACAAAATATAATTACAGGTACATAATTACTATCAACTTTTTTATATAAATGTTTGCTACGAATAACCGTAGCAACCTGCTAAGAATGTGAATCAATTGGTGATGCAAGTATTATCATTAATTCAATTAATATTACAATTCTGTTCACACCCTTTGATCTCTGCAGTATACTTCTTGTAAGTACTTATCTGAGTGTTTTCTTAGAATAAAATAACATGTGTAGGAGGTGTGCTCCGCAGTAATAAATGGCCACCCATACATTTGTGTACCTATTGATAGTAAGTACAAGTTTTTCATAACTATTCATATATTCGTAACTATTTTAGTGCTCACTTTCGTTATATAAGCAACCCTTGTGCGAAATTTGAGTTTTCTAGAATCAGTTGAGGCTCTGCGTTATCTGTCAGTAATTGAATAAATTAATTAAAGAGTTTTATTAACTCGAAGATTGTCTACTTTAAATAATTTATGAAATGAGTCTCATTGGTAAAGTCTGAAAGAGAGAAAGAACCTTGGTTACAAAATCAGGGGAAGTTTCCTTTAAAAAAAAAACTTTGTAAGTAAAACAATATAGGTGGCTAGGCTTTTCAGGGAGAAAGCAAAAGCTTTTTCTTCTACAGAGAAGAAACGACATTGATCACTTTGCTTGTTCACTTGGCATGAGCACGCTTCCAGAACATTTCAAGTCGACGTTTCTTCGCGATGTTTTCTTTCAACGAAAGTCGGTCATCTCTAAGATTAACTCAAAAAGTACATCATTATGAAATTTAAAAGGTCACGTGTACACTTGGCAGGTTTCAAAATGTCGTCTTTGAAAAGTTCCGAAGTTACAGTCATACTTCACACTTTTTATTGTGCTACTGTAAACCGTCTTAAGTCAATAGCAAGTTAAATAAATATTACGAAATAAGAAAAACGAATTTATCATCCGAAAAGTATCTAGATAATGTCGTCAGTAGGTCACAAGTGTATCTGGAGGTTACTCCCTGAACACGAAATCCGTAGTTTCAGCCAAAACTACGAGTGGATCCTATTCCCTATATCCTTCCGTGGGTTGTACGGAGTAGAAGATTAGTTTAGAGCAAGCGACCTAAGAATTAATGACACCACGATTTGACAGCTGTCCTTACCCCAGATGTGTTTTTGTTAAAAAGGTAATTAAACTGGTGAAAGCTTCGCACCGAATCTTCCAACTACTTTTGGAGGTGTTGTATCTTCATTGACGGATCCAAGAGTTGATATGATCGAGCATGCTGCAGCATGCACATCAACTCGTGATAACGGCTGCGATAACGGGTTCAATTCCCAGTTCGAAGAAAGTATTATCGGGTTTTACTATCAGGAAAGTCAATAAAGTCACAGCTGGTTTTAAGAACTGTGCTCGGTAAATGGTAATAGAATTGACCCATGCTATACAGAATCTACTAAAGCTAGCAAAACATAAATGTTTATCACCTCTGAAAATCCCTCCAGACGAAAAGGCGTGATGCTATTTTAATATACAAACTACAGAACGCCACTTATCTTCATAGAACACCCTTACTATACCTTGCCTTTAGTTTGACCAAGTTTTTACATAATCCAAAATATCGTGCTGTAACGGCTAGGGCTTTGCAGGCAGGCTGCACAGGCCGTTAACAAATTAGGTTAGGTAGTAAAAACACTTATGCAAGTTTCATATGTATAATGTTACTCGTAGGTTACATAGATAGTTGAAGTAGACTAGGTCGCGGGTAAGGACACATTGTCCTACTGAGCACTTGCACTTGGTAAGGTAGGGAAAGGTACCGTCCTTGGGTCTCCGGGATGCAGAAACTCAGGCCCGGGAACAGGCTTGTCAGTACGACTTCAGGAAGCCGGTCAGGCCTCAGTAGACCACAGACCAGGGCGCGTCAGCAGGCCGCCGGTAGCGCGTGGATAGGTGTGCGTGCAGCGCACAGTATAGCTAGCATGCAGTGCGCAGTTCAGCTACGCGTGCAGCGCGCAGTAGGTGAGCGCACAGTATAGCTACGCATGCAGTGCGCATTTCAGCTACGCATGCAGCGCGCAATAGGTGAGCTGCCCTGTCCTCAGCCTGGACGTAGAATCCGGTATGTAGAACTGGTAGGTAGAACTGGTACGTAGAAC
This sequence comes from Apamea crenata, assembly GCA_949629185.1. Taxonomy (NCBI): domain Eukaryota; kingdom Metazoa; phylum Arthropoda; class Insecta; order Lepidoptera; family Noctuidae; genus Apamea; species Apamea crenata. The sequence goes on from OX451361.1 coordinate 19,357,050, forward strand.
TCCTAGATTTGGGGTACCAGTATCTTGAGGGTCAGGGAATCACTCCTGCTAGCTAAGCAAGCGGATGTTAAAATGACAGAGTGTTGTTTGTAAATTAGTGTTGTGCCATGATTCTAGTAGATGTGAACTTACTAATTATCAGTCCACTATTTGCCGTTGAGACCCTCACAACGCTACAGTGCACAAAATATCTAAATGATCAGTGGAACTAAACTCTTGCATAACCTACAGGAAAACGATACTGAATAGATTGATGAATGAAAGATGCGTCGTCTTTGACGTCACGACAACTTACTATGCATAAAGGTGTGGTCAGATTAGGTAGTAAGCAATAATTGGTCAATTTCTCGGGGATTACCACAGTAGGATAATATTACCTATTTCTACCACCAACAAGTGTAGCAGTGTAATTCCTGTTTGTTGAATGAGTAAGATGCATGAAGTCTTCAATTAATTAGGCCACGAATAGGCAATCAAATGGCTGGATTTGCCCAGGGGGTAGGCGATCGGCTGCTGCACTAGTTGTCCCAGGTATAATTTCAGCATAGATTTGACTGCCGTTGGTCTAGTGGTCGCAAGCGCTACTGCTGAGCATGAGGTCCTGGGTTCGATTCCCAGTGCGGGCAATCCGGAATTCCTCAGTAGCAGCCTGGAGTCTGGATCTGTGCTGGGTTGATGGGAATAGGCTCGCCCACTAGTACATGGCACTTAAACATAACTGAAGGCCTATTCTCGTAATTTAAAACGTTCAAAATCTAGTCGCAGTCTCATCTCAGCGACAAACAAATGTCAAAAACTTTTCAAAATGTAGGGAAGTTAGAGGTATTTTTGACAGATTGAGACTGAGATCAGACTGAAGGTGCAAATTACGAGAATTGCCCCTCTGGTGACATGTGGGTGTACTGTAGGTACACCTCTGCCCAAACCTTTCGGGGAAACAAGGCGTGATGTTGTTTGACGATAAACAATATTTAAAGCTAGCCAGCGGCTGCGGGCGCGTAAAACATAATAATAATATTATGCAATCCTCTAGTCTTCTTCTAAGTTCGACCTGGAATGTCAACTCACCTAGTTATGGTTTTGATAAGTATGTCCTTAATTACCCTCGTAATCAATCAGTCCTAGAGTTCCAAAACCGAACGTATTATTGATTGCAGTAATTTATTATTGACTAGCCACCCGCCCCTGCTTGGCACGGTTTTTACAACTTAAAAAAACATTTAGATTTCTTTATACTTAATATGAAAGTTTAATATTAATAAACCTTCCGGAATAAAGTAAATGATGGTGAAAACCGCATCAAACTCCTTTGCATGGTTTTTTTACAAGAACAACGCGGTGACATACACAGACACAAAAACCGGCCAGGTGCGAGTCGGACAAGACGAGTTCCGTACCCCAGGGCAAAAAACACGTTTCTTGTATGGAGACCTCCATACAAGAAACGTGTTTTTTTCAACGATTTTTATTAATTTTTAGCCTATACATTTTAGCTTTATTTTATTTTTAATATTTGTTTTTAGAGAAGCAATAGAAATACATACTCTGTGAATAAGTATTTTAACTGTCAACCTATTACGGTTCATGAGATACAGCCCGCTGACTGACAGACGGACGGTTTAGTGATAGGTTCCCGTTGGCACTCTATGGATACGGAACCCTAAAAAGCGACTTTATTTTTTCATATTTAAAGGTGTTTCCACTACTTTCTGTATTTAACCACATGAACGCAAAGACACGCCTGACCTATACATATATAAAAATATGAACATAATTTTAAGTCTAAGTAGGTACATATTAAACACATAAAACAATATAAACAAACTATAAAAGTACCTACTTAGCAGAGGCTGCGGTTTAGTGATTGGTCACAGACGTAATAGAATATTTTGAGTGAATCAGTGCGTTCCCAGTAGGTATCTAACTGCTAGACTTGGTGGCTACATGCTGTGGAACATTGTCATCAGTGCAGAGGCGACTGTCAAACTTTTTATAAAAGCCGGTCTATTCGTAACAAACTCACCGAGGAAACTTAGGTGAAGTGAGCTTGAAGTCAGCTGTCATTCCACCTGATGCTAGAGATTCACACTATGGACAGCTCACTTCACCTAAGTGTTCATGATCAGATAGGATAGGTACTTCGTCGACAGCTACAACATTGGGCTGACCCCGTTCATTTACCAATATTTTTTTCGGAAAATCCAAGCTCGTCCTTTGTAGGCATGGCGACGCATTCGGGTTTACCGAACAAAGATAAACCAAACTCGATGATCGCTCTCTTAGGACACGGCCTAACATCAAAGATATCAATCGAAATCAGCGACATAACCCGAAGTATATCACCAGCCATATTCCAACGGTGAATGCAAACATCGATAGGAAACCGGCATGTCCTAGAACCAAAAAATCGAAGACGTGTGACATCTAACAACCCACACTGGGCCCGCGTGGTGGATTCCAGCCCACTTCCTCTCACAGAGAACATTATAGGCTGATTGTGCTACGATCTCAAACAGCTGTACTTTGCTTTCATGACGATGTTAAAATTAAATTAGATGAGAGGATAATACTTATGACAACAAGCTTGTCCGACATTATGAGGAGATGAACTACGAAGCTCAAAAGACAAAACAAACCTGATTTTCACCTATAGGGTGGCCTGCTTACAGAGTTCTAAAATTATATTTGCCTCTTACCAATGGCTTTCCGAAATACACCCAGAATAACTATAAGTACCCGCTGAGTCTTTGGCGGCTTCTAAAAAATCGTTTTGAACTACCTAGCGTAATCCGCCCCCCATGTACTGTGTTAAACGTGTATAATTACTAACAGTATCTAAATTATTACACCTATGAACTAGCTGTCTAAATATTGCTTTTGTTGGTCAGTGCTAGTACACAACGCTACTTTATTTGTGTTTCTGTGAGCAAATTAAACATGTTAAGTAACACTGGTCTGTGGGAATGACAGTAATAACAGATGTTATTGTGCTTACAGAGTGATGCGAGCTGTAATTGCTCGGCGGAGACAATACTACTTTTGTTGTTCTATTGTAACTTCCTTATAGGAAAGTGCAGTAAGATCTTTATTGATCTGTTTCTAACATGACGTCACGCCTTATTTAGCTACACATTATATTTATCCTACTTTTTAGATATCCGTACCTAAAGAGTGATAACGGAACCCTAGTAAGCTTCCGCTGTCCGTCTGTCTGTCAGCGGGCTGTATCTCATAAATGTACGTATTTCTATTACCCCTATAACAACAAATAAAAAATAAAGTTAAAAAAATAAGAAAAAAACGCCAAAAAAAACGTTTCTTGTATGAAGAATACAAGAAACGTTTTTTTTCGTGCGGAAGCCTTTGTGGGAAAGTCCGACTCGCACTTGGATAGTTTTTAATAAGAGTCAAACCTTTTTCTATTAGCTAGGAAACATCCAGACTCCAGGCTGCTACAAACACAAACACTAGCCGCACACACAATGATATTGTAAATAAAATACCCATTGTCAATAATATTGTGTGTGTGTGCGGCCCGTATTTCGATATTGTTCAATATTATTGTGGATTTCCAGAAATTCTGATTTTATCACGGTAATATCCGAATTTCCTAAACCCAATAAGACTAACTGACCCGATGTTAACACTCGTTAACATGATATAAAGTCATAAGGTAAAATATGACCACATTCAAAGCTCTAAGCAAGTAACACAATATGTAAGTGTGGGTATAGTCTGTTCAAAACGTATCTAATGGAAGTGTTATCAAATCCTGTTTAGGTTTAATTCTTACGCAATCACTCACTAAAGGGAATTAGTAACACATCCATGTGTATTTAGGAGGTTTCAGTTTTATATCTCACCGTTTTGTCCAACAATTTTATTATTGTTTGAATAATGTTAATAAACTGAAATTAAAAATAATCGACGCAAATTGAGGTTATAAAATTAATCTAAATTGCGAAATTTAAAAAAAATATATGGTGATTCAAACGCAGAATTTCGAGTTTAGTTATTCAAATCAAAACCCTCAATTTATAAGTGACTCTACAAATTGGCATCCACAAATAGACTTGAGTTGCGACGCTTGTTTTCCGATCCATTTGTTTACATTTTTTCCACATACTTTTGGAACAGAACATAGGTAATCTATAATCAGCCATTTAAGATCACGTTAGCGATACAAAGATACATTTTCCTCATGCTTCTTGCGTCCATTGACAACCCAGCGGACAGACCCGCGCGTAGAGCTTTAGCCACCTCACGTAAACAAACGTTTTCCTTCATTATTACTAGCATTTTATTTAGTTATCCCACGGTAACGTGCTACCAGGATAAAAAGTATGTGCTTCCCTATCTGTTTCCAAATCAGAAGTTCAGTGGTTTAGGAGTGAAAATGTAACATACAGTTTCAAGTTCAAATCCTCCCCTAAAAACCGAATTACCCCTTTTTGCCCCGTTAGGGGTAAATTTTCGACAACTTTACATACTTATTATTAATTATTTTCTGTCGAAAGTATCAATACTGAGTTTCGAGTTAATCGGACCGCGCATTCAATTTCTTCCACACAAACTTCAACACCCCTATATCCCCCTTTGAAGGGTAGTTTGAAAAACTTATAATGATAAACTTTATTACTTACTTAGGCAAGTATTGTTGCCAAGTTTCAAGTTTATTAACTAAATTAATAAGATGTTTCATATAAACTGTATCCCCCGCTTTTCACCCACACAGGGGTGGAATTTAAAAAAATTCATAACTTGACTCAAAGATTATTTATACCAATTTTATAATTAATCAAGCCACTTATTATAATCCTCCCCTGTAAAATTAACTACCCCTTTTCACCCCTTTAGGGGTAGATTTTCGAAAAACCCTCATACGTGTTATTATTTATTTTTAGTCTTAAGTACACACACTGAGTTTCGAGTTAATCGGCGCGTTCAAATTCTTCCATACAAACTTTAACACCCCTATATCCCTTTTGACGGGTAGTTTTGAAAAACTAATAATGATAAACTTTATTGCTTACTGAGGCGAGTCTTCATGCCAATTTTCAAGATTATTAACCTAACGAATAAGATTTTTCATATAAACTGTATCCCCGCTTTTCACCCCCACAGGGGTGGAATTATGAAAAATCATTTGGGATGTGCTCATAACTTGACTCAAAGATGATTTATACTAATTTTCGAGTTAATCAAGCCACGCTGTAAAATCCTCCCCTGTAAAATTGACTACCCCTTTTCAGGCCGTCAGTGGTAGATTTTCGAAAAACCCTGATACACATTATTCTTTCCTTTCAATTTTAGGTACAAATACTGAGTTTCGATTAAATCGGACCGCGCGCAAAAATTCTTCCATACAAACTTTGAAACCCCCCAATCCCCTTTTAGGGGGTAGTTTATAAAAACAAAAAATGCCCAACTTCATAATTTACTTAGATAAGTATTCGTGCCCAGTTTCAAGTTTATTAACTCAAGGAATAAGATTTTTCATACAAACAAAATCCCCCCATTTCACCCTCTTAGGGGTGGAATTTCGAAAAACCCTTTCTTAGTGGATACCTACTCTTCACGAAGAATACACCCTCCAAATTTCATGTCTCTAGGACCAGCAGTTTAGGCTGTGCGTTGATGTCTCAGTCAGTCAGTCAGTCAGTCAGTCAGTCAGGACTTTGAATTTTATATATATAGATTAATATTGCAACAGTAATTGCATTTAATGTTCTGGTAGTATGTCTGTAATAATTGTGATTGATTGTGAATGTAACATAGTTACTTACATATGTGGTGGTATAGGTTGATGACAATTTTTTTATTTGCGTCTCTTTTGCTGTATGTAACTAACTAAATAGACGTAATTATAGTATTGTATAATTACATAGCACACGTGTGAGCACTATGCCTAAACCTCGACCTAAACTATAAAGCTACCATTTACTGGGTACGTCGTTCATTGAGTTGAATGTGGCTTGGCGGCTGAGAGTATGTCATGCTCACTCTAATGTCTCGCTGGTGGTGGCGTGTGCGTTGGATCATTAGGTTCCCTTCAAAATGGTTGAGCTGAATTGTGCTAATCTATGCGTCATTTTTGTGTACGGGCGCCGTCAGTAGAGCTGGACTAGTCATCTCTTAGCCGCCACGGCTTATTTAAAATTAATATTCATTTTTAATTGTTTTTTCGTTTTATTTTTTTTAGTACGGACGCTTTTAACGCTCGCGCCTTTCTACATCGTTCTCACATTTATAATTTCAGAACGATGTAACCAATATTTTGTAAGAATTTTATGATTTGAAAGAGAGTCCATGGAGTTTCTTGCCCGTTCTTCTCCATAGGTACCTACTACGCTTTGGAATGGGCAACTAGCTTGAGGTTTCTGACAGACCGACCCTTTGACAATTCAAAAATGCCTGTAATAGGTTTATTTGAATAAATGCTTTGAGTTTGAGTTATATAATTGACTTCGATTTGATTGTTTCGTGTCTTATGGTTTTATGTATAATACTTGGAACTACGAGTATTCGTTAAAATTCATTATAAAAAATCATTTACATAATTTAATTTGGCTTTTGAATCAAACCTCCGCTAAAATGTGTTGTCATATCTTCTACCTAGTACTTTTCAGGACAAGAACAACCGCAAGGAACTCTAATTATATCTAGTTCATCAACATATCATAACAGCCTGTTATCACCGAAAGGTTAAACCTAGATGTACTAGAGTGCATCTTGGGGCCGGACATGGGGACGAGCCTATTGCTACCAACCGGGCACATCCACACTCTGGGCTGCTACTCAAAAATTCCTGACGGAAAAACCCAATGTTTTACTTTGCCCGACCTGGGAACTGAACCCAGGACCTCATGCTAAGCAGAACCACTAGACCAACGAGGCATATAAAAATCAAATCAAATGCTAAAAACACACATCTCCCAAATTATTAAAATGCAAAGCAAAAACCCGAACTCAAAATATCAACAATTCAAATTCAAAACTTGATTTCACGATTTGATTTAATCACTACACCGCCATCTTTTATAATTTGCATCATTTTATAATCACGTTTATTGATTGTATCTATATTTTATTCTGATTTTAATCGAGTCATTATGCAGTTTGTGTGACGTCAGAAAGCCCTCAGCATAGAATTAAGATAACTACGTCACGTAGGCTGTGGCGTGCTACTGTGTGACGCTATACATTTAATAATTTATGTCGAGACGTCACTAATGAAAGAACGGATACACAGAGTAAAAAATGTGGAATCAAACCAGTCCTTCAAACGCAAGACTTGGTCTACGAAATACGTCAGTCAGTGTTTTATTATAGCGCATTTGCGCAAGAGGATAACATAAAAATAGATGTAAAAACAACAAAAAAAAAACATGAGCGAGGTAGGCTCAGTTCACATAGATAATAATTTCTATTAATAATCTATTCTTAAGCTTCTGAGAATTTCCTAACACACTGACATATTTCCGATGGAAACTCAAGACCTTACAATATATGCAGCTGGAGCTACTCGTACTAACTCCTGACTAATAACTAATTAACTACCTATGGTGGTAAATATTATAGCGGGCAATAATGGCAATTTATCTCATGTTTATGATAATTCACACTACGGTGCCAATACTTCTTAGGGATGAATAAGTAATTTTATAGATAAACTATTTGTTGATAATTAACTTGGCAACCTTGAAACATGCTCTTTATAATGCAAAAACCAGTTTGAAGAGGAATCCATAGTCACACCAGATATACCTTAAAATGAAACTAATTGCCCGATGGGATTTCCCATCGGCCCCAGTTCCGAACATTCATACAAACTTTCATTAAATATTTTTATAAACCCTTTAGAGGATGAATTTTCAAAAACCCTTCCGTAGTGCTCACTTTCCTCGTATAAAGAACTCTTGTGCAAAATTTAATGCTTCTAGACCTAGCGGTTTAGGTTGTGCATCGGTTGTCTGTTAGTGAATGAATTTAATAGAAGAAGATAAATCAAAAGGGTCTGTAGTATAGAGGCGAATTCTTACTATGTACTTATAGTGTACCCTACGCAGTCAGCTATAGGCTTCCAACAGCTGCACAGTGTATCTTTCATACAGCGGTGAGTGTTGTTCATACCAGTCGGTGAAAGTTTACAATGGAAACGCCGAAATACCGTCGCCGTTAACCGTCAAATGAATAACTAATACAGGAATCCATGCTCCTATTGCAGCCTCTAATCATCTTTACTCTGAATACAATTTCAGAAACGATGAAGTAGATAACATATAACACAGGGTGGTGGGACATCGACGCGCAAGCTGTTACCATGGATTCTGTACTGTTTCTGAACCCCCCTTTTTTTTTTTTTCGGATGAGAAATCATGATATGACCCGTCCCGCTCTGGGTGGAGCGGAAGGGAGTGTCAGACTCTTACTCGCACTAGACTCCCACCCGTGTTCCTTCCTTAGCCCTTTCTGTTCCAGGGCAGCGGTAACCCTTTCGGACGATCCCGCTACCCTTCTGAACCCCCTTGCGTTGAAATTTTTAGTCGGTTATAAAAACAAATGCTGCTGCATACATTTGACCGCACGGGTAGGAACTGCATACAAAACACATTAATAGATAAGTTGGAACTTCGCCCAGCCAGTATTTAGCGCTGAAAGTTTACGAGAGAAACCAAAGTAAAAGTTAATTTAGCGAGCGACGCCGGGGGAATCGTAAGTGACATTTTCACCTGGCAGGATGGACACGGACAGATGGCTATACGTGTGTACGAGTATATTGATTATGTAGTCATTAACATAGGAGACACTCGGGAAAACTAAAATTAATCACGTTTGGTGCTATATAGGCCTTTTATTGTAACTAAAATTGTAAAGAGAAAAAAATGTAGCAATTAGGTGTGCCAAGTTAAGGCAACAAGTACAGAATCATAACCATTCCAAAGTAGGTATATGCATTGAACCCATCAAACTTCGATAACCAATCCCTGTCGGACGATTGAATACGTTCTTGCTTTTACTATTATACAAGCCGCTTTACCGGCAATTTCCAGGTACAAGCCATAATGCCCGTACCTACAAATTGCCGGGAAAGCGACATCACCATCTCTCAAGGGTCTCGTGGTCGCAAGCGTGACTGCTTACAATGAGATTTTAGATGCGCTCGTCAAAATTTCCAGTATTACGTCTTCCAAGGTTTCTCGGCTAGAAAATTTCTGTCCAATTTCATCAAAATTTTGTTTGTATCAAATAAACAAACGCAAACAAGAGTGGAAACACTTATTCAACCATGAAATGCATTAGTATGACTCCTCACTTATTTCTCAGGGCTTTTACTTTAACCTAATTGCTATGTCTAGCTGTGTATATTAGTAGGTGTGTCTCCACACAATCGTCTGAGGAAAATCGGTCTGTTGTGACGAATATTTTTCGTTCAAGTGTTTTCCCGGTTCAAGTCAGAATGCTGAAAGATGACGTGTTCTACGTAAGACTAACCACTATTGTTCTTCGCCAGCTGGTGGTAACGTAACATTTTTACTTTGACAGGGTTTTTATTTCGTAGTGAACGGTTTTCGTCTTTTGAGTGATAAATTGGCACTGTGCGAATGACCATGAGTACTAAAATTGTGATAACTTACGTACCATTTTTTTAAGAATCAAAGATTTTAGGTAAGTTTTGCAGATTAATTCTTCGTTATTTTTCTTTTATACTCTTCTTGAATGGGATCATCTCTGTAGGTACCTACCTTCTTCACAATCATCCCCCAGTCAATCAATATTACTATAAACCGAGATACTATTCAACACTCTCCGTATAGACTAGTATGATCGGAACTTCAGAGTATTTACTCAATCTAATATAAATTCCAGGCTGTAAGTAAACAATCTGAACCCGCTTAAAACAATCCTAGGCTAAAGTACTTCATGCCACACATGCGTAGTGATAATAGCAAGTACATGGCTCGACTGCAAGTGATATCAGTGCATATCTGGGGTCAACGGCCGCTTGCATCACGTCGCGTCGCTCGCGTCGCGGGTGTGTTGCGCACGCGCAACGCGGAGGAAAAACCACGGTGCACGGGATTACCACGGGCGAGGAGCCGTAGTATGCCGCTGTGAGAAATGTAGAAATGTGTGCGGGAAGTAATAAGAGTGGCGATAGATTGTTTTTTAGTTGTATACATACTTTATGTTCAAGACAAACGTAGAGCTTGCAGTTCCTTGGAGAATATTACTTAAGAAGGTTAATATCAAAATACCTATTAATGTAAGCGTTCTTTTTTTGGACTCACCTGTATATTACAAAAGCATTACATTTTATAAGCCTGGATGCGAATAAGTTCAGTTTGTAGAAAGCTTTCAACACTCCAACATACAATTACAGACAATAATTCGAATGTTAATGTCCAATAATGATATTATATAATAACACGTAATAATAACAAATTAATACGATACAAAAAGTAAATCGTCTGAGAAACCAGTTTGAGTACACATCACGAAGCTCGATATTAATTATTCAAAAAAAGATGGAAAATAATAAGCGTACACATAACAGGTATTTATTTATCACCCATTTTGTACGAGCCCACTGATAAAAACTAGACAGAAAAAATGTTGTAAAAACAAACTGATTGCTCACACGAATGGTAACTAAGAATGATATCAAAACAATTACTGTATGTTTCGCAAGCGTCGTTTTAGCGGCCCCAGCGCCAGCGCACATTCGCGCACGAGACTATTCACGTTTGGCAGACCCACTTACAAATGGACTTATTAAAACTTAGTAAACGAATAACATTACCAATGCAGATTGTATGGTTTATTATCTTCAATTATGATACGAGTTATTTATTACAATAATAATAGTGTTTTATTAACATAGCTTTCGTAGAAGCGATCATGACCTTCAAAATTAAACGCAGCCGAAGGTTTCCAAATGGTTTCCAAGTAAAGTCCAGGACAACAAAAAAACATAATAACTACAAGAACAAGTCTCTGTTTCGTCAAGTGTGTGTCAGGGTGTTTGCACCCGTTACATGTTTGTCATGTTTTGTCGAAGAACCGATGGTCGGTGGAGCAGACGAGTCCTAGAGTGGAGACCGCGTATCGCCAAGCATAGATTGAGCCCCCCCCCCTTCCCCCTTCGCCTGCTAATGAAGGTGGCTGAGACAGACTGAATACGGAAGGCGGAGGACAGGGTGTTGTGGCGCCACCTGGAAGAGGCCTTTCTGCAGCATATACATAACTAGCTTCTGCCCGCGGCTTCGCCCGCGTGGATGTCGGAAGTTATCCCACGGAAACGTGCTACCAGGATAAAAAGTATGAGCTTCCCCAGGATGTCATCTATCTCTTTGCCAAAGAAGTTCAGTGGTTTAGGCGTGAAAATGTAACATACAGTTTCAAGATCAAATCCTCCACTAAAAACCGGATTATCCCTTTTTGCCCCGTCAGGGGTCAATTTTCGACAACTTTAGATACTGATTATTAATTATTTTCTGTCGAAAGTATCAATACTGAGTTTCGAGTTAATCGGACCGCGCATTTAATTTCTTCCACACATACTTCAACACCCTTATATCCCCCTTTGAGGGGTAGTTTGAAAAAATTTATGATGATAAACTTTATTACTTACCTACTTAGGCAAGTTTTGTTGCCAAGTTTCAAGTTTATTAACTAAATTAATAAGATTTTTTCATATAAACTGTATCCCAGCTTTTCACCCCCACAGGGGTGGAATTTTAAAAAATTCATAACTTGGCTCATAGATTATTTATACCAATTTTATAATTAATCAAGCCACTTATTATAATCCTCCACTGTAAAATCAACTACCCCTTTTCACCCCGTTAGGGGTAGATTTTCAAAAAACCCTCATACGTGTTATTATTTATTTTTAGTCTTAAGTACACACACAGTACACTGAGTTTCGGGTTAATCGGACCGCGCGTTCAAATTCTTCCACACAAACTTTAACACCCCTATAATCCCCTTTGAGGGGTAGTTTTGAAAAACTAATAATGATAAACTTTATTGCTTACTTAGGCGAGTGTTCATGCCAATTTTCAAGATTATTAACCTAACGAATAAGATTTTTCATATAAACTGTATCCCCGCTTTTCACCCCCCACATAAGTGGAATTTTGAAAAATCATTTGGGAGGTGTTCATAACTTTTTTTTTTTCGAGTTAATCAAGCCATGCTGTAAAATCCTCCCCTGTAAAATTGACTACCCCTTTTCACGCCGTCAGGGGTAGATTTTCGAAAAACCCTGATACACATTATTCTTTCCTTTCAATTTTAGGTATAAATACTGAGTTTCGATTAAATCGGACCGCGCGCTACAATTCTTCCATACAAACTTTGAAACCTCTCAATCCCCTTTTAGGGGGTAGTTTAAAAAAACAAAAAATGGCCAACTTCATAATTTACTTAGCTAAGTATTCGTACCAAGTTTCAAGTTTATTAACTCAAGGAATAAGATTTTTCATAAAAACAAAATCCCCCCTTTTCACCCTCTTAGGGGTGGAATTTCGAAAAACCCTTTCTTAGTGGATACCTAGTCTTTACGAAGAATACACCCTCCAAATTTCAGGTCTCTAGGACCAGCGGTTTAGGCTGTGCGTTGATGTCTCAGTCAGTCAGTCAGTCAGTCAGTCAGTCAGGACTTTGAATTTTATATATATAGATAGATATATATAGGACTGCGATAGACTGAGTTGATATGATTTTTCGTGATCATTATTAAACGATCATTGTCCGTTGTTTCTTGATGTGTACAATACAAAGGACCTTACTGGCGTGCGCCGTAAGCCAATACAATTATGTATATGAAAACAATGTATTACGAATTTTACTTTTATTCCCGGTTATACGTTCCCGTGGGATATTTCGACATCCAAAAGCTAGTACTGTATGATATGGATCATATAGGCTATACTAATACAAATTGCAATGGGTAAAGTCCCATTATAAAAACTTGTTGAATAGCACGCGCACACGCGCACTGAATCATAAGTAGTAGTAATTAAACAAAACGATGCAGTTTTATTAACGACTTGAGTTCAATCTTGAAGGACGTTGGATGTTTGCCATAAGTTTATAAGGCCAGATCGATCACCTAGCCTTAACAGATCGATCACCTAGCCTTAACAGATCGATCTCCTAGCCATAATAGGCTGTAGAAAATCCCGAAAGATAGGTACTTTCGGGATTTTCTACAGCATTTCTACTACATTTAAAAAAAAAATGCTAGGTGAGCCGCACCGCCGCACCACAATTATTTGTTAAGAAAATAGGAGATCTTGAACTTATACTTAGTTTAGCAAATATCCGAAAAAATGCATCCCGTGAGGTAAAATGTATAGAAACTATCTGTACAACCACTTATCTGTACACATAGATTATAGCGAATAATTTAGAAATCAATTATTCGCTATAATCTATGTGTTCTACGCTAAGAAACGAAGTGGTCATCAAAAACATAAATCACGTATAAAGGTCTCATGACAACAAGGGGAAGACAAAATTACTTCGACTAGAAAAACTCCACTACGTGCCCAATATATATCTAAATAAACTATGTCATCAAAAATGTAAGACCGCATTGATGCGAAAAAGTTTTTTTGGTATGGCACCTAAAGTGTTTAATAAAATTCCTGATGACATAAAAAACATGACATTATATAAGTTTAAAAAAGCTATTAGTAAAATATTAATTGATAAATGTTATATAGACGAATTTTTGAACGACTAATTATTATAATAATGCATTTACCCTTTGATAATAAGTAGGTACTACCTATGACTATTTATTTATTTGATGTTTTTTTTTCTCTTTTCTGTTCATGTATATAATTAATTTAAAATATTATTTTTTCTGAGTCACATAATGTAATGACACCTAATGTGTCACTTATAAAATTGTATGTCTTAATAATATGACAAACCATAGCGCACCTATTTATGTGAACACCTATGCTTCACAAATAAACTGATTGATTGATTGATTCCTCTTAACTTTCATCCACGCAACTGATATCCACGTGAATAATATTAACTTTATTTCGACTTACGCATGACGGCGACCTATTTAATTTTCTCTAGTAAATTTACTTAAGATAAGATCTCATTTCAGCCTAGACACGAAACAAATTGTAATCGCTTCTCTCCATTTCACTTTGATGTCAATAAGTTAGAAAATAACAAAGTAGAGCCTACTTATAGACGAGCGACCGCCGGTCACATTGTGTCTGTCATTTAACCAATTGATAGAAGTATCTTTTCAAATGGAATAGAGATAAAAAACGAGACACGTGTATCTTTTGTATAGTCACCTATTCAGGATAACCGTGCACTAGGTAGACTAGCTGTGGCAGGTAATCCGACCTGGATTGGTTGCTACAGCCGGTCTGCTTAAATGGTTTAATTAAAATAAATTCATTTTCTCATTGGAGCGCGTGCGCTCAAGAAAGCAGCGAAGAATGTTCTCAATATTTTGGGTACGAGGCTGCCCAGACCGCGGTTAGCCTTAGAGTAAATAGTGTAGCGTCGGCATTTGAAATTAAATCGTAAAATAAATAATATTTTAAATTATACCATCCCAAAATTTTTGTTTGACCTTGTAAGAGCCGGATGTACGAGTATGGCTAGACAGATGAAAAACCTTGTACAGCGACGTTTTAAAAAAAACTCGGATAACCGAACCAGGCATAGACCTAGTATCTTCGTCACTATCCTGTGACGTCAGACAGAGGATACTAATTAAATCAAATCGTCGCATGCTTAGTTTTCTATAGCAGCAGCAAAAACTTGAATAATTATGTTTGTTACTTTAAAACGATTTTCATTGTCTTTCTGTTAAGAGAAGTAATTTAGTTGCGTTTGAGAGTACATTAATTTGTCAAAACGCCAATTTTCGTACTTAAAAAACACTCAAATTCAAGTCGCAATCTCATCTCAGCAACAATCAATGTCAGACAGTCAAAAATATCGGTAAATTGACTACATTTTTGACAGATTGAGACTGAGATTATATTGCGAATGGTCTTTAAAAATACGGAAACCGTCCCGCTGTTTTTTAGAAACATTTTCAATATTAAAAGTGAGATTCTGCTAAATAGATAACAGTAGGCCCTCTGTCTTGCATCGGGACCTTACGAGTATACCTCGTCTACTTTGTGGCAAAACATAATATACCCTATATAATTATAACGCAATATGTGACGAGCTTGTTAGATATTTCATTTTGATATAACTATATTGTTTGTTGGATAATGGCTTCCGTCACATTTTAGAAGTACCTAATTTGACTAGATATTGTGTTTACAAAAATCAACAGTCTTAACTTGTAAAAAAAACACTTAAATGTTATTACTATAAATGATTAAGTAATATTTGATTATACTTGTAGTATATCCTAGATTTTATAGTGCTATTTTTATATAATAGGTTGTTTCAAATGATTAACACGATACTGTCGGTCGATGTTGATATACTTTTTGATGTCTAAGAATTAAGAACCAACTGTTATTAAATTGATTAATTACGTTATAATGTTTTAAAACTGTTTCACTACATAAGATTTGTTTATTATTATCTGTGTTAGAAGATATTAAGCCAAAATATATGATGATCTGTGATTGGTTCAAAATGGCGGTAGATGTTTTTACGTAAAAGACGTTGGTAGTGTATAAAAAGGATTGTAACGACGTTATCGAGGCAGTTGCTTGGTAGATGTTCAGTTTGTTAGTTCTAGTGCTGTTGTTATGTGGAATAGATCGACCAGATGTTACGTAAGTTATGTAATTTGATATTATTATATTGCTTATGACTATGTTGTTGTGTAAAATCATGTTATGGCCAATATTCCTAGCTATTGTTAGTATGTTGCTATTATTTTGAGTTCTCTTGGACTAAGTGATGTTGTCATGTGGAATAGATCGACCAGATGTTACGTAAGTTATGTAATTTGATATTATACCCTAATTATTGCTTATGACTATTTGGTTATGTAAAATCATGTTATGGCCAATATTCCTAGCTATTGTTATACCCCTTTATTCATAAACGTTGCTTAAGGTTGAGCAGTGATTAGCGACTGTTTAACCATACATTTTTGACGTTTAAGCGTTACTTAGCTTTGGTCATCGTTTATGAATAAACCTCATTATGTTGCTATTATTTTGAGTTCTCTTGGACTGTAGTCCAAGAGATAGAATTAATTGTTTTTAAAGATAACGATAATTTATAACAACGTAAGAAAGATATTGATAGAATACTTTTATACTGTTTCCACGGAGTTTCTTGTCCTTCTTCTCCGTGATGACCTAGATTTACGAACGGACGACTAGCTTTCTGATTTATTACTGACAAGCCTAAATTTCAATAAATGTTTAGCCTTGTCTGTCTGTGCTTTACTTCATAAAACCCTTTCCCTACAAACCATATTCAATAATAACCTTCATACACGGTAAATAACTAACTAGTACCCATGCTGATATTTAAAGCTTGTTATTTGGGTAATATATAGGTACATATACTTCTAGAATATATACTGAATAATCTCACAGGTACATATACTTCTAGAATATATACTGAATAATCTCACATCAGAAGTGGGATAGTTCTCTGGCCTTTTAAAATCATTTACTAATGCTTTTTATTTTTGCTATTTTCATGATTGATGGTGGAGCCTTTGACGACCTTTTGGAAGCCGTTGGTCGGTGGATCGCTGACTCCACTCACCCATAATGATGACATCGCGCTGCCGGCTCTGACGTTGAAGCTGCGGAGCTGCTTATTACTAAATGTGTTTTAAAAATACGGAAGCTCAATCTGCTGTAAGAATATCAAGAAACTTTCCGGCAGGAAGAAGTATCTGTAGTCGGTAAGACCCTTAGAGGGTCTTTTACATCAAAAATGAAATGCAATTGGATAAGATGATTATATTGAAAGGTTATGTATTGCAAAATACTTTTTTGATAATTATTATATTATAACATTTAGATTTTATTTTATTATGTGCAGCTTAGCCTTATACAAGACGAACAGTTTTGACTGTGTTAATTACGTGATAATCATTGAACCAATTGCTTTAAAATATAATTTGAGAATACAATAATATAAAAGAGTAGTATAATGTTCAAAAGTGGAATTTGGTGATTCCTGATGTTAAGCTATTTATATTTGCTTATAAATTATTTTCGGGAGTAGGATAACCTCATTTAATTTTGAGATTAAGACACATTATGAAGTACTTAAAACATCTATCAATCTATCTTTGGTCGTAATTACAATGAAATGTGGTTCATGGCGTCCCATTAATCATTTCGTTTTATCTAATCTCTAATTATTGATTGTGCTGTAGAGATAATATTGAAATTACTTATTTAAAAAATGTTCTTAAGATATCATGTAGGTACCTAAAATTTGTTTCCGCTGGTCGGTCATTTGCTTGGTGCAAGTCTATCCCACTAGCAGCGGGTGGACGGGACTTGACAGGTCTAGGCACTTGGCAAAACAAAACTAAATTTATAAACAATAGATTTTACTGCTGGTCGGTCACTGGCCTGGTATCGGTTTGGATCTCACGTGCAGCAGGTGAGAGAACTGATATGTCAGGGTCGGAGACTACTTATAACTTACTGCTGGTCGGTCACTGGCCTGGTATCGTTTTAGATCTCACGTGCAGCAGGTGAGAGAACTGATATGTCAGGGTCGGAGACTACTTATAACTTACTGCTGGTCGGTCACTGGCCTGGTATCGGTTTAGATCTCACGTGCAGCAGGTGAGAGAACTGATATGTCAGGGTCGGAGACTACTTATAACTTACTGCTGGTCGGTCACTGGCCTGGTATCGTTTTAGATCTCACGTGCAGCAGGTGAGAGAACTGATATGTCAGGGTCGGAGACTACTTATAACTTACTGCTGGTCGGTCACTGGCCTGATGTCGGTCTAGATCTCACGTGCAGCAGGTGAGAGGACTGGTATGTCAAGGTCAGGGACTACTTATAACTCGCTGTTGGTCGATTGCTGGCCTGATGTTAGTCTGGATTTTATGTGCAAGAAGTACCAGGGATAACATGTCAAGGTCAGAGATTAATATATAAACATGTATTTTGTTGTCTTGAGACCTGTACTTCGAGAGCGAAGTACAGTTCAGCATGGCCGTGATAGATTATTTTTAAATTAATTGCTATTTTTGATAATTATTTGGATGCATTTCAGTTTAATCGAACATTTCAACTATATAAGGTTAATAAATACTTGTAGTTATGTACTATTAGGAGCCTAAAATCTGATAAGACTCTTTATTTACCGCAAATTTTTAATGTAACAACATAATATTGTTATGCAGCAGTTAAAATGTATTTTAAAAGCAAAGTACTTGTCCGAATGGCCATGTTAGATGTTTGTTAATATGTTAACAGGAAATGTTTGTTGAATAGTTTCCAATAATATTGTCAGATTGACCGAGCGATGAGTTATTTGGTAAATGTTTTAAGTACTTAACGTTTTTCTATTACTGTAGCAGAAGTAACTAAGATATATTTAGATACGTTGGTAAAAAAGTTGGCTCTGAGCAACTGAATTAAGAAACATAACTTCCTGTTGAATTGGTCATTATGAAATGCTGTTATTTTTATGGGACTGTAGATTCATAGGTACAGTCATAGGTCATTAATTAAGAACTGTATTGCTGTGATCACGCGGTAAAGGCCGTACCTACGTGTGTGTGTATAAGTGATATATCAACAGTGACAGAACGCACACCTCAGAATTCGCACACTAGCTGGCCTCGAACGAAACCAAAATCATACGTAATTACGCATGACCAGTGAACGAATTTTTTTCGTTCACTGCGGTTGGTTGGTTCATACCATTGCTAAAATTCAAATGGTTATATCAAGTACCGATAGCTAATAGTCTTACGTGTTGGATCAATGAACAAATAGGTCTGGGTTCCAATCTCGAGGTGTGACTTTTATTTTTCTTTTCCAACAATAATCTTTATCGGTATTTTTTTATTATTCGATAGATTAAAATAAATGAGAATAATAAATTACTATATTTTTATTATTATATTGTTATTGTAATATGGGGTTAAAAATAATGTTTTTTAAGTGATTTCAAATTATTTATTCGTTATAATTTTATAAACTACAAATAAATAAACTTCTAGTTAAAACAGTTTATTTTCTCATAATAAAACAATTTATTTAAGTAAAGCAGGTACTCTAACTATTTAACAAATACGACTAGCATATCTACCCACGTAAATAAAAAAAAAAAAAAAGTGCGGACTCCTTGTCACAATACAATTAAATTACTTAGAAGTACTTACTACTTTTACTGCCAGTTCGTTCGTTTTAACTTTAGTTGCCTATCTCAAACGTCAAAGTTAACAAATCGTATTTATTAGGACTTATTGCGGTTAAAGCTTAAGTATTCATTTTCATTATGAAAGGAAGATTGAAGCTAAACCTCAAAATAATCCTTAATTACGGATATGACACAATATTATTTTAATTAAATTACTAAAATCCATTTGTAATTTATAACTTAATACTTTGTATATTCCCCATTATTATCAATGCTATCGAAGTAAACATGAATCCGCATGAATCCAACAATATTAAAACATATATCTGTTCCTCTTAAATGTTCCCATATTTCCATGCAATGCTACTTCAACTGCTCATCAGATCTCTCATTCCGTGCTTCCCATCTCTTTATCGCAAAATGTGAAGGTCTTGTTTATGTTTTTCAATCAAATATGGGCGAACGGTTCGTAAAGATGTGTCGAATAATTCGGCAAAATATCTCGTTGGTATGAAACCACTTGTTTCATAATCACTGACTAGCTGGGGCCTTCCACTTCGCTTTCGACTGGCCTCTGATTCACAGTAGGTACTTCTCTGAAACAAAAAAAAAAGAGTAATGTTAGGCTAATAGCAAAATACGAATATTACCAATTCGAAACCAAATTATTTTGAAAATAGAAATGTTACATATTATATCTATTACTATTATACTTTACTGTTATATTCATCATTAATCTCCTTTACTTTTATTTAGACTTTATGATAAATATAAAACGTTTAAAATAAATAAATAAAAGGATCAGCAGTTATACTTTAATTAGAAAAACAATCGATAAAATAATTAAATCATAATACTCACACTCAGTCCGGTTTCATCAAATTTCTGTGATATAATTTGAGTCCACTTTTACGCAGCGCGATAATATGGTTTCATCTCAATACTTAAATTTCCTTGCATTTCAAAATGGACTACAACACACAGATTAAACACACATCACTAATCTACAATAACAAGTATAACAACAATCCAAAAACAAATAACGTTCTGATATTTTAGTCGCGGTGAATGACTCGTAAGTTATCTGCATCCGTCTACCTTATAATTTGTTTATTTAGATTTCTGTGGGTATAATCATAAACTTTTACGAATAAGTGAACATGACGAGGAACTGTAGTCAATAATAATAATAATATCCCTGGACATTTCACACAGCACCATTTGTCCCAAGCTAAGCAACCTAATGCTTGTGTTATGGTAACAAGATGGCTGATAAAATATTATAGATAGAAAAACACCTAGACTCGGAGCAAATACATGTGAGTCATGCAGGTGTTTGTTCCGTGCGGGAATCGAACCCGTAAATCAATAGCGTGATTATTCAAAGTAATTGCAAACGAATGTGAGAGTGTGTGTATAGAGTGTGTGAATAGAGTGTGTGTGTAACCTATACTATAGAGTATAGAAATTACTCATTAGAAGAAGGTCGTAAGTTAAACAAAAGTGTCAATCTATTTCTTCGTGACAATGCCCCTCCTCTTCTAACCGCCACTGTACTTCGAGAACGAAGTACATGTCAGTATGGCCGTGTTAGATATTTCATTTTGATATAACTATATTGTTTGTTGGATAATGGCTTCCGTCACATTTTAGAAGTACCTAATTTGACTAGATATTGTGTTTACAAAAATCAACAGTCTTAACTTGTAAAAAAAACACTTAAATGTTATTACTATAAATGATTAAGTAATATTTGATTATACTTGTAGTATATCCTAGATTTTATAGTGCTATTTTTATATAATAGGTTGTTTCAAATGATTAACACGATACTGTCGGTCGATGTTGATATACTTTTTGATGTCTAAGAATTAAGAACCAACTGTTATTAAATTGATTAATTACGTTATAATGTTTTAAAACTGTTTCACTACATAAGATTTGTTTATTATTATCTGTGTTAGAAGATATTAAGCCAAAATATATGATGATCTGTGATTGGTTCAAAATGGCGGTAGATGTTTTTACGTAAAAGACGTTGGTAGTGTATAAAAAGGATTGTAACGACGTTATCGAGGCAGTTGCTTGGTAGATGTTCAGTTTGTTAGTTCTAGTGCTGTTGTTATGTGGAATAGATCGACCAGATGTTACGTAAGTTATGTAATTTGATATTATTATATTGCTTATGACTATGTTGTTGTGTAAAATCATGTTATGGCCAATATTCCTAGCTATTGTTAGTATGTTGCTATTATTTTGAGTTCTCTTGGACTAAGTGATGTTGTCATGTGGAATAGATCGACCAGATGTTACGTAAGTTATGTAATTTGATATTATACCCTAATTATTGCTTATATCTATATGGTTATGTAAAATCATGTTATGGCCAATATTCCTAGCTATTGTTATACCCCTTTATTCATAAACGTTGCTTAAGGTTGAGCAGTGATTAGCGACTGTTTAACCATACATTTTTGACGTTTAAGCGTTACTTAGCTTTGGTCATCGTTTATGAATAAACCTCATTATGTTGCTATTATTTTGAGTTCTCTTGGACTGTAGTCCAAGAGATAGAATTAATTGTTTTTAAAGATAACGATAATTTATAACAACGTAAGAAAGATATTGATAGAATACTTTTATACTGTTTCCACGGAGTTTCTTGTCCTTCTTCTCCGTGATGACCTAGATTTACGAACGGACGACTAGCTTTCTGATTTATTACTGACAAGCCTAAATTTCAATAAATGTTTAGCCTTGTCTGTCTGTGCTTTACTTCATAAAACCCTTTCCCTACAAACCATATTCAATAATAACCTTCATACACGGTAAATAACTAACTAGTACCCATGCTGATATTTAAAGCTTGTTATTTGGGTAATATATAGGTACATATACTTCTAGAATATATACTGAATAATCTCACAGGTACATATACTTCTAGAATATATACTGAATAATCTCACAAGCTCGTGTCCTACTATCCAGAAACTACGAGTTGCTCACTTGTTTTGGTGCAGAGCTGCAGAACATTATCCTTGCACGGTACAGTCAGCAACATGGTACAGTCAGCAACATGGCAGGTCAACCAAGACGTTTTTTTAGCCCTTAATATCCCACTGCTGGGCAAAGGCCTAAACCAAGACTTTGGACTTATCCAAATCTTCATACCAGGGTGTCATCACATTTTCGTATTGCCATTCATGGAAGTTCATGTTCTAAAAACGGTGTAGGAAAACATCGTAAGAAAACCAGCATGTCTTAGAACCAAAAATTCTATGACGTCATGTGACATCTCTACCAACCCGCACTGGGTCCGCGTTGTAGGTGACTGCCCACTCCCGTCCCAGCAGCAGCAGAAGTTATGTTAATGCACTCCAAAACGCCATCTCAACTCGGCAATTTGGGCTACAATATATCTACCAAAAACAAAACACGCATAGTACTTAGGTGCAACATCTCATTTGAGCAATATTCCTAGCGGACATCTAGAGGTCCATGTTGATCAGTAGACCCGCACTAGCACACAATGAAACAATGTTTTTGAACCTCTCTGGGGAAAAACCAGCCGTGAAGGTCAGGTTACGTAACATACATTCTTCGTTAGGTCTACAGACAAACAAACATGCTCCTTGAAGCTCATTATTGCAAAAAACTAGATAATCAAGTCATACCGGTTGAGTCTAGTTCAAGATGAATACTGGTATCGATCAGTCATTCGATTCCACTGTTTCCATGTGAGATTGATAATTATGCTTATTAGATCTGCAGTAAACGGAACCTTTATAAAGAAAATTAAGATTGTTTTATTCTAACAGCTGTAATTTGCGGACAACACGCCACGATTTAAAATGTTGCTTCAATGTAGATTTCTTCGGATTTTTGGGTAAATGGCTACACAAATCTCTCATTATCAGTAAATGTTCGTATTACGTGGGTACCTACGGAACCATCCAAGAGCTACTGCGCAAAAGGCACTTGAACCGTTACTAAAAGAAAAGATGTTAAGGATAAATGTACCTACAATTGCCACTTTATGTTTTGTGCAAAATCTACCGCAGCCTCCCACACTTTTCCTCATCTCTGCATCATAAAGATGGTGAACAATTTCCAATGCACGCTGATGACGTCAAAAGCTGCGCAGGATACTTTCTGATGACGCCAGTCTAATGAAATACGCAATTTCAAGAATGTGGTTCACCTGTTTGACGTGAATGGTGGTGATGGTAGCGTCACCAAAAGTGCGTAAGGTAAAAAAAAAGAATACAAAAGGAAAATAGAAATAAAGTTTCACCTACCTAAAGCTTTAAAACAAAAAAAAAGCTAAAATGCTAGAATCTTCGAAAACTGCTGATCGCAGTTCGAAATAGGATATTGAAGAGACTGTTATGGGTAGACTAAGATTAGGTAAACCAAGAAAATTAAAAGGACATCACTGAACCTTGCTTTTGACGTAGACCGACTTAGCGATTTGTTCTACCATCCTCGCATTCAAGTTGGTATACAACTGCAACTGACACATTTTCCTTTTCCATCAAAAGTTCATATTCTCGTATCATCACAGTAGTAAAACTTGGACGAGTTTAGACTTTGATAGCTTTGTTTTAGTTGCCATAAAATGAACAGATAAGAAGCCAATAAAACGAAGCAGTAGATAAATAACGAGCTTAATGATGATTATGATATCGCGAGATAAACACGAACCTCTTTTTTTAGAGCCATAACATATTGCAACCGTTTATTTACTACGATAATTTAATCAGGAGGCAACACTGACTCGCTGACCAACAGCTACTTTAGTTACCAATTTTATGATATAGAAGCCATACTAACATTTTTTTGAAAGCAAAGTCACGTCATCCTACAAAATTTCTCTAAAAAAGATCATACGATATTCAAATCGCTTACTATCATCAAGATCTGCGTAATATGTGATATTTCCTTGTATATTTACATGAATTTCCAAGAAACATAATTACTTACTCAACACTTTTTATACATAATGTGTTTGAGTCACTCTCGGACGTAATATAACGGTACTAAGACCTTGAGAACATGTTCACTGCCAAGGTTGAGGAAAAGGCATCGTCGATGAAGTTTCCTGCGGTTTTGCCTTATTAATATACCTAATCAGATACATCGTGAGAGAAGAACGGTACTTAAAACCACAATTCAAGAGTCATCGACTAATTTGAGGAGAAACAGTGGGATTCAAGTTCACTGAAAGTCAAAGTGGCAATGAAAGTGACCAGAGCAGAAGTCGATGATGAGTCAAACATATGAAGCTCGCGGTACATTATCTCCTGAACTTTTTATAGGTAAGGCGTGCAGGCGACCCATAAAAAGTGCAAGATTTGCGGAGGTGCGGGTTGTTCGAAAGAGTTACAGTGGCCCCTGGCACAGGCAACTGAAGGAACACGGGTGGGTTTTAGTCAGTAACCCCTCACGCTCCACCCAGAGCGGGAGAAGTAATTTGATGAGTTCCCAACCAAAAAAGAAAAAAAGTGCAGGCGACCGATGGTGATATACAAGTGGGATTTTTGTCTTAAAATTTTGAAAGTCGCGAATCCGAAACAGGAGTGATTTCATCTGTATTTTCTGGCTAATAATAAAATAAAATAAATACCATTTCTTTACTATTATTATATTTGACATACTCGTATTTCAAAAACGGTTCACTTACTGCACTAATGACTAAAAATTCGTCACCAAACAAGAAAAAAAAACGCTGTTGCTTTTCTTTCACTTACTTACATAATAGGCATAGGCGAAAACATTGCGTAGGAAGCTCCGCTGATGAACCTCGTTTGATTTTCCTCGCTGTTAAAATTATACATGGTTATAAAAAACAATAAGAATCCCATTTTTTATAAAAGTTAGTATGACGAAATTTTATTAACGGAAAATGTGGGAATTCCCACAGCGGTAAATATGCTATATACCAGTTTTTTGGACATTAATAATGCTAAGGACGTGGCGTTAGAACCGATACAGCTCACTGACCCATAAGGCGATTTGACTCGTGTATGGTTTTTTCCGGGGAAGGCCGAGATGAAAAAATACAAGTTAATTGCATAGGTATTACAAAGTCGATAGTATAAGTGATACTTACTGCTGATTTTTTATCCAACATGTTTTTCTGCGCAAAAACGACAAAGTGCCAATTGATGAGTATCTGTAGTTTTTGCCACCTAAGCCATAGGTACTTGGAAAGGCTTAAACTCTCGTACTAGTTAGGGTTACCTAGCCCAGCGGTAAAAACGGAAACTTTTTTTTTTCGTCATTTCCGTCTGTCCGGAAGTCACGCAGCAATTTTAATATAATAACATCACGCCTGTAATCCCTGATGGGTTAGACACACGTGCACTAGAGAACACCAACATTTCGCATTATTTTTAAAGCCCGTGTAATAGAGGACAAGCCCATTGCCATCAATAAGGCTTGAATCCAGACTACGGGTTGTTTATTAAGAAATTCCTGATGGGTGGGAAAATATATAATATAACACTTTTCCGACCTGGGGATCGAACCCAGGACTACCTACTCATAGACAGCCATACAGCCATTTTACTCGGAGACTATTATCACTATATCGATAAAAATAATTGGATTGATTGTTGAATTAGGAAAAAACATATTAGGGGTGGCACAAGCAACCGAGGGATGAAAAAAAATTCAATGCACATTTTTGCACCACATAAAATTAATTCTGCGCGTGTGTAAATCTTCATCCCAACTGGGATTCCGTACCCTTCATTGTGCGCAATCCAACACCCGTCCCAAAGCCATTTATGGCAAAAATTAAAAACAAAACCGGTAACTTTCCATACTACCTATTTACATTGAAACCGCGAAGAGGAAAGTGTTATTCACTTGTAAAATGTCCTAAATACTGTGAATACGCATTATGACCGAATAGCAACACAGTTTTTGGTAGTTTTCGGGTTTTAAAGGGAATTCCCTTATAAGCAAAAATTTATTGAAATTCGCACGGAGTAACTTTACCGCATTAAATGCACAAATATCTTCAGTTTTCATTACCTAATTGGTATTTTGAATTCGTCACAGTGTAACCCAAACAAGGGGATACAGTATCTAACTTAAAGAATGTCCCCCATTGGCTCGCAGCCCTGCCAAGCCCCCAGAATTCTGTAATTATACATAATAGCCACACCTGCTGAACACATAATACAGACAGTTGGTTCTTCCGGAGCGCATTATAAAACCCCGCGCCGTAGACACGTGCGCATCACATGTATGTACATCTTACGTAACAAGATATTAGTACACTTATTAGGTTTTCCTAGTAAACTGTTTAACATTTAATGTAGTCGACTTATAGATGGTTTCTTTTTCCTCGTTCTTGAGCTTAGGGTTGTTGCACGTGAGGTAAGAAACTGTAAAGTTTCATCATGATGGTTTGTTTTTTTTCAGAGCTTTGAGTGCTTCGTTGGTGTAGTGGTAGCAAGCGCAACTGTCGATGTGGGGTCCTGGGTTCGAACACTGGGTCGGACAGGTGTTATTGGGTTATGGCAGTCGAAAAACCTTGTAATAAGCACCACTATTCTAGATTTGGCAATAGACGCGCCCTCTGTTACATTGAACTTTGTGAGCATACGGTGCAACCTCTGCCTTTACTTTGGGGAATACATGTATGATACATACATTGATTGCAGTTTCGTTGAACGTCATTCATCAACTGGCCAATTTCATGATTCACGAAAGGCCATTCCATCGCTATTATGACGCTGGTACTGTTAAAAGCTTCTAGTTCTGACATAATGTCAATGACTAACACCTAACGCACCTGACGGAATTTTATTATTCGGTAATTTGGTATCATTAGATGATGACAACACTACGTCAAGGAGTTAAATTATAAAGCTATGAGTGCCAGCGTACATGTCAGGTTATTATAAAGCTATGGGTGCCATCGTACATGTAAGGTTATTATAAAGCTATGAGTGTCAGCGTACATGTAAGGTTATTATAAAGCTATGAGTGTCAGCGTACATGTCAGGTTATTATAAAGCTATGGGTGCCAGCGTACATGTCAGGTTATTATAAAGCTATGAGTGTCAGCGTACATGTCAGGTTATTATAAAGCTATGGGTGCCAGCGTACATGTCAGGTTATTATAAAGCTATGAGTGTCAGCGTACATGTCAGGTTATTATAAAGCTATGGGTGCCAGCGTATATGTCAGGTTATTATAAAGCTATGGGTGCCAGCGTACATGTAAGGTTATTATAAAGCTATGAGTGTCAGCGTACATGTCAGGTTATTATAAAGCTATGGGTGCCAGCGTACATGTCAGGTTATTATAAAGCTATGAGTGCCAGCGTACATGTCAGGTTGTCTCTTGGGAGGTTGTGTGATGTGCGTGTGTGTGTGTGTATATGTGATGTTATGTGTGTGTGTAGGCTCTACCGGTTCAACTGTGACACGTGCACGCCAATGTCGCTGCAACTAAATATTGTCGTGACTTCACTAAGACACAACACTTACAATATACAAGCTAACACACTAAAATAACAAAATGATATCCTAACTTAACTAAAACTATTCACAAACTAAAATATAGCGTCGAAAAATTCAGCGTTTTTTTAACACTTGATACAAAACTTGGCTTCCATAGGCAGGTCTAACATTGTGTTGTAATCTCTTCAGCCTAGGCAGAATGACTTGTTCGTCAACTGGCGAGTGTCTGACGACGGACTGACACATACAATGAGAGCTTTCAGGAAGCTTTCAAACAATAATTATAGTTCAGAGTTACGTATAGAAGATAACGTTGGAAAAGGAATGTATATCATCGAACCATAAATAATGAACTTTTGCTTTCCTAAAAATATTACTGAACACTCTAATGCGCCTTTTTTCGTGAGCCTCTAACAATTTCTATTTTTAGGGTCCTGAAAATACTAAATAGCCTAGTTACTGCCACCTACTTGGATGTAGCGTGGTAAAAACGGCCCGCTCTCACGCTGCACGCTGGGAGGAGGCCTCTCTCCCAGCAGAGGGTCACAGTCACATTATAGGCTGATGATGCTTATACCTAAAGGAACTCTAAACCAAACGAATTAGAGAGAAGCAGTCGCTACAACCACATAATATCACGCGTGTATTTCTCCAACGGATAGACAGAGATGTAAAGTATCTACATTTCGCCAGTTATTACTTAATGTAATAATGTAATAGGGCGAACCCTTCTCTATATTAATGAATGTCATCATCATCTGCCTAGGCTTTTCCCAACTATGTTGGGTTCGGCTTTCAGTTTAGCTGAATACCTGATTATTTTACATGGAGCGACTGCCTATCCAACCTCCACTTATTGGGTAAAACGATACCCCTTGGTTAGACTGGTTATCAGACTTTCGGACTTCTGACGACCCGTGACGATTGTCAAAGACCTACGAAAGTCAGCCGGGACCAACGGCCTAACGTGCTTTCCGAGGTTCGGAAGGGTCTTAATATGTAAAGATGGTTACCCATCCACGAACCAACTGCGGCAAGCGTAGCTTAACCTGAACGATCGAACTGTGCGGCTTTTATTTCTTAGTCACAAGCCCCGCAAATGTCAAACATCGTATCATCGCATAAAAAAAAACGTTTTACAAAATGGTGTATCATTATCAGAAGCCATTGTGCCGCATACAATAGAACAAATAGGTATATAGGTAGCACCTAGTTTGTATATTATGTGGTGAAAACATTAAAACCACTGACAGTGACGTCTTTACTGATACCATATGAGTCGTCGGGAATTTTAATAATATTATTATTGTTACCTAAAACTAAAGGGAATCGGGGAACCGCGTATCGTGGCAGGGGCCTCCTGTTGAGTTTCGCTCATTAAAATGACATCTTTTTGTGTTCGCTTTTATTTACTAAACCAGGGCCAGTAGACCAATATGCAGTTGCTATCAGGAACTTGATGGCAATCACACAGTACTGCGACGTAGCGACAGCGATACGGACATTATACTGCTGATATCATTTTCCTTCAGGAAGTCCATTTGATTAATCATGAGTTTAGCAACCAAATTAACAATTAGAATAAAGGAAAACAGAATCGATAGGCGTGCTGATAGCCGCGCAGATATGGGAAATAACTACTGAATTAATTAATCATACTCGAACTAAATGTAGGCATTAGCGAAGGCTGTGTGCCTTCGCTAATGCCTACATTCACAATCACAAAGTTACTAAATTCATCATCTTCGAGTGACGGATTGGTGACAGCAGTTTGAATAGCATATCTATAGTAACCACGCAGCATTAACAGTAAGCAGAATGACGATGCTACCCATGGTCCTTGATTGCCTTCAGATTAATGAACCACACAGGTTACCGGAAAAATGCACATAAAGCTTTGACAGAAAAAATACAGACTTACATGTAAATACAAGCATTGCAAAAAAAAAACAATATTGTCATAAGTGAATTCTATAATTATATTTATGATTAATCAAGCCTTTAAACAAAAACATCATACTTACTTATTTATTTAAGTATATAGGTATGTAATATAATTTATTGTAATATTCCTACCTGTTGGGAGTTATATGTTCGAGCCGTTTGAGGTTAAAACACTGGCCGAGTGCCCACTTGGTTTTTCGAGATATCGCCAAGCGGTTAGTCGACGACTCTTCACGTGGCCAGAGGGATGGCCTGTTTCTTGGCCAAAGAATTAGCATCGCCATACAACATGGCAATGCTGACAGCCTCTTGGGCACTGTTCCTGTTGACAGCGATGCGGACGAACTTTTTGATGCCCTATGATTCTTTTGCTTCTTTTACATTATTATTTTAAATGTTAGCTTCTATTATGTGTTAGCTTATATCATGAATAAACTTACTAACATTTTTTGTACACTACAAAAATACATAGCAAAAAATAAATCAAACACTACAAAATATACAATGGGCGGCCGTATCGCTTTCTGCTAACCAACTTTTAGCCTACTGTAATCCGCTTTAGGGCCCTGTATTCAGTGTAGACAAAGCCTAATATACATCAACAGGTTTGATATAATACGTAAAATACTTTTCGGACTTAATTAAGTTTATACGCGACGATAAGATCCGATAATGTACCTAACACATCCGTTTTCCTTCCCTGAGTCCGTAAGTTCGGATCTACGTAGATGATTGACAAGTTAGATTAAAATAATTAAGTGACTAAAGGTTTAACGAGCGTCATCACTCCGAAGTGACGATAGATGGTATTGAGGAAAGTAGCTCGGTAATACTTTTTATAGTAATAAAGTAGATAGGTATGGAAACATTTTTGGAGCCTTACACGCTTTTTAAACTAAACCTAGCTGTAAATTAACAGCCCAGTTAAATATCCAATGTAAGTTACCCTGGACGAAAGCATCATAATCAGCCCATAATGTTCCCACTGCTGGGACACGGGCCTCTGTGCGAGGAAGTGGGCCGTAATCCACCACGCGGGCCCAGTGCGGATTGGTTGATGTCACATGTCTTCAAATTTTTGGTTCTAGAACTCACGATGTTTTCCTTCACTGTTTTGAGAACAGTGATGATAAAATAATTGACACAAAGTAAAGTGCCTGCCAGGGTTCGAACCTACGACCTTCAACTGGTAAGTCGCGGCCGTTTCCACAGGAGGAAAGCATCGCGGGTGGGTAAACCTGGAATAATCACCAATTTATTTGGGGAAGGTGCAGCATGTCATCTGTTTTAGCCGCCATACCAGCAGTATAGTGCTAGTCACACCATTACTAGTCATAATCTTCTTTCAAACAATCCATCCACTGCACCGGTAAACTGACTTATTAGTACAGAATCACTGACACACTTGATGATCAATGCTCGTCCCTTTCCTCACGCGTAGAGGCTTTTGTCCTGCTGATGATATACGATATTATTTACTTTAGAAGGAAAGAGGAGTGAATTTCCTTTGACACACCTTTAATTTTGCTGACGTCAGCAAAAATCCGAGAAGATCTGACGCACATGCAGGCACTGGGCAGGAACGTGCTGGTACAGAAGTCATTGTGGTTGTACCTACTGCTACAGAGGCGTAGAAAACTTACTACTGTACAGAATATATTATTGGTGAAAACCTGAAGAAGGAGCCCAATGCTGCCACAATGTTCTCAAAAATAAGCATGAACTTTTGTAGATAAAAAATATTGAAATAATTACATATTGGGTGTTGCAATATCATAATATTAATATATGCAGTAAATTAAATTATTAATATTATCGTTCGGCATACACTATCGCAAAAGCGGATCGTTTTTTTTTCACAGCTGTATTTCCGAATGCAGGTAAAATATTCACTAAAAGGCTTAGAAAAATCCGCTACGCAGTTTCAACAAATACTTTGTGTAGTACATCAATATTAATGCTACGTAATAAATTAAACACGTCTTATACGATGGAAATCAAAAAGCTAATAAAAGACCGGTTTGTCGAAAAACGTAAACTTTGGGTTTTTGCCACGAGCAGATTTTGTTTTTGTTCATGATGACCTTCTAACAGTTCTAACACGCTTTATAATGGAGGTTTTTGAATTTTTGATTGCGTATTTGTAATGGGTTTCTGCTACAGACAGTGTAGCTGGATATAACACAGGTGCGTAGCCTTACATTTTGAGACGGCTAAATGCTGGACATAGGGTGAAGATAAACAACAAAATAACAACGAGCAATTTTTATGGATAAGCACATAAGATTTTTCCAGGATTTCATAATTAGAGATCCTTTCGTTGACGTTTACAATTAAAACTTAAATCACGCACGAGGCGAAAAAAAAACTGCTATACTCAGAGGGTCACACAGCTACCTATAATGAACTTATACATCATTATTCTCGGAGGGTCACACAGCTACCTATAATGAACTTATACATCATTATTCTCAGAGGGTCACACAGCTACCTATAATGAACTTATATATCATTATTCTCAGAGGGTCACACAGCTACCTATAGTGAACTTATACATCATTATTCTCAGAGTGTCACACAGCTACCTGTAATGAACTTATACATAATTATACTCAGAGTGTCACACAACTACCTATAATGAACTTATACATAATTTAATTATACTCAGAGAGTCACACAACTACCTATAATGAACTTATACATAATTATACTCAGAGGGTCACACAGCTACCTATAATGTACTTATACCTAATTATACTCAGAGGGTCACACAGCTACCTATAATGTACTTATACATAATTATACTCAGAGGGTCACACAGCTACCTGTAATGTACTTATACATAATTTAATTATACTCAGAGAGTCACACAGCTACCTATAATGAACTTATACATAATTTAATTATACTCAGAGAGTCACACAGCTACCTATAATGAACTTATACATAATTATCTACACACATAAACTTGCACCTTCTTCCCACGGGGGTAGGCAGAAACTGCAGAACCTTTTGCTACGTTTATGTTCATCTGTGGTCACATACACACGTAGAAATCTGCGTTTTTATTGCTAAGAGAAAAACATGTAATGTATCACACAGTGAATCATGGTGCATTGGACGTCAATGGTAAAAGTGATGGTTCATGATCGGTCATCATTGACGGTGACGAAGAACGTGTTGTGAATTGCGACGCAATGCAATAACATGATGAAATTACAGTTGCGATGATTTTCGATGCACTTTGCTTTGTTTTCGAAGATAGTTATGTAAACAAAATAACTGAGCTTTTTAAGTTGGTCTGCCTAGATTTAAGATATTTATTTCAATCAAATCAACAAATTGATCAATTTGGCAGACTCGGGCAAGTGGTCACAGTTTGTCAGACAGTTTGTTAACTGTAATCGCCAGTCTGGTTATTAAATAGCATCAAGATTTTACCGGATGGCGGGGACATCGACGCGCAACGTAGCCATGTATCCAATTCATGATTCTAGACCTAGCCCTAGCTTAGAAATTTTCATTTATTTCACTTTTCTGACTAGCATGGTACGATTTCACTTTTCTGGCTAGCATAGTACGATTTCACTTTTCTGACTAGCATGGTACGATTTCACCATAGCCTAGCCTAGTTTATGTAAATTTTAACACAGGTAGGTTAGCCTAGCTGTACATATTTAATAATATCATTTTTAATGTCAGCCTTGTGCAAATAAAAAAATAAAATAAAAAAGCCTCTCTTTAGATGTAAACTTTTACAAAATAAGTATTGATAAAACCCTTACCCAAAGAAGGGTTCCTGAATTTTAAGAAACGATACTCAATATAAAGTAAAACATCCTCCATACCCGGGCCCATAATAAGCCTACAACGTTCCCAATGCTGGGATACAGACCTTTTCTCGGTGAGAGGGAGTACAACTCGTATGACGCGGCCGCTACCCCTGGGCCACCACAGCTGTCCCCGGCTCATCAAGGCTTAATTTCAAAACTCAAAACTTTAAGCCACCTAAAAAGGCTCACATTTTCAAAAACTTAAAGGTCAACTCAAAGATATGGCATATCATTGATATACATATGCAAAGTTTATGATGTTAGGAACGATCTCGCGAGCCGGTCAGACCTGGCCGACCGGTCGGCCCTGAGTTTGTTGCACTGCGCTCCAACTGCTAAGCTCATCAATTTTGGGCTTGTCATTAGTTTCCCTTTCTTGCTGTGTTTATATTATTATATTGTAATCATTCAATGTTTTATGTTTATGTATTTTGTTTGGTTTTACCATCAATTTCTATTTAGCAATCCTTTGCTTAATATTTATGATTTTTCGTGTTTAATTAATTCGATAACCAGTACATTGAGTCGTAGACAAGTTATATTTACTTACCTTTCAAGAGCAGTAGACAAATTAGTTGGAGC
Organism: Apamea crenata; assembly: GCA_949629185.1. NCBI lineage: Eukaryota > Metazoa > Arthropoda > Insecta > Lepidoptera > Noctuidae > Apamea > Apamea crenata. The sequence goes on from OX451361.1 coordinate 19,391,214, forward strand.
ATGTTGGTCAGCAAGAAATTCGTCACATATGGTATTGAATATTCATGAAAATCGTCCATAAAATGACCTCAACCCTTTGGGTGTCTAGGTAGTAGATCTAGGTGTTCATTCTTCTTCCTAATTTCCGCATTGAAAAGGAAACCGAGTAGTAGGTACATCAATTATCTCAACAGAACACGTACATACAGGTTGATTCACTTAAAATCGCCGCCATGAAGGTCACACTTTGAAAATTCTACAACTTGCAAAAAGTGGTTTACATTAAGCTGTAGTCACCATAATCTGTTTATTATAATAATTAAATATTTAAAAACTAGCGATGGAAACACAATTTTTTGATAGGAAAACCAAATTATTATTATGTCAAGGGCAATAATACGGTAAACATGAAGCAACAGGACAGCCTGTTTATAATGAAGGCACATGCACTATTACAATAGTGCATGTGCCTTCATTCGGGATAGCATACATGCTAGCCCGTGCTGTTAAACACACCCATGCCTGAACTGAGCCATGGCACACAACAGAGAACACTAATTACTAATTCGAAAACAGATCAAAATTCAAATCAATAAAATGCGGTCTATCTCACATGTGAATTTTAATTCTGTTGTTTTGTTCAATCGATCACATCAGGAGAATTTCAGAGAACATTTACTGATCAGTGTTGATCGAGCTTTGCAATGACCATAATGGGTCAACTATTAGCCCAATGTTAAAAACTATTGAAGATTTTTCCGAAGGAAGTACATTTTCATTTGTTGCATAATTTTGATTGTATCATAGATCTGTCATCATGTATCTGTACTATTACTTTTCTGCTGTAATTCTATGAAACAACAGGAAGTAAATAAAGTTCCTCATTATATTCTAAACACTACGCACTACAACAAGGATAACTAGTTCACCCTTGACCGACAGAATGGCCGAGAAAATTCTGCCAAAACCATGAAAATTTTCCTGCTTCAAAAATAAGCGGCATCAATTGCGCTACAACAACCCGTCAAGGTCCTCCAGGTCCTTCCACTTTTATTCGTGTTTCAACTGGGCAGCTGACTTAGGGTTTACTATTGAAATCCTCCAACATTGAAAGAAATCATCACCGTCCTTCTGCTCTTCACCCAGTTCGTTTCAGCGCTGCTGCGCTGCGCGACCCCAAACGAACATGTCATGCATGGCATGTCTTCTCCGTCCACACATCTCTATCAGCCGTCATCACAGTGTTCCCCTCTTTCTCAAACAAATCAACTTTCAATCAATCACTGATTTTCTTTTCTTAAATTTTTCTTCCTTTCCTTTCTGTATTCCTATCTCTATTCAGATATCGACTTACCAACTAAACATACACATCTTACACCGGCCATCCACATTTGCTTTGTATTGCCCTTCCTCTTATAACCATCAATATTAAAGTCTCGAAATCATGAGCTATATAATTATTACGTATAAAAATATATTTTCCTCCACTGAGCTCCTGTTTTATGTAATGAAGGGGGAAATAAGTTAAGTAACTTTCAGAAAACAGCACGTGCCGGGTATTTATTTATATAATCGTATATATATTATAGTATCCATTGAACGTTAGCCTAGAACGCCCCATACAAGCGGAAAACCTCTTCATTTATTTCATTACATTTTATATCAATACCAGGAAGGGTAGGTATTAGAAACAAATTATATTAATGTCAAAAAAAATACATCTGAAGCAATTTCAACCAGCGTAACTGTAGGTAGGTCTTATTACTACCAACATGTCCTACATTTATTACGACAGTGATAAACAGAACGTATTTAGGTGCTTGAAACTGCAAAAAAATTAGGTAACTATAATTAAAAATAAAACCGTACAGAATAGGTAGGTACTCCGGAATTATTTCAAATGAGGCACCTATCATTACATTCGGTGACAATAGGTTTTCACAAAAAGTTACTTTTGGATCACTTTTATCGCCTGTAGAGCAATGAAAATAATTTTGCGACCCCGGTTTTGAGGTTGTAAGAAAAGAGATTTGACATAAACTTTACTCCCATCACATTCCAAATAAACATAATCGGCCTATAATGTTCCCATTGTTGCTGGGACATTGCCTGCATGATCCGTAATAGGTAAATAGTTGAATTTTTTACAGAGTGTGTATTTCTAGTGTCGCTATAACAACAAATAATAAAAATAAATTAGAAAATAGTGTAATAAAAATTAAAGGGCAACGCCGAACGAAAAAAACTGGTTTTTATATGGCGATACTGTTTTTTTTTTCAGCGTTTTTCCTTCAGGCTGGCCCTTTTTCTTCTCAGTGACATGTTTTTTTAGGAGTTCACCTTCCGCAGATCAGGTTGTAAAACTCTTGTTAATCGAGGTTCATCCATAATTTTTTTTGGCTAAGGTTCCTCGGAAGTTATGTGCACTATTTATGTGTAATTTATGATACCACCACGCTTATACAACCCGAATACGGTTTTTCCACCGTTCCAAATACCGGCCCAAACCATTATTGTTCCCCCTCCACATGAATGAACTTTCTGACAAAATTTCAAACGTTCTTGACGTCCAGAGGTCCTCCAAACTCGAGTACGTCTTGTATTCGGCCGCATACCGAAACGAGATTCATCGGAAAAGCAAACACCACGTCAGTCTTCTTCCCTACAATTTCTGTGCTCGCGAGCCCATTATAAACGGGCCCTAGGATTGCGGGGTGCTATATGTGGAACTCTCAGCGGCCTTCGGGAACGCAGACCCACTTCACTTAAACGATTTCGGATGGTTTGGTCATTTATTAGCACGCTTGAAGAGCTGTGGAGCCTCGTACCCAACATCATGGCGGTCATGGTACGATTCCGTCGAGCAGTATTTTGGATGTACCGGTCCCGTCTGCGAGTGGTGATGCGAGATCGTTCTCCATGTCGCTCGGCCACGCTGCCCGTGATACGATAGCGTGTCCAGAGGCGGTTTATGACACTCTGTGTAGTGCCAAGAGCGACAGACACAGTATGTTGCCTGGAACCAGCTTGCAACATTCCGACGGTTCTCATCATCTCTTCTCGTGTCAAATGATGTCGTCGCTCCAAATCAATGCAATTTTTTTCAGTTCCGATACAGAATTTGTAATGGTTTTATAAAAACGCTATTACACTCTTTTATAGGTATCCTGATTGACAGTTGATTTTCTATTTTTAATCAAAATTTAATGAAAAATCTTTATTCAAATACTGAAATTAATTAAAAAGAATCAATAACGATCCAAAAAAGTTAAAATAATAATCCTCAATTGCGGCGATACTCTAAAATTACTTGATCCCTGGACACTTTTGATATGTGTATTTTTTTATCGCTGTTTCTGTAACCATGGAAAAGTCGAAATTGCACCAACGCAGCACAGACAACCCGCAATATGAACGACGTGTATGGACATGGTACTGGACATTTTGATATCAACAATGACCCGTGGCCGACCGGATACGAAAATCAATAATGATGAATTGTTCCCATTGCTGGGACACATGACAGGCTTGCTCTTTTCGAGAGGGGGTGGGATGTATTCTACTACGTGGGCCCAGTGCGGGTTGTTACATGTCACGTGTCCTTGAATTCTTGGTTCCAGAACATTGTTTTCCTTAGAGAGAAATGATGATGAAATTATTTACACAAAGTAAAGCGCCTGTCCGGGGTCGAACCTACGACCTACTACTCGTAAGTCGCAGCCGTTACCACTGGGCCACCACTGCTCCCTGTTCATTTTAAATAAACCAAACATTAATTACAAATTTTAAACCTACTGACAAAAATAAAATCATTTATCATTTAAAAAACGCTTTGTGAACGAGACTTTATTACAATTATTGTCTAGGAATTTAAAATGTGTGTAAGAACTACAGCGAGGAACTGTACGGGTTTTTGGGTTCTTGTGGAACAAGTTATGAAAAAATATAATGTGTGTTTTTTGAACTACAAACACTCAAAATTCGATTAAAGTAAAGAAGAATATACCATCTACCACCTAGATGGACTGACGACCTGAAGAAGGTCGAGGATGGCTGCGGAAGGCGAGGCCGGGTGTTGTGGCGCAGCCTGGGAGAGGCCTGCGACCAGCAATTGATTGACAGAAGAATTCACGTTTAGCCGTTTAGCAATAAAATTTGGGCACGTGACCAAAAAACAAATGATTTTGAACATCGTTATGTGATTCCCCGCAATGAATTACTTCTTATTGTGGTTGTTTGCCTCTGCTATTGCCGTCACAAAGACCTCTGTCTTTGTGACGGCAATAGCTGGTCTATGAATCAGAAAGGTGTTGTCGAAATTCTTGCAACACCTTTTTTAACCGACTTCAAAAAAGGAGGAGGTTCTCAATTTCGATGTCTATATATTTTTTTTGATTTATACAAATACTTTTACTATTCTATTCTAAGTTTGTTCACCTACTCGTAGTAGATGTAAAAGGAGAAAATTAATGCTGCATTTACCTATAATTGTTACATTTATTTCTTTATTATCTATGAAGTCCTGTATTCCTGTATACGAACGTTAAATAAAAAACACAACATAAAAGTAGGTACAAGCTGCAACACAAATTATGTCAAGGACCAGTTAATAGGTTTATAATATTCCGATCACCTTTGACTGAGGTTTATCACCTGCCGCCTGGTTCCAGCCTTCACACGTTATTCCCCGCATCCAGAGGCGTTAGTATGGCGATCACGTCGCGTGTCACGATTACATCGCTCACCAAGGTCAGGGGCGCGGGACTTGTGCAGATGACCAGCCTTACATGTATCACGAAATAGAGTGGTGTGTGCAGAAGGCTCACTGTGGGTTACAGATTTGAGGATGAAGGAAGAAGTAGATAAATCCGCGTTGGACAGGCAGGCCAGAGATTGACAGTTCAAAACCCACTCGTAGAATCAACTATAGTTCTATCTATATTCTACACTAAAATGTAAAAGAGGTAACATTGGATGTAGGAGCCAAACTCCGAAACTCGTCATCCGATTTCAAAAATTATTTCACTGGTAGAGAGCTACATATTGCAAAAAAGTTGAAATGTCCGATCAGTGAGCTAGCGTGGTATTCAATGCTCGTTTCTAGGGATCCGTACTCAAACGGTGCCGACGGAAACCTATTACTAAGCCACCGCTGTCCGTCCGTCTGTCCGTCAGTTTGTCAGCGGGCTGTATCTCATGATCCGTAATAGATAAATTGTTGATTTTTTTACAGAGTGTGTATTTCTAGTGTCGCTATAACAACAAATAATAAAAATAAAATAGAGTATAGTGTAATAAAAATTAAAGGGCAACGCCGAACGAAAAAAACTCGTTTCATATGGAGATTTTTTTTTTTTTTTCAGCGCTTTTTGTTTCAGGCTGGCCCTTTTTCTTCTCAGTGACATGTTTTTTTAGGAGTTCGCCTTCTGCAGATCAGGTTGTAAAACTCAAGTCATTATCATGTAAATTAATTCGGACATCTACATAATTTCTGCTGTTATGCCGCTTTGAAGTGACAAACTAGATCGGTAATATTTTTTTTGTACCTTGCATTGAACTTTATGAAGCAACTCTTGTTAATCGAGGTTCCATTCATTATTTTTTTGGCTAAGGTTCCTCGGAAGTTGTGTGCACTATTTATGTGTAATATAAGATACCACCACGCTTATACAACCCGAATACTTAGGTGTTTTAACAGTACACTCATCATCAGCCTCGTTGGTGTAGTGGTAGCCAGTGCGTCTGCTGCACTTGAGGTCTGGGATTCGATACTTAGATTCACTCTTTGGATTGTCATAAACATTAGGCCGTTACCTATAAAATTGCCGATTTTTGATACTGGCTCTTGTGAAGATCGATATATTTCATTGTATTTAGAACTCTAAATTCTAATTAATTTTATAATATAGCATAACATTTTGTTTTTCAAAATCAGTTGTTCATTTGTTTTCCCGCCGTTCGATTTTTTTATATTTATTACATACATCAAAAGTGTCTAGGGATCAAGTACCTACATTTTTAACTATAAACAATTATCTAATTAATATTTACCAAATCTAGTCTTCCAGACTGGCTTCTTACTTTAATTCCTATGTTTAAGTTAACAAGTTATCTCTAAATTTTGTAAATTTTTATAAAATTGCAATTTTTGCAAATTGTGTGAAATTAACCTAAGTTAATGTAATAATTATATGGCAAAAAATGGCAAAAATGAGGATTTTTTAAATTACAGTAAAAATGTTAAAATCCTCATTTTTGCCAAAGATAAACAAAAAAATGATCTGTGTTTCCACCATTGACACGAACCACACACACAGCGATTTCGCATGCTTAAAATCAGTTCATCAAAATGACTTTGAAGAAAGGCCGCCGATGTTCTTTCTAACAAGTCAAAAAGTAGTTGTGGGGTATGCACGGCATCCATACTCGGCAGAGCTCTTCTTAGGAGCATATCTGATGCGTGCTCAATTGGGTTGAGGACTGGTGACTGAGCAGGCCACGGCATAACGCTGATGCGAGCATCAGCAAGAGTGCGTGTTACGACTGTAGCCGTGTGTGGACGTGCATTATCGTGCATTAGTCAAAAAGAATCACCCAACCGGTTTCACAAAGAGATGATCACGTCTGAAACAATCCTCTCCGCATAAATCTGAGCATTGAGGTTGCCCCTGATCCAAATGAGATCGGTTTTTCCACCGTTCCAAATACCGGCCCAAACCATTATTGTTCACCCTCCACATTAATGAACTTCCTGACAAAACAAACGTTCTTGACGTCCAGAGGTCCTCCAAACTCGAGTACGTCTTGTATTCGGCCTCATACCAAAACGAGATTCATCGGAAAAGCAAACACCACGTCAGTCTTCTTCCCTACAATTTCTGTGCTCGCGAGCCCATTATAAACGGGCCCTAGGATTGCGGGGTGCTATAGGTGGAACTCTCAGCGGCCTTCGGGAACGCAGACCCACTTCACTTAAACGATTTCGGATGGTTTGGTCATTTATTAGCACGCTTGAAGAGCTGTGGAGCCTCGTAGCCAACATCATGGCGGTCATGGTACGATTCCGTCGAGCAGTATTTTGGATGTACCTGTCCCGTCTGCGAGTGGTGATGCGAGATCGTCCTCCATGTCGCTCGGCCACGCTGCCCGTGATACGATAGCGTGTCCAGAGGCGGTTTATGACACTCTGTGTAGTGCCAAGAGCGACAGACACAGTATGTTGCCTGGAACCAGCTTGCAACATTCCGACGGTTCTCATCATCTCTTCTCGTGTCAAATGATGTCGTCGCTCCATATCAATGCAATTTTTTTCAGTTCCGATACAGAATTTGTAATGGTTTTATAAAAACGCTATTACACTCTTTTATAGGTATCCTGATTGACAGTTGATTTTCTATTTTTAATCAAAATTTAATGAAAAATCTTTATTCAAATACTGAAATTAATTAAAAAGAATCAATAACGATCCAAAAAAGTTAAAATAGTAATCCTCAATTGCGGCGATACTCTAAAATTACTTGATCCCTGGACACTTTGTTATGTGTATTTTTTTATCGCTGTTTCTGTAACCATGGAAAAGTCGAAATTGCACCAACGCAGCACAGACAACCCGCAATATGAACGACGTATATATATGGACATGGTACTGGACATTTTGATATCAACAATGACCCGTGGCCGACCGGATACGAAAATCAATAATGATGAATTAATTAAAAGTCATAGCGGAAGCAGATTTATCTCAATCCACGTTGGAACTTGCAGTAGCCTTCAATGTAAGTGATGAATCGATACTGATTCATTTACTTCATATTGGAAAGATATAAAAGCTCGGTTAGTGGGTGACGTATGAACTCACTGAAAAATAACAACAACATCGCGTCGAAGCACCGCACAACGGTTCGTCTCAAAACTATAGGAGTTACGACTGGAAACTCTCCGTCACTCACCATAGTCACCAGACCTTGGTTGCTCCCACTAATTTCAATTTTTATTCGGAATTTGGATAATTATTTACAGGGAAAAAATTTCAAATCCAACGAGGCGGTGAAAAACGCCTGCTGTCCCCAGGATTTTGATTGCAGAGCCATCAACAGCTTCCATTAAAATGGCAAAAGTGCATCTTTACTGATTGCTTATACTTCGATTAAAGAAATTAAAAAAATCTTAAAAAAAACCTATATAAATGTGTATATGGTATGGACACAAACGCATTTTTCACTCTTGTAGAACAGGAATACAACTTAAATACTCCTTTCATCTTGACTTTAGAATATCAAGGGCTGCTCAATTCTACCCATCTTCTACAAAACCACAGTCAAGGCAAAGATCTAGTAAACAAACAATAGTTTATCTCAATCTCGGGGCCAAACGCACCCATTACGAGCACAATGTGTTCCTAAATACATGTTAACATGTACATTACATAAAACGTAATGCCGCTACGTGACGCCAGGTGGCGCTGCCAAGGAAACTATTTATTTTTATGAACTATGACGCCATACGTTTCTTCCTACAAATGTTATATCATACAGGTACGTAATCCTATATGCAGTCAGATTATTGTTAAAATATAAAGGATGGAACTGGGTGTGTCTAGGATGAATGAAAATCTTTTCAAAATATCTCAAATGTGTATGTACGAGTATGTATATCAAATGTATTCTCAGAAACAGCTGATGATAGAAGTGGTAATTTTCACAATACTTTTCGAACTGGATGACCTGGATGGATATTTTGTGAAGTGATGACGTCTCGCTGACGTCATCACGTCACAAAATATTTTTATGAAACAATGCTTCGGTTTCTATTGTGTGAAATTAAAAAATAAACCCCAGAAAACAGGTGTGTTGTTTAAAAGGGGTTGGTGAAAAAGTTTTGGACGTATTTTTCGCTTTTATAACACCGGCTTCTCTTAGAAAAGTTCCTTGTTCGCTTTGCGCAACTGGCCACAAATTTATATTCTTTCCCCTTAAATTGTTTGGTACTCACAAAAGCACGTGCGTTTTCTGGAACAATGCTATTATGTAGCTCTTCTCCGTCGTTGTGAAACGTGACTCCGATTACGTCAACAAATGAGCAGCTGTATTATATAAAATGTGCCAATTTGTTTAACAACAAATTTGGTGTTTTTGAATCGATTACAAGGTATTGCTTAACTTATACTACGGTAACTTCCACAGGAAATGCCCGTTTTGTTACAAATAAACGACAAAAAAAACAAGTAAACCTAATAGACTGTACAAAAAAGTAGGTGTATTACACAGTTCGTTTTTTAGCTTAGCTGTCCAACTGTATGAGGTAGGTAAACATAGTTGTTACTGTTGCTATACCGCTAGCTTACCCCCAACAGAGCATATTTCAAAGATAACAGTTTTTTTTATAGGTACCAATGCAAATATATAAAGTGTTAAAAATCGTGGGCAACTTGCTTGGTGACAAAAAATCCTATATTTCTTTTGGTTGAACTACCTCTGCTTGGAACCAAAGAGTACTATAAGATACCGGCTTGGAACTAAGTAATTTGATACCTGTACCGCTCGTGTCTCGTGGCTAAATGATAACAGCCGTACGGGTCAAGCTACGCTTGCCGTTGTCGGTTCGTGGATGGGTGACCATCCATTTCATATCAAGACCCCTCCGTGTCTCGGAAAGCACGTAAAACCGTTGATCTCGTCCGTCATTTGTAGATCTTTGACAGTCGTAGTCAGAAGCCCATAAGTCTGACTACCAGTCTTACCAAGAAGTATCGTACTACCCAGTAACTGGGTTCTGGAGGTCAGATAGGCGATAGTCGCTCCATGTAAAATACTGTTATTCAGCTGCCTCGCGGTTCGACTGGAAATCTACTCAACATAGTTGGGAAAAGGCTGGGCAGAGGATGACCTAACAAGTACTGTAATAACCTTTTACTTCAGAAAGTTATTAAGTACCTATAATATATCATGCTCCGTGCGTATGTCGGTGGGACTCATACAGATAGAATGCCTGCACCTTTCGTAAACACGCTCCGTCCTCTGACGCACATTCACATTAATCCAATAATTTTAAATGTATTTCTAGTGAAATGGTAAGTGCTTAAAATTATTGCCTTTAAATTGTATTTGATATTGATATATTAAATTACACTGTTTTAAGCAGTAAATGTTACCGTTTGAAGCTTAATGAAATATTTTAAATATTATTATGATTCAATAGCTTAGGCTTAGCTCATTCTCAAAAATAGAACTAAATCAATATATAGCTGTAGGTATCTTTCCCTTTTTCAAATACGAGTAGGAAGACACAGTGCACAAGTAGGTAGACACAGTGCACATCGAATTCATGAGAACACTTCGAAAATGGGATGTATATACGTATTTCGAAGCGTTCTCTAGGATCTTTATAGATCCTCTGAACTAAAATGACGTAACTCTCCGCAATTTTTTCTTATTTATGTGGATCAAATACACCAAATCCACAATCTCCCATGTAGCCGACAGCTGCCGACAGGTGCCTGAGGGACTCAAACTCAAAGCATTCATTTCAATTAAACCATTTACAGGCACTTTGAATTGTCAAGAAGTCGGTCAGTCAGAAAATATGAAGATAAAAATGCAACGCAACAATGATAGCAATGCATTCGTGTGTATTCGTATAACATCTGAACACATACTTTTAATGTATATGTACAGACAGGGAATTTAATTGATTAAAAAATAAAAAGTTGACTACCAAACTAAACTGTCCATTTCGCAATCACAACTGTCATGCTTTGACATTTGTATGAAATGACTAATTCCGTCAAGTCAATTTCATTAACAATTATTTTCCCTGACCGTACAATAAAGGGTCACGCAATTCTAGCTTAGCTTAGACAATCTCTATGGCTCTTGGCCTGCACCCCTAAATGAGTTTTTAATCTAAAGAGCCAAAATGAACAATGCTCCGTCCCTCCACTCGTCACCCGTATACCTAATGGGTATGATACTTTTTAGTATCCATTGTTATAACTTGTATATAGGTGACGACGGCTTATTGTCTAAACCTACTTAAAAACGGGTTGCACTCCGGGAGTGCCGGCAGAAGTGAAAACTTGAATATTAACGTTGTGCATTATGCGGTCTACTCTCCCTCCGTCTTACGAATTTTCGATCAGGTCACGTGTCCTGACGTGAGCTCCGTCTTACGAATTTACAATCAGGTCACGTGTCCTGACGTGAATTTAACATTTTTTACCCATCACAACAAAAGTGCACAACGCCGCTAAAGAAGATTTCACTTCAAAAAAATACCCAAGCATGATAACAGAAGGTGCTCCATAAGTTTTCATGAGCCTAGCGCCACGCAAACACCGCCAGAAATACTAAGCCGCATGTCTGTGTTCCAACTTGAAGGGCGGCATACCCTTCAAACTGTGGGGTAATTGCGTAAGACACATGACGTAACAATTGATTGATTGATTTGGATATGGTGCGCATAACAAAGAGTATTTTATTCTATTAACCTACGAGGTACCTAATGGATTAGAAATATCCTTCAGAACTCTCGGATTATGATTCAGACTGTGTTACGCAATTAGGGTGCTGGAACGTAGCCCAGTGTTACCTACGTACAGGCAGGTGAGATACTTGAGGTTGGCCTCTAGAATGGCAACGCATCTGAGCATGTAGCGGTAGTCGGTAGCCATTGGCTCGTTTGCCGTCTAATAACATAAAAACACGTGTTATTTTCCTGAGTCAACGTGGCCACCAAGCCGCACGGCCCGTTGTCTCTCACATAGAGTTGGCCTGTATCCCAGTGCTGGGAACAGTAAAAAAATGTTTATGATTATGCTTAAACGTGGCAAGGTAGGCTCTCTTCCAACAGTTCCAATCTAATTCGTGAGATATTCCTCTGGAAAGTTCCGAATACAGTTAATAAATTCACATACCAATTAGATGGACATTAATGAATGTTCACACTGCTTTTATGCTCGCGAAGACGATGCATAATTATGTATTATTATCATGTCCGAAGAACCGCCCTATATGGAAGCATATAAAGCGATTCATTAAACATCTACCGTTACTAGATCAATGGCAGCATCCTTCATCATGATAGATGTCATTATATGTTTTAACATTTTACTTACCACCTATAAATGTACAACTAAAGTTTGTTATACGAGGAAAAGTTGGTAGGTACTTCGTATTGATAAATGATATTTTATTACTGTAAATTGGTTGTAAAAAATAATTTTACAACGTCAAATGAAATAATAAGATATTTAAACTAGATGCGGTAGGTATTCTGAAGCATTTTCAGTAAACACACGGAACCCTATATTTTTTTTTATTTCTACAGCGTGTATCGGAAAGGTGTCGTCAAACTTAAAGGTGTGAAATAAATATCGAGAGAAAAAGTATGGGTCAGTAGATTATTTTTTCACAATTACGATGTTGATTCCGTGTAGAAAGTTGATCAGTTTGATATTCTGTACAACCTTCAATTTGTGATGAAGGACCAATGCCCAAAATACGATCACTTTATGACGAGGTCCGCAAACTTTATGATTTTGAGCTGATTGAGTGCAAATACAACCAGCCTATTATTGTTAATGTATTTTAGTGTAAGTACCCATTTTTCGATCTATTTATAATGAATATATGTATGACTAAGCCTGCCCTAAAACATGTTCAAAACAGAATTAACCCGCAAAATGAGCATGGCAACAAAATGTTCCTGTTTTAGTAACATCAAAGTACTTCATCACAATAAGGCCATTTAATTCAAACATAAAATAATTTTAATTATTTCTTTTGTACCGAACGATTAGTAGTTATATTTATGTTTTTCCTCCATTATGTATAACCCACCTATAAATATGTAACAAAACAGGTATCCGACAGTTTAATAATGTATGTATATGCATGCTTCGTTATGTAATAATAATTAATGACTTGCTTATCGTATGGATTGCGCATCTTGGAATAGTAATGTACTACTCTACAACATAGTATGGTAATTATCTTCTAGGTACGATCGTTATTATTGTCTTCAAAGTAACAAAACTTCGCTACTGCGCGCTAAAAGCTCTCGTGCATAGCTGTCGTGTGTTTCCTGTATACTTAACTCAATTATATCAGTACAAAATATGTTTTTTTTTTACAATATCTGCACCCTTCTTTCGTAACACACTATCAATCGCAATCTGAATCATTTTGAAGGATATTGCTAATCCATTGCTACATATGTACGAAAAATGTGTCTACTCAATAACCTAAATAACGCAATGAATGTTGTTGAACTGTCAAAATGGAATCCATTCCTACTAATAGCGTGTTACGTACTCCGCAAATGTCTGAAATTAGTTGGTGATTGTCAAACGCCATACTTCCATAATTTAACTTATACATGATGTTAGTTTAAGCGAGGGACATACTTTAAGGGAGTGTGTAGTAGATACTCATGAAAATTAACAGCTTTTACCATGGGGTCACTTTGACATCCTATGTATTTATGAAAATCAGCTCTCCCCCCTCCACGAGTCACCGGCTACAACCACCGCTGCACCGGTGGCTGTCGCGCCCTCCTACGGCGGCGAGGTACACGTGTGCGACGAATACATACTAAACGTATGCACTAGAGCGTGAACTGCTTTTCTGCTGGGCCCCCGGTGGCTGTGGCCGGGAGCTCGTTTGCACCTAGACTTAGTCTCAAACGGAATCATAAAAATATTATTAAAACAGCTGTAAGGCATATTACGACAGAGAGTTATAAGCAGCATTATTGTGATTCGTCTTAAAAGGAACCGGTACAATGACATCGGCTCTTTATGCATTAACGGTTTTTTATTCATCATTTCCTTTAACTAAATATAAATACATAAAACATAATATCCAAGGAAATCTTTAAATATATCCGTAATCTTACGTAGGTACGTAAATTTTAACATGGAAAACTGATCACAAAACTTTTTCTAGAACTTAATGAGAACTTAGGCGGCCAACAACAAGTTTGCACAATATTTATATTGCACAATATAATTGAATCAGCCCTTGCACTCAAATGTGTTTGATCGTCTAGATTGAACAAGATTGCAATATATAAGCCAGCCTAAAGCTGGAATAAATCAAGCCTTGGAACACTAGGCAAGTCTTGCTCACGCAAAAACATTGATGTTTATGAGCCGTCAGAGTTATTGTGTCAATAGGTATATTGATCGTTTGAATGCAAGGGGCGATTCAGTATTATTGCACAATTAAAATATTGCACTATGTTATTGTAGGCGAAGCGCCCGCCTTATTTTCAGGCAATAGTATTAATTTGCCTTGTGTAAAAAAATTACTCATAATGGTGTAAGTACATGAATTTCAACAGTAAAAGTCACATTGATGTCCGCGAAAGCACTGACAATATCTCCATCTACGAGGTGAATTGTTCTAACCATTTCAGCTGGAAGACGTCCATTGCTAGACACAGGCCTCCCCTAAGCTTTGCAACATCGATCGGTTTTGTGCTTCTCGCATCCAGCGGATTCTGATGGCCTTCACCAGGTCATCGGCTTGTGGGAGGCCTTCCAACGCTACGTCTTCCGGTACGCGCTCGCCACACCAAAACGTTTGGGCTCCATCGGCCATCTGTTACGCGAGCAATGTGCCCACTTAAGTTTAGCAATTCTTCGGGCTGTGTCGGTTACCTGCTCCTCCTACGGATCTCGTTAATTTTTGATTTGATCACGTAATGAAACTCATTATTATGAACAAGTTTTATTATGGGACCAACCATGAAATCACAAAAATTATTTAGCTGCTCCATAGGTTCCCGACATCATATTAGGTTCATCGACCGACAAGAATAAGCTGAAGACCAAGAGCGTAAAACATCTTCAAAATAATGCTAACTCTGCTCATCCCTAGACTAGATAGAGGTGTGAAGATACTTGACACGTGTACCTACCTATTATTAATGCGAGTTGCACTAGCAGCACCCACATCTCCGACATGTAGTTAATTATGCAATGGCAGTTGTTGCATAATGTTTATACGCCATTAACAGCTACGCCAGTTTATTATGGCAACTGATCCTTCTTATTTTATATTACGAACATAAGATAGCATCAGCTTTTCTCAGTATCTGATGAAAAGTTGACTTTTCATCAGATACTGAGAAAACCTGATAATACAATATACCTAATAAAATATGGTATATGCATTACACCTAATGCATATACCATAAACTATAGCCTAACAGGAGGTACAGATTGTTTGCCATGCCTGGGAGTCGAACCGTCGCAGTCTCCTGTGCCTCGCACACTCTCGTGCTCAACGCTCTCTTGGACGCTAAGCCTGACTGTGATGTGTTTGCGGATGAATGGAAGAAGATCTTGTCAGTATGTCTGGAGTTTGGTGAGATGAGCGTATGCGCGTATGTCGAGTAGTTGTATACTTACTTATATTATACAAAGTTTTTGTCGATTTATGTTTAAAAAAGTTTATTTTTAAAGTATGACCAACTGTCTGGTGCAAAAAAGGAATATCAGATAAGGATGGCAGAATCTGCATACATTTTTATTTTGTCTAATCAACTAATCAACAATGTTAGCAAACTCAAAGCATTTATTTCGATTTTACCATTTACAAGCACTTTTGAACAGTCAATGATGACAGTAGTTGCCCATTCCAAAGCGCAGTAGGTACCTATGGAAAAGAACGGGCAACAAACTCCATGGGCACTCTTTTAAAATCAAAATATTTGTGTGGAATTGAAGTATTACTATAAAAATAGATATACAGTGCAACCTTAATATAACGTACCTCAATATAACGAATTCCGCGATTTAATAAATTCTTCGTAATCCCCTTGAATTGTCCATAAGAGTCAATGTAAAATATACCTTTACATTGTGAAGATTTTTGCGACCAACCTCTTTATAACAAATTTTCAGCTATCAAAGAAAAGTGTAAACCTCTAATTAACGAATTTGTCAACCCAAAACCTTTATATAACGTTCCCAATAGTATGTGATACAGTTGCGACAGGTATCGACACGTTTTTACCTCTTTATAAAAATGTTTAGACCAACCTAACCTCAATAAACAAACCTCAGTTTAACGAATTACTTGATATATAACGAATATAATATTTACTTGTTCCGATATGTTAAAACGAGGTGCACTGCGTTCGAAGAAGTAGATTGTTAAAATATAATTTATTCAACAATGATTCAAAGAATTTAGAATTCATATACCTACCTACAGGTTTTTTTCCAATGGGTTGGTGTACTTTTTTTTCCTGGCTTTTTATAGTGATAATTAACGCTGATTCCTAAAATTATTTCACTAATGGGAACCTACAGTATTGTTGAGTGTCATAGCTAAGATATATTTTATGTTATACCAAGAAATTTGACGCGGCCGTAGTCGCGGGCAGAAACAACCGCCGCTAATAATAGCAACCAATCAAATCAAAAATAAAACACCAAATAGAATACAAACAATTTAACTTTGATAACAAAAACAAAGTAGGTACCTATCTACATACTGTGTATCACAACAATGCTACATGCTAAAATGTAAGGCTACCTCGTACGCTAAAAGGTAAAAAAATCTCGGTCCTAAACAAGTTTGCCTCGTACCTATACCGGTAAGACCTGCACTCAGCCAAGGTCACGGTCAATCCGCCTGCATCACATTCACCCACATTTTTGGGTACACTTGGGCACTTTTATTATAAACATACATACATACCTGCAACTACATACAATTGGAGGGGTTAGTCAGCAGGGTATGGTCAGCAACAGATTACAGCAGGCAACTGCTAAACGTGCCCGTGGCCAGAGCCAATCTTCTGGCGAAAGCACCCCTCACCCGAACAATCCGTGTGGTGAACGAAGTCCATCAGAGACTGGATATTTTTTCATGCTCTTTGAGTGCATTCGCAAGAGTTTTATTAAATATATTTAGTTATGTAAAGATAAGTTATTTTTAAGTTGATAACTACACTGTCGCATTAGGTTAAGGCCTGTAATGATAGTTGTAAGGTTGATAAATAAATAAAGAAGTATTTTGAATTACGCCAGAAATAGGCGTTGCGGACGTTACGCTATGACGGCTTTTGGGGAGGCCTATGTTCAGCAGAGGACTTCTTTAATTCTCCTATCTTCTAATTGATAGAATCAGCTAATTTCGACGCCTTTTTACTGATAAATTGCCGTAATATTGGTTTTAAAAAAAAATGCAGTTAGGCATTTCCCCAGCAGTGGGACACAAACGGCTGAAAATAAATAATGGTAATTGCTACAAGGACAGCTTATCATTATTTTGTTCTTTTACCGACTAGATACTATCGAGTTTCTCATAAAAAACCAGTTTCAGTTTTTCAAAGACAAAATAATTTGAGATGAATTAAATATGTTACGAGTATTATACCTAACATTATACTTTTCGAAGAATTCAATCAAGCGTCGAATCAAAAAATTAAATTAATTTTATTATTACTAAGAAGACTGTGGGTTTTTTTTTTGGACTTTTAAGATTTTTCGCTGAATCTAAAATATTGTTAAATGAAAGATATTTTATTTTATCCAAATGACCTGTGATGAATGAACATGAACATGTCAGAACATGTTCATGCGGAACATTCTTGACAATAATTTATCTAATTTGTTGCAGACTAAGCAGATGACGATGATGATTTGGCTCCTCTTCCTTCTCTTGTTTTGCCACAAATTACATGAGAAGCAGAAAGGTGTAGACACGTCTTAAAATAAGCGATCATCGCGCGAGACGCGTTCCAGCTAGGAGATCAATTGCCACTGCGCTGCCACCGACAACGCCGTGGAAGTGGCAAAGTTTTGGGAAAACAGCATTTAAAATACAGTTGTGCCAGCGACAGGAACGTCTTGGCCCTGTCGCTGGCACGACTGTATTTGGATTTGCCACTTATTTGGTAGGAAAAACGGAAAGTGTCCTCTCTTGGCGCGACGACGACCGAACAAATGATCGCGACGATCGCGTATTTGGGCGACGATTGTGTTCTATTAGGAGGAGGGTAAAACATAATAGGACTAACAGCAAACTTCACCTTTCGTAGATCATCTACTATGCCGCTGGGGTGACATGTTTTCGATTACTTACGTCTTGCAGTAGATATTTTTGTCACAGAAAACCACAATAATATAAACGCAATTTA
The DNA here is from genome assembly GCA_949629185.1 of Apamea crenata. Taxonomy (NCBI): domain Eukaryota; kingdom Metazoa; phylum Arthropoda; class Insecta; order Lepidoptera; family Noctuidae; genus Apamea; species Apamea crenata. The sequence goes on from OX451361.1 coordinate 19,409,346, forward strand.
GTTGTTACATAACGCCTGTAATCCCTGAAGGGTTAAGCAGAAGTGTACCTATAGTAGGTAGGTACACCTACATTCCGCCATAAGATTTTCTAGTCCCATGTGAAAGGGGGCGAGCCTAGTACCATTAACCGGGCACAAATCCAGGCGTCTACTGAGGAATCGCGCTTGCGACCACAAGACCGACGAGGCCGTCTTAATTTAGTAGTTATAACAGTTTTTAACACACTTTAATTTTATAATAGTGAGAACCGAAATGATTAAGAATAAACTACTTGACATTCACTGCTACTACCAATACCAAGGTATGAACAATGATTGCATGTTATTTAAATTCAAGTCATAAATCAATTCGCACGCGCCGACGCCGCTGCTTGTTCAACGGCTTCGTCTTAACAGCTGAATCATGCTGTTTCCGATTAGTGTCTGACCGAGGTATCACCTTGGTGTGACAGTATGAAGCCTTGGGTTACCTCACAGTCGAAGTAAGGCTATTGGTTGCAACCTAAATGAGTTCGAATCTACCATTCATTTTCACAACTGAGGTAAAGACAACCACCCTTAACCCCATCCGTACCGTCCGGTAGCTCTCTGAAAACGCAACTCGTGCAGTTAATACAGCAAATTTCCTAAAAACATACGAATTACTCTGGCAGCAATTACTATGCTTCTCCTTTTCTGCTGGGGAGTTTGTTGCGCCACTTCTTCCCAGCGAAACCACTAGGAAGTGGTGAAGCCTATACAATACGATGTTAGCTAAAACTGGTAACGTATAGCTTGATATGTCGCCGTGAGTACTAGGCATGTAACGTTACACAGGTAGGTGGCAATCGAAGGTATATGGATACACTAAGTTGATATCAGACGCTTCACTCAAGTGAATATTTAGTTATGTTTAATTCCACGTTCACACAACACCGGCAAAATTATATAGGAATGAACGTTAATCTGCCCCTTTCGTTTTTCGATCATTCGGTAGGTGAATGATAGGTTCCGAGTGCCGAAATCCTACATGACATGACACACATTACATCGGTTTACTAATGATTTCATATTTCTTTTTGAGTAATTTTGTGTTCAGACGTTTCACTCCGAGTGAAAGATGCCGAAAGCAAGGCAAAACTGAACAAAAACAAAGTGAATATCGGCTGCAGGAAATCCAAAAGCGAGTTTCTTCGACTCGAGTTTTCTCCTTCCATTCCCCCCTGTCCACCGTCACACTACCATGCACTTCATCCATCTATCATTTCATTTCATCCCTCACTCCATCCATCTATCATTTCATATCATCCCTCACTCCATCCATCTATCATTTCATGTCATCCCTCACTCCATCCATCTATCATTTCTTATCATCCCTCACTCCATCCATCTATCATTTCATATCATCCCTCACTCCATCCATCTATCATTTCATGTCATCCCTCACTCCATCCATCTATCATTTCATATCATCCCTCACTCCATCCATCTATCATTTCATATCATCCCTCACTCCATCCATCTATCATTTCATGTCATCCCTCACTCCATCCATCTATCATTTCATATCATCCCTCACTCCATCCATCTATAATTTCATATCATCCCTCACTCCATCCATCTATCATTTCATATCATCCCTCACTCCATCCATCTATCATTTCATATCATCCCTCACTCCATCCATTTATCATTTCATATCGTCCCTCACTCCATTCATCTATCATTTCCTATCATCCCTCACTCCATCCATCTATCATTTCCTATCATCCCTCACTCCATCCATCTATCATTTCCTATCATCCCTCACTCCAACCATCTATCATTTCATATCATCCCTCACTCCATCCATCTATCATTTCCTATCATCCCTCACTCCATCCATCTATCATTTATTTACCTTCCTCTCCCTCTCCATCCATTTATTTATTTCTTTGTACACCAACAGATTCTATGTAAGTATAATATTATATCTTAAGTACAGTTGCCAATTATAGTTTTACCAGCAATCTCAGAAATAAGTGACCAGGTGATCACACATAATTATAACGATAATTCCATTAACATTTTTATTGATCACTCGTTTAGTCACATGTTACCTCAAATTTCAATTTTGGTTCACAAAAGTATGTTTACGAACAGGCTTGCACAAGACCTCACGGTTCCAATATTTTATAAATTCGTTGTTCACTTCCACTAAGCGTATAAATACTCAATATCCTAGTTAATGACTGGATAATTAAGATGTGTTGCCAGCTCGCGGCTATTATAAAGTGTTATTAAGATGACCTATTATGTATGTATATTGTGGTACGTTATATACACATAATTGTATATAGATGCAACAGGTACGTTATGTAAGCGCAATGGGCGTCATGGCGTCGTTTATATTGTTTGTGAATAACAAAGGTTGAGGTAGGTCGGAGTTTAGACCCCCCCGATGGGTTCTCGCATTGTTGAGGCGGGGGGGCTGTGCTGGTTTGGTCCCTGGGGTGGTCACTACGTGCTATGTGTTCTGGTGCACCGGTGATGGGGAGTACTCCCCAGAGGAGGTTCCGGTGACGGACAGCCGCGGCAGGTTCACGGATGTGTGCTAACGCGTGCCCGTGTTCCCGCCGTAAGCGGCAGAGGAGGACACAGTGGAGTTTTAGTGGGTTAGAGTCCCACATAACTGCACTAACTCCCCGTAGTAGTGCAGAATGATATGAGCATTTCTCCACGATAAAAAAAAGGTTGGTGTTAGATGACTGACTGGTATTACTATAGGCTGTTAACAAACACATTGTAAGAATTGGAACGAGCTTTGCCCAGCAGTGGGAATTAGGAGAACTGAAACATGTAACCGTTACAAAAGCAAACAAAGTATTAGAAATTGTGTTACTTTGTGCAAATAAAAGTTTGTTACGACGTTAGCAAAGCATGCTTACCTACTTGTTTTATATATCTCTCATTATCGCTCACCGCTAAAAGTATGAAGATTAAACAAGATAGTGCTAGCTCTACTGTCCTTATTTTTACCAAGCCCCAGCCAGCCAATCGCAGCACACGAATGTAGTACCTCCACGTGGTCCATTCAGTTACAACGAGATTGCGCAACATTCCCGCACCATGCGTGCGCGCCGACCGGCTAGTGGAAAATCCTTTCCGAACGAATAACTGTCTTTGCTTCGTAGAACCTCCATTATCCTTGTACATCTCAAGGTCAACCAGATCACTCGGGAGTTTTTAAAACTGATATTTTAGGGTCCCGTCGTCGTCCGGTCAAAACACAAAAAGAAAACTGGTGAATCAACTTCTTTTTCCTCTAGAACCTATAAAAATGGTTTGTTTATTATTTTATTTATTCCGTGCTTCTGCCAATGACAGCACAAGACATAAGGTAGGTACGCTCTCCTTTAACTCAAAAGTCATTTATTAAGTGCACGGTAAACTGATAAGGAAACCGGCATGCTCTAGAACGAAACATTCAAAGACAAGTGACATCTACCTACGCGCACGAGGCCCGTGTCGATTACGGCCACTTCCTCTCACGGATAGGAGGCCTGTGTCCCAGCAGTGGGCACATTATAGGTTGATGGTGCACGGTCAAAGAAATCCCTCCAACAGTGGACAGAGTTCATTCATAATTTTTTAGACAGCTGTAAAACCTTTGGCACCTAACAGACGACGGAACCTACTCACCTTACACAGTACGATGCACTAGTCAAGTGTCTTTTTTTCACTACAAAAAAGAACCGACCACTTTCATACGCGGGGATAGCCCACGATTTGTATTCAAGATTCGATGACCGTGACGACCTTGAATTACTGATCGTCTTTCTTTCGTTAAGGAAAATCCCAGAGGCACTCAATGAAGGGGTATACCTAGGTTTGTTATGTTTTCTCGCGTGTAAAATCTGATTTAGATTGTACCGAGACATAGTTGTATGTGGAACATCACTTGGTTGTATGCAGCTGTTAAGAACATTCATTGTGTGGGAATTTTTTTGTACTCACAGTACAAAATCTGCATTTATTTACTTTTGAATCTTTTCTGAAAGATTTTCGTATGCATGCAGATCCTACGTCAGCACGTAGGATCTGCAATTCTGCATGCATAGGAAAATATTTTTGAATTAGGTAGAAGTGGTGCCAGCGCACCACTTCTACCTAATTCTGCTGCTATCATCATAATCATACAGGGTGACAGGAACGTCGACGCGCCAACTGAAACCATGAATACAGCACATGATGTAAACACCCGAGAGTAGTTTTTCATCGGTAGTGAAAACAAATCTGCTATTTCATAGAAAAGTGCGATACCCACGCGCTCAAGCTATTTTTTTATAGCTAACCTCTAAAGGAGTACAATAAAATTCTCTTTATGTATAAAAAATACGCTCATTGAATGCATTTAGCTGAATATTTAATCACGAATAACACCCTTCCTTAAAACAAAATGCATTGGACGGGTGTGTCATAATTGCTACAGTGACGTCTGTGACGAACTTTATATTTATATTTTTTAAGCATTGTTCTCATGTGAGAATCTTATCATCTGTAAAAAATATACAGATGTGTTTTATTCATAAGGGCATGGTTGATGTGCCGGTAAAATTAAGACACAGCTGTCTTGAATGCACCGACAATCACCACGATCGTAGTTGTCGATCTAAAATGATATAGGTATAGGTAATCTAAATTGCAAGGACATCATTTATTAAGAGACTTTTCACCTTTCACCTTGACTGACAACTTTATAACTGATTGCATGCAGTTTTTTGCTGCGAAAAAAGGCCATATGAGGGAAAAGCATCCATTTTCTTAATAAAGTAGTCTAATTGCCGCAGCAAAAATTTTATTAGTATCGGTTTTTTTTGTAGTAGTTGCAGTTCGCACTGGTGTAAATTGTAGGCGTGACCGCTGGCGTCATGTTACAGGGACGTCCTTGACCTACGATGAGCATATTATTACCCCAAAGTCTTAAGTCTTCCTTCCTTCTGTGACGTCACGGAGGAATTAGCCTCAAGTTTTCCCTCCCTGTTGAGTTTGTTGAACTTTGAACATGTCGTCAGGAGCCAAGTGCTCCAGTCTTATCCTCCTGATTATCCTGTTAGGTAATAACATTAGTTAATCATAATATAAGGTAGTGGTTGGTACAGTACACGGCTGTAATGACACATCAACGTTGGAAAGAGACGTCACACAGGTATGAGGGACAGGGACGGCGAGTCGAACTTTCTCTAAAAAGTCGTGCCATATTTTTGGCCATGTAGATTGTAGGTACTGTATATTTTTGTGGACCAGCTAGACAGTAAATCTGCCTAGCTGGCGCCCATAAAAGATTGACTGGACTTTATTAGCCCAGTTGAGAAAACAACCTCCCACAGGTTACAGGCTAGATTAGTATAATTATCATCATTCAACTATGACGATAATGAAATCAGTGCTTAAAGGCAGATTTGATGACAGGCAGACTTAGCTACATGAAAAATTTCTTGCGGCGAAATTTCTCCCATCCTTCATTTTGTTCACAAAGCAGTAATAATAGTAGTGTTTTAGTAGCCGGATTAATGATCGTTATTTACAGACAGGACGACACTAATATCCTGGCCTGACCATATCCCAACTTAGTTTCAACACTTCATTAATGGCGACGATATCCCATTGTCTACCTAAATACGTGGCCTGACCCTTACCGATAAGCTTCACGTGACTACAAACAGAAACGTTTCAGGAAAACCTAAAAAGCGTTGTGGCGATATGGAAACAATGAAACATACCTATGTGTCAGGCCGATTGTGGCAAAGTGCCTACGTTACACATATTTCAGGTATTTCCGTTAATTATGCTCTATATATATACTTTGAATTTAACCTTGGTATTAGTATTCATTGGAAGTATGGAATGACTGGAAGGGCTAAATTACGATCAGGTTAAGCTACGCTACCACGGTCGGTCCGTGAATGGGTGACCATCTTTATATACCGAAACTCCTCCGTGTCTCGGAAAACACGTTAAGACTGTCATTCGTGGATCTTTGACAGTCGTTACGGTTCGTCATTTTCATTTTGAACTTCGTTCTTGACGGGGGTCCCTCGGCCCCACACGTACGTTTTTTTTAGCTTTGTAAACAGGTTGGCAAGCATGCTGCCTATCAGGGACAGTGCACTTGTAACAGAACATCGACCGTAGGTAACCTACTCATTTGATAAAAGATACATCAAGAGATGAGGCGACTCGTTACTTATAAACATAACTAGTACTCGTAGGAGGTGACATATACATACGTACTTGAATTAGGCCATTTACCCCTAAGTACCCATAGATTTCTAAATCAAGCATGTTGTTTGTTCTATTTTAATCAGAAATCACCTAACAAAAATAACCCATAGATACCTATATTTATAAACAGCTGATAACTAGTATCAGTTGACCTGACAGTTACCTGTTAAATGCTAACAATGTGGTTTAACTATATGGTGCAGTAAATATTACCATGTATAACAATAGCTATTTATGGGGAAATTATCACGTGTTGCGTCATCAGGCACCATTGGTTATTGTGTTAATTAGTACTGCGGTCGAATAATCGTACTTAGTGGACGCTTTTAGCTGGGCTTCGTTATTATTTATTGTTATTATATACATATACATACGTTTGTACATACCGTGCTTTGACTGAACCATATTATGTACTGTCGTATACTAGTTGATACAACTATCGAAAAAAAATGTTCTGACCTTTTCGCAATTAGAAATAACTAAGATAATTTCAACGTTTTCTAATAATTCCGCTATTTCTACAAGAGAATGCAACTTCAAACGTGCCTGTAATCTCCAAAAATATATAAACACACAGATATTCATCAGAAAGCAAAGCCTACAAACACGCATAAAAACAAGTGTCATTTCGATTTACTTGTCTATAATCTTCGACTTATTCAAATCCTAAATATTTACTTAGCGAAAGCTCTATCACGATTCACGACGGGTCGTTACTCGTCAGAGACATGTGGAAGCAACGCAACGTAGCAGCGGCGCAGATCGAAAACACATAAAATAAGATTCCAACCAATTGCGAACGTCCTCCTATTTTAGAAGTCGGTGAAAAAGGCTAGCGTTAAAATGACACACCAACAACGTCAACAAAACTTCTGCTAACCCCTTTTGATATCGGCATAACGTTTATTTAGCTCGCGCCATATAAACTCACTTCGCCACAAAAACACCACTTTATAGTCACTTATCGCTGGATGACCACATAAGGATACTAAATCGTTATAGAAATGACCAATTTCCATTCTGGTCATAACTGCAGTGTGTATTGAAATCATTAAATCTAGTGTTGGTCTTCTGCCAAGTACCTAAGTTGACGGACTAACAAGCATGCTAACTTATTTCACTTTATTATACAGGTGCCTAGAACTAAAGGTTCGAAATCATGTGACATCTGTCAACCCGCACTGGGCCTGCGTGGTAGATGACAGTCCACTGCCTCTCGAGCTGAGGAGTCCTGTGCCCCAGCATTGGGAACATTATAGGCTAACTTGAAGCTATGATCATGCTATACAGGTGCTGTGGCTGTGCATCCACTCGGTAATACAACCAATCTAGCCAAAGTACTCTACGAATGTTTCAATAATAGCGAAAATTGGATATTGGTTTTCTAGGTTTGCAGGCAGGCGAACGGAGATACCTCGCGTCTAGCTCATCTGTATCTGTTACCATGGTTCGCTGTAGAAAATAAACATCTCTCTTCTCTCATAACACACCATTATTTTCTGCTGAACATATCTAATCAGACCCAACCATCAGATACATGTGCACACAGGCGTAGTTAGGGTGGGGCAGCTAGAGCACGAGCCCTAGCGCTTATCGAAGGGGGGCGCAAAATCGCCAATTATTCAATTTAAATACCACAATAAACCATTTCATACTCAGATTATATTTCCTGATCAGTCACAAATTCTGCTTACAATATTGCAGTATCCATCGGAAGTTGTGAGCGATCTTTTAGTAAGTTGAAATTAATACTTTCGTTTTTGAGGGCTACAATGGGTCAAGAAAGCTTTGCTCAGTGTAGTGCGAAAAGAACGGATAAAATTTTATTAATTCTTCTATTGCTACGCCCCTGTATGTGCATGCCACATCGCCCGCCGTATACACTCTCTAGATGATTTTTTATGTCGTATTTTTTTAAGACGGTTTCATTTTTTGCCATTTCATCTACATAGAAACCTACATCTTGGAATGTTCAATCTTACTCTGTAAATTCCTGACCTTACGCGAGCTACTAATACAGGTAATTTTGTTGTTATAATATGCGACCTACGAGGTTTTTACAGCGCCTAGTATGATAATATGTTGCTTTATTTGAACGGAATTGAAATGGAAATTGGAGTGGAAATTGTTTGCGGAATTGACAGATATAGCGCTACCAGGTTATTTTGGCGCGTGGCCAAAATCGGAACTAACGCCGCCATCTTGTTTATTGTATACATTTCAAGTGACATTTCACTGATTACCAACAGCGCCCTCCTGTCAACGTTATTCGAGTGCCAAAGATCCTTGTAGCAGTGTCTAAAAGTTTGGGAGAATGGGATACTATCCTACCTGATACCTACTGATTTTGTTCAGAAATGATGTACCGCAAGGCTTTTCTATTAAAATTTTATTAAAACGATTTTGTTTTACAAAAAAAAAGGGAGGAGTTCATTGGGCATCAACAAATTCGTTCGCATCGCCGTCAATGGGATAACTGCCCAATAGGCTGGCACCATCACCACATTGGATGGCAATGCTGATTCTTCCGTGGAGGCATAAAGTTGAAGCCTTTTGCCTAATAGGTATGTCTAACATCTTGAGTTTTCACATTTACAAATAATATAATAGAGTAGTTAGGTACGGGTTTCCCAGCGAGTAGTGTGATCGGTTGCTATACCACACTTTTATTAATATTATTATACAATATCAATAACACATTGTTTTCCTGTTTTGATTATTATAGCTAATGTGCCATGAGATTCGGCTGAAAATCATGACGATCATGGGGGTTGCTTCTGACTATACGATACTCTGTTATTTTTCCGAGGGAAAACTGGTTTGCTTTCCAAAGCATCATGACGGTTAATGACGGTGAACAGTCTTCTGCGGTATAACAGTCAGGTTGTGAGCGCACGTGACTAGGTACATGTACTTTACCTGTCACGTCATTGGTTTAGACTTCAAAATGCGCAATGTTGTTGTAAACGCATATCCCTATTGTGCGTTTTTAATATTATTATTATTGAGGAAGGGAATGGAAAGCAAAGGGAAGCTATACACGCTGACGATGTCCCGGTCAGAAGCTAGTGAGAAATACATGAATACATCAAGTGCAGATATTCCATTGTGTCTTACAAAAGAATGAATGGAACACACGGCCACTTGGAGCTATGTATATAATTGTCTTGAGTCATTGGAACAGTGAATGGACCCACATGGGTGGTGATATCTTGAGTCACTGCTATCAGTTAGTATTATGCGGTGTTGCCAGTGAATCAGTTGAGGGCTTCTTATCGTCATATAGACTTTGTTCCAAATGGATGGTATCGGTCGGTAACCGACTGGTCTAGATGTGTGACTAGGTAGGGGCAATGTTTATTAACATTTTAAAATAAAATGTTACCCGCAGTGGAATGGATAGATTCAGTAAGCTAGGTATTTTTTGGTTACCTTGTAACCAAAAAATACTGTAAAAATTACTTACATGGAAATTAATTACATTGCTTATAGTATTTGTTTATTCTAGAAAGCTGTGCGCTCAAAACTGCTCATGAAGACTTCTATCTCTACTCTTCGAAGAATAGTCATCATTATGTCTTACAACAACGTGAGCCTTTTAATTTTTGACATAGTAATCTTTCTATAATCTATCATTTTGTCTTATATTTCTTCCATTGTACTTGGCCATGCTAGTATGACTTTTCACATAATTAGCAATACAGTTAATTGGCAAAAGTCGATACTTTTGCCAATTAAGTGTCCATCATATTAACATAGCTTAGTATTCAACACGTCGTCGGTTCCATTTAGGAGCTGCCTTGTGTCGACCCCTGCAGCCAGGGCCGTTGCGCGACACTGACCGACGACGTTCAAACCGTGCGTGTGCGCATCTTAACGCGCGCAGCGTGCGCAGGGTTGACAACAACGGAGTTGGGATATAATGAATTTAAAAAAGGTATATAAGTAGTTTCTTGCTGATTCCTTCTGAGTGCAATATTTTTTTTAACACTTTTGCTACCTAGAAATCAATTAATTGGAGCTTATGAGATTCCATAAAAAAACTGTGAACCTCTTCCTTGACAAGGCATTTGTCGTTTTTAGGGCTTTGCACGTCCAAATGCAAAAAACGGATCTCTTATAGGATCACTCGTGTGTCTTTCTATCTGTCCGTCTGTCACAGCCACTTTGCTCCGAATCTAATGGACCGATTAAGTTGAAATTTGGTACACATAAGAATTTCTGACGCCCAAACACGGAGGTGTAACGTAAACACACACATCTAGGAGGCAAATAAGAAAATTAAAAAGAAAAGAAAAGAAGAAAGAAGAGACACATCAAACGAAAAGCGCTTGTGGTGAGGGTATGGCAGGTTATAAATAGACATAGGAACATAAAATCAAAACGAGAAAGTAATAAGGACATACTTCTTAAAATAAATAATATAATCATATCAAATCCCCAAGATATAGTTGACATTTTCTCGAATACGTTTGACAAAGGGGAGGTAGTTGGCGAGTTTAATAATTTTGAACGAGCCATTCAAAGTCTGCAAGATAGCGTAAATAGAGTAGATGTAGAAATGTGCTGTGAACGAGTAACTGCTCATGAAATAAAAACAATTGTCAATGCAATGGCAACAAGAAATCATCTGGTCATGATGAAATACCAATACGGGTAATTAAAGATCATATTGACTTATTGGCAGAACCTCTGGCGCACCTCATAAATACGTGCATAAACATGAGTATGTTCCCTGAACAACTTAAGATAGCAAGAGTCCTACCAATTTATAAAAAAGGGTGCAAATCAGATCCTAATAATTACAGGCCGATTTCTCTATTACCTGTCGTTTCAAAAGTTTTTGAAAAAATACTTAAAATCAGGCTTTTAAGACATTTAAATCGCAACAAAATACTTAATTATAGACAATTCGGCTATCAGAAAAATGTGGGAACAAATGACGCAATTAATACGTTAATGGAAGAAGTAGTTAACGGAGTTAATGAGAAATTAAAAGTAGTAGGATTATTTCTTGATTTAAGCTCTGCTTTTGACACAGTCAATCATAAGCTACTATTAGCAAAAATGGAACATTATGGAGTGAGAGGACCGGTTTTAAATCTATTTAAATCTTACCTAGAAAATCGGAAGCAATATGTAGAAATTACAGTGGAAGAAGAAAAATGTGAAAAAGTGTACAAATCGGGACTAAAACTAATTAGACAAGGAGTTCCACAAGGATCAATATTAGGGCCAATCTTCTTCATTTTGTTTATAAATGATCTAATCAACTATATGCTAAAAAAAAATGATACAGAACTTGTTCTTTTTGCTGATGATACGAATGATATTATAGCCGCAGAAAATATAGACAGTCTACGAAGTAAGGTAAATAAGGCTTTGGCTCTCTTTCATTCTTGGTTTACCATCAACAATCTCAACTTAAACCCAAGTAAAACGAATGCCATGTTATTTAGAACAACTTCGAGAAACAAGGATACAATTGACATAACTTTGAATAATGATAAAATAATATTAGTAGACACCGTGAAATTTTTAGGTATTTATATTGACGAAAGGCTAAACTGGAAAAAGGAACTGACAGCCATAGAAAGTTCAATAAGTTCAGCTTGCTATGCCCTTCGAAGCCTTCGAGATGAGATTTCCAACAAACAATTAAAAATTGTATATTACTCGCTTGTTGAATCAAAACTTAGGTACAGTATCGCTCTGTGGGGAGGTAGTTATGCGTATAATGTGAGTACTGCTTTTATCATACAAAAAAGGGCCATAAGAACCATGGTGAGAATTCCCCAATGGATATCGTGTAAGGAGTATTTTAAAGAACTACAGATACTAACAGTTCCTTGCTTGTATATATTAGTTCTACTCACAGACCTCATGAAAAAACTACAAAATTTCGAAACACTTGAGGAAAGAAATAAGCGGGAAGCTACAAGGCGCAAGGACCTACAATATACGATTCAACCGCATTTGAAAGTAGTTAGTCATGCTGCAAGCTATCAGTCAATTAAATTATTTAATAAACTACCTGTAGAATTAAAGTCCATTTATAATTTAAATCAGTTTAAGACCCAGCTAAAGTCCTTCCTGGTAGAAAAATGCTATTATACACTTGACGAGTTTCTCAGTGATGTGTATCACTAGACTGTTATAACTACCTTTCTGACATAGTATTTTTATTTTAATTTTATTTTTTATTTTCTCTCTTGACATTTGTATCGGTATATTGAATTTTATTTTATTTATATACAACTACTTATCAGTGGCTTATACGAAGTTTGTTTTAAAATTTGTCACTCATGTAGGATGTATTCATAATATGTATTTGTTATTTCTTATCTTTAAATTGTATTTCCTGTTATTTTAAATTTAAATGTAATACATTTCGACACAATGTAAAAATTGTTAATGAAATAAATAAATAATAATAATAATAATAATAATAATATCAAAAACCTTTTTGTTATAATCTTTAAATAAACGGTTTTAAAGTTATCTAAGAAAATAGATGAAAATTGAATTCCACCAGACCATGTAGGCTCAGTATCTAGCAATACCTACAGATAAAGTCGAACCTTCTCTGTACTATTACTAAGCCTAAAATATTGAAAAAAAATACAGAAAGTAGTTCTATACTTATAGATTACAGGAAACCTGGGCCCCAAGTCTGCTATTTTTCGTAAATTCGTCATTCCAACACGATCCCATTGTCATTTTGCTAAAAGTTCGTAATCTGCTAAATTCTTAATGGCGATCATTGGTCGTTCAGTGGTCGGCCAATGGTCTCGTAATAGAATGGTGTCATAATGACACTGTCGTATTGCCATTATTATAAAACCCGTTGGTAGAAATGATTTTCAAAAACTACTACTAAATTTGAACATTTATTCATGCCAGATTTCTATTATATGTATTTTTACATATTATTTATTAGTGTTTTATGCGATCTGAAGTAGTAAGAAGTTCGTAAATAGCAAAAAACATTAAATTTATGTGTAACGCGGATAAATGTGAAGTTAATAATGAATCTGTTTAGCTGTCAAAGTCAAATGTGACAATTTACTGACGTTTATTTGTTTTTATTTCTAGCGGCCGGTGTTTTGTATTTATTTTCATTTGAGTGTTATATTTAGATTTTTGTTTTGTATATATAAATATTTAAATTATCTTTTTTGTTTATTTATCTTTAATTATTTATTTTATACAAAATGGTGCTAATTGAGCAAATAACGGCTCTAATTGATTATTTAGAAAACCACCAAGATCTGGCGCTTGGCCACTGCAGCCGCACCAATGAAGGGCGAAGTTTATCAAAACGTTATTGGACGGAGTGCGCCCAAATTTTAAATTCTGTATCGTAAAGTCTTCTGCATTCCGCCCATCTTCTTTTTCTAGCATCCACTGCGTTGGCTAACTCGAGAATATTTGCTCGTAGTGAATACATTGTCAAACACGCCTCGTCGCAACGAATTAAAAGCAGTGACTGCACAATGACGTTCTAATGGTAGGTCACTGATCAAAGGAACTGTCAAAATTTTAGCAGATTACCGCTTATGTCAGTCATTCTTTTGTCATTATGTACGAGATTACCATTCTGTGCCATTTCTTTCAATGGAGTGTCAGTGGTTGACCACTGGAAAGTCATAATGACGCCATTATATTAGTAGATTACCAAACTTGTCAAAATCAACAATTATGAAATCAATGATCGACCATTCTGACACTATTGTAATAGCAGACTTGAGGCCCTGTAAGAAGTCTATGGTCTTAAAATAACATGATAATCATAACTACGGAACCGTTCATTGTGCGTAGTCCGACACGCACTTGGACAGTTTTTTTTTTAAACTACGAAGCTATTTAAACATATTTCAAAATTAATAAGTACGAGCATTAATAAGTTGACCTTTTTGTGCAACGAGCATTTGAACTCACTACCGCGCGTTGGCTAGACCGCTCCCGCCATTTGTTTGACATTTGTGGCTTTTTCCACATTAACCAAGCCAAGCTATGTAGGTAGGTATAGCTTGGCTTGGTTAGTAACACAGTTCAACATAAAATATGTTTGCATAGGTAGGTAGATATGACAATGCTTTATAAGTACATGCTAACGACAGTTACGCGTTACTGCAGTCCTACCTGGAAACTAGCTAGCTACCTATGGCTCGAATGACCTGTGGTACACAGTGGTACCTACTACAACTTACTAACTACAAGTGACTAGTAATTATTACCTACGTTACAATGTCGGTTGGCATGTACGTACTTATTAGATAATGTTATTAATACTCTGTTTCATTTATTTTCAATTTAATTTTCAATTTATTTTTCAATTTAATTTACAATTTAATTTTCAATTTAATTTGCAATTTAATTTTCAAACTTTATTTCAATTTTTTACTTTTCAATGTTTATATTTCTATTTACCCATTATTTTAAATTCATTGGCAAGAAATAAAAGGCTTTTTTATTTTTTATTTATTTATTATTAATACTCTGTAGATACAGTAGGCCGCGTGTCAGTGGTAACTAAACACAAACCCGTGGGGTAGTTGCGTAACACACTCACACTAGCCATGGTTTTCATTTTGACAGTTCAACAACATTGCGTTATTTATTTTGATGACCACACATTTTTTTTTTTTTTTAATGTTAAATATTAGTGCTTTACTGCGATCCTGCCAGATGGCAAGCAGTGGTGCAGTGATGTTGTCCAACATATGAAGCAATGGATTAGTAATATCCTTCAAAATCATTCTCACACAATATCACTTGTGTTACGCAATTGGGGTGCAGTATAAGCTGGCCTCTTATTCTTATAAACTCCGTTCTACGCTAGGCCAGCTCAAGGTAAAACAATAGTTACCAGTGAAGACGTACAAAAACTGCCCTAAACCTTGACTTGGTGTGTGTAATCATCCCAAGTTTCCCATGACGGTTGTAGTCAAATCTATACATACAAATAAATAAAATGGAAGCGTCTGTTTGTAATGTCAATATAACAGCCTTAAACTAAACGCCTGACAATCACAATAGGGAGTGATGTGAACATTCGAATGACGTTTTGCGACGCACGCTATTTCGAAAAACTTTACGAGTGGTACGCCAGTTCGAAAACACATTCGGTCGAAAACCGTTATATCGAATGACGTTGTCGCGAACACGCGGATTCGAAAAACTGTTTGAATGGTACGCTAGTATGTACGAAAGTCTTGGTATCGTGGAGTTTCATGCCGGCTCTTCTCCATAGAAAACGACCAATTGGAACCGTGCACATATGTAGCTTCTGACGTTTCTTATGTGCCCATGTTGGTTTATGTGAAATAAAATATTTTTATTTTGTTATTTTGAGTTTAATCTACTTAAGTTACTTTTGGTAAGGAGTACCACCTATAATTTTGATTTGTTGATTACTATACTTAAGGAAATTAAAATTGACTTAAAATAATACTTCTCATTGCTCTTGTTTCCCAAACCCAATACAAAGATAAGGCTTTATCGGGGTCGCGAGTTCTATCCCCAGACAAATTCAGATTGGAATATACGAGTAGGTATATGCTATTCGCAACAGTGGATTTCGATAAATCAAAAATCAAAATATTTTATTTCACATAAACCAACATGGGCACTTATGAAACACTCCCATGAAAATGTATACAGAGGTACCGTATACGAAAGAAAGAATATAATATAATATATAAGAAAAAAACAAATCCGTTTTTTTTTGTCTGTCTGTCTGTTTGTTCCTGCTAATCTCCGAAATGGCTGGACCGGGTTTGACAGGACTTTCACTGGCAGATAGCTGATGTTTTAAGGAGTAAGTAAGCTATAATTTTAGAAAAAAAATTGTGCTACCGCGTAAAAAAAACCCATGAAACCCAAAAACGAAAGAAGTCGCGGGCACAGCTAGTCTATTCTCTCTGTACTAATATTTCAAAGAGGTAACATTTGTTTGTTTGGGGCGTTAGTAGTATTCATTATTCTGTGGTAGGCGGTAATCTCCGGAACTAGCCGACGGATTTGAAATTCTTTTTTTTGCATTTGATAGCCAATCCTTAGAGGAAGGCTATATACACGATAGGACCCTAAGGAGCCAAGCATAAAGAAAAAAACGTCAGAAAGAACGCTAAGCGGAAACGAAGCACCAGCGCGGGCAGGCGATGCTATGCGATGCGACAGGGCGGGTCGGGGCACAACCGACACGCAGACGAAGCTGCGGGCAGAAGATATAATTAATAATATAAATCTACCTCATTCAGTCATTTTATGGCAAAACATGTCTCACTGTATAATCATTATTATCTAACGAGTTATCTGTCAGCCCTACCACGAAGCGATTAATATGTTTGTCGCGAACTGACCAAGGGGGGCTCATGATTTCATGAACTTGTCTGTAAGATAATAAGTAACTTGCGCAGGCGCAGGCGGGGTTACGTAAGGACGGATCGTTCTTGCGTCGTTGTTCTAAGGCTCGCGAGCGCAACTGCTGAGCGTGAGGTACTAGTTTCGATTCCCAGGTCGGACAAAGGGTCATTGGGTTTTTCAATTAGTAACGTCAGTAGCAGCCTGGAGCGTGTACAGACACGCTCCAGGCTACTGCTGCTCCAGGCTACTGCTGCTCCAAGCTACTGCTGCTCCAGGCTACTGCTGCTCCAGGCTACTGCTGCTCCAGGCTACTGCTGCTCCAGGCTACTGCTGCTCCAGGCTACTGCTGCTCCAGGCTGCTACTGGGGAGCGGAATGTGGAAACGGTCTGTTGCCATCGCTTCCATAGGACTTAAACATACAACTTGCGAAATGTTAGTGGTGGTGGAAACACCTCTGCCCAACCCTTCGGGGATTACAGGTGTAATGTTATGTTAGGCATCCTGCAGGTACAGGTGCTCCCGTTAGTGTATTGGCAAAATTTTGACGGCACGGTTGGCGCTGTGGTTAAGCGATTGACTGCTGCGCTGCGTGTCGCGGGTTCTATTCCCGCACGGAACAAATATTTGTATGACCTACATGTATTTGTTCCGAGTCTGGGTGTTTTTCTATCTATAATATGTATGTATTTACAAAAAAAAAATTGTATATAAGTAATTTATCAGCCATCTTGTTACCATAACACAAGCATTAGGTTGCTTAGCTTGGGACAAATGGTGCTGTGTGAAATGTCCAGGGATATTATATTATATAAAAAGCTTTAATGAAGTTTTTCACGTCAATGTAGGTACTAGATATTAGACAGCTTTTTGTAATATAAAAAAGCTTTGGTAGCTATTATATCATCTTTAAAAATACAGATACATGTTAATATTTAGATAAGTATATACTATACTACTTACTATTATACTTAATCATGACATCAACACGTTTTTTCTGATATTCTTCATTTTTAAGTGTACTTTCCTCAAGGATGTCAACAGGAGTTTACGGGGCCCTATTGCTAAGCCCACACCGCACCGTGGCGAAGCCATCCAGTTGAAATTAAAAGCACTACCTTATTTATTTATTAAAATCTCCAATTACTATCATTACAGGTTATACCTAATGCGATAGGTTGGTCTTAAAATTAATATACTTACAATTTAAAACTATGAATAACGTAAAAAAAACTATTAATACTTATAATACAGCTAAAACTAATAACTACTTTACTAAGTTCCCTAAATAAAAATAAAATATATATATAAAAAGAACATCAGTATTTTTGCGGATTCACTCAAATGGCATGTAAATACAACGATCTTCACGTGAAGATCGTTAATAACCCGAATTGCGCGGGTCAATGGTGTTTTGGCGAGAAGGTTGGTCCTGGCAAACGGCACGGCCACCAGTGGCGGGCGGCGCCGCCTCCACACATAGCGGTCTGGTACACCTAGACTCAGGCGCTGCAGTACTCCTAGGTTATGCTCAATGTCACGAAGTAACCTAACCAGATACGCGACAAGCGTGAATTCGCGTCGTACCCTGAGTTGGTTGTACCCGACCATACCTAGCACAAACAGAGTGGGGTACATCACCGATACAACGGATATACCCCATATAGTTTATTGTACAAGTGGCGCGTGAACTAGTTCTATACGCGTTCCAGCATTACTGAGTACTTAGCCTCATGCGGAGCCCATATGACAGCACTATCTATATTCCAGATGACTCCTGGCTAGTGCGTCATACAGGACTCTGACTGTTGCGATGTTAGTGAAGTGCCGTGTCTGTCTCAGAACAAATCCCAAGTTTCTAAACGCCCTTCTACAGATCCCCGTAATATGATCGCGAAACGATAGTTCGGGAGTGACAGTAACCCCCAAATCCATGAATTACATATACATAAATCAGAGACTCGATGTTGATATTATCCATGAAATACATAATAGACAGAGTCACCTAGCGACGAGTACGTGAACTATATGAACATTTAGTAAGTATGCTGACTAAACTGGTAGTAGTTTAGTTATTGAACACGAGATGGCAGTGTTACAGTTTTTATAGGGTTTTATACAGATGGCGCTTTTATAAAATGTAGCAATTTCCAAATATCTGTATAATCCCAAGTGGCACAAAACAGCTTTTTAATGGATGGATAACAGAACTTGCTTATTTTCAAAGAAGACGGGCTTCTGACTATCCGTAACGGCTGTCAAAGATCCACGAATGACAGCCGGGATCATGTGCTTCCCGAGGTATGTTAAGATGGTCACCCATCCACGGAGCAACCGCAGCATGCACAGATTAACTTAATTGACCCGTGCGGCTGCTATTACTTAGTCACAAGCCCCCACCTTTCAAGTCAGTATGCTATTTTTTTTTATTATTTTACAGGGCCCTTTAGGGCAAGCTCAAACTCAAACTCTTTATTGCATTCATGTGTACATTTCGTTGTTACAATATAAGTAAGTTCCAACTTGAAACCCGGTTAGCGCACGGCAACATAATAATAATTTTAACTTAATCTATCTATTATACATATTATATATAAAACTGAATTGACGTTTGTTAGTCTCACAAAAACTCGAGAACGGCTGAACCGATTTGCTTAAATTTTGGTTTTGAAATATATTTTGAAGTAGTACAAGGAAGGTTTAAAAGGGGAGGAAATATAAAATTGCAATGAAAGTAGTAAAGCTCACTTTAATTGACAGTATGAAGTTCTACTAATTATTTAATTATAACTACTAATTATTTTGTTCTAGGTGTTCTAGCTACTCCAATGGTTATAAGCTTTAGGCATTTTATATACTTATTCTTTGTAATTGTTAAATCCTTTTCAATCTTCTTACATTAAAAATGATTTTAAAAAATGTTTAAGCTGCAGAGCTTGATTAGAGCATCTTTATTGAGTTAGTGATGTATATCTTTAAACGTTTTAGAGTTCAGTATTTTGCTAAATTGATTTATTTATTCAAAATTTCGTAAATAACACCCTAACAGCTATAACGCCAATGCAATGTTACTACGAGTACCACAGAGATACACATACATCTAACTTACATACTACCCAAAAATACAATTAAAAATACAATCAAATATACAAATTGAAAATAAAATTAAATATACAATCAAAAATACAATTAGAAAAAAGATAGCCGCGTATTCCGATATAGTTTCACCTTCTTTCTGTTTCCTATGTCGAAACTTGTGTCGCTCTGCCAACTCACTTGGCTTCGGTTGCAAGTGTATTCCATGACGTCAACAATTTGTGCTAACGTTTTGGTTTTTGGTTTAACCGGCGTACACAAATTAACCAGAAGATCATAACACTCTGTTCCCATCACTGTTATTAATGTGCCTAGGCACTTGTAATTCGCCAGGAATCTTGTTAACTAAAAATATTGTTCTAAACGTTCCACGTACAACTGCCAATCGTCACTGTGGACTTTGATCTCAGCAATTTTACCGATCGATATTTCAGATTAATTTGGTGATACTGTTCCTATTTTATTTATCTACTATTGCAAGAATCAATCGTCTGTTAAGTATGGGAACTCCTGGAACTATCGGGAGCACAAATATAAGTTCGTTTATGCTCTCAGGCAAGTCAAGAATGTGACGAATAAAAAAACCGCCATTATAATCTACCATGCTTACATAGAATCGATTTTACGATATGGACTTATTTTTTGGGGTAACAGTACAGACAAAAACAGAGCGTTTATCGCGCAAAAGAAATGCATTCAGAGCCATTTGTGGGATCCGTACTGACGAGTCCTGTAAGCCACATTTTAAAAGGCTTGGTTTATTACCACTTCCTTCACTGTACATCTACGAGATATGTAACTTTGTATATAATAATAAGGAATTATTCAAGAAAGTCAATCAAATATAGGTACTCTCGTAAATGGGGATGTAGACTTGTATTGCAGAATACTCCTAAATCAGCCAAGTACTCTAAAAGTTTTCTGGTGATGTGAGTACGCATTTATAATAAAATTCCAAAAGAAATGAAATTGCTATTTAATATTAATTCTTTTAAAAACAGACTCTTTAAATGGCTGAATGAACATAATTTTTATGACATTAAGGATTTTTTTGACATTAAATTATAATTCACAAATATTGACATACTGGATCGTCGATAGGTAACGTTTATAATTTTGACATTTTAATTTTAAATTTATTGATTTTATTGATTTCCTGTTTTTTTACTTTAAGTTACTTATATTATGTAATGTTATAGAACTGTTGCGAATAATGTTTACAATTATGACTTTTTAATTTTGTTCGTTTAGATTAATTTCTGACATTAAATAATATTATGTTATGATGATTGTATTGTGAAAATAAAGACTTATCTTATCTTATCACAATGAAACACAGACTCACTGATAGACGACGACGACTCATATATTCGGAGACTGGCGCGCGGCTCGTAACGTACAATGAATTAATTCTACATGTTTATACAAATAAATGCATCTTTATCTTTAAGGTGGCTAATCTATTGGTAGGAGGTACTTATGAAATGTTCAGTTGTGTGAATCAGTTATAGATAGTGAAATATTTAGCGCAGTCGTAAATATACATGGCACTAAGTACTACCTCTTAGCAGACCGCGTCAACTATACCGATTACAATTTAACTGCAAACAACTCCATAAGTTGTAACACCTACTAAATGTATATTATCATGGCACAAAATAGAGAAAATGTCCCAAGTCCGGCGAAGAAGTCAAAAATTGAAACATTTGTGGCTGATACGCAAGAAGTGAACAACGACATACAGCTGGTGAGAATGTTTTGTGTGGATTTATTACCTCGTTACTTGTTCGAAGGCAATGGCTTCCAGGAATTTATTAGAAACGTATCAAATTACAACATTCCCTCTACGATAAATATCTCTCAGGAAATAATTCGTGAAGAATACAAGAGAACAAGAAAAGTGTTGGTGGACAACTTGGCGCAGGTCCGTCACGTAGCGGTCACAATAGATGACTGGAAGCTGGGGGTGACGGGCCGAAGGACTGGCCGCAGTATGTGGACTGCAACTATACATTTTGTACATCAAGGTAGACTCCAATCACAGATTTTATTTACAATAGAGGCAACCTTACGAAAAGACGATAGTATTGCCAGAGAAATAAAGAGTGAATTATGTAAAGTCGGAATCTTTAAAAAAGTGGTGTGTTTTACTACTAGTTCTGGAAAGAAAGGTGTTTTAAAAGACGCGATACATACTTTGCAAAAACATCATATACCATGTGTAGCTTCTACAATAAACATAGTTGTTCAAGAAGTTTTCCGTTTTGTATATACTCATACAGGATTAGACAAAAATAAGAACATAATAGATGACGAACCGTTCAGTTGGTACAATCATTATAGGGATCTTAAGGATATTATAAATAATGAAAGCAACTCCAACAACTTCATTCCAACTGAACACAAACTACTCGCGGAAATGTTTGACATTTTAAAACCATTTGAAGAATTTAATAACACTTTGTATAGTAAGCAATACCTAACCTTATCTTATATAATCCCTCTCGTTTCTGCTTTAAAATTAAGAATAGGTGACTGCTCACCGTCTACTGCTCTGGCACAAGAATTTAAAGAGAAAGTTGAAATGTTGATTGAAGAAAATTTCAAAATATACGAAAATGAATTCATTGCAGCAATGGCAACATTCATGGATCCCAGATTTAATAAAAAAGCTGTTTTTACTCAGAATAAATCAGATTCCGTACAGCAAGCTGTAATTCAAGAACTAATGGAGGGTGAAAATTCATACCCTCAACAGAATCTAGTTCCTTCAGCTTTCAGCGTGAAGCAGGAAAAAGGAAATCTATTGGACTATTTGTTAGAACGTAAGAATAAAACTGAACCAACTGCAAGTACCGTGAGAAGTTCGCGTGCACAAACTATAGTGGAACACTATGTGGGGATCCCCGACTCGAACCCAGACGATGACCCTTATGAATTTTGGGAAGAATTTAATCGTGTCTCCAGATGCAATCAATTCTATATTATGTCTCAAAAGTATTTGTGTATCCCTGCGACAGCAGTGCCTGTAGAATCACCTAATGAAGAGTTTCTTTGGAAGAAAAATGATTCAAATAACATCAATTTTAATGAACGCAGAAATTTATTGGAGCCTGAAAATATCAATGAAATATTATTTCTGCATAGTTTCTATTCCATAAATAAGTAATAGATAAATTTTTACTCAGTAATTCATCTTGTTCCTATGTTTTTTTTTTTTTGTCTTATTTGTATATTATATTGGAGTGGTTGTCATTCCTTCATTGGTTCTTGGGTTAATTAAGTAACTAGAAGTTATCAATAGTTAATTGTTTAATAGTTTACATATATAATGTTGACCTGTGTGATTGTTTCAGTTTTAAATTAGGTATAATAAAGGTAATTATCGTCAGTCTCATAGAATCTTCGTTGGGACACATAATACCTTTGACGCTACGGCAGCCCGCGTTGTTACTTCATTTTCACTTAACGATCTTTGTGACTTTTTTCTTTTTGCTCTGCTCCTTATGGTCATAGCGTGATGTTAAACTATAGCCTTCCTCGGGAATTGGGCTAGCAAAGGCAAAAATAATTATTCAAATCCGACCGGTAGTTGCAAAGATGTGCGCGTCCAAGCAAACAAACTCATTGGCTTTATTATTAGTTCTAGCTTCTGTCCGCGACTTCGTCCGCGTGAAACTTCTTATTCCCGTCCCACCCCGTCGCATGGCAAGTGAGCCCTCGCTATTGCTTCGTTTTCGCTTGGCATTCTTTCTTACTTTCTGTTCGGCTCCTAAGAGTCCCAGCGTAATGTTAAATAGCCTATTGTTATTGGCCTTCGTCAAGAATTGGGCTAACAAAAATATTTTTTTAAATCAGACGGGCAGTTCCAGAGATTAGCGCGTTCAAAGCTAAGAATTTTAGCCACCGCTGTCCATAGAGCCAAGCAGCGCCTACTTGCCCTTCTTAAAAATAAACTCCCTACGAGACCGTCGCGCGTCGCTCGCGAGATCTAATCTTCCGTGACAAAGTAGCAAACGGATTCATAAAATCTACATTTTATTAATCCATTTGCAAGTTTGTAAAAGAAAATCGATCTAGACGAACATGTTCAATATTCAGTCCCTTAAAAACCTCCCAGATATCCTATCACCACATTGTTTCGTATCCCTGTCCGCAAATCCAACCTTGGTCGCACCGCTCCTCTGCTCCGAATGTGCAGAAATAAAATAACAGCAGTCTTTGTAAATCACCTGGAACTGATTTGAAACTGATTTCTTGCTCAAAAAGCTTAGAAGATCAGTATCTGAGGTTTTTCTAAATTCAATTTCAATATTGGTAAGTAAATTATTAACGTACAATTCCATTTTCATAAACCTTTATATCCGACAAGTATTTCACATTTATCGTAAATCTTATATCGTTTTATCGTCATTATTATCTATATCTATAGATTATTACAATTATATCTAGGTAATTGTTTTTGTATTTTCATAATTATTATCTTTCCTTAGTTACGATGTTTCCTTTTTTGTGAAAACCTGTAATCATACCAGCACTTTTATTTTGTTTTCTATTCATTCCTTGTATGTATTAAAACTAAAAAAAGCAATAATTGCTTGTTTAATTAAATACATAGATAATGGATGGTGGCTCTTTATAATTATTAACAACTGTCTGACCCCCGTGACACCCTCCTCTGACATTCGTGACACTCTCGGCGACACTTGTGGCACTCTCATCGACACTTGTGGCACTCTCATCGACAGTTGTGACACTCTCATCGACACTTGTGACACTCTCATCGACACTTGTGGCACTCTCATCGACACTTGTGGCACTCTCATCGACACTTGTGGCACTCTCACCTGACACTTGTGACACTCTCATCGTCACTTTTGGCACTCTCACCTGACACTCATGACACTCTCGTCGATACTCGTGACACGCTCATAGACACTTGTGGTACTCTAATCGATACTTGGAGCACTCTCACCTGACACTCATGACACTCTCGTCGATACTTGTGACACTCTCATCGACACTTGTGGCACTCTCATCGACACTTGTGGCGCTCTCACCTGACACTGATGACACTCTCGTCGATACTTGTAACACTCTCATCGACACTTGTGGCACTCTCATCGATACTTGTGGCACTCACATCGACACTTGTGGTACTCTCACCTGACACTTGTGGCACTCTCACCTGACACTCGTGACCCTCATGACACTCTCATCGACACTTGTGGCACTCTCATCGACAGTTGTGACACTCTCATCGACACTCATGACACTCTCATCGATACTTGTAACACTCTCATCGACACTTGTGGCACTCTCATCGACACTTGTGGCACTCTCACCTGACACTCATGACACTCTCGTCGATACTTGTAACACTCTCATCGACACTTGTAGCACTCTCATCGACACATGTGACACTCTCATCGACACTTGTGGCACACTCATCAACACTTGTGGCACTCTCATCGACACATGTGGCACACTCGTCAACACTTGTGGCACTCTCATCGACACATGTGGCACTCTCACCTGACACTTGTGGCACTCTCATCGACACTTGTGGCACTCTCACCTGACACTCGTGACCCTCGTGACACTCTCATCGACACTTGTGGCACTCTCATCGACACTTGTGGCACTCTCATCGACACTTGTGGCACTCTCATCGACACTTGTGGCACTCTCATCGACACTTGTGGCACTCTCATCGACACTTGCGGCACTCTCACCTGACACTTGTGGCACTCTCATCGACACTTGTGGCACTCTCACCTGACACTCGTGACCCTCGTGACACTCGTGGCCCTCGTGACACTCTCATCGACACTTGTGGCACTCTCATCGACACTTGTGGCACTCTCATCGACACTTGTGGCACTCTCATCGACACTTGTGGTACTCTCATCGAGACTTGTGGCAATCTCATCGACGCTTGTGGCACACTCATCGACACTTGTGACACTCTCGTCGACACTTGTGGAACTCTCATCGACACTCGTGACGCTCTCGTCGACACTCGTGACACTTTTGATACATTTCTGACGGTGCTACTGTCACTGCAGTTCTTCGAATTGCTGCGGATCTTATGTCACACCTTAGCCTTGTTGTTCTTAGATGGATGATGAGCAAAACGACATACTACATCAGTAAAGCCGTTCCCCACGTACTGTATAAGCTTATGTACTCGCGTACTCTTGTTTTACGACAAATATTGCGGTCCAGTCTGCAAGGCGTTATTAGTTAATACGGAGTAATGTCAGCACAATGAGCACAGCAGCGGGGGAGCGTGCGTCATGCGCGCCGTGTTCATTACACTGACATATTACATTATAAAGCTGCTACTTGTTGCATGGTGTATACACTGACTATTAGTATTAGTTGAGTTGTAGTGTTTAGATGTAGATGAATCACACGCACACATTTACAGCTCCCAGTCGTTATAAGGTTACCTGGTTGATATCATACAATTCTGCCGTACCTGGGTAGTTTAGCTTCCAACTAAGTGTCCTTTTGATTGGTATCTGTTTGTATAGTAAGTTAGTTAGTTTCTTGAGCTAGAGCGAGCACAGAGATCTCTTATCAAGGTCATGTATACCAAACCGTACAGATTCCCAACCAATGAGCTATATTCTCTTAGCGGCGTTCTCACAGTGAGAAAATTATACGTACTCCATGCTGTCTTAAAATTACACAAAGTCCTGCCCTATGACCCTCACTCTCAGGAAAGAAGACGAAAATACCGTGTTGCACCAGTAGAATTCGTTAAAACTAAATATGCTAAAAGACAATTCAATACAAATTCCGCTGCGCTATATAATAAAATTAATAAAATAATCAACATCTATCCCATGACTTCTAAAGACTGCAAAAAGGCAATAGTTCAATGGCTAAAACCGAAAACCTATGATGATATTGAATTGTTGTTGCAAGCATCGTCAATATGACTTGAAAAGATACACGCACGCATGCACCCTCACACACCCACGCACACCCTCTCACATACCCACACAAACACCCTCACCTACACACACACTCACATACTACGAGTATTTTAGTTTATTATTATTTTTTCTTTAATTTTTTATTT
This sequence comes from Apamea crenata, assembly GCA_949629185.1. Lineage (NCBI taxonomy): Eukaryota > Metazoa > Arthropoda > Insecta > Lepidoptera > Noctuidae > Apamea > Apamea crenata. Next base: position 19,436,147 of record OX451361.1, read on the forward strand.
TTCTTTATGTTTATTTTTTATTATGTTTTGGTACACCACTTTTACCATTTTATAATTTGTCATTGAAGAGCGGGGCCTCCTAGCACAGATATATCTTTACTTAAAAGGAGGTCCCTATGTAAGTTTTACTGTAAAAGTTTTACATGTTACCGCAATAAACTTTGTTGTATTTGTAACTATTAGTTAGGCTTTTAATTTTGTACCTCGTGTAAATGGTTAGTAGTGTTATATATTGTATATAAGAACTTTAATCTTCCGATTTCAACAAAGATGGCAATTTACTGGCTGATCTTGCTAAGTTTAAATGGTATCAAACGCCTGACTACGGGCATTTGGGATGTGGGCACAGTACAACTAACGTAACGCCTGTGGTAACGTGTTTCATGGGCATACCTCACGGACATGATATGATGCTCGGATGTCCTGTGATAGCAGTTATGTGTAGGCACGAAGCATCGCGTTCCAGTCAGCTGACAGTTGACACCTTGGGCCTTGGTCGCTAACTCATTAACATTTATTAAAAAATATTTCAATTAGAAATGATAATGATTGTTCTTAGATCCCGTATTTCATTGAAATCAACAACTAATCTAGACCACGGCTAGCTACTTAGAAATAACTTAATTAACTTATTATTGTCGTGAAACATTGGACAGCCGTGACGTGATTCGGTACAAATGCAAAAAGAGCAGCGCTGCAGAATACCATAAATTGAAGCCAACCTATTTAATTTGCAATCCTAATTATACTGAATTTTACTAAACGAACGACGAGACGAAATAGGAAATTCATTATCTACCCAATTAATGTTTTAGTTACCATAAAACACCAATTAAATCCTTATTTTTGTTTGTATTGCCTGTATTTATCTAACCTTCCCGTGTCAAAAAAATTGCCCAATCGAGCTAACAATGTAAACCTGAAAGCACCCAAACGTCGGGCAAGTGGTCGTCACGGCGCGCGCGCCGCTCTGCGACATTTCACGGATAATTCGGCGGGAAACGCGGAAACACTGTGAGGCTGTGACCTCGAGGCTTCCGCGCTTCACACAAAAACACCGCCACCATGCCATCCTAGGAATCATGGATAATTCACAATGGATGGGTCATTGTGAACCTCGGAGACTAAATTTATCCGCACCCAGTCACGGAGCGTACACCGGAGAGTGACAACTAATTCAAGTGTGGGAGTTTTTCTGGAATTATCTTTGGCTTTTTTACAGGAACTGTTAGATTTAAAATGTATTTTTAGAATATTACTACTACCTTATTGCATTATACATATAGTCACTCTGTACCATCCGTTGTACAGGTCCTCTCACTCTGTCAGGATTGGCTCATAGTAACTATTAATTTGCAGTTGAAAAGATGGTATCCACACACACTTAGACATGTCCAAATAGTTCAATTATATTCACATTTTCCCTCTATTCACTATGTGAATATGGTGGACCTCACGCATCAGCGAAGTCGTACATAGCATGCGTATAACAGACCTCAAAACACTAATTTTATTGCAACTCCCAATCAAATGCCATGCACATGACTATATTACAAGGAAATCCGTAAGCCGGGCAAATGAAGAAGAAACCCATTTCCTAGACCCCAGCCGGAAGGTGAGGACCAGCTCATCAAGGCTGTCACTAAACACTTAGATGCAACTCTTTTAATACCAGAAGTACTAAGTGATGAACTAGCATAAGAAATTAGTAAACGAACACTATGTCAAGGTTCTAGTCTGCAGTCCTTTTAGGATGGTTTAATGATGCGCAGATTAACATTTATTTCTCAGCTTTTTTTGAAAGGAGTTCTTAAATTGGTCTAATATTTTAATCCTCTTCATCTATGTTGTTATACAGGGTGGCAGGGACATCGACGCGCAAACTGTAACCATGGATTCAGCACATGAGTTTAGACCCCATAGCGTAGAAATTTTTCGTCGGTTATTAAAAACAAATATTGCTGTTCCATACGTTTTGACCTCGTTGGTATTGCACTTTACGAGAAATTTCTACGCTATGGGGTCTAAACTCATGTGCTGAATCCATGGTTACAGTTTGCGCGTCGATGTCCCTGCCACCCTGTATATATGGTATTAGTAAGGATTTAAGGAGTTCGTTCCATATTGTCGGGATGGATTCCAAAAACTAAAGTTGATCAATCCGCACTGTTGCGTGGTGCGTCAACTAGACTGTTTCGCAATTAAAGTACCGCTGTCCCCGTAGGACGGGGACACGGCGTACGGGGACAACGGGAATAAACGGATGAATCCAACAGTTATACAGTCTGTATTCCATTATGTCTTGGTGTAACTGCCCCATGGCCTCGTGGTCGCAAGCGCGACTTATGAGCGTGGGATCCTGGGTTCGATTCCCAGATCGGGCAAAGATTTATTATTGGGTTTTTCCATAAGGAATTTCTAATTTCTCTCTCTTCAGTAGCAGTGGTGGTCTGAAGCCCCGATACCTCAGAAAGCACGTAAAACTGTTGGTCCTGCGCCTGATCTCTCCCCGGTCGTGTCGGATTACCATCCCATCGGACTATGAGAGTAAAGGAAGTAGAGAGTACACCTGTGTCCGTTGAGATTGGTCACCGTGACCGAAATCAGTCGGGAGAATGTTATGTCTTGGTGTCGGTGTTGTATGAGTTAGTAACAACCGGGTTTTTCATACGATTATAGATAAATAGAGTTGTGACCATTGACTTGACCCGTATTTTTAGGGTTCCGTAGTTCACGTCTCGGAACCCTTATAGTTTCGTAATGTAAATAAAAATCGTGTAATTAATTAAAAGTAATTGCCTTCAAGTAGACACGAATGAACGTCGTTCCCCATCAAGTTTTTTTAGGTTTAGCAGTATATACGTACCTATATACAGGATGAAATTAAATTAGCTAGCGAAACTCCGTAGACGTGAGCGGTACCAAATATGTAAAAACGACAAAATAAAGAAGTTTTGATGTTTTTTTTGGGGTCAATGCCCGCTGGCAGCGTTCTTGCTTGAAGTATGAGTTGATAAAATCTGTTTTTATCGTGTTGAGATATCGCTACCCATCCCGTCTGTGAAGATTTCACAAAAAATCATTTTTTTAAAAGTGATATTTTAAGTTATTACACACAATCGACGGTTGATGACCCCAAAAAAAAACATCATCAAATAAATTTATTTTTGTTTTATCATGTTATTCATAACATAAGATTGACATTATATAAGCTAACATTTAAAATAATAATGTACATGTGAAAAAATAAGCAAAAGAATCATAGGGCATTACAAAATTCGTACGCATCGCTGTCAACAGGAATAGTGCCCAAAAGGCTGGCAGCATTGCCACGTTGTATGGCGATGATAATTCTTTGGCCAAGAAACTGAGCAGCCCTCTTGGTCATTGAAAGGCTGGCCTTTATCATGTTTACATATCGATACCCATAGAAATGTAATATATCTATGTCGATACCCAACACGCCTGTGGAGTTTCGCTCTGTCCGTTTGCTTTATCGTCGTTATGTATAATGCCTAAGGCAAAATTTATAACGCCTAGGCATTATGTAAAAGTCCATGAAGCGTACCTAATTGATGATTCGATCGCCGTATACATGTCGCAGATGAATTGTACAATCCGCTGTTTAACAAAATCGCTAGTGGTTTTACAAAACAGCTCTGCTATGTAAAACAACTGAACAACGTTCAGCGGTTAAATTATTGATGCAAACTGTCTACTTTGAAAACTGTCTACTTTTAAAGATTATTGTTGGAAAGAAAAATAAAAGTCCAAACTCGAGATTGGACCCCAGAGCTACGTGTTCGATAATCCAATGCGTAAGACTATCAGCCATCGGTACTTGATTTAGCGATTTCAATTTTAGCAATGGTATGAACCAACCAAGGTCATACGTAATTAATAATTACGTAGCCTGTGTGCAAAAGCGACGGTATGTCTTTTGTTTCGTTCGACGCCAACCAGTGTGCGAATTATAAGGTGAGCGTTCTGTACCGCGCATTCACAGCAAATCGGTCTTAATGACCCCCTACTGTACATACTAATAACTAAGTAGTGCGGAAATCGAGGAGGGACGGTTACAAAAATGTGTATAGCAGTTTGGAGGATATCTACGTCTGTCTAGGTGCGCTTATTAGATTTTAGTTATTCGGACTGGGTCTATCTTTTAAACACGAACATTCCATCGAGATACCTCTGCCTATACTTTTATGGAATGCAAATGCAAGCCTTAGGTACAGACGCCAGCATGCAGGTCAAGCTACCCAAAACTGTCAAATTTTCCCAATCAACCTTGAACCTTAATGCTTTAGGGATAAAGTTGAAAATCTATTAAAGAAAGACAGATTGTAGTAGCTTGATGTGCTGGCGTCTGTACGTATGTAGGTACGTAAATCATTTTGTACACATAACAGCAACATTGCTGCAAGGAAGTAGTAAGTACTATCAGCTCAGTCATCAACCACTAAACCGCACCGACGCCGCGACGTAGACCATCTTTGTTTGTGACATAATACTCTCAGCTGACTGCACGCTGTGACCTTGACCGTAAGGTTGCGCCTGCGGTATGCGGCGGACGCGCAGCACCGAGAGCTACTCGCGACCGACTTTCGTGACAAGGTAAATTACAGTGAGACAGATGCTGAAACAAAATCAGTTGAAAATATATAATTAAGTATAGAAATTAGGGAACACCAAAAGTAAAATGATTTACCGATACAAACATTAAGGGAGGTCGTTTTCATCCAGGTGTGGGACCTGGATGAAAACGACCTCCCTTAATGTGACCTCACGCCGGCGTGATGTGACTGCTATTGAGCTGAAAGCTACCTACTCTTGTCTATTGCAAGGAATAATTGGTACTGCTACCTCATTGATAGCCCCTTATTGTGATTTTCTAAATCTCAGCTTCTTCTTGCAGTCTGCCGACTGAACTGCGGTGTGAACGATGTGACATACAACATTCTGGTGATCAGTGAGTCTTCTGTATTAGTTAATTTCCCGTGAACTTCTGCTGTCGTCTGAACTTCGCACGTCTCAGCATGGTAGCAACAAAAGAGCAGCATTGGATGCGCACGCGCTAGTCGCTGCAGTACGACCGCGTCGCCTGCATGGCACCTGCAACCAGTCGTGCATGGTCGCAGTAGCAACCAGTCGCGGTTGCTCTCTCTCGGGAGTAAAGTCGGAACGGTGATCGAGTTGCTGTGTGGGGTGTTTCTGTGTCAGTTAGTTCAAGTTGGTGAGTAAAGAACGCATTTCGTTTTTCTCATATCTCTGACATTTGTGCATACCTAAGTCCTACCTACCAAATCTTAATTGTTTGATTCCTATAGAGATTCAGTTTAGATACTTCTAAACAATGGCGTGTTATAAAAACTTGATCCATAATGGAAACACAGTGTAACAGATACCATATTCGAACAACACCGATGACAATCCCACCTTATCAGACAGCTGAATCCGTAATCTTGAATTTGAAGGCAAAAATATGGTCAATCACTCACGCCAGCTTCCTTCAATAACAATTACAATTCCATCCTTGATAATAATCAAATAATTACATCTTGATTTGTTACTGCAAAATACGAAACAAATTAATAACAAAATACGAAAAAAAAAATAATAAGTGTACGGTTGACACATTTGTGTGTACCGTCAGTCTGCGGTGTTGACAGCACGTACCTACGGCGGGTACGGTGGACAGTGGATCACGTAGCTTTGGTGCAGGTAACCGTTGTATAAGGGAAGCATTGTGAGAGCTAGTTTAAATATGGGCAGGATTATATCTAGGGTTAAGTCTAGAATGTTATGGGAAGCTGGATGCTAAGCTAGCTAAGCTAAACGTACGTGTGACATTTTCCTGTAGCTATTTAAAGATGACACAGGTAGGTACTATTCTTATTAATTCAAACGAATGATTCTGAAACAATTCTGATTATTAAGATCCCTTGATAGATGTATAATGGCTGACACGCAGTCGAAGCAAGAACTCTTCAGTTGAAAAGACTAATAAAGAATCATCTAAAATTACATAATTATTATGAAAGCAAGACCATACAATTATGCCTCAATGTATTCCAAGATCAAAACACTTCATACTACTCGAGCGGCAGCGGCTACCATGTAAACAGTGTTTATTAAAAGAATGTGGAAAGAAATGCCAAGTACAGTGAGTGTCGGACAAACTGACCGAGTCGTACGGTGCCAAGTTGAACCGGCCACAGATAAATAATATAAATTACTCTGCACTTGTGTTTCTAGGTTTTACAATTCAATCGGACTGTGTATGGAGCGCCATGGTCCTTCCGTCACAGATCCCTGGCTCTAGATATGATGGATAGTCTGTTTTGGGAGAGTGCATGATTATTATTTTTATTACTTGTAAGAAACATGGTTTCCTTTTCTTTCTTTGATCAATGTCAGGTAACTTTTAATGGAAATAAAAATTACAATTATGTCTATAATTTGGTTTATAAATACGTAATAATATTAAAACAGGTCTTTGAGAAAGTCGACATTTTTGCTTATGTAATGTTCTGGATAAATTCTGGCCTATATGGTTAAACTCTCTACCTACATTCAAAGAATACTAGTATTCTCTTACAATACATTAAAGTTGTGTTATTAAACCAATTCAATCGCACAAACCAATCAGATTTCTGCATATGCCAACTTTAAATTAGCATAGTGGAGTTTTTTTTCGTATAGAATCATTGTTTGTCACCACTTCGTTCTATTGTGTCTTCGACTTAGCTTCTTAAGACCTTAGGTCTTAAGAATCCCAATTCAACTTAAGGTCTTAAGAATCCCAGTTCAACCTAAGGTCTTAAGAATCTTGACCTTACTACATAGTCTAGATCTTCCAAGATGTAAAGGACAAGCACAGTTTCAAAACCGGCGCCAATTAATTAAATTCACTAATTACTGTTAGACTAGTTTTTGCGACACCCATTGCTCACTGCTCGTCAGGTCCGCGACGAGGGCGAAGGGCAGGGCTGCCACTCCGTAATAATACGTCTTTAAAATGATATGCACGAGACGTTTTTCTACAGAATTCGGATAAACTAGTTATTAAATCAAATTTTGGCAGGAAGTGAAGTGAAGACACGTCTTCACTTCACTTCCTGCCAATATTGGACTTACAAGCAGATTCCTCTACTCTACTTACTTAAAAGTTAAGAGACCGTTTCAAGCGACTTTTGAACGACGATCTCTCGGTTCTAATTTTCATAATAATCAGTAAATGAAATAGAATCTCGCTTTATTCTACAAAGATCATCGAATGGTCGCTATGGATCGTGTACGTACTAATACTTCCTAACAAACTTCAAAATCGATAACTATTCATTTTGTGTAGGTCGAGTCATGCTTGACAACCTTGTCGGTCATCGAACGCAGGCATCAGCTTATGATACGGACACACTATATCTATTATATTAAAACTGCATAGCTTGAGTAAAGGTCACTCAGTAGAACCTAAACACGACTTGCCGGCTCCCGCCTTCAATGTCGCCGAAAGGCTACCTGTCCCAAACATTTATCCGTCTATCGAAAGCAGATTGGTCACCCGCCTGCAGCCGCCACATTCCCATGACATCGACAATATCCGACACATAATCGTATCACTGTTTCGACCTTTTACGTGAGTTTGTTTATCGACTTAAGCCCAAAACACCTGATATCTACCGAATTAGCCACGTAGCAATTAAGTGTTGCAAATGCTACAGGTCTCGTGCTTTAACATACAATAAAACCAGATAAGGAAGGTCCAATATAATATTATGTATCAGTGGTCAGTGGTCTATTCATGTATCCACAAATTTTCGAGGTCGCTCGCTCTTACATCCTCATTTCTATTGCTACTTCAGCGTTTCTACATAAAATTACAAAGCTACTCTATTATCTATTTAAGTATTAAATTGCCAAAGGAAATCTCACCTCTCTAACATTTGAGCTAGCTTCGCTCGCTCTTGCATCTTAGTTTCATTCATTCTTAAACTTTTCTGCATAAGTCATAAGAATACAATACAGTTGTTAAACTGCATCAGCAGTGAGATTCTGTAACCATTTCACCGTGAATACTTAGTTGAAGGAGAGCGTGGAGTCTGCTGTCATTCCAACTAATGCTAGGGATTGACACTATTGGCAGCTCACTCTAAGCTCACTTCACGTAACTTTTCTCGCTGAGATTTTTACAGAATCGATCAACTGGAGTATGTCACGGTACCGTATTCTGCTAGGTTCTGGTAGATAATTGATACTCGTAAAGCCACGATCTACCACGAAGTACCGAGCGTATCGTGACCAGTTTGAAGTTCTGTCTTACTTTAATTACTACTTACCTCCCTTACTTACGATCTAACTATAGCATATAAACTAACGCTATTGCTTAGATTTGTTCATTAATCAATTTAGGACCTAATTACGAGTATGACTGGCTGCGTCACTCCAAACATATTCTGTGAATTATCCCGAACTTCAGTTATGGTTTTTTAGTCAAATTGGAAAATAATTGGGCCACAATTAAATATAATAAGTTAGCTAATGTTGGGAACATTTTTGGGAAGCAATTTACACGCAGTTCAGAAATTGCTCTACCCACCGAAATCGCCTGTCGTGCAGGATTTGATAGTAATTACGTACAAATTGCCCTATTTCCCGACAATTATTTCTGTGCAATTTTCCGTTCGTGAACCTACCAAAATAAAAAAAATGCCTTAGGTACTTATTTGGAAGCTGTGAGAAAATATTCGAATGGTTTACTATTCTGCGATACTTACTTACTGATAAAAATAACAAGGCATGCATCTGGCTGCCTAAGTGTATCACTGAATGAACGAAACTGCCGACGTCGGCGTCGCAAAGGTCCAAGAAGCGCATATAAAAAAAGTTATTTAGTAGCGTGGTGTTGACCGGTGGGGTAATGGCGTAAGATGACACGAGGTCGAGGGTTCGTACCCACTGCTCTCAAAACGGTGAAGGAAAACTTCGTGCGAAAGGCGGCAGCATCTCCTAGAATCAAAAATTCGAAGACATGTGACATCTGCCAACCCGCCTCTAAGACATGTGACATCTGCCAACCCGCCTCTAAGACATGTGACATCTGCCAACCCGCCTCTAAGCCCGCGTGGCGATGGGCCTCTCTCAGAGGAGGCCCCTGTCCCAGCAGTGGGAACGTTAAAGGCTGATTTTGACGAGTCTAGATTCTAGAACTGTCCTACACGTAACACGAACTCGAAGTTACCGAACACACACGCGGTTCTAGGAAGCGTACAATTACCGAGCCAGCATAATTACCATACTTGCAGGCTAGCAACCAGTCGTTCTCAGCAGACGGTTATTACTGGGTACAAATATGGATGGATGATGATGATGGAGAACTTTCATGTTAGAATAATTACCTACATTGTTCAGTCACAGTAAAAAAGTGTTTGTCACCTTAAGTAGACCTTAAGGTCTATTTCTGTTTGCGATAGCGTGTGCGGGGTAACTGCGTAACGATAGCGTGTGCGGGGTAACTGCGTAACGATAGCGTGTGCGGGATAACTGCGTAACGATAGCGTGTGCGGGGTAACTGCGTAACGATAGCGTGTGTGGGGTAACTGCGTAGCACACTAACAGTAGCAATGGGTTTCATTTTGACAGTTCAACAACATCCATTACGTTATTTACATTTTTGAGCAAACAAATTTTTCGAACGTAACAAGCAATGGACTAGCCTTCAAAATCACTCAGATTGTGATTGAAAGTGTGTTTCGCAATTAGAGTGCAGCTTTACCGACTCAGTAGGTATTTTCAAAAGATGGGTATCTTATATCTTGATAACGGAAAGAACTTGAAAACTAACGAAGGTATTCCGAACGATACATTACATACATCAATAAATATCTCTTCATCCGTACCTACTCAAGATTATGTCTGGACTTTAAAAGAGACTGTGACCTCTGAGTTTGTTTTGGCCTCTAAAAGTGATTCCGATACATATTTACAGAATATACAATTTGATTTCAAAATGTTAATTATTTATCGGTAATCTACCTATTCAATCAAGCCAGTAGGTAACAAGTTTTGTTTACTTTTAAACAGTTCACCTTGCTGAGCTCTCATTTCATCGTATTTTCCGAGTTATGACAGGGCAATTCAGTCATTTACATGAAATTACTGAACTGATCCAACGGACCTTTGTGTCGCAATCTCCATTTGTAACTCTTTTGTTTCACTTTCCTGTAATATTAATTTCCTTTTAGTAATTAATTGGTCCAATTACACAAAGAGAGAGAGAGACAAATAGTAATATCGCTAATACAATAACAACTATGGGATTCATGTGCGTGTGTTCTCGGAAAGTTACTTTTCTATGGTGTCACATAAAAGATAATTGAAGAAGGTCCACTCATGAATCGCATCTAAAACTTATCTTGTACAAGTTTGTGGCGTGAAGATAGAAAGATATCACGTGAAAAAGATACTTAAATCAATAAAAATACTTAGTCGCGACTAACACAACACAGTCGCGAGTAGCACAACACAGTCGCGACTAACACAACACAGTCGCGACTAACACAACACAGTCGTGACAACACCATACAGTCGTGACTAACACAACACAGTCGTGACTAACACAACACAGTCGTGACTAACACCACACAGTCGTGACTAACACCACACAGTCGTGACTAACACAACACAGTCGTAACTAACACAACACAGTCGTGACTAACACAACACAGTCGTGACTAACACAACACAGTCGTGACTAACACCACACAGTCGTGACTAACACAACACAGTCGTGGCTAACACAACACAGTCGTGACTAACACCACACAGTCGTGACTAACACAACACAGTCGTGACTAACACAACACAGTCGTGACTAACACCACACAGTCGTGACTAACACCACACAGTCGTGACTAACACAACACAGTCGTGACTAACACAACACAGTCGTGACTAACACAACACAGTCGTGACTAACACAACACAGTCGTGACTAACACAACACAGTCGCGACTAACACAACACAGTCGTGACTAACACCACACAGTCGTGACTAACACAACACAGTCGTGACTAACACAACACAGTCGCGACTAACACAACACAGTCGTGACTAACACCACACAGTCGTGACTAACACAACACAGTCGTGGCTCACACAACACAGTCGTGACTAACACCACACAGTCGTGACTAACACCACACAGTCGTGACTAACACAACACAGTCGTGACTAACACAACATAGTCGTGACTAACACAACACAGTCGTGACTAACACCACACAGTCGCGACTAACACAACACAGGCAGTGCTAGAGGATGCAGGCAATGAGACAGGTGATAGGAGCTTCGATAAGAGTTCGTTTCCTATAGCAAAATACCATGTACAGTCAACTGCACATCAGAGGTAACAGCCGATTGGAGATTTCATTATACAGACTCGGACCCCAAGGTCCGAGAGTTGAACCCCAAACAGCTCGAAAATATAAATAGGTACTGGTGAAGTTCTTTTCAAAGTAAAACAGGTCTGCATGAAAACGAAAATAAATAATAATAATAAGTTCATCATTTTACCGTCTGACCACGCGCCACGTGAAGATGTCCGAGTGGGGTCTAATATTATTTCTACTGATTATTTATAGTAGACCTTCTGTACTTGACGAGCCTCGTGTCACAATGACGTCATGTGCCAGCACGTGGCGCACGCGCACCGCGGCGGTCGCACGTGACTCGAACGATGAAATTGTCATGCCGTGGTACAAGAGTACAAGACCAACGTCCACAAGTGCATGCTGAACTACCGTTGTGAACGTTGTTATGCCTGCGTCTGTAGAATTCATAATTAGAACTCCAAATCAAAATGGCCATCAAAATGGTGGATGTCACATAATTGTCATCCAATTTTTCCTCACGTTTTTTCTTTCACTCTTTTGAGAGCAGTGAATACCAATGACACTAACTAAAGTACATGCCTGCCTGGGTCCGAAGAGGGGCTGTCCACTAGACTACTACTGCACTCATATGTTCAATATACAGTCAGAGAAACTATATGTTACACAAAACACCTTATGTCAATTTGCCGTGTTATAGGCATTTGTGATTTGAATTTGAATATACGGACAATCTAAGTTGATAGTCAATTGGTTTAACAATGAATTTCCCCGACTTTGTGTAAATAAATAAACAATAAATCGTGAACAGTTACAAATAAATAACAACTTTATAAAATACATTCCTAATTGGCCACATTACATTAAATTAGGTTTAGGAGGAAACAATGTAATCATAAAGAGAATGGAGTGGATGACAATAGTGGATGGCAATCAATTGTAATTGAGATAATTATATAAATACCTGATTGGACACATTGCATTTATATTAAAACAAGATGGAAATCACACAATTAAACTGTGAGCTCTCTAGGGCTGACAGGTTGGCCGACTTATTTTGCACAGCTTCAGATACATAAGTTTAGTTCCTATAATCAAAAGTAATTTTAACTAACGTCTCTGAAAACGTCCTAGAAGGACACGTATTATAGTGACCTTATTGGTGATATTCTACAGAAAGGTCAGGTGCGTAATAGGTACCCGCCAACGCCGTGCGCCGTGCGTGTGTGACCAGCGAGCGCGGCAGCGGGGTACTTGCAACGCCGTGCGTGTGTGACCAGGGAGGGCGGCAGCGGGGTACTTGCAACGCCGTGCGCGGTGCGTGTGTGACCAGCGAGCGCGGCAGCGGGGTACTTGCTACGCCGTGCGTGTGTGACCAGCGAGGGCGGCAGCGGGGTACTTGCAACGCCGTGCGTGTGTGACCAGCGAGGGCGGCAGCGGGGTACTTGCAACGCCGTGCGCGGTGCGTGTGTGACCAGCGAGGGCGGCAGCGGGGTACTTGCAACGCCGTGCGTGTGTGACCAGCGAGCGCGGCAGCGGGGTACTTGCAACGCCGCCGTGCGTGTGTGACCAGCGAGGGCGGCAGCGGGGTACTTGCAACGCCGTGCGCGGTGCGTGTGTGACCAGCGAGGGCGGCAGCGGGGTACTTGCAACGCCGTGCGTGTGTGACCAGCGAGGGCGGCAGCGAGGTACTTGCAACGCCGTGCGCGGTGCGTGTGTGACCAGCGAGCGCGGCAGCGGGGTACTTGCAACGCCGTGCGTGTGTGACCAGCGAGGGCGGCAGCGGGGTACTTGCAACGCCGTGCGTGTGTGACCAGCGAGGGCGGCAGCGGGGTACTTGCAACGCCGTGCGCGGTGCGTGTGTGACCAGCGAGGGCGGCAGCGGGGTACTTGCAACGCCGTGCGCGGTGCGTGTGTGACCAGCGAGCGCGGCAGCGGGGTACTTGCAACGCCGTGCGTGTGTGACCAGCGAGGGCGGCAGCGGGGTACTTGCAACGCCGTGCGTGTGTGACCAGCGAGGGCGGCAGCGGGGTACTTGCAACGCCGTGCACGGTGCGTGTGTGACCAGCGAGCGCGGCAGCGGGGTATTTGCAGAGCACACTAGGCGTCTGTAGCAGTAGCTTTACGTTGTTGAACTGTTCGAACATATTACGGATTAGAAATAGCCTTCAAAGTCATTCAGATTGAGATGGATAGTGTGATACGCAATTAGGGTGCAGATGTATGAACGTAAACGAAGCAAAAGGAGTATGTTAGTATCGTAGCAGGTGGCGCTCTGTAATTTCTGCTTACCCCATGGGAATAAGGCGTGAGTTAATACAGCAAGTGAACATTGGAGCGTGTGCAGTGTGTCGATGTGCACGTGCTGGTGACCTGGCTGGGGCAGGGTCGTTACTCTCCGACCACAACAACAGACACATTGACAGTCAAATGGTCCACACGGCGACACATCAAGCTATACGTTTCCAGTTTTAGCTGACCTCGCATTGTATAAGTTTTTCGTACAATCAGAAGTGAGCTTATACTAGTTATGTATAGCTTGATGTGTAGCTGTGCGTACCAAAACTTTTGCGAATAGCCAAAATCGGCTCGTGTTGCAAATAAATATCGCCAAACCTAACCTAGGTACCTACACAATAAACTTGTCAACCCTAAGCATAATTGCGAAGTGGACTCGATTAGTATAATGTATAATGCACTAAGTAACGCATTATATGAAATTACTTTTTGTTGATGTTATCACTACTGATTTATACCTACTGGTGGAGGGTGGACCGACAGGAACATTCTCGAGTGCGCTGATTACGCTGCGAACTACTTGCAACACTTTGTTTTAGGTACTTTATACTTTTGACCACAATGTAACCAGCGAGCTGCGGGGCGGGGTGATGGCGTAACACACTATCAGTAACAACTAACAATTGCTTTCATTTGAACAGTTCAGCAACATTCATTGTGTTATTTACGTTGTTGAGCAGACAATTTTTTTTAACATAAAATAATTGTGTATTCACAGAAATGTTGTTTTAGTTTAACAAATTACTTTGCCAAACTGTAAAGTAGTTCGTTGGCAGAGGTAGCTACTTTTTTATTTAAATATTTATTCTTAATTTAAGAAGCAATGGATTAGCAATATCCTTCATAATAGTTCAGATTGTGATTGATAGATAGTGTGTTACGTTTTAGGATGCTGACAGTATATATAGCGATGGTGCAATTGTTGGAACCTGGGTGAGGCTGGCACAAGAGCGTGGTGATTGGCACCAACGAAGAAAGAGAGGCTCCACACCCAGTAGGGATCAAAGTTGGGCTGCTGACAATGACTTCATAGAGACCCATGATCGTTAACACTGGGTGGACATCGGTCCTTTAATACCCAATGCTACACACACAGTGTCACTCTGGTTGTTTATACACATTGCATAAACAACCAGATTCCTGTAACAAGACCCTTATGTATTAATTAACACAATTAATACATGATATGGTCTTGTTACAGGACTCTGGTGGCTCATTTCAATAATGATATCTAACAAGATGTTATTATTGAAATGAGCCATGCAATGTCACTTAACATCTTTAATTCAGCAATTCTGAGAAACTACATGATACTCATGTAATATAAATTATTGCAAATTTGTCATATTATAATACATACACTCATGACATTAAGTACATGATGAGTGCAATAAAGATATTATGTCAAAATAATTGTTACATGTACAAGTTACCATCTTGAAATACCTACAATCATATTGTATTACCTGCCTGTTTAATGTCGCTAATTTAAATAATAGGCATCAGTATTACTATCTTAGGGCCTGCGCCCACGACGCACGACGCGGCACGACGCGCGGCACGGGATTTATATGCAACGAATAGGAATATAACTTAATTAAATGATTTTGTATGTAATGGTGATATGTATATTGAGACTTGGTGCCTGAGTAAATAAATAAATAATAGTATGAGAATAAAATTGAAATTTCAGGAAGCAGTTAAATTGAAGCGGCCTGCGCGTGAGGCGTGAGGCTTGGTGTGTTGCTGAGCCAGTGTAGTGATATAGTTCGGTTAGATACGGGATTAACACAATTCTTATACGATGACACAGTTAACGGTTGGAAAACTCAAAAGTTATCCATCAATTTCTAAAAACCTATTAGTTTCATTATTTTGTCAACCGGTAAGTTGACTGGTTGCTGTGTTTTTGATATTGCAGCTCAATCTGTAGCACTGTAGCTTCCAATAATATTTCAAGCTCTGATAAAAATCCACCATTATTACATCGTGATAGCTACGACAGTGAGTTATGCAGTTAACACTGCACTCAGATAGTTCTACTTGACAACTAGAGCAACAATGTTTGTTTCCTTGAACACGCTAATCTCTGGAATTTCGAGAAGGATTTGACAAAATCTTTTTGCGTTTGTTAGCGTTCTTGAGGAAAGTTACATAATTATATGCTATTTAACACCTAAGATCCTTAGGAACCGAGCAAAACAAAAAGGAGTCAGAAATAACGCTAAGGGAAAAAGAAGTAACAGCGCGGGCGGGCGATGCGATGCGATGCGGTGGGGCGGGGGCCGACATTTCACGCGGACGGAGCCGCGGGCAGAAGCCTAGCGGGCTCTGTGGTAGGTAGGTACCACTTTCTATAAAAGCTTTAAATGAATGTTAGTCAGAAAAAAAATTGTTAAGCAAATTCACAACCAACTTACTTAAATTGATCGTATATTCAAATCACAACTTTCATTATTTGACAGCTGTATAAAATGGCTATAACACTGCAAATTGCCGTATGGTGTCAATTTGCTTA
Source organism: Apamea crenata (assembly GCA_949629185.1). Lineage (NCBI taxonomy): Eukaryota > Metazoa > Arthropoda > Insecta > Lepidoptera > Noctuidae > Apamea > Apamea crenata. Next base: position 19,452,354 of record OX451361.1, read on the forward strand.
ACCATTAATTTCCCGGTCTGTAGGAATCAGTAACAAAGATGTGTCCCGTCTGAACCAAGCCTATGAAGTGTCACGACAACGATTGTAATTCCCAGCAACCCTGTGACCTTCATATCTAGGAAATACAATACTCAGAACTTTATTCAAGTTGTAATAAGTTCTTAGATTTTTTTGAATTGCTAATTTTATGTCATGGTTCGTGACCAAATCTACTTAGCTGAAAAAATTAATAACTTATTAAAAACCATTGTACCGTTGAGTACCTACTGAGTAGGTTTTTATGGTTTGACTCGTTGAGTTTGTTGAGTGGTAGAGCAGCATATTAGGATATCTTTAGTAGCAAAAAGTGATCGTCAAATGATTAAAAATTACTTATTGTCCTTGCTCACATTGACACTCACCCTAACATAAAACAAAAGAATAATTGCTGCCTTAATCTTAGGAATACGTGGTTCATAATAATTATAATAATTTTTATAACACATTTGCTCGTAAAGGGTCTCATAATTCACCAATTTCAATATCGTATTGTATCTCATTACGTACTTGTGCATTATTGTAATGTAAAACGCACGAGTTTCTTTTTAATTTTAAATTTAATAAGATTCTATGTTCTATGTTACGGGTTTGGTTTCCGCACTTAGTCCTACAAGCGGACCATTGTGCGTGGGCCATGGCGGCCGTCGGTGGTTATTCCAACCAGCCCACCTCCCTCCAGAAGCTTATTAGGTCTCCTGGTCTGTTGAGAACATCTGTGTACGATCTGGGTGTCCCGAGGGTTTGCGATCTGATCTGGGTGACGCCTGTGCACTCAAAGAGCACATGCGCGACGGTTTCATCAGCCTCCATGCAAGCTCTGCACAGGGGGCTGTCCGTTATGCCTATCGTGTGGAAATGTTTGTTCAGTGAGCAGTGTCCCGTGATGGTCCCCGTCATCAGGCGCAGGCCTTTCCGGTCCAGGCGTAGTAATTTCCTGGTTAGCTTGCCATCTAATGATGGCATGGCTTCCTTGGACTGCCTGCAGCCCGGTGCTGAGGACCACCAGTTCTCTGCTTGTGCGTGGGTGTGCTTCTGTAGCCACCTGCGTAGTTGATTGAAGGGGATGGGTACAACTGGTTCCGGCCCATAGGCTGGCGTGCTGGATGCCCTTCTGGCCAGCTCGTCAGCTGCGTCGTTACCTAGTGACCCACTGTGTCCTTTTATCCATTGTAGTGTCACTGTGTTGCGGTTCGATACAGTTACCTGTTCAAGCGCCTTGTGACATTCTAGTATAAGGTTTGATGTGATGCATCCCTTCTTTAGGGATTGGAGGACTGAGGCACTGTCGGAGAGTATACGAACATGGGTGTCCATAACTCTCCTGGCTGCTATGGCATGGGCCGCTTGTATTATACCCACACACTCTGCTTGGTAGACCGTGTTGAGCATTCCTAGCGGGCTGGATATGTTTATGTTGAGGTCGTGTGAGAAAACTCCGACTCCAGTTCCGCAGTCGGTCTTGGATCCATCCGTGTAAACTCTCAGCTCTCCCGGACCTGAGTAGTCGCACTGCTCCTCTTTAAGCTCTATGTTGTAGTGCTTTTGGAAGCAGTATTGCTTGGGGGCTTTGTCGCAGGGTGCTGCCATCATTGGCTGCCGTTTGATCGCCTCGTCCTTTAGGCGTGTGTGCTTGATCCTCGAGTCTTTGCTCAGGATTCCTGATATATGGAGTCTGAAGGCAGACAGGGCCGCCTCCTCCCGCACGATGAGGTGTAGGGGAGGCAGTCCGAGCATAGCCTGTAGGGCAGCGGTGGGTGCAGTTCTCATGCTGCCAGTGATTGCCACACAAGCAAAACGCTGCAGCTTTTCGAGATCTCTTTGGGCTGTGCTCAGGTCTGTTCTGGGCCACCAGACTAGTGAGCCATATGTGATAATGGGTCGGATGACTGTAGTGTAAAGCCAGTAGGTAGTCTTGGGGCTAGTCCCCCAGCTTTTTCCAAGCATTTTCTTGCATTGCCAAAGGGAAATGCTGGCCTTTGTGGTGATGTGATTATTTAATAAGGTAAAACGCACGGTTTATCAAGATGCTCCGTCTAAAACGAACGGTACTTTTTTAAATCTTAGAAAAGAGTTTTTATGTCAGAAAAGGGGTCAACATTTTATTAATAAAATTAACTTTGGGAGATAAGAAATATAATAAATAAACATTTACAAATGGTTCACATTTTTATAACTGCTTTAACAAGTCATTAAAGATTTATTCGTTTAAGAAAGTCCGAGTTTTATTTATTTTCTCGCAAATATGTTATAAAACGTCGTATGACATATGTATGTACGTGCGCTTTGATAATTACAGCCTCTGCTTTCTTGTAGCAATATCGCCTCGGCTGTAATTTTCAACTTACCGCACTCATATCATAATGTACTATTACGAACTCCTAATTCTAAAGCACCCGTTACCCTGTCTTAGCCCCATCTACCTCAGTTATGCCAAGGGTCCCACGTGTGTTTGCGAGCCCTGGAGTGTAGGCCTTGGCCCCGTGGCCTCGGGTGGTGGTTGGCCTTGAGCGACGACCGCTGTGCCAAACTTATGGCATGGTATGTACACAGTCAGCGTCGTAAAAAGCGATGCTTATTGATGTAATGTATGATGTTTGATCAGGCTGCTCGTAAACTAGGGATGTTTGATGAGCACTTATCTTAGATACTATACCTTACCTTTTTCGTTGGTGATAGAATTGTTATGAATATAGGTTCTGTCTAGGTACTTACTTCCGTTAGTTACATGGGTACCTACACCATGGAGCTCTGCTATTATCAAACAGTTTGTGTGTCTGCTAAGATTCAATATTATGAGCACAGCATATCACCACGCGTCATCACGCCGTTTCACGAAGAGGTCAGCAGAAGAGATGTTGGTATACTTACCAATATTTTGCGAAATATTTCCTTAATTCGTAAATTATCTAAGATCAATAGGTTATCGCTTTACAGCTATCAGCGCTTACTTAGCTTGAAGCGGCTGAATATTATTACACTATGATCAACATTTCTTCAAATGGACATTCTGAAACAGATTAGTTCGTGTTACGTAAAAATAACAAATATAGGTAGTAGTAGTACCCTTTTAGGTTATGCGAGTAGTACTGTGTAACGTAGTGCTATCAATGTGTAACGTAGTGCTACGTTACCAATGCTATGCAATGCTAGAATAACTTCAACAGTATAAAATGTAAAAATTAATTGTGACAGTTTTTACATTGACGATAAGGTCTATAACTGAATTTATGTTTCATTCACGTGTGTTTAATTATTATTCATTATCATCGCATATAATACATATACATCAAACAATAAAAAAATATGACGTCACTTTGTTTGATTTTGACGTTTGTGTAGATACGGATACTATATTTCAACGACTCTTTCAGAGCCCGGATAGCTCAGTCGGTAGAGCATTGGACTTTTAATCCAAGGGTCCAGGGTTCAAGTCCCTGTTCGGGCGGTACTTTTTGTTGATGTTTGTTACGTTTCATCGCTATTTTATGTTTTTTTATTTACACAAATCATATTTTAATAGGTATTTCCCACGATAAATTAATTTAATGTTTTTTACATAATATATTTTGGAATGTCAGCAATTCAATAAATATTTGAATAAATTACGAATTCAGTGTTAATTAAAATTCCTTGAAACTGAATTTAGTTCTTAGTGGAAGGTACTACGCAAAAACCTGTCTTACTGGTGGTTGTTTATTTACTTGAGTTTAATGTTTACACTGCAAGTGACAAGCGCTTCTGGCATTTGTGTCTGTTCTCGGGTTCAATTACTGCATCTGGAAGAAAATTTAATTTTAGTTCCCAGCCCTTCCGGGACTAGTTCTTAAGAACATGTTAGATACATGTTGTACTCTCTCGTCTCTTTGAAGAACAAGTCCAGCTCGCCACTTTAGTGAGTTCTCGTATATAATTATAGTAAATACATACATAAAGCACACCATTAAATGCTACATCATGTAGAGGAATTAGATACTATTATTTTTTTATACAACACAGGAAATTGTAGATTGTGAAAATGACAATACATTAAATAATAAAACATGCAAAAAGTGGTGAGAGGACTTGAAACGGTCGCTATTATGTGCCACTGAAATAGTTTACTAACATTATTTATTATTAGAGAAAATGGAGGGGCTTGTGGCTAAGTAATAACAGCCGCACGGGTCGATTGATCAGGTTAAGCTACGTTTGCCGCGGTTGGTCCGTGGATGGGTGACCGTCTTTACATACCAAGACCCCTCCGTGCCTAGGAAAGCACGTTAAACCGTTGGTCCCGGATGTCATTCTTGGATCTTTGACAGTCGTTACGGGTCGTCAGAAGCCCAAAAAGTCTGACAACCAGTCTTACCGAGGGGTATCGTATTACCCAGTAACTGGGTTGTGGAGGTTAGATAGGCAGTCGCTTCATGTAAAATATTGGTACTCGGCTGCGACCCCAACATAATTGAGAAAAGGCTAGACAGATAATGATTTATTTAACTTTATTGCACTAGTAAAAAATACTGTACAAATAAGGCGGACTTAATGCCCCGGGCATTTGCTATCAGATAACCTCAGGTCATAGATCCAACATTATATCAGGCTGCAGGAAATCTTGCTCCGTAATACATCCAATGGGGCTTCGGTATAGTACCTATACCGACACTGGCGCAGTGTATGTGCAGCTGGTAGACGCGCGCTGACAGCTGCGACACAGTTATTAACTTTCGTAGAGATCATCGATGCTATTGTAATTAGGACGATATGTTGTTGTTCCAAAAAAATGTACTTTCCTTCTACTATCTCTGCCGACCCTTTCGGGGCATACAGGCGTGAGAGGACGTCAAAGTAAAACTCAAGTCAAAGTAAAATCATAAATGATTTGACTTTGACTTGACTCTCTCTGATCTTGATTCATCGCATTTTTGAACGACTTAAGATTTACAAAAAATAATAATTGATTCTAGGCGTAATTTCAAGACCTAGGCAGGGACCTACATATCCTTGTATTTTCGTTAGCCATCTAAATTTTCTGTTTCTTCTTTCAAATTTTAAATTCTTTACAAAAAAAAATCGTGTCAGTAAATGTAAAAACTAATTAAACTACACTGGGTACCTAAATAATTAAGAAACTTCACATTAGGCTCCTTCGGGAACAATTTCTTATCTTTCACCGAACTGTCACAAGGAAGACGCAGGAAAAGTACCCACTCTGTGATCCTCACCGCCGCGCCGCGCCGCGCGCCGCGCCGTAACCCGTAGATGGCTTGAATACAAAACATTGGAAAGTTCTGCAGTGACGTCACGCGACGACTCCCTGCGGTGTCCTTGCGTTGACGTGAACTGTGAACTTCCTCACAATGCAACCACTACATAAGTGCGACAGAAGTACCGCTAGCCCCACACCTGTCCAACTACAAGGTCCAATGAAACTTGTTCAAGTTCTATGCTAACGACAACCCCTTTTTTCAGCCGTCGCCGTCGCCGGGCGCCGCTGGCGATTTCGCGCCATTTCGCCACAGCTCCAGTCACTCGCTCGCCACACTCGGCAGAGCGCGGCGGCCGACACTCGCAGAAACTAACGAAATAAATACGAGTTACCCGCAACGTTAATTAAATAGTATACCACAATAAAACAAAACAATCCGCGACAACAACGACAACATTGTGCCTAACGAACATTCCTACGCCATCTGTGATAATAATGAACACAAAATTAATTTAGTTTTCCTAGTGTTGTGATTACTATTAGTAAATAATTCAAATGCGACCGTCGAAATAAAATGTCTCGGGCCTCGGCGTTCAAGACCGTATTTTAATTTGGTTTGATACAATACTGAAAGATGACGAAGTATAAGTTGAACAATACAGTGCGGTCTGCGTCCGAGGTGACCCTGACGTCGTACATGACGGGCAGCACGGACAGCACCAACAAGAAGGACGACAGGTACCCCATACCGGACCTGGACACCAATCAGAACGACAACATGAACTCGGAGTCGAATAGGAACTTGGAAGCGAAGAGATGCCACGTGTGTCCGCACTCGTGCGAGTTCCTGAAGGAGTCGGATAAGCTGGCGGCAGCGCTGGTGAAGCAAGAGTGCGACAAGTTCGGGCTGAACGAGCTACGCGTGGACGGGCTGGACAAGAACGTGTGCCTGTGCGAGAAGTACAACGGCGGCTGCAAGCTGTGCCCGCGGCCCAGCCTGGCGCCCACGCTCACGCTGGGCCTGGACGGCAAGGAGGCCTGCCTCGCCTGCCACCGCTCCACCTGCGCCACCATATATACCAGTGAGTACTTTTCTCATAATCAAAACTTTAGTCTTTTTTTTAAACTTTTTAGCTTGTAAAGATCCTCAATGTGATTACTAAATAACTCTCCGAAACGTACTAAAGTAAATCATCAATAACGGCAAAGATAACTTGTTATTTATTAAATCGAGTACTTATATCTTCATTATTTGGTACTACGGATACATTTCCAAGCAATTTCATATCATCGTATCTTTTACAAAACGTCTCAGAGGTGTAGAAAGATCAACAATCATAGTATGAAATGAACCCAGAACGTTCCACTATCTAAGAATAGGTCGGTAGGTTAATGTAAGCAAGCCAGGTAGAAATTTCGGAATCAACAAAAAAAATTTAGCAGAATATGAAGCGTACTATTTGTCATTCCAACTTTCCATGTTTAAAGAACCTCAATACTTCGGTCCTTTTATCACTTGATTATGCTAATGAAACCTAGCGGTAACCTGACTTTGACACCAATTTCAAACATCATATATATATTGAACCGTTACTCTTACATAATAAAATTTGCTATGTGCTTGCGAAACTTGCTATTCGATATCGCAAAACCAAACAATTTGTAATAAATTCTGAAAGAGTTTTAACTGTAAACCACCATCGATAAGTTTGATTTATTTTCTAACACTTTAGTTACGACATTATTGCTGGAAATATACTCTTATACAACAATATATTTATAATTTACTAGTTTCTCTCCGCGACTTCGTCCGTGTGGAATTGTTTGCACCCCGACCCACCATGTCGCATCGTATCGTGTACCCGCGCTTCATTTAGCGTTCTTTCTTAGTTTTTTCTTTTTGATAGTCCTAGCGTAATGTTAAATAGCCTTCCTCAAGAATTGGGATATCAGTTGAAAAATATTTTTTCAAATACGACTTGTAGCTCCAGAGATTAGCGCGTTTAAACAATATCTTCAGCTTTATTATTAGTATAGTACAGACGTGTTTGCTATGAAATTTTTGTTATTCCATAACACCCCAGATTGTTGCCACCCTTGCTGTTGTATCCTCCGTTTCTGTCCCGTCATAGTCATTGAATGTTTTGATTCTGTCTATTATTATACTATAGAAAGGTATAAAATCGAAAAGTTTACTTTAAGTAAGTGATGGACTATACATATACATAATTATGGACTATACATATACATCACATTTAAGCACATATTATGAGCACACCGTTATTTATTACTAAACGATGCCATTTTATAAAATAAACTGTGGACAGTCACGGACGCGCTATTCCTTGACTCATAGACGTCACTGTCAATAACATATACACACATACAGACCAAGCACAAATATCTCGCGAAATCTCTAGGTTATTCAAATACAATAATTACTACTGAGGCAGGAATTGAATCCGTCGACCGGCGTAGAAGGCGGAAACTGCTATTGCGCCATCGTGTCAATGTTTGTCAGCAAACAATTCAAAACCACTGAGAGCTTTGACAATGAGAGTGTATACGATTGCTGCATGCTAGAGGGGCCTGCGACCATGTCAGTATCAGAGTATAGCCAGGGTATTTCATGTTTGAATTAATTCTGTAGGAAGTATGCTAGTCTTACGTTCTTCGTCAGTATATTTACTGTTTAGATAAACCACATCGATCACCACTGAAATTCAGCAGTAAGTGATGTTGGTGGTTCTACAGGCAATATAAGAGATAGAACACTCTTCTATGTTCACTTTATAAATTACATATATAAATGTAGAAATTGAAATAGAGTTAATTTTGAAGTACATTATGTAATGCAACGTTAGTGAAATCAATCACAGTATTAAGAAGTTTGCAATAATTGTTTCGTAACCGGACCGCTGGTAATAAAATGAATATATTTAAGGAAAGCCGAATGATAAGCAGTCCCACTTATTTACGAGGAAAACCTAATAATACAGGAATAGATTAACGACTTCTATAAACGAATGATTAACGAATTCTATAAACGAATAGATTAACGAATACTATAAACGAATAGATTAACGAATACTATAAACGAATAGATTAACGACTTCTATAAACGGAAACGGCTAATAGATTGCATAGAGAATTAAATGTAACACTTACCGCAAATTGAAATTTCTTTTAAAAAAATTCTTGAAAAAAATTGTGTAATTATCGCCATAGATAGTGCAAATTGCACTATGACTTCAATTAAACACGAATTATTATCGGCGTTCCAGTAAAATATTATATGTTAAGGTAAGTGTGATTAATTGAAAATTATTAATAATAATCCATCATTATTAATAATTACCTCATGATTTGGTAAATGTAAATATAAAATTGAAATTTATCACTTTTAGCAGTTGTTATTAATAATTCACTACTCTCGTCGATGAAAGTAATAAAATAAGACTCGAAGTTAAGTTCAGTAGGTATTTATTTATAATACGTCAGTACTTACAAATACTTATTTAATATAAACTTACAGTCACGAGTATGTATACACTCGGCTTTATTCAAAAGCAATTTACTCCTTTATTTTTAATGAAATTTTATGTTGTTTCGAACATAGCATTTTCAAACCCATAGGTTCATGTAATGTGTCGTATTTCAACGTTGCATTCGTTATTTCACGAAAAAATCGCAATTGAAAGTTGCCAAGTGTTTACATATTGGTGCTCGTGACTGTACATGCTAAATACTTTATTCTGTGGGTTTGCTTAAATCGAACAAGAACAGATAAAATAAAATTATACAATCATAGACTCCGTAAAATTTACATTAATAATTAAAATATTTCTTCTATTTTATTCGATTAGATGCTTATTTAAAATATTACATTTATCGGTACTAAGGTTACATTATTAATAAATCACCGATAAATGTGATTAATTTCTTACTTTTACCTCGACTTTCGGTAATTTATTTATTTAAGGACAACCAACAAAGCTTACACCATAATACATGCTAAAGATTCCATATTTTTTACATTTTATAGTGTAGCCTTAATTAAAGGCTGCCACAGCATGCACTAAACATAGAAGGAGAAAATGCAGTAAAAAACAGGTTTTACATATTATTATATAAGATAATAGATTGATTGTTACATAAATGCAGATACATGATACTTTCAATAAAATCCAACATACAAATACAAATGAAAGCTTACTAATTTTTACCTAAAATATTAAACACTTTGTTCGACACCATCGGAAATGAAAAAGACTAAAGAAACTAAAATAAACTAAAATATATTTTTCTTCTTTTTTCATTTTTGTGATAATGCCCTATGTAAGACAGACCTGACTCTACGCAAAGAGTAAGACATATCAATATCTACACTGGGTAAGCGTGGCAGGCGACTAAATTGAACCTGCAAAAATGACCCAGATTGGTTTTAAAGCTTTTAGCGCGAACTGATATCTAGACATACGAGCAAGTTTGAAAGGCACATTAATATTAATCTGAATAATTATAGACAACTATTAATAATTTTCAATTAATCACACTTACCGTAAAATATGTATGTATATCCATCACAATAAAAGAAAATGTATTTATTTATTTGTTTACGCATATAAATAAATAATAAATAAATCTTAACCTACATCCTATAAAATTACAAACCTACTATATCCTAAATCTTAACCTACATGTAAATAACATATTATATACATATTTATAATGCAGCTTTTCCGAATTCACTTAAGTTGCACCATAGTACATCAACCCTCTCGTGAACCTCGTTTACCACACGCATGGCTCTAGTGAGAGGAGTCCTCGCCAGTAGGATGGTTCTGGCTGCAGGCAAAGCAGGGGCGGGCTTCGCGGCCTCCACAGGCACCGGTCAGGCACGCTGGCACGCAAAGTTCCAGGTTATGCGCCCCGCCACGCAATAGTTCACTACATACGTTATGCGCCCCGCCACGCAATAGTTTACTACATACGTTATGCGCCCCGCCACGCAATAGTTCACTACATACGTTATGCGCCCCGCCACGCAATAGTCCACTACATACGTTATGCGCCCCGCCACGCAATAGTTCACTACATACGTTATGCGCCCCGCGGCCCCGCCACGCAATAGTTCACTACATACGTTATGCGCCCCGCCACGCAATAGTTCACTACATACGTTATGCGCCCCGCGGCCCCGCCACGCAATAGTTCACTACATACGTTATGCGCCCCGCCACGCAATAGTTCACTACATACGTTATGCGCCCCGCGGCCCCGCCACGCAATAGTTCACTACATACGTTATGCGCCCCGCCACGCAATAGTTCACTACATACGTTATGCGCCCCGCCACGCAATAGTTCACTACATACGTTATGCGCCCCGCGGCGCCGCCACGCAATAGTTCACTACATACGTTATGCGCCCCGCCATGCAATAGTTCACTACATACGTTATGCGCCCCGCCACGCAATAGTTCACTACATACGTTATGCGCCCCGCGGCCCCGCCACGCAATAGTTCAGTACATACGCTCCGAGTGCAAAGTCCTGTCGCACCTTTAACGCCTTTGTACCCTACCATAGCCAGTACAAATAGTGTAGGGTACATCAATGGGTAACATGGATATAGGTACCCCATGCAGCTTGAAATACAAGTGTCTAGTGAACTTATTTTGGACAAGTTTGAACATGAAACTATATTTCGCCTCATGAGTCATGAGTAGTCATGAGGAGCCCATAATTATGATTTCAGTATGTTCAATAAAAATATTTCAAGTTTAGCGCGCGCGCGCGTTTAGAACCCAGAGTTCACAACATGAAGCAAGTTAGCAACGCGTTGAACTAGCGATATTTACCTAATTTTGACCCATTTTGACCCTTCCTACGAAACAAGGGCGCGCGAGGACTTTGCCAAATTGTTTGCCTACGCACACGTACTATGTGCATCCCTTTCCTTACTGACATGCTCAAAATTTTCTTTATAACACGTTGAATTAGATCTTTCAATTTCATCCTGTATATTTACTTTACACAGAAATACCTATGTGTAGTTTTTATGAAAATTCACTATCTTGATGCATGGGCTACCTCTCGCGAGAATGTGCAAATACTGTTTATATTAGCTGTAAGTTTCCCGAATAAAATAAAAATAAATAAATATTGAATTAAGTTTAAATGGTTGAGTTGAATGTTGTTCCTCGTGATGACGCCTTCAGTAGGGACTGCTCATCTCATACCATAGCTTATTTTAATTTTTGAATAGTATTTTTTTTGCTTCTCTTTTTATTACGGACACTTTTAACGTGCACGTCTTTTTACATCGTTCTTACATGTATAATTTCAACACGAATGATTTAAACAATATTTGGTAACAATATTTCGATTTAAAAGAGAGTCCCTGGAGTTTCTTGCTCGTTCTTCTCCATACGAACCTACTACGCTTTGGAATGGGCAACTAGTTTCATTTTTCTGACTGACCGACCCCTTGACAATTCAAAAGTGCCTGTAATTGGTTTATTTGAAATAAGTGTATTTAGTTTTCAGTTGAGTGAGTTCTTTTGAGAATTGCCACAAAGAGTGTACCTAACTAATCCATTCAGAAGTTTTACAACTGAACACGCCAACAGATTCAATTGAAATAACTAGACATTTATAGAAATACATGAGACTTTCGATAATCCGATGAGCATATTATTACCTGCATGGAATCTCAGAACACAAAGATTAAAACTTTTCATATTACTTAAGTACCTACTTTAGTATTTAAAGTTTTTATATTATTCACTCTACTCTCTCTTCTTTTACTCTACTTTACTTACTCTACTTTTTAAAGGGGAATTTATTACTGACAGTTTTATCCAATTTGGAAAGTAATAATCACAGACATGGCTATTCAAGCCGTTTAGATTTGAAAAGTAACCGGATTGTGCAAGCTTAGCGAGTCCCCCCTGAGCAAACAACTCTCGTTCATGAATGACCTTTTCATTCTTTATCTAACTTTCCATTGAGTTTTATTATTATTTCTATAGTGACCGAATAATCATCAGCATATTTCGATGTCACGTAGCGGACTCCATAGAAAGCTAACCCCTGTAGCTGCTCTTTCCATATTGTTATTCCCGCGTCACCTTTTATCCTTGGTTTTCTCTAGCGTAATTTGGTAATTCAGAATTTAATATATATCTAAACTAATAAATAATAAAGCTGCAGAGTTTGTTTGTTTGAACGCGCTTATCTCTGGAACTACCGTAATATAATATATACCTATCGAATTAGATTTTTGCATGTGATAGCCCAATTCTTGAGGAAGTCTCTCGGCTACAAGACCACACGGTAGGACCCTCAGGAGACGAGCTAAATGTAAAAAAAGAAAGATCGCTTAGCGAAAACAAAGTAATAGCGCAGACAGGCGATGCGATGCGACGCGGTGGGGCGGCGGAGGAAGAAACTTCACGCGGACGAAGTCGCGGCCAGAGGATAGTGTTAAATAGAACCAGTATCCATATCTAAAAGCGTTTGAATAAATCTCAGTACACGGAGGTACGAGTATGGACGACAATACTTACCTGTTTTTAATGTAGGCGGCGGAAAAATACTTCAGATTAGAGTCAAAATAGATTTCTTAGAACATGTTAGGTATGGTATAGACAGGTAGGTCTGAAGAGTGACCTGGGTTCACGGGTCAGGTCTCGTGGAGCACTCAATGTCTGGAACCAATGAGATGATATATTGACAAGCCGCGTGGGGGCGCAGAAGTTCCACTGTGAACGATAGCGTTGTATGAGGAATATTCCGCTGAGATAACGAATTGATTATTTAAACAAGCCAGTAATTTCTAACTGTTTCGTTAGTGTACCTAGTGGTCGTAAGTCCGACTGTTGAGCAGGGGATCTGGGTTCAGGCCCCGGGTCGGGCTGTTAATCAACAGCAGCTTGGTATTTCATTCTACATTACAATAACATGAATGAAAGTTTTGACTTTCTAATAAGTAATCTAAGAAGTTTAGTGGGGCTAAACTTCTTAGATTGAGTCATTTAGATTGTAAGTACCTCTTTATTAATTATCATGGTGTAGCGGCATGTACAACGCCACATGCGAACAACGCGTCATACTGACGTCACGCCAATCCTGCATCTCGCAAGCAGAGTTTACCGCGCAATTAGCATAGATACAATTTCCCAATATCAATCGTTGGGCAATTGCCCGCCAGACACAACACCCGTCTGGTTGGAGGATCCTCCCTTTTCAATGGAGGATGAGTGAACTTTACACCCTGTTCCTCATACCTCTATAATGGTATTAAACATAACTGCCGAAATAACCTCACAGGACGTCAACGAGAAACGAGATCAACGAGCCGAGCGTGATGTGCGGTGATGCGGTGGACACGCGGCCCTAGTACATACATATATGTATCGCTACGTCGGCGCCGTCATCTCGTTCTCGTCGTGGCGGTAGACACCCTCGGCCTAACCCTCGGGAACGCAGACATGTTGTTATGTTGTCGTGAGGTCGTTGTGTCCATGCGACAAACAGCCTCTAAGAAGAAACACCGAAACGAACTCAAAGCACAAGGTTTTTTTTTAGTCTAAAGTAATGTTGTTATAAAAAGTTAACATTATTTGTTTGTAAGAGGCACTCTCTGGAACTACTGATCCGATCACAAAAAATCTTTAACTGACATATAGTTACACTATTGTTAAGTGGCGACAGGCAAAATCGCGTGCAGAAGCTAGTTTCTTATACATAGGACAATCGCATTTCAGGAGACCCATATTATGCACTTTCTCATAATGTCTGAGAAGGCAGCTTGAGGAAAGAACTATGCAGAAATATACTGTATGCAGTTTGAGTAATTAGTACCTACTAGTACCACTGGGTTTGACACTGAGATATGCAGTCATATACTGGGGCAATGCCACTAATAGGGAATTAGTGTTTAAAGCGCAAAAAAGGTGTGTACGTGCGATTGCTAGTATCCGTGTTCCTGATTCATGTGAACCATATTTCAAAGAATTTAAAATATTGACCTTTCCTGCAATTTACATTTATGAAGTAACCGTATTTATAAAGACAAATGAAAATCTATTTGATAAACTCAAATCGAGAAGATATATATTTAAAATTTCTAATGTACCACATAAAACGGCTCCATTTAACAAAAGCTTCTTTGGCATGGCATCAAAAATATACAACAAAATACCTGCTGACATTCTGAGCACTAAGGAACTTCAAGTATTTAAAAATAAATTACGTAACTTTTTAATTGCTAAAGCATACTACAACACGATCCAAGATTTCTTGAATTATTGATTGAATTGTTGACCATGTATTTATTTGACTGTATATTGATATTTTGACATTTATAATAACTAAATTAGACATGTAAAATCATTTTAAATCTAATGACACTAAATAATTATTGTATGCCTATTAGGCAGGACATATTGGAACTTTAATTTATTTTTAAGACCTGTAACTAACATGGGCATATGTTAGTTACAATAAAGATATTTTGAATTTTCTTTTCGGTTAGATTGCAACATTCTCATAGGCGCGCAGGTCAGATGGGTATATTAAAGGCAAATGTTGTAATTAACTGCGTCGGGCCGCAGCGCATCACATTTAAAGAAAAACCGCTGTACGACCCGCATGTTGTGTGCGATGGTAGATACAAAATGTACTAAAAACTTTTAGCAAACTATTAAAACAATCCAGTTGCAACAATTAGTTGTGCCATTAGTTGATATTTCCTCGCGGTGCATCAAACTAACAGAGCTATCAGTAGATCTAAGAGCTGTGCATTTCCGTTCAGCGGCGCACACGGGCACACGGACACGGGCACACGGCAGGTTTCCTGTACGTAGGGAGTACACACAAACAAAGAGGTAGGCGTACAGGCAGCTAAATTATGAAACAATATTGTAAGTGTGCTCAGAAATCATCTCTCTGACTACGAAGTAAAGAATAAAATGAAATTAAGATATGAATTTCTCACAGCTAAATGATAACAGCCGCACGGGTCGATTGACGTTTACGCTACGCTTCCCAATGACCATTCATTACATATCGAGACCTATCGCTGCCTCGGAAAGCACGTAAAGTCTTTGCTCCCGCCGGCTATCATTCGTACCTACATCTTTGACAGTTATTACGTGTAGTCAGAAGCCCAATAGTCTGGCAACCTGTCAACCAACGGGAATAAGTGAACGCCCTAGGAGGACTTATACATGACCTTATTGGTGATATTATTCAGAAAGGTCTGGTGCATAGCACTCGTAACCGGCGTGAGACGTAACCGGCGTGGGACGTAAACGAGGTAGGAGTATGCAGTTAAGGATCGTAGCAGATGGCGTTCTGTAGTCTCTGCCTACCACCATGGGAAGGAGGCGTGAGCTTACATAAATGTATGTGTATGTATACCCAACTCTTTTGTTGAGTGTACCCAAAGCAATCACACACCACTTAGATCCGATCTCTATCTGACTGTACCTACATTATGTTACGTCCACTTCGCATTGTTTATAATAATTAAGTGACAGCTTGCTAATTACATTTGCATTCTGATAACATCGTGATTCATATTGTATGAAATGCACGTGTTCATGAATGTTGATATGTGAGACTATGAGAGAAAACTATAATATGAGAGACGATACTAGAAATGCCTTACAAAAGACGATGACAAAATGTTTTAAGATTTCTTTCTTTTAAGATTGTTTTCTTTTTGATTTTAAGTTTTCTACTATCTCGTAATTTTAGTTATAATCTTCTACCTTTCCCAGAAGCATCTAAAATAACGATTTATAGTTAAAACCTAAAGTATGGCGTTTAATTTAGAATGCGCATCAAACAATCCAACAGAACGTCTTTGGATTGTTGTGTTGGAACTGAATTTGTGTGTTGGAAATTCCTTGTAAAAACTTACCATCTTCTTTTCTGAGCTCTTATCTTTGGTTATCCTACTGCATTTGTCCTGCACAGTATCCCACGCGGGCACACCTTGTCATCGGCGCATTAAGCACTTGTCCGCCAATGTATTACTTCCCGGGACTCAGATGACGTTGTATTGTCTCTGCCATACATTACATGATCAATGAAAGGACTTTTATCTTCAATGCGAGAGAGAGTGTTCCGCTTTCACGACTGACGATGAACCTTGGACAGTTGCTCCAAGGGTATGAGCATCCGGAGTTTTAAGATTAACAATTTCAGTAACGGTTGTCATCTAAAAATATGACATACCTACCGGTATTTTTTCTATTATTTCTATTTTAAAGTACCTACCTACTTATATGAAATACTAGCTGTGCCCGCAACTTCGGAGATTAGCCGGAACAGACAGACAGACAAAACATTAAAAAAAAAGTTTTTTATAATATACAAATTAAAAAAAAAACAAAAATCTAATAACTGCACTGATGAAGAAAAGTTTCTTTGGTATTGCTCCCCAAGTTTATAATAAAGTTCCCGATGCAATTAAATGTATGCCATTACAAAAATTCAGAAACACTCTACAGAAGCTGCTACTTCAAAACTGCTATTACACATTGGACCAGTTTCTGAATGACAAATTTAATTAATCATAATTTTGGAATTATTATTATGTTATTATTTAATTTTATATTATTATAATGCAATTGTAATTTTTGATAATTTTAATCTCTGCTGACATTGTTTTTTTTTTTTTTTACATTTAGACTATTTTAATTTAATTAATTTTGACGACTGTAATATTGCTGACATTGTTTTATCTTATCTGTACTATTTTATTAAACTTTTGACAATTCATATTTGTTCACATTGTGAGTTTAAGAGATTTTTACAATTAATTTAATCTTGATCATAGATAGCATCACTATTTTGTATGCCTGTCGGCGGAACATAGGTTGGACCAAACACTATATTATATACATTTAAGATCATTGTACCCTGTGTTCACAAAATAAATGAATTTTGAATTTTTTTGAATATTTTTATTTTATTTATTTTTTTATTTCGGTTTTTTTTTGGTTTATACCGGGACCCTTTAAAATTATTATTTCCTAGCGTGTGCCCTAATATGACTCGCCAGGCCGAATTTATTTTTAAATACTCGATCATAACTTTTTTAATTTAATTGTCCTTGTATTAGTTTATTTTATAATTGGTCCGTGTTGACTTTGATTCAATAAGTATAATAATAATAATAATATAATAATAACTAATGTAATAGTTGCCTGGCGGAGTGAAAGGTAGGGTTTAATAATAATAAAGCCAACACGGACCTATTATAAAATAAAGTAATACAAGGACAATTCAATTAAATTAAATACAATTTAAATACAAAAATACAATACCTTTTGGTATTGTATTTTTGTATTTAAATTGTATACAATACAATACAATTACAAGTCAAAACAATTAAAACAATATTTCCACTTTAGCCCGTACATGTACCGTGTATGTGTGTGTGTTTAGGAGGACTGAGGTCACTTTTGTAGACAGTAAAGCGCCAGCCTAGGACGTCAAGCGAGCAGAGGCTCGCTTGACGTCCTGGCGCTTTACTGGCGCACTTTAGGTTGGTAGAGACCAACCTGTTGAGCTGTTGACCTCCATGCTTCCGTTTACCTTCTGCCATCTCAGAGTAGAGACCACTTTGAGTAAACAGTGGTCCTCCAAGCGAAGGACGTCCACACCACCTGCATAAGTAAAGCCTCCATGCCAAACATGTCAGAACGACGCAGGACCTCTGTATTAGGAATGCGGTTTTTTTTTTGTTATATGTATGTACCGTATATACTTTCATATGCATTTAGTAAAAAAGGAGTTATTTGACATTACAAACAGACACCTCTATTATATTTATTTGTAAAAATTAAACGTTCATTGCCCATCTCAGTGGTCTTGCTCACGGCTTGTTTCCAATGAGGTTATCCAGACAGCTGTGCTGCTGGGGAGTTTGTTGCGCCACTTCTTCCCAGCGATAGCACTACGAAGTGGTGAAGGGCGGGCGTTTTTGGGGGACTGTCTTTTGTAATTTTGACGTTCAAAAAGTGCTGATTCTCAGCCTCATTTGAATAAATGACTTTTGATTTTGATTTATCTCCAACTAGTTGTATTATTGGCAATGTTGGACAAACATGAATATTAAAATAATAATATTGCTTTACGGAACGAATTGTTGAAGTAACGTTTACCAGCTTTATTTAGGAAAAGTAAACGAATAACGTGTTTTCACTAATGTATGTTTGGCGCTATCGCCTTGAAATAAAGCACTATAAACATTTTCTTTTAGAACTGTATTATTATGTTATTGTTAGTTGCTTCACACTCATTTGAATTAAACAAAATATATATCACGTGAGAATGGTACGCAACGTTTGTTTTCTTTCAGTTTTAGTTTCAATAACAAATGAAACGAAAGGATACAAGCTTTGCTTTAATTAAAATTAATTAGGTGTTACGTTATCTTATACCAAATATTTAACTTTCTATATATATATTCATACATCAGCCATACGATCGCTGAAGAGAACTCACGCAATTAGCTTTATTTTCTTTTGTGTGGGTATCGACTATAGAAACCTATCTATGGTATCGACTGTTTTCTCGTCAGACATTTTCTCGGGAAATATAAATATTTCAGAAGTCAGTCTCGATGTAATGACGGGAAACATCAATCACACGGCTTTAAATAAACACATGTTCTAACCGGTCAAGTGTATGGACTCGTATAGGAGTAGGATGCTACCTATCAGTTCAAATCATATATACGTTTCTATGGTTCAAATTCTGTCCGAACTTCTAGATTTTCTTTGAATTCCTCGAGAGTGGCTGATGCTGCTGCTGATGAGATGATTCTAATTGTGTTGGCTCTAATGACTACAGTCCACACTTAATCAATGCTTTACCAGACAGAAAATAATTGAGCATGCATATTAACACTGCTTGAAATAAAATAATTTTAATTCAGATATCAAGGATCTATAGGTATATAGTAGTACATCATGCATAACAATATTACACAAACAAAAACCAAATTAATAATTAAAATGTAGATTAAAATGATAATGAAAAATTAAAAATTAAAATTAGAACCAAAAATTAAAATGTAAATCAAAATTATAATTAAATGACTGTTCTAATAAGGGACCTCCACAGCGGAGATGACACCCTGATCCCTGATGATTTATATCCTATATTCGAATTCGTTCGCCGCACCATGCGTGGGACTGCCACACTCATACTCACAGATATGAATCGCAATCGCAAGTCTGATGGCTATCGCTTTTTATTCTATTGTTACCGCGACCTTCTCAGATGCTACCCAGGTGCATGCAGCTCTAACAGCTAGACAGCATGCAACTCTAACAGCTAGACAGCTGGACAGCCGCAGGTATTGAAGTCTCAAAATTGAATACACTTATATTGTTTTTTCAATAACGGTTAGTTTCATAATGGTTATAATTGAAGAAATCTCAACTAATATGTTAGTTAGTAGTTAGTAAAAAAAAGGGCAAACCAGTTGAATGTTAGCACTCTCTGGAAGTACTGATCCGATTCGAAAAATTATTTCACTGTAAGAAAGCTACACTATTGCTTAGTGCCATTCTATTATGTTTAGTGGTATTCCACGCGAAGGTCGCAAGCAGAAGCTGGTATCTTTACAATAAAAGCGTCCAGGCTGAAAATGGTTGAACTTGAGCTTCCCCTTGTGTAAACAAACATGGCTGACCTCTGTACTACCCTTAGCTGCTCGAGTCAATATTATAACAACTTGTCCTTTAAAGTAGTTTTTGTCGACCCAAGAACTCTGCAATAAGTAACTCGTCGCTACTCGTAATAAATAAATAAATAAGTAAACTATGATTTTAACGACAAGTACACTTTTAAACCGAAAACATTTTTTTTAAGTCGTATTTAATGGTGTTACTACAGCTTAGACTACTTCTCTGAAGTCGACGATAATCATCACTTAGGTTAGAACTGATATAAACATTCAAACACGTGCAACCGACCAGATAGTACTCGCAAGTAATTAACTAATACGGGGAAGCCAAGAGATATTCCGTGAACACCTTCCCTGATTCACAAACAAATTTTCTGAAGGCATAACAAAGATCTTCCGCTAACAAGTAACTCCTTCACTTCCTAGAAAGAATCCGTAAACAACAATCAGCATGAAAACAACGCCTCTACACGTGCGTGTCCCCCTGATCACACTGCCCCTCTCGCACCTACAATCAACTGATTATCTACTAATTAGCAGGTCGTACGGTAAGTACAGCCTACTGTACTATGCACGGGGTGTGCGGTTACAGCTTCACCTGTGATTAAAAGCGATGAACGTCGTGGTGGTAATTGACTAATCAATAGTTGCTTGGCGTATATTATTTGCAGCCGGCAGTTCAAAAATGTAGATTTATTCATTTCCGGATTAAATTTTGTTTTTAATGTAGTTTATAATAATAATATAATATAATCACAGTAACTTTTGTAATGTAGTTTACAAAAGTTACTGTGATTCAAACTTGAAACCAAACTGCAAGAAGATCTTTCAGAATGTTCATGTACCAGCTTATCTCTTGACAGACATGACCCCGCATAGATTGAAGTTGTCCAGTTGACAAAAAGGCTCTCGGCAATGTTTTAATAAATCTAATTATAAGATAAGAAGGCCTTTAGTTTAAGAATTGCGGAACCGAATCTCAGGGCACAGGGCATAAGGTCAGGGCTCGGACTTAACGCCAATGAAAGGTGTCAACCCTGGACGAGGCAAAGAAACTGGCCTCGACCGTGACAGCTGGGGTAGCCCTAGCACATGATGGTATGGCACGAAGCAGGGTCATAGGCGAAGAGTCTATGGACCTCTGGGGACCAACCATGTTTTTTTTTTTGCCAGTCAATTGAAAGGCTATAGAACTGCCGGACATTTTTACCAAGAAGTTTTGTAGAATCTTGAAAAATAAACTCAATGAAAACAGAACACAGTTAAAAGTTTGTGTAATCTTTTGAGACGTTTAGGGGTCAAAGAACGGTTTGCAAACTAGACAGTTGACTTTGACATTGACCCCCATGAGTAAACACCATAACAAAATGGCGGTCACTGACCGTCATGACTGAACTGAAATCTCTAATCATCACAGTTGATTTTACATCCAAAATATTTACCCCAAACAGTCGATAAGCAATAAGTTTTTATTTGAC
Source organism: Apamea crenata (assembly GCA_949629185.1). Lineage (NCBI taxonomy): Eukaryota > Metazoa > Arthropoda > Insecta > Lepidoptera > Noctuidae > Apamea > Apamea crenata. Next base: position 19,473,777 of record OX451361.1, read on the forward strand.
AAGTCAATTTCCTGAGATTGGAGAGTGTAATTAAGTTTTTCATCTAATTGGTGTGCCAAGGCAGGCAGTGGAGTGCGGCTTCCTTTTACACGTTCGCGTCGTTTTTGCGATGGTTTTTGTTTAGGCAGACTGGTGAAGTACTAAAACTAAGTCAGTCTGTTAAATATGAAAGGTGTTTATGGACAGGGACTGCTTGGAGTACTTATGTAGGTACACAACAGATCAGCCATTACCTTTATTACCGAATCTCCTGCAAGTCAGAGCAGGTTATTAGGTACCTCCTAAATTAGTACAGATTATCTCCCGCAAGCAACTATTAGGAATAAGGTAGCTTATGGACCTAAACGTTACCATCTAAGCAATGCCGGCAGAACCCGGAACACCTGTCCCCTTGTATCAAGATGTCATATGACCGTTGTTCTATCGCGTGTCATAAGTGGGTGCTTCACGTGACGAGCGGTGCGCGCCGCTAGCAAGCGAATCTTGCACAGACGGAACTGCGACGCGTCGGATAGGTGACAGATTAGTTCCTCAGGGTAACGCCTGGAGTGGGATGTCAGAACATGATCTTCCTACTAAATACATTTATGTATAAGATATATGTAGGTGACCGAGCACAGTGGCGAGCAGCAGGAGGGGCACAAGTCCAGCAGAAGACTGTCATGATGAAGTGACAGGAATTGTCACAATCAAATGAAAACTCTCCATGTTTGTAGATTAAAAACATAACATAACATCACGCCTTGTTTCCCCGAAGGGTTGAGAAGAGGTGTACCTACAGTACAAATACATTACGTCGTCCCCTAGTATAGGGGCTTGGATTTCCCCAAACAGGTCCTCTTTTATTTGAAACCACTGCATTAGCGTCAATCATCAGTACCTAAACATTCATCATATTCAATAGACGCACCCTATAACGCCACACTCTATAACAACGATGTAATAGAATTTGAAACGATCTCAATAAGCAGCGAATCGATCAATAACAGTAACTGAACTCATGTGTTACCAGCAACGACCATGTTACCAGTGAGTGTAAGTTATATAAATTGTACACGTAGATGCACGTGGACAAAACTTCTAATACTTTTTTGAATGTGGTTTTATTGTTAATGAGATTTATAGCAGAACAAGCCGTGCGCCCGATGGGATTTCCAAATTTCAAAAGTAACTAACTTCCATACATGATAAATGATTTTATTTTTGTATAAGTAGGTTCGTACAAACCACGTCATATCATATTTTAAAAACTAGATGAGGTCGGCGTTTCCTATCTGACTAGTCTGAGAAGAAAGGCCGAAACAAACTCAGACGTCACAGTCTCTTTTAAAGTCCAGACATAATCTTGGTGAGATCATATGAAGACCATATATTAGGTATATGTAGATCGATGTCTGAGATAGTCTTTTGAAGAAAGAACCACACAGATTGAGAGGACCTGTCCAGTCAGTGCACGCATTTGTCAGAAATCGTGCAGCTCAACTCAAAACTTCTTCCATCCCCTATTTAACCGCCTCAGGGGATAATTTTTTCAAAAAACATTCTTTTCTGCTCACTTTCGTTACAAAAGGAACTCTTGAGCAAAATTTCATGTTTCTAGATCAAGTGGCTTAGGCTGTGCGTCCGTGTCAGTGTAGGCTGTGCGTCCGTGTCAGTGAGTGATATTAAGATTTTTATTAAGTAGATTGTATACACACTGTGAATCAGCATCTGCCTAGCCTTTTCCCAACTTATTTAGAGTTGGCTTCTAATCGAACCGAATGCAGCTGAATACCAATATTTTACATGAAGTGTCTGCCTATCTGAATTAATGTAGCAGCTATTGTAGGCCTCACTTTGATTAAAAAATAGCCAATATTGGATGTGCCACTAATTATTTGACGAGTTCTACTCGGGTCCAATCGCTAACAAGAATATTAATTATTCAATACCGAGAGTATTGTTCCTTTTCGGTTCGTTTCGAAAGGTTAGATAGTTCTGACTTCCAGCTATTGGAAATAAACTTGAAAAAACTTAAAACTTTCTTGGAAACAGAGCTCATGAGTCTCCTTACATAGCTCGGCATCAGTGGCATGCGTCAAAGCGGAGGAATGTGTAGCAATTTCACGAAAAACAATAGTCTGTAGCATTCGTCAGGTTCAGGTCCGGTTACAGACGCAGCATTGTGCAGGTCGCTGTTATTGTAACTGAAGACGCGTATTTGTTGACACACACGTACACGGAACTGCGCCCGCGCCGCTCGCTCACTTGTACTGACAACTGCACTCTGCTTGACATAATACCCAGATGTTAGCGGAAGGAAAATGAAAGGAAGTTGGCCATTGGTTTTATAAAACAGTTTTCACGCCTTTAATACTTTACTGACTTCGTTTTCGTGTGTTTTGTTATTAAGACAAAGAGAAAGAGTATCCTTCGTCCTGCTCCAGGTCCCCCGTCCCAGGCTAAAGAGTATCCTACGTCCTGCTCCAGGTCCCCCGTCCCAGTCTAAAGAGTATCCTACGTCCTGCTCCAGGCCCCCCGTCTCAGGCTAAAGAGTATCCTACGTCCTGCTCCAGGTCCCCCGTCCCAGGCTAAAGAGTATCCTACGTCCTACTCCAGGTCCCCCGTCCCAGGCTAAAGAGTATCCTACGTCCTGCTCCAGGTCCCCCGTCCAAGGCTACCTATTTGTAAAATTTTAATAACGATCGCTTCAGTGGTGTAGGCAGAGCCCGTTATTATCGCATTCATAATAGTAGTATAGATGCATTTTATTTGAGCAGAATAAACTATTTTTCTTTCTTTCTATCTTTCGACCCTTTTGAAACCTCTCAGTAGTCTAGGCTGTCACTGGTTAAAGTACACTGGTCAAGAACATGCGTTATAATGAAAATATCCAACGCGAGTGTTAATCTTAATGGGCAAAGATTTTACTATAAACTGCTGGATCTCTGCCAGCATGGCTCGATTATTCTTATCAATCAGTATTGATCAAATACAACCAGACGAACGTGGGTGGATCGCACCTTCTCGTCGTAGCTCGCCACAATATATACGCTTTCCAGGAGCGATATAAAACTCTAAGAACTTTTCAATTTACACGAACGAACATCAATTGAATTGCAACTTCTGTTTGAGTAATTGATTTGATTTTTCAGTAACGTTCGGGGATTCACTGAAGCATTCATTGAAATATTAACTAAAATTAATGAACTAATGACATAATGAACGAGATCTAACTAAATAGTCTGACGAGATGTGCCCACGCTACGTTGAGGGGGCTCGGAGCCCACTCCTCCTGTGCAAATGTACCTTACGTATTAAGTATGGTTATTCTTCAAAATTACTCTATTCTGCAAGAATCATATTCAAATACCGATACGGTTATAAATAGTAGGTTTACGAAACATTTCGATATAATCATAACATAATCAGCCTATAATGTTCCCACTGCTGGGACACAGCCACACAGGCGTCCTCTCTGTGAGAGGGAGTGGAGGGCCATAATCCACCACGCTACCACAAGTCTTAGAATTTTTTGTTCTAGAACATGTTTCCTCACGATGTTTTTCTTCACCGTTATGAAAGCAGTGGTCATGAAATAATTTATACAAGGTAAAGTTTTTGCTGTGGTTCGAACACACGCCCAACAACTCATAAATGGCAGCCGCATCCACTGGGCCACCACAGCTCAGAGTCAATATTCTAAAATTGGATTTCCACAGCCGGACATTGACTGAATCAGGCTTCATGCACTGATGTAGAACTACCTATATTATGGACGGCTTGTGTACCAACAATCCATATACAGACACTGCATATAAATGTGTGTGTGTGTTCATTCCTGTCACAATTGATCCGTGAAAGATGGCGGCCATTACCATGTGTCATGACGCGCGGCCCTGACATCAACTGACGTGTACCGACACGGATCTGGTGCGCGGTGCGCTGGAGCAACTAGGCTGAACTAGTGCGATCCTAGATCGATGTTAATAGAAACATGTATATATACCTATCCTTACCAAACTAGACCATTTGGAACGAAAAAAGTATTATGTGTTGAGTTTTAAAATGAGGTAGGTACCTACTTGCATAACATTCCTCGTCCCCTGCGAGGAATATGGATATGAGCAATGATGTATGGTATACATAATGCCTTCGTTTCTCCAGTTATGTTTAAGTCCCAAATAGTAGTCCCCAGTCTGTTACCACACAACCAGCACAGATGCAGACTTCGAGCTACTTACGAGAAATTTCTATGATATACAACCAAATTACACTTTGCCCCACGTAGGAATCGAACCCAGGAACACTGCGGATGCTCAGCAGTCGCGCTTGTGTGTGTACCCATGAGACAGCATGTTTCAATCTCTTTTCATCTTATGGTGTATCTTAGGTAAGCGAATATCAATTAACAAAATAAAAATAAAGTCAATAGGTAAGCAGATGTCACAATTTCTTGCAATAGTTAATAATATGTCAATAAATTAAGTCGGCACATAAACAACATACATAACTATGTACAGTGCCACCTCGATATAACAAATCGGAAGGGAACAAGTAAATATTCGTTATATCAAGTAATTCGTTAAACTGAGGTTTGTTATATTGAAGTTAGGTTGGTCCAAAATTTGCTATAAAGAGGTAAAAACGTGTCGAAACCTGTCGCGACTGAATCACATACTATTGGGAACGTTATTTATAAAGGTTTTGGGTTGGCAAAATTCGTTAATTAGAGGTTTATACTTTTTTTTTGATAGTTGAAAATTCGTTAAAAAAAAGGTTGTTCGCAAAAGTCTTCGCAATGTAAAGGTATATTTTACATTGACTCTTATGGACAATTCAAGGGCATTACGAAGAATTTGTTAAATCGAGGAAGTCGTTATATTGAGGTACCTAATTTATATTAAGGTTGCACTCTAATACGTAATTAGTCACGATTTCGTATACAATATAAACTGCAATAAAAATGTCAATAAAGAATATCATTATCTTAAAACGTAAATCCTGAAATCAACAAAGTCAAATTCATCTTTTATTTTACTTAAGACATGAACAAGTGTCAGCAGCCGGTCTAATATAATAATAATAAAAGGTTTTAGGGGCCCATTATGGAGAGTGCAAGTCACCTCCTACCATTTTATTCGTGTATGTATAAGTAAGTAGGTATATAGTCCTTCCGTAGTTCTAGGTAACCAGCCCACTTTAGCAACCCAAAACCATCAAGTCAAGTCGGTTGGTGCCTCGTTAAATAAAAAGCGTGCTACGAATTTCAGCGAGTTGGCTTCGGCCCCTCCCACGCCTGCCAATGGTGCCCTGGGTTCCGAGTAATGTCGGACGTAAAAATTTTAATAATAATTTATTTATTTCAGAGAAAATTATAGGTTACATTTATCACATCACAAACTATAGGTTACATTAACACATCACAAACTCACAAAAAAATTTCAAAAAGCAACGTTCCTTATTCCACTACCTATAGGTAACAGATAATGACCACTAGACACGTCAAACAAAGTATGCATAGTCTAATAAATATTTATATTCACATTAGTTCCCGGAAAAATAGGCACAGATTGATGTGTATTGTTCAAACCATCATCAACATCATTCAAAGCTGGTCTGTCTAATTTAACAGAAAAATTAATCTACACAATATTTAGATTGAATCAAAACGTTCCGTTAATATTGTGATTGTAATCTATCAGAATCCTATTGGGCTGTTCTCACGACGGATGTGAACTCAGAGATACAAGTCTTACAATTACAAACACGCTTTGAAATGAAACATAGAAATATATTTCTCATAAGATCGAATGTCAAGCATTCAGCTACTGCAGTATTCTACCGTCAAAACAAAATGAGAGGATTTAAGTATCCACATTGTAGGCTTTATTTACAGAACGTAGGTACCTAATCATATGTGACCTGTCAACCTGTGCAGTTAGCGGTGCATGCTGTGACGTCACGCGATCCACTCAGCTAACTGTCTGTTTACTTACGTGACAGTTTAACAACAAAACAAGGCAATTAAAGTATTAGTTGCACAGCAGGCGGGGAGGGGGCGGGTGTTAGTGGCAGGAACTCGGCACAATCGGGCACGGAGCGAGGCAGAGGCGCAGCTAATGGCAATCAAAGGCAAATCGAAAGGCGCCAAGGTTTACGTTTGACTAACCATTATTTAGGTCGAATGGTATCGTGACATTAACCTCATCATTCTTTTATTATTTTTTAGAAAAATAAAAACATAATCGGCCTATACCGTTCCCACTGCGGGGACACAGGCCTCCTCTCTGTGAGAGGGAGCGGGCCGTAATCAACCACGCGGACCCAGTGCGGGTTAGAAACTGCACTCATGCGCAAAAGTATCATCTGCATGGCTCCTGCTATATTCAACTTACTGCCTAAACGTTGGAAGGAGCTAAATGGTAGTGCATTCAAGCGTCAGTTAAAAATGTTTCTTTCGCAGAAAGCTTATTATAGTGTCTCCGAATTTTTTGCCGAAAAAGTATTTTGATTATATCTTTAGTTCTTTATTTTATTTTTGTTCTTTAATCTATTATGAACTTGTACTAAATGTTTGCATAATTTAAGGTAGAAACATTTGACATTTTTGTATACCTAAATATGACACATTACTACTGTAATTTTAGCGATTTGACATTTTTTTGTATTAATCTAAATAGGTATTATATTATTATTAGTGTATTTCAAAAAATTTGACATCTGTTGTAATTTGAACGATTTGACATTTATGAATTATTATGACATTCTTACTGTAGCTCAGACGATTTGACATTATTTTGTATTTTGTATTATCATCATTTTTAATTGTTACTTAAAATTATAATACGATTTGCATGCCCATGTGTCGGTAGAACATGGAGCACTATTATAAAAATAAAACATCTATAGGTATGTATACTTATTACCCATGTTTGCAAATGAATAAATGATTTGATTTGATTTGATTTGAACTAGTAGTCCACCTGGGGCAAGGTAATAAGGATCAGTTATGTGCCCAAGTTAATACTGGTAAGGGATGCGGAATAATGAACCACTACAATAACGTTACTCTTAGCGCTGCTGTTCAGCGATAGCTTCTCAAGACGTTGTTCGGAACTTATTGCTTCACATATCAAACCATTTACTAACACGACTATAGATATGAGAAAGAAGGACCCGACCATCAAACAGAAGGTACTAGTTCAGTATATAATGCGCAAGCAATTAAACGCACGTCATGTCAAGTGTAAGCTCTTTGCACACGTAATGCGCTCCCTTCGCTTTGCATAGAAAGCTGGCGCGAGGCGTGTTGGCGCGAATTTCTCCGCACATGCGTTCTAGCATCGTCTATAACGGCTGACGTCGGCGCATCGCTGTGCGGGGGCGCAAAACATCGAGCGGAGCGATTGTGGTTTTATAGTTGGACCTTATTAGATGGATTGTTTTGGAATATTAAGGCTATATAGATCTATGAACGTTGTATTTGACGTTTGTTCTAGAATATTGCTTTTCCCGTCGCAAACAATAATGTTATAAATAAATTCCTAATTTCCCATAAGGTTAAAAGTGTTATATTACTTGTAGGCTCGTCTTGATCCAATATTGTACTCCTTTGACACTATAAAATACAAAACAAAACAGTTATCTGAAAGGAATCGCATAAATTACCATTTCTAAAGTTGTAAACTCATGAACCAACATAAACTCGCTGTTTCTCCTCTTATCTACGGCAGCCTACAAAGAAAACTTTCGTTATGTTAATAGCGTGTAGGTCAGCTATCTACTGACCACTGATCACTGCGCACTGCTCGCTGCCCATCGCTTGACGCGCAGACATTAGTGGAAAACTTTTAAAACTCGCCTCTAATGAATTCTATTAGCGGTGTTGGTTTTTATTAAGCTGATTGGTATGTAAGCGACAACATAGATGCGGAAAGATGCTTCGTGTAATTAATTAGCTTTTCTCTAAAATATTTGCTTTTGTATTGGTAAGTAACTATCATACATTGCCAATTCAAACAATAATAATTGTGACTGCTTTGTAAAATAAGTATGCTACTTTTTAAATATTTAAAATAAGCAACAACAAGTATAAACTGATTTAAAGCGATTTTGCTTTATTTCGGATATGCAATTTTAAATACTACAACCGAAAGGGACTAACTCAAGGGATAATTCAGTTCAGTCTCCCTGAATCACAGTGGCTTTTTTATCCAAGTTAAATAAAATAAGTTTAGGTTTTTTTGGGACTAACAAGAACAACGATTTAGTGCCGTAGGCCGTAGAGATTAGTTAAACACAACTGAAATCAAACATGTTCTATTAATCCTTACGTGGAGGTCAAACGCAACAAGTGTGTGTGCCAATAATAACCTTATTGTAATATATGTCTTGCCAATTTATTGTATGCGAGAATCGTCTGGTTGTTTTTTTATATAGAAATACCAAAGGAACCATTTTTAGACAACGTTATGTATGTAGTTGTTTCCTAAAGTACAAAACAAGTTTAACTTCGTTTATTCATCAAATAAAATTGCGTTATTGTTTAACCTCTATTGCATTGAAATGTTAATCTTATAAATATTGATCAAAACCTGACTTCCTTGTGTTGCCAGTCGCATGGAAACTTGTGTTTACTTAATAAAGTTATGATAAAGGATTTCTTAAGCGCGTTAATTAGCCGAACAGTTAATTAAATATTTATAAATAATAACGTAACTACAAGCTGCGCAGATGACGTAGGTAAATTAAATACCTACAAAGGTAAATTTAAACATCGTAGCATAACCTAAGTATATGAATGCCTAGAGCCAAATTATACAGGCAATATTATGTAAGTACTGAAGCTACGCCACGCCGCCGCCGCAAAATTACTGATTCCGAAAATATTAGGTTGACTGGCACAAAATGAGGCATTAGTACGCCTCTGTACAGAGGTTGCGTATAAAGTAATAAATAAATTCAAATCTTAAACACTCACACACACACACTTCAGTCACCTTGGACACTCACAGATTATACACCAGATCACAGATATTACCATATTGTGTCTGCTAAAATGTAGCGTTTTCATTATGAAGAAAGCGTTGCGTGTAACTTTCTATGCTTCTATTGGTAATCTGTCTTCTATGAAATGCACCAGGCTATCTCGTGGGACGACCACATGCATCAGGAAACTCAATTACTATTAAGTTAGTTCTACTGACCAACTGTGAATAGGGAAAATACAGGAAATGCCGGCACTTTGTGTAAAATAATCTCATTACCACTGCTCTCAAAACGGCGAAGGACATCATGGAGGAAACCGGCATGTCCTAGAACCAAATATTCGAAGACATGTGACATCTACCAACCCGTACAGGGGCCCGAGTGTTAGATTACAGCCCACTCCCTCAGTGAGGACCTCGAGAGGTCAGTGTCCCCCAGCAGTGGGATTGTTTAGGCTGATTGATAACAATGTAGGCCTTATTACACAAGGTCAAGAATTCTGAATATCCACTAGTTTTACCGCTGGGAAATTGTAACCCAGACCTAAGTTCATAGATTTTTTAAATTTATATGGCGTTCTCTTGCTCAGGGCTATTAATTATTATTTAAAATTTGTGTGTGTGAGGATCCGAGCTGAGGATTGTAGTAGCTTGTTAAGTCTATTCAGTGCAAACCCCTTACAGCGCATACTTACAATAAACGTCGCGAATATTTGACAGGAGCTCAAAGTACACGCTGCTGACAAAAGACTCACCCTTCCATTCCCTTACTTACATTTGCGCAAACGCAATGACTTCCTAAAGTGTATTGTGTATCTGAACAAAGCCATGTTGACGACAATAGTGTGCAACATCCGGGTCCGCGCGCGCCGGTCGCACGGCGTTAGTCGTGCGTGACAGGAGCTACAATTGGAGAAAATGGAGGGTGGGTTATCAAAAAAATCACATTTGCAATTAATTGTAGATTCAGAATTTAGTACCAACTAGTAGGTACCAAGGGATTGTGACTGTGTGATTCACGTTGCGATAAAAAAGCTTTTCCAACACTTGAATACACAAAAAGGTAGCGATAAAGTCATTGGTTACTGAATTTTAATTGAATTTGAATATTGCCTTACTAAACTCGATTTCTGCATGGCTTAGATTTATTATGAAGCCATCTAAGTAAGTTCAAATATTTAGCAAAACCCATGAGACGTGCTCACACACACTACCCATGATCACTATTCTGGTTCAAATAAAACATTACATACTAAAGGTAAAAAAAAACAACTTACGTTTTTGTGTAAATTAAGCAGTTAATTTATTACTTAACGAATTTCAATTCAGATTTGGTAAAGCAATGTTTCTATCAGCACCTTAATTGCGTAACACTCCATCAATCTCATTTCTAATTGCCATTGCTAATCCATTTATTACATAAGAAAGTGGTTACAAATTTTGTGAAGTCCCTGACACTTGTGCCAGGTCGTTCACCTGTGCTACAAGAGATAGTGCCCTCTCCCAGGAGGAAATTATAGGAGACACTTATGCAATAAGATTAAGAAGTGTAAAAAAAAATTAAAGTAATCTAAAGCAATACAAAATACTAATAAAAAAACGGTAAGAAAAGCGAGTACAAAAGAAGCTCAACTGATAAAAATATTATAAAATAAACACAGCCCATAAAAACTATGATAACTTTATTGATAACGACGTGAGAGGTAATTTTTTTTTGTTACCTAACTCACTCGGTATCTGAAACTAAATTATGTAAATATTTATATAGTCATGTGCTGACCACGCGGCGAGGTCACGACCTGTGCCTACCTACTGCGTAAAACAATTAGAATAAAACAATTAAAATGTAAGTTAAAACGTTCTTACTCCCGAATAAGAAGCGAAGAAGAAGAACAAAAATAATTGACCTACCTAAAAACGAACAGCGATTTATAACAACTCCGTATGATCACAAAATCGCTCGTCTCTTATTCCCTTACCACGCCCCAACTATCACGCGAAAACTATTGTTTTACCCGAAACCCGCCTTAACAAGATTTGCGACGCGTAACTCAACAGTTAAGATCTCAGTTCCATAGTCTTGAACGTCTTTAATACCATTCCTACTGAAAAAAACCAGTCGTTTGTACTTGGTAACAAAAGACAAACGTATTTAACTAAAAACAGGTTGATCACGATTCCCGCTCAGTTCGTGACGAACATGATTAGATGATTGCTATCAGAGATCCATTATTAAATGATTTATTTCTATTTATACGGCACTAAACGGTATCTTAATTAGCTTTAAAAGAGTTAAAGAAAAACCTCTTACGTCTTGGCTGAAAAACATCGGGGTCAATCACACGCGAAATAAAAGACACGAGACGTCTCTCGTGAACTTTTTGAGTGCACAATCTTAGTTGTATTATATCTCAACAGCCGAGTACCTTCCGGTACTCGGCTGTTGAGATATTATTTTGTACAACTGAGATTGTAGTAACGTTATGAATAAAAATTCAAGCATGTAGGCTTGTAGGCATGTAGGATGTTGAACGCTTCAATCAGTGTTTAACAATTAATAAATAATTTTGTTACATTTATTACCTCAAGCTAGTTGAATCTGAAACAGACCAGCGCAGCGCATCGAATGCCTCCACTGACTCGAACACATGTTCTTTTGTACAAGCAAAATGGCTGGCATTGACGCTTCATGGAAACACCCACACGCCGTATTACCTCCATCACTGTATGACATTTAATGCACCTGTCATTTTGACGCCAACATAGTACCTAGGTCCTAGGTACCTACTGGAAATATGACCATAGCGGAGACTATGGCGGTAGTGGACTATGGAGGTAGACTATGGCGGTAGCTATGATATTAATATGTTCAAAAAGTATCTGATGAAAAGGTAAACATATGGATCGGAAAACATACTTGTGGATGCTAATTTGTAGTGCCACTTACTAATTGCGTACTTTGATTTGATTATTTGAATACTAACCCTTTTTAATTTTAAATCACCTTTAAGATGTTTTTCATTTGACAATTTAGGTTAATTTTATAACCTCAATTTTCGTCGATAATATTTCAGTCACAATTCAATCATGTTATAAAGTGAAAACCTTCTACATACATACAGATAAATCTGTGCGAACACTTTCATCTGATTCTCTCAGAACAGGCCATAGGAAATTGCGTTGTTAAGCTGCGCCACACGGGCATTTCTTTCAAGAAAGATTGCCGGCAATAATAAACACGAAGCGGAGCAATTAGTGAAGCATCTCAATAAACTAGTCCGCTTTAATATCACTTGTGTCCATCCTTTGAAAGCGGGTTTGAGATATTTTAAGTAATGGCCGTCAGGATAATCTGACATTTTCACCAGTATTTGACAATAAGGTCAAAATGTATAATACCTATGTGAACATCATATCATCTATCATCCGAGACAGATTTCGTAGAAACTTGTATTAAAATATTAGTAATGATTCGACAATTCCCGGATGATATGGTTTTTGCATTGTTTACAGTTTTACACCATACACATGTTATTTACGAGACTTTTCTAAGAAAACCTAATTAATTTATGATTAGGTGTTTGCGGTAACAATCTGTAAGCGAATTGTTTATTTATAATAATGTAACATATTTTCCGGCTTGTGTAACGATACCGCACCAACAGGTAAGAAATATCTGCCTGGATTTGCGTAAAATGTTACAACAATACTGAAATAAAATATTGTTAAAACGCCGCGTAGCTCTACGAATGAGGAACTATTGCGTAGACCGTGAGTAAACAATAGTCCAGCTCTAACTAAGGTCAGGAACATGTTCAGGTGGAAGGAGCCCGATACCTGAAGTACTGGTTGCCGCGGAAGTTTCCACCGACATGTTTGAATTTCATTCAGCTGATCAAATAGACTGCTTACATTGAGCTGTCACTTGTAATATTGTGCTATTTAAAATGTAGCAATATTGACGAGTAAGACTTTATTATTTGTACAGTTGTTTATGTTATAACTTATAGGAAACCAAAATTAATGTGTGTGAAAATAAACCAACATTATGAATGCCCATGTCTGTTAGTGTAGTTAGGTGAGCTAGATCCATTACAGCGTCTTTTTAACCGACTTCTAAAAAAAAGGAGGAGGTTCTCAATTCAGATGATTGTATTTTTTTTTTTATGTTTGTTCGTGCATAACTCCGTCGCTTGCTAACCGATTTGAAAATTATTTTTGTTGGAAAGAGTATAGTTTCCAAATGGTCCCATGACAATTTTATCGAAATCGGACAAGTGGTTTTTGAAAAATCAACAAAAATATCACAACAAAAAAGTGAAAAATAAATGAATTACAAAAAAAAAACTACCGACTTCCATAAAAACACTACAAAGTGAAAAATAACTTTAATTTCGGAAGTCGGTGGCGAAAAACGAAATACAAAAACCAACATGACACCTACCACCCACCTGACACCCACCAACTGACCTTCAAGTCGTAACACCCTGTATCACGCCACGCGCGCTCGGACTTCCCCGCAGCACAGCATCGTACATCACGAACATCGTGTGTCACAGGAGGTGCCGCCACATTCCTATGCTCTGAAACTGATATGCAGCAGAATGCAGATGCGAAGGCATAATGTATTTAATGGCATCAATTCATCATGTTAAAAATACATTGGTGTCAGTTTGCGCACTGGTTAAAAATGTACCTATCCTGTATAAGTGCAGTTTTCATAAGAGCATGATGACAGCTTGCGAATGGAAAATACTAAAGATGCGCCGAATAGTGGTTTCACAGAATAACCGAATACGGAATAATATTCGGTTAATTTCTTACCGAACCGAATATAGCACCGAATAATTCGGTTCCCCGTTCTATAGTTTAGCTTTTGACCCTTTTGCTTTTTAGGTAGAGCTGAAAGCTTGGTCTTCTTACATAGTAATCTACCGCTGCTTGATTATAAATATTAAAGTTTAATTACAAATACTCTTGATTTATCTATGTTTTAGTGCCATAGTTGAGAAAACAACTTAATTCATTCACTATGCATAGGTAAACCTTTCCTATTACAATATAATTGTAATTTGCTAGTGGGATTATTGCAATTAAAAATTACTGTTCTTTTAAGATACTTGATTTTATGTAACTATTAATGTTAGGTTGTATTTGATTACCTGTGTTTAATTATTATATTTGTTTGAGTACCTTACAATAAACGATTTGTAAAATTGTAATAAATATGATTGTGTGAATATGGGATTCCTTTAATTTATTTTGTCCTAAAGGCTGATTTACAATGATCAATTAAACCGAATACATTCGGCATTTCAACCAAACGATTCGGCCGAACACGAATACCTCAAATTCTGCCAAATACGCCGAATACCGAATATAAAACGAATATTCGGCGCATCTTTGGAAAATACAGATCAGTAAAACTTCAGAAAACAAAACACTTTATAAGTAATGATTTTCTTTACAACTATATTACATAACACATAGATAAATACGTTAGGTGCCTACTTAGTTTCCTAATAATAACATTTAAGTACCGTACCATCCTGTAGGAACTGTGACCGTGGTGACCGTGGCAGCTAGTAGCAGTGTGTGTAGGTTGTCTACCTCTGCAGTTGAGCGGACTTCCTTCCTCTTAAATAATGTGACACTTTGTAAACATCACACGACTACTTAACTATGTCATCATTTATGATTATTAAGTAACCGTTATATTACCTGCACTCTGTGAAAATGCACAGTCAGCAGTCTTCAGCACCACTCAGCCGCAAGATGTCCACTCCCGGATGAGTCAGAAGTACTTTACTTAGGTATATTCGACCATATAATTCCTTTACCATCCTAAAGTTGAATATCAGTTGCTCGTCACAAAGCGACAAGGTCTATTTTTGGTTTCAAGACCAAAGTCTGACAGCTGCAACCTTGGTGAAGTTTCAACATTCTGTAGAGATTTAGTCAAAAGTGATCCTACTTATTTTTATTAGATGGCGGTCCAAATTAGGTCTATCGTGCAAGCAAAATAATATAGGCATCCATTAAATCCATAGATAATAATAATAATAATAATAATAGTATTTATTCGTATCAACAATACAGCTATATTAACTTTACATACTTATGACTTAATTGTGGATATTATAGCACTAGAGATTGTCGTAACTTGCACCCTTGCTAAGTTATCAGGATAACTTGTATTAAGGACACAAGTCCCAACCCTTGGTTCATATGTATTAAGGACACAAGTCCCAACCCTTGGTTCATATGTATTAAGGACACAAGTCCCAACCCTTGGTTCATATGTATTAAGGCATTGCAAAGATACAATAAAAGCAATAATGGTCACTTTTACATGGAACTTGAGTAAAATAAAATTATGAAGATCTACCTATCTCCATCGCTTTAGATAATCTAATGGAAACTGACGCATCTCCTACGTGTCATTTCCTTCAATTGCCCTATCGTAGAAGATAGGGCAATTGAAGGAAATCACACAGCACCGTCACGACCAAAAGTATGTATACACTCGGGTTTAATCAAAAGCGATTTACTCCTTTATTTTTTAATGAAATTTTATGTTGTTACGAACATAGCATTTTTGAACCAATAGGTTTATATAATGTGTCTTATTTCAACATTGCATCCGTTATTTCACGAACAAAACGCAATTGAAAGTTGCCAAGTGTTGACATATTGGTGTTCGTGAAATTAACTCATTTGAGTTAATTTTCTTTTAATTTTACTTTTGTTCCGATTGATACATGGTAATTCAGCTATTCATATTAATGCCTTTTTAGGCATTAGGTAATTCATATTAATGCCTTTTTAAGCATTAATATGAATTGCTGAATTACCATGTATCGGATGATTGTGTGTCAATTCAGATGTGTAAAAGTACCTGTGTTAATAACCACTTTAATATTTAAATTGTTCTCCTGTCATTCCAGACACAAACGGCACGTACAACGGCGAGCTCCCCCACAAGGAGGGTGGCGGGGCCGGCGCGGCGCGCGGCTGGCGGCGCGACGTGGCCCGGCGCGCGCGCGCCTGCTGCTCTACCAAGACGCTGCTGCGGCGCCTGCCCATCCTGCAGTGGCTGCCTAAGTACTCCCCGAGGAACGGCCTCGCGGATGCCATCGCTGGTGAGTCTACCTGAACTATCTCCTGGGAAACTGACGCCTAGGAAGAAAGAGAGACATAAACAAACCTGGCGATATCTGTGTACTATTCTAGGTACCTACACCTCTGCCTATCTCTTCGGGGAATACTGGCGTGATATGATGTTGTTAGTTTAGGTTAAGGTCGCATGATTTGTGAGGATCTAATCCTGAAGTAGTGTTTTACTATACTGCATATAATTACGGCTCGTAAATGTTTTCAACTTTTCATGAAGTATAAATCTTGAAAAACTGTAAAGTATGTAAGGCGATGCGCTTGACTGGCGATTTAATTATGCGCATTGTGTGGCCGTGTGAAATTGTGCGAAATCGGAAACGGCGTGATTATCGCACACTTTACACAACTTGTGTTAGTTACTGTGGTGTGTGGTATAGGTGATGCTGCCGATGTGCGACGCTTAGGTCTTATATAATACCTACTAAGAAAACTAGCACATCATGCTTCAATAAAAGGTTCAAGGATAATCGACATCATCGCTCAGGTATCATTAATTACCATTGTCACAATTGTCTGTTCAGGGAGGGGCTCGAGGGGCTCGTGGCTACATGATAACAGCCGCACGGGTCAATCGTAGGTTATGCTACGCTAGCCGCGGTCGGTTCGTGGATCGGTAACCTTCCATTCCATATCGAGATCCCTCCGTGCCTCGGAAAGCCTGTTAAGCGGTTGGTCCCGGCTGTCATTTGTAGACCTTTCCTCCCTTTGACAGTCATCACGGGACGTTACGGGTAGTCAGAAGCCCAAAAGTCTGACAGTGACCAGTTATACCAAGGGGTATCGTGTTACCCTGTAACTGGGTTATGGAGGTCAGATAGGTAGTTGCTCCATGTAAAATATTGGTATTCAGCTGCATCCGGTTAGACTGGAAGCTGACCCCACATAGTTGTATAAAGGCTAGACAGATGATAATGTCACTAGCTTTTCAGGAGTTCGGAAAGGGGCAAACTTTGAGATTTATAATTAATCTAACTGCGTAGGTAGCGGAGTATCAAGTTATGTTACACTGCAAACTAGTTCCAATATAAACCAGACAGAGACGAAGTATTCAAACAATTCCAGCAAACATTCCATTTCATAAGTGCCTTAGATGTTACCATGGGATGGACGTAGGCATCCTTAGTATTCTAGGTATTACCATAATAACTGGCGTGCATCTGGTGCTCGCGACAGCTGTATAGTTGTAGGCAGTCTAGTATTGTGTCGGCAGTGTGTAGTCGTCACGCGGCAGCAGGGTGCGCCACTATCGGCTGTTGTAGTTGACACACTGTTGCTACAGTTTGCGTAAGTACCTAGTAGGTAGGTAGGTAGGCTGGCTTATATAAAGTCTCATTCGAACTGTGGTGAAAATCGCAATACGTTTTTATGACTGGTGGCATTTTTGCAGCTCACATGCCGGTACAAATATTGTTTTCGGATACACTTGTCGCCTGACGTAGGTATCAACTTCTGCTGGAGGTATATAAACGTGTGCGACTTGAAATTGAGTATCCAAAGCAAAGTATACATAGTGAAGTTTATTACGAAGACTCTCGATTTTCTGTTAACAAACTAGATTACAACCATATTGTACAACAACTGATCCGTTTCACATCAATTTTGAAGGCACCTGCCCACTAGAGCGTAACGTTCTCGCCGCCTCCGACGCTTCACGCTCGTATTACCAACATTAAGCGACAAGTGAGCGTCCACATGCACACTTGTCTGTGGGCCCGCGGTGGCGCTATATTATTATAAACAAAATCATGACGTCCGATGTAGGCGTCCTGTCCACTGATGCGTATCGCATCAGTGGACAGGACGCCTACGATTCAAGCAAATTGTTACAAAATGTCAATATTACTTAGTACAAGGAAAAATAATACCCTAACCAAGTGTACGTATAGTCAGGTAAAGAAAACATTGTTATTTATAATAAAATAGCAATATGCATTGCACGATAATACAAATCGTAAAACTGTTTCGAATTTATCATGCTCGTGAATGTTACACACATGCATGCTTATTATTGCGAATTTTGGTCCTTCAAGTTTTTTTTTTAAATTCTTACCTACTTATGAAAGCGGCGGCTTAGACTGTCATCAAGTCACCTCTATTAAACATGTAGGTTATATTAAACATGTAGGTAATACTTCGCTAGAATTACTAACTAATTAATACTTCGCTAGAATTACAAGCAACGTGATAATCGAACCGAGTGCATTGACCTCAATAATATTATTTTAAAATTGCACTATTAACGCAGGAATGCATTGCAATACCGTTAAAAAACAAGGGACTGTGAACTCTACGTCCTTGTGATAAGGTGCAAAAAGTGTTTTGAGAGCAGATCTATTGAGGCTTGGTGGAGCGTGTAATGGCGCGCGTCGTCACGGGCTTTGTGTAGCGGTGCAGTGTGTCGCAACCATTACCACTACAATGGCCGATTTCTTTTAATTAAATCTAGTCTAATTTCGTAAATCGAGCACTGTGCCTCTGCGATCAAACACTCATTTTACGGCACCTATTAAATATACAATAACCTATGCGATTATAATTAGGTACGCGCACGATGTTTGTCTAGTAGTAACCGGCAACACTACAACACGAGACGTCCCGCGGTGACGGCGACAATCTACGCGCGACGACGTGGTGGTGCTGAGCCCATCGCTCAGTGGTTTCAGAAAACTGCTCGATATTTGTGAGTCATATGCTGTGGCTCACGGTCTGAGGTACGACGAGAAGAAGAGGTCGAGGAGGAGGGGGAGGGGTGTCGAGGAGGAGGGGGAGGGGTGTTTGGTCTTTATTTTTTTTGGTTGTTTCTTGCTACCTCCGCAATAAACTACCGGAGCATATACCACCTGTATATACCACCTGTATATCTGAACGGAGTGCCTTTAGAACGTGTCGCTCACGTGGGGTGGGCAAAATACATGCTTTGCATTAATTGAAATACAAATTACAAAATACAGTATCGCAAGTAATTAAAATACAAAATATCTTTAAGTAAGGTTTTTGAAATATAAGGGATCCTGCCGTTTTGCCAAAATTTCACTACCCAAACAAATTCGAAGAAATCGGGATACCCGAAATATAAAATACAAAATACAGTATTTTAGCTATTTTTAATTGAAATACAAATTACATATTACAAAATAAGTAATCTAGACCGTGGGCTGAAAAGTAGAGGAAAACAAGATTAATTAATCAGTAAAAACCAGAGTTTCCTTTCACGAACACTAGATTTTTAAATGTACTGTCAGACAAAAAGCGATCCATTGATCATCCATCGCGACAAACTTTAATAATACAATTTGTATTCTACACAGAACATAAGCTTTATTTATTCCGTAAAAAAACTAAAAACAAACCGTTGAACCGTTATGACTTGACATCTTAGCTTGACATTCGACGTACATTTTTTTGCGTTTTGTTGGCCAATTTTGACGTACAGTCATAGCGTACAGTGTACACTAAGCTCCAGAGAAATGGAACCCCCCTTGGTTAATGACATCAAACCGCTTAAGTTTTTTGTAGTATATCGTGAATGGCGCGTTGGTCTAGTGGTTAAGACTGCGGCTTAGCAATACGATGGTCACGAGTTCAAATCCGCGAATGAGATTTTAGATTTTTTCCAAAGGAGAATGCCCGTTTTGTTAGGAGTTTTGGGCCCCTAAAAAACTTCACGTGTCACGGTGGTTCTAACTTGGTTTCGTAGACCTAGAATCACGTTTTCATATCCTGAAATCGATTTTCAATTTTTCACCCTAGTTTAAGAGAAATCTTATTTTTTCGGATGTTGAAATTGAGGTTATAAAACAAGTTTTTTTTGTTCTAAACATAATTGAAATTAAAATAATAATATTGTTTAAGTTTTAATATGGATACCTGAATTTAGAAAACACTACATAACTTCTTTTCTTGCTAGATATTATGTAGGTTAAGTATTTGCGCTTACAAATATCCTTTGTCGTGCCGTGCCGGCAGTCAGCGTTAAGTAGGCTGTGGCTACCACTAGTAGGCAGTGTTGTTAAAAATAAATACCTACTTACCCACGACTAAAGCCTTTGGTTAGAGCGCACGGATCCATCTCTCATCATCCATCTATCTCATCAAGTTAAGCTAAGCTGCTCTACGGCTGCTTACTTTAAAAAGAAACAACAATAAATAGTAGGTAAAACATTTATTCTTCAAGGAACATATGGTCTAGAAATTGCGCTGGGGCGCTTATATCATTAAAACGACCCCAGCTTAAATACCACAATACGGTCATAGTATGAGCGCAGCACCCTACTGTACGATTTCCCACTAAGCAACTACAATAATAAGCAATGATACTCTCTAAAGAATTTGCCCTATTTTGCTCTCTACTTATCAATAAATATGTGTAATAAATCCTGCTACTCACATGTCTCGATTTAATTCTGGCCCTAACTATATAATTGTTTTGACCTAATATTAAGGGCAAATCTTCTTCTATTAGTTCATTGCTTATTTCTACACTGTATGTACAATTCGCCCGCACATGCTCCCCATAATAGGATCTTGCCTGTTTCAATTGGTAAGATCCTAAAGCAAATCTTCTTAATTCAATTTATGATAATCTTGGAAAGTTATTTAGATGGGGAGCACTGCTGTTTATGCTTTGGAAAATCGTACGTCTTCTATTTATATGTTCCCTTTGAATAAATTCCGATAAATAATTTACTGTATTTAATCTCGACAGAGCAATATTTAGGTACTCCACAGCATCGGGTCTATCATCAATTGTAGGATGGAACTTATTCAAAAGGGAACAAGCTATTTTGAAATCGGTCATAAGGTGACTTGACGCTCTATTAAAATATTCCTGGCGAAATAGTTTAAAATCTCTTTTGATTCTCCCATTTACAACCTCTACCACCCACCGGCACATTGTTACACATCTAGATTTATTAGCCTGGTGGGTGGTTAATTGGTGTTCGTTTTCCGATAATGACTCAGGCATGTGAGTTTTATAATTATAACGTTGTAACTCAGGAATCACATCTCTAAATCCTCTGTCCAAAATGAATACATCACCGGGTCTAAAAAATGAGCGCATGGGACTATTTTCAATAGTAAACAAGGCACTCATAATCGACGAGTCATTTTTTGTGGCTTCATATGGCCCCACGCACTCTAAAATATATCCATCACAGCAAACAAATAAAAACGGTTTGACAAGGTTGGCATATTTATGAAGACTATACGTTTGTTTTTGGTATAAATAATTGCTGCTGCTTTGCACATAAACATATGTGCCATCACATATTACAATGGCAGGTTTAACATTTGAAGCCATATTGGCATCCCCAAAAAAACCCTCCGGTATGATTCTATTCCGTGATGCTACATTTTGGATAGATGTGTGATGTATTCCTAAATGTCGAGAAACAAACTCTTCATTTAAACAATTTCTCACAATTCTCATTTTTTTTTCCAAAGTGGATCTTGGCATTTTAAAAAGAGTAGACAGTCTTTGGTTACTGTCACCTGTTCTGAGTTTTACCAAAAATATGCTGAGAGCAACAGAGGGATTCGGAAAGTGATCATATAACATAGGGTTACTACTTAGAATCTCATTAAATTGCTCTGCAGTAAGTCCCAACCAATAATGGCATAAACAAGAATCCATGGAGTTTATGTCATTGAAGTCTAAGTGTCTTTCAGTAGCTTTTTCGAGTTTTGTGAAAATATCATCTACTTGAAATCCAGTAAAATCTGAATATGGGGCTTCTAGTTCATCCCAACGATTGCCATGTAAATGATATCTGCAGATTCTTGCAGTGAAGGGAATATATATTTTATGATGTAACAACAAAACTTCTTTTATAGTGCCTGGTACTAACAGACGTTCAGTGTTCGCACAATCAAGGAACAGGCAATGTCGGGAACTTGCCGAAACCCGTTTGTACTTTAATGAATTAATTTTTAAATATGTTCGAGGTAATTGTTGTTCCTGTGGCGGTGGAAGTGGTAGTGGAGGTGGTACAGGAATCACAGCATCTGCGACATTATCGTCCATGGTATCAATCACTGGCGCAGACTCCACTGTGGGTCTGTTAACGCCACCAGCGGCTTGGCTCTGTATTCCTCTTGATGCAGCCTCCCAACAAGCACGACAAACTCGTTCCAAATTCAAGACCTAAAGAAAATATTATATATTTACTATTTATTTGTGTTCAATTAGTTCAATCATAGTCATAATGCCATGATTAAAACACTTACGTGATGAGCTGGTGTCCATCTTAGTATAATGTTCCTTTGAGGACAGTCTTGACTAACCCTGTGAGTTCTGCGACTTGCAATTGACATGCCACACGCAAAACATACGTTGAGGTGTCCAAGAGCAGGGGATACAAGGGATAGAGTGGTGGTTGATGATGTCCGGTTTTGTAATAATACAAAACATTCAACACACAGGATGTCATCAGAGGATATCTGAAAAGATAACAAAAATAAATCAGTGAATTCCTAAATAGATAATACGTACATTTAATCATGTGCGCATTGCAATGGTCTAGATTTTCTCACACATCACCTTACACTGCTTAAAATGTTAATTTCTGTTATAGTGGAAATACTTATGAGAGATTTACAGTTGATGAGGGGTCATCAACTGTAAATCTCTCATAAATATTTCCACTTTCATTGACCAAACACAGGCATCCTAAATGTTCGTGAAAGTCTTGTAAATGACACATTATAAACTTACCGGTGTAGGTGTTACCCAGGATCTCAGAAGGTTAAGCATTGGTTCATCTAATTCTTCGATTTGACGTCTACGAAGATTAGGCGCCAAACGTAGGGAGCAATTGACACATCGGCGAGAAAGAGGGCGGTTTACCCGACCCCTACCAGGTGTAGACATGTTTCAGGAGTAAAACAAGAGTCCAAGGCTCACTTAAAAACTAAAATAGAGTCAATTTGCTCACTTAACACTAACACACACAGGAGTCCAATATCTCAAAACAAATCCACTGGAGGAACGTAAATGCTCAACTCGACAACTTCAAATTGTAACGAACAGAAGTAAATACGGAGGAATATATTCAATTCGACGCAAAACAAACGGCACGAAACAATGTCATTGATGCATTGATTTGACAGTTAGAATATGTAGTTAGATCTGTGTAAGTGTGACCATGCTAAATAATTTGTTAATCGATTTACTAAATCGATTTGTTATAAATAATATTATTTACTTAATTAAAAAGATTATAAACGCTATTTAGGTATGTGTGAGCGGTACTAACCTGAGTATCCTAACCATATTAATGTATGTGGTACTAACTTTTGTTTTTTAAAGAAACTAATCAGCAGTGCGATTCTGTAACCATCTCACCGTGAAAACTTAGGTGAAGTGAGCTGTCATTCCAACTAATGCTAGGGATTGAGACTATTGACAGCTCTCTCTAAGCTCACTTCACCTAACTTTTCACGGTGAGATTTTTACAGAATCGATCGGCAGGTACGTATGTACCGGAATATTTCTGACGGCAGGAAATAACATGCTTTTTTTCAGTTTATTTACTTACTTACTTCTTTTATTTTCTTTATTTGAGCCTGCCCATCGTCTTCTTCGCGCCTAATCAGTTACATGAGAGTGTTAGCTAGATTACGACGGGAGAAAAGCTATTGTAGCCTATCTCCGGTCATTTTAGTCGGCAGATTAGTAAAATATCGATATTTTCAATCGATTACTATAATTTAATTGACATAGTCTGTCGTCTGGCAACATTCAGGTTAAGTTTTAATAGAATAGAATAGAATAGAAAACTTTTATTTCAGACCGGAGTCCATAAGGTTAGTAACAATTTTACTTAACTTCTAGTGTTAGTAGGTTACAGACACAAATCTACATACAATTAAATTCAGCGTGGAGCTGCATCCACCTCCGCAACATCGGGGAATCCCACCGATCTGCGAACACACTGAGAATACTGTTAGTGCTGCCGCGAATACGCGTCATCAGGTTAATGGCGGAACTGATATAAATTCAATAAAATAAATATTAATCATGTTCTCCAATGCTAGGGTAAAAGAAATCTTGATAAAAAAAACTTATGCATGTAAAAATACGATTTAATTTTTGAGAAATAAATAGTCTTGACACGGCACCAAAACAAGGGGCCCAATCCGTGTCATTGTCCTTTAAGTTCTTTATTTATTTATTTATTATTATTTTTTAGGTTATTATGTGATTTTCGTTAATTATTATTTAAGAAATCAAATGTTAAATTAGGAATGGGGTTTGTAAGAAAAGCTAGGCATGTTGCATAAACAATATTCATTTATTTCTTTATTTACATTTCTAGGACTTCATGGAATCCACTTCCTGGTTGAGTATACAGTTTTCTATCTGTGTTTCTAAATTGGGGTTATTTACTTAGAATATTAACTAAACACAAAATAAATACCCTGGATGAGGTATAACGGTTCGTTTATAGATATTTCTAGAAACATAACTACAATATTTATTTATTTAAAGTTGTTTCAGTTTTTTCTATATTTTTTCGTATTATATACTTGTATATACTAGTATATATTAGTGTTAGTTCGATAAAATGTAAATAAAAGTATATAGAGAAAAATAACGTGCTATGTATTTTTAAAGTTGTGAAAACATAACTTTTTATACTCTGTATGATCTTATGGGACAAAAACCCTTGTTAAAAAAATGAAATGTTGTCATTCGTGCCTGTGAATTACAGAGGAAGAACCAACATGCTAAACTATACAGTATAGCAATATACATCTTTCTCTTTTATCACATTTTCTTATAACCCATTTAACACAATATTATAGAAAAATATGTGAGGTCAGATGGTGCATCGTTAACACATTAAAAGACTACTTGTAAACAGGAGTAACTGGATTAATATTAATAAAGGTTGTTTATTTTTGATTAACTACTAATGATCCCACAAATATTGGGAATTATTAACACTTGATCATGTTCCAACGAAATTTTATCAGATAAGTTACACAATGAATCTGCTGAGTAAAACCCTAATAATAACGAAGAGGATGACCGTCACTGTCTATCACTTCTTGAAGAGGACTTCGTGCCCAAAACCATATTAAAGCATGCAGCACACACGCTACATCAGTGCTAAGCGACACTCCAAAAGTGTCAGCACTTGAACGCGTAGTTTTGAAGGGTTCCAGCGAGTGATCTTCCACAATGTTACGGTGTCGCTCCGATTCATTAGTGTAAGCAATTGGACGAGGGCCTTGGCGATCACATTTCACATCACCCGTCGCTTGATACCTTTGTATCCATCTACGAACTGTTTTTCACTGTAATGAAAATGATAATATTAGAAATACATAAAAAAAAAAACAACTTGTAAGTAATAGTGCAATAAATCTTACCGTTATGCCCATATCTCGTGCTATTTTCTTTATGCTTTGTTCCTGTTCTCAGAGAACAACAATTTTAGCCTTGAAAAAAGTAGTTAATCGCACCATATTATCGGTTAATAAAATCGACTGTTCAAAAACTTAATAAATCGGATAATATTACGACGAAGATATTACACACAAGCGGATCGGCACGAAAACGAAACGAGTTGTAAAGTAATTATACCCTCAATCACAGTTTAGTAAATAAGGCGAAGAAGTATTCTAAATTCAACCTTAACTCGCAGTTCATACAGCAGTTAAGTTTCTGAAGTAAAATGACGGTAGTGCAATAATCGGAATCAAGCACATTCTATTCAACCAAACAAGAAATCTATGCTAATTTCAACCTTATCTTTTAGTTGATTGAGGAGTTACGTAGATGTTGAAATTTAAACCTTAATATCTCGAAGATTAGGCCGTTATCAACCTTGTTCGATAAAAGGAGTAATGCTGTTAGAATTTTCGTTGAGATTGACAACTGAACCAATAGCCTAGTGGTATAAGGCGCGGTCTAAATGATCGGCTGGCGTCTGATGATGCGGGTTCGTATCCTCAACCGTACGAAGTGTCTTTTTGAAAGTTATTCTTAGTATATGGTTCGGCCAGAAGCCGAAAAAAGACCATATTATTAAAAACATGCAAATAATAATATGTGATCGGTGGATCGGTGGATGCTCGGGCAGATATGGGTGCGGCGGCAGGGGAGGGAGCTGCTCGGGGCCAGAGTCACGTGACGCGCCTGCCGTCGCTCGGGCGATAATCTATAAGTGTTGGGATGGGTCGTTTACTATGACGCTTACTGTACATAACAGATGCAGTGTTGACAACTCTAATAGCTGCTTTACCATCATTGCACTCTCGCCTCGCACTCACACTCACGATCGCTAAATGAAGGTTAAATTTATTTTAATGTTAAAATGTATTTTGAAGCCTCAAGTATTTGAAATACTAATTACAAAATACTTCGCCTGATTACAAAATAATTACATTTTAAGGAAGTAATTGAAATACAAATACCAAATACGTATTTGTATTTTAATTACAAGTAATTCAAATACTGCCCAACCAGGCAGGGTTGGGCAGTATTTGCACAGCGCACATTGTTACAGAGACCCTGAAAGACGATGCGGATATCGTAGAACCAAGAGTGTTGTCGGTGCGTGCAAGCGTTGTTGATTCATAGATTCGCAAGGTGTACAGTAGACGTAGGTAATAGTAACACTATTCAGAGCCTACTGGCAAAACTTTTACGCCAGCGCTTTATGGCTCAGCTACACCCAGCGGGCCTACAACGCTCTTCGTGTACAATGCAACAACGCCTTTAGGATTCTGGTGAGGCTCCCTCGACTCTGCAGCGCGTCGGGCATGTTTGCTGAAGCAAGAGTCGATAGTCTGCAGTACTGGGGAATTTCACCCAGCTTTATGTGACGAGTTAACGCTAGGAGTTTTTGACATGACGTGTCATTTTATTATTTAAATTTTATGAATGATGCTTTGATTTGATTTTAGTATTGAATAACAACGTTTTAAGACATTTGTAACTTACAATTATGGACAAATAATAAATAAATTTTAAAAAAATAATTTTATCAAATTAAAAAACTTAAAAAAAAAAATTAAACCGCCGAAAAAACTGAAAAGCAAAAAATAATAAATCTTTTTTTATTGAACCTTAATAACTAAGTTCTGAAACTAATGTAAGTATACCTAAGTAATTTTGAGTCGGCGCCAAACAATCAATAGACAAAGATCACTAAATTTCCTTAAATTTAAACGGCGCCGACTCAAAATTATGTACTTAGGTATACTTACATTAGGCTAACAATAAAAAAGGTTTATTATTTTTTTCTTTTCTGTTTTTGCGGTGGTTTAATTTTTTTGTTAAAAAGTTTTTATTTTATAATTGTTTGTGGCTATAATCTACTAATTGTTTGCCAAATGTTGGGCAGGCATATATGGCACTGAGTAGAGTATTAATACACAACTCTGCTCTGCTGTGAGTGAACAATAAATCCCCCCTATTTTCCCACCCCTAGGATTGTTTTTTTTTCAAATTTATATGGGACCAACTTTGGGTTATACCCTTTCCAATAAAAAAAGAATCATCAAAATCGGACTAGGTGCTCTGTAAAAAGTTATGCGTGGTCATACATAAAAAATATATATATATACGCGTCGACTTGAGAAGCTGCTCCGTTTTTTTTTCGTCGGTTAAAAATAGTTATTTTCTCTCCGTGTTCAGTCTATGGATACTTTGATAACGTGGTAATGGCCTATAATCACGCCTATCAAT
Organism: Apamea crenata; assembly: GCA_949629185.1. Taxonomy (NCBI): domain Eukaryota; kingdom Metazoa; phylum Arthropoda; class Insecta; order Lepidoptera; family Noctuidae; genus Apamea; species Apamea crenata. Next base: position 19,501,623 of record OX451361.1, read on the forward strand.
GAAACGTGTTCAAGATCACGACAGACTGCTACTTCGTTCATTAGTATTCTTAAGGAACGAGAAGCTCTAAACAAAGGGTCATGAATAATCATGAAAAAAAAACAATAATTTGAGTCCTCATTAGCACTTTCTTATGCAATGCGAATTATTATTGCAAAATATGACAAATGGATAAGAATAATTGCCATTAATTATTGTTGACCTTCACTAGTTGCTTTATTAAAACAAAGTAAGTAGGTACATACCTAGCTAATTGATCCTTTTTAGGTTTACTCACAAATAGATTCTATTTAGCTATTGCTTATCTAGCAAGGTTGTACGGACACTCGTAGAAAGTCCAGTTGATCATTGTCTGAAACATCTGCGATACACACCAGTATAACGTTGGCTACACTACTAGATTGAAAGTAACAATTATGATTCGTAATGACAATACAATTGTAAACATTTCTTAATAAACTTTAAAACCCATGACGTATCAATAAGCGAAAAATCATAGATTAAGACTGAGGGTGGAGTTTCTTGCCCATTGCTCTCCATATGAAACAAAACCTTTTGGAAGGGGCGACTAATATCAATTAGTAGTATCGAAGTAACATAAAAATATTAGATAACATAATCAAAATAAAAATAAACAAAATAGGCAATTTAAAAGAATAATTTAAAATAACAAAATAAGGAACTTAATTATACATCATACTAATTTCAAATAATATGTTCAATTAGATTGATTAGATGAATAAAATAAATAAATATAATCCAAAATAATATTAAAAACCTAAAACTACCATTTATGTCACCCATGCCCTAAATATGCATGCCATAAGGCGCATGTACGGCCAACCAATGCCGCATGAATGGCCCATCTAACCTGTCGGCGACGACGTCGTGGAGACTGTTGCCGCCGGCCCTCACTCGGCCCGCTATCGAAGCTGGCTGGTCCTGCGCATAGTGGCATAAAAACAGTATACGCGCACACTAGCGAACATCCCCGACGCGCTGCAGAAGCGAGGCAGCCGCAGCAATGCCCTCAACACGTTATTATATTGAACTTGGAGGGCTCCGTAGGCTTTCTGCGAGTATGACACCCACAGGCTGCTCGCATAAAATGCAGTACACTTGGCTCGAAACAAGGACTTTGACTTCTTTGGAGCTACGAGCAAACCTGCGAGCTATCATGTTCGCCCTCACCGACAGCGCCCTCCGCTCCCGTTCAATATCGTCGTCATCCTTCAAGTCAGGCATCACAATATGGCCTAAGTATTTAAAAGATTGCACGCGCTCCCAGGGCACGCCGCACAATTTGACTGGATGAACGTCCGTCAGACTTTTGGTCCCAGCTTGGAAGACCTTAAGCATACTCTTCGCGACGTTATACTTGAGGCCATGTGAGTGAGCGTACGTCTCGAATATGCTCATGAGCTCCCTGAGACCACCCAGAGACGCACTCAGCAGCACCATGTCGTCCGCATAGCTGATGTTATTAAAACAAACATCATCGATATGGCATCCAACATGGCGGCTGCTGAGCGCGATAATAAGCTCATTCATGTACAAATTGAAGAGCGTAGGTGAGCTCAGGCCACCCCGCACTCCAACCTGTACGAGTCCGACAGAGCTCCCGCCCATTTCACGTTATTGACCTGGTTGCCGTACCAGTGCTGGAAGATGGTAACTATTTCAGGTGCAATTTTATGGTCACGTAGCTTTTGCCACAGCACTTCGTACGAAACCAGGTTAAAAGCCCTGGACAAATCAAGGAAGTTGGCGTATACAGCAGTATAATGGTCTGTGTATTACTTGACAGCATGCTTTAAGCTCAGTATTGCACTCGCAGTGGACAGCTTGGGCCTGAACCCAAACTGGTTGTCGGGCAGAGTTACAACCCTGCTTAAGTGAGAATTAAGCATGCTGTCAAATACTTTTGGCGATGACTGTAGCTAATGAGATCGGTCTGTAGTTATTTTTATCAGAGATGTCACCTGTTTTATTCATTGAATAGCATCGCAAGAACACGCGGCAGATGGGAACCTGCAAGTTGAAGGTGCTCGATGCTGAGCCCGTCATGCCCGCTTACCTCTAGTCATGCTGAGCCCGTCATGCCCGCTTACCTCTAGTCATGCTCTTGATTAATTTCGCTATCTGTGCTGTGGTTTTTAAAGATATTAGCAATATCCATATCAGCAGATACGCCATCGACGCTCACCGGCAGGCCAGTTCTAGGATTGTGTTTTTGTGTACCCTTCCAGAAGCCACGAAATTCTTTTCTTGCATGCTTCTCGGCAAGTATATATAATATAATAATAATTTATTTGTACACTTGGAAAACATATTTGAAGTATGTCCATCTGAATTTTAATAACGGCATCTGGTTAAGCTTAATTGATTCATATTGTAGCGAGTGCAAGAGTGTGGCATCGGTGAACAGAGTCCCATGCCCAGCGGGCGCAGTGGGTGCAGCGGGGAGGATGCCGCTGTAGCGAATATTGAACACATATCGAGTAGTTATGTGGTTTCATCGTTCTCTCTCCGCCGCGGTCTTCGGGAGTCCTTCGCCACCGAACCTTGGTTTATAATTGATGTATTTAAACACTTATCGTCAGGTCAATGTTTTTGTGACGCGACAATTACCCACTTTCGTTGACATTGCGATTGTTCGTTGTTATAAAAACTGTATCGATCTAATTTATCAGTGACAACGCCTTCGGGGAGAAAAAGGCAAATAAATTAAATGTCACGCGCCAAGGAATCCGACGTGCTTCATAGAAATTGAAACGGGTTTCGTAGTATTGATTTAATTCTCTGAAGAAATAGTTGTAGGTCCAGTTAGTAGGTTACATTAGTCATAACTTCATAAGGTGCACGCATACACGAACCCAGACTAATCATAACCTGTAATGTATATATGAATAAATATATACTTCTCATAGGGATAATAACACTTGACGATTATATCCAAACGAAGTGGTCTCAAGCGTAACTTTATTCTATTTTTTTAACGTTCACCACTTTGCCCTGCAGTAGGACATTTATACTAGAAACACCAAAATGAGCTGAGGAAGCATTTGTCGTAGACCCGTAGCCGTAGCGGCGCCGTAGCTCCGGCGTAGCAGCGGCGTAGTAGCCTACGAAAGAGGCCTACGTTTAACATAACTGCGAAGTGGCAAAAACGGCACCGTGGTTGAGTGTGAGTTTTTTGGGCCCAGTGTCGTGAGCACGAGGCACTAACAAGATAAGGCGAACAAAATCAATCAAAATCAAAAGTCTTTTATTCAAATTAGGCTGAGAATCTGCACTTTTTGAACGTCAAAATTACAAAAGACAGTCCCCCAAAAACGCCCACCCTTCACCACTTCCCAGTGCTATCGAACAAGTAAACACTAGCATCTAGCTAACAGTAGCTAGTGCCAAGTGACTTGTGTTCAAACGGTCAAGCACACGGTGTTTCATTGTGACGCTTCCTCCGCGCCGAACTGCGTGCGAAAACGTTTGTATGTTTTACACGAGTTGTTAACGCTAAGATAATATTTAATTGTATTTTATGTTTATAGTTAGTTAGATAATTAATTAGTATAATGTTATGTTATTTGGAGCTAAAATAAATTAAATACAGGTGGCTTAGACGCGAAAACTGCAACCATGAATTTTGTTAATAACCGGCGAAAAATTTCTACGCAGGGGCGCGGGCGTTCCGAATTATGCACTGAATCATGTACTGAATCCATGGTAACAGGTTGCGCGTCGATGCCTCTGCCACCCTGGCTGTATATTGTGTTCAAAATTTATTATGATTTGAGGATTTAAGACACATCTTCCGCATGCCAATAATTCATCCTATTGCATTATACTATACGAGTCAGTAGGGGCCTGTCCAATAAACACTATTACTATTACTAATAGTATGTGAGCAACATAACTTGAGGCTAGTGTGTGCCCCAGCTATATATAGTTTCTCACACAGCTCCACTATCAAAAGCATGCACAGCACACAGCATCATAATATGAGACTCGTGCAATTCTTTTTGTTATTAATGTCAACATAACAATGTTATATATTCCGTCTCGCTCACGCACAGTCGGAACAAGAAATTAAAATTGATTTGGTGTTCTAATAACTGTCGCATTGGTCTGGTGGAAGTAAGTGCTACTGCTGAGAATGGGGTCCTAGGTTTGATGCCCAGGTAGGGCACAGGTACTGTGTTTTTTATTAGGAATTTCCTAGTAGCAGCCCCGATAGCAGCGTGGTGGCCCGGTGGTAACGGCCGTGACTTACGAGTTGTAGGTCGTAGGTTCGAACCCAGACAGGCGCTTTACTTTGTGTAAATTATTTCATCACCACAGCTCCCAAAACGGTGAACGAAAACAGCGTGAGGAAACCGGCATGTCCTAGAACCAAAAAATCAAAGACATGTGACATCTACGAACCCGCACTGGGCACGCATGGTAGATCACAGCCCACTCCCTCTCACAGAGAGGAGGCCTGTGTCCCAGCAGTGGGAACATTATAGGCTGATTATGATAGCCTGTAGCTGAAGTAATCTGAACCTGATCCCGGCTGATGGTGATAGGGTGGTTACTACATTCCTGGCGATATCTGTGTGTACCATATAGCATGATGTTATGTTACATGTCTGCTAATAATAACAGAAACCCTTGTTGTCGTGCAGGTATCACCGTGGGCCTGACAGTGATCCCGCAGGCGATAGCATACGCGGGCGTGGCGGGCCTGCCGCCGCAGTACGGACTGTACTCGTCGTTCATGGCGTGCTTCGTGTACACGGTGTTCGGCAGCGTGAAGGACTCCGCCATCGGGCCCACAGCCATCGCGGCTATCTTGACGCGAGAGAACCTGCACGGGCTGGGCCCCGAGTTCGCCGTGCTGCTCGCCTTTCTGTCCGGTTGCGTCGAGCTGCTCATGGGGATCCTGCAGCTTGGTGAGTACTTATTACCTACCTATTTATTTATTTATTTAATCTTCTCGGTCAATATAAAGATACAAAGGCGGACTTAATTGCGTTAGGCATTCTCTACCAGTCAACCAGGTGGTGAACAATGATTTAAAAAAACGATTAAAACTAGGTACACAAATAAATAAATAGGTTATAAACACACACATACTATAATATATACTTATAATATACATATACTTATATACAAGGGAGGGAGGGGTTGAGATGACTTCACTATTTGTTCAAATAATAACTCTGCAATTTCCGCTGTAAGTCTACTAATCTACGATCAATCGCAGGTCAGGTACTTAGGCTTAAACTTCAGAAACCCCCGTATTGCTACGGAATAAAGGCGCTGTTAATGTCTACTTGTTACCACAGCCGCGGTGTGCAGGTAAATGTACTCGTAGTCATTCAGTAGAACTGTTGCTACTTGTAAAACCGGATGGTTTCATTGTTCAGTGACAACAACCAAAATAATACCTTATCTGTCTTCATTTTATTGGCAAAGGTCTCCCATGTGACATGTGACAGTAACACTCGTGACGTCACACAAACAAGCGCGAGCGCCGAGCGCCGACCGATCCAACTGTGAAATGAGATGCGTTTTGTTCAAAGCTGTTTGTAGTCGCAACAATTGAGCACAATTCGACAATACGCTGTCTACGGGATCTGTCTATTGTCAGTAGGTATTAGTAAATAGGAAGCAGCTCGTACACAGTTCATTGTTATTCATAGTTTGTTACAGAATGTAATGGGAATTTGAGTTCTAAAGAAGATTACCTTTAGTTAAGAAACTCCGTGACTGGGGCTGATTGGATACTCGTCATTTAATTAACAAAAAACGAATACTCAATACTCAATACGCACAACTCAATCACTTATTGCATTCCACAGTAGGTACATGTGCACTTGGTGTCAAAACATTTAATGACATTATACCCTGTGCGCACAGCGACGTAGTAGGAGAGAGGAAGGTTTATGAACTTCTCAGTCTTCATTATTACATCTAATGTTCTTAGGGTTTTTCCGAATACTATATAATAATGTTCAAATATAATACTAATCATTATAAGACAATATAACACAATATACTATAGTTTATCGTAGATATAAATATTATTTCACAGTAAATTATCACTTTTTCCGGCGCTGCTTGTAAAATTGTGCCCAACAAGCAAACTACAAGCGCAAAACATAACGAATACCCAGTTAAAAAAACTCTATTTTCAAAATATTCTGTCGTGAACTTAATCCTCGGAGAAGACAGACACACATCAGATGCTAAGTACCTAAGCACTGTAAAACAATGGCATGATCAGTTTATCAAACATACTGACATGCACATTTCCTGAAAGTCCAGTTAAAGTAGCCAGTGTCCACACCGCCGGCGCGGCGCGGGCGGCGCAGCGGTCGCAAGGCTGTCAGCGTCTTCTCTATTTGTGATTGTGACATACTATGTTATGTTAGTGAGTCAGCATTAATACCGCAACAAAGACAAGCCACGCTTTAAACACTGTTATTTACTTAATCACTTGAATAAACAATCATGAGGTGAATATAATTATGTCTCTGTGAGTAAATGTTATTATTTTCACAATAACCACATCTTCTGTCTTCCGCGAGCTGGTCATTGACTTACGTCTCAATGATAATCTCAGCCGTTTGCAGAATCACTTGCTTCAAAGACAAACTTATTAGTTAGTTCGTAAAGCAGTGCTAAATAAGTAAATCCATGACTAAGAGAGAAATGACAATACCATTGGTTACAAAAGTTTCTTAAGAGTAGTTATAACAAGGTACCAATTCATAAGAAGACAGATAGGTATATTACTTTGCTGCAAACGTCTTATCCTACAACTGCTTTATTTCATGAGGTGATTTGAAAGGAATGTCAACAAGCGTACACAAACTATGTTGCTGGCCACTTCGAGTACTGTAGCGGGTGACGGCCATCCGAGGGAATGCTCGGCATGCCGCTGTTATTTTAATGATGTTATGTGTAATTATTTATGCGTGTCTTATCAATTTGTTAGTTACTCACCTAGTCATTAACTGAAACTTAATCGTCGCCTACTTAAAGTGTGGATAGGGAATAGTAGCAGACCGTACACTCGCTTCACGAAGATAACGTATCACCAGCAGTGTCTGTCTGAGACAGCAGCCTATGAAATTGAGCCATTAGATCAACAAGTAGTGTATAGCTTAAAATCAAAATACTTTATTTCAAATAAACCTATTTAAGTAGACACTTACGAAACATCAGAAAGCCTCAGACGTTTGCCCAGCAGTGCTCCTAGCTAGGTGCACAGTTCCAATTGGTTGTTTCCTATGGAGAAGAGCCGGCAAGAAACTCCACGACTATTCTTTTAAAAAATATTGGCTTTTACAATGTTTTAAAATTACACTCTACAAGATCTAAAACGTTCTCACGTTCACAAAATATAAAAGAATCTATATAAAAGATAAATAAAATAAAACCATTTAAACCAAATGACATGATTGCCATTACAACTATAACAAATCTGAATTAATATCCTGTCCACAAAAGCCACTAATAAAGAGTTGAAATTAGAATTGTACTAATAAAAAATTTAAACAGCGGTGAATGTCCGTTTCAGATATGAGAAACGTAAGAACATAGGTAATTACCTGTTAGCAGTCCAATGTTTGATGAAATAAAACTGTTGATTACATGCTCATTGCTCATACCCAGAAAATAGGGGTGAAGAATGTACCATTGTAGTTGTGAAGCTGAAAATCATTGAATTTATCTTCATTCTGTAATAGAGTAAAATAAAACATACGATGATACGTAGAAGCTAGTACACCGCACTTCATAACTGGTTGTTTCCGCACAGGTTTCCTGATCGACTTCATCAGCGGCCCCGTGTCCGTGGGCTTCACGTCGGCTGCTGCCATCATTATCGCCACCACGCAGATCAAGGACATCCTGGGGCTCAGCTTCCCGGGAGGCAAGTTCTTACAGGTAACGTACCATTTGGATAAGCCACACAAAGTAGCGTAAGCTAACAATACTGTTAGTTTTACCTAAATGTAGCGTAAGCTAACAATACTGTTAGTTTGGTACGAATCAGATAGTTTCCGTTAAAGGACTTATACCACCTACAACCCAATTGTTCCTACTACCTACACGGATAAGAAAAACATTTGAAATTAAAATTTTAATGAAATCGCCTGTATGACTGTAGTTCCATATCCTGTATTTTTGTTTAAAAAGTGCCATGTAATGCAATGATAATGTCGCAGAACATGTACCTACCGATCTATCGATCAATGAATCAGTAGGTTTGTCCGACTATCAGACGTGCTTACAGAGGAAGGTGATGTAAAAACGTGTTTGTAACGAGGCTGGCAAGTTTTTGTGCTGTTAATAAATAATTAAGAGCACTTTTTGCTGAAATAATTTGAAACTTTTTGCAAGTCTCGTTTTAAAAAAACTCTTTCTATCGACCTTCGTTTATCAAACGACGTGCCTTCGTCTGTTGTTGGTTCTAAAGCGCACTTAGTTAATCCTGTTCTTATTGATCTTCTCTAACCTACTTATACTTCCCCTTAGCTCTTTATCTACTTACATAGACTTATGTTATACCTACCCAACCTACTTCGACAAGTTGTCACGGGTTTTTGCCAGAAATTGTATTCTGTTTTTTTTCGGAATTTTTTATATCAATTTAAGTAAGTAGGTACCATTTAAGCAAGCAGCGCCAGTCACTACAACAAGTGCTTGTTGCAGGTGTGGACGGGGCTGTACGAGCACATCGGCGAGACGCGTCTGTGGGACTCCGTGCTCGGCATCTCCTGCATCGTCGTGCTGCTACTGCTCAGGGTATATATCAACCTTCTTTGAACTTACAACGCTATGCTCTTACAATCTGGCTATACAGTTTGAACGAGGAGTAGTGGAGGTAGCACCACAGAGAAAAAAATGTGGTTACCTACTAATAATTATGTTGTCTGCAGAAACATTTTCTCTTAATGGCATGGGTACCTATAGGCCACATTGTAAGTGGGTAACACTTCGACTTTGAGCTGTACTAGTACCGAGTACGGTCGTTCAATAGAATATCTAAGAAGCCAGCTTGTAGCTGCTTGTTACCACTGACGTCAACACGTGCAGCCTACCGTACATTAAAGACTATCTATCAAATGAAATTCTACAATGGAAAATGGCTAATGATAAGTTGTGTTACTTCCAGAAAGTAAAAGACATAAAGGTAAACCCCAAGCCGGACCCCGAGTCCGCGGGCGCAGACGCTGGGGGGTCGCGCATGCGCCGCGGCGCTGCGCACGCGCTGTGGTTCCTGTCCACGACGCGCAACATCCTCGTGGTGCTGCTGTGCGCGGCGCTCGCCTACTACTTCGACACGCAGAGGAAGGCGCCCTTCGTGCTCACAGGTGACCACGTCCTCGACATTCTGTTACAACCATTCTGGTCAGAATTGGCTGAGTCGTTGACCATGACTGATTGATCGAAATAAATGGTCGCGATCCAGATTGGCAGTTACAAAGTCAATCTCCATCGTGAAACGGTCTAATAAATCTCTGAAATTGTCTATAAAATGAAATGTGCATCTATTTCTAGAAGCTTGTATACACTTCACGTATAGCTATAGGAACCTACTCTTAGCGAGGGGTTGATGGTTAGTTTCCACGGTGCGCTTATTACTGTCAGCCGGATTTCATATTGTGCTAGTTAGCAAACCATTTGGTTAGATAAACGATGCAGATATAGTAAAACTAAAATTGTAGGTCTACAATTTTAATTTTGTTTTTCAGAAAGTAAATCTACTTTATAATAATCTTAAATTCGCTGACAGACAACGCACAGCCTAAACGCTTGAAATATACAGGAATTACTTAATGAAGGTGAGCACTAAGGAAGGATTTTTTTAAATTCGTCTCTTACGGGGGCTTAAGTTTGTATGAATGTTCGCCATTGCCAAAAATGTTTAATCCCATCGGGCGCACATTTTTTATGTTTATAACCGCCGACTTTTACTTTCTGCTGTACCTGCACAGCGGCAAGGCAAGTTCTAACGCTACTATCACTCTGTATTTTCAGGCGAGGTGAAACCTGGTCTGCCGGAGCTGTCGGCGCCGCCGTTCTCGGCCACTGTCGGCAACCACACCTACACGTTCTCGGAGATGGCCTCCACACTGGGGTCGGCCATCTTCGTGGTACCACTGCTGTCCATACTCGAGAACATCGCTCTCGCCAAAGTGTTCTGTGAGTATCAGATTTGTTATGTTTCCAAAGGAAAGAAGTTTCGATCATTCGACGTCCTTGATGTTTCATGAATACCCAGTAGGTACTTATATCGACAGATTTGAAGTAAGTAGTTACATCACATCAAAAAAGAAGGTCCTCCCAAACAGTTGTAGATGTTGATCGCTCTTGTATTATTATATCTGAATCGAAACAACTTGAGATCTTATTTAAACACACAAACTATCATTGGAATGAACTAGACTTTTTTCTAGAGCGACATGTTAAAATGATAAAGCCAAATTTTTAAACGAATAAATTTGTGTCTAGCGGAGGGCAAGTACGTGGACGCGACCCAGGAGATGGTGGCGCTGGGCGTGTGCAACATGGCGTCGGCGTTCGTTCACTCCATGCCCGTGTCCGGCGCACTGTCGCGAGGCGCCGTCAACCACGCCAGCGGCGTCGCCACCACTGCCGGCGGCCTGTACACCGGCGCACTGGTGCTGCTGTCCTTACAGGTGATACATACATACGCTTCGCTCGTTTTTGCTTCCAACGTTCTCTGATTTTTTAAACTTTTTTGCACCAATCAACAAAGTAACTCCTTATCCTGTATTAATGATCAAAAGAAAACCTAAGCCATCTGTTGCGGGGTGCTAAAATATGTGAGCTCGCTTCGCTCGCTCTTGCATCCTGCACTCTCCAAATTCTCAAACTTTTTACATAGTCGATCAGTCTTTTTTCTTGGATAGTTAACTTATCTACAGTTAACTAATTACATTAGGTACTTGTATTTACTTTCTTTTTATCGACTTTTTTCCTTAACTATGAGTGGAGGCTTGTTATTAGCATTTTTTTATGTCATTGGTTAGTTTGTCTGTTTCTTTAAAATATAATAAATAAACTCCTATTTCTGTACCTATAGATACTTAAAAGCAAAATCTAACATAATTTTTGAGAAGGGATCCAAATATGTTCAACTCGCTTTTGCATCATCTTTTATCTGCTCAAATTGACTAAGTAAGTATCTCCTATTAAAGTGAATTATAAATGCACAGGTCTAAAAGCTATAATTTTTGCCCCTCTACTGGTGAGGGGCGGCGCTGAAATCTCTTTCAAGGCATCGGTATTGCTATTGGCGCTGAAAACCTCTGGACTGCCGACCGGCTGGTGTCCAAGGTACAAGACATGTGAAATATTGTCAGGTAACTAGTCGTTCTTGTTCCAGTACTTCACGCCATACTTCTACTACATCCCGAAGGCGTCACTGGCGGCCGTCATCATCGCCGCCGTAGTCTTCATGATGGAGCTGCACGTGTTCAAGCCTATCTGGAGGACTAAAAGTTAGTACCTAACTAAACTAATCTTTACTCTGGTTGCAAGGTAAATGCCTCTATGCTGAATACTATTAACTGTTATTTAACACAAAGGGCCTGTTGTTTTTGGAGATTTCAATAAATATAAAAAGAAAAGTTCACTGACTGACTAACTTATCAAGGCCCAGCCCAAACCCTTGGATCTGAAGAGGTTCCTTTTAATCATAAAGGGAACCGGAAATTAAGCCGTCTGGGACACAAAAAACAAGGAAGGATTTTTCGAAATTCCGACAGGATAGGGAATAATAGGGCAGACGAAGTCGAGCCCATGTATGAGCATAAAAGCGATGAAGGCATTTTTATGAAAGCCAGTACCTATTGTCTTAGTGCCATAAGATATCCTACCCGTTAATACTCCTGTGTATGTGACCGTCCTGTAAGCTAGTCCCTGTATAAGTACTTATGATTGATTTATGTTTGCGCAGAGTTGGACTTGATCCCGGCGGTGGTGACGTTCGTGACGTGTCTGATGCTGCGGCTAGAGCTCGGCATCGTCATCGGCATCGCCGTGAACCTCGTATTCTTGTTGTACGCGTCCGCGCGACCTTCCGTCAAGGTCACCACGGCTGTCGTGAGTACAACACTATATTAACATAGACACACTATTCGTAGGCACACTTTGAACAACCGGGCATACATAACATACAACGTATGTTTTCATTCCAATTTAATTTCCAATTTACAAATGTTGTAAATGTAATGTAGCTACTATAATTTCGTGCCGTCGCCACTAGGTAGGTACCTATGTGCAAACATTTGAACGAAATTAGGTCAAGAAGATATACGTTGTCCGGACAATGCAGTTCACATAGGTACCATGCCGTAGTTCAGGAGGATCCCCCCCGGTGGGTTCCCACATCGTCGAGGCGGGGGGGCTCAGTAGCCGTGGCTAGCAGAACCACGGTGAAGCGAAGAGGAACCCGAGCGGGGGCCGCTCGTCAGGCTTTGCGGCTAAGCCGACGACGTAGCGGCCAGCGGGTAGGTTGCGGTGCCGTGTGCGCGGCGGGAGAGGAGTGTCGGTGTGACGTTGCCGCTCTCCCTATCCCCCCAGCTCCTACCCCCAGCGTGGGGGGCATGCGGGGCCCGCCAGTTAGGCGGACGTGGGGGCCAGCAGGCAACGGGTGCGGCGGCACCGTTGCCTGTATCGCACAGGCCTCCACCAGTGTGGGACGGGAATGGCCAGGTGTTACCGGTTCCCGTAGCCCCCCAACCTGGGGGGCATGCGGGGCCCGCCATACCAGCTAGGCGGGCATGCGCTGGGAGGGCTGTGGAAGTAAAGGCTATGCCGATTTCCCATGGCCCTCCCATCACGGCGATGTGGGAACACCGCTGAGTTTTAATGGGTATACCAAGACGTATACTGTCATTCCGACAGGGAGTCCCACATACCCTGTCGCGTCCCCTGCGAGGCGGGGATGCACAAAGCATTCCCAGCGAAGCGAAAAAAAAAAAAAATGGCCTAGTTGGATCCGCCCCCCCCCCCCGGTGGTTCCTCCCCCCCGGTGGGTTCCCGCATTGTCGAGGCGGGGGGGCTCAGTAGCCGTGGCTTGGTCACCCACGGTAAAGCCAAGAGGAACCCGAGGAGGGGCTGCTCGTCAGGGCTTTGCCACTAAGCCGACGACGTAGCGGCGTAGCTTGCGGTGCCGCTTGGGCGACATCGCAAGGCGGGCCGCGATGTCGTATGGGAGGCATCGCGGCTGAGGATTGGAGGCCGCGGCGGGAGAGGAGTGCCGGTATTGCGGTGCGCCGCTCTCCCTACCCTCTGCGGCCGTAGCCCCCCAGTCTGGGGGGCATGCGGGGCCTGCCAGCTAGGCGGGCGTGAGCCGGGAGGGGTGTGGACGTAAAGGCTAAGCCGGTTTCCCATGGCCCTCCCATAACGGCGATGTGGGTGCACCGCTGAGTTTTAGTGGGTATATGTACTGTCGGTGTCATTCCGACAGGAGACCCACATGCCCCATCTCGTTCCGACCAGGGATGCTTGGTTGATGATGGAAAAAAAAAAGGCCTAGTTGGATAAGATACATTTATAGGCTGATGGTGGATTCTGTTCATCTGGTCATGCTTTTCCGCGTATCCACCATAGGGTGGATTAACAGAATATATTTTCTCACTCAAAAACAGGAATTGGTGGAAATATTCCTGTTTTTTCTGTTTAATATATTATTCTTTGTTTGTTTGTCAGTCAAGTGACGGCATCTCGCACCTGGTGGCGGTAGTGGACCGCTCGCTGTCGTTCCCGTCGGCCGAGTTCGTGCGGCGCGCGCTGCGCAAGGCGGCCGAGCGACACCACACGGACACGCCGCTCGTGCTCGACGCCACGCACGTGCAGGCCGCCGACTTCACCGCCGCCAAGGTACGCGAGCTCATCACTCCTCAATTATCGGTCAGCGCACTCGACCACTTTTCATGCTTAGATCATTTTATATTAAGAACTTGTCACAAGCAATTTCCCATACCCTATCGTCATCATACTCTTCCGCTATCCCTTGCACAATTTGTTTGGGATAGGCACAAGTTGTCTTCTTCCCACACCTACAGAGATACTGAAAACTAACTCTCTAATTCATTTTAAAACCTATAGTAAAACATTTTCAATTTCCAGGGCATAAAGGCGTTGATAGACGACTTCCACGCGCGCGGGCAGACGATAATCTTCTACAACGTGAAGCCGTCGATCGCGGAGGTGTTCCGCGGCGTGCGGCCGCGCGAGTTCCTGCACTGCTCGTGCCGCGCCGAGCTCGACCGCCTGCTGCTCAGCGCCGCGCGCGCACACGACCAGCAGCGCCCCCGCGTCTGTTAGTACACTTTTGTACTCCTACCCATTACACAAGTTTTGTGACCTCGCAACTATGTTCATTGCGGATGATTAAAAGCACGTACATACACGTTTTGGTTTTTTTAAGAGAACGAAAATTAGTAAAAATATCACAAAAACCTTAACAGTTTTGCTAATTAGTTTTGAGTTATCAATTAACATTGAAACGTTACAGCATACACAAAAAATAAATAAGGAAACCGGTTTTTCCAGGTCAAATTAAATTAACCAGTGAAATTTCACAGGCGTGATGCTCTGGTATCGATAAATAATAAAGTAATGACGACAAAACAAATAGGTACCTACCTATTTGTTTTGTCGTCATTACTTTCTTAGTTGACGTAGGCGTTCCTCATGTGATTCTACTACCAGCGGAAGTTGACCTGACCCCGTAATCAGCTGTAATTACTTGAATTTATAAGTTTATAAAATCGTCTGTGGTGATAAAATCGTCGATTTCGCTAGTTTATTTAATTTAAGCTTGTAGATAAGCGGCACGACGCCGCTGAGGCGACCTTCGCACTCAATGTTCTTTGCACTCAATGTTCTTCGTTGGTTACCATTAATTAGTTCGTCGTTTCTTCCATTGGGTGTAAGTCACTGTCATAGCGTGCTCAAACTCAAACCTAGCTACACATATTTCTCCTGTATAATGTAACATTGAATTCTCCAGAACATTCGGCGCTCACGGATTGGCTGCGACTCTCATCCTCTTCGTACCTTGACACACGAGACAGTATTTATTAGTTATACCTATGTATTTATACTAGCCTAGTTATTGTTAAGTAGCCTAAGTGTTGCCAGCCCCAGTGGGCGCAGACAAATAAACGTGTTGGTTATTTAACACTTTGTTTTCTTAGACATTTATATTTTTTATTGAGGTTGGTACTTTTGTGAAGTACCTTACAGCACTGCCTACCTAACCGAAGCAAAAGGGGTTTGAATGTAAAAATATATGCGCAAGCGATGTGCGCTAAACTTAACGACACTCAAAAATAAACATAATTTCTCCTGCCCTTGTCCCAATGTATTAGTGGTCGGCGCAACATGTCTTTTTTTCTTCCATACTTCTTCATCTTGTTAGTCATCCCCTTTCCAACCATATCAAACAGTCAAACAAACAAACCTAAAGAACAGTCCATCCATCGTTTTTCATTCACACTCAATAATAATAATAATATCCTCCCGACCATAGATATAGGAAAGAAGGAGATGTGCTCCGGTTGTTGTAAGTGTATCAGAACACAATGTCGTTACGTCGATCCTACCACCGCGCCACTACTACACATGTAGTTCAGTAAAAGCAATAGATACAAAGCCACGCGCACACTTGCAGTTCATAAATCAGTACGTACTACACAATCAGTACGTACTACACAATCAATTATAAACCTTAACTCATCAAACACATTTATTTTACATATACGCTAGTGATTGACTAAATCGGAAAGTTATCGATTCTCCCATTTATTATTGTACTAAAAAAAAAGTGGGGTTCTGAAAATAAAATAAATAAAAAACGCTATGTCCAGAAAATATTATATTATAAATCAATAAAAAAATAGCAAAAAAATTAAAATTGTAAATAAAAATTTTTAACATTATATTCTTCTCAAGGGTCTTCCAACCGGATTTAAACGTCTTCTTCTTAGGTCTTCCAACTGGGTTAATTAAAACGGTTGACAAATTGTAAAATTAACTATAAATTCCTTGGGATAGGTTATTTTTGTCATTGATCATTGTTGTCGATACTGTACGTTAGTGGATCAACACAACCACATCACTAGCTCTCCGCAAGACACAGCGGCTGTACTATGCGACGCTCCGCATAAATATAGTATCGTTGAGTAATTTTTACATTGCTTGTCCACTTCACTTTGCAACATACTTATGTAGTGGTTAAGGAGCAATGTATTTAGATACTGCTGAAATAGTACAGCCGCTGCAATATTTGAAAACAAAAATAACGTAGTAAAACCAAGAAATATTTTACGATTTGTTGTTTTTCATGATTATAAAGACAAATACAGTAAAATACTTGTACTTACATATGGTGAGTGATTCCATAAGATACGAAGTTTTTATTTGTACCTACTTCGGTTTTTGCAGGAAACCACTGAACAAACCGGCCTAAATTTTTTTATATTGTAATCACGATCACGGTCGAAAGCGCACTAATTTGCGAAGACGGGCATTTGCCCAGTGTATGATCGCGTTGATCACATTTGGCCAGTGTATGATCGCGTTGATCACACCGCGACGACACAGATACGCCTCCTTGCCACTTCTCCTGTTTTTTTACATTTTATGCTCCCGACCGATTTCGGTCTCGGTGGCCAATCTCAACGGAGATTAGCCAGGTACGCAGGAGATATTATAGTATGTTGTATGATTGATGGGACGGCAATCCGACACGACCGGGCAGAGATCAGGCGCAGGACCAACGGTTGAACGCGCTATCAGAGGCGCGGGGACTTCACACCACCTACTTCCAAACTCCGGGCTGTTACTGAGACATTCCTAAAGGAAAAACCCAATAACACTGCCCAACCCGGGAATCGAACCCAGGACCCCACGCTCGGCAGTCGCGCTTGCGACCACGAGACCAACGGGGCAGTTACATACATGTGTACGGTACGTACCCATAACGTAATCCTACTAATATTATAAACGTGAAAGTTTGTATGGATGTATGGATGTTTGTTACTCTTTCACGCAAAAACTACTGAACGGATTTGGATGAAATTTGGCACACAGATGGTTTATAACCAGGATTAACATATAGGATACTTTTTATCCCGATATTCCCACGGGATCGAAACTTATGCGGGTGAAACCGCGGGGCGCAGCTAGTGTTAATATATTTTGACCTGTGAGTTGTGACCGATACCACATAGACAGGGTTATTGGTAAAACACTAACTACCTTGCAGGATTGGATTACTAACATACATCATAAATAACAACTTTAGATCTATATAATAACTCTTTACAAAACATAATACCAAAAACAAACCTTTAAGATTTCGTTGTGTTAGCTAACCCCCCCCCCCCTCTCCCCCCTCTCCCCCCGCTCCCCTCCGCTGAATTTTGAAATTCATTCAACAGAAAATCTAATATTTCAATTCATTGAATTGAATTGAGTGATGGACTGGTAACGTTTGTTCTTGTAACATTTTTTTCCAAGTAAAATCAAAAGTCATTTATTCAAATTAGGCTGACAATGAATGAATGAATTAGGCTGGCTTTTTGAGCGTCAAAATTACAAAAGACAGTCCCCTATAAACGCCCGCCCTTCACCACTTCCTAGTGCTAACGCTGGGAAGAAGTAGCGCAACAAACTCCCCAGCAGCACAGCTGACAAAGTTCAATTAAAAAAATATACTTGATTGTATACAATACTACGTACCTATGTTCGGTAATTAACATTACAAGACCGAACATAAAATTAAATTACATGCCATAATTTATCAGCTAGCCACGCCAATATACCAACAAATATAATAAAAACTATACATACTCAAGCTAAAAAATAATTATTAATGATGCGCAGTGGAGGCAGGCGGCTCTTCCTATCCGGTACGGAGGTCTTGGAGTGCGGTGCATGTATGATGTGGGTCTGCCGGCTTTCCTGGTGTCGACTCATGGGGTGGCTGACCTCGTCGCTGTAATTCTAGATTCCAATGGTGACGGGGCAAACATACCATTTATGTTGGATGCCGGGTCGGCTTGGTCTGTCCTCAACATGGGGGCAGCAAGCCCTGACGCAACGAACGTTCAGCGCGCTTGGGACGACGTCACGTCCAAGCTGATCCAGGAACAGATGTTGGTGGGTTCCTCGGGGGCTGATTTAGCCAGACTCAGGGCTGTATCGCAGCCCGAATCGGGGGCATGGTTGCACGCGCTTCCTTCGCCTCACCTGGGCACTTTGCTTGATGACGACTCTTTGCGTGTGGCGGTGGCCCTCCGCCTGGGCTGCAAGGTGTGTGAACCCCACAGATGCACCTGCGGTTCCATGGTGGAGGCCGATGGCCATCACGCCTTGTGTGGTCGTCGTTGCTCGGGGAGGTTCCCGCGTCACCATGCGCTCAATGATATTGTCCGGAGGGCTTTTGTGTCGGCTGATGTCCCCTGCCTGTTGGAGCCTCCGGGTCTGTGCAGGACGGACGGCAAGAGGCCGGACGGGCTGACCCTGGTGCCTTGGAGGAACGGCAAGTGCCTAATTTGGGACGCAACTTGCGTCAGCACTGTTGCTGCCAGCCACCTTGGTCGCACCGTCCACTCTCCGGGCACAAACTCCGTGACAAAACGGGTGACTCTCGCTCCGGCTCGTTCTTGGTGCAAAGGTTAGCCATTGCCATCCAACGTGGCAATGCAGGAAGCGTTTTGGGCACCTTTGCGCCGGGAACAGTTAGGGGCGGGTTATTTGACTAGATTGACGTATTGTTATTCTATTAAACTGTACCTATATTAAATCATAATTATATTATACTAGCTTCTGCCCGCGGCTTCGCCCGCGTGCATGTCTAAACTATATCCCAGCTTTTCACCCCCACAGGGGTGGAATTTAAAAAAATCGTTTGGGGTACCTATATTCATATCTTGACTCAAAGATTATTTATACAAATTTTCTTTCTAATTAATCAAGCCACTTATTATGATCCTCCCCTGTAAAATTAACTACCCCTTTTCAACCCGTTAGGGGTAGATTTTCAAAAAATCCTGATACATGTTATTCTTTATTTTTGGTCTTAAGTATAAACACTGAGTAACGAGTTACTCGGACCGCGCGTTCAAATTCTTCCACACAAACTTTAACACCCCTATATCCCATTTGAGGGGTAGTTTTGAAAAACTAATAATGATAAACTTTATTGCTAACTTAGGCGAGTATTCATGCCAATTTTCAAGATTATTAACCTAACGAATAAGATTTTTCATATAAACTGTATCCCCGCTTTTCACCCCCACAGGGGTGGAGTTTTGAAAAATCATTTGGGATGTGTTCATAACTTTCTCAATGATTTTTTATACCAATTTTCGAGTTAATCAAGCCACGCTGTAAAATCATCCCCTGTAAAATTGACTACCCCTTTTCAGGCCGTCAGGGGTAGATTTTCGAAAAACCCTGATACACATTATTCTTTCCTTTCAATGTTAGGTATAAATACTGAGTTTCGATTAAATCGGAACGCGCGCTACAATTCTTCCATACAAATTTGAAACCTCCCAATCCCCTTTTAGGGGGTAGTTTAAAAAAACAAAAAATGCCCAACTTCATAATTTACTTAGATAAGTATTCGTGCTAAGTTTCAAGTTTATAAACTCAAGGAATAAGATTTTTCATACAAACAAAATCCCCCCATTTCACCCTCTTAGGGGTGGAATTTCGAAAAACCCTTTCTTAGTGGATACCTACTCTTCACGAAGAATACACCCTCCAAATTTCATGTCTCTAGGACCAGCGGTTTAGGCTGTGCGTTGATGTCTCAGTCAGTCAGGACTTTGAATTTTATATATACCTATAGATTTATATGACAAATAAAAGTGATTCCAATATGTTTTTTGCAGAAAAAAAAATTAATTAAAATGTAAATAAAAAAACTTACTACCCAAATAAAAGCCTCCAGGCATAAAGGGCGTGACAGCTTACATATTTATGCATTGCTGGATTCTGTTCACATAGCTGTCACTTGAAGTCACAAAAAGATAAACTAAGACCATCGAAGTAAAATAAATAAATAAGTTAGTAACAATAACCTGTCAGTAAGCTAATTCTGGAGAAAGAACATAAACATTGTCTTGCGTTAAATTAGGGCGACCAACTATTCTTATCGTCTAAGTAGTCGTTGATGGAATAGTATGCCTCTGAAAAAAGGTTGGTTTTACTTGAGCTTTAAACGCATTAAAAGGCAAGTCTAGAAACGAAGAGGGTATCTTGTTACAAAAGGTTATACCAAGCCCAACAAATGAGTTATGAACCTTATGAAGCCGGTGAAAGGGGGGCACGTAGATTGTCCTTATTTCTAGTGTTAACACTGTGAATATCACTGTTTTTAGTGTACAAGTGTAAATTTTGCCTAATATATAAGAAGTTGGCAAGGATGAATTGTGATGCAACCGTGTAAACACCAATATCTTTAAAAAAATCTCTTAAAGAAACTCTGGCACCTAGCTGGTAAATTGCTCGAACAGCTTGTTTTTGAAGGACAAATATATTTTGTATATCAACGGCTTTGCCCCACAGCAGAATACCGTAGGACACAACGCTGTAAAAATAACTAAAATAGACTAAACTATATATATATATACACTCGAGAGCAATGAATCCGGGTCACTTAAAGAATGTTAAAAATCTCGGAAACTAAAAATGATAGGTTAATGCAATAAATTGTATTTAATAGACAATGTAATACTCCTTAAATGAAAGTAAAAAAAAATATGAGTCACCATACATTTTATTAACACAAAATTACATAAAGAAAAAAACTGCTGATCTCTCCTTAAAACAAAAATAGGAAACATGAAATTTTTGAACTTTATTACGATTTTCTTGAATTTTAATACTTCGTATTGCCTCCTCGTGCTTCCATTACTGCGTTTACGCGGTTTGGCATGCTGTACACCAAGTTCCTTATACGATTTTGGGGAATATTCTCCCATTCCTCTGTGAGAGCAATTTTGAGCTCACGAAGCGTGATTGGGGGAGGGTTTCGTTGTTTTACGCATCTGCCTAGCTCGTCCCAAGCATGCTCGATCGGGTTGATATCCGGGCTGCGCGCTGGCCACTCCATACGAGTAATGTTCATCTCTTGAAGGTAGTCATTCACATTCCTGCCTGTATGAGGTCGGGCATTGTCATGCATAAATATAGCATCCTCACCTAAATTGACCATAAATGGACCAACGTGATCATTGAGGATTTCTTCCACATATCTTACGCTAGTTAAAGAGCCGTTTTCTATGATCACCAGCTCTGTGCGACTTTTAAAAGAAATTCCGGCCCACACAAGTACAGACCCACCACCGTAGGCTACTTTTTCTTCGATGCATGCTTGCTTGAATCTTTCCCCTGGTCTTCGATACACTCTGTGTCTTCCATCGTGCTTGTAGAGCATAAACATACTTTTGACCAATCTTCAATACTCCAATTTACGTGGCTCTGGGCATATCTTAGTCTTGAAATACGATGCCCACGCTCCAGTTTAGGGCCGTTTGCAGGTCTAAGGGGTTTTAAGTTAGATTCAGCAAGCCGACGTCTTACTGTCCATGCACTTGGGTTACTTCCTCCGAGGCGTCGAAACTGATTTGTGAGTTCAGTTCCTGTGAGAAAGCGATTTCGAAGCATGGTGTTCACCAAGTATCGGTCTTCTCGTGCTGTGGTACACCTGGTTCTGCCCGTTCCTGGTCTGCGTAGGTTAGAACCAGTTTCTTCGTAACGTCGGAGAACTCTTTGTACTGTTGACAGCGACACACCGACAGTCCTGGCTGTATCGCGCTGACTCCGGCCGGTTTCCAGCATTGTAAGTATTCTGGTGCATTCTTCAGGCGTAAGCGACATAATTTCAGCTTGAATAATGAATATAGAGCACTATCAACATGGTTTATGTACCCACATAAATGACAGATTACAAACAAAAGCAAAACCAAATGCTGTAATTTCGTAGTTCCATCTTCGAAAGTGGCCCTTTTTCAAATTTGATTTTTTTATGATATAACTTTACAATAACTAAGAAGTTTTAATAACTTCATTTAAGGAGTATTACATTGTCTATTAAATACAATTTATTGCATTAACCTAGCATTTTTAGTTTCCGAGATTTTTAGGATTCTTCAAGTGACCCGGATTCATTGCTCTCGAGTGTATACAGGAAAAGTTTTTAACCAGTGAGCAAATTTTTTCTGGTGGTTTAGTATCAGTAATAGAACACATTTCCATTATTTGTTAAATACTTTTTTTTATTTTTTTTCCCCGCTTTAAATCATCAAAATATGGACACAATGTAAATAATACCAATGAGGCAATGACCGCGCGATAAGCGAGTCCACCGGCGCCGCGGCGGCGCGGCGTGTCGTCGAGTCGGCGGTGTCTCCCCCTCCCGGGCGGCAGCGGCATGCGCTCGCGGCGCAGCGCAGCCCGGCGCGGCAGTCTGCCCGCGCACGCGCTGTGCGACGTCTCGTGTAATTGCTTTCCCGCGCAAGTTCTTGTTACGTTCACGATGTCAAACTTTACCAATCGCGAGTTTTACGAAATGGTACGAGTGTACATAGTGAGTGGTGAAAGTTTGCGAGCAGCTCGCAGATTGTATGCGTCGGAGAGTATACCTAGGATTCGAGCCAGTGGCATCCGTAACCCCGCCGGCCCGTGCCTAATGAAAGGACAATTTTAGCAGCCAATCAAAGGCTGCTTGATCACGGAGAGTTAAGGACCCCGAATCACGCACAAGGGTCTGGCAGGCCTCGACTGGCGATCGAAATCGAAGAAGCCATTTTTGACTTCTTTGAGCGAGATCCAAGAGCTAGCACCTACGATGCGGCACGTCGGTTCGGTGTGAGCCAGCGCGCGGTATGGAAGCTGCTAAATACAGCCGGTCTCCATCCATACCACTTCCACTTTCAGCCCGTACAGCAGCTCCATGACCCAGACCCAGCACCACGTCGAGCATTATGCGAGTGGCTTCTAAATCACCGCGAAGTCAACCGTCAAGTCAAACGCCGGGTCTATGTAGAGGAGGCTCAAAATCTAGATGACTTGAAGTCAAAAATAATTAACGCGAACGAACTAGCGTTCTCAACAAACTAAATGACAATTTATTGAAACGTGCACGTTTATGCCTAGAAAGGGGAGGACTTTTTTTTAAACAGTTATTATAATACAGTGATTAGTGACATGTAGGGGTAAGCAATTATTTTTTATTAACACTTTTAGGAATTAGGTTATTTTTGATTGAACATTATTATAAATACTTCGTTGATTCCATTTTTTTAAATACGCCTTATCGCAGAAATACATGCATAATGCAAGTAATGTCACTTTTAATTTTATTAAGTTTATGTTTTTAATAAGTGCCTTAATTCAATTGATCTTGCTTCATTTTCTGCATTTTGATGGTCCTAAGCCCATTGAAAGTATGAAGGAAAAATTGGAATTACTCGTCAAATAACTTTAGGGTTTAAAAATGTCTAGTTCGAATTTGATAAAATTAGCGATCAGTACATTGTACTACCTAACGCTCGTAAATGCCTAGTAGGTACAGCGAATCGTAACAGCTGATCGCGTCGCCGCGCGCCGTCGCCGCGCGTGGTCGCCATGAAAATAATTTTAAAGTAAACATCTTTCGATAGCGATAACTATTTTTTTTTGTACTAATGCATATCAAAATAAATATCAGATTTTTAATAAAACTCGTTTAAGTTTAATTAGTCAAAATTTGCGCAGTGGATAAAAACTTTTCCTGTAGGTATAGATACAGCTCGTATCAACGTCAGTGTACCTATTGTCTTACTTTCCTGAAGGCGTAGGCAGCCGAACTGAGCCTTCCTGTTAGACTTGATATATGAGGTCCCCACTGAAGTTTGGCATCTACTGTTAGTCCTAGAAAAATTGCCGAGTCTACAGTTTCAAGCACCTCTTTATCTAAGACGATGTTGGGTCCTAGGTTTCTAAAATTTTGTAAGGCGAACTTTACACATTTGGTTTTCTTGGCATTGAGAACTAGGTTATTTGACACAAACCCATCTGTAACTATTGAGAGTGCACTGTTTAAGTCGTCAATATCTTGTCTATTCCTGTCTACTTTAAAAATAAGAGAGGTATCATCTGCAAACAGTACAACGTCACAGATGCCCTTCAAATGGAATGGTCAATCATTGATATATACTAAGAACAAGAATGGACCCAGTATTGAGCCTTGCGGAACACCTAACTGAACTGGTAGCCCGGAAGATTTCACACCATTAACATCTACACAGTGGACCCTATTATGTAAATAAGAAATGATTACGTTGAGAGCTTCTTTTTGGACACCGTAATGACGTAACTTACGCAAAAGCGTGTCATGGTGCCCGCAATCAAAGGGTATTTTAGAGATATTTTATTTTCGCTCTAGTCATTCTGCCGGCAGGTTAGTAAATAAAAACAGCTTATAAGAGATAATTAAATGTTGTTTATTTTACAATCGTCGTTACAGTCCGAGATGCGGGTCGCACAGCCAACGCTCATACAAAACCTTACTTTTTGGTTACATTACATTACTACTTCTTTAAAGATTACATTGGAATTACGTAAACTCTAGCTTAACTTAATATTCACTAACACTATCCAGTACGTCGCCACTCTCTTCCAATAAATCAATACAAAATGGCTAAACAATGTAATTCCTAATCGTGCTGACAGCGAGCGGCGCTGCGAGCTAGCACCTTCGACTCGACACAACTTTGAGCAGCGGCACAACATAAACACTAGAATATTTTCACAAGTAGTTTCCAAAAGGAAGTCCTCTACGGTAAAGTGAGCAGGAAAGGTTATCGTTTAAAATAATGTTCCCATTAATTTGACACATCCTCAGACAGGACAGGCTCACGCATCACACACGGCCGGTCGGCGCAACGCTGTAGGGATCACACGTTTTGCTAAAAACTTCAGTCCATAAATTCATACTATCCTAACGTGAAGGCGTGACGGCTACAACGTTGCGCGAACAGCCCATTCTGTTTAAACATTGAGAATTTATTGAGATGGGCAGCACTCACGGGCTGCAGGAAGACGGCGCAGAGATCAATAGACATGACGCAGCGGGAGCGGGCGAGCCCGCCAGGCGGACACTGGATAGTACTGCATTATTGGATAGTATTGGCGACCTCCAGCACATATCATTAAATCGCAAGAGACTTAATAATTTAACTATTGACTGCCCACGGCTCACTGTACACGCACACTGTGACCCGCGCCCGCCGCCGCTGCGCCTCTCGAGTGTAGCAGTCCGCCGCGCTAGCTGTGCTGTGCGCACAGTGTCGCACAGCGTCGCAGTGTGTCGCACAGCGTCGCAGTGTGTCGCACAGCGTCGCAGTGTGTCGCACAGCGTCGCAGTGTGTCGCACAGCGTCGCAGTGTGTCGCACAGCGGCGCAGTGTGGCCGTGTGCCACACAGTGTGAGCAGCGCGGCGGCCGGGAACTCCGGTGCAGCCACCGACAACACGTATTTGGTATCACACTCACACTAGCACATACAATGAACGGCACTTACTAACGATATGACACATTAAGTTTAAACAAATTAATCAACTATTTGAACATCTTGCACTCCGAGCTTACAGAGCAAATGTAAATGTCGAATAATCACTCAATTATACTAAATAGGACAAAATGCTAGTACTACGTTACGAACAACTTGTATAATGCCCGGGCAGTTTTATAAAATGCCCGAATTTAGAAATGTGGATAGAAAACTACTGTTCGTAAATATGAACTAGCACAAAATTATATACTTAAAAATTTGACTTATATACGTAAATATTTGAATTTTCTATTAAAAGTTAAGCGTACATTGGTCAGTATAAACGTTCCATTAGAGTATTTGAACAGTGATGCAAGGGAACGTGCACACCGGCCGGCTTCACGTAACGTTACAACAAAGTCGTGTAGTTTGGCAGGTCGTGGACGCACGCGACGCACGTGACGCTCAGTGTCGCTCACACGGTACAAGTGTACAACTCAATACGACTTGACGATATCAATTTAAATATAAATGCAATACAATCTCGCGGCGTGATGTGTACGTGTGAACGAGTGAACTTAACGCTACGCTCGCTCGGTTTCGCGACACGGACACACACTGTCGCGTGTGTCTGTGTCGCAAGGAAGTATTCTCTGTCGCTTTTTCACACAAACTTTGTATTTCCATACACAATTACTTGTAGCACAGTAAGTGAATGAAAAAACGAGAGAAAGAAACTTATTTACCTACATAATATAATAATACATAAATTCTAACTTAAAACTGAATCTCTTAGATTTCAAACTCAACACATTTTGTGCGGTCGTGGTAATCCGCGTGTAACAACACACATAAAGTAATATAATTGTGTAAATCATTTAAAGCCAACACGACCCTGAGATCGCTATCAACGTATTCTACTAATAATCTTGAGCCAACGCTGTTTGGTGGCGAGGCCTGCGCGGCGTACACAGACAGACTTCAAAAACTAGTGCGTGCACAATAAAGTATCAAGTTCGCTCCGCGCCGCACTCTTCCCGCCACTAACAGACAGTCCAACATAATATGGCAGTAACTGTTATGAGACTCGCACTAGTAAATACTTATATCATTATAATAGTAGACTAACACTGTTACAATAGTACTTGGATTAGAACTAAGCGTATTACTAGACTTGTTCATCACAAGCAGTCGGCAGGAGTCGCTCGGCCACTGCCGACCGCGCGCCTGAGCTCACTCTACGTACAGTCACGAGCATCAATATGTCAACACTTAGCAACTTTCAATTGCGATTTTTTCGTGAAATAACGAATGCAACGTTGAAATACGACACAGGCTTCGAAAATGCTATGTTCGTAACAACATAAAATTTAATTAAAAAATAAAGGAGTAAATAGCTTTTGAATAAAGCCGAGTGTATACATACTTTTGGTCGTGACTGTACCGCTGGAGATGTCGACGGCGACTGTCGGCGTGTCCTGTGCCACAGTCCAACAAACAGATAAGAAACAGGCTACTCGCAACTACATACTTTGGACAGTGATTATGTTGCGGTCAAGTCTTTTACATCACTATTATGTCTTATGCTAAACAAACTACATAGTTATTACGCACAGTTACAATGAATATTGGCAATGTTGTGGAAACATAATTACATAGGCTTGTATACTAAACTGTTTGGTCGACTACGTACATGACAGACTCACAATACAGAACACTCGACACTTGTTGTTGAAACATTTGTTCAGACGTGAGCTCGCGCCCTAATAAACACTATAAAATGGATAATCTGGTATTTAAAATATACTATTAGATTGCAATATGTAGTATTTCCTTACGACTATATTTGTAATCTGCGGCAGAGCGCAGTACGAACAGCGTTCGTAGCATTCACCTACACGCTAGTATGTTGTAGTCATCAGTTATTGTACAATTCGTCGAGATCAATAGCAAACTAAATATATTATCAGATCTATAAGATGTCCAGCCTGCGCGGGAGTGCGTCTTAATATATTGCAAGTGATGGCTACAACACAGTCGCGCTCACAATGTTGTGGTGGTGAGGTGTCGGCGTCGCCTCAGTACTTGAGCAGGTCTTCGTCGAGTTCCGTGACCGCCAGTTTACTGTCTATCACTGTAACAGCAAAAAGTATAATGTTAGCACTGAAGTATAATGTTAGCACTGAAGTATAATGTTAGCACTGAAGCTGAGCTGTGATTACAGAACAGACATCCCAATTTTACCTTTTTCTAAACGACAGCAAAATTGTACGGCCGCGTCGTGGTCTTTAAACTAGCCCCTACAAATAGCGGGATCCATACAGAAACAAGCTAACGTAAACGTGGACACTATCGCACATCGCACACAATACTTAGCACCAACTCGCTGTGGGGGCGAGTTTGGAACCGTCAGAGGTCTTCCTTCTGAGGTTTATACTACATCAATATCCATATGAGTGCAAAAATGTAAAGGTCGGCGCACATCTAGTAGGCCGCAGCTAAGCGCGGTTTTCATTATCAAACAAATATAAACATTAGTCCGAGAGCGCATCGAAGCAGAGTGAGGTTGCACGATGTTAATAGTTGTTTCGCAGTAAACACCGCGCTGCGCTGTGCCTCGCCGAATGTTACCTAAGAAAACCACACATGGTGTACGTCGCAACGAAATATGTGTGATGAAACGTTCACAAGTGTGGTGAGCGTGAGGGGGCAGGCCCTCCCTAGCGCTCGCGGGTACCTATCATCGCAGTACGTTGTCCAGCTCCAGCCGGTGTGCTCGGTCCACTGCTCACGAGTACTCTCTCTACTGCTCGCTTTCAAACGACTAAACCGGGCCGCACTAGGGCTAAAAGTAAAAATATAAATGCCAGTTCAGCGGTACCAAGTGTCACGTCTTGATGGGCCTTACGTTTGGGCCACTGGATTTGATACACGGCTTCCTTGATGTCATCGAGTGCAAGTCGTATAGAACGCTATGTCCCAGTGCGCTTGTTGCAGAGTGATTGCGTGATGCTTTCGGTGAGATACTCACTGTGGTCCGGGATAGTAGTAGGGTGGGGGTCGCTCGTACTCAGTAGAGCCGAGGTAGCGGGGGGGTCCTTCTTCCCAGTGCCTGCAACAGACGGCACCGTCACCATGTGCGCGTCACAAAGTGCATTTTTCTACTAAACTGCTGCACGTATCACTAAACTTTTAGCTCGATGCCTGTCACAAAATGTGAAGTCGTTTTTCAAGCTGACTGGCTGGATACGTTTTCGATCGATTATCTAAGATTCTGTAGCGTCACAAATTCTGAAATAAGGGTGTTTAGCCGTCACATAAAGTGCCCTATTGACCTAGTTAAATGCGAGCTATTTTGAAGATTTGTCCAGTTGTCCAGCCAGCCTGAGTCACATCAATAAAATACCTATCGATGAGCGGTCGTCGGAAATGGATAACGGAGTAGAAGCTCACCGGGTCACTTCTGTTCAGCTCTCGAGTATGACATGCTGGAGCTGATGCAGTCCACGCGGCAATCACGTGCACTGATACTGTCCACAACAGACTCACTCCTCTCCGCACTTTAGTGGTAATGAAAAGGCTTATTCCACTTTGTTACTTAGGCATTTAAGACGACTGTACACGGAAAAGGGCGCGAATCATCCCAAAAGATAGCCGACATCCATCTTCTTTCTCGCTCGATCATTGGGATCATGGTAGGAAAGAACGGGAACGATATAAGGAACAGACGAAGCTCATCGAATTTAATAATAAATTACTTTTTTGAATTTTTTGTGTAAAATCTTCTCCGCCGCATTGAGAACACGCATTGTTTTATTTAGATGATACACGTGCAGTGTTTCGGTCTAATGTGATTAGGTACTTGCGATTAGAGCATGCTATCCAGATATCCGTCGAATATATTATCTCATTACTTTTATTTACTATCCGGATAAAACGAATAACAATATTTTATTCTATCAAGATACATCGCCTCTCGTTCGATGTGAAGTGAATTTTTTGCTCCATTGATGTAATTGCCGTATGGCGTTCGAGTGTGAGGATAAATAAATAAGTCAATTTGTATCTATTTTAACAAATGAAGGATTTTTTATATTGATTTGACTAGCATAGAATAAGATTGTGTCGTTTCCAAAACTATTCAAATTCAGCCAGTTATGGTGCTCTGATAAAACTGTTTTCGTCGACTGGTTTCGACGTCATGAGAGCGTGCACAGAACGTGTTGCAGCTGCTGCATGCGTGCCCGTGGCCTCGAGTTAGTACGTACAGGTACGGCCGGTTGTCCACTAACACTAACTTGATCGCGTTATCATACCTTAGACAATAAAATCTATCGATGACATCTCTAAAAAGGGTCTCATTATAAACTAACAAAACTGGAAGAGTTCACTACCAGCACCAGCCGAACACATTCAGTCGTACGTCGGAGGAGAGAGGCATAAGAAGCGGCGGTACTTACTTTGGCGCCATATCATTATATCTGCGCGCGTGGTATGCGTCGAGGGGCGGGGCCACGGCGGGGTCGCGGGCCGCGGCCCCCGCGCCCCCCGCGCCCCCCGCGCCCTCGCCGCGCCCCCCGCGCCCCCGCCCCGCCGGGCGCGAGTCCCGCGAGGAGCGCGCGGCCCGCTTTTCTGCCTTGTAGGCGCTACAACACGCAACACAATCAGTACTTACTTGCTAACTGACGCCCGACAATAATAATGTATCTCAATTCTGATTCTGATGTTTGTAGCCGATCGACGGCCGAGTTTTCCAATCTGAGTCTCTGAGAAGGCGAATCACGAGCAGCCGTCAAAGACCGGACTCGGAGCAAAATTGGGATTGAGATACATTATTCATTTCGGGCGTAAACAGGTCGTGAAGTGGCGGCGACACGCGCGGCTACAGCGTGTGCCACATTGCAAACACATTTATAGCGAATATTTAAAAAGAATACCAATAGTCAAAGTAAATCCTTAGGGAAATTATCAATGTAAAACTAGTTCAAATCAAGTTGCACTTGTGATATACATATTTATGAACTTTAACTTTAATGATGGATGTTTACTACATGCGAATTTATTATCAGAATGAATTAATTGAAGAAAATCAATCAAAAGTTTTATTAGATAGATGCACAATAACAAAAATAATCATAAATGGACCACACAAGCGAAGCACAGACAGGGACTCATGCAACAAGTAACAAAATAACAGTAAAGGCCACACTTTTCCATTTAGTCATCAAATATTTAGAAACAGCCAAATATGAGCTTAGTAATGTTAAGATGCAAATCATTAGCGATCATCACACAAGTAATCATAGAAATTAATTAGCATTAAAAACATACCAAAAATGTACCGTATCTAGTTTACGCAACAATCACCAAAACGAAGGTTCATCAGTTCTATTGTACGCACGACGACACGTCTCATTGTACGGACACACACTGCAGGATCCGCTAACACCCCCAGCACAAACTAGACACGTGTAGCTTGACGTGTCGTTGTGTGTACAGCTATAAGGAGCATTTATTTAAACTGGTACCCACTTTTTGGACTCTCGGTAGTCCATTCTATGCAGCTAACGACTACCGACACATTCACTATTATGGTCTTACTACAAAGACTAGAGACAACACTTTACACGTCTAACAGGGATGCATGATTTTCGGTACGTTTATATGCTTTTATATAAGAATGTTCAACCAGCTAAACAACGTGACAATAGCGGCACAACATACAGAAACATCAAACGTTTCATACTATTACTATGCCATTTCAAAAGAGCAAACATTAGGTTAGACCCACCCGTGGAAGTAAGAACACGCACACTACGAAGAGACCAAATAAAGAAAAGAGTAGCACCAAATATAAAGCGAACTCAGTAAATCGGGTTACAGTGGTGAATGTTACCGCAGGCGGCGGCGCGCCTCCGACGAGCCCGAGTAACCCTCGCCCGGCCGCCGCACGGCCCGCACGGCCCACACGGCCCGCACGGCCCACACGGCCCACACGGCCCGCACGGCCCGGCCCGCACGGCCCGCACGGCCCGCACGGCCCGCACGCACTGTACCTACTACTTCAAATTGTGTTGTGCTCTGTAGCCACTACAATTACAATACGCACTCTAACTACACGCCCTAGCGCAGCGCTTCGAGCAGTGACTTTGTTCTAAGACACTCTTAACCTAGAAATTGTTACCTTACAATGTAGGTATAAATGTAAAAACCTGGATATGTTGTTAAACGACTACAACCTTAAGCTTACCATGATATACTAAATTATTAATGAGTTTATATTTTTATCTTGATGTGAGTATTCTTTAACAGCTGATGGCGCGACGCTGACATCACATTAGAGCTCGTTTTGTTTTATAACAAGAATAGTACTCAATGTACTTATGACTGGGCCGTACTGTGACCGAAAACGCCTAAAATGTCATAATCAGTATCCGACAGTCAGTTCAGAAGCAAGTTGGGATTTGATGCGGCAGTCAGCGGCGCGCCGGGTTTGTGATTACATAATATTATGTACAAGCCGTTTCTTAACTATGTAACTACGTCAATTCACTGCAGTGCGCATGTTCCGATTACGTCATATTATTATTTTTATTAATGACTAAATCCCGATATGTGTAGTTGAATCCTGTTCGCAATATCAATATTATACAAGAAATTTACTTACCTACCAAACACTTAATTTCATAAAAATTCAAAATGCATAAAAATGGGAATAAATATTAGCAAAAATTCAAGGAAGTATTCGATTTTATAATCATTCTTATATAATACTTGCCTTTTTGAAAAGCCTTTTAAGTAATTTTAATTTGTTTACTTTGCCTAAACGTTGTATAGATCATTAAATTCCTAGCTAGTGCGACACACTCGTGCGCACCTGTGGGTACATC
Source organism: Apamea crenata (assembly GCA_949629185.1). Taxonomy (NCBI): domain Eukaryota; kingdom Metazoa; phylum Arthropoda; class Insecta; order Lepidoptera; family Noctuidae; genus Apamea; species Apamea crenata. The sequence continues at coordinate 19,534,097 of OX451361.1, forward strand.
ACAGCGCGGTACCTAAACAATAACCAACGTACTCGATATCACGTTACAGCACAAACTGTGGCTTACTTACCTAACAGTGTCGAGTGAGAGCGCGCTGCACGTACAATCTGTATCAAAACTAAGTGTCGCACGCGCAGCTCTCGCCTCACACTACGACGCTACAGTACGACGATATACAAAATAGAGAGATCAATATTACTTGTACCAGCGTTGCAATATAGTATACGGGTTCAAATGTTTGGACAAATATTGGCTGATCTTATCCGGTAGGCGGGCCACTTACGAGTGTAATTCAGCTAGAAAACCAAGTTTTCAGAACCTACGAGCTCCGTGGGTACGCAGGTATGTGTAATGAAACGATTACTTTCATAATATTTGTAAGAAACCTTTCCAAAGCTTTGTACCTGTTTCCCTATAGATCCTTGCCTATTGTTAGTAACTGTACTGGGTACAGATTCTCGCAATGTGTTGCCAATGTTTGCCACAAACAGAAGGGCGAGGCAGAAGCGGTTGTATACGTAGCGAATGGACGTTCTCGTTCTAAACGATCAAGCGAAGCCTAGCTATGCTATACTATGTTGTGAGATATGGGTACATAATGTCACACACTTATACTTATGTAGAGATAATAACGATTGATATGAATGAATTAGTAAAATGGACAGTATTAAACATGTTTTGGCCTAGATTTTACAAGTCCTCAAAATCCTGGATTTTTTTAAAAGTATTTTTATCAAAATGTACTAAGGTACAAACGACGTCTGAAAGTTGAACAATAAAACTTTTATAAAAACTGCTAACGACGGAAGACAAATCCATTTTTTTACAACTACTAAAAATTGGTCGAATTTCATGTGTGTTGGCTAAAATCAACCCTGCGGGATCCTCCAAACAAGCTTATATAAGTTTCAAAACAAATTATAATAGTCCAGTTGACACGTGATTCCATAAAGTCACCCGTGTTCCTAACAACGTGGGGCTACACGTGGCCACTCTCCAAGAGGCGCGGTGTCAGCGCGGTACTGTCCCGGGAGCCGCGAGCCACGGGCGCGGGGACATATATCAATGGTATGAATCATACAGACTCGCGCTCGTGATTTGCGACGACTAGAAAACTACGCGAATCATGTATCCTACTCGGCCGTTTGTATTTATTGTGGTAGGGAGGTGAGGGCGCGTGCGCGGTTACTCGGACTCGTGGATGCCGGACTCGCTGTCCTCGTCCTTGTGGTCCAGGCGCGTGCGCAGGTCGTCCATCAGTGCGGGCGGCGGCAGCAGCTGGCAGCGCACGTCGCCGCCCGCCAGCAGCAGGCGCGACGCGGCGGGCTGGGCGGGCGGGCCGGCCGGGGCGGGCGGGCCGGCCGGGGCGGGCGGGCCGGCCGCGGCGGGCGGGCCTGCCGGGGCGGGCGGGGCGGAGGGCTGCGCGCGCGCACGCCACTCCTGGATCTTGCCCTCGATGTCCAGCGTGCTGCGCTTGGAGCCGCTGCGTGCGCGCGACCGTGTTTAGTGCCAGCGCCGCTCTCCGACGACAGATCGTTTACCGGTAGATAAGCCGACTAGTTCGAGCGACGACATCGTCCGGCACGATCGACGCCCTCGATGACTTCGTCGTCGATGAATAAACTTTGCGACTCGAGTACCAGATTATCTACCGATAAAACTAGGCATTCGAGCCGACCTCGAGTCGTCGCGACAGTATAGTGTGATCCTGACCGACCGTCGTTAAAATAAAATGAACATAATGAAATGAACTGAAAGAACTGAACAGAACGCTAAAAGAGTCTGTAGTAACATGATCATGCTCACACGGACGTGCTTTCGACTATTACTTCACGGGGTACATTCATCATGCCACTTCCGTCACATGCTGGTCGACGACTCCTACACGTATGTACAAGGTTATCATAACTAAACTAAATTACAACTAGCTTACTCGTTCATTCACCGCTATAACGTATTTACAAATGAGCTTGTTACAATAAGCACATATACATACACTTAGTACAATAAGAACCGAAAAAAAAAGCAGTATTAACATGCAAGCGAGCGCCCACCGGGCTCGTGCACGCTCGCGACAGCATGCAGGCACAGAGGCACGGGGACAGGCACAGGGCACGGGCACGGGACAGGCACAGGGCACGGGCACGGGACAGGCACAGGGCACGGGACAGGCACGGGACAGGCACAGGGCACGGGTCAGGCACGGGCACGGGACAGGCACAGGGCACGGGTCAGGCACAGGGCACGGGCACGGGACAGGCACAGGGGCACGGGGCACTTACTTGGCAAGGGGTACGTTATCGCGGTCCGCGTACGCGTCATACAAATACTCGCTGCAACAGACAACAGACAGTCAGTCAGCGCGCGGGCGACACTACCACTCCCACTAGCACTACTACTTGCGACACACGACCCGACAGCAGGCGGCCGCTCGGCCGGCTGGCGTGCTCGGCGACACGAAAGGCTTGAGAGAGCATGACACTGTGATCCCTAATCCTAGCGTGAAATTAATGTATTCTAAAATATTATACAATATTGCTAAAATTATAAGTCATCTGAACTCGATACTTGAAATATTTATTTAGAATTCCTAATATCTAAGTTAGCACTACTATTGCTATGATTCATATTTAATAGGATTCTAAATTAGTTTCTACGTACAATTTCTAAATATGATGAAGGATGTGACTGGATGATACAACAAAAATAATAAAAATAAAGGAACCGAAACTAACGAACTGAAATCACTGTCAGAGAATCATGCCCTGTGCGCTCCGTAGCTCGCGACTGTACGCTGTGACGTCACGCTCAGGCGCAGTGGGCAGCTGTAGAGATGCGTCGCAGCCAATCACGATCACGATACACTGGTCACGCGAATTTAGTGTCGTTCGTCAAGTGCTCGCAATTTGAAACAATAGTTGATCAAGCTTCCGGTTACGAAGCTTGTGTTGAGACGTTTATCTAGTAGTGTTGCCGGTCACCTGCTAGTTGCTGCGTGTGCCTGCCTCTAAGTTGCCTGTCTACCAATCCAAGTGTCAAACTGACGGGACGTATTGAAGCGGAGCGACACATAAACAACACAACTAGTATATTTACAACATTGCAAATAAAAAGTGAACTCTACACGTTTCCATTACATAGCGGGTTACGTTCAAGCGATACATCGAAGTAACCCGCGACCGCAAGCAACGTATGCGATAGCGATGCATGCCCACCTCGCTACCTCGGACTAATACAATCATACAGATTCCTGCTCATAGCCATACAACAATAACACGACGAGGATACAGAGACTCTGCAGTGTTCATTAGAATATACGTTATATTTTTTTTTAAATAAAATTCTCATTTATTTTCTACAAGAATTTGTATTGCTCTGTAGGCGTTTACAAGTCTAAGGAACACTGCGATCTCAACGATTCTACGGGGAACATTGTGCAAGCCGCTATCGGTCGAAGAGCACACGCCACGTGCGTGTCCGTGCGTGCGCGTGCGCGTTACCGGGCGGGGCGCGGGCTCACCGGGCTGGGCGCGGCCCGAGTGCGCACACTGGCTGCCAACAACAGCGCAGCGTCAGCGCACAGAACATCACAACCTAACTAGCTACCGGCCCACAGGCTTCACTCGCGTGGGCTCACTGTACAATATTCAAACTAAAGTTTTTTTTTTATATTAAAAGTATCAATTTTGGAATTTCTCTGAGCTGCCCGAGCTCGATTAGCAAATTAGTTAAAGCGATCACAGACCGGTTACTTATGTTAGCACGACTCGTTGCTAATACACCCTCGATGTAAACTACGCTGGATGGCGGTGAAGTGAACAAACCAACTTAAAAACATAATAATAAAAACAAACTACGTGTTTGTACATTTTCATTCGTTATGACGGCTGGAAAGCCTGAAGGCGCTGTATTTGCCATTGTGTTTATTTGAATTGTTGGTCTTTGTAATAGTTATGTAATAAGTTTCTTCTTCAGTAACAATATGTCTAGGACGCAGCGATAGCTCTTCAACCGCAGTACCTACTGCTTAGTGGAGTGACTACACGCGGTCTATGTTGTATTGTACAAACGAATATATTTAACTGTAATGCTCTGCTTACGAAAAAAACAAGAACCACTATTGCTTGGCGAGAGAAAAATAAGAGATTAAACCAGTTGGTGTAAATGTCATAATCAAAATTGGATCGTAAAGAAGAACAGTACTAATAACGCTGTTATATTTTCACATTGATACCAACCTGTGTACCAGCTCTATGGTAAATTTCACAAAACCTCGTTTAATTTCACATTAGCAGTAAAATACTCATATTTTATATAAAATAAAAGTATATTGCATTATTACTAGTCACTGATCCAATGTCAATTATACGAGAACATAAAGTAGGGCAAGTAAAGGTTCTTAACACGATCTACTGCGCGACCGCCGGCGCGCGCGCGGGTGCACAACAACCCAGACATAACGGACAGACACACCGACAAACTCATACTAAATAATGAAATCAATGTTAACACAGCTCTCAAACAAAACCAACAAACTAAACGTTGAATGAAAATTAGTCGAACTCAAACAGAAACGAAACGAAACAACTGAGAGGTAAGGAGCCGTCTGCAGCGCGTGACGTCACGCGGGCGGCGACTGCAGGCGGCTTTCGAACAACATGACGATGGTCGATGGATGATCTCTTAGCCTTACACGTCGCATTGTAATCACAATGCACATCTCAATCGGCACAGCGCGGATTTTCAGCATGTACTGCTTCGTGGTCAAATGATTAAGTTCCTAATGAATAAGACTAAAGACTGCAAGATTCATGATTGTGATTACAATGTGCATCAGAAAGAATAATATCTGTTTATATTGTTCATAAAGGAGACACACATTACACATCGCTATTGTGCTTCCCTCGTTTGTGTACTATTCAACCTTGATGCGTTTCAGGATTTATCAAACACTAGGACTTTTATTACATTTGATGAAGTGAGTTGTTTATCACTTACAATCATTAAAACAATCAAGTTTGAAAGTAACATTTCACTTTTATGCGTATAATGAATGGCTCCTTCATACAACGTATTGGTGGGCGCACTTCACAGTCCATTCATAGATTTGTTACTAATGTAAAGATAGAGAAATGTATTTGTGTACGTGGTGTATTATATGAGTAAACAAATGCTATAGACGGGTGCGTGGCCCAGCCTCGCGCGGCCCACCTGTCTGCGCGCGCGCCGGGCCAGGGCTCCGGCCGGCCGTACAGGCGCGCCAGGCGCGGGGCCAGCAGCTGCAGCGGCAGCAGCAGCAGCACGCACCAGCACAGCGACATCCAGAAGCCGTTCTGCACCAGAATGCATGCGTTACAATTTGTTAAGAATACTAATTACTCAAGTTCTCTCTCTCATACTATGTTTTATTTTTAAATTTACCACGTAGGTACGCATCGTGTATATGTTAGGCGGACGATAGCGCCGCCGCCGGCTAATTTTTGGTCGGCGCCCACTTCTAGTACTTATACACGTCAATGACGCCAAAAAGTGGTAAAATAAAATTTTGAAAAAAACAATTATTTAGGGTAAGTACCTCCCCTACATGTAAAGTGGGGATGATATTTTTTTTTTTCGTCCTTCCCTTAGTGTGGGATATCAAAGGATAGGTCTTTAAAAAATATGCTTGGTGGGATGGGAAATAATAGGGCTTTGGTAAAACCGTTTTTTGATTAAGTGAACCGTTCGTGACTTATCAAGCTTTTTAAAGTACCAATTTTCGTTAGAGTCAAGTGTCCCCCCCTCTACCAACTAAACGGTTGTAGTTAGGAGTTCAAATGTCACGGCAGTAGTACTTATATATAACGAAGTTTAAAGGAAAACTATCACACTTAAGTGGGTTTTACAAGTTTACGAGTAATAGTCGACCAATTGTATTTGACTCGAAAATTTCGAACAACTCCATAGAATTCCTTAATTTTATTTTTTTGTGACTAGTGAGTAGTGTAGCTCTGTGTCCTGTATTTAAATTCAAAACACCGGCTATGACAAGTCTTATCCAAATCTCAAAAAAAAAATTAAAGCTTTCCGAATTGTCGCATCAGGTGAGGATTTGTATAGGAAGTCAAATTAGGTAGGTAGTCATGTTTGGCTTTTAGTTAGAGCATGGTACGAAACTAACGGTCGTCTCGCAGAAGGAGGCTGCGGAAAGGGAGAGGGAGATCTCGTCCACTCACCCGGCCCGCAGCAGGCGCACCGGGCGTCGGCGGAGGGCGGACAACGCCCTCTTCCAGCCCCCCTAAACGGGTCCAGGGGCGACGGACTCGGAGACGTCCGTTGCCCCCCACACATCAGGACCCGAGGTGGCGGCGCGTAGTGTTCCACGCGCGCCCCTCTCGCGGGGGGAGTCTAACACCTCACTCCCCCCCCTGACCCGAGGAGGAGGCACCACGAGGGGGTTGCGGAAGGATCGTACGTTCTCGCGATCCCCGTAGGTGTGAGATGGAACGCCGGGGTGAGTTTTAGTCAGGAAGAGTCTGACAGACCCCGTCGCCCGCCCCAGGGCGGCGGACATCCATGAGGATTTTGAAAAAAAAATGGTACGAAACTATCAGTCAGCGAATACGACCCACACTTGGCTGCTACAAAAACTACGGAACCCTACACTGCGCGTGGCCCGACACGCACTTGACCAGTTTTTTTTATTTTTATTTTGATTTGGGTGCTCAAAACTAAACACACATAATTACGTCGTTCACACAATAAAAAATTACTACCTATACCACCATCTTTTATATTAAAAGTTTAATATTACTTCAGTTTCAGAAAGAGATTTTTTTTCGCTCATACGTGCCGTATCTCTCGGTCTCTTTTTCACCGCGAAGTAGTATTAAAATAAGACTTGCGAAAGAATAAAATAATTTTCAATGATACTGTAAATAACAGAGCAAACATGCCATTTTTGATTTCTCACGAAAGCCATGAGTCAGTAACACAATCGTTGTCGTTATTTGGTCACACGCCCCGACGCGCGACCACATCCACTCGCCCACTACTCCGCGGCCACACGCCCCGACGCGCGACCACATCCACTCGCCCACTACTCCGCGGCCACACGCCCCGACGCGCGACCACATCCACTCGCCCACTACTCCGCGGCCACACGCCCCGACGCGCGACCACATCCACTCGCCCACTACTCCGCGGCCACACGCCCCGACGCGCGACCACATCCACTCGCCCACTACTCCGCGGCCACACGCCCCGACGCGCGACCACATCCACTCGCCCACTACTCCGCGGCCACACGCCCCGACGCGCGACCACATCCACTCGCCCACTACTCCACGGAGCACATTCAGACATTACAGCGAAACCCCGACGATTCAAGTCTTTGTTTTTGTCTTTCAGTCTTGTCATGTTTACTAAAATCGTTTTTAGGTACTCGATGGCGCCGATTCCCTTGTTCAGTAAATAAACTAAATTCTATTTAATTAGGAAAAGGACAAAAGATAAATATTAGTTTAGTCCTGTCAAATTAGTCAACGCCTGGCGTAAATTGACGTATTTTTAGTCGCCATGTTTTTAATCGTCTAAACTGTCTATAGAGTATCTTAATTTGACAAGACTAAACTAATATTTAGCTTCTGTCCTTTTCTTAATGAAATGGAAAGAAACAGATGCAAACACCGAATTTAAATTTAGTTTAATTTGTGAACGAGGGGGTTCCCTTGTTCACAAATTAAACTAAATGTAAATTGCCGCCACTGACGCCTCGCGGGTCGCGGTCGCCCGAATACAGAAATAGATATTAACGTAGAGCCAGTCGGCGGCGGGCGTACCACGGGCATGAGGATCTTGTGGCACAGCGTGTCGCGCGTGGCGTTGAAGGCGTTGGACAGAAACAGATATTAACGTAGAGCCAGTCGGCGGCGGGCGTACCACGGGCATGAGGATCTTGTGGCACAGCGTGTCGCGCGTGGCGTTGAAGGCGTTGGACAGAAACAGATATTAACGTAGAGCCAGTCGGCGGCGGGCGTACCACGGGCATGAGGATCTTGTGGCACAGCGTGTCGCGCGTGGCGTTGAAGGCGTTGGACAGAAACAGATATTAACGTAGAGCCAGTCGGCGGCGGGCGTACCACGGGCATGAGCATCTTGTGGCACAGCGTGTCGCGCGTGGCGTTGAAGGCGTTGGACAGAAATAGATATTAACGTAGAGCCAGTCGGCGGCGGGCGTACCACGGGCATGAGGATCTTGTGGCACAGCGTGTCGCGCGTGGCGTTGAAGGCGTTGGACAGAAATAGATATTAACGTAGAGCCAGTCGGCGGCGGGCGTACCACGGGCATGAGGATCTTGTGGCACAGCGTGTCGCGCGTGGCGTTGAAGGCGTTGGACAGAAACAGATATTAACGTAGAGCCAGTCGGCGGCGGGCGTACCACGGGCATGAGGATCTTGTGGCACAGCGTGTCGCGCGTGGCGTTGAAGGCGTTGGACAGAAACAGATATTAACGTAGAGCCAGTCGGCGGCGGGCGTACCACGGGCATGAGGATCTTGTGGCACAGCGTGTCGCGCGTGGCGTTGAAGGCGTTGGACAGAAACAGATATTAACGTAGAGCCAGTCGGCGGCGGGCGTACCACGGGCATGAGGATCTTGTGGCACAGCGTGTCGCGCGTGGCGTTGAAGGCGTTGGACAGAAACAGATATTAACGTAGAGCCAGTCGGCGGCGGGCGTACCACGGGCATGAGGATCTTGTGGCACAGCGTGTCGCGCGTGGCGTTGAAGGCGTTGGACAGCGGCCCGCAGCGCAGCGCGCGCGTCTGCAGCGCCGCCTCCAGCTCCAGCAGGTAGCGCTCCGCAGACTCGTACACGTACTCCGTTATCGTAGACGTGATCTGTAACCGCCGAACGGACCGATCACTACACAGTACACGGCCACTAAAAAACCATTTATACTTGTGCTGAGCTATCAAATTAAGGACGGTACTCTGCCTGACGTGTCCTAAAATTTAACAAATACATCAATTTTTTTATTAAAACAAAACTTACGCATAATTCCGAAAAACCCCAAGAGCCCCACCCCGCTCTCCTTGGCTAAAGAGAACTGTCTCTAGCATATAGTGCTTCAAACAAACTATAGTAACGAAGTACAGCAGAGTTAGGAGCTCAACGGACGCTTTTTCCAAGCCCTACATGGGCCCGGTGTAAGCATTTTGGTGTCCACAACCTGACGCGTGTTTCAGTGACTTATCTTTTAAACATGGAAGTGTTTCAAATTTATTTATTATCCGGGGCACAAAGATGGCGTGATGACGATAACGCTTGAATTTGTAAATTGTGATCAGATACCGAGATGTAACTTTGCGATCTCAATACCAACATTCGTTAAGCACAGGTGGATATAGGACTGCTTTGTTGAGGAAACGTGTTTTTGGTATGGCACCGGCTATTTTTCCTAATTCCATAAAAGAGGAACCAGTAACAACTTTCAAAAATAAACTCACTGTACTTCTATTGAATAAATGTTACTACTCCGTATCGGATTTTCTAGCTGAAAAAAAATAGTTGTATCAATGTCTGTATGTTTGATGATGAACTGCATTAATGTTTGCCAAAATGGTAGAATAAACAAGGATTCATTCATATTATTGTAAATACCTACATTCTGAGCAAATAAATGAATATTCTATTCGATGGAATTGTGGCTTTAGCAAAGAGACAGAACCACTAGTAGACGACCAAATATTTATTTGTAAATTGATGATGTTGCAAGTGACTCACGTTCTGCAAGGACCATTTGTTCATGTTGTTGAGGAAGTCCTCGCCCTCGCTGGTCTCTTGCACCAGGTTTGTGATGGCTTCCTTCAGCGACGAGTGGTTGAACCGCAAGTCATCGCGGAGCTCACTTGCGGTGTCCTGTAACAGTGTGGCGTTCTAAGTGTTTACAACAATACAAATTGAAGGATTGTGGGTGGGCACGGACATCGAGGGATATGACTTGAGGCGTGATTCGTGTCGCCTACATACTATCATCCTAAACGTATGGTAGGAGACTAGGGCCTAGTAACGATTCCATGTTAAACTATGCAGTAGTGATGCGTAGGCCGTAGCGCTGAGAAATGGATATCGATAAAATTGTTCGTTTTCTAAATACGAAATTATTATTGATTAAATTATTGAATTTTCACCAAATTGACCCGATGGATAATCTAATATGATTATTCATCGGGGGATCCAATTGACAAAATTTGTGATGGAAAAATATATTGATATTCGCCTACATTTTTTGGTTAACGCATTGAAGGACACTGAACGAGACACAATAGAAGTTTTATTGTTATTACGTCGAGGGGCGTCAAGTGCAAAGGGTTAAGAATGTAACACCTAAATTATCAAAGCGTCAGATATTGTCCAAGTATTTACATTTCACAGGTCAATAAATTATTCCTACGTTCAACAGGAAATGATAATCCCCTTTATTCATAAACGTTGCTTAAAGTTAAGTAGTGATTAGCGACTGTTTAACCATACATTTTTGACGTTTAAACGTTACTTAACTTTAGTCATCGTTTATGAATAAACCCCATAAAGTCTGCTCCATCGTATTTCTAGATGTGGCACAAGCTTTTGATAGAGTTTGCCATAAGGGTTTGATCACGGAACAAATACAAAGAGGAGACAGCCTAAGCAACTGTGCATAGTGATTCTCAACTAGGTCCTGACCTCATCATGTAGGCGTGGCCTTAGTCAGTGTATTGTTGGCGTTCGTACTGTGCACAACTTTGTAAACGTTCCCATTTTAAAGCATTATTCGCGCTAGAGGAAAAAAAGAATGAATTGTTGTATTTTATCTTGTAAACATTACTCGGATAGACGTTCTGTTAATATGGATGGCATCGCATTTCATTTGTAAGTAATTTTATGTGTACTTACGAGTAAAATGGTTCTAGAAAAATCTCTTACCGTCGGCGCTTCCAAACATAATTCTACCCTAGATGGCGACACTTGGTGTCATGGAAACTAAAAATATTTAGGTACGTAGAGCTCAGAACTAACATATTTTAATAATCTTAATACTGAAGTTTGTTCAACATCAACATTCCTAAAGACCCTTTAATGGCCAAAATATTATTTTTGTAGTTTTTATATCATTTTGTAAACAGGCCGCCATCTATCGTCAACTATGAACAACAAACATAAACGCAGAAGACAGGGCCGTAATTAGAAATAAATTATTTCACTGAATGTCCCGCGGCTATCTCATAAAATATGGAAAGTACTTAATTAAAAACTCTGGACATAAAAATACAATCTCCAATTAATAATACAATTAAATATTCTATCTACAATAATTTTATTTATTTAAAAGTACTTATAGCCCACCTAGTTTATTTAGTTTCTTAAATGATTTATGTTTTAGATTTCCACCCGAATATAGTCAAAGACAGCAATGGATTACAAAAATGAATAGACAAGGCTGGTCTCCGACTAAATATACAAAGATTTCTTGCCATTTTATTGATGAAGACTTCATAGTGACAACAAAAGGCATTAGAAAATTAAAGAAGGGAGCTTTGCCTTGTTTAAAACTAGATATATCGGTTCGTTTCAATGCAGTCTTTATTTACCAGTTTCAATTCATTTGGGTTTTAATTGAGGGTAGAAATTGAGTACCTAAGTTTCATATTTATTGTTTTATACTTTTTCACTATTTCAATAAAGAAATACGCATCAAGATGGTACGCAAAATTAATTTTAAAAAAAAGTAAAGTGTCACGCGTTGTTTCCTGAGGAAATAATAATAATAATAATAATAATAATTTATTTGTACAGTTTGAACACATACATAAGTACACAGGATTAAAAATATAATGTACAATAGAGTCACATTAAAGGGCGAACTGATGCCTCCTAAACTAGGCCAAAAGCCTGTGTCTTAGGAGCCAAGGTTCCTCCAGGTATGACATACAAAAGGTAACAAGTGTCGTGCAGGTACTTATAGACACAACATAAATTAAATCAACAGCGCCTTAATTAAATACAGCATTAGTTCATTTAAGAGACAATTGTAATAAGGTTCTCGGTTTCCTCATACGTTAACTTCTGCAACCAATCTGTAAGTTCTAATTCTCTATCTAATTTCTAAAATTTTAAAATCTAATTAGAACATCTCTTTGTATTTGCTCTGTGGGTTTGATATACATGCTAAGCTGCTGCCCAATGATCTTGCCGATATCCTGCAAATATACATTACAGATAGAATGTTTCGAGTAAGACACGAGGATGCCTTTTCTGAGTTTAAAATTATTAAAGCTAGCGTGTCACAAGGTAGTGTGCTGGGTCCAGTGCTCTACCTGTTGTACACGTATGATATACCAGAGCTTGAAAATAATACTATTGCAACCTTCGCTAAGTTTAAGTCCCCTTTCTAAATAGTTGAGCTAATCCATACGTCATGTTTGTGAACGGGCGCCGTCAGTAGGAACGGGTCATCTCTTAGCTGCCACGGCTTATTTTAATTTCTGAATTGCTTTGTCTTTTTTATAACGGACGCTTTTAACGTGCACGCCTACATCGTTCTCACGTGTATAATTTCAACATGAATGATGTTACCAATATTTTGTATCAATTTTATGGTTTTAAAGAGTTTCTTGCCCGTTCTTCACCATTGGTGCCTATTACGCTTTGGAATGAGCAACGGATCGGACGGTTAAAATAATTTATTTATTTATTACTAATAATTTATTTATTTATTACTAATAATAATAATTTATTTGGAACACAACCATAAATTACAGTGTCTTAATAGCGAAAAAAAAAAAAACGCGCGCGCGTCTTAAAATGATTAAGTGTGAATATAATTATCTATAAATGCTACTAATTATTGTTTAGTAAATGATAAATGATAAATGATAAATGATTTTATTTTGTAAGTAGGTTTGTACAAACACTTTTACACGTCAATCATATTTTAAAACTAGATGAGGTCGGCGTTTCCTATCTGACTACTCTGAGAAGAAAGGCCGAAACAAACTCAGAGGTCACAGTCTCTTTTAAAGTCCAGACATAATCTTGGTCAGATCATATGAAGACCATGCAGGTCGATGTCTGAGATGGTCTTTTGAGGAAAGAACCACACAGATTGAGAGGACCTGTCCAGTCAGTGCACGCATTTGTCAGAAATCAGTGCACCTCAACTCAAAACTTAAGGAGCTCGACGATTCGACGAACAATACCAAAGAAAGGACATTTGGGTAGGCCGCATTAATTACTCAAACTGCCAGACCATGACAAAACTAAGAGAACAGAGAGAAAAATAAAATATAATAAAAATAAAGTGACCCACATAGTATTCACATTCACAATAATTAAAATAATAGAATACTTTACAAAGTAAGCAAATGTCACAGTACTTATATATAGAATTCATTGATGTCAAAGTGTATATAAAACAGAAAAACAACAACAAAACAGAAAAATAAGAACACTACATAGGTAAAAAATTGGAAGCATCTCAATCCCAAGCCTTTTTGTCCTCGATATAATCCTTAACGGTATAAAAGGCTTTCTGGCACAACTTACGTTTAATGAATGATTTGAATTTATTAAGGCTTAGATCTTGAACGGGGCTTGGAACTTTATTGTAAAAGCGTATACATTGGCATCTGAACGAGCCACCTATTTTCTTGAGCCTTGTTATAGGTACAACAAATTTGTGTTTGTTCCTAGTATTTATATCATGGATATCACTGTATTTTTTAAACAATTTTATGTTTCTATGGGCATATAAAAGATTTTCATAAATATATTGAGAAGGCACAGTCATAACATTAATCTCTTTAAATTTGTCTCTGAGCGAGTGTCTCGGACTTAATTTATAAATTGATCGAACAGCTCGCTTCTGCAAAACAAAGATAGTCTGAATATCGGCGGCATTTCCCCACAATAGAATACCGTATGTTTAACCGCACAGAGATAATATCTCATGAAAACCACGATCGTAAATTCAACCATTCAAAATTTGTTTACTTTTGCGTCAATAGATGGCGTTGTACCATTTCGATCGATTTGTACATCGCGGTGTCAAGATTCTCCGCCGATAGTATAAGGTCTTAGAATAAAAATATTTGTTAACCACTACTAATCCACAGTGTAATCACTACATTTGTGAAATAAATCGGACTTGAGGTCGTGTCGGTATTACTGGACCACACACCCAAGTATAAATTGAAACTTTGTTTCAATCAAACCCCAGTTTACTAACCCCGACGAAGTCGAGGGTTATTCATGGTCCTTCGAGTCGGAAGTGGCAAGGCTGTACCACAGCCACATCAGGTGTGTTCTCCTAACTGGACGGAGAAGCATCAACCCCAATCGCTCCTGCAGAGTGATCTTGGATGGTGAGAGAGGGAGGAAGCAGTTCCGGATCCAATTGCGGGAGGTACGGAGGAAGGAGTGCCAATCAGCAGCAAGCAAGCTGCAGACGACTAAGGTCGTAAGGAAGTGAGTGATAGTGCCAGAAAATCGTGAGTACTTTGTGATTTCTTATGTGTCAAGCAAAAGTGAACCTTATTGCCTAGAAGATATAAACTTTAACTTTAGATTAGTGAATTTTGTACTTAGAATAATTTCATGTGTGCATGTTTAGACTTAGTTAGATTTAAGCAAATTGTGTTGAGACGGGGAACCTATGCCCGATTTTTTAGCAGATTTTAAAGTGTAAAACACTTAGAAAAATTTCTTTGTTTACATCGACTTGTAAAATTTTCGATAACTTTTTGGACTTAGAATAATTTGAGACAAGAATGTCAAACACTTAGAAAAATTTCTTTGTTTACATCGACTTGTAAAATTTTCGTCAAATTTTTGGACTTGTAATTTTTAAACTATTTTTTTTTTTTTTTTGTGAATTGTTTGGATTACTAACTTCAAAATGTCTTTGGAATCACATGTTAAAGTACAGGATGATATTCACACTCGGTTGTTAAGAGCTAAAAGTAATTTTAAAAAGTCGCCAAAGGATAGGATAACCAAACAATACATAGAAACCAGATTAGAAATTGTTGAAGAGTTGTGGGCGCAATTTAGTTTAACACATACACAAATTGTGAAAGATTTTGAACCTAAGGAATTGATATCTTCAGCCTACACTGTAAACGAAGTTTATTTTAATACTGAAGAATTATATTTGGATTTAAAATGCGAGTTAAAAACTGCATTAATTAACATTAAGGGTTACGATGTGTCTCCGGTTGCGGGATCGTCATCAAATAATGTTTCCGAAAGTAAAGGTACATACATAAAGTTGCCCAGAATCACTATTCCAACATTTTCGGGGAAATATACGGAATGGCCGACTTTCCGAGATTTGTTTGTATCGGCAATACATAAAAATAGCACAATCGATAATGTTCAAAAGTTACACTATTTGAAAAGTTACTTGACTGGGGAAGCTGAGCAGCTCTTACGTCATATACCAATTTCAGAATCAAATTATGACAGATGCTGGACTCAACTGGAATCTAGGTATAACAATAAAAAATATTTGTCACACTGTATTTTGAAAAGATTGCTCAGTCAAAAGAACATCATACAAGAGTCAGCTAGTGCTTTAAAGGAATTAATGGACACAACATCTGACTGCCTAAATGCACTTACTAATTTAGATATTAATGTAACTTCATGGGATATTTTGATCATTCATATATTAACGTTGAAACTAGATTCTGACAGTAGAAAGGATTGGGAACTAAAGGTAACTAGCAACACTGATTCAGATAAGCTGCCTACATTTGAACAGTTCAAAGAATTTTTAACAAGCCGGTATAGGGCATTTGAATTCCTAGAAAGTAAGCCAAGTAAAAATAATGTTAATGTTAGTAAGGCAAAGGTTTTTCACACAGCAAGCAATGCGGCCATGGTTTGTCCTCTTTGTAATAACGAGCATAAAATAAGAAATTGCAAACAATTTGTTACTCAGGATGTGGATACTCGGCGTAAGTTTGTGCAAGATCACAACTTATGTTTCAATTGTTTGGGGCACAACCACTCTGCCAGGTTTTGTAAGTGTACAGCCTCTTGCCAAGTATGTAAGCGAAGACATCACTCCTTATTGCACCCTAAAGGTGAACAGGAGTCTAGGGGAGAGAAGGGAAATTCGTCTAGCGATAGTGTTTTGCAGACGAAAGAACATACACCCGTGGTTGGAGTAGAAGCTGAAAACAAGATAGTGACTTGTTTTTCGAAAGGTACAGCGACAAACCAAGTCCTACTAGCCACGGCTCTAGTAAGGGCTGTATCGAAAAATGGGGCTAGGTATACAATCAGGGCCTTGTTAGATCAAGGCTCACAGGCGTCCTTTGTTACAGAACATACTGTCCAAATTTTAGGGTTACAGAAAAAACCAGCAAAGGGTTTAATAACTGGTATAGATGCTAATAACAAATTGTTCTTAAATTCGGTTGTTGAGGTAAAAATTCAGTCTAGGGTCGATCCATCGGTTGAACTCGTAGTCAAAGCATATGTTCTCAAATCGGTTACGTCATTATTACCTGGTAGGGAAACGGTATATTTAGATTGGGCTCAAGCTAACGATATACAATTAGCGGACCCTAGATATAATACACCGGATAAAGTGGATATGTTGTTAGGAGCAGAAATTTATAGCCAGGTTCTACAAAACGGGTTAAAGAAAGCTCCTGGTGGTAGTACTGTAGCACAGTGTACATCATTGGGATGGATTTTATCAGGAACGGTAGCTTCTGCTGCTCAGGGTACAACGAATATTGCGGTGATGCATGCTCACTTTGGTGATGATGAAGCCCTAAAAAGGTTCTGGGAATTAGAAAAGGAACCACAAAATAAAAAACGTTTACTTACCGAAGAAGAAACAAGATGCGAAGAGATATTTAAGGCTACAACTGTGAGGGACAATGACGGTCGTTACGTTGTTAACTTACCATTTAGAAGTCAAGATCCGAGCTGTAAATATGGTGATGCAAGAAAGGTAGCAATTAACAGATTTTACGCGTTAGAAGCTAAACTTATGAGAAACACAGATTTAAAAACAAAATATGAGGAAGTTATCAACGAATATTTGGAGCTAGGACACATGAGACCAATAACCGAAGCAGAAGAACAAAACCAATATGCAGTGTACTTGCCTCATCATGCGGTTATACGGAACGATAAAGACACAACCAAAGTCCGGGTTGTCTTTGATGCTTCCTGCAAGGGAAAAAATGGAATATCGCTCAACGATGACCTAATGATTGGTCCAGGGCTGCAACAAGATCTGCGACATTTACTGATACGTTGGAGAACTCATCGCATTTGTCTAGTTTCGGACATCATAAAAATGTACCGAATGGTGCGCGTAGCCGACCATCATACAGATTTTCAACGCATCGTGTGGAGAGACAACACACAATCTTCTGTTAAGGATTATAAATTACTTACTGTTACCTTTGGTACCTCTTCAGCGCCCTATTTAGCAGTTCGATCGATGCAGCAAGTAGCGTACGATGAAGGAGTCAAGTTTCCAATGGCAGCTGAAAGAGTACTTAAGGATTATTACATGGATGACCTTATGACTGGTTGTGACACGATAGAAGAAGGCATGCAGATCTATAGCCAAATGAACAAGTTATTAGCAAAAGCAGGGTTCACCTTACAGAAATGGTCAAGCAACAGCAGTGAATTACTTGAGAAGATCATCGGTGAAAGGCATTCGTACAAGGGACAGGATGGTGTAGAAAGGGAGATCAACATAAAACAGGATGAGATATTTAAAACGTTGGGACTTACCTGGAACCGAAGCTGCGACACCTTCCAGTATTCTGTTCAGATGCCTGTGCTGCAAGAACCTGTAACTAAAAGAAACATGTTATCAGACATAGCAAGACTATTTGATCCCTTGGGATGGGTTGCTCCTGTGATAGTATTAGCAAAAATTTTAATACAAAAATTATGGATCTCTGGAATTGGTTGGGATGAAGAAGTTCCGTATGAAATAAAAAAGGAATGGTTTACTTACCGGCAGGAGTTGAAATGTTTAACGGAATTTTCAATACCTCGATGGTTAAACATGAAGCCCTGTGACAAGCAAGTTGACTTGCATGGATTTTGCGACGCGTCGAAATCAGCATACGCTGCAGTAGTTTATGCACGGGTAGTCGACACTGACGGTAGCGTTTATGTCACTTTGCTCACGGCGAAAACTAATGTCGCACCAATAAAAACGATATCAGTGCCTCGATTAGAGTTGTGTGGAGCAGTCCTACTAGCAAAGCTGCTTTCTGAAGTTTCCGAAGTGATGGGAATCAGTAAATCTAATTCGTTTTATTGGACAGATTCAGAGATCGTGTTGGCATGGTTAAATAGTCATCCCAGCAAATGGAAGACATTTGTTGCAAACCGCGTTTCTGAAATTTTGAGCATCAGTGAACCACAGCAATGGAATCATGTTCAGTCGAAAAGCAATCCGGCTGATTGCGCATCGCGTGGATTATATGCGTCGGAATTTGTGAAATTTAGGTTATGGGTAGAAGGTCCTAGCTTTCTGAAGACTAAAAATAATCTAGTTGGCAAACGCAAAGTGGTATCAACTAATATAGAGGAAATAAAGGTACATGTAGTAACAGACGATAATTTTATTTGGGATAAATATTCATCACTTACCCGACTAGTTAGAATGGTAGCACATTTAAGACGTCCTTTAGAGTTGAGAAAAACGAAGGCTGAAAGAAGGAGTCATAAATTTATAACTGCAGAAGAATTGAGATTGGCGTTGGAGACTTGCATTAGGGTATGTCAAGGTCAAAGGTTCGAAGCTGTAATTCTGGATCTGCAAAAAGAAAGACCTAAGAGAAAGATGTTTAAGTCTTTAAATCTTTACCTCGATTCCGTTAAAATCCTGAGGGTGGGCGGTAGATTGGAACGTTCCGATCTTGACATCGATCGTAAAAATCCAATATTGATTCCTAGTGACACTTATTTCACCAATCTCCTAATTTCCGATGCACATCATAGGAATCTTCATGGTGGTCCACAACTAATGCTTAACTACTTAAGCACGAAGTATTTTATTCACGGAGCTAGGCGATTGGTTACTGCATACGTGCGAAAATGTGTAATTTGTTTGCGCTATGCAGCATCTACAAAACCGCAATTAATGGGTCAATTACCACCAGCACGGGTTACACCTAATAGACCGTTTAGGAGCAGTGGGGTAGATTATGCTGGTCCTATTCAGTTAAGGGCATCAAAGGGTAGGGGTCACCATGCGTATAAAGGGTACATTTGCTTATTTGTCTGCATGGCGACTAAAGCGGTCCACATTGAGGTCGTAAGCGACCTAACAACAACGGGGTTTCTTGCCGCTTTTAAAAGGTTTGTTGCAAGACGCGGTCAATGCAAGGATATATGGAGTGATAACGGTACAAATTTTCAGGGAGCTTCTAAAGAACTAGACACATTACTTCGCTCGGAAAATTCAGGCATAGCTAAGGAAGTTGCTGCGGCCTTAGCAACTGAGGGTACCACATGGCATTTCATTCCACCACATGCTCCAAACTTTGGCGGATTATGGGAAGCCGGGATAAAGTCATGTAAGAAACATTTAAACAGAGTAATAGGTAGCTCAACTTTAACTTTTGAAGAAATGTCTACTCTATTAACCCAAGTAGAAGCATGCTTGAACTCACGTCCCTTGTGTAGACTGACCGACTCGAACACTTTTAACGCATTAACGCCAGGGCATTTTCTTGTGGGCGAACCAATAGTCAACGCGCCTGACCATAACTATGAAAATGCGAATATTTCTAGCTTGAAGAGGTGGCATTTAGTCCAACGGATGACACAACATTTCTGGCGTCGCTGGTCCGACGAATACTTGACCACACTGCTCCATCGTTATAAGTGGTCTAAGCAAAATCCTGAACCAAATTTAGGGGATATAGTTCTAATTAAAGAGGACAACTTACCTCCTTGTCGGTGGCTTCTTGGCAGGGTGGTTGAAAAACATCCGGGGTTAGACAATCTTACACGAGTGGTCACACTTCGCAGTAATGGTTCTGTACTTAAAAGACCAACATCCAAACTGTGTGTCTTGCCGATTGCCTAAGAATGTTATTTGTATTTTTTATGTGATAATTTTAAGCATTGTTTAGTCATGTAAGTAATTGTTTATGTTTAAGGTAAGATGTGTATGGTATATTGTAAGGGAAATTAAACTGTTTGTTAAGCAAAATATAAATATTTTTTGTAAATTAACATTAGAAGGACATAATGTTGCACAAAATGTCCTTGGTGGGCGGAATGTTTAACCGCACAGAGATAATATCTCATGAAAACCACGATCGTAAATTCAACCATTCAAAATTTGTTTACTTTTGCGTCAATAGATGGCGTTGTACCATTTCGATCGATTTGTACATCGCGGTGTCAAGATTCTCCGCCGATAGTATAAGGTCTTAGAATAAAAATATTTGTTAACCACTACTAATCCACAGTGTAATCACTACATTTGTGAAATAAATCGGACTTGAGGTCGTGTCGGTATTACTGGACCACACACCCAAGTATAAATTGAAACTTTGTTTCAATCAAACCCCAGTTTACTAACCCCGACGAAGTCGAGGGTTATTCACCGTACGACATTACACTATGAAAATAGCTAAAGTACACTAAGCGGGCTGTCTCTATATCAGTTAAATTACGAATTTTTCTAACAGCGTATGCTGCGGAACTTAGCTTTTTTGACAATTTATCTATATGTGGACCCCACTGAAGCTTAGCATCCAAAGTTATGCCCAAGAATACTGTGCTGTCTTCAGGATTCAATTCTTCGCCCCTTATCAACACATTCGTTTTCACCTGCCTAACGTGAGGTAGCGTAAACTTAATGCATTTAGTTTTTTTCTCGTTTAAAAGTAAATTATTAACATTGAACCAGTGGACTACTTTAGAGATCGCGCTATTTACATCGTCAGTAACCAGCTGCTGACGTTTAAGTTTAAATAAAAGTGAAGTGTCATCGGCAAACAACACTATATCATGATTATCCTTTATGAGGTACGGCAAGTCATTTATATAAATAAGAAACAAGAAAGGACCAAGAATTGAGCCCTGTGGGACTCCCATTGTTACTATAGATCCGGGAGATCTTTTTCCATTAACGACAACGCTCTGAATCCTGTTACTCAAGTATGAAGTAAGAAGATTCAGAGCATTGTTCCGAATTCCGTAGTGGCGGAGTTTCCTGATTAACGTTTCGTGAAGAACGCAATCGAATGCCTTGGACAAATCACAAAAGATGCCCAAGGCATCGCATTTATTTTCCCATGCATTATAAATATGTCCTAAAAGTTCAACACCGGCATCAGTAGTTGAACGACCCCTTGTAAAACCGAACTGTTTGCCATGTAATAATTTGTGTTTATTAAAAAATCTTTGCATTTGTTCTAAAATTAATTTCTCAAAAATTTTACTAAAGGTAGGTAGTACAGAAATAGGTCTATAATTTGTGGGGT
This sequence comes from Apamea crenata, assembly GCA_949629185.1. Classification (NCBI taxonomy): domain Eukaryota; kingdom Metazoa; phylum Arthropoda; class Insecta; order Lepidoptera; family Noctuidae; genus Apamea; species Apamea crenata. Next base: position 19,555,612 of record OX451361.1, read on the forward strand.
CTGATGTACTACCCGATTTAAACAAAGGTATTATTTTACTATTTTTCATGAGATCAGGAAACTCCCCACTGTCTATACAACTATTAAAGATAACAGCTAGAGCAGGTGCCACAATGTCAATAATAGACTTAGCAACTTCTACAGAATTACCCCACAAATCTGCAGTCTTTTTAACATTTAAAGTGTGAAAGGTTTTAATTATATCTCTACAGGTAATATGTTCAAAATGAAATTCCGAATCGCAACCATTAACATTTTCCTTAAGCAAAGACTCAGCAACAGAAGGTGATGAGTTTAGGGATTTAGTAGTTGAAACGGGAATATCCGAAAAGAAATTTTCAAATGCCTTGGCGACTTGTGAGTCAGATTTTATTATGTTGTCATTAATAGACAGGCTGTAGTCAGTATCTCGATTGCTAGATCTCCCCGCTTCACTATTAATAATAGTCCAGGTCGTTTTAATTACATTACTGCTGTTTTTAATCTTTGAACCCAAATAACGTGACTTGGCCATATAACAAACTTTTTTAAATAATTTTGAATAATTTCTAACATACAAATTAAATTCATCAGTGTTAACATAAGACCTTTCATTGTACAGTTCATAAAGCCGTGTTCTACTTTTATGAATACCAATGGTAGCCCAATCACTGAAAGATGCGTTACTATTAACCGAGATAGTCTTGGGTATGAAGGTGGAATCAAATTGTTTACAGTATATATTAAAAAAAATATCATAAAGATTATTAGGATCAGCATGAGTTGACAAAACTGGTAATTTATCAATGAGTTTAACTTTAAAAGCCTCCAAGCGACTCGCAGTTTTGGGGTTAACAGTGATATCCGATATATAGTGTTTTATGTTTATAAGTGTAATGTATATTGTGTTTACTAGTGTCGAATATATTATTATGTACACATTGTAAATATAATGTGAGTCACCTACATAAGTTTTAAAATAAATATCAGGTAAAAATTTTGTTAAATTAAAATTGCTTCTTAGGGCTGAATTTTCCATCGCCAGATATTCTTATCTTATCTTTATTCGAGGAATAAAATTGACGTTTGACAGTCTTTGTATGAAATAACAGTCAACATTTCAAAATTATTCCTCGAATAAAGTTATCAGATGATTGAGAAATCAGCCTTTAGTCTTATAGTCTAGATAATAATTAATTATTAGGAACACGGTTGTTTAAAAAAAAAATGTTCAATATGTTATTTGAATTGTTGTTTTATGATCGATAGTTAAATAGTAAAATTAAATAGTATAATTTTACGTAAAAGAAAAACTAAAGAAACTATTTAAGTACTTAAATGTCATTTGCAAACAAATATATTACATTTTTACATGATTTGGTTTTATTGGTTTATAATATACCACATTGAAAAGCAGAAAAAATAAACTATACAAAATACACCCAACCCCAAAAAACACTTCTCTTTTTTGTAGTGTGTTTATATCGATATTTTTATCGATCACATATTTATACTAACCCCTCTTCCTTAGTTGATGCTAGAAATGCATGTGTGCATTCAGTGCCTGTATCTATACTGTCTAGTGCCCGCCCCTTTTGAGCATGTGTGCAATAAGAGAGCACAAAAGTGTTACGCTTATATTCTTGCGTGCGTGTCAAAAAAGCCGCCCCTTCTGATCATTGTGCCGTATCTATTTCTTTTAGTGTGAGTTTCCAGAGTGGTGAAAATGTGACGACACTTGATCTTGAACAAATATGCAGTGACGGCGTATCTCTCGGATATCTACATATGTGGGTGGTGGGTACGTATGTGTGTGGGAGTGTGTCAGTGCGGTGTACTCACGTTGAGCCGCGCGGAGATGTCCAGCATGGGCCGCAGCACGTCGTCCTGCAGCGCGGACAGCGCGGCGGAGGCGCGGCGCAGTGAGGCGGCCTCGGCTGTGCAGTGTGTGTGTGTGGGTGTGTGTCAGTGCGGTGTACTCACGTTGAGCCGCGCGGAGATGTCCAGCATGGGCCGCAGCACGTCGTCCTGCAGCGCGGACAGCGCGGCGGAGGCGCGGCGCAGTGAGGCGGCCTCGGCTGTGCAGTGTGTGTGTGTGGGTGTGTGTCAGTGCGGTGTACTCACGTTGAGCCGCGCGGAGATGTCCAGCATGGGCCGCAGCACGTCGTCCTGCAGCGCGGACAGCGCGGCGGAGGCGCGGCGCAGTGAGGCGGCCTCGGCTGTGCAGTGTGTGTGTGTGGGTGTGTGTCAGTGCGGTGTACTCACGTTGAGCCGCGCGGAGATGTCCAGCATGGGCCGCAGCACGTCGTCCTGCAGCGCGGACAGCGCGGCGGAGGCGCGGCGCAGTGAGGCGGCCTCGGCTGTGCAGTGTGTGTGTGTGGGTGTGTGTCAGTGCGGTGTACTCACGTTGAGCCGCGCGGAGATGTCCAGCATGGGCCGCAGCACGTCGTCCTGCAGCGCGGACAGCGCGGCGGAGGCGCGGCGCAGTGAGGCGGCCTCGGCTGTGCAGTGTGTGTGTGTGGGTGTGTGTCAGTGCGGTGTACTCACGTTGAGCCGCGCGGAGATGTCCAGCATGGGCCGCAGCACGTCGTCCTGCAGCGCGGACAGCGCGGCGGAGGCGCGGCGCAGTGAGGCGGCCTCGGCTGTGCAGTGTGTGTGTGTGGGTGTGTGTCAGTGCGGTGTACTCACGTTGAGCCGCGCGGAGATGTCCAGCATGGGCCGCAGCACGTCGTCCTGCAGCGCGGACAGCGCGGCGGAGGCGCGGCGCAGTGAGGCGGCCTCGGCTGTGCAGTGTGTGTGTGTGGGTGTGTGTCAGTGCGGTGTACTCACGTTGAGCCGCGCGGAGATGTCCAGCATGGGCCGCAGCACGTCGTCCTGCAGCGCGGACAGCGCGGCGGAGGCGCGGCGCAGTGAGGCGGCCTCGGCGGCGAACAGTGGCTGCTGCAGCGAGCGCGCAGTGCTGTTGAGCTGCTGCGCCAGCGGGTCCAGCGCCAGCGACGTCATGTTGGTCTCAAGCTACAACGAGAGTAGCATACGTTAAACGACGACCAAGGGTCATTTAAAAATAAGCTCTCTTATAGACACCATTCTTAATTTGGAAATGAATTACATTATGCGGCATCAGCATATCCCCGAAAACCATAGCAGCTAACATCCATGTTGAAAATAAATTTCATGGCCGCCGTCTTATATTTTTGTTAGCCTTCCCCTTTTTTCTTCCAACCCTCCTCTCGTCTTGTACGATCTCTGGCCATGTTGGCCATTCAACTACCCCTTGGCCACGACTTACTCGCTCAAGCGACTTGCGTCTTGCGGAAGCGACGACGGCGGCGCGGCGCGGCGGAGAGAACTAATGTAAGAAGTTGTTTGGAGTGTCAAACTTGTTTAGAGAGTACCATAAGTTAATGGCCGCTATGCTAAGATGAGTTATGAGAAGCGCGGGTACATTAAATGTACTAGCTAATATCGCGGCTAATTTAGAGTTAGAGATTGTTCGTGACGAGTGTAATTTTCATGGTTTTTGGAAGCTCTGCTGCCGAAAATATGGTTAAAATCTAAACAAGGCACCATCAAATTGGTGAATTTTCTTCGTATGTTTTCTGCATTCATTCACAGAAACAAAATTATTGACTGTTTCCTAATCCAACGTATGGGAGACAAAAATAACACAGAAGCCATGTAGAATGGATACTTAACAAAAACGTAGGTTAATTTCTAGGGTGTAATTATGACGAACGAAACAAAATGTCAAAGATCCACGAAGTTAGAGTGTTCCTAGTCAGCATTGCTTAAATTGGATAGTGTAATAAGCGCTTTAACGTTATACAAGGAACTCTTGTGCAAAATTTCATGCTTCTAGACCCAGCTGTCAGTCTGTGGGAGACGCGTGGGAGAAATCACAGAATGCTATTGGAGTTTTCTGTGATCTCTCCAAAGCCTTTGATTGCGTGCACCATGACACGCTTTTGCGTAAATTACGTCATTACGGTGTCCAAAACGAAGCTCTCAACGTAATTATTTCGTATTTACATAATAGGGTCCAATGTGTAGATGTTAATGGTGTGAAATCATCCGGGCTACCAGTTCAGTTAGGTGTTCCGCAAGGCTCAATACTGGGTCCATTCTTGTTCTTAGTTTACATTAATGATTTACCATTCCATTTGACGGGCATCTGTGATGTTGTACTGTTTGCAGACGATACCTCTCTTATTTTTAAAGTAGACAGGAATAGACAAGATTTTGACGACGTAAACAGTGCACTCTCAATAGTTACAGATTGGTTTACGTCAAATAACTTAGTTCTCAATGCCAAGAAAACCAAATGTGTAAAGTTCGCCTTACCGAATGTTAGAAACCTAGGACCCAACATCGTCTTAGATAAAGAGGTGCTTGAAACTGTAGGCTCGGCAATTTTTCTAGGACTAACAGTAGATGCCAAACTTCAGTGGGGACCTCATATATCAAGTCTAGCAGGAAGGCTCAGTTCGGCTGCCTACGCCGTCAGGAAAGTAAGACAATACACTGACGTTGATACAGCTCGTTTAGTCTATTTTAGTTATTTTCACAGCGTTATGTCCTACGGTATTCTGCTGTGGGGCAAAGCCGCTGATATACAAAATATATTTGTCCTTCAAAAGCGAGCTGTTCGAGCAATTTACCAGCTAGGTGCCAGAGTTTCTCTAAGAGATTTCTTTAAAGATATTGGTATTCTCACGGTTGCATCACAATTCATCCTTGCCAACATTTTATATATTAGGCAAAATTTACACTTGTACACTAAAAATAGTGATATTCACAGTGTTAACACTAGAAATAAGGACAAACTACGTGCCCCCTTTCACCGGCTTCATAAGGTTCATAACTCATTTGTTGGGCTTGGTATAACCTTTTATAACAAGATACCCTCTTCTTTTCTAGACTTGCCTTTTAATGCGTTTAAAGCTCAACTAAAATCCAACCTTTGTTCAAAGGCATACTATTCCATCAACGACTACTTAGACGATAAGAATAGTTGGTCACCCTAGTTTAACGCAAGACAATGTTTATGTTCCTTCTCCAGAATTGGCTTACTGCCAGGTCTTAGAACCCAGCAATGCATAAATGTGTAAGCTGTCACGCCCTTTATGCCTGGAGGCTTTTATTTGGGTAGTAAGTTTTTTTTTATTTACATTTTAATTAATTATTTTTTAGCTTGAGTACGTATAGTTTTTATTATATTTGTTGGTATATTGGCGTGGCTAGCTGACATATTATGGCAAATAATTAAATTTTATGTTCTGGTTTTGTAATGTTAATTTCCGAACATAAGCACCTAGTATTGTATACAATTAAGTATTTTTTTAAATCGAACAGACAGCTGTGCTGCTGGGGAGTTTGTTGCGCCACTTCTTCTTCCCAGCGATAGCACTAGGAAGTGGTGAAGGGCGGGCGTTTTTGGGGGACTGTCTTTTGTAATTTTGACGTTCAAAAAGTGCTGATTCTCAGCCTAATTTGAATAAATGACTTTTGATTTTGATTTTGTGCGTTGTCTGTCAGTGAGTGAATGAATTTATATAATATAATATATTTATTCAAGAAATTGTAAGGCATGAAAATTAGTACAGTTTTGCTTAAATCGTTATCGTCGTAGTAATCGGTATCGTAGATCGTTATGAAGTAGCTGAACTCCCATCATCATTAAATTGATACGAAAGCATCGCGATCGACTAGTACTGACCGCAGAGAGGATCCTGTCGAAGTCAAAGTCGGACAGGCCGGTGTCGGCCAGCTGGCGCAGCTTGTGGCGCGCAGCGGCGGGCAGGATGGCGACGCGCGCGCGCGGCCGCGCCGGGCCCTGCGCACGCGCCGCCAGCCCGGCGCGCAGGCCGCCGCGCAGCGCGCCGATGTTGAACACGCGCCGCAGGTGCAGCGCCTGCGGGCACACCACCACACGGGTTCATACTACAACCTAGATCGTTCTCGACTTCTGGAACTGCTCCGAACCTCACACAGAGGACCGCTTTTTTTTTTCTTCAAAAACATTACGAGTAACAGTGAAATGAAATGAAATTATTTTAAATAGAAAAAACCTGTGAAAAGAACATAGAAATCACTTTGACTTTTCTTGTTTTATAAACTGCTATACGGATTTGACGTTTCTTATGTAACCCCTGAGAAGAAATGGTGAATTAAAGTCAGGGGTCAAGGTTTCTTTTAAAGTTCAGACATTAAATATTATACAATAGCTGACCCGACGGAAACTGTCCTGCGCCCTAATTGCGTAACACACTATCAATCTCAATCTGAATCATTTGGAAGGATATTTCTAATTCATTGCTTCTTATGTTCGAAAAATGTGTCTGCTGAACAACGTAAATAATGCAATGAATGTTGTTGAACTGTCAAAATGATACCAATTGCTACTGATATTATTATTATTATCATTTATTAATCAAGCAACAAGAGACTCATACAAATTATTAGGCACACAATTTCAACAACAATACAAACATAAAATAAATTAAATTATACTTATTGTGTTACGTTTTACCCTGCCGTCTAAATTTATAAAATTCATACAAGAACTCCATAGAAAAAACCATTTACATGTCTTTCTCGAATTTTCCGGGCAACTTTTCCATTGTTTTTTTCCTAAAAATCTTATTCGGAGTGTATGTCAAGCGATACGCTCACCAACAAACAGACTCTCAATATTTTTATAAAATTAAACAATACACTTTTTAGGTAGGGATGTGTACAGAGCAGTAGTGCGGTAAAATTAAGTTAGGTACTATTATGATTGACATAGATTATGTAAAAGGCGTGAAATTAAAATATTTATGTAAGTATATAAGTATACAACAATATCGTGTAACAAAATGCAGAATAGTGTCCGGTCTGACCTGTTGGAGGGCAGTACCAGAAACAGTTTGAAACAGACGGCACGCCTGCATCAGCCGTGAGATCGTGAACTCACAATATCATCACCAGCATATAAAATAGGCATACAAATTTGTTTTTGTTATGTGCCAAGAATACTTATTTAGCTAAGACGATTACTATCTTTTTACAGAACTGCCGCAGGAGGGTAATGATTTTGTCTCTGCTAAAATAGTACACAGAAGTAAATTAGGCTGAACTAAACTTCCACACAAATAAATCTAAAACTAATAACGTCAAATTAAAGCTATTCAACTCTTACCCTACAGTATGCAAACAAATACTTAGAAGACTTAGTACTATTGAGTAAAGCGTTGGTACGATAAAAACGTCAATTAAAAAAATAGAGTTACCTTGTAGATAGTATGGTTGGCGTGGCAGGCGACCATGGCGGCGGTGAGGTTGAAGCCGGGCTCGCGCCGCTCGTTGAACAGCGACTGCTCGAAGTCCACCATCTTCTCCAAGTCCGCGAACAGGCGGTTGTCGCGCGGCTCCCTATACGACACACATCATTCTGACAATTTGACAAAAAAAAACTTCTAGAAGTTTTGGAATGATGATAACATTCCGGCGTGCGTGTATGACCAGAGGGGCAATTCTCGTAATTTTAAGAACGTTCACAGTTTGATCTCAGCCAAAAATACCTCTAATTTCCCTACATTTTTGACATTATTGTTTGTCGCAGAGATGAGACTGCGACTAGATTTTGAACGTTTTAAATTACGAGAATTGGCCTTCTGATCTCAGTCTCAATCTCTCAAAAATACATCTAATTTCCCTACATTTTGACAAATTTTTGGCATTTGTTTGTCGCCGAGATGAGACTGCGACTAGATATTGTACGTTTTGATTACGAGAATTGGCCTTCTGATCTCAGTCTCAATCTCTCAAAAATACATCTAATTTCCCTACATTTTGTCAAATTTTTGGCATTTGTTTGTCGCCGAGATGAGACTGCGACTAGATATTGTACGTTTTGATTACGAGAATAATAATTGGCCTTCAGATGTACGAGGGCGACACTGAAAGTTTTTAGAACTGGCCACTTGTAAACGATATAATAAAAAAATAAGTTCAAATTTTGAAAATGGAACTCTTTGCCAATATTATTGTGATGTATTTTATTAATTTGTTTACGATTTGGCGGCAAATTGAAAATTGTCTGCGTCACATCAGCATGAATTTAACACGAGAAAATTTTCGTACAATGATTTTTTATGACTTTCGATGTCATTTAAGTCAACAATAAAGTTATGATAGACTTCGATTGGCCTTTCACGATGAAGCCCCATCTCGTGCCACTGTTTACAACTGGTTTAATGAGTTTAAACGTGGTCGCACTAATCTCACCGAGAGGGACGGCCTTCTACGGCGACGACTGAAGATAACATCAGTGTTGTGCGGCGTATGATAGAGACTGACTTATCAGCAGATACGGATACGGATAAGCTTAGGCATCGGTATGAGTCAAGTGCACAAAATCCTCCATGAACTTTTAGCGGTCAGGAAGCTGTGTGCCCGGTGGATACCTCATAATTTGACAGAGGCCCAAAAGCTCCGTCGTGTTAATTGGTGTCGTGAAATGGTTCAAAGGTTACTTACGGGTGACGAAAGCTGGATTTATTGTTATGATCCTGAAACTAAGAGACAGTCTGCTGTCTGGGTGTTTCCTTGCGAGGAGTTGCCAACTAAAGTGAAGAGAGGTCGAAGCGTGGGAAAAAAGATGGTGTCTTCGTTCTTTGGAAGGACAGGTCATTACGCAACAATTGTTTTAGAGGATCGAAAAACAGTTACTGCAGAGTGTTACACTGACAGTTGTTTGCCACTTGTCTTGGAAAAAGTTCGGGACCAACGACCTCGCAGTAAGATCCTCCTTCACCACGACAACGCCTCGTCGCACACCGCCAAGCAAACAATCGACTATTTGGCGACGTCAGACGTGGAATTACTGGGTCACCCGCCCTATAGCCCCGACTTCGCACCTTGCGATTTTTATTTATTTCCGAAAATAAAAGAAAAACTACGAGGAAAACGCTGGACGCCGTGGCTGCGTTTCAAAATGCCGTCGAAGAGACCCCTAAGGACGAGTGGGCAAAGTGCTGAGAAAAGCACTTTGCCCACTTGTCCTTAGGGGTCCTTAGGGGTCACTGAGAAAAGTGGTTCCATCGGATGCAGCGATGTATTGATGTAAATGGACACTATTTTGAAAAGATATAATAAAACTAATAACTTGCTAGTATGTTCCGTTTTTGATTTTCTAAGAACTTTCAGTGTCACCCTCGTATGAACGTAAACGAGGCATAAGAATATAATGGAATACTCTTTATTATGTACCCCAAATTACAGACAATCGTAAATATAGACATTTTACAAAGGGGGACACAATGGGCGATATTATCGCTAAGAGCGATCTTAACCTTTGGACGGGTTAAAAAAACTTTTTTACAAAAAAAAAACAACCGACTTCCATAAAAACACTACAAAGTGAAAAATAACTTTAATTTCGGAAGTCGGTGTCTTTGGTATTTTTGCATTTCGTTTGCTTTCGTTTCGTTTGCTTTCTTTCGTTGCTTTGTAGTGCTTTTATGGAAGTCGGTTTTTTTTTTTTTTTGTAAAAAAGTTTTTATTTTTCACTTTTTTGTTGCGATATTTTTTTTGATTTTTCAAAAACGGCTTGTCCAATTTCGATAAAATTTTCATGGGACCATTTGGGAAGTATACCCTTTTCAACAAAAAAATATTTTTTCAAATCGGTAGGCAAGCGACGGAGTTATGCGCGAACAAACATAAAAAAAATAATACAAACATCCGAATTGAGAACCTCCTCCTTTTTTTAGAAGTCGGTTAAAAAGAGGAAGGAGAGACCAGTACTGTACGTAGTCTGTGGTGTACCATTTACATAATACAATAAATACATACATATAACAAACGACTGCCTTATCTAAGGAATGCGGCGCTTTGTATTCGCACTGATCAGTAGACCACCCAGGTAGATTTATTTATCCGGCTCGAATCCCCTTTTTCCTTGGTCAGTGATACGGTATAGTTTTGTTTGGATAAACTTATAGAGGTGTTGCTTCTTATGGCTTTATTTCGATACTAACTAGCTACTCGTTGATACATATTTTAAAAGGATCGTTTGTTACACACACATAGACATGAGTACACACATGCATGAGTTTATGGTTCGAACTACTACGGATTACTCCATACGATTTGAAATAACGTCTTTTATTGTTAAATTCTAGTTTCGTAGATTCCTGTGTATTCGTAAATGTGCATGCCTTATGGTAGGATATGGCTAATGGACACTATTGTTTGTAAGAGACCTTTTCTTTTGTACCCACATTCGCAAATGAATAAGTGATTATGATTATGTATTAGATATTGAGTCTTCCATAATATCCTACTAATCTATATAATTATATAAAAATCAATGCCACTTTTCGTTGTAATTTTATAACTCAAGAACGGCTGGGCCGATTTAGCTGATTTTGGTTTTGAAATGTTTGTCGTAATCCAGGGAAGGTTTAAACGGTCAGAAAATATGGAAAAAGGAGTAGGGTAGGAGTAGTTTAGGAGTAGGGTAGGAGTAGATTAGGAGTAGGGTAGGAGTAATGTAGGAATAGGGTAGGAGTAGGGTAGGAGTAATGTAGGAATAGGGTAGGACTAGGGTAGGGGGTAGGGTAGGAGTAGGGCAGGAGTAGGGTAGGAGTAGGGTAGGAGTAGGGTAGGAGTAGGGTAGGAGTAGGGTAGGAGTAGTGTAGGAGTAGGGTAGGAGTAGGGTAGGAGTAGTGTAGGAGTAGGGTAGGCGCTACCTCGTTCGCGGACCACGCGAACGAGGTAGCGCCAGGCAGCTAGAAATAATTTATATATGGCAAAACAACGTTTGCCGGGTCAGGTAGTATTAGTATAATATTAGTAGGATTTATGAGGTCACTGTATACATTTTTGATAGTATTCTGGGAGAAACATATTTTAATTATTTTTCCTTAAATAGGAATGTGTTTTCCCTCATCAATGACTAAAGCTGCGCTGGACAAAGCCGTGTACGCACAGCTTAAGGAAAACAATTATCAGTTAATTTAACATACAGGTACCGCTATTCGTTAGGTGGTGTATCTGTAGAGTACTATGTATGTTATGTTAGTACTATGACAGGTATTGATGAACATAAAGCCACACTGATTTTACTGTCGTAGTGTTGCAGCAGGCGACCAAAACCATATATAATACAGAAAACAATAACAAGAAATGGAACGGATACTCCCAAGAAATAGGTGACCGCAACAAAACGTCGATATGCTTATCATAAAATGTTTTTGTAAGAATATAAAAAGCTGCAGCTTTATCGTCTTTGAAGTAGCGGGCCTTTTGCTGTCGCGGCGTGTACTCACGTGAGCGGGTCGCACACGAAGCGCGAGGCGGCCACGCCCAGCACGAAGTGCAGCAACATCACCAGCGTCACCAGGCTGCCCAGCAGGAATATCATGCCGATGCCGCTGTTGCCAACACACCGTACATACACATTAATTCGAAATCGATCTGATTGAATAAATAAACTTATAAAATTAAATTTTATTTTTTACAAGTAACGAAACTTTTGTATTATCTGAAAATAGTTTTATCTATATTATTTCGAAATAAAAAATAGTACTTAAATGACAGACTCTTCTGTGGACATGTAACGCGCTTAATTCTACGAACAACAAAGCTGTAAGTGCAGGTGGGCACGAGGTACGTACCAGAGCAGGCACTTGGAGCCGGCCCCCTTGTTGCAGCAGTCGCTGGCCCCGTACGCGTCGGGCCGCTTGCCGCACACGCCGCACAGCAGGCCCAGCGCCAGCAGGCTCGTGATCTGCAACACGCGCACGAGTCGCAGGTAGTCGTACCGACCATACGTACGAACTGGAAGTTCCGCGTACTTTTTCGTACAAAGCGAAGATAAGTACACGTCCGTAGCGCGCCTATGCGCAGTAATGGATTGATGTGTTATATCTATGGTGCATGCGATTGAGGTCTTGGGTTAGGTCATCAGGTAAAGCTAAGTGTTATCGGGTTTTCTATTTTTCCAGTAATAGCCTGGGGGTCTACTCCGAAGTGCAAAGTGCGCATGTTCGGATCGGACCGACACCGACACATAGCCGAACCGAATATTATTGAAAAGTGCGAAAAAAGTTCGGATCGGCTCAGTTGGGTCGGGACCATAGTCAATATTCGAAAGAGTGTAGGAGTGTAGGATCGGGACAAACCGAACCAAATATTAACTTCGTATCAGAAAACGGCCGAAAATATTCGGCCGATTCTACTCCGGAGTAGACCCCCTGGAGTCTTGATTTGTGCCCGGTCGCAGGCGTTAAGCTCGCCTATTACATGAACAGATGAACATGATACTTAAACATAACTGAACAAATGTGGGAGCACGTCTGCCCAACCCTTCGGGGAGCACAGCAGTAAGTGAGTGGCGTACCAGCAGCAGCGAGCAGGCGGCGGCCAGGGCGGCGTAGCGGCGGTAGGGCCCGTACTGCAGGTACATCTCGTGGTACTCGTCGATGTACTTCTCGTATACCCCCAACTTGTCGGTAATGTTCGCGACTATCTCGGCGACTTGCCTCGCCAAGCCCTTCAGTTTGTCACCTGTAAACAATATGTTAAATTCGTTAATAGTTGGAGTAGTCTCGTTGAGCACGTCGCGTCGCTGTAACCACTGATGTTGGGTACGGAAGGCCGGCTCTATACGACGAGCTAAAACGCGAGCACACACACACACGCGCGTCTATGTTCGTCTGTTTGGCATAGAATGAGATCGCCATACCGTTGCGTTTATGTGTGCGTGCACCTTTTTTCGCTCGTTGTATCTTTTATCTATAAATATAAAATTCAAAGTCCTGACTGACTGACGGATACATCAACGCACAGCCTAAACCGCTGGTCCTAGAGACATGAAATTTGGAGGGTGTGTTCTTCGTGACGAGTAGGTATCCACTAAGAAGGGGTTTTTCGAAATTCCACCCCTAAGAGGGTGAAATGGGGGATTTTGTATGTATGGAAAATCTTATTCCTTGAATTAATAAACTTGAAACTTGGCACCAATACCAATCTAAGGAAATTATGAAGTTTGCCATTTTATATTTTAGACGATGTTGTCGAAAAATTATGAAGTTTGCCATTTTATGTTTTAGACGATGTTGTCGAAAATTGCCCCTGACGGAGCAAAAAGGGGTGATTCGATTTTTAAGGGGAGGATTTGAACTTGAACCTGTATTTTACATTTTCACACCTAAACTACTGAACTTCTGATTTGGCAAAGAGATAGATGGCATCCTGGGGAAGGACATGCTTTTTATCCTGGTAGCATGTTCCAGTGGGATAATTTCCGACATCCACGCGGGCGAAGCCGCGGGCAGAAGCTAGTAATCTATAAATTAGTATGGCGTTATTTCTTCTTAACTACACAGTGGACTTTGATGTGGTTTTTACCATGTTATTATTTTAGTCCGGTACATTGATAATTAAGTTGGAGGTATTACAAAAGCCTTGATCTTTTGAGAACATGTCGCCGCATCAGTAGATCGCATCCGTAAGAAGCAGGTGCTTCGCTCTCCCGGCCGTTAATGGAGTATAAAGTCACAACACAAAACTATGGAGCGCTGGATGCCGAACTGGATGTCGCGGAACACTTTGTCCCTCTGCGCCTCGCTCTGCGTGCACGTCTACCGGTGTACGTACCTACGCTGGCGAGCGAACGTTCCACGTCGGGCATGTGCTTGTCGATGGAGCGCTCGATGCTGACTTGGATCTCGTTGTACACTTTCTGTCCCTCCGCCATGTCGCTCTTGATGCCGCTGTCCAGCAGCTGTGTCACGTTGTTGAGCAGATCCGTCACGTCCGGCATCTAGTACAACATACTGCTCAGTCACAGTTCATAACACGCAGATCGTCTCCGTACTTCCGTTATTCCGCATGTTAATCAATATTAGTAAGTACAATATTGAATTTATTGTTCAACTAAGAGTAGATTACATAGCAATAGTGGACAACGGATACAACATTGACGCATCAAACACAGCTCAACTCACAGACGCGCGGGAGTCGCAAGCATTACTCTCCAATTAATTGAGTAGGTTCACCTGGACAGGTGGCAATATAACAAACTAGCCGCAACAAAGCGGCCACCTGGCAACGATCCCATGAGGCCATGAGCACAACATTGTAACATCGTGTGCTAAAAAAATCAAAATAAAATGAAATCTGGTGCTTATGCATTGTTATATTTTGTGAATGTATAACAATTATATATACAGGGTGAATTTTTGAGATGGGGCAGTAAGGGCCGCTACCTTAACCGTTGCTACAGGAAAACGGTCTTCGGAGATTTTCCTTAACTTTTTGAGAAATTTCGACCTGTATTCATAGGTTTTGAAAAAAAACGTACAGTCAGCAGGAAAATGGGTAATTTTCACAAAAACTTTTTTCACCAACCGCAGTAGACCGGTAAAAGTGGAAAGAGGGAAGGTAGGCCTTCGCCCTGCAGTGGGACAACACAGGCTTAAAATAAATTAAGAGATAAAAGTAATTTAACTAAGCTATTTCCATTTTGATAGATTTTATTATACTTACGGTAGGGAAATACTTGTCCAGCATCTATCCATGTCAGCGTGAAACGTAGACATATTATAAACAACACATATTATTATTCATTCAGTAAGTACGCGGCGGTCAATATGGCACATCGACTTTTGGCTGTGTAGAGCGTCGTCGGCGTGACTGTGACCGTCTTACGCTGAAGCTCGATGCGCCATATGCACGGCCGGACAGTGTAGGCTCCCGAGTAGCAGGTGGGCTACAAGTAGCAACATGTACCTGGCTGTACTGTATCTCGGTGTCCAGCTGGCCGATCTTGTACTTCTCTTGCAGCGCGCGACACTTGGGCTGGTCGCACTTAGCCAACGTCTGCAGCAGTTGATTCTTCACTTTGCGGAGACCTGCACCACACGGTCAGAATAGACTCAATTATACGTGCACCTCAAGCAACCCTGTATGTGGCGGGATTATAGGAATAATCGAATCTTTGTTAAAATTTTAGGAGGTTTCAGGACTGGATGTTTAGGATGTAAGTAGTGTAAAGCAAGGAGTGGTACCGGAGTTGAGCTCTTCGGCCTTAACGCGCAGCTTGGCGGTGAGCGCCTGCACGGTGCGCAGTTTCTCCTGCACGCTGTCCAGGTCCTGCACCATCTGGTTGAGCTTGGTCACGGAAAGGGCGCGCGAGAACGCGCCCAGCTTCCATGACGCCTTCATGCCTAAACCTGCAACACATTTTCAATACTCGTTTTGCACTGACACACCAGATTTTATTTTCAGCTTAATTTAAAAAAGTCCTTAAAGGAGGAACACCCATTAGTTCATCTCAGGAATGATCCTTTATAATAATTCATTTTATTTCAGACAAAGTCTACATTAATTTAAAACATAAAATAGATATTATATAGAAACAATTGTGTAAGTGGCATTACTAAGTTGTAAAGTCACCCACCCTAATGCGTACACTTACTTTGGTGTTTCCTAGTGATACTAGTCTGCATCTCTTGGTAGTTGAGGAGGAGCAGCGAGTCGGTCCATGTGAGCGTGGTGTTGAGGAAGGCGCGGATGTCGCGCATGCCCGCCTTGAGCGAGGTGCTGGCCTCCGCGCTGCCCGACTCCACCTGCGAGTCGGTCGCGAACGCGCACACCACGCCGAACCTGACAACACCCATGTGATGTAACGTTCGAGCTGTTTATTATCATCTCAAGTCAATTCAAACCTTAATGCTTACAGGAAGAGCGTGAGTAGCCCGATGAGTATGATGGCGAGGACTCCCTTGAGCCATTCGTCGTACTTGCGGTCGAAGGGCCGCCGCCGCCGCCCCATGCGGCAGCAGTACCAGCAGCACCAGAACAGGCTGGAACATAACGTGCACGCTACTTTTATTCACAGCTCCGTCTCATAAACGCCACATTGCCATTAGTCGAGCTCTGAAAAGTGTGCACTTCGGACGGTGGACATTTAATTTGACATCATAAGGGCCGACACATATGAAATCATTGCGACGTCGCAACGCTAAAGTTAGCTACGTCACCCGAAGACTTTTTGCAGGAAATGCCCGAGGCGTTAGCGTTGCGACGCGTATATCGCGGAAATTAACGTCCAGTGTTCTCATAGCCAGAGGACTGGCTTCGGGATCAGTACCTTGCATAGTAGGCAGTGTGGACTAGACGAGTAGAATCCTTACCCAGCGAGCGGCAGCACGGCGATGACGAGCACCGCCACAACGATGACGAAGGTGGGCCCTGCATAGTGCACGAGCAGCAGGCGCCACTCCTGCTTCAGCGGCTTGATGTCGGGGTGTCCGTCCGACACCGTCACTATGCCTGCACACACACACACACACGGTACGTCACTACACTGTACGATCAGCAATCAACAAGAACGAACACACTAACTCTCAGCGTGTGGCGATATTTAAAACGAAATAGACGCGCGAAATGGATGCGCGAGGCTAGTCAGGTCGCTAGGACAGAGGCGATGTTCCGCGTCGCTTACGCCTAAAGCCGCTTCTGCCTCTGGGCACAAGACATGACTTACGAGCCCAGACATAGAGCAAGATTTACAGATCGCACCTTGACTTTACAAAGTGAAGTAAGCATTCCATGTTTCAAGCGTTTCATTGGACCATGAACGTTAAAGCAAGTCGTACGCGACGTGACGTTTACTTAGCAAAGTCAAAGTGCGGTCTGTGAATCTTGCCCAAAGGTCCCTAAAGGCACTTGAAATTTTGACAGGTGCGTTGTATTGGTTGTAATAATGAACAAGTTATTTGTTTAATTTCCAAAAGGGCCTGGGGCCTTTTTGGATGACGGTGCGCTTTCTTCTTAATTTAAATGTCATTTTAAAACACTTTCGGCTCGCCGACTGAGGCACTAAACCGGTGTCTTTTTGCTATGGAAAGACTCCGGGCCGAGTGACGCGTGCCAGCACTGCGTGAGCCCCAACAGCGCGGGCCCTGCTGCCCGGCACCACTGTGCACTGTATTAGTTACGTTACGCCACTACTCTGGCGACCTTGGCCGTGCGCGCGCCCCGCTCCGTTGCGCGCCTTAACTGCACCGACAAATGTAAACTACTATAATATACGTTATGCGTAATTAATTTACTGTGCGCTTCATAGTCATGAATTTGTTGAAGGATTCACGATTGCAATATGGATGATGTGTAAAATAAAATACTATTCTTGATCACTAGGAGTGTTCTTTAGAATCTCCAGTCACTATCATCATTTTTTAAAGAATAAAAGATTTACTAGCCGATATCAATAATTAATACATAATACTCAATACATTTATTTGCATTCCACAATGTGAACTTAGGTGGTAAGTACATAATTTTAGATCATTCACTACTACAGTAGTTTCTACTACACACTTCGACCGACTTTATTTATTATTTTTGGTATTAATTTTTAATTATTCATTTTATTTATCATTAAAATATTCATTAATATTATAATAGCATTTATGGATTAGGTTTTTATAAATATATTAAATTTTTGTTCATTTTTAATTGCTTCTGGTAATTGATTATATATTTTAACTGACATTACTAAAGTGCTTGTTGAGTGTATTTTCAGCTTAGTAAGCATTATGAACAAAGTAACATGATTTAGTCTATAAATAACAATGATATCGAAAAAAAAAAATTATGGCGTCCCATAAGGTAGTGTATTGGGTCCGCCACTTTTTTTGATATATATATGTCGGAGTTGGTTGTCAAATCAATTGTGGGTAGTCAACAGAATTTGGTATGATTTGTGTTTATTATTAATTTAGGTGATTTTTACTATCAATTATTGTCTGATAAATCGAAACATAATTTATTCAGTACTCGGTGTACGCAGTAATTGATTTTTAGCAACTTATTTCGATAAATTGTTCCCGTTGGTTTTATTCAAAACAACGGATGACATGTTAGTTTGTTTTTAAAATGATTTAATTTGTGAAATCACCATTGTTTATTTATGACAATTATTCTTGTATTATTTGATTACTTTATAGTGTAAGTCTTATTAGGTTTAGCATATTTTAGTGTTTTGTATCAAGTAAACGCGTGACGTGCGTCATCGGACAGAGTTGTCATTCATCCTATAAAAGAGGGTGCACTTGTTTTGCTAGTCAGTACTGACGCCTCTAGTGAGCCGCACCCAGGTTACACGCGGCTCACTAGACACAACTGAACTCTACACTCACAACATACATTCACTGCGTAACGTGTTCTAAGTTAATATAGGCACGTTACGTAGCGTACACAGACAGTCACCACTGTACAGACGCCAAACTCACACGTGTATGCGCAGCGCGGGCCGCGATACACGTAGACACCGGGCGGTGTCACACAACACAATACCGCCCTCACACACACGACTGCTTCTTAGCCCGAAACGTAACCGGCTAGCTCTGGAAACGGGACGGGCGGGAGCAACACACCCTATATTCTGTAGGAGCGTCGAGTCGGCACCTCTGTCGCTGGTCGTCCCCCGCCGGGCCTCCCCCAGGTAACTGGGGGTCTCACCTGGCGGGGACAGACCGCCGAGGTGTCGTGAAGATAGCGGCGCTGTGAGTCGGCGCAAGGCGCGCCTACAGAAAAACTCATAGCAACCACACACATGGACGCGCGCAACTCACGCGCGTTCAATCCGGCCTTCTGCCATTATAGTAGCTAACATAATGAGTGGCCCGTAGTTACGGGCCACCGTATAGCGTTTCGCGGCCGGGGGGCAACGCCCCGGTACCGCTCGCCTCGCCCCCTTACGGGGGCGACGCGATCTCAGCGACCTGCTAGTCAGTCGGTCTTCGGATTCGACTCAATACAGAGCACCTGCTCCCGACAAAACTGTCGGTTTACCTGGTACAGCGCTGCTGTATATTTACATAGCTGTGTTGGCTTGCTAAATAGCGAGTAGATACACTTTGTGTTGGGTGGCTTGGCCGCTATACGAACTGTGACCCTGAAGGGTTTGTTCGATTAACTGTTTTTAATATTTACCCATTATTGTGTCTTATGTATAGTGTATTTTTGGAACTGTTTATACCATCCTGCTTATCCCAATAACATGGGAACTCCAAGCCCTGACGATATATACCGCTCGGCACTCCTGATCCTACATATATATCAATGGTTGTGGAGGTAAGATAGGCAGTCGCTTCATGTAAAATACTGATATTCAGCTGCATCCGGTTAGACTGGAAGCCGACCCCAACATAGTTGGGAAAAGGCTAGGCAGATGATGATATATCAATGATCTCCCGAAAGCAACAACCAACAAAATGGTTCTTTTTGCAGATGACAGTACAGCTATAATAAAGTATACTAATTCAATTAATTATAAGAATGACATTAATACTTGCTTAAGTGACATTATATATACATTGGTTAGATAATAATAATTTGGTTAAAAACCTGAGCAAAACAAAAGTCATGTATTTTTATCAACGCCGTCAGAACCCAAATGATAGCATTTCCTATGATGGCTGTGATATTGAAGAAGCTACTAATGCTAAGTTCATAGGCATTATAATTGATAGCCAACTTACATGGAAGCCACATGTTGAAGAACTATGTAAGAAACTTAGCAAATCCGCTTATGCTCTTTATCAACTCTCAAGGAAAGTAAACAGTCAGGCCCTTTTAACAGCGTACCATGGACTGGTCGCCTCTGTTTTGTGGTATGGCATTATCTTTTGGGGGCAGTCCACCGATAGGCAGCTGGTATTTAGGCTGCAGAAGCGATGCATCTGGTCAATGTGCGGTCTTAAGACAACTGATAGCTGTGTTCCCTATTTTAAATTGTTAAAAATTTAAACTTTACCTACCTTGTTTATTGTATAATGGAAACGGCTTTAATACATATGTATATAGAACACAAACAGTTCATTTATCAAATTAAATTTCATTCAAAAATATCAATCGTTTTCTTACTAAACTACAGCTATATCCAACGACCCTGGTTACTTATCCTCTTTTGGTGACCGTACCTATGTTGGTAATAAGTAGGTACTGGCGGTGGCGATAGTTTGAACAAGTTATTTCATACCGGCTGAAAATTAAAACAAAAATTTTGATTCCTGGTTCAGGCTGAAGATGATTCCAAAAACCATCCCATAAGGTTTTGACGTACTTAGTATTAACTCATTATTTTTTTATAAGTTTGACGTGCGGTAACTTTGGATTTCCCCCTGGGTGCGGCGACTGACTCTCACATAGGTATTTGATTATTGAATATTAAACAACTACTAGAAATAAAGTCTTTGCGGTATAAAATTGGTCGTAAAAATCGAGCAGTACCTCCCCTGCTATAATAATGTCATATTACTAGTTTTAATGTATTTTCTATTTCGGACGCCATTATTTTTGTTATGGCATTGTGCGCGTACGCGTGCGGACGTACAAAAACGAAGCGGCGGATGTGTGAAAACACGTGCGCTCGCGACTCTTCGGTCGGTGGTAACCTTATGACACCAGAGCCTGGAGCGTCAAAATTTAGAACTAAAATCTACAATCTGACATTTCATTTTACGCTGTTTTACAAAACCTCTAATCGTTGGCCCGCTGCATTGATGAACGCAAAACGTTTATGTAATTCTGCGTGTTAAAGTTTAGTAATTAAGGAAATCGCTAACTTCATTTAGTTGTTTTACATAACGGAGCTGTTTTGTAAAATGGCTATCTAGCGGTTATGTAAAATCGTGGATTCGACAATCCGTCTGCGAGGTATATAATACAGCTGTCAGCGGGGTAAATGCTTAACACACTACTGATAGAAGCTTTCATTTTGTCAGTTAAACCACATTCATTGCGTTATTTACGTTCTTAAGCATACAAATTTTTCGAACATATGAAGCAATGGATTAGCAATATCATTCAAAATGATTCAGATTGTGATTGATAGTATGTTACGCAATTAAGGTCTCTGCGCACAGCGGGCGCGGCGTGGCGGGGCGGTGACGCGGAGCTGGCGCGGTGGCGGTGTTCACACTGCGCGTCGCACTGTCGCGTCCCGCCGCGCCTTTCTTTCATCAAAAAGATGTTGAGCGATTCAGACGTGGAAACGCTATTGCTCTTATTTGCGCTAGCTAAGAAAAAGCAACGTAAACGGAAATGGGTGCATGAAATAAATGAAAAACGCGATCGTGTCCCGCCACGCCCCACCCCGCCGCTTTTGACTTGTATTCCCGCTAGGCGCGGCGGCGGCGTGGCGCGACGGTCACCGTCGCGTCGAGCGGGGCGGCTCTGTGTGGCGTCGTCCGTAATATCTAGTACATTACAACTGCTCAGCGTCGCGTCGCCGTCCCGTCCCGCCGCGCCGCGTGTGCAGAGACCTTTAGGGTGCAGGTGGACAGATAGAATTTGCTGACGAACATAACATCTAAACATACAGATGGTGGCGAACCTTGTCTTGGAATATTCATAGACCTTGCTAAAGCGTTCGACACCATCTCTATTCCTCCCTATGCTTCATAGAAAACTCGAAAGGTTAGGAATAAGAGGAACAACATTTGACTGGATTCGTAGTTACCTGATTGATTGCCGCCTGTTGCAGGCGGCAATGTGTCAGAGTTGATAATCTAGTCAGCGATGAACAGGAAATCAGCTTTGGAGTCCCGCAGGGGAGTATACTCAGCCCAACACTATTTACAGGTACATGGACGATATTCTCAAAATTACCATCCCAAACGCTGACCTCATTTGCTACGCAGACGACACTGTTTTACGGAACCGATTGGGAAGACTTATACAAGAAAGCAGAAGCAGGAATGATCAAGATCGCTAAATGGCTCAACACGAATTTGCTGACACTAAATGTCAAAAAGACTAAATAAATACATAACCTTCAGGAAAACTCTAGCTACCTTCTCCGTGAAACTTTAAATTCCATAAAGGTATTATGGAATTTAAAGTTTCACGGAGAAGATTGCCATAACACATTTATTAACACCATGCAATAATCAATGTTCATGCAATGACATCGACAGAGTAGATGAAATAAGATACTTAGGAGTTATTATAGACCTTTCATTCAAACCACACATTAGGGAACTTGTTAAACGCGTTCGGAAGCAAATCTACATAGTGAAAATATACTAACATTAGGCTAAGTTATACTAACATTAAATGGATATTTTTATCTGAAATAAAATATTTGAATTTGATACGGGACAGTGCACCGGTAGGTGAAAAAAAACTCTAGCTTTATATCAGTCGCTAATACAATATTGCATTGTAATCTGGAAAGGAGCGTCAAAATCTCATCTATTAATCCTCGAACGAGCACAACGCGCAGTGCTCAAAACTCTGTTCCATAAACCATACCGTTTTTCTACAGAAATCCTGTTCGCAGAAGCTTTCCTGCAGAGTGTAAGAAAATTGTATATACTTAACATAACAACGAATACCCACATTAAAACTACGAAAAGGAGTGATTTAAGAAGTTTACAGGCCAAACGCAAATTCGGAGTTCCAAATCCCCCAGTAAAATCCGCATACGCACAAAGACACCCTTTTCACATTTTCACACACACATTTTCAACATGTACACGTCTATAACGCGGTGATCAAACAGTGTAAGAAACTGCACTCGCAAACAAATGAAAAATGCACTAACATCCTGTTTACTAAACATGTCATATGACGAAGGAGAAAAGGTTATTTACAGTGGTTAAATAGTTTTTACACACATCAAATTCATTGGTTTGTCTCACATACACCTACTCTACTACTACTCACGCCTAAACACCCTCAAACTCACCATCACACGATCACACACTCTCACACTCATTCACAATACATGATCACACACACTCACAGTCATTCACAACACACATGATCACACACTTATACTCACACTCATTCACATAATGATAGCGTTTTTCTTTTTCTAGTTTTATTATCATTGTTATGTTTTCTTTAATTTCGATAGATTTCATTTAGTTTTTTTTTTTGTCAAATTACAAAAAAAAAAACTAAATGAAATCTATCGAAATCAAACATACATATTACACTTTTATTGATTCGAACATGTTTTTAAAATAAATGTTTAAATGGTAAACCCTCCATATTGGTGCCCAAGATACAGGCTTGCCTAGTTTGGGGCCAATGTAAAATCTCTGTAATTTTTGAGCAATAAAGTTTTTTTTATTATTATATGTATAGTATAGTGGTAATGGTGGATACCAATCAATTCAAAGAAGCATAAACGATAGTAACAGTAAACGAACTAACAGTTTCCTGTCATTGAATATGAAATTAAAATAGTATTCTATTTGAAGCGCTCAGTGCTAAACATACCTATTTAAAACATCATTCTGACTTTGTCATCTTCAAACGATTGATAAATAAATAGAGCGCTGTTTTAAATTCGTTTAGCGGTAAGCGTATTTAGCAATTTGTGGTGCAAGCGGGCCTAAACGCAGACTGCATTTGACTTGCGAATAACCAAAGACTACTTCGTCGTCGGTCCCATCGAGACGGCACCACATTCAGAATCAGAACTAACTGCGCGTAGCTGATGGTCTAACGTGCGCTCTCCGCGCGTTACGGAGCACACGCGCGGCTACTCGATCAAATTGCTATGTGTATTATGACCACATGGAGTGCGTCTTCTACTGAAGTGGAGACGTGCAGGAATCGACCATGAATATTCATTTTAAGTAATCCACATGGCTATGTGGATTACTCCAGAATCACTCCAGAAGCTTCACTCCAGAATCCTGCACTGTACTGTTATTGCACGTTAATGGTACAGACGCCAGCACATCAAGCTACTACCATCTGTCAAATTTCTTTAATAGATTTTCAATATTATCGCCAAAGCATTAAGGTTCAAGGTTGAATGGGAAAAATTGACAGTTTCGGGTAGCTTGACCTGCTGGTGTCTGTACATCATTAGACCCTCGACCGTGCCTAACATGACCATTTCGATTCTTATAATAAAATACCCACTGTGGTACAAAAACGCAGTAAGAGAAACAATATCTGATCCTCCAAAAATACAAATTACGTCCGGGTTATTCAGACACCAATTGTTCCGGGTTCGTGTTAAAAAACTTAAATTTTACCATTTAAAGCGCAGGCCACACCGCCAGCTGGCGGGCGGGCGGACGAGCCGAGCGAGGCATCTTTTCTCCTCTTTTCATACTTGGGTTTTCACACTGCGAACTACAGAGATAAGCTACCGAAGTATGAAAAAAGGTGAGACGATGCTCGCTCGGCTTGCCCGCCCGCCAGCTGGCGGTGTGGCCTGCGCTTAACACGAACGAATTTAAGTTTTAAGCCTTGAGCTGAGTGAAGCTAGTTACAACATGGTGCTGATGTAACCACTAATCGTTCGTTTAATAAACCTTTACGGTCGCAATCGACAACTAGACCATATTGGACTCAATTATATTAAAAAGCTAATCTAGTACAAACTTAACGAATATTTATGTTTTTTTTTTTTTTTTTAGAAATATAGTAAGGCGAATAGCAAGCTTGTTAGAGAGACATTGAAAATGTGGAAATAAGAAGTGAGTGAAGGGTCTCTCGTCGTTCGAGTGCAGCGGAGGGTGGGTCCTGTGACTGGTGAGCCCGAGCCACTCATTACACCGAGATATTGCACGACAGGGCTCTCTCCCAAACTCCACCGCCTGGAGTGCTCCTCTCCAGATCGCTCTCACAACCAAACGCAATACACTTGATTTCTTTTTTTAAGAACTTGTGATTTTTTTATACTTTCTTACATAAAAATACGCTGACTACATAATGGAGATTATCTATCCCTCAGTAATTGAGAGGAACGACTCCAAGCCTCCTGAAGCAAAGCCAAGCTCACCATGCCGACGACGCCTGTTTTGTTTTATATTAGTATGGACACACTTGTTACACAGTTGTTGTTATCCTACTAATATTATAAATGCGAAAGTTTGTATGTATGGATGTATGGATGTTTGTTACTCTTTCACGCAAAAACTACTTAACAGATTTTGACGAAATTTAGCACACAGATAGTTTATAACCAGGATTAACATATAGGATACTTTTTATCCCGACATTCCCACGGGATCGAAACTTATGCGGGTGAAACCGCGGGGCGCAGCTAGTTTGTCATAATTCCATACTAATTACAAATAACAAATGCAAAAGTAAGTCATGTCTGGTTGTCTGTTACTTTTTCACGCCTAAACCACAGAACCGATCGTTATTAAATTTGACAGAGAGGTAGCCTGAGACTCGGAGGGCAGGCTACTTTTTACCCTGGATATCTTAATATATATAATTCTTCTGTACGTGTGTTTATCACCTAACTCCTCCTAAACGGCTGGACAGATTTGGATGAAATTTTGTGTATATTTCAATGGGTTCCTGGATGGTTTGAAAACACAATTGGACCCGGTAGGTGGCGCTGCTCTTCCGGGCAGGACGACGTCTGTCGGGTCCGCTAGTATATACATATATTAAGAAGTAGGTAATGCAAACAACACGAACACGCGGGCAACTTGCAAATCCGGTCATCAGTTCATCACTCTCGTGTCCAAATTAATTCTGTATTGTATAAGTAGTACCTGTTGCTGAGCGGGAGTGACAGGGTGGCTCCGACCCCAGCGACGTTTCACTGAGCACCACTAGGGTTGATTTCGTTAGAAATATTCTATTTTGGAAAAATAAATTGATTTATATGGCTATCATATCAACCTTAGCTATAAACTCATACTGAAGGAGTAGCATTGCTGTTCTTTAGATATTTGCACGTCTTCAAGGAAATGAATAAGAATAAAGACAGACATATCTCTCTATTGTCTATTCTACATCCAGAACATGAACTCCCTCGACAAGACGGAGCAACAAGCAACTCGGGCAGCAATAAGGACATCCATGACGGCGGGGGCGCGGGAGGCGGGGGCACGGGGCGCGGGGGCCGCGGCGCCGCCATCGCCGGGCTGGCCCTTTGTGAACCGGTGCAGCCGATCGATAGCTGGAGCGCCGCCACGCGGACTTGCTACACACTGGGATACCCATATACATTCGTATTGTACTACTATAGCAGACTGTTACAGTGGCTATTCTTGTTTTCGTCACATACTGGTTTTGGGAAGCCCGGTATTATAGCCCTTGCGAGCTAGTCCCGTAGCGGGCAGTTAGCCTTGGTGTCCTTCTTCAAGGGAACAATAACACCACTACCATAAGAATAGGTACCTATACCAAACGTCCCAATGTTAATCAAAATTACACGATGTGTCAGTAATCATTATCAACCATCTGTAATGTAAAATTCAGTTATGCTCAATCGTACTAACAAATACTTTTCAATTCAATCTGTAACGAATGCTTCCTTTCTTAGAGCACGATAAATTGCTGCAATCAGTACCTACATAGGTACTTCTATTTTGTTCCAAAAGAGAAAACCAATATGCCACAAGTTGCGCATCGGGCCCTAGCCGGAGGCCTGTAGCCATGTAGCGAGTAGTGAGGCATGATGTGAATTGGGTTATCATTTTGCATTAGTGTAAATAAACCCAGCCAACCACGACCACGATCTCCCATCCCCTGCTGAGCCCGCTCTGGCAGCAGGCACACTTCTGAGATCAACGAAGCACCCGTACACTCAACCTCGATCCGAGATCTCTGATCGCATCACAATCACAACATGACACGTTCAATCCGTCATATTAAAGTGTTCGACAGAAGCCGCTATCGCTGGCTCATTTCTGGGAAGAAGTAGTTACATCGCTGCAGCTCGTGTAACTATAAACAAACTGACGAGTTGACACTTCAAGATAGCGACATAATTATGTATTTTGTACGTAGGTAACGTTCTTGCAATTATTATACAGGGTGGCCGGGGACGTTCAAACGTAAAATTTAGATATTTTATGATGAGGAGTATCCGAATCACCCCCATGTATGTTCTACGATTTTTCGTAGTTTTCGAGATAGAATTTTTTTAATGATTTTTTTCGTAATTTTCAACTAACATCAGCTTTCGATTTTTTTCTCGTTCTGTTGAACATTTCTGGTTCAGTTTTTTTGTGATAACTAATTAGCATAGTCTAACCTAACACCCTCAAAAATTATGGTTTAGAAAAAAATCGAAAACTGATGTTAGGTGAAAATTACGAAAAAAATCATTAAAAAAATTATATCTCGAAAACTACGAAAAATCGTAGAACATACATGGGGGTGATTCGGATACTCCTCATCATAAAGTATCTAAATTTTACGTTTGAACGTCAACTGCTCGGCCACCCTGTATGTAGGTACATTATTGCAATTATTTACAGAAAAACCAGGATAGCCATTTTATTTTGAAAACATCATGGACATGACAAAATAATGTTGTAGGGAAATTCCTTATTGCTTCTGTAAACCTTTGTCTTGAGCTCATAATGAGTCACATTATCGGAGTGTTCGTTTTTGGCTCAGTAGCAATAAAGGAACATAATGCTCATTGAAAACAAAACTGAACCGGTAAGTTAATTGATTTTCGCACAGCTGTTTTATATTACTTACTGCTTTGACTTTACAGATAAACTGTTTTGAGAACGCTTCGCCACGGTTCCTTACCTGGAAACAAAAGGAGATAACATTTAAAAAATATTCCTTTGCGCATATCCGTTGGAAATGTTATAATGAGTAACTCACTGTGAGAGAAATATGTCGAACCCAGAAGAATAATAAAAAAATACCGGTGTAATAGATGTTTCCTTACTACAGAAGACCAATTCTCGTAAGAAAAACTTTCAAAATCTAATCGCAATCTCATTTCAGCGACAATCAATGTCAAAAGTTTAGGGAAATGAGAGGTATTTTTGACAGATTGTGACTTAGATCAGACTGTGAAAGTTCTTTAAATTACGGGAATTTCCTCCCAGAACAAAAACTATAATTTTTAGTTTCCCTTTAAATCAGAATCAAGTTTATAGGGGCCTAGTAGGACTTATACTGAAATTAGAGCAAAGTAAACATACGAGGAAAAAGACACCAATATTATTTACTGAATGCCAAACGGGAATTCAAGATGAATCACTACTTATGAGTGTTGCTGATGACCCATAGCTGCGACGGCCATGCAGGAATTTATAACAAAAAAAAAAACTAAGTATTATTTTGCTTTGACAAGATCAAACTATACCACCACTATACTATGGTACCACTATACTATGGTATTCCCCTAGACTGGGTGAAACAATTTAAATACTTAGGGCATTTAGTTACGGCTGACCTCAGGGATCATGCTGACATCGAACAGGAGCGGAGGGCCTTGTCAAAAAGAGCGAATATGTTGGCACGCAGGTTTGCACGCTGTTCTGATCAAGTTAAGATCACACTTTTTAAAGCATACTGCACTTCTTTGTACACGTGTAGCCTGTGGGCTAGCTATACAAAGGCAAGTTACAGTGCCCTCCGCGTCCAGTACAACAACGCGTTCAGGGCGGTATTGGGGCATGTTTGCGGAAGCGCGCACCGACTATTTTCACACCACAATGCGCAAGCGGTGCGCGTCCTTGGTGCGCAGGGTGCGGGTCAGCTCCAATGCTGTCCTAGAGATGATTGCTGGACGATTGGACTGCCCTTATATCAGGAAGTGTTGCAGTAGGCATATAGCCAGTGCATGTTAGCGGGGGTATAGCGTGTGTGTAAATTATATCATCACCAACGCTCTCAAAACGGTGAAGGAAAACATCGTGGGGAAACCGGCATGTCCTAGAATCAGAAATTCGAAGACGTGTGACATCTACCTACTCGCACTGGGCTCGCGTGGTGGATTACGGCCCGCTCCCTCTCACAGAGGGGAGGCCTGTGTTCCAGCAGTGGGAGCATTATAGGCTGAGTATGTGTTAATGAGCGACGTGATGTGCTGTGTTTTATTCATTTATGTTATTATTTTTATCCAAAATTTGATAAACTTCTATTGTATTAAATTTTATATTAATAATTAATTTTAAATTTTCATTTTTATTTGACATTGAGTTGCTTATTTTTATTTGACATTGTATTTATGATTTGTTGACATTGTATTTATTTTTATATTGTGATTGTATATATCTCGTGTTTCGTCCATAATATGCTGAACTTCTGTTTTATTTGTAGTTTATATTATTAATTTCCGATTAATTTTAAATTTTTATTTTTATTTGACATTGTATTTATGATTTGTTGACATTGTATTTATTTTTATATTGTGATGATATATATCTCGTGTTTCGTGACTTGATTGTAATATGGGAGAACCTGAAATAAATGGATTTTTTTTTTCTTTATACCGCAACCAACCGCTATCAACTTTTGGTACCTCCAAAAATTGATAGCGGTTGGTTGCGGTATAAAGAGGTAAAGGAAAGGTAAAGAGGTTGAGGAACAGGGTGTAAAGTTCACTCAACCTCCATTGAAAAGGGAGGATCCTCCAACCAGACGGGTGTTGTGTCTGGCGGGCAATTGCCCAACGATTGATATTGGGAAATTGTATCTATGCTAATCGCACGGTAAACTCTGCTTGCGAGATGCAGGATTTGCGTGACGTCAGTATGACGCGTTGTTCGCATGTGGCGTTGTAGATACCGCTACATCACTCCCCTCCGGAGACCGGAGGTTGATAGTTGGCTGAGTCTTGTATCTTGAGATGCTTGC
This sequence comes from Apamea crenata, assembly GCA_949629185.1. Lineage (NCBI taxonomy): Eukaryota > Metazoa > Arthropoda > Insecta > Lepidoptera > Noctuidae > Apamea > Apamea crenata. The sequence goes on from OX451361.1 coordinate 19,585,198, forward strand.
CAGGCCAGCTGTGGTTCCAGTGAGTCGGAACCGGTTGCCGCATAGTTCACGGTGAGTCGGAACTGTCTGCGGAGATGCCCCAGTGAGTCGGGGTGGCGCATAGTTCGCGGTGAGTCGGAACTGTCTGCGAAGATGTCCCCAGTGAGTCGGGGTGGATGGCGCTGCGTTATACTCCAGTGCGTCGGATGTCGTACAGCGCCGGGTTGAGGCTGGCTGCTGCGTCGACTAGGAGAGGGTGCTCTGCTTGTTGACCGCCCGAAAGTGCAGTGTGCTGTGCCGAGGTTGCTGATGAGGCTGAGGGTGATGACCTGGTATGCGCGGACGCTGCATGCTGGTGGTCAGGATACCCGTTGAAGCCGTGGATGCTGGCTGGCTGGGTGACTCGCCGCTAAAGTTTACGGGAGTGATGATGATGACGTCACGCTGAAGTACTTGCACGAAGGCTGCGCTGACGTTCATGCTCGGGGTCACCAGTTTGGAGGTATGAGGAACAGGGTGACCCCGAGCATGAACGTCAGCGCACGACGACGAAACTCAAACGCAAACTATATCCGGAGCATAATCGTAACAGGGGTTTTTGAATAACTTCAAAATGGTTTGGAAACCGTACTTCGGGCTATCCTATGTTTACAGCCGTGTAAGACTAAAGGTGGCAGAAAAACTTAATGATGTGCGAACAAAGTAAAAAGGGGTCAGGTTGACCCTCGAGACGAGCACGAGCCAGTGGGTCGCGAACTTGGGAGCAGTTAATTGTGCGTGTGGAGCGTATTTTGGGCACTGGGCAAAGTTACCGAAGGGTGAATACCAAGATCAAGGATATTATGCAATGCGTAAGTAATGGAAACTAGGTTAAGGTAATCTAGCGAACATCAGCCAGGTCGTGGTGCTAGCTAGGTCACTGGATTAGTTTCTGAAACCATAACGTTTAGAACATGCTGATTTATTCCGGTTCTGATTTCTTCAAAGCAATATGATAAAATGACGTTCTGAATTTCGGATCGGAATATTTTACATTCGTTTTCTTATTCTAAAAAGACAACGTCAGCTCTTTGATGTCGTCATCAAAGTGGCGCTTTTCTCAGTGTACATCTGCTTAACGATACGTTTGCCTGACTACTGCCTACATGGACTTCCAGGACAATAACATAACAATATAAAAACATTTTTACATAAAAAAAACAACCGACTTTCCAAAAAAAAACACATCAAACTGAAAAATAACTAATGTCGGAAGTCGGTGTCTTTGGTTCCGCATTTTCGTTTTTTGAAGAGTTCCGTAGTCTGTCTCCGAAACTCAACATCAGAAGGCTAATTCTCGTAATTTAAAACGTTCAAAATCTAGTCGCAGTCTCATCTCGACGACAAACAAATAGTAATAATAATATCCCTGGACATTTCACACAGCACCATTTGTCCCAAGCTAAGCAACCTAATGCTTGTGTTATGGTAACAAGATGGCTGATAAACTACTTATATACAACTTTTTTTTTGTAAATACTTTCATATTATAGATAGAAAAACACCCAGACTCGGAACAAATACATGTAGGTCATACAAATATTTGTTCCGTGCGGGAATCGAACCCGCGACACGCAGCGCAGCAGTCAATCGCTAAACCACTGCGCCAACCGTGCCGTCAAATGTCAACAACTTGTCAAAATGTAGAGAAATTACAAGTATTTTGTGACAGATTGAGACTGAGATCAGACTGTGAACGTTATTAAAATTACGAGAATCGCCCCTCTGATATTTACGAAATTTTAATGGGACCATTTCTGAATAAACCTTTATCAAACAAAAGAATTTTGCAAATCCGTTGTATATTATAATGATGGAATTATGCCCGAACATACATAAAAAAAATATATATGTATAATATAAACATCCGAATTGACAACCTCCTCCTTTTTTTGAAGTCGGTTAAAAATACTACTCATCATCATCTGCCTGCCTTTTCCCAACTACGTTGGGATCGGCTTCCAGTCTAGCCGGATGCAGCTGAATACCAGTATTTTACATAGAGCGACTGCCTATCTGACCTCCACAACCCAGTTACTGGGTAATACGATACCCTCTTGGTAAGACTGGTTGTCAGACTTTCGGGCTACTGACGACCCGTAACGACCGTCAAAGATCCACGAATAAAAGCCGGGACCAAGGGCTAAAACGTACTTTCCGAGGCACGGAGGGGTCTTGGTATGTGAAGATGGTCACCCATCCACGGACCAACCGCGGCAAGCGTAGGTTAACCTGACCGACCGACCCGTGCGGCTGTTATTCCTTAGCCACAAGCCCCTCAATATAAAATGCTACTCATAGATCAAAATACTGTAGTGGTAAAACGAGAGCCCTGCAATTATAAAAAAAAACACCCCATAAACCTAATCCGACCACCGGACTGTCAAGTCATTGGTCAAGTAGTGGTCGGAGTCGTGTGCAGCGTGCAATCAAATTGCCTTACAAGATTGTCAAAAATTCGCATAATACGGCGTAGAAGTGCTTTCCGTACTCAGAAACCTAGCCTAAGCTAAGTAAGAAGCAAGTTCAACCAGAAAGCCTACGAGCCTGTGATGGAGCGAGCACTGCAGGCACTGTAGGCAGGGCGAGGTGGTAGAGGTGGCACAGGTCAGCGGACCATGAGCTGCTCGGAATACGATCGATGCGCTCCTCTACCAATAGCGTGAGTGAAGACAGTAACACGTTTTATGAGTATCCAACTGTTCGTTTTGGGGCTATTTTATCGGGGACACGTAGTAACCCAGACATTATCTATTAGCAGCCTGCATTTGAAGTATTGATGGAGCAATATCGGGGTCTGGTTGCGGGTTAGCAAATACACAAATAACTTTAATGGGTAAATAACAATAAGTGCTTGTCAGTGCTAGCAATTAGCACGACATGAAGATGACACACAAAATAGGGAAATGCTCACTTTCTAACTGCCTACAGTAAATAATTTATCTTAGTAAGCACACCGACCCGTCGTGTATGCGTGGATACTGTGGTCAGAATATTTTTCATCGCAGTTGTCTTGGTGTCAGGGACGACCACTTCTACTAGTACCTAAATAGCAAACAGCATGCGTTAAAATAGTAACGAAAAGAATAGAAAAATAATTAGACACTGCGACATACCCTCCACAATAGGTTGAACCAACTTAAATATTAAAGATGACATCAAAACAAGATATCTTATCTCTACTGAGGTGCAATACTAATAAGCATTACCTTTTTTATCACATTTCATTGTTAGCTAACTAATAAAACATTTAAACAAAAACAGTCGTAGACCTATCTATTTTGTGTCGTAGTGGGAAAAACGTTGATAACATTTTAATAGCAATATTCGTTTAGGTTACCAATTCACGTTCAGCAATGGAACAATTATCTCCACAGCCGGATTTCGGTCCCAACAGCCTCTCGTTTACGTCGCCGTCGATGCTAAGTGAAACATCGTAGTCCGCCGCCATCGAGTTCGTGAGGCTGTTGCAATATTTGGCGAAGCGTGGCTTGTCGGAATGTCGGAGAGGGGACGTGATTCGATAACGCTCCCGATAGCGGAAGGGTAAATAAATAGGATGGGGATAATCAAGAGATCAACGCGAGCGGAAAATGTTCCGACGAGACGGCCGAGGAACTCGTGACGGTGTGCTTCAAGTAACCTGGGGCTGCAGTCTCGACATTCATAGGGATCGCTTTACGACCGAATTCGGTCGCAAAGCCCTGACACTCCATACAGTACACCTGTCAATCCGGGACTTAGCGACCGAATTCGGTCGTAAAGCGATCGCTATGAATGTCGAGACTGCAGCCCCTGGCGAGTTCAATGCGAGGAAACCATCACTGAACAGCAATAACAGTCAAAATTAAAAGTTTCACTTCGATTGCGCAGCTAAATTCAAATTCGACCTAAGACCTATTTGGAGAAAGGTACTTTTTGAGAAAGGTGCATTTTGAGAATGTTACGTTTTGCGTATAGTCGCAGAATGTACCTTTCGCAAAATGCGGGGTGCATTTTGCGAAAGGTACATTCTGTGACTGAACGGAGCGAAACTGAGAGGGTAATAGCTACTAACAGTCGTCACGTCAGTGCGGCTGGCGATGGCGACGCGACGTGTCCATCCCGCGTCATACCGCGTCACACTTGTGTAAGCAACACTCGCTCTAGTAAACATACAATGAATTTATATAAGTATTTAATTAACATTCTTTGCCATTACAAAACGATTAACGTCACGGTTGTGTAGAAGAAATTAAAAGGGATACAAACTCAGTGGCATAGCCACTCGTCGCCATTTTAATTGTGGCGCACTATGTAACTGGAATACCTATATGCTGCTTTGACAGCTTCGTATTTGACCTAACTCGCGAGAAAGAAATACGGCGAACGATTTCAACGACCTTCCAATACTTTTGGAATGAGTGTGCCCAACGGCCGCCTGGCACTCTCTTTTTTGTTCTGCAATCATTCAACATGCGAATTTGCATGTTATTCCTTAAAACGTAAGGTCCTTTTGAGAGTATGTACGAAACATTGAGCATGAGTCATTGGGTGGAAGAGACGATCTCGGGCCGTAACTGTAATGTTGTTTTAGCCGTAACTGTAACCCAATGAGCCAGATAGTACACGAAACAGATGCTCCGGTGACCGCTTTGATGTACGCTAGATAACAACATCTTACGAACTGTTTCAGTAAACTGCAATGTGACCGCCGAACAGTTGGCAACAAAAACATATTCGTCAATATAAACGTTGTCAAACATTGCATCATTATGTATGACAACATTGTATTGTAGTATTCACTATTCTGTGATGATTATACAGGAAGCAGATATCACCCTCACCACAGTTTTAAAATACATAAAATAATGCCCCGGATCCCTGACCAAGCATTAAACATGTAAATATCTTAGGAAAACTTTGACCAGTTTTGAACTTTGCCACATTAAACTAGTTACTTTATTCATTATTATATTCATATTTTTCTATATTTCCATATTTGTCAAGAACTGTAATTTTTCACTAGTCTTGTTATTATGACAAGGTTTTCATTGGTCGATTGCCTAATAGCATCCGGTCTTGCATCAGTTTTGTGTAAGGGCAGTTCAGACTACGCTATAATATATATAGCAAATATTGTATAGCTCTTTTATATGGACACGTTCATACAACGCTATGCTATTAAATTATAAAGCATTGGCTTGCTGGACGCGATAAACTTGAGCAATTCTGAGAGGTATATTGTATGTAGCTTGGGTCAGTCAAAATCCACATGATCGTCATCGCTTGATCAACTTTCCAAGCTAGTGAGTACCAAATCCATTATGTTGTAGCGGTATCTACAACGCCACATGCGAACAACGCTTCATACTGACGTCACGCAAATCCTGCATCTCGCAAGCAGAGTTTACCGTGCAATTAGCATAGATACAATTTCCCAATATCAATCATTGGGCAATTGCCCGCCAGACACAACACCCGTCTGGTTGGAGGATCCTCCCTTTTCAATGGAGGATGAGTGAACTTTACACCCTGTTCCTCATACCTCCAAAGTGTTGACTTTATTATTGCATAGTAGACCGGCTTGCGATATAGCGTATAGTGAACAGCACCCATTTTTTTTTTAATATTTCAATCTTTGCAAATTCGACCTTTGCCAGCATTATCGACTGCTTCATGGGCAACGCTAAATATTTTTTAAATATTTGTACCTCGTTAGGTAGCTGATTAAATAAAGATGTCTTCCCCGTAATTTGTACACTTAATGTGTTGAGATAACTGGTGTTAAAGTTCATGTATGTATGATCTTTGGAAATTGTTAGCAAACTTCAACTTTTAACTGTTTGATGATTTAAAACATTTGGTTACATCGAGATTTGTTACAGTATCAGGTAAGCAACGAAGGCCATTCAATTCGAGAGTTAAACGAAAAGTGATATTTAATGATACTCTGGGAAATATTGAAATATACATAAAATTTAGTTTTTCGATTCCCATGAATTTTTGCCTAGACTTTATGGGGTCATTAATTGAAGAGGAGATTAATTGTAGGTCACACTATCACATGCTAGAAGGAATACATCAAATTACAAGCCAACCTGCACCCTAATTGCGTAACACATAATAAATCTCAATCTCTAGAGCAGGAGTCACCAAATGGCGGACCGCGTTATAACTAAAAATATAAATAAAAAAGAGTTTTAGTTTGCACCAACTATGTATAATCAAATCAAATCAAAAATGTTTATTAGTTAGAATATGGTACAATAGACGTTAGAATATTGGTTCCAGCACTCCCAGCATATCCTGCCATGATATGGCGTACAAATATTTCTATATAAATAAAAAAAAACAAGGATTATATTACTAGCCTATTAATAAGTATCAAAATAAAATATGAATCTATAATAGGTAATAAATAAAGATTGAAATTGTAGCAATAATGAATGATGTAATTGTTGCATGCGGTAGAATAAAGGCTATCTTTATTTTATTACTTATATTATTAACGACTTATCTTCTAAATATTCTTAAACACTAATATTTTTTTTCTAATAGTAGTCTGAACAATGACCTTTTGAACCACGGCAATGGCCAATCATGAGTACTATTTTTGGCAAATGGTTGTATATAATAATTGCCATGCAGTAGGTACGTATTTCCTTTAAATAGCTTTCATTTTATTTGGGGTAATTTCAATTTGTCTTGGTGTCGTGTTTCTATTATTTATTTTGTAACTGCTTTTTCGATTTTTTTATTTTTTTTTACAAAAATGCATGTTGCAAAAATATAAAGACAGTATTTTAAGTCTTTGAAATAGTGGTTTACAGGTATCCAAAAACTGGGCTCCACACATTGCCCGGATACATTTTTTTTTCCTTTAAAGACTCTTTGCACGTCTACTGAGTAAAAAATATAAGTAAAAAATAACATTTTGTACTTTGAACTATATTATATATATTACTTTGATCTAAATATTACTCAATTGTTTATTAGGTACTTATTTTTTTTTAATCTTTTGTTTTTTAATTGATATATATTTTGAAACGGTTGCTTGTAATCGTCTACCAAACGGACCGCGACAGCCATATTCATGTATGAACTCTGCTCTATACAGATCAGATACTAGAGGTTTTTAGGTGAGGAAGTGATGTCCACAGCAATAGTTTATTTATCCTACCCAAACTGTCGCTTATATGTGTCGACCATATACAGGGTGGAAACTTTGGGCGGGGCAGTAAGGGGAAGTACCTTATCCGTTGCAGCTACACGAAAATGGTCTTAGGAGACTATCCATAATTTTTTATGGAATTTTGATCCCCATTCAAAGATTTTCAAAAAAAATTACAGTTGGCAAGAAAATAGGCATTTTACACAAAAACATATTTTGATGCCAATCGATCCTGTTTTTAATACTGATCAAAAACTTCTATGGGACCAACCATCGTTGGAGTACTCAAAAAGTCACAAATTGCAGAAAACTTTTCCATTACATTTTGCAAAGAATTTGTGTAACTGAAATACAAAAAATAAAATAAAGACAAATGATCACGTAGAATTTTACACATATCAAAAAGAAGGCGTATTAATTTTCTTTTTAATAATATAATATTTTTATTATACATAATAATTTTCTTCATATTTAAAATCTTGCTGTTTCTTGCCCTACGATATCAAGTGCTCGAAGTGACCGCCATTTTGGCGAATACATAAATTGATTCGTTTCTGTAGCGACCTAGTGACTGCTGACAATTTAATTCCATACAAAATTGTGGTTAGTGAGTCGTTAAGGTCTTGAACACTATCGTATTGCTTTTTGTAAACCTCAGTTTTCAGGTAGCCCCACAAAAAGAAATCTAGAGGTGTCCGATCTGGACTACGCGCTGGCCTAGAAATAGGACCATGTGTTCCTATCTATTGATCACCAAACTGTCGGTTCAAAGTCGAACGCGTACTGCGGCTGTTGTGAGGTAGAGCGCCATCTTGTTGAAAAATCATTCTTCTTGATTCCGACAGTGGTAAATCATCGACGAGGTTTTCAAGAGTCTCTAATATTCTGTTGTTATAAATAAATGCTGGAATACAAGGTGCATCCATAAAATTCCACCATTACCACTCGGTTCCACATTATTCCACACCAACAATTAAAAGAAAATCGCACTTGATTATGTGTTTCGCGAAACCTGAGAGGATTTTCTCTACACCAATAATGGTGATTTCGCCGGTTTTACATTCCATTATTAGAAAAATTTGTTTCATCAGACCATAATATGAAATTCAGAAAATGGCAATCTCTGCTTATTTTTCCTCTTAACCACCTGCAAAAAGTAAGTCTTCGAGCGGCATCCCCTGAATGTAAGGCTTGAACTAGTCGCCCCTGTCGGTAACATTTATAACCATACTTCTTCCATATCTTTAGTACGAAACGATGTGAGACACCTACTTCTTCAGCGACTGCTCTTGATGATATTTCGGGATAAGCTTCGACAAGTGTAAGAACAGAAATGATCAAATTTTCATCTAGTATAAATGGGTGGCGTACAGATTTTTTCTTGAAAGAGCCGACTTGTGCAAGATTTCTTAAAATATTTGTAATAACCTTTCTGGTTGGCACATGACGATTTGGATATTTGATCCTATACCATTCTAACGCAGCTGATGTATTTTTATTATTTACGTAATATGCTTCTAGTAAGTCTAAACGTCCTAAATTGGAGATCATTTTTCTCTTATCAATAGCTGTCCAATTATGCACTTAATGTAAAATTCACAACACACTCAGAGCTTTTCGGACGCAACAAACTGGCAGATTGTTTTTATTTAATAATAACGAGTTCCAAATTTGATTTTTTTTTAAACTTATCGTTTTATTTAGTCAACAAAAAGATCTCAACCGTCACTAAAAAAGCTTTTGCGTAAAATGTTCATACAAAATGTACGGGAAAAGTTTTTTTGTAATTTGTGACTTTTTGAGTACTCCAACGATGGTTGGTCCCATAGAAGTTTTTGATCAGTATTAGAAACAGGATCGATTGGCATCAAAAAATGTTTTTGTGTAAAATGGCTATTTTCTTGGCTAATTGTATTTTTTTTTTAAATCTGTGAATGGGGATCAAAATTCCATAAAAAAATATGGATAGTCTCGTAAGACCATTTTCGCGTAGCTGCAACGGATAAGGTACTTCCCCTTACTGCCCCGCTGAAAGTTTCCACCCTGTATATAGAAAAGAAGGAGATATGCCCCGGTAATTGAAAATGTATCAGAACTCCATGTCGCTAACACGATCCCACTACCGTGCCACTACTACACATGTAGTTCAGTAAAAGCAATAGATACATAGTCGTGCACAAACTTGCAATTCATAAATCAGAAAGTACTACACACAAACAGCGTACATTTACCATGCACCGTACAAACTTACTCGCACAAAAACATCTGTGTGCTGTGCAAAAGCCATTTATTTTACATATACGTTAGTGATTGACTAAATCGGATAGTTATCGATTCTGCCATTTATTAAAGCACTAAAAAAATTTGGAATCTGAAAATTAAATCAATAAAAAGCGATATGCCCTGAAAATGTTATAAAAATGTTGTAAATCAATAAAAAAAAAACAAAAAAAATTAAACATTATTTTACATCTTCTCAAAGGTCTTCCCACCGGATTTAATCGTCATCTTACCGGGTTAAAACGGTTGACAAATTGTAAAATTAACTATAATTATATGTATTCGTTGGGTAACCGACATCTGCACAGCCACATTACTAGCTGGCCGCAAGAAGCAGCGACCGTACCATGCGATGCACCGCATGAATAAAGTACGGATCCCTTCTTTTCGCATAATATTCTTTTTCCTAATATACTTTGGCATAACGATTTTGGCATAAATTGTTTTGCCATATTTTTTTTTGGCATACAGTTTATGTTGGCATAATTATCTTGAAGGCTAATTTGTTTTGGCATAAATTTAATTCGCATAACATAACGTTACTAGGCCTAATGATTATTAGCATATTAATATTTAGGCATACAATAAAATTAATAGAAATAACGAAAACAAATTTGAGTTATTTTTACATATTTATTTTGGATTTCCACGTTAATGATTTATTATACATAACATTATGTAACTTAACTGTGTATTTTTATTTTAGGTGTATATTTTTAGCAATCGCTTGTAAATATGCAAGTTTCGAAGTATATTCATCTATTTTACTAATAATTTTTTCAATCCTATTGGGTTTATCCGTCTATTTTTTCTTTTTTTTTTTTGGTATTGGTGATGTTCCGACATCAAGTTTATCTATTTCAATGGTTTGTTGTTTTATTTCTTGAACAATCTTTTTTGCCAAAAAATAAAATCCAGGATGGTGTTTTCCCACAAAATGTGCAAATCTATTGTGCCATGCTTCTGCATGATTTTGTGTTCTAGGTATATTTTCCTTTTTTAGTTGATATGTGCGTGTATATTAGGATTCTGAATCACTTTTTCCAAGAGTCGGGGTGCCCCAAGGTGTAACACATCTCGATTTAGTAAAAAGGCAATGAGAACTTAGGATGCAAGAGCGAGCGAAGCGAGCTCGGGAATTGGGGCACCCCGCCTCGGACAGGTTAGGTTCGAAGGGGTCCCCTCGTCATCCCCTTCGTGTTAGGTTCCTTTAAACCCTGCAGACAGATATAGGGGCCCCGCGAAGCAGGGCTTCGTCGACTACGCCTTATTATTATTGTTATGCATAATAAAGTTATGCTTTAGAATGTTATGTTTACACACCCAATGTCGATGGCAAATGATGTTATGGCATATGATAATTAGGGCATGTGATAATTAGGGCACGTGATAATTAGGGCACGTGATAATTAAGGCTTACAATGATTATGACAAATGATGTTATGGTAAGTGACTTTATGGGAAACAAAGCTTCTAGCACGTGACTAATATAGCAAATAAGAGTAGGGCAAATGAATATTACGTCATATAATATTATGGCTGTTGACTATTATGGCAAATGATATTAGGGCAAATAAAATTCGGGCAAACGGCGGTATACCCATTTGACTAGAACATGGTCATTTTGAACATACCGCGACGACACAGACACTGTCACTTCTCCTGTTTTTTTACATTTCTATGGTGTCGACCGCTGTGCTTTATATGTATAATGACATTATTTTTATTAATTACTTGACTCCAAGTGGACATTGAAGATGATTGACGATGTTTGATGCTAGCCTACGTGTCGTGCAACATTGAGGCCGGCTCCACATGTTGTTACGAACGTAGATCCATCTAAAAAAGTTCGCGCCCTGAATATCAGGGATAAGACGGATTCGCGAAACTTTATTTAAACTATTGTTTACGACAACAATGGTGTCTGCTCTCTGCAATAATTATCAGGGATAGGTTCACGTATTCGTGTATGCGTGAGAGTTGTGCAAGTATGCGAGAGGCACTGGCGACCCAGATGCGAGGCGCGGGCGCCGCCACTCCCGCACACTGCTAGTTGATTGGAGGATGCTGCGTCACGGGTCGTTACACCCGACTTTTAACGATATTGTTACAGTGATCAATCCTGCGTCCTGCCTACCATCATCATGTTATGATTATGAGTCGCGAAATCTAAACGATGTGCGGCGCTGGAAAAATCAGCATCCACAAGAATCCACTCTAAGAAATAATTTGATTATTTTGTTCTTCTACTTGGTATATAAAATGCAAGGTGGAAGGGACGCTTGCCAGGGTATTGACTGTTCAGCGCCTCCAAAATTAAGTTTTGTCTAATTTCAACTGCAAGTGCGATGTATGCGATGGCCACGGAATACGAGGGTGAATCAAAAAGTTCTTGGAATCAATATTAAAAAATGCAAAGATTTAAACAAAAATATTTTATTTTTCTACATAATCTCCCTACAATGCAATGCATTTAGAATAACGCGTTTCTAACTTTCTTATTCCTTGTGAAAAAAAAATGTTTTACTTGACTGTCGAAAAACTCCTCTACGGCAGCCATAACCGCGTCATTATCGTAAAATTTTGTTCCACGAATGTCCTCTTTTAATTATGGGAATAAGTGAAAATCACTTGGGGCTAAGTCCGGAAAATATGGTGGGTGGTCAAGGAGATTGAAGCCAGCACAGCGGATTGCGTTAAGCGCAACTTCCGATCGATGAGCAGGAGCGTTATCTTGAAGAAACAACACTTCCAACGATAGTTTTCACGACGTTTTTTTTTAATCGTTTCACGCGCTTGCGGGATAAAATTTGCATAATAGGGTCCAGTAATCGTCTGGCCTTTTGGCATGTAATCAATAAAAAGGATTCCTTCACTATGCCAGAAAATTGAGGCCATAACTTTGCCAGCGGTAGGAGCAACTCGAAATTTCTTAATGGATGGAGAGGATGGCCGTTTCCAAGACATGCTTTGTCTCTTAGTTTCAGGGTCTAAATGGTGGACCCACGTTTCATCCATGGTGACAAGGCGACGGCAAAAATTATCCGAATCACGCTGGAACATTTCAAGATTACGCTTAGAAATTTCCAAACGTCGCTTTTTGTTTTCGTCGGTTAACATTCGTGGCACCCATCTTGCCGACACTTTTTTGAACCCCAGTGAATCAATTAAAATGGATTGAACGCTATCAAATGATATCTTTAGGATCTCAGCTATATGTTTAATATTAGAAGAATAACTCTTCTGTCTTTCAAAACCAGATTCTCAACCTTTTTGACATTTTCTTCCGTAACGGAGGTTGAAGGCCGCCCAGAACGTGGGTCATCTTTACAGCTTGATCTACCTCTTTTAAATTCAGCCACCCAGTACGCAACCGTAGAATAGGGTACAGCATCATCCCCTAATGTCTGCCGAATGTTTCATTTTTTTTCAAACTGAGATATTTTATCACCCCTTTTATCCATAATTTTGGGTTTTTAGCAACTCGTTGCACAAAACAATTTATTACGTGCGAACGAACTGACAAAAACAAGAGACAGTTTGCATAAATATTGTGTGATTGATACTCTTTAATTTGAATATCGAACTTCTCCCAAAAAGGTTTTATATTGTACTAGCTTCTGCCCGCGGCTTCGGCCGCGTGGATGTCGGAAGTTATCCCACGTGAACGTGCTACCAGGATAAAAAGTATGTGTCTCCCCAGGATGCCATCTATCTCTTTGCCAAATCAGAAGTTCAGTGGTTTAGGCGTGAAAATGTAACATACAGTTTCAAGTTCAAATCCTCCCCTAAAAACCGAATTACCCCTTTTTGCCCGGTCAGGGCAATCAATCCATTTTCGACAACTTTACATACTTATTATTAATTATTTTCTGTCGAAAGTATCAATACTGAGTTTCGAGTTAATCGGACCGCGCCTTCAAATTCTTCCACACAAACTTTAACACCCCTATATCCCCTTTGAGGGGTATAGTTTTGAAAAACTAATACTGATAAACTTTATTGCTTACTTAGGCGAGTATTCATGCCAATTTTCAAGATTATTAACCTAACAAATAAGATTTTTCATATAAACTGTATCCCCACTTTTCACCCCCACAGGGGTGGAATTTTGAAAAATCATTTGGGATGTGTTCATAACTTGACTCAAAGATTACTTATACCAATTTTCGAGTCAATCAAGCCACGCTGTAAAATCCTCCCCTATAAAATTGACTACCCCTTTTCAGGCCGTCAGGGGTAGATTTTCGGAAAACCCTGATAAACATTATTCTTTCCTTTTAATTTTAGGTATAAATACTGAGTTTCGATTAAATCGGACCGCGCGCTAAAATTCTTCCATACAAACTTTGAAACCCCCCAATCCCCTTTTAGGGGGTAGTTTGTAAAAACAAAAAATGTCCACTTTCATAATTTACTTAGATAAGTATTCGCGCCAAGTTTCAAGTTTATTAACTCAAGGAATAAGATTTTTCATACAAACAAAATCCCCCCATTTCACCCTCTTAGGGGTGGAATTTCGAAAAACCCTTTCTTAGTGGATATCTACTCTTCACGAAGAATACACTCTCCAAATTTCATGTCTCTAGGACCAGCGGTTTAGGCTGTGCGTTGATGTCTCAGTCAGTCAGTCAGTCCGTCAGTCAGTCAGTCAGGACTTTGAATTTTATATACATATATAGATATGCAATTCTAAGAACTTTTTGATTCACCCTCGTAGATATGGCATGGTCGTGAACTTGACGTGCTAGTTAGTTGTGCTAAATGCATGTAATTCTCGTTAGTTAGACATTGAGAAGTCGGTAATGAAGTCAATTATTTATTGATCTCATATTAGGCAGCTTTGCTATGCCATTTATTACCAATTATTTACTGAGTGAGCAAATAGGATCCATTCTACCAGATTTAAGGAACATCAAGCTTGTTACTATAATCTAGCTATTCTTTTAACCTATACAGATTGTATGCGCTAGGTAGTCGAGTCCCCAAGCTATTGCCGCAGTGACCCATTTACCTCGATAAAAAACTTTGTAACAGCTTTCAATGTTTTACTTCCTTTTTGGGTCAGGTTTTGTTCGGCGTGACACGGCACTCATTGCTGATGGCTGGTATATTTGCGCATGTAGAAACTATTCGCAGGGAGCAACAGGTCCCCTCGACGCGTCCCGCTACTAAAATAGAGTTACACGGAGGGAGCGGCACCATTCTGCTACGCGTGCAATTGATTCAGCCTTCGTGCTCCTACACACTAATAGTGTACCTGTGTACCTACATCACATTAATATCTGAACTGAAACAATATTTTACGCAGATGTTAGGAAACAACTGAGTGTTGTGAATGATTATGCGTGTGCAAACAATTAAATTATACAGATAAGGTCAACATCCTGCGTGTTAACTCGCCATGCCAAGTATGAAATCAAAGTTTGTTTATTAAGTCGTTATTGACCTGAATGCTCTCAAATATTTATCATCAACGATCCGCAAGGCCAGTACATTCGCAATCTCAAGCGAACCGGATGAGGGCTGACTCTTATAAAAAGGGAAAGTTTATGTTCACTCCGGTCTCCGTGAGATCTTGGAAACTATTGAACCGATTGAATTAACAATTTTATTTTATCGAAGGCCAAGAATCAAGGCCATTTTTTATTTAGACTTCTCGATTTGTTTCTAGGTATTATGTCCGGCGTGGCGGAAATCGGCAACTCGTCCGAAGGGCTGGAAAAGCGGATATACAACGCATTGCACTGTTCCGGAAAGAGGTCGCGAGTCGGCGACGGGCGACGCACTGCAGGTGCGACCTACATCCGAGCGGGCTGCACCGCACCGCTCAAATAGCTGCCTTTTGGCAACACGCTGTGGTTTTATAATAAACAAAAGCCCACTTAACCTACTGCCACTGTTAATAGAATATTATCTTACATTAAGAATGTATTAACTGTGTTAAATCTAAGTTCGCTTTGCATTATTGTCGGTGGGTTTCAAACTTGAAAATTGGTACATGACTACGCAATGATGACGAACTTGTTTCTTACCTCGTTTATATAATTTACAGTTACTAATGAGTACGGAACAACGACGGAATTTCTCAATTTTTTTAAGTAGTTCCACTTTATCGCTAACACCGTGCAATCTGCAACGTTAACGTAAGCTGGGGCTGACTTCTTCTTTCCAGTGGAAGCACTAGGAAGTGGTGAAGGGCAGGCGTTGTGGTCGTGGGGGACTGTCTTTTGTCATTTTGACGTTCGAAAAGTGCTGATTCTCAGCCTAATTTGAATTTTCCTGGTAATTCGGTAAGGTACCCTACGGAATGCGGAGCATGTATAAAATCTTGAATGGCTTAGCCGTTTGGAACCCCAAGAACCGGAATCTCAATTATAATAATTACAGTTTAAATAGGTTAGCCTAGTTATTCTCAACAGTTAACCCATTGGCAACTTGGTTAGCTGTTTAGAGTTCCGACGAAGAATTTGGGATTACTAGCTCGTTCATGGAATAAGGGTTTCCCTTATGCAATAACTGTTCGGTTTGAAGGGGTTTAGTAACCGTTCACAATGTGCAATTTGAAAGCTAACTGGTTCATAATTATAAGAAGAAGTCATTCAGAGTGTAACACAATCCGAAAAGCTTTTGCAGAAACCCAATCGAAAACCCTAATCGCAAATTTTATAAGGCTGTGAACCCGTGCAAAAAATATTAAATAATCTTATGTACAGGGTTGCTGGTGGCAGATTTATGTTTTCAATATTAAATTAAAAACGAACTACTTGACGTATCGTTTTAATGAAAGAATAGGAAGACAAAACTAGCGATGCGGATTTTTTTTTAATTGTCATCCAAATGTCTTCCATCGAGTTCCACACACTGTTCGAAACGGAGCCTCGTGTTCCGCGCCAAACTCTGCAGTAAGCTCGGTTGAATTTTGCTGGGGCTATGCAAAGATTTTTGATGCTCCAGTCGGTTATAGGTTCTTGGAGACCAGTAACGGCTGTTCTGCTTATTAACGTGCCAAAAAATGCAATTCACAGTGCAAAAACGCTTCAACATCGTTTCAAATTATTATTTTTTTGCGTAAAACGAAGTTATTTTCTTTCAGTTCTTGAACGATTTGAATTTTAAAAGCATGGAACTTCAAATCCTTTTTAAAAATTTCATGGATATTCGCTCTTGGAAGTCCCAATGAGGCTGCCCTTTTGCGTATTGTAAAGTCGTGCATTTTCACGGAAACTCTGTGCCAGCAGTTCAATATTTTCGGAGGTCTGCAGATCGACTAGGCCCTAGACGGGGGGTGTTCATAGCCGAACCAGTTGCCCGGAAGGGTGTCTGGCGGCAGATGTGTACAGAGGGTACACATCTGCCGCCAGACACCCTGTATATTAGTCAGTAGCATCTAAATGGATTTTTATCAGTCATGATTTGAAAGCAAGTTGAAACTTAAAGAGTAGATGACTTTTGACGTAAAAACTATAAACAAAAAATAAACTGTGCGTGTGGTAATGTTTCAGTGAACAGCTGTTTAATGAATAATTACCACGGCGCCGCGCCGCGCCGTGACGTCGCGTCGCGCGCCGCCGCCGCCGCGGGTATTTGCTGTACGCGGCACCTAGCTCATTCATAGTGTTACATGTACGTTACCCCTCAGTGGAGCTGTGGCGGGCGGGGCGCGATCGTGAAATACATCGCCGCTGAAAATATTGGTGGAAGTCATACAGTAATTATAATTTTACTGCAAATATATCGAGTAGGACTTTGTATAGGACCAATAAGGTTATCGCGCGCACAACCCAAAAAATGTCTGTCTTATTTGGCCCCAGTCAACAATTGTCATCATCTAAACTGGTGCTTTCAGTTTTATTAACCTAGTGCTGAAATTTTTTGAGGTGACGTCACGAAGAAAACCACTTTCCTCTGCGTAAGTCCTGAAAGAGTACTAGGCAAACATGAACCGATAGAAGTTATTGTTATCAGTGACGAGAGCGGGCCGCAGACGGGTGCGGGTGCGGGCGGGGCGAGGTGGCATTCGTGACGTCGCCGCCGCCGCATCAGTGTTAACGCCAACTACAACACGCGACGATACGTTATCAGTGCCGCGGCCGAGTAAAAAGATCATGTCACCGATAACCTCTGCGCGGATATGAAAACCTAGTAGAATATGCGAAAATGTTATCAAAATTCACTGAATTCTACCAATCTTGCAATAATAATAATTAATACTGCTGGCTATTTTTATCCTTTCAGGATTAACGTTATTGTCTACTAGTTTACGAGTAGGTTCTTTTGTTCCCGTAGATCTGATCCCCAATAGTATAGGATCCGAAGTAAGATCAACCTTCACCCTTCTGTTTACCGGAAGTAAATTATTTTTTATCAAATACTAACTGGTACTCGGCACGTTGCTGCCGCAGAGGAAATAAGTTAACTGTACTGTGCCATATTGTAGTACTTTGACAGTTCAACAACATTCATTGCGTTATTTGCGTTGTTGAGCAGACACGTCATGACACATTTTTTGAACATATGAAGCAATGTATTAGCAATATCCTTCAAAATGATTCATATTGAGATTGATTGTGTGTTACGCAATTAGGGTGCAGGTTAATTAACCCCTTCAATCCAAACCGTCATTGTACCTATATAAGAGAAACCCTTAAACCCTTTTCCCATAAACGTTAGGCTAACCCGTTCAAAAGGTTATATCGTTATAATTGGGTTTCCGGTCCATGGGGATTGGGTATCGTTAGAGATCAGCCATACAAGATGCTACGGGCTCCGCACTAAACGCAGGGTTATACGGACCCTGCATCAAACAGCAGCGCAGCCTGCGGTGCAGCGATGAGAACCAAAACAACGCGCTCACACCGGAACGCTGACGGATGTAAGTACCGACGTCAATGTGAAGGTGAACGCTGAACAATCGCCCACTGTGCCGCACTGCCGCGCATTGTCGAGCTGATGGCAAGCAAACAACTCTGTTTATACTCTGGAACAGTATCATCAGACGCTGCGGAGGACAGAACAGAACCGTGACCATGACAACCTGCCATACGGGTGCCATTAAGTGCCGTTATCAATGAACACACATTTAATGATTGAGTGCATCGTCGCAACTCGTAGCACGCGTATGCTAGCTAAAATCTGCATCCGCTGCTAATGCTGCTCATAGACAGCCCAGAAAGAGTGCCAGTGGTCAGAGGAAAGACTCATCCACGTCGTCAACTCCCCAGGTATTTAATTTATCATCCCGAGAGCCTAGAACAATTATAGCCTCACTAGCACAGGACTGCAGGCGGGCACAATGTCTGCCGTCCTTTAACTAGAAATCCGTTAACCAGGGTCTGATGATGGAGCTGGAAGATGGCCATATTAACTCGGTAATCAAACGACACAACCCCATCGAGTTTTTCTTTTTTTACAATATAAATGCCTAGTTCCAAAGATATGAAAATTTTGTAGGCCGTTAAGTAACAGAATTTATGATGATTCCATCACTTGAAAGCGTCTAACCCACATCTTTCAAAGAACCTTAACTGCCCGATGTGATGATTATATTCTAGCCTTCTCCTTATAATTTAATGAGTTTCTTTGTGTGGCACATACACTAAAATGTAATTGACAGGCTTAAGGTGATTTATCGAGGTATGCACTGCTTATATGCCTTTATGCAATGTGGTGCCACGCTCAAGCCGTCTGCGGTTTTTGTCGCTGACAAATGCTTTATGCATCCCCGTCTCGCGGGGGACGAGACGGGGTATGTGGGACTCCCTGTCGGAATGACAGTATACCCACTAAAACTCAGCGGTGTTCCCACATCGCCATGATGGGAGGGCCATGGGAAACCGGCGTAGCCTTTACTTCCACAGCCCTCCCGGCGTATGCCCGCCTAGCTGGTATGGCGGGCCCCGCATGCCCCCCAGGTTGGGGGGCTACGGGAATGGCCGGTAACACCTAGCCATTCCCGTCCCACACTGGTGGAGACCTGTGCGATACAGGCAACGGTGCCGCCGCACCCGTTGCCTGCTGGCCCCCACGCCGGCCTAACTGGCGGGCCCCGCATGCCCCCCAGGTTGGGGTGGCTACGGCCGCAGAGGATAGGGAGAGCGGCAACGTCACACCGACACTCCTCTTCCCCTGCAGCCCCACCGCGTCCGCCATCAAACGGTGGCGGCCCCGTCAAGGCCACGGAAGGTAGGGAGAGCGGCGCACCGCAATACCGGCACTCCTCTCCTGCCACGGCCTCAAATCCTCAGCCGCGATGTCTCCCACACGGGGGACATCGCGGCCCGCGTCAGGTACGTTGCGATGTCGCCCAAGCGGCACCGCAACCTACCCGCCGGCCGCTACGTCGTCGGCTCAACCGCAAAGCCTTGACGAGCGGCCCCTCATGGGTTTCCTCTTAGCTTCACCGTGGTTTTGCTTACCACGGCTACTGAGCCCCCCCGCCTCGACAATGCGGGAACCCACCGGGAGGGATTATGTCTACCTAGGGCATGTCATCCAACTCGGTAGACACATCTTAGAGAAAAAAGCCGATAGAAGGATCCTGTTGGGTTGGGCAGCATTTGAAAAACTTCGTCAAGTCGCCTCGTCGCCTATCCCGAAGTGATTCAAGACTAAGATCTTCAACCAGTGCGTTTTGTCCGTCATGATATGCGGTGCCGAAACGAAGACACTGACGGTCGGGCTGGTCCACAAATTCCAGGTCGCTCAGCGCGCTATGGAGCGAGCTATGCACGGAGTCTCTTTGAAGGATAAATTCAGGAATGAAACTATTCGTAAAAGAACCGGGGTTACCGACATAGCTTGCAAAGTAAGTAAGTAAACTGAAGTGGTAGTGAGCTGACCATGTTTGTCGAAGGTACGATGGTCGGTGGAGCTGACGAGTCCTGGAATGGAGACCGCGACGACCTAAAGAAGGTAGCTGAGACAGTCTGGATGCGGAAGGCGGAGGACCAGGTGTTGTGGCGTAGCCAGGGAGAGGCCTATGTCCAGCAGTGGACTGCTGCGATAGGTTGAGTTGATTGATGACTGTGTCTAATTTAGATACTGTTATGTTGCTAAATACTTAAAACCACAAGCTTTTGCTTGTGGATCAATCCGCGTGGAGGTTGGAAAACGTTATAAATCCGAATAATTAACCCACGGGAATGAACTAATGGGATAAAAAGTATTCAATGTGTTATTTCAGGTCATGGTCTACCAGTGTGCCAAATTTCAATTAAATCCGATCAGCCGCTGAGGCGAACTAACATCAAACTTACAGACTTTCAAATCCATACTTAGTATAACATCTAACAAATATAATAATGCGAAGTGACCTTTCACGCCTCAAAGACTAAACGAATTTAGATGAAGTTTGTTTAGTTTTAATCATGACTAGGGTTAGGTAGGATGTATGCTTTCATCCCGGTAGTACTTTCCCGTAGGAGCGTCCGACCTCAACGCGGGCGAAGCCACAAGCAAAAGCTAGCTTATAATATTAGTAGGATTTAGATTTGATACATTTAATTAGTACACTTGAAAAGTGCTGTTTATGTTTGTATGATTTATTATTTATTCAGTGTAATTTTACTAAATATTTTATAACTTTTATTTGTGATAATATTAAAATAATTTAAGGCTGACGTTGCCTCATGGCTGATATAAATGAACCTTAGTTTATTAAAATAATTTAGTGAGAAGGTTCCTATCGTATCAATGGTCGAATCAATGGAATAAAGATCATGGATTTAGTATATTGTTCATGCCAAATAGTGATCTCATGATTTGTTAGATCTTAACTAGTTATAGTTGATTAGTAAAATTACATTTCTATTCCCATTTTTTATTTTTAAAGGAACATGTATTTAATTACTCACATGTTTCCATGTGACTGCTACCTTTTAGTAAAGTAGTTAGAATTTACAAAAGTTCCATATAACATTGGCAACAATTAGTTAAAAAGCATCTAAAGTCCCGTAACCGCTTATTAGGAAAGTTATTGAAACTGAAATCGAAGCGAATGTAATGGCTATAAAGCAGTTATGGTCACTTAAACAACAATAATTACAAATATAACTAACATGAAGGTTAAAATTTTAAATAAATTACTTCACTAAAAAGCCGCCACGGTATGGTTAACGGCCTTTTAGTACAGTAATAAGATGCAATAAATAAGTTACATGCTTAACAAAATTATAAAAATGAATTTTAAAAGTAATTAATAATATGTAGTTTCTGGACAGAAAGGGTTATTTAGGATAAACAGAAAGAAATATCAATTGATGTGTCCAAAAATCATTAACCTAAGTAAGTATCATAGTTTTTAAGAAACGATTCCCGCGTTTTTTGGCATATTCTCCGAAACAACTTTTTGGGTTTAACGGCCTTCTAGTTGTAGATGTGTCGTTGGAACCAACTGCTCCTCATTTAAATCAATCCACTGCCTATCGGAAGCGATAAGACGCGAGGCTGTTGACCTTGCGCCGACGCATCCCAGTCCACGCACAACTCACAAGTGTACAATACAACGCTATTAAAAAACTTGATGTAGTGCATCAACTATTTTAAAGACATCCGACTGATTTACCCCGGACTGCAAGTCAAAAGGATTATATACACAAGAATCTTTCTCAAAGACCGGATCGTGCACCAAACCGCATCGAAAATGTAAATCATCATCCATCCATTTATGTATCTTCGAATACAACTACTGTACGCCTAACTACTACTACACTACCGTACGATGTTCGGCACCTAGCCACTAAACAAAAGTAGAGCCGAGTGACGTGTCCTGTGCGTCACAATTAGCGGCCCTGTTGCAGTGTGCAGCCACGCCCCGCGCCGCCCGCGCCGCGCCGCCTGCGCTGCAGCCGCCAGCTGAATAAACAACTTCCGTCCGTGTGCGTGGTGCGTGCCTATCTAAAGTTAATGATTATCTTGAGCTTCCAGATAACTTCACACCGGCAGCGTGACTAATTACGTAACTATTATGCTTTGCTGTGACGTTGCGGCAGTCACATACGGTTGATACGGTAGTAGGTACTACATTACGGTATCGATATTACTCGCGGGCCAGTTGTGCTTCTTTTTTTAATCTGAATTTAAATATTTAGTATTGTATTGAAACAAAAATGCATCCATAAGCATAGTTAGCAGCGCATGCGAGTGCGATATCATATTACTGCGACATCCTTCACGACACTGCTGGCTGGTCGCTGTAGCTACTACTAGTTACTCTCGTTACGACGAGGATGTGTAGTAATTTGCTCTCAATCTGCACGCAACAAGCCACTCCAAACACTTTTGGACTTTATAAGGAATGGCATAAGATCTAGTTTGAACTGTGAAAGGTGCAAAATGATTAGCGAACATTTGAAAAATGCAGTTCGGAACAGAACGCTTATCTTATTTGTTTTGGGGTCAACCAGTTCAGGCGCCCACGCGCCGCCTGGCCGGCAACTTGCTGCTTGTCTTCATGTCGCACGTACTGTGATGTGGATGTGAGACCAAAACATTTATAATAACGTTACGGCGAACGAACACAAACAACCTTCTTGGAGGAGCGGACTACGATACTCCATTGTCATTTCTTATAGAGTTTATTTACTTAATAATGGCTCTAAGCTTGTAGGTATGATGGTGAAGTGATGACAGTTTGGAAACTCAATGAGAAATTAAAGAGATCGCGAGGTATTATGACCTAGTTGTATAATACTAATATACCTAGTGTTCATAATAGAGATTGTTATAGTTTATTTTAGAATGTAAATAAAAATACACACTTAAAATATTTAATTCAAATATGGGGCAGTGCAGCTAAAACAAATCTAAAAAAACCTTCAAATAACACAAAACCAAATGATATTAAAATGTCAAAATCTATAAATATCTTTCTATTAAATTTTAGGTATCTTCTTTCTGAAAAAATATTTAGCAGAAACAGTTTTGTAAAGCCTCTAACCTATGTGTGATTTATGCATGTTTCGGTTAGGTATACCTGACTAGATTTGGTTAGCGATTCGCGTTTGGAGCTCATGAATAAAGACGTTTTGGTGAATTGTAAGTGATAATATTGTATTATAACTAATTAAAATAGTCATTCTTCCCGATGTTGTACCTTTATTAACTACATAATAAGATTTTTTGTTTTGTTTCTCTTGTAAGTGAATATTGTAAATTCTTTTAGAGAAATAAAAATTCTTAAAACCGAAATGTATCGTACTACTTCGCCATGTAAACATCTGTGCCATATACCCTGACCCTAACCATGGTCCATTTGTCCACTATGCCGGCTACGCGGAAAGACAGGAATAATAGTTTCTAAGGCTGTGGCCTTAATTTAACCAAAGTTTCCAAGGGGCCAAGTCTACTAATGAAAACGTTACAATGGTGTCTCCATTGTGAATATATGACGGATTTTCCATAATAAATCGGTCAAAAACACACTGGCGAGACCTTTGTGTTATGTTACGTTTTACGTTTGTAAAGTAGACTTAGGCCTCAGATAATAGTACTGCTCAGTGATAAGGGTATTCAGGAAATCGGGAGTCGCTGATTGTCTATCTGACAATGATAAATAACAGCATACGTGACCTTGGCACACAATGCACCGCAAACACAAACACCCGTTGGCCCGAATTAGAAAGTGAGCGAGCGCACTGCACTCGACCACTAGCGCACAGTCACACAGCACAGCTAGTGAGCCGCTGCCAGTCATGGCGGCTATGTGACTAGTCGAGTCGACCGCGTCGCATCCCTTCCGCCAAAACATTCACGATTAACATTAAGCATCCATTTTATCTAAATCCCAAAAACATACGGATTTTATCCGTAAGTACTTACCCTATTAGTAAACTAAAGATATAGGAAAGTGACGTGAAATGACGGCTCAGGGATCAAGATGCAAGAGTAAAACATAGGTATTGTGCCAACTTCAAGAAACACGGGAACAGGGCAGACCAATGAAGACAGCCTAAATCAAAAATATTATGCAAAGGAAAAACACAATCTAAAAGAAATGTCGAACCGAACCCCAGAACTATGTTCATTTCTTAGTAATCTAGTTGTAGAATCGCGTGTATGAGCAATACTTAGATTGATTAAACAAAGAGCACCAGCTCGTCGGCATGATTTAGGCAGGGATGACGAGGCCAATATTATACCCATGCATCACGATTGTACCACCATCTGACTCGTATAACCAACGCAATCACTTTTATCTTATGTGTTGATGGCCGATAAAAGCTGTTAATATTAAAAGCAGTTTTAGGATTGTCTGATCAAACTAGTTGTCGTAGATCTAACTAAGCTTTTTGTTTTAAAAGTAGAAAAACTGGAATCGTGTACCAAAGATATTAGAATAGCGGAACACAGACAACCTGATTTACTTAATCCGAGTGACTAGTGTGCGGTGTGCCTATGTGCCAATATACACAGCTTTTATCTCAACAAAGCATGTATTTTTATGTATCTAATGAATGATGGCTTACTATGACCGAATTTTATATTGAATTAATAATGACTCGTAGCGAAAGGAAGAATTTACTGATTCACAATGTGAGATCATTCAGAAAACGCCCTGTATTTTTTCTAACGAACTTTGAAGTTATAGACGAGACGGTGTGCTTGAGTCAGCTTACCGACAGACCTTTGAGAAACACAGCTGGTGCGACCGGTGAAAGTTGTCCTGAACGGTTACATCACGACGACGGATGAAAACATTACGCTTTTCGCTTTCAGCAAACGTTACGAGTAATGCACAAGCAAAGCCCCCAGATTATTTAGTGCACCCCGCCTTGCTGTGCCTGTTAGTATGCGAGGCAGTTACCAGGAAAACCCCGGATGAAAAGTAAGATGTATATCATGTACACACGGCTATACATCAAGGTATGCAAAACCAGTATTGGCTGACCGTTCATTGTGAGAAAATATCATACAAAGTGAGGCCAAGACAAACTGGTTTGTATAGCTTGACGTGTAGCCGTGTGTACTTCATTGGAGTCATTGGTGACTGGTGATGCTGATATGATCGAAGCCATAGCAATATAAAAATTATATCTATGATCGACGCTGTCGAAAAGTTTGTCCGATATTTTATGTTTAAACTTTATCATTTTCATGGCAGTATTTACAATAAAATCATCATTCAAAAAAACTTTATGACAATTTTTTTTTTCTAATGTATACCTCAGTAATTTTGAGTCGGCGCCAAACAATCAATAAACAAAGAATTGCCTTAAATTTAAACGGCGCCGACTCAAAAATTTTTTTCTAGTCAAAAAGGTTTTTTTAATGATGATTTTATTGTAAATACTGCCATGAAAATGGTAAAGTTTAAACCATAAAGTATTGGAAAAACGTTTATTATTTTTTGCTTTTCAGTTTTTTCGGCGGTTTAATTTAATTTTTTTGTTAAAAAGTTTTTATTTTATAATTTTGTGTGGCTATAATCTACTAATTGTTTGCCAAAGGGCAGGCATATGTGGCACTGAGTAGAGTAATAATACCTACACAACTCAGCATTCAAATCTGTGAGTGAACAATAAATCACCCCTATTTTCCCACACTTAGGGATGGATTTTTTTCAAATTTTTATGGGACCAACTTGGGGTATACCCTTTCCAATAAAAAAATAATTATCAAAATCGGACTACTCTGTATAAAGTTATGCGTGGTCAATGTGGTCATACATAAAAAAAAAATATATACGCGTCGACTTGAGAAACTCCTCCGTTTTTTTTCGTCGGTAAAAAATAATAATTTTGTTAGAGTTGTACCCTTGCAGGGTAAAGGCCACCGTTCCTTGCCTTGTCTACTTCTTAAACGGATCCTGAGGAGTGGAGAATACGGAACCATACCCAATTGCCCCCTTGCAAAGTTGCAAATAATGAAAAGTTCTTGTATCCAGGCTGGGTGTGCTCTGTGTAACACCCTGTGCTAGCAGCGGTGCGCAGGCTATGCGACGTCAAGCGCATCTTTTTTTTAAACGTTGCCCACACACTAGGAATTACTCCTGTATCGTGGGTGCGTTTACAAACATTTAAACTCACATACACAAACAGCCAGACCCGGAACAACTACCTGTAGGCAATACAAATATTTGTTGCGTGCGGGAATCGATCCCGCGACACGCAGCGCAGCGGTCGATCTCTCAGCCACTGCGCCAACCGTGTCGTCAAGTATCTGCCTGTATTATGAGCGCTCACAAACTGACCTTTGCCGGCCCACTCGATACATCCTCGCTATGTGACAATACAACTCATATATTTGTACACGACATAATTATATGAGTTATTCAAAGTGGGATAGTTTAGCTATAGTCATACCTATTAATAGAAAAAACTACGTTTCAATTTTATCAGTAACCGTTGCGGAGAACAAAATGAACTTTTTCCTATTAATTAGAGGTTCGTGTTCGTGTCGTGTGCGTCATCATTCAAATATACCTATGAACAAAGCAGGTGGCCAGGTGGCCGATTGATAGCTGCTCCAGCCTAAAAGTGGACGGGAAACCATTTAGAGATCATTCCGATCTCATGCCGAACACTTCAATTTAGAGGTTGAAAGAGCAAGAATAGACTTTTTAAAGTTTTTAAGCTCTCGGTTGTTGTTGCTACCCTACTGGTTCACTGGGATTACGTTTATTTACCTTCCTGTTGGCCCCACTGAAGTAAATTGGAATGCATTCAATAGATCGGTTTAGTACGGAATTCGGCATGGAATCAATAGCACTTACGTGAATGCAATCAGGGGCACAAGCACAACGCAGCTCCAACTCCGAGTCGACACGAGTGCACGGCGCGCGGCGGACGCGCGCACGTCGAGTCGGCTCTGGTATCAGCTGTATTGCGCCACCGTCGCACCGATCACTATCTTATTACCACAGATAATAGACCCAACGAGTTATGAGCACAATAACGCGCTTGTGAAACCATCAAATTACTACCGAATTCAACTGCGCTTGAATAGCCGTCTGTCTGTCTCCCTCTCACGGCACCATGTCAAAGAGATCTCTGTGTATGATGATGGCAGATCAAAGATGCTATTCGACTGTTTAGAAGAGATTATCGATTAATATCCCATGAAACAAATATGAGCTACGACTTGTTGAAATGAACTGCTCTCGTGTAGTCGGAAAGTTCAGACAGTAAGCAGTTGTTTATTATTTTATATTTGGATGATTGTGTGAAGTGACTATTCCATACATTAGTAGCTTCTCGCTGTGCATTATCATTTATCAGTCATGGCACGCATCTCCGCTGCGTATTAAGAACGTAAAATAATGAAAAAATAAAAACATATTTATAGTATGGTATGGGTATGGCCAAGATAAGCTCCAAAAAGTAGATCGTGATGATGGAACCTGAGAGCAGTGAATCAAGTTACACGTCTGGCTTGGCATTACGCGAAAAGTTCATATCAACCGATCAACCGTGACATTGAGTCTAATGGAACTATTCGTTTGCATGTAAAAACTTAAATGGAGTGAATAATAACTCCGCACCGAAGACAACGGTAAAAGTGAAATACTATTAATACCTTAGAAGTTTAGAGGTCGATAGTGTTGTCACGTCATCTACCTGATTGAAGCAGTCGACGCTGTAAGCAAGCGCCGAGTTGTCTTACTTATTGTTGATTCGTTTCGACATAGTATAAATAGGTAAGTAAGTTATCTTCATACAAACGCACCGCGCGCGGCTTGTATGTGTGCGCCAAAGTATATATGCGTCGCCGCACGCACACTGTAACAAAATCTCGACCCGTTTCTCAGTGCGCCAGGTGGGGCTGCTAGTACCGCACGAGGTTCGCGCGTCACAGCTTTTTGGCACCGCTAAATGAATGACAAATGTGTGATAATCGCAGGAGAACGTATTGCTGTGTTTGGGTGTCTTAATAATTCATCGATTCCAGAATTGTCTCTGTTCAGATTACCTATTGAACTTATTTGACTTGGAAACCGCATGCCGATGACGTATCTAAGAAGTTAAATAAATCAGCCTACGTACTGTATAACCTATCACATAAACTTAGCAATGATACACTTCTACTAGCTTATCATAGGTTGGTTGCGTCAGTGCTAAGATTTGGAATCATATTTTGGGGTAACTGTAGTGAGAGGGAGGAGATTTTTAAGGCCCAGAAACGGTGTATTAGATCGATGTCAAACCTTAAAAGCACAGACAGCTGTAAACCTGTGTTTCGGTCTCTGAGGATACTGACTTTTCCATGTTTGTACATATTGGAGGTGGCAATTTTTGTAATTTTTTTTTATTTTATTTATTTAAGGACAACCAACAAAGCTTATAAGTACCATAATACATGCTAAAGATTCCATATTTTTTACATTTTATAGTGTAGCCTTAATTAAAAGCTGCCACAGCATGCACTACACATAGAAGGAGAAAATGCAGTAAAAAACAGGTTTTACATATTATTATATGTATAAGATAATAGATTGATTGTTACATAAATGCAGATACATGATACTTTCAATAAAATCCAACATACAAATACAAATGAAAGCTTACTAATTTTTACCTAAAATATTAAACACTTTGTTCGACACCATCGGAAATGAAAAAGACTAAAGAAACTAAAATAAACTAACATATATTTTTCTTATTTTTTCATTTTTGTGATAATGCCCTATGTAAGACAGACCTGACTCTACGCAAAGAGTAACACATATCAATATCTCCACTGGGTGAGGGTGGCAGGTGGTGGCAGGCGACTACATTGAACCTGCAATCTGTTAACGGTGGAAAAATGAGCCAGATTGGTTTTAAAGCCTTTAGCGCGAAGCAACTGATATCTGGACATACGAGCAAGTTTGAAAGGCACATTAATATTAATCTGACTGAGTAACCGCGGACAATCAACGTGAGCGTTTATTATTTTGTATAGGAACAGATGATCTAGGATCATACGGCGATTTTCTAGACTCAACAGTTTGAAATGATTCAAGCGAGAGTTGTAGCTAGTTAATTTTCTGACCATATTGCATTGCGTAATAACCAATATAAGTTTATTTCCGTCACTGGCCAATATAAGGACACGCAATGGTCCCTTGAGATCCCAATACAAGAACTTGTTACATTCGGGTAATTACAAAACAGCACTTTTAAGGAAAAGTATTATGTCAATGGGATGGGACCTGTCATTTATAATAAAATAACTCATGGTGTTTGTGCATTATTCCGTAAACATTTTCAAATTTAAGTTAACTGCAGTACTTTTAGGCAAATGTTATTACTCAATAAAACACTTCCTGAATGATATATCCTGATTATGATTGTTATAATTAATTGCAAATTTGACCATGTAACACTTATGTATATACCACTATATATATGTATGACTATAATAATTAATTGACTTCACTGTAATTTCTGTTTTGTTTTGTTGACATTATTTTTGTTTCTATTAATATTTTAATGTATGTAATAATTTGCACGCCGCAAGGTAGATTGTAGCCGATCTCATTAATTTATGTACATAACATCTTATACCTGTACCCACATTCGAAGCAAATAAAGTTCAGATTCTGATTATTTTATCCTATTATTTTTAGGGTTCCGTACCTCAAAAGGTAAAAACGGAACCCTTATAGGATCACTTTGTTGTCCGTCTGTCTGTCTGTCTGTCTGTCTGTCTGTCAAGACCTTTTTTCTCAGGAACGCGTGGAGGTATCAAGCTGAAATTCATATCAAATACTCAAGTCTATGGTCTCTTGGAGCTGTGAAAAAATCAAACTTCTAAGTCAACGCGATCAAAAGATACTCCCGTTTATGCCGCAAATTTTCGACACTCGCAAGGGAATCAAAACCTACAGGGTACTTCCCGTGAACTCAGAATCTTGAAATTTGGTACGAAGCAACGTCTTATAACACAGATAAAGGAAAAATTGCGAAAAGCATAAATTTTTAGTTACATCATATAATAAAAATATTTTTAATAATTTTAAACTTATTACCCCTTTACTCATGAACGCGTAGTGGTATTATATTGAAATTCTTAACAAATACTCAAGTCTATAATATCTTTAAGCTGTAACAAAATCAAACTTCTACGTCAACGCAATCAAAAGATACAGCAATTAAAGCCGCATATTTTGAAACTCGCAACTACTCGCAAGGGAATCAAAACCTAAAGGATACTTCCAGACGACCTGGAATCTTGAAATTTGGCATGAAGCAACGTTATAAAGTACACATATAGGAAAAATTCCGAAAATCTTAAATTTTTAGTTACATCACATAGTATATTTTTTTTAATAATCATAAACTTACTAGCTGACCCAGCAAACGTTGTTCAGCGATTAAAAAAAAAAAACAGATGTTGGCCGATTCTCAGACCTACCCGATATGCACACAAAATTTCATGCAAATCGGTTCAGCCGTTTCGGAGGAGTTTGGAAACAAACACCGCAACACGAGAATTTTATATATTAGACTTGCTGACCCAGCAAACGTTGTTATGCGATTAACAAAAAAAAATAAAAAAATAGATTTTGGCCGATTCTCAGACCTACCCGATATGCACACAAAATTTCATGCAAATTGGTTCAGCCATTTCGGAGGAGTTTTGCATGTTTTAAATTTTGTCTCGTTCAGTTGTAGAATCCGCAGTGGTATTTTATTATAAAATTTTACACAATTCCCCATAAAAGAATTTCGTACCTTAGCCAATCTAAACCGAGATTGATCCAAATTGTGCCTATTTCTAGTATTAAAATTATGTCTATCACTTCTCTTCTTAAAGAGATGAAGATTTTTCCGAACATACATAATGTTTTCATATATGTATTGACAAGGTACCGTCAGCTTTCCACATTGTTATGTTATGGATTTCATTTAGCAATAAAAATACCATAACTTTTACTTATATACCTACAGGTTTGTACGGAACCCTCGGTGCGCGAGTCTGACTCGCACTTGGCCGGTTTTTTTTTATAAATAATACTGCTCTGAATATTGAATACATTTCTGTATTTGTTAGGAAAACCATTGTTCAACTTTATTGACTAATGATCACTGAATTAGTTATACAGAGATGTGTTATCTTTGGCAAGGGCCGGACTTATGAATTGGTGACTGTAGGTACTATCAGTAACCTACCGTTTACTCGTGCTCATCACCGCCCCGCGCCGCCTGTCTGCTGGCCCGTCGCTCTTTCTTTCATCGTGAAAGGTTTCATCATCGTTAAGGTAAAACCGACCTCACAAACCCTGTACCCAGATAATACAAGTAAAAAATACAACTTCCCGACCCTTGCCAATTTATAGGCACTGAATTAAAATTTAGCTAGTGACCACCCCTGAGACAGTAGGCAAATAAATCGCGGATTGGACCGGAGATAGCCTACTTCACCTCTTTATACTATGGTTTTGATGTATAAAATTTTTCGCGCTAAGTAAATTGTTCTAGTTCAGGGATGAATGCTAACGCGTGCCCGTATTCCCGCCGTAAGCGGCAGAGGAGGACACAGTGGAGTTTTAGTGGGTTAGAGTCCCACATAACTGCACTATCTCCCCGTGGTAGTGCAGAATGATATGAGCATTACTCCACGATAAAAAAAAAAAGTAAATTGTTCAAGGGAACTTTTGAAATCTCTGTTTCGCCGTGACTTGAACTGGGCCAACACGCGCCGGACTGATCGATCGAAAGCGATAAGCTATCAACCCATTCAATATTTAAGCTACCATGTCCGGAATTTATTACAATTGGTTACAATTACATTAATATGAAATACTAGCTTCTGCCCGCGACTCTCGAACTTTTTTTCATTCTGCACGGCTCCGAAGAGTCCTAGCGTGATGTTAAATAGCCTTTCTCAAGAATTGGGCTATCAATCAAATGCTAAAATATTCTTTTATATCAGACTGGTTGTTCCAGAGATTAGCGCGATCAAACAAAAAAACTCTGCAGCTTTATTATTACCTCAACTTGAGAAAGTTAGAAACAATCATAAACCAGAATTACGAAAAGGAGAAGGAACGAAGTATTTAAAACAACCAAAACCAATAGAAATCATTTGTACAACGCCATCTATGGGTAAGTGGATAATGAAATCTATATATCTGTATATAAAATTCAAAGTCCTGACTGACTGAGACATCAACGCACAGCCTAAACCGCTGGTCCTAGAGACATGAAATTTGGAGGGTTTATTCTTCGTAAAGAGTAGGTATCCAATAAGAAAGGGTTTTTCGAAATTCCACCCCTAAGAGGGTGAAATGGGGGAATTTTGTTTGTATGAAAAATCTTATTCCTTGAGTTAATATACTTGAAACTTGGCACGAATACTTATCTAAATCGTAAATTATGAAGTTGGGCATTTTTTGTTTTTATAAACTACCCCCTAAAAGGGGATTGGGGGGTTTCAAAGTTTGTATGGAAAAATTATACCGCGCGGTCCGATTTAATCGAAACTCAGTATTTATACCTAAAATTGAAAGGAAAGAATAATGTGTATCAGGGTTTTTCGAAAATCTACCCCTGACGGCCTGAAAAGGGGTAGTCAATTTTACAGGGGAGGATTTTACAGCGTGGCTTGATTAACTCGAAAATTGGTATAAATAATCTTTGACTCAAGTTATGAACACATCCCAAATGATTTTTCAAAATTCCACCCCTGTGGGGGTGAAACGCGGGGATACAGTTTATATGAAAAATCTTATTCGTTACATTAATAATCTTGAAAATTGGCTTGAATGCTCGCCTAAGTAAGCAATAAAGTTTATCATTATTAGTTTTTCAAAACTACCCCTCAAAGGGGATATAGGGGTGTTACAGTTTGTGTGGAAGAATATGAACGCGCGGTCCGATTAACTCGAAACTCAGTGTACTGTGTGTGTACTTAAGACTAAAAATAAATAATAACACGTATGAGGGTTTTTCTAAAATCTACCCCTAACGGGGTGAAAAGGGGTAGTTAATTTTACAGGGGAGGATTATAATAAGTGGCTTGATTAATTATAAAATTGGTATAAATAATCTTTGAGTCAAGTTATGATTTTTTTAAAATACCACCCCTGTGCGGGTGAAAAGCGGTTATACAGTTTATATGAAAAATCTTATTAATTTAGATAATAAACTTGAAACGTAGCAACAATACTTGCCTAAGTAAGTCATAAAGTTTATCATTATAAGTTTTGCAAACTACCCCTCAAAGGGGGATATAGGGGTGTTGAAGTTTGTGTGGAAGAAATTGGATGCGCGGTCCGATTAACTCGAAACTCAGTATTGATACTTTCGACATAAATTAATTAATAATAAGTATGTAAATTTGTCGAAAATTGACCCCTGACGGGGCAAAAAGGGGTAATTCGGTTTTTAGGGGAGGATTTGAACTTAAAACTGCTTCGATAAACGTATTTTCTTTCTTCTACTTCTTTCTTTCTATTCTGTGAACCGTATTAAGGACGCTGTTACATTTTTCTACAAATAACAGTGCTTTTCAGGTACCATTTTAACGTATAAGCAATCACAAATGTTAACTTATCATGGTCCTAATTTAAAGGTAATATATTCATCTCCACATTGGCATCACAAAAATTGTATGACGGCGTACAAAATCGCACAAATACGTTTTTCCCTAATCAATAATCAGAAAATTTAAAAAAATAGGTGTCCGAATAGGTACCAGTTTAAGTAAATTTACAGCATATTTTATCTTCAAAATTATAATAAATTGCGGTATATATAGTCCTTTATAGGTTTAGCTAATTGTTTTGTATATAAATCAATATTTTTTTTCAATTATTAGCTAAAATAAAAACACTTGCCGACTTCTTCATACATTTTGCACTCACGGACGGTTCATCATTCCGCGCTCAGAAGCGCTCGTGGACGGACGGGTGCTCTCTCGTAAAAAATAAATACGATAAAAGTAATAGAAAAAGATTGTTGTGTGTGTACCGTCGTTGGTTATCGTGATCGGAAGGAGTTGATACTTTTGGACTGAAATATAAGTAAGTACGAGTTTCATACTTAATTTTTTTTATTATGTAAGTATAAAAAAACAATAATTATGTTGGGTAAGATCGGGATTTGGATGGGTGGGGTTAAGCAGCTGTTGACAAGGTTGAGAAATGGACGAGTTTAAGGAGCTCTTAGTAAGGTTAGGATTTGGATGGGTAAGGTCAACCTGTCGGCGGTGAGGTCTGGAAGTGGATGGACGGGAAGAGAGTTATGATTTTAACCGGTTTGTATGTACCAATGTGGGGTCAAAACCAAAACTATGACAAAAACTTGTCATTTTCATGGTTTTTGGGGTCGCTAATATCGAAAATAAATGGGGTCAAAACCAAAATCCAAGATGGCGCCGATAAAAATTTTACAATTTTTCGTCATGGGTCTCTTTTTTATTAACCCCCGACGCAAAAACGACGGGGTGTTATAAGTTTGACGTGTCTGTGTGTGTGTGTGCGTGTGTGTGTCTGTCTGTGGCATCGTAGCTCCCGAACGGATGAACCGATTTTAATTTTGTTTTTTTTTTGTTTGAAAGGTGAATTTGTCGGGAGTGTTCTTAGCTATGTTTGATGAAAATCGGTCCAAGATGGCCGCCGCCAGAAAACGGCGGATTACATATTTTTTCACAACTCCCTCAATATGGGTATCAAATGAAAGGGCTTGACTAGTAGAATACTATACACTATGATGAATTTCAAATCCAAGATGGCCGCCACCACAAAATGGCGAATTACATTTTTTTTCTCACAATTACCTCAATATGGGTATCAAATGAAAGGGCTTGACGAGTAGAATACTATACACTATGACAAATTTCAAATCAAGATGGCCGCCACCACAAAATGGCGAATTACAAAAAACCTGACTAAACACCAAATTACCTGAATCTTAAAACACAAGAAAATAAAAGAAATTAAATAATAAGGAGTCCCTACAAAAAGCATGAAATAAAAATTAAATTAAAAATTTAAAAAACCCCCGACACAAAGTAATAATAAAAATAGTATGAATTTAAAAAGCCTAAAACAATTAAAAAAAGAAACTATTGCAAAAATAGCCACAAATAGAACAAAAATGTTATAAACGAGAAAACCTATAAAAAGAAAAAAATAACCTTGAAATTATGATCCGTCGGGGGACCGCTGCTATTTTAAACTTAAACAGAACGTCAGGCTAATAATTTTTTTTTATTGTTTTCGGCTTTTTAAATTCATACTATTTTTATTATTACTTTGTGTCGGGGGTTTTTGGATTTTGGGGTCGCTAATAACGGATATAGGATCAAAACCAAAATCCAAAATGGCGCCGACGGAAATTCGACATCTTTTCGTTTGACAAATAAAACAGGCCTTGGCAGCGGAACTTTGTAATTTGTACTTTGTGAGCTCTGCCACCAAGTGTAGCATTTATTTTTTATGTAGGTTGTTTTGTTAAAATGTTTATCTTTATTTTTTAGATGCCCCGTATTCGAAAATTTGGTTATAGACCAAAAAAATCTACAAACGTAGCAATAAATAAAAGTAATGAGACTATGTAAGTATTTTCACTCTGTAGTTTATTAGTTAATTGAAGTAATGGTTCAGAATATCTTTATAATTTTTTTATCTTTTGTAACATGCCTTTATTAAATATATTATAGATTTTTACTACTTCCGTGTGTTTTAATTTTCATCAAAAATGTTGAGCCTACACCACAGTCACAAAGATCATTTGGGGGTGGAGATTTATTTTACCAAAAATTTTAACTTAATGCCCAGGCAAGTATGTCGGAACTCACTATCTCATTATGTAATACTCGTAAAATTTTAGATAATAATATTTTATATGTTCCATGTAATAGCAATATAGATGAGCGTTTTTAATCCTTATGAACGGAAATTGTTTTATTTTAAGTACCTACCTACTTATTTCACATACCGTGCTTTACAAAGTGAAAATTAATTTTCTTTTCGGAAGTCGGTGTCGGTAAGTCGGTATCTATTGTTTTTTGTCCAAGTAATCTGCCGGAATCAATTTCAATAAAATAAAAAAATAATATCAAGGACCAAGATAATATAGGTGATGTATAAAATCGAGTGCGCGGCGCGTCGTCGTCGTGTTCGTGTGATGTTGCTGTGTGCGAATTTAGATACCTAAATTTGAGTTCGTCGAAAATGTAACAGCGGCCTTAAGATTTTCACACAAAAATAGAAAAAAAAAAACAATAAATTTTGGGTGTTCCCCATACTTAGAACTGAAACTCGAAAAAAAATTTAAAACTTCAAACCCCAATACCGGGTATCTATGGATAGGTCTTCAAAAATGATATTCAGGTTTCTAATATCATTATTTTCTAAACTTAATAGTTTGTGCGAGAGACACCTCCAAAATGGTAAAATGTCTCCCCCCCCCCCGTAACTTCTAAAATAAGAGAATGATAAAACTAAAAAAAATATATGATGTACGGTCAGCAAAGGAGATAAGTAACCAGGGTCGTTGGATATAGTTGAAGTTTAGCAAGAAACCGATGGATGTTTTCGAATAAAATTTAATTTAATTAATAGAAAACAAACGGTTTATTTATCAAATTAAATTTCATTCAAAAATATCCATCGGTTTCTTAAAACTAAACTTTAACTATATCCGACGCCCTGGTTACTTATCTCCTTTGGCGACTGTACATTACCATGTCAACTTCCACCGAGAATTGGTTTGAACGAGATCTAGTAAGTAGTTTTTTTTTAATACGTCATAAATCGTAAATTGCAATTGTACGGAGCCCTCGGTGCGCGAGTCCGACTCGCACTTGGCCGGTTTTTTTTTTGTTTTAAATAAATGTTAATCTTTTTAATCGCCGTAGAAAATTAGTGTGATAAAAAAACTTAATCTATATATATTATATAAAATTCAAAGTCCTGACTGACTGAGACATCAACGCACAGCCTAAACCGCTGGTCCTAGAGACATGAAATTTGGAGGGTGTATTCTTCGTGAAGAGTAGGTATCCACTAAGAAAGGGTTTTTCGAAATTCCACCCCTAAGAAGGTGAAATGGGGGGATTTTGTTTGTATGAAAAATCTTATTCCTCGAGTTAATAAACTTGAAACTTGGCAAGAACTACTTATCTAAGTAAATTATGAAGTTGGGCATTTTTTGTTTTTATAAACTACCCCCTAAAAGGGGATTGGGGGGGTTTCAAAGTTTGTATGGAAGAATTTTAGCGTGCGGTCCGATTTACTCGAAACTCAGGATTTATACCTAAAATTGAAAGGAAATAATAATGTGTATCAGGGTTTTTCGAAAATCTACCCCTGACGGCCTGAAAAGGGGTAGTCAATTTTACAGGGGAGGATTTTACAGCGTGGCTTGATTAACTCGAAAATTGGTATAAATAATCTTCGAGTCAAGTTATCAACAAATCCCAAATGATTTTTCAAAATTACACCCCTGTGGGGGTGAAAAGCGGGGATACAGTTTATATGAAAAATCTTATTCGTTAGGTTTATAATCATGAAAATTGGCATGAATACTCGCCTAAGTAAGCAATAAAGATTATCATTATTAGTTTTTCAAAACTACCCCTCAAAGGGGATATAGGGGTGTTAAAGTTTGTGTGGAAGAATTTGAACGCGCGGTCCGATTAACTCGAAACTCAGTGTTTATACTTAAGACTAAAAATATATAATAACACATATGAGGGTTTTTCGAAAATCTACCCCTGACAGGGTGAAAAGGGGTAGTTAATTTTACAGAAGAGGATTATAATGCGTGGCTTGATCAACTCGAAAATGGGTATAAATAATCTTTGAGTCAAATTATGGAAACATCCCAATATTTGTTTTTTGAATTCTACCTCTGTGGGGTAAAAATACGGGATACAATTAATATGAAAAACCTTTTTCCTTTGGTTAAACTTGATACTTGGCAATATTTGCCTTAGTAATTAATACAGATGGTCACTTTTTAGTTTAAAAAAACTCCTCACAGAGGATTTAAAGCGCTATAGGTACTATTATATTAATAATAATATCCCTGGACATTTCACACAGCACCATTTGTCCCAAGCTAAGCAACCTAATGCTTGTGTTATGGTTACAAGATGGCTGATAAACTACTTATATACAATTTTTTTTTTTGTAAATACATACATATTATAGATAGAAAACACCCAGACTCGATATTATTATAAATTCTGTCTGTATGTTGCATTTTCACACCTAAACCACTGAACGGATTTCGATAAAATTTGGTAGAGATAGATAGCATCCTGGAGAAGGACATACTTTTTATCCTGGTAGCACGTTCCCGTGGAGTTTTTAATAAAAATATTTCCGACATCGACGCGGGCGAAGCCGCGGGCAGAAGCTAGTTTCTTATAAAACTATTAATTTTAATTAAAATAGAAAAAATCTTATCAAATCTAATTATTAACACGTTGAACGCCAACGCGGACAGTGCTGACCGACAGTGAACTTTCCCTTTAGGCCAAGCAAAAATCACAGTTCTATCCAAATTTAGAGCAAATGTTTTTTTAATTAGATACTTTATCTAATGTCCAAATGTATGTTTTTATTAACAAAAGTCAACTTGAGATATTATTTTTATAAACGTCGGGCAACACTGACCGACGCGGCTCCTAGAAACGAAAAATCGACTTTCCGTTAAAGGGGGCCGCGCGGGTCGCGGTGTCAGGTCTCCTCCCGCGGCTCCCGAGTTTGTAATCTCACCCGCGCTTACGCAGTTGACGCCCATAATATATCTTGATCTGAGATGCCGTTACATCGAACAACTTATATTTACTCCAATAAACTTTTTGGTATAAAATGAGTTTTTTTTTTATTTATGGGTAGTTTTCGCTAAATATTTTACAAACACACACATTCACGCACACACATATGCTCACCCTCGACACACACTCACGCCTACACACGCACACGCACAGACACGTCAAACTTATAACACCCCGTCGTTTTTGCGTCGGGGGTTAATAATTAGTGATTTGATTATTGATAACTGATAAACATTTTGCTATGAGAACTTAATTTGAAAAAATAATAAAAATATTATTCATATTTTTTATATTATATTAAACTAGCTTCTGCCCGCGGCTTCGCCCGCGTGGATGTCGGAAGTTATCCCACGGGAACGTGCTACCAGGATAAAAAGAATGTGCTTCCCCAGGATGCCATCTATCTCTTTGCCAAATCACAAGTTCAGTGGTTTTGGCGTGAAAATGTAACATACAGTTTCAAGTTCAAATCCTCCCCTAAAAACCGAATTACCCCCTTTTGCCCCGTCAGGGGTCAATTTTCGACAACTTTACATACTTATTATTAATTATTTTCTGTCGAAAGTATCAATACTGAGTTTCGAGTTAATCGGACCGCGCATTCAATTTCTTCCACACAAACTTCAACACCCCTATATCCCCCTTTGAGGGGTAGTTTGAAAAACTTATAATGATAAACTTTATTACTTACTTAGGCAAATATTGTTGCCAAGTTTCAAGTTTATTAACTAAATTAATAAGATTTTTCATATAAACTGTATCCCCGCTTTTCACCCCCACAGGGGTGGAATTTAAAAAAATTCATAACTTGACTTAAAGATTATTTATACCAATTTTATAATTAATCAAGCCACTTATTATAATCCTCCCCTGTAAAATTAACTACCCCTTTTCACCCCGTTAGGGGTAGATTTTCGAAAAACCCTCATACGTGTTATTATTTATTTTTAGTCTTAAGTAGGTATACACACAGTACACTGAGTTTCGAATTAATCGAAACCGCGCGTTCAAATAAAATTCTTCTACACAAACTTTAACACCCCTAAATCCCCTTTGAGGGGTAGTTTTGATAAACTAATAATGATACACTTTATTGCTTACTTAGGCGAGTATTCATGCCAATTTTCAAGATTATTAACCTAACGAATAAGATTTTTCATATAAACTGTATTCCCGCTTTTCACCCCCACAGGGGTGGAATTTTGAAAAATCATTTGGGATGTGTTCATAACTTTACTCAAAGATTATTTATACCAATTTTCGAGTTAATCAAGCCACGCTGTAAAATTCTCCCCTGTAAAATTGACTACCCCATTTCAGGCCGTCAGGGGTAGATTTTCGAAAAACTCTGATACACATTATTCTTTCCTTTCAATTTTAGGTATAAATACTGAGTTTCGATAAAATCGGACCGCGCGCTAAAATTCTTCTATACAAACTTTGAAACCCCCCAATCCCCTTTTAGGGGGTAGTTTATAAAAACAAAAAATGCCCAACTTCATAATTTACTTAGATAAGTATTCGTGCCAAGTTTCAAGTTTATTAACTCAAGGAATAAGATTTTTCATACAAACAAAATCCCCCCATTTCACCCTCTTAGGGGTGGAATTTTGAAAAACCCTTTCTTAGTGGACACCTACTCTTCACGAAAAATACACCCTCCAAATTTCATGTCTCTAGGACCAGCGGTTTAGGCTGTGCGTTGATGTCTCAGTCAGTCAGTCAGTCAGTCAGTCAGGACTTTGAATTTTATATATATAGATAAATGATTACAACAAAATTAATATTCTGCGTAAAATGCACCAAATTTCAGTATTTTAAGGAATTTTATACTTGACCACGTGAGTTTCGGTTTCGGTCGAAACTGAAGCAACGGCCGAATATTCGGTTTCGGTTTCGGCCGGAAAACCAGGGGGTCTACTCCGAAGTGCAAAGTGCGAATGTTCGGATCGGACCAACCCATGGCCGAACCGAATACCTATTGTTGAAAAATGCGTAAAAAGTTGGATCGGCTCAGTTGGGTCGGGACCATAGTCAATATTCGAAAGAGTGTAGGAGTGTAGGATCGGAACCGACCGAACCAAATAGTAACTTCGTAGCAGGAAACGGCCGATCATTCAGCCGATACTACTTCGGAGTAGACCCCCATGTTCGGTCGGACTCTAATAAATACATATATATAATATATAGAAGATGTCTTCCCCGTAATTAATTGTACGCTTAGTGTTATAGTAAAATTTTGAGTTAACTGGTGTCAAAGTTCGTGTACGTACTTAGATGGGCTCACTAGTTGATCACAATTTCTATATTTTGGAGGAGATGCTTCCCCTTTTTATTTTTGTTTTTTTTTTAGTGTTATTAAATACCTCTTCCAGATTGGTAGTAACTTTTTATATATAAGAAAGTTGCAAACTATAGTTTTTTATAATTTAGAAGCATTTTTTAAATTTTGTAAATTTAAGAACCATGGATCCGTTTTTTATGATATTTTGATGTTGACTTGAAAGAGCATGGCAGTTGAGAATATGTCATGCTCACTTAAATGTCTCACTGATGGTGGCGCGTGTGTTGGATCATTCGGTTCCCTACAAAATGGTTGAGCTGGGTGGTGCTGATCCACGCGTCATGTTCGTGAACGGGCGCCGTTGGTTGAGACTGGTCATCTCTTATCTGCCAGGGCTTATTTTTAATGTTATATTTTAAATTGTTTCTTTTTTTACATTGTTCTCACATATAGAAGCAATAAGAATAATGTACCCAGGATTTTGTAATAATATCTTGATTTAAAAGAGTGTCCGTGGATTTTCTTGCCCGTTCTTCTCCATAGAGATCTACGTTTTTGGAATGGGCGACTAACTGACCGACTATTTAATTTTGACAATTCAAAAGTGCCTGTAAATGGTTTAATTGAAATAAATGATTTGAGTTTGATGATTTTTGAAAATAGATAGAATAAAACTTCTTACTTTAACTTTTAACTATTTGATATTTTAGAAAACTTTTTTGGTTACATCAATAGGTGTGTTAAAGTATTAGGTAGCCAATGAAATAGCTATGAAAGCCACTCAATTAGAGAACTTAGAGATAAGTGATATTTAGTGACGAATTCTGGGAAATTTTCAAAAAAACATGAAAATCGGTTTTTCTCGGATTCCATGAATTTTCGCCTAGGCTTTATGGGGCGCTTTTGTTGCAAATGGGTCACACTATCACTCCCTGGAAGGATCACGTCGAGTTTCCCTGTCACCCTTTATACTTAGACCGCCTCGAAAATAAGAGTAGACCATGACCACAAAACCTCATCCTCATTTCTTAAAATAATGAGTTTTCATGAGCTGTTTTGTATGTATATCTCGAAGTGATAGCTTTGCTAATTCCTTGAGTTAATGATCGGGCACTGGGCAGCCCCATGTCGTGAGTCGGAGACGCAAGGTCGACGGCCGCGACATGCGACTTGCGCGCGTGCACCCGACCATCAACGCTCGCATTATAGTAAGTACCAAAAATAAATGCAGCCAGTGTATCAATCAACAGTGCGAGGGCGCAACGAGCTTAATTGAACCCTTATCTTGTATAGATAATCTTCTACATGCTAGCTACATACACGTTACACACGGCGAGGTACTCCACACAATATTCCTTTATTTGAAATTGAGCTTAGAATTGATTTACATTTTAAAGGTATAATAATGTTTATAAATAGAGTTTATTATTAGTTTACCGTTTGCCGACACTGCTGACAGGATGTTCTACAAAAGGTTACCTACCTACATGATTTGATAATGTTTTCCTGCTAACGTAGATTGAACGTAAGTACCTAACTACATAGGCAGCGTTAATTTAATTGGAAAAAGACAAACACTGGTCCTTGCTATACCTACAGATGTATTGTTAGGGTAGACATGCAAGTGCAGCAGAGCAATGCTAAGTGTAACGTGACTTGTCTGTCTCAGGGATCACGCCGCGACTATTTCGGTACATCCGCTGGGGTGTGACCTGCCCACGACCTCCCCGCGCCCTGCACACGACAAACACTCGGAAAAACTGCAACCCCTTTGGGAGCGGTGGCGCGTCGACAACGACACACTACCAACAATGTTTGACAAGTACTCCACGTTCACATAACGACGCCACTCATCTCTTCTCACTAAGAGAGACGTTTGAAATATAATCCGCAACATTACATTGTATTATTAACCTATTCAAAAGTTAATTGTTCTACGGATGATAGATTATATAATACAATTTCATGACTTCTTTCTGTTACGTTTTGTCTTCCCAGTCCCAGTATGATATAGGTACCTAATACAAGACAACAGTAGCTTGCGCGATATTTACAAATGTGGCCATTGTGGCCATGGCCACTGTATCAACATGCTTACATGATTCTTAAGTCTTTATATTCAGACTGTTGTTGGAACTAATGGTATATTTCTGAACTTGTATATTATTATTATGTCCCACACTTTAACCAAACTGTTAATATAACTTTCACTGTATTTCTTGTTCATAATAATATCAGCCTCATTAGGTCAGAACATACTTAGCTGAGGGTAAAACGGCTACAACATATAAATAATGTATCAATTGCGTCACTAACCACTTTCATTATTATGAATATTAGTGCATTACATTTTGTTAGCTTATGTACAAAAATACAGTCGGTAAGCAGGCACATAACAACATGCCTTTGTTTCACTAACCGCCATATATGTACCTACATTATTATCCTTGTAACACTTTGTATTTTAATCATTGTAAAAATGTGCAGCTTATTTTAGTTGTTACTGAACTATTGGGTACCTATTTCCTATTTATTTGCTAATTATTGATTAGTTTAATTTAATGACATTACTTAACATAATTAGTTAATGTTGCCTTATTATAAATTACATTTTACCAATTAAATACTTGATACTTTCAATAGGATCATCATATTTAACTAACTGCAGTTAACAAAGAGTTGCTATATTTGCAGGCGATTTTTTTTATTTTCTAGTGAAAATAATTTTAAATTTAATGAACTTTATCACACCTGTTAGTCCTGTTTACCCTGGACGGTTTTGCAGAGGTGTACCTATAGTACATCTGAATTTCATCTGTTATGTTTAAGTTTCATGTAATAGGGGGTGAGCCTAGTGCCATCAAACAGGCCCTAATCCAGACTCGGCTGCTACTCACAAATTTCTGATGGAGAAACCCAAAACATGTAACAGTATGTGTGTAAAGCTTTTTACCCATAACACACAAATTATAAGAGTGATGTAGACTTCTTTTAAAAGACACTAGTTTGACTACACAGCACGCTCACCCAACCCTGTTAACATCTGTTGTAAGCTAGCTGCCTGAACACTAGCCTCCTTGTGCAACTGTAATAAACTCATGCTTATTTTGATAAATGGCCAATAATTAAGCTGCAAACATGAGCTCTAAGTACAAGTAAAAGAAGAGTGCAGAGATAACAACAGTCAGTTGTATGAAATGGTGCAGTGAGTGAATGAGCTTGTCAGGCCGAGCATTGTTCCCAGCTGAGACACCATAGTGACCCATCCATTGTATGTTAATATATCATCCTGGTTAACTCTATGTAAATTATATAACTAACTAGCTGCCCAGCGCTACTTCGTTCATGTGGTGTACTACCCTACTCCTACTCTCCCTACCCTACTCCTACACTACTCCTACCCTACTTCTACCCTACTTACTAACCTACTCCTACCATATTTTTTTAATTTTTCTCTGCCTAAGAATCATCCTCTTACTTCAAGGAATATTCTAAAAAAAGAATTAGCGAAATTGGTTCAGCTGTTCTTGAA
Organism: Apamea crenata; assembly: GCA_949629185.1. Lineage (NCBI taxonomy): Eukaryota > Metazoa > Arthropoda > Insecta > Lepidoptera > Noctuidae > Apamea > Apamea crenata. Next base: position 19,630,183 of record OX451361.1, read on the forward strand.
ATTTGCGCTTAGCAACACATTCAGCAATTCATTTTTATGTTATAGATAGATAAAAGTAAACCGGCTTAAATTGATTTAGAAGAAAATTAAATAATATTGTAACATCCAAATTAGTTGTAGTATCTACTTGTAGTCATAGTCATACCAATATTTGATCTGACGGAGGGTTGAGTGAGCCTGTCAGTTATTTGTACCAAAATATAATAAGTATTACTTAATCAGTCATTAGGCCTACATAGACATTGTGCCCGGGCCATTCAGACTGTGAATAGTATTGAGTAGTGTGTGGTTACCTTCAGGGTAGGCCTGCTTCTTGGCAATGATGTCGATGACGAGGTGCGAGCTGTTGTACAGCAGGCCCATGGCACGCATGTCGAACTGGACGCTGGCCGTGTACATCGACTGGTTGATGTACGGCTCCGAGAAGCGCACGGGCTCGCGCCCTATCGCCTCCGTCATCTCCTGCAGCATGGTGCGCGTGATGTTGTTCACGTTGCGCCCGATCTGCGCCGCCGCGCCGCCCCAGCACATCACCGCCACACAGACACACAGCACCACCGCACGCATTTTGGCCATGGCAACGATCTCAAAGCACTAACATCACTGATACGCCGCTACACACCACGCAACGAATGCACACTCTATTTATAATTCGATTGTGGGTAAACTGTCTGTTTGCAAAACAAACTGAGATACCAGTATAATAAACATAAACACCCGAATGAGGTCGATATTCACTTTGGCACTATGAAAACATTACGCCTAGTTTTTCTGTCAGACTCTAAGTTAAACTAAAGTTTATTCGATTGCATTAAAAAACATCTGCGTTTTGTGTTACGATTCACATATTTTTAACTTGAATCCTTTGTTACAAGAATAAAGTCAACCGGCCGGACTCGGAAGCGGTCGATGATGAGTAGCGGCGAACGAACCGAACCAACGCCGTTGAACGATTGATTTGATTCTGCTGAAGTGCTGAGTGCTGTTAGTCTGGTATTCGCTCACCGACATGTCAACGACCAACAGAAAACATTCGGTCTTTCCTTATGTTGCCACCATCAAATTCTTATTTCCCAACAATACAGTAAATTAGAACCTGGGAATCCTGGGATTCTTAAAAACATTCCAAAAATATGTTTGCAGTCGCAGTTTATATAATGCACTGATAGCTACAAAATACTCATAGGTAAGTTACAAACGAAACGAAAAAAAATGGTACCATACACACCTTTCGTACCGAACGTACGAAAGGTGTAGTAACCATTTTTTTAGTCAGAATTTAAAACGAATAGAAGTAAATTAATGGTTTTTACATTATGTAGTAATAGTTTCATGCCATTTATATAATAGAGATAAAATAAACTGGTAAAGCCACCCCGGCCTAGAAGCTTGTTCAATCATTTCCTTTCGTTTTTGCGAAACAATTTCATTAAATTACATCACAATCATTTGTTCGACGAGCCCGATTAAATGATTTTGTCACATTTGCGCGGCGATCGCAACCACGGAGCAAATACAAAGAGGAGATGTTCTAATTAGATTTCCTTAGGAAACAACGCGTGACACTTTACGGGGTGAGAGGGTGTTAGATCTCGCCCACTTCTTTATTTTCCATCTACCTGTCAATAGCAAAACTATTCGCTCATTCTGTCGATTTTACTTTGTAGTTACGTAACTATCTCACACTAGATGTCACTAAGTGCAGGATGCAACAGCGTCGTACTCAAGTCGAATTTTCGTACCAGGGAGTAGTTTTTTTTTTATTCATTTGGCAAGCCACCTTGATTCGTATTTTTTTATTGAAATAATGAAAAAGTATAAAACAATAAATATGAAATTTACTCATTTTCCCAAATGAATTGAAACGGGTAAATACAGACTGCATTGAAACAAACCGATAAATCCAGTTTTAAACAAGGTAAAGTTCCCTTCTTTAATTTTCTAAGGCCTTTTTTTGTCACTATGAAGTCTTCATCATTAAAATGGCAAGACTTGTCTATTCATTGCTGTCTTAGATTATCTTCGAGTGAAAATCTAAAACATCAATCATGTAAATTGATGTTTTAGAAAGATTAAGCCATAAACCTGCGGTTCCGGTGAGCGTTAATGGCATGACTGAACCTGAGGAGATTGCGAACATGTTTAGAAGGCATTTTGGAGTAACCTCGCGGCTTCAAACGGAGGAACGGGGTTGTGTCGCTGAGAGTAGATTGTCTGGTGATCCGATTAATATCTCATCAAAAGAGATACGGAGTATCATACAGTCGATGACCAGGGGCAAATCTCCGGGTCACGATGGCCTCAGCATAGAACATTTCCAGTATGCTGGCTGGTCCACATCTCTCAAGAGTCCTAGCTATGCTGTATAATCTTTCTGTGAGGCACTCGTATCTACCGGCTGATCTGATGAGGACGATAGTTGTGCCCATAGTCAAGAATAAAACCAGCGATGTCTCAGACAAAGATAATTACAGGCCGATATCGTTGGCCACGGTAACAGCAAAGGTTCTTGACGGTGTGCATGAGCGGAGAGTAACCAGACAGCTCAATCTACATAATGCACAATTCGGTTTTAGAGCTGGGCTGTCCACGGAAACTGCTATACTGGCGCTCAAGCACACGGTCAGGTACTATACTGATATGAACACACCTGTAGCTGCTTTCTTGGATCTCTCCAAGGCGTTTGACCTGGTTGATTATTATATCCTATGGTCGAAATTGCGTGAGCAAGGTCTTCCTAATGAGATCATTAAGCTCTTAGACTACTGGTATGATCACCAAATCAACCGGTCAGATGGGCGGGTTCTTTTTCAGGGGCGTATGGGTTGGAGTGTGGGGTGAGGCAGGGAGGTTTGACTTCCCCGGCGCTCTTTAGTCTATACGTCCGCGTCAATAAGTTGATCGAAGAGCTCAGCAGCACTGGTATCGGATGCTCTATTGATGGTGAGATTATTAATAGTATAATTTATGCAGATGATATGGTACTGCTGAGTCCCTCGATTGATGGACTCAGACGGATGCTGGAGATATGAGAGACATACGCCACGTCTCATGGTTTGTTGTACAATGTACGGAAGAGTGAGCTTGTGGTGTTTAGGGTTGGTACTAAGATGCCTAAGACAGTTCCTCCGGTATTCCTATATGGTGTACCACTGAATAGAGTGTCGCATTTTAGGTACCTTGGTCACATAGTAAATGAGGACTTGAATGATGACAGTGATATTGAAAGGGAGCGAAGAGCGTTGGCGGTCCGATGTAATATGCTGGCACGTAGGTTTGCACGATGTATGTACTAGAGACTAGTGAAACTAACTCTGTTCAAGGCGTTTTGCCAGTCCTTCTACACGTGCAGCCTGTGGGTTAGACATACGCAGAGGGCCTACAACGTTTTTCGCGTCCAGTACAATAACGCATTTAGGGTGCTGTTGGGGCTCCCGCGGTTCTGTAGCGCATCGGGGATGTTTGCGGAAGTAGAGATAGATGGCTTTCATGCTATTATGCGAAAAAGAACAGCATCCCTGATGCGTAGGATTCGAGCTAGCACCAACAGCATTCTAAAGGTGATATCGAATAAATCAGATCGCCCGTTCCTGGGGCACTGGACCCGTATGCACAGCGGTCTGGTGCAGCGGGAAGCGGGCATAGTTATGGGTTTATGAATTAGTGTTTTTATAGTTTATTTTAGTTTTATTTTGCTCAGAGTGTTACTAACGTAGTTTTATATGTGTTACTAACAAAAATATGAATCATTTGTGTTCGAAATAAATAAATAATAATAAAAATAATATTAAAAAAAATATAACTAAATAAACAAGGTGAGCTTTAAGTACTTAAATAAATAAAATTATTGTAGATAGAATATTTAATTTATAGGAGATTGTATTTTTATGTCCAGCGTATTTAATTAAGTACTTTCCATTTATGAGATAGCCGCGGGACATTCAGTAAAATAACTGTTTATAAACTCAAACTCAGTAGTTTCCATGACACAACAAGTGTCGCCATCTAGTGTTGGGTAGAATTATCTTTGGAAACGCCGACGGTAAGAGATTTTTCTAGAACCATTTTTAATAAATTACGCATAAAATTACTTACAAATGAAATGTGATGCCATCCATAGCATCAGAACGTCTATCCGAGTAATTTTTACAAGATAAAACACAACAATTTTTTTTTTCCTCTAGCGCGAATAATCCTGTAAAATGGGAACGTTTAAAAAGTTGTGCACACTTGGAGCATACATAGGTTAAATTTAATGCTCTAAGTGTGCACAGTACGAACGCCAACATAACATTACACTGACTAAGGCCACGCCTACATGATGACGTCAAAACCTAGTTGAGAATCACACACAGTGCACAGTTGCTTAGGCTGTCTCCTCTTTGTATTTGCTCTGTGATTGCAACCGTGCACTTTGAGCAAAATTAACTCTTTTTCTCCTAGGCTTGGCCTAAAGTTATTACCATGGCAACTCCATTGAGAACTGATTGAATGAATGAATTTGTATGTGAATGACTGACTTCTGACCAGTGTTGCCAACCATACTATTTAAATCGTTTAAATCATATATAAACGACCTTTTTGGCTCTTGTACGATGTATACGATCGAGTAATCGGAATCGTACGCAAAATATACGACCTTTTCAATGAAATCTTACGAAAAAAATAAATCTCTGATAAAAATATATTTTTTTATTATAAAACAAACAAGTAGAAGACTTGAAAGAGCTAAACTTCTTAATATTAATTGTACTTTTTATTCATCCAACAAGTATTAATATCTGAAACGCATTCTCTGTCTACGATCTGAAAGCATCCATGTCAAAGTCAAAGTTATGACACCATCGTTTTGACTTTTAGCGAGATTATTCAAAAACGCATGCATGAACAGTTTTGAAACTTTGTATGGTTATTATTAGCGTCAAGAAGGACCGAATACAGTTTTCAGCGAACTTGTGCCTTGTCTAATTTAGGCGTTGCGATGTTTTTTCGGGTTTTCATAAAACCGCGATAACTTGAAAACTATAAATATTTTCTTAAATCTAATTGGGGCACTAAGTTGCACACATTAAGAGCTACTCGTGTATGTTTATTCTACAGGGGCACATGCAATGGTTGTAGAGATATACGATTCATCAAAACGTTACTCCAGCAGGAAATGCAATATCTCGAAAACCTGAAGGGGCACAGATTTTATTTTTGGGGGCACATTTTGGCACACATAAGCTCTCTGGCCATGCACAATTTTTTTCTCTCCGATCATTCGTTTAGAATTTTCCTGCTAGAAAAACGTGGGGTACTTAACGTTTCTTCCGTAAGCAAGAATCGTTTTTTCCAAAACGACAGGGGGCACACATTTTTTATGTGGGGGCACATTTACAGCAGATAAGGCACCAATTATACGTTCTACTCCTATATCTCTAGGAGACACTTTCTTGCCTGGGTAACGTACACGCTTGACCGATTTGTGTTGAATGAACCTCGAGTTTCACTAAGGGAACGATAAAATGATCGTCCACGCGATTGTCCGAAATTTCTTCTGTCATGATTATTGGAGTTCTGGTGATAGTATCCTCGTTGTCCTCGTGGTTGACGATTATAGGATTGCCCTCGGCGAAAATTATTAGCTTGTGACTTACCTCTAGCACGACATGAAAACTGCACGACATTTTCACCTCTGGAAGTTGATGCCACTGCCAACTCTTCGTTCTTCGCCGCCTGGATTGCGTCCTTCAAACTACAGCAGTTACGCGCAGCAATAATTGTACTGAGCCGGGAATCACTCAACCCATCTGCGAATCGTTTAATTGCTTGCTTTTCGTTTAAAGGTTTTAATATAGCATAATAAATTCTGGGAATTACCATCTGCTTGCTGCATGCTGCTGCTTGCGATATTGTTACGGGATTGGTGAATAGTTTTTTGATTTCGCGTATTTTCGTACTGGTCGATAGTGTGCCAGCCTTTTTTTTTTTTTTTTGTGGATGGGAAATCATCAAATGACCCCTCCCGCTCTGGGTGGAGCGGAAGGGAGTGTCAGACTTTTACTGACTAAAACCCACCCGTGTTCCTTCCTTAGCCCTTTCTGTTCCTGGGCAGCGGTTAACCTTTCGGAAGATCCCACCGCCCTGGCAGGCTTCGGCCCTGTCGGGCCCCGTCCTCTGCTGACATCTTTTTGAGGCGCGCGTGGAACACAACGCGCCGTCCGGCACGGGCCTGGTCCTGATCGGACGGTGAGCTACCCATTACTCACCACCCGCAGGCCCGCGCCTACGATGGCCGGGAGTCGTCACGCGGCTCCCGACGCCCGGAGCGTCTCCCGCGGCGGCTGAGGCGTGAGGTTCAGTGTGCCAGCCTTGTGTTGTGTTTTGTAACCTCGATTGTATTGCAGTGAATGACTTTTTTGGTAACAAGACGGAACGTACTCGTAAGTCTCTTACAAGATCGTTTGCTGATGTGTAACTGTTGTTCATTCGTAATTTAGCATTTTCTGAGTCTACTCTTCAAGACAAATTAATGTTAATAGTAATTTCTTCCCTGCTTCTGATAACATATCTGCATACATTTCTACAGAGTCAATGATACTTTTGATGTTATTTTCTTAACTGTTCATTACAGGAATCAAACTCATCATCATTTTCCTGCCCTTATCCCATGTTACTTGGGGTCGGCGCAACACGTTTTCTTCTTCCATTCTCCCCTGTCAACCGTCACGCTATCATTCACTCCCTTCTCTTTCATATCATTCCTCACACAATCCATCCATCTTTTCTTCGGCCTTCCTCTCCCTCTCCATCCATCAACATGTATTCCTCTATAGTTGTTGCACTCCAGCACATCACCTGGAATCAAATCAGCTGATTAATTATGTGATCACAGGAATCAAACTACACGCGGTTTTTAAATCGAATTCCATGGTTACTTCTAGATTTGAGTCCACGTCACAAAGATCACTTCCACTATTACTATCTTCCCTAGTTTCGGAACATAAATCTACAATTTGTAAATAACACGATTTTATTTCATCTCTTAGTGAAGATAAACTTTTCAAAATATCAGTTGTTATTCCTTCCTTAGTAGTCAACAACTGTATTAGTTTTTTACTTTTTTCAAATATTATTTCTGTCCGTTATTTTTTTTTTTTTTACCTCAACTTTGTTAACACAAGTTAACTCAACTCAGAAGGTGAAACTGAAACACCTTTACACAGTTAGTACTATAAACATTAAAATAATATTGTGTGCTTTTCCATACTTTGAGCACTTATCAAGTAGGCAAAATTATTATATACATACCTATGCTAAATAACCATATGCATTTCTTAGTAAATCACTATAGTGACAAACTCATATTTTTTGACACCAACACTTTTGTTGAGACTGTAGCGGTATCTACAACGCCACATGCGAACAACGCGCATACCTGGTCATCACCCTCAGCCTCATCAGCAACCTCGGCACAGCACACTGCACTATCGGCCGGTCAACAAGCAGAGCACCCTCTCCTGGTCGACGCAGCAGCCAGCCTCAACCCGGCGCTGTACGACATCCGACGCACTGGAGTATAATGCAGCGCCATCCACCCCGACTCACTGGGGACATCTTCGCAGACAGTTCCGACTCACCGCGAACTATGCGCCACCCCGACTCACTGGGGCATCTCCGCAGACAATTCCGACTCACTATGCGGAAACCGGTTCCGACTCACTGGAACCTCAGCTGGCCTGGCAAGCATCGCAAGATACAAGACTCAGCCCACTATCGACCTCCGGTCTCCGGAGGGGAGTGATGTAGCGGTATCTACAACGCCACATGCGAACAACGCGTCATACTGACGTCACGCAAATCCTGCATCTCGCAAGCAGAGTTTACCGTGCAATTAGCATAGATACAATTTCCCAATATCAATCGTTGGGCAATTGTCCGCCAGACATAACACCCGTCTGGTCGGAGGATCCTCCCTTTTCTATGGAGGATGAGTGAACTTTACACCCTGTTCCTCATACCTCCAAAAGACTTTCAAATCGACTAAGGATACAGCGTATCTGCCTATTAGTTGGAGACGTCAAATAGCGGCTATTAGCTTTTATTATTAACTGAGACATAAGTAGTATTTCGAAGTCTGATGTAATTAGCACCATAAAAATTAGTAATAATACTAATATTAAGGTGGTTAGCAACAATAGTTTAAACTAGTTGGTAAGACAACAGAAGGTACCAATAACAATATTGTTAATCTCACCTCCAATAAGGTATCTTCTAGCACTCAATTAGTTAAGTGTAAAAAAGGGGCTAAGCAGAATTCCTTGACATTGTTTCATCAAAATATTCAAGGTTTTTCTTCCAAATTAGTAGAAATTGAATTGTTTTTAGAAAAAACAATGTTTGATATTATTTGTATAACTGAACACTGGTTGAAAGATTATGAAATGCTGATTAATTATGTGAACTATAGTGTGGGCAGTTGCTTTAACCGAAAATCCATGCAGCGTGGAGGTTCATTAATTTTAATTAAAAATTCTATAAAATATAAGACTCGTAAAGACATAGTGGAACTATCGGTGGAACATAGCATCGAACTGTCCTGTGTTGAGCTAGATAAGCATTTTATAGTGTGCGTATACAGACCTCCAAACTATCAAAACTACTCTATTTTTGAGTCCGTAATGGAAGATGTCTTGGCAAAACTTGCAACTAGCAATAAATCAGTAATTATTTGTGGTGACTTTAATATTAATATTTTGGAAATTAATTCAAATAGCAGTAGATTATTAAGCCTTTTTAAATCATTCAATCTGTCAAATGTGTTTTTGGAACCAACACGAATAACTACGGCTACTGCTACATGTATTGATAATGTTTTCTGTTGCTGCGAATATCTAGAGAAGGCCATTGTAAATTATCTCCCTTCTGAATTCTGATCACAGCGGTCAAACCGTTTATTTTAAGTCCAACACACCAATACAAAAAGTGCAGATTCAAACTAGACCAATAACATCGGGTAATTTGAATAAGTTTAATATAACTTTAAATAGCAAGTTAAGTGCTCAGGGCCTAAGCATACTTAGGCCCTGAGCACTTACTAATGGAAATATTTTGTATGAAGAATTATTTTCATTAGTACAGAGTTCAATAATTATTTTAAACAGAACTCTAAAACTATTTGCCCTAAGTTTTTTTTCAGTGACCGAGCAACTAAAGGTACCTATCAGAAAGAGTAGGGAAAGATTATTTGAACTGTATGGCCTTAAGCCGTATATTAACACGGATATTTTTAATAAGTATGTTGCTACTTATTCTAAAACTTTTAGAAATATCTGCAAAGCAGCTAAAGCTTCATTTATTAGTAACAAGGTTAAATCAGCAGACAATAAAATAAAGACAGTTTGGAGAATTATTAACAATGAAACGAACAGGAACAAAACACGTAATACTGATTACACTCTGAACACTTCCCGCGGTCTAATTAGCGATAGCATCGATGTTGCTCAGGAATTTACAACTTTCTTTACCAATATCCCAATTAAAACTACAGAAACTTTAAATTCCTCGCCCGCACTAGCTATAGAATTATTAAGAGCGAATGTTTCAGCCTGTACTGTGGAATTTAAATTTAAACATATTAACCCTATAGGCATTATAAAAGCATTTAAGCAACTTAAGATCAAAATTACCGAAGATCTGTGGGGCATGTCTACTAAAGTCTGTCAATCCATTATTGAGACAATTGCACCCTACTTAGCTTTAATATTTAATTTGTGTGTAGATCAAGGGGTATTCCCGGATTTAATGAAGTCCAGTAAGGTTATTCCACTTTTTAAATCTGGGGACAGCAAAGACACAAATAATTATAGACCCGTATCGGTTTTGCCGGTTTTCAGCAAGGTGTTTGAAAAGGTAATGTTGGATCAAATGCTCAATCATTTTAATCGTAACAACATCCTACACGATCAACAGTATGGTTTCACCAAAGGACGTTGTACAACAGACGCTGGTGTCACTTTAATAAAACACATCTTTAACGCATGGGAAGAGGCACAAGATGCAATAGGTATCTTTTGTGACCTATCCAAGGCATTTGACTGCGTTAATTACGAAACACTGCTTTTGAAACTTGAGCATTACGGACTGGGTAAACTAGCTCTTAACTTAATAAAATCATATTTAAATGATAGATTTCAGCGAGTTCAAATAAACGGTGTGAATTCATTGGGGTTAAAAGTCAAAATGGGTGTACCGCAGGGCTCAATATTGGGGCCGTTCCTATTTTTAGTATATATAAATGATTTACCTCATTTACTAAAAACCCGACCACAAATGGTGTTATTTGCTGATGACACATCACTGATTTTTAAAGTAGACAGACGTGCACAAGAGGTTGACGACGTAAATAACGCTATGCTTATGGTCCATAATTGGTTTACTGTAAATAATTTAGTATTAAATGAGAAAAAAACGAAATGCATTAGATTCGCTTTACCGAATGTTAGAAGTAGTTTATGTCACGTTGTATTGAATAAGGAGATACTTGAATTCGTCGAAAATACGCTGTACGCACGCGAAAAGCTACAGTGGGGTCCGCACCTAACATCACTTGCAGGGCGGCTAAGTTCAGCCGCTTACGCTGTTTGGAAAATCCGTCAATTAACAGACGTGGATACCGCGAGACTGGTCTATTTTAGTTACTTCCATAGCATCATGTCTTACGGTATTTTGCTGTGGGGACGTGCTGCAGATATTGATTCTATCTTCATTCTGCAAAAGAGGGCTGTCAGAGCCATCTACAATCTCAGCAGACGCGAATCTCTAAGAGAGCTGTTTAAAAAAATTAACATCATGACGGTTCCTTGATATATTCGAAAACATTATGTACGTTCGAAAAAATCTACATCTTTTTAGTAAGATAAGTGACAGGCATAATTTTAACACTAGGAATAGGAACAAACTAGATCAACCGCGCTTCAGATTGTCTAAAGTAAAAACTTCTTTTATGGGGTACTGTGTAAAATGTTATAATAAAATACCACTCGATATTCTTCAACTAAATGAGAAGAAATTTAAAACATGCATTAAACGCACACTATGTAGAGAAGCATATTATAAGTTGGATGAGTATATACTAGATAAAAATGCTTGGCTTAACGCTGGTCCTGCTCCACAGGCACTTGGGCTCACTAGTTGATCACAATTTCTATATTTTTGAGGAGATGCTTCCCCTTTTCATTTTTTTTTTTTTTTAGTGTTTCTGAAATTATGAATTTAATGTTTATTTTATTCAATCAAGATTAATTTTGAATACTTCAATATTAAATACCTCTTCCAGATTGGTAGTAACTTTTTATATATTTTTTTTTTCTTATCTGTTAAGAAAGTTGCAAACTATAGTTTTGTATAATTTAGAAGCATTTTTTAAATTTTGTAAATGTAAGAACCATGGATCCGTTTTTTATGATATTTTGATGTTGACTTGAAAGAGCATGGCAGTTGAGAATATGTCATGCTCACTTAAATGTCTCACTGATGGCGGCGCGTGTGTTGGATCATTCGGTTCCCTACAAAATGGTTGAGCTGGGTGGTGCTGATCCACGCGTCATGTTCGTGAACGGGCGCCGTTGGTTGAGACTGGTCATCTCTTAACTGCCAGGGCTTATTTTTAATGTTATATTTTAAATTGTTTCTTTTTTTACATTGTTCTCACATATAGAAGCAATAAGAATAATGGACCCAGGATTTTGTAATAATATCTTGATTTAAAAGAGTGTCCGTGGAGTTTCTTGCCCGTTCTTCTCCATAGAGATCTACGTTTTTGGAATGGGCGACTAGCTTCAACTTTCTGACTAACTGACCGACTATTTAATTTTGACAATTCAAAAGTGCCTGTAAATGGTTTATTTGAAATAAATGATTTGAGTTTGAGTTTGAGTTTAAAGTCACTATTAAAATCCTGAAGATCCTTCTTCTTGTATTTGAGTGAATTTCTCAGGCGAAAAATTTGCGCGTCTAGGCTGAAAACGTAGTGCTGCTTTACAGATACCTACCTAATGCAACGATTTTTTTTCTCAGAATTAAAGCGACGTGAATCTAAATGAAGCCACTTAAATTATATTTATAAGACTATTACTTTTTAAGAAAAAAATCAGTAAATGACAAATTATCAATTTCTGTGTCTTGTCCACAATCACTTTCATACACAGCATTTACCTCTCAGGAAGATAATTTCCAACATAATTATACAGGAAAAAGTATTTTGATTGCGTTATAGACCAGGGTAGAAGCCTTTAAAAATAATAAAAAGTGAAAAAAATTATAGTAGGATGCAACCCATTAGAAAAGGAGGGGAATATTATAAAAATGAAAGGAAAAATAATTTACGGGCGATCTGAGGTCGGGAAGGGGATGGGGGTGAGTTTTTAAGGGTAAAAAACGGTTTTTCTCGATTTCCGGCAAAACTAAAAGTCCTAACGAAAAAAATCAAATGGCAAAGTTGTAGGTAATAAAAAGATACAAAACTTTTGTATTTACACTTTTTTCACCTAACTTCAAAATTTATGTGAAAAATTCAAAAAACCAAGTTTTTGGTTTTTTATTTTTAACTTTTACAAAAAAAATCTTTTTTAACGAAATTTGGTGAAAACTTACCTTTTTATGTCCCAAATACGCTGTAATTTATTTGATTAAAAATATTTATTTTTTCACCTTATTTTGAATTAATATCGAAAAAGCACCCTAATTTTCAATTGAAAATTCACCCGTCAAAATATCAGCTTTTTTTAAAAAGTTGGTATGTTTCTTGTTCGTTGAAATCTCTACTTTCCGATGGTGAAAAAAAAAGATGTTACTATAGTAAATCTTCTCAGAAAATGCAAAAAATCGAAAAAAACTCGAATTCGATTTTTTTATTTTTATTATCATAAATAATTTTGAGCTATTTATTAAAATTTACACTTTAATTACTCGAAAAACGTTAGATTACACGCTACATTAATAAAAAAAATTGCAAATCAAAATATACTACTATAATTAACAAACAAATAAGTTAATAAAATTAATATTTAATAAGACATCTACAATATTAGGAGAAAGTTGTCGAATCTTTTTTAAATTATATGCGTAGATGCCTATTTATAACTATTTTAAGATAAATTATATACCTGAGTGACCTACGAAAAATTGTAGCCCATCAAAAGGTATTTTATGGAGAAGTGGGGAAGGGGCTAGGCGGGTCTGGGTCTTACTACATACATACCTACTATTTCGTAGCAGCTGTTACAACCGTTAGCCTAGCCAGTATTCGAAATACAGTACAGTATACAACATCGTTTATAAAAATACACGTGCACGCTGAGTTTCTTGAAGATAATTGTGACAAGTTTACTTAAAAAAAAAACTTTTCGAATATCTGTATCAATCAACTCAAACATAAAAATAGTAATATTTTCTTTAAAAAATAGTATGCTTAACGTAACATAACCTAAAGATTAAAATCAAATGATATTTTATTACAAGATTAAAAAATAATAAACTCCTTAATTTTGCACAAACAAATTTAGTTAATCCCATGAAAAAGAAATATATTTCAAAATACATAAAAAATATGTTAAAAATCTATAAAATATATATCGTAAATATATTTTAATAACAAACTTTTGGCCGATTTTCATATATATTTTATACATTTCAAATATATTTCAGATATATTCAAAATATATTTTTTTATATTTTTAGCTATGTTTTTTATGTCTTTTAAGATAAATTTTCTTTTTTTTATATTCGAGTTTTTTCGATTTTTTGCATTTTCTGAGAAGATTTACTATAGTAACATATATTTTGTTTCACCATCGGAAAGTAGAGATTTCAACGAACAAGAGACGTACCAACTTTTTGAAAAAAACTGATATTTTGACGGGTGAATTTTCGATTGAAAATTAGGGTGCTTTTTCGATATTAATTCAAAATAAGGTGAAAAAATAAATATTTTTAATCAAATAAATTGCAGCGTATTTGGGACATAAAAAGGTAAGTTTTCACCAAATTTCGTAAAAAAAAAAAAATTTGTAAAAGATAAAAATAAAAAACCAAAAACTTGGTTTTTTGAATTTTTCACATAAATTTTGAAGTTATGTGAAAAAAGTGTAAATACTAAAGTTTTAGATCTTTTTATTACCTACAACTTTGCCATTTGACTTTTTTCGATAGGACTTTTAGTTTTGCCGGAAATCGAGAAAAACCGTTTTTTACCCTTAAAAACTCACCCCCATACCCTTCCCGACCTCAGATCGCCCGTAAATTATTTTTCCTTTCATTTTTATAATATTCCCCTCCTTTTCTAATGGGTTTCATCCTACTATTATTTTTTTTGGTTTTAAAAATTATCGACCCTGGTCTATTAAGTAATAATTGACCTATAAGAAGCTAATTATTTTTGAATGTTTAGACTCAAATACTTGTCAACGGTAGTTTTGTCCGAGCGAAATTAATAATTAATACTACAAACTAATTACACGACTCCAAAGAAATTGTACCTATCAATTATTGTATTAATGTTAATGAAGGTTTTTGAACAGAAACAATATTTGTTATACTTACCGTAATTACTTTGACAGAAGTTATGTATGACATGGGACTGAAATATAACTGGCGAAATGTGGGTGTACTATTACTACCTAATTGTTAAAAACTCTTAGACTCCACGAGACCGGCTCGACCTAGTGTGGAGTCCACAAGTTAAAACATAAAATCATATTTCCCCTGTAAAAATAATCTTAGGAGTAGTTTATTTGTACTTAGTTATAAGGAAATGTAAGAACACCATTTGGTCAATAAACGATTTATTATTATTATTATGTCTTTGACATATCTCGGGGGGGTCCCGGACCTTTGAAAGGCGTACTAGGGCCCGAAGCCAACTCGCAGAGGCCCTTTACACAATTTTAAATGATGAGGAGGCACCAACCGACGATTATCCCTGTATGCACCATGCAAGTGAACCCAAGGACAACCCCCGGTTGGTGCAGGACTATTTCAGAACATGGAAACAAAATAGACTGGGCTATGGGTTTGTGTGGCTATAGTGGATCGGTTACCCTGAAGTATGGAAGGTCTATGTCCCCTGCCTGACCAATGATAATATAATATTCACAGATGAAATGGCAGGGGGTGACTTGCACACTCAATAATGGGCCCCCGAAAACGGTAGCTAGCACACATTGTCGTAGCAACAAGAGGGCAATATGTTCTGAGGTGCTTGCGAGGAGTGGAGAGGTATTCCACGGCTATCAGGACAATCCCGGAAGTACGGTCAAGATCCCTACCAGCATCTAACTGAAATACTTCCTTCCTCCGAGCACGTTTGCTCTTGTTAATCTCCACTCAAGCCAGCCAATAAAGGCAAGAATGAGGGGGAGCTCTGTTCCTCGTCATTGTTCACTCCAGTCGGCCAATAAAGGCAAGCCAGAGGTGAGGAACAAGACTTCTCCAACGAGCAATGGAGCGTAGTATACCAGGCGTTAAATTAACGGATCGTGTTCGAAACACAATACTATACGCTCCAAAACAACGATAGCTGACGTGGCTCAAAAGGTTGCCCAAATGGGACTGAGCAGGACCTGTCTGCCGCATGCTGGACAAACTGGGCCGGACATGTCTGCCGCATGCCGGACAAACTGGGCCCACATAGCACAGAACTGGTTAACACATAATTTCGGTGGCAATAATAAAATTTCTGTGGCTCGCCAAT
Organism: Apamea crenata; assembly: GCA_949629185.1. Taxonomy (NCBI): domain Eukaryota; kingdom Metazoa; phylum Arthropoda; class Insecta; order Lepidoptera; family Noctuidae; genus Apamea; species Apamea crenata. The sequence continues at coordinate 19,645,916 of OX451361.1, forward strand.
TTCTGTGGCCGAAATCACTCTCTAAGTAATTTAATTATATAATCCCCTTTTAGAAAATGTATCTAAAAATGTGGATATGTTGCGTTTTATTAACAAAGTTTTTTACAAAACCTGAAAATGAAAATGTCCATGGAAATTAGGTAAAAAATCGAGTTGTTGAAATTGACTCATTTACGTCACTTCTTACTTTGTTTGTAACTAATTGTATCACTAACGCACATTATTTCACTCACTTTATAATACTGAAACTACTCATTCACTAAATAAGCACTTGTAGGTACTTTTGTTTGCATCTACTTCTTTGGGACATGAACCTCTCGATCATCTCCACGATTACCTCTGGAACGGTTCAACGATCGCCGAAAATTATTTTGTACAATCTGCTCCCTGATCCATGAGTGGTGGCATTTTTTATATTGCTTATACACAAAATACGCTGCGCCAAGACCCAAAAGTGTACAAATTACCAGCAGTACAATACTGATAGTCGACATGTGCATCTTCATTTCTTCGACATGGGCATTGTTCGATACCGCAGCATTCTGGTTTAAGAAGACCTTTTCCACGTTTGATCGACACATTGTGCACAGATTTTCTCCGAATTGATTAAACAAGAATACGTTTACATTTAGGTATTACGCCGTAATTTTTTTTTTGTTACATGTTTCGGAGCCGTAACACTAAGCCAACAGTGATCGCGTCACGCGCCCCATAACTGGCAAGGGTCGCCACGTAGGGAACTCGTATTAATGAAACAACCGTTACCGATCAATCAGCATTTAATACTACTCATCTTAATACAAATGATGCAATACATTTTATAACATAGATCTTACCTACTACGAACATACATACTACATCTCAGAACTACTCGTAGCGTTATTTGGTGCAACTGCACTTGATACGCTCTGCGAATATTATCTTTGTACCTACTATTAAAATCGTAAAAATTGGATTTACTAGATCTATTAGAATTGCGGTGATCGTTTTTAGAACTATAGACTGATTGAAAGTTCTGATCTTATAACACAATTTTCAACGCGTCTTCTAATGTCGAAACGTCGCGTAAACGAACTAACCTAACTAGGAATGGCGGTAAATTAAATGGAAAAACATTCATCGCCCTATTACTATAGATTATCTGCTTAGGCTTTCGTAAAGAGTAATAAACAATAGTCTCTGGTATTTTAGAAAATAAAATGCTTCTCATATGCTGTATCTGTATCCTATGACACAACTATAAATAACTTTGGCCTTTGTTAATTCTACAGGATTCTAACTCCATTGCTAGACAATCTTCAGTGCGTGGGTCAAAGTGTTGATTTAACAGCTTTTTTAGCTCATCCCACGTACCTATAAAGTCCTTTTGACCTACCAAACTAGCTGCTTCGCCTGTTAATCTACTTGTTACCACATGAAATAAATAATTGTTTTTCACTACGCCCCCTTGGAATGTTGATAAAATATATTCACATTTTTTAATAAACAAGGGTAACGTCCTAGCATCGCCATTAAATATTGGAATGATGTTTACCATTTCTTGGGGAACACGGTTAATTTTTTATTTTTATTGATCCATTTATTTTAGGGGGATGGAGTTGCTCGCGTCCGTAGGATTTACCATCTTTTCCTAGACCCACCCTACACGTGTCCCCTGGGTGGTGCTAAACGAGCAACAACGCCGAACAACAGGCGGCGGACAAATAACCTGTCCCTGGGTACCACAACCCATGAGGAACTAAATCCCCTCAAAAAGTGTGGACCGACTAAATGGCGGTAAACCATAACCTCAGCAGAGAAGAGGCTAAAGCGAGCCTTGGGGCCCAAATAGCCCCTTAAATGCCTTGAAGAATGAGAAGATAGTAAATATGGAAGCGAGATTAAAAAATAAACTACCCCAGGAGGGTACCGGTAAAACCGGAGAATCCCTCCCCGAGCCAAACTCGGGCAGCCCCACCGTATCTGGGGGGGGCATAATTTCGCAAACATTAGATACAAAGACGGACGATGCGAATCCTTCTGCTATGAACAGTTCTTGTTCACTTACTGGTAGCAAAGTACTAGTGCAACAAGCTCTTCACCCTGGCTTGTTCTTTACGAGGCCCAGATCAGCATCAATGGGATGTAGTCTGGCCCATACACTGAGAGAGGAGACAAATAAAGAGGTCACAGGTCCCTCTACTTCACATAATTTACCCTGTCCTCCACCCTGGCAGAGAGTACCTACTACTAGGAACAAGAAGAGAAAACTCTCAGCTAGCCCACCTATAGAGAAAATAGCAACTTCAAATCGCTTTACCGGACTCACAATCGACCTAACTGATAACTCGGATAAACCTGCAAGGCCTAGCAAACCACCCCCGATTGTTCTCTATGGAGTGGAGGATCTTAACAAACTTACTGAGCTTCTGAAAACTGCAGTAGAACAAGATCAATTTACATATAAAGTAATCAACAAAAACCAACTAAGGATTAGCGCCGCCAACATAGAGGTCTATAAAAGATTAATCTCCACAGTTAGAGACAATGGCCTGATAGGACACACCTTCAACAGGAAAGATAACAGGGACCTCAGGATCGTCATTAAAAATCTACATCCATCCACACCCTTAGATATAATTAAACAGGAAATTGAGGCAACAGGAAACACGGTCACAGGCCAGATAATCAACGCCAGATATGGCCCTGAAAAGAAGCCCACATCAACATTCTTCGTTAATCTCGCAGCTGGTCCCAACAATAAGGCTGCTGTTGACCTTAAGTATATCTACCATCAAGCAATAACCATAGAGGAACCGAAAAAAAGGAAAACTGTTGTCCAATGCCAACGCTGCCAACAGTATGGGCATACTAAAAATTACTGTATGCGGCCTTTCAGATGTGTGAAATGTGGACAATCTCATAAAACGTCAGAATGTCATAAACGTGACCGCAACACTCCTGCGCTGTGCGCCTTGTGCAATGGTCCTCACCCTGCTAACTATAAGGGATGCGAGGTGTACAAAGAAATCTTAGCTAGAAAAAATAGCAAAAATGTAAACACATTAAACATTAAACGACAAGTAACAGCTACCACCGTCAAAAACAATGGATGTACCCTACACAATAAACCACCAAAACAAGACCCACAATCATATGCAGAAGCTTTAAAGCAGACACCACAAAATAACTACTCAACCCAAAGAAGTCCAATCACCCACCACCCAGGTCAAATAAGCCAGTCACTAGAAGACATACTCATAAAAAACAATGAAAAATTTGACCTTATCCTTCAACAGATGAGCACTCTTATGAGTCTCATAGCGAAACTAGTCGACAAGCTAACATAATGTCTGCATTACGGATTGCCACCTGGAACATAAACGGGCTAACTCCAAATAAACATGAAGTAGAGTTACTAATGACCCAACATAAACTTGATATCCTCCTTATATCTGAGGCCCATTGTACCAGTACATCATTGATAAAATTTTCTAACTATTCATGTTATGTCACAAATCACCCCGATGGAACAGGTCACGGTGGAACAGCTGTGATCATAAAGAAGACTATCAAACACCATCGAATGCCATGCTACAAAACAAACCACATCCAAGCTACTACCATTGCTGTGCAGGACAAGACCGGCGACTTCAATGTTTCTGCAGTATACTGCCCACCTAAACATAAGATCAGTGAATCCATGTTCTCTGACTTTTTCAATACTCTTGGACATCGTCTTATTGCAGGAGGGGATTGGAATGCCAAGAATGAGCATTGGGGATCTAGATTAACGACCACTAGAGGACGCCAACTAAAAATAAGCGTAGACAAAAACCATCTACAAACTACTTCCTCCTGCGAACCGACTTACTGGCCAGCCGATCCTAAAAAAAATCCAGATCTTCTAGACTTTTTTGTTAGGAAAGGATATTGCAGGCACTTTATTAAAACTGAATCCTGCTATGACAGCTCGTCAGACCACACTCCCGTAATTCTAACTATCAGCACTATGCTAATTGAGACCTCAAACCCAGAAAAGCTCTATAATAAGCATACAGATTGGGTGTCATTCCGGGAATTCCTGGAAGAAAAGATTGAGCTTAAAGTAGCTCTCAAAACGCAAGAGGACATTGAGAATGCTACTAAATATATCACAACTCTAATCCAAGAAGCTTGCTGGCTAAACACCCCTGCCCTAAAACCTCGCGTGACACACGATAACTACCCTGTAGAAGTCAAAAAGGCCATCCTTGAGAAACGAAGGCTTAGAAGAATTTGGCATGAAAGTCGACTATGCTCAGATAAATTCATCTTCATTAAAGCGGCAACAGACTTAAAGAATTTGTTACAAAACTGGCACAACAATACTCTCGAATCTCAACTGGAGTCACTTACAGCCACTGCTTCAACCAATTACTCACTATGGAAGTTCACCAAAGATTATGACAGGCCGCTAATAGCTAAACCACCTCTAAAAACCAACAATGGGTGGGCGCGTACATCGCAAAATAAGGCAGATACCTTTGCTCATCACCTAACTAATGTCTTTTATCCGAATAATGCAACCGACCCAGGTTCAGAGAAAGAAATTGATGACATTATTAACATGGACCTGCAAATGTCGCCACCACCAATACCAATAACTACACGTGAAGTCTGGAGAACGATCAACAAAGAGCTCAAAGACAAAAAAGCTCCCGGATTTGATCTCATCACAAAAGAAGTACTACGCCAGCTTCCAAAAAAGGCTATCGTCTTTATTACTACACTTTTTAATAGCATCCTAAGAGTCCAATATTTACCAAAACTCTGGAAAGTTTCCCAAATATTAATGGTCCATAAAGCGGGAAAACCAGCTAGTGAAGTGACGTCCTACCGACCCATAAGCTTACTGCCGATTTTGTCTAAGGCTTTTGAGAAACTCTTGCTACACCGACTATTGCCTATATTGGAGACAAATAATGTTATACCAGAACATCAGTTTGGTTTTAGGCTGCAACATTGAACAGTGGAACAAGTCCACAGAGTTGTGGACAAAATAAGAAAATCTTTGGAGGAGAAAGAGTATTGCTCTTCAGTCTTTCTTGATATCCAACAGGCCTTCGACAGGGTCTGGCACAAAGGCCTTCTCAGCAAAATTAAGAATACCTTACCTCACTGCTACTACTTGTTGCTTGAGTCTTACCTCTCTGAGAGACTCTTCCAAGTGAAGGAAGCCGAGTGTACGTCTGCCTTCTACCAGATAGAGGCCGGAGTGCCGCAGGGATCAGTCTTGGGACCTGTACTATACATCATATATACGTCTGACTTGCCAGGAGGACAAGATGTCACTACAGCCACTTTTGCCGACGACACCGCTATTTTGGCAAGCGACCAGAACCCTGCGATCGCAACCCAGAAACTGCAAAGAAGTCTGAACAATGTCACCAAGTGGCTCCAAAAGTGGAGAATAAAGGCTAGCGTATCCAAATCTGTTCATGTTACCTTCACACTGCGCCAAGGAAACTGTCCTCCAGTCAAACTAGAAAATACCACACTTCCTCATCAAGACAGTGTACGATATCTTGGTCTACACCTGGATCGACGCCTAACATGGAGGCACCACATCAAAACAAAAAGGCAAGAGCTTAAAATCCGATATAACCACTGGTTCTGGATACTGGGCCGTAATAGCAAACTGTCCATTGACAACAAATTACTAATTTACAAAAGCGTCTTGAAACCGGTATGGATGTATGGTGTACAACTCTGGGGCAGCGCCAGTGACTCCAATATAGCGATACTACAGCGAATGCAAAATATAATACTGAGAAACCTATGCAATATCCCATGGTTTGTCACAAACACGGAAATACACCACCATCTAGCAATAAGCACTGTGAAGGAAGAAATCCTACAAACTGCAATGACATACCTAGGAAGGTTGGAAAATCATCCTAACCAGTTGGCTGCTAACCTGACAACCAGAAGCTACACTAAAAGGCTAAAGCGAAAAGATATTATAGCTGTATAAATTAAATTAATATGGCCAATTAAGAGGAGATGTCTTCACTGGAGGACACACTAGCTTCATCTTTCTGACTGACCGACCCTTTGACAATTCAAAAGTGCCTGTAATTGGTTTAGTTGAATTAAATGATTTGAGTTTGAGTTTGAGTTTGACTCGATCTGCCACAACCTACAGCGCATCTGCTTATAGCTAATGCTGATCTCAGATAAAACTAAGAAGAGAAAAAAAAAAAAAAAAAAATATTTCAGGCATCAAGGCCCATATAAAACACATACAATACAATATTAATATAACCTTAACCCCTAGACCCCCCCCCCCTACCCCTTAACCTTAATACCTTCCATTATGAAATGAAATAACCAGAAATAACGAAGCTTCACAAAAAGGAAAAAAATGCTCAAATTAATACAATATCCCTAACTATTTACTACAATCCCTAATAATAGGTACACATAACATAGATTATTACAAGGTTAGGATGCCAATGGAAGAGCTGAGAGGAAGGTGAAAAGATTTACTTACAATTCCACAGCTATCTTCATGATCCCTGAATTACTGCTTGGCTCCTGGTCCTCTCGTAACTTGATGTGGCTTCTTAATGTATTTAGTTGTTCGGTGATCTCTGCTAAACCATTGAAACGGACGTCGGCTGCTTCCCGTAGATGTGATTACGTGACAGACTGACTACAAACATCCAACCGGCTGTACCAATTGAGTAAGCGACAGCGGAAGAGTTTCAAAAATAAACTTTATTTGTACCCAGTTACAGCAAGACGGTAATTAATTGAATTCTACAGAATATTTATTTATTAATAACCAACTTACATTAACAGTTTGCACCACACAATATTGATATTATATGCTAATCTTATTGCTAACCAATCATCTCTGCTAATGACGCATGTCCTAGATAGCATACGCTGACTTGAACATGTTATTCTCAAGTAATATAATTATTAGCTGATGAAGCTAATATTAGGGAATTGGTGTTCTTTAACTCACGCCACGATTGGAGTTCACAGTACTGCAAACGCAATGCTCCACAGAGTACCTATATACAAAAAGCTTGCGAAAACGGTCGACCAAGCAGGACTTCAGTGGGGCGACAACCGGACGACTGTCAAGTGACGTAACAAACCAACCAAGAACTAGAACTGGTTACTTCTAGTTCTAGCCAAGCGCGCATCGTCGAGCACATCATTGTTCTTCCCGCCACGTGAGACAACGGTCAGACGTCAGACGTGCCTTGATATTAAAAACGTACGGGCTTGGCCCTGTCGTCTACGAGTACGTTCTTCTCATTTCGTGATGATTTGTGGTGATACATGGTGTGGCGTAAACAGTAATCGAAAAACCTTATATTCAGCATCACATACCTACCACAAACCACAATTTGAACCATTTTGTACCGTAATCCTAAGATTTTCTTTTTTTTATTCTTGAATTATTGACAACTTGCTTTACTAATTTGGCTGTAATTTCTATAATATATATATTTTTAATTTTTCTATAATATATGTATTTGTAACAACGCCTCACTGACAATGTCAATCCAGCGCCTGAAGAACCTTGTAGCACCACTTGAGCCTATTGTTATGACTAAAGGGTATGTCATATAGAATTAACTCATCTGATATTATTTCTTTTAACTTCTTAATCCATGATAACATCGTTTGTCAAGCCCGTGAGGGCGCGCGGTTAGTTCTTAAAACTTCACGATGGATTTTGATTCGATTTTCACCATCATCCCGGAAGGTCAGAAATCTATGTTTTGCCATACCACCACATCAATAGATCGCAAAAGTGCGAGGCAAGGGAAGCAGGGGCTCGTTAGTTTATAATAAACATCTGTTTTCCTTATTGAAATCTTTTTTTTTTAATTAGGAATAAAAATTTACAAATACGACTAGTTAATATTAAATCTAGGGCCGCGGTGAACAGACGTAGCATAAAGTCAGCAATATAGTCGAATTTCATGTATACTAGAAAAACCTACTCCACGTAATATAACCTATTAGCTACACGGCACTTACACTCGTACGACCGGAGTCTCATTTTATTTTATTAACTATTATACATAAAAACATAACAATCTGTGATCTACAACAGGTGAGTAAGCGCTTACCACGCATGAGGCATGACTCGTCAACACAAAACTTGCACATGCACTACTTTGCTAGAGCAATAACATCGGGTTGCAACGGGTGCAGCTGCCAAGGATGGACATCCTTGACAGTGCTCTAACGACAACGTGTCACAGTTCATTTCAACGCCGTCACACGAGCGGGTCGCGCGCGTCGTGCGCGTCGTGCGCGTCGTGCGCGTCGCGCTCCGTGTGCGCCAGCAGCGTGACGCTCTCGTCGGCGTCGTGCGCCACGCTGGCCAGCGCGCCGGATACGGTGCGCGCGCGCAGGGCCCGCGGGTCCACGCCCGCCAGCTGCTCGTACTTGTGCAGCAGCTCCTCCGGCACGTTGTACACTATCAGCAGCTGCTCGTCCGTCTTGAACTTCTTTATAAGACGTTCCAGCACCTGAGGAAGACGAGTCTCGTTACTAGGCGTCTGTCGTCAGGGGCCGCGGCGCAGTGCAGCGGGCGCACCTTCACGGCGGCGTAGTCCAGCAGCGCGTGGTGCTGGCAGTCCAGCAGCACGGGCCGCGGGGCCGCGCGCGCGCCCGCCGCCAGCACGCGGCGCGCCAGCAGCTCGGCCGACACGTAGGCCAGGCCCAGCGCCGCGCGCACGCGCACCACGTCGCCCGCCGACGTCTTGAGCGCGTGCACGTGCACGGCGGGCCGCATGAGCTGGCGCAGCAGCACGGCCAGCGAGGCCAGCGCGCCCGCCAGCACGGCCAGCTCCACGGTGCGCGCGATGCTGACGCAGAACGTCAGCGCCAGCACCGCCAGCTCCAGCCGGTCGTGCCGCCACAACCGGAACACGATGCGCAAGTCGATCTGTAAATAGCGTGAACTCTGCGGTTACAATCTATTCTTTTCTAATTCGTATAACTGGTTAAATAAATAAATAAAAAGCCTTTTATTTCATGCATTGAAGAATAAATTATAGTACATTATGATATAAGTGCGGTAAGTTGAAAATTACAGCCGAGACGATATTGCTGGCCCGAGCCGTAGGCGAGGGCTACAAGAAAGCAGAGGCTGTAATTATCAAAGCGCACGTACATATGTCATACGACGTTTTATAACATATTTGCGAGGAAATAAATAAAACTCGGACTTTTTTAAACGAATAAATTTTTAATCACTTGTTAAAGCAGTTATAAAAATTTAAACAATTTGTAAAATTGATTATTAGGTTGCCAGTTGGCATTTTTAATGTTGTCAAGTTATTATTATTAGTTACATTTTCACCAGTTTCTCTCTCACTCTCTTGAGTGAAAGTAGAAGAAACGAGACCACAGAGTTCTGCAGTCGGTGGCGACGACAGAGGCGGCTGCGGCGGCGACTTAAAACTAAAATGGGAGTATAAATGTATAACCAACAACATTTTCCACATAATATAAAAAAGTTAAACAAATACGAACGGCGTGCGATATAAATTACATTACAATTAAATTACATACATTTAATAGAGAGTATGGTTAAATATAAAAAAATAAGACTAAAGTGCAAGATATACAGTTAAAAATAATAAAAAATAAAGAAGATGTAATACAATATTTTAAAATAGAAATTATGATTTTAGCATTGCTATGTTCTTAATTCTGCTATAATTTTGAGCGCAGTACTTCTAAACTTTCCAGCGGAAACAGCAAAGAACTCAATATCCCGGAAAGTCTTATTGAACTGAGTAGTAAGACGCCGTAGGGGCGCTCGCGATCCTGCGTTTGATCGACAAGAGGTTACAGCAAACAATGGTCGCGCGCGCACACCTCGACACATAGTAGTTCTGGGTACTACATAACATATTCTATTGCTTATGTCTATACAATCATATGAATTGTTACATAAATCAAACAGAAACATCGATTCCAACATTATACGCCTAGATTTAAGGTGTTGAAGTTTATAACTATTCAATAGTTCGCTGTAAGATGCATACGTACGAAAACAACGGAAATGCATTGCCTTTAAAAATTTGCGTTGTACTTTTTCTATCATATTAGAATATTTTTCATAGAAGGGATTCCACACCGGGACCGCGTACTCCAACTGAGACCTGACTAAAGTTTTATATAGGTATAAATAAGTACCAGGGCGTTTAAATTCCTGAGCCGCTCTCATCACAAAACCGTACATACGAAAAGCATTGTTTACAATTTTAGCAACATGAGCATCAAGATGGAGTTTATCATCCAACAAAACACCAAGATCACGAATCACTGTTTCTCTTGTCAGATCTATGTTGTTCAATGAATATGCATATTTAATAACATTTTTATTTTTAGTAAAACTAATGCAGTGGCATTTGGGTATGCTCAATTTAAGTTTATTTTTTACGCAATATGCAGAGAATCTATTTAAATCTTCCTGCAGAAGTAAACAGTCACGTAGATTAGTAATCGGCCTAAAAATTTTTAAATCGTCTGCGTAAAGTAATACTTTAGAATTTTGAAAACACGTACCTATATCATTAATGAACATAATAAACAAAAGAGGACCCAGTATAGAGCCCTGAGGAACACCGGAAGTAACATTTAGTGTCGCAGAATTAAAACCGTTTATCACAACTTTCTGAGATCTGTTAAGAACGTAAGAAGAATACCATCTCAATAGGTTGCCACGTATGCCATTAAAAGCAATTTTACTCAACAGCAATTGATGGTCCACTTTGTCAAAAGCTTTTTGGAAGTCCGTGTATATGGTATCAACTTGAATACGAGAGTCCATGCTGTTAAATAAATAGTCAACAAAAGTTATCAGGTTAGTGGTAGTTGACCTTTTTTTGACGAATCCATGTTGTTGTGGGATTATGTTATTATGTAGTAGAGGATAAACTTTATCATGAACAAGCCTCTCAAAAAGCTTCGACAACACCGATAATATCGATATTGGACGATAATTCTCGACATCCTGTTTAGGTCCCGACTTGTGAACAGGAGTAATGTTTGCAAGTTTCCATGCTTGGGGAAAGACTCCTTGTGAAATAGACAAATTAAAAATAATTTGCAAAGGCACACACAGATTAACGGCGGTCTGTTTAATGAACACAACTGGTAGACCATCAGGTCCCGGGCCTTTAGATGGATCTAGTGCTCTTAGCGCACTTAATATTTCATCGGCAGTAAACTGAATGTTACTAAGGAGAGAACAGGTTTCAGAATAATCTACGCACTGCGCTGAAATACCATCAACTGAAATGGATGGCTCGTATACCGAATTAAAAAAGCTTGAGAACAAATTACAGATGTCTTCGGGGTTATTGGCTGAATGGTTACCGTAATGCATGATAGAAGGAAAGCTAGTAGAGGACTTGCGGGAAGAAATGAATGCCCAAAAATGCTTAACATTAGTCCGGATACCATCTTCGACGGAGGCAATGTACTTTCTGTAGCAGTTTTTGCACTCAACTTGGAATCTAGAGCGGTAAATAGAAAACTGCTCGTAGTCTGAAATGTTTTGAAACATCTTCCATTTTACCCAAGCCTTGGCTTTATTTTTGTAAATATGAATAAGCGATTTTGAAAACCATACCGGAAACTTTAAAGATCTACAACATATTAGTGGAACGTGTCTTTTAATAATGCAGAAAACAATATTATAAAACGTGCTTAAGGCGTCGTCAATGGTATGTTTAACTAAAACTTCCCCCCAATTAATATCTTTTAAATCCCCATTTATATTATCATAATTTGCCTTGTAATAATTATACTTTTTAATCATCTTGCGGGCCATCGAATTGTAGGGTACGCTTAGGGAAATGAAAACATTAAGTGGAGGATGGTGGCCATCAAGTTGTAGTAAATAGTCTGTGGCTCCAGAAACATTGCAATCACAGTTACCAATAACCAAGTCTAATATTCTCCCACTTTGATTCCGTATGGTATTAAATTGATGAGCGTTGAGGTACGACAAAAACGCACTCATGTAATCACAAACGGGGGAGTTGCCACTACAAATATGAGCAGATAGTGAATTACTATCTGTATTTGCGATCCAGTCGATTTCTGGCAGGTTAAAGTCTCCTACCACATAGAAATTATCAATGTTTGTGTCGCCAAGCAGTGATTGCAGAAGTTCAAAATATTCAGCATAAGCAAATTCTGGCGTTTTTGGTGGTATATATACTGCAGCAATAATTTGGCACTTGCCTCGAATTGAGCTTGGTAATTGCACCAAGATGTGCTCAATGCTGGCATGGGTTGCTAATTGCGGAGTCAATCTAATTGGATGCAGACCCCTTAGTACAGCCACGAGGACACCGCCTCCGTCTTTTTTATTGGTGGCAATACGGTCGCGATCATACCGATGTACCACATACCGCTCATCAATAAACTCGTTATCTGATATCTCGGGCGTCAGCCAGGTCTCAGTCAAAATAATTATGTCATAACAATTGGCTAGGATATTCATATACAAAATATTTAATTTTGTGCGGAACCCCCTGCAATTTTGGTAATATATAACTAAGTTATCTGTCATTGTAGCGTAAAACTATATAGAATATGGTCATAAATGCATTAACCGTTACTAACGTAACCGTAACTAGCAGGGCATGATTGTACAATAAAGCGTCAAGAGAATGCGAACAGAATACTAGAAACAAAACATAACACTCAAAAAAATAGATTAACCATAACGAGCAACTTACAACCCAGCATAAGGAGTGTTCAACAATTTTTTGGAATATACAAACTATTAAAAAGGCACAGAGCTGTGGTGAGCGATTATGAGCCATACCGAAGATTGACCGATTATTCATTGTAGAGCTAATTTCCGATGGATACGGCTCCCTGGTTGTCAATCGGTGATGCGTAGCCTGGTTTGATTTTAGTGATGTCTTGCAGGGTCCTAATTGCAAAAGACCTTGTACCTTCCTTTTCACGGACGAGGATAGTTCCATGCTTAACCCAAACAAACTTATAACTGTGTGTTTTGGCAGCGACTCGACACTCACGAAATAATTGTTTGTTTTTTAGGGTCAGGTGCTCATGCATATATATCGGGAGTGATGTCCCTGAGACACCAATTTGATCCGTGGCAAGTCCCTTGCACAACCGATGGGCACTAAGAACATTGTCACGTAGTATACGTGAAGTCAATTTGACTATGATGTTTTTGGGCTTATTGTTTTGCTGGTGTGCATGTGGGACTCGATGAATAGAAATAATGTCACTTTGTTGAATATTGCACTTAATTATGGCCCCAATGTTTCGTATTATGGTTACGAGGTTTTCGTTGCGCCTTTCAGGGATGTTGCATATCTCGATATTACAATTTCGAGCGCTCTGTTCCAAATTATCTATCTTTGCTACAAGCTCTGTAACAATAGGCTTCAAATCAATGGTTTCTTGAATATTTTTACTAAGATGGGCGACTTTCTTGCTGAGTTCAGCTTGCGCGTCAGTAACAAACTGGACTGAGTCCTCGAGGGAATTAATTCGCTCCGTCGTACTTGAATAATTCACATCTAACTCTGTTACCTTCTGACGCAGGACCGATTGTTCCGATCGAAGAGAATTAATATCATTTCTTATCTCCGACGTCACTTGACTAAGCGAAGTAAGTTCGACTTTCATTGATACCACATTCTCTGATATTTCATTCATACTTGCTTGCAAATCCCGTCGCCACTCATTTATTGAATTCTTCAACTCCGTCGACAATTCATTTATACCCTGTGTCCACTCAGAGTCCGGTTGTTTACGTTTACGGACTGACACGTTTTGTTCGCCGCTCATAGAGGAACCAGTAGTCGTCAAGTCGGTATCCGAATGAAATTTTTTCTTGTCGGGTGAATGGAACATAGTTTCGTTTCTGTTAATACCCAATCTGACAATCTTTGCTCAAATTATGGTATTTTTTAAAATGGAAAAAGAATTGCGTTTTGCGAGATTCGAACCGACGGCACGCAGAGTATAGCTCTAGTGATACAAAAAAGCCCCCGCATAAACCAATCGACCACGGCGACTTAATGATGTAGGTTGAAATTTTGCACCAATATTTAGAAGTTTTTAGTATGAATGACTTGCAATAAGCTCGCTACTAATGAGGTCCTTTGTTTTTAAAAGTCACAATGTCACCTTGAACACTCAGAAACGTTAAAGTTTTAATAGGTATACTGGCAAATACTGGTATTAAACTGTATTTAATTGGCCAAAACCATATATATTTGGATTCCACAAGAGTCACTGTATATGTCACAACAAAAATTTGCCAAGATTAGCAGCAAATTACCACTTAATTAACTTAATTTTATGGACTGATTTAGACACACTACACTCAAAGCAGCGGTCGCACGACGTAACTTGATAGGTTTTACTTATATAGGTTGGAAGAAAAGTCAGTGGCTGAAAAATAAGTATGTGCTGAATCCAGTGGAACCCTATTTTCGAGTCATAATTTTAAATTGTGCCATGTAAATTGAAACGACTATAATATATGTACTCGTATGTACATCATCAGGCTTCATGCTTGTAATCTGCAATAATGATAATGTAATAATAATGTACGTCGTTGGCGCTCTCAGCGGAAGTTTTAACCTTTTTTCTGGTGTAATACCCAATTTTATTGAACGTAGATGTAGAACCAGCTAAAAAGGGCTGCTTCCGGCCCTTTTCCCGGGTATCGGACTATTCACTTTTTTTTTTTTTTTTGAGGATGGGAAATCATCAAATGACACCTCCCGCTCTGGGTGGAGCGGAAGGGAGTGTCAGACTCTCTCTTTGCTTTTCGTTTAAAGGTTTTAATATAGCATAATAAATTCTGGGAATTACCATCTGCTTGCTGCATGCTGCTGCTTGCGATATTGTTACGGGATTGGTGAATAGTTTTTCGATTTCGCGTATTTTCGTACTGGTCGATAGTGTGCCAGCCTTTTTTTTTTTTTTTTGTGGATGGGAAATCATCAAATGACCCCTCCCGCTCTGGGTGGAGCGGAAGGGAGTGTCAGACTCTTACTGACTAAAACCCACCCGTGTTCCTTCCTTAGCCCTTTCTGTTCCAGGGCAGCGGTAACCCTTTCGGACGATCCCGCCGCCCTGGCAGGCTTCGGCCCTATCGGGCCCCGTCCTTTGCTGACTTCTCTTTGAGGCGCGCGTGGAACACAACGCGCCGTCCGGCACGGGCCTGGTCCTGATCGGACGGTGAGCTACCCATAACTCACCGCCCGCAGGCCCGCGCCTACGGTGGCCGGGAGTCACCACGCGGCTCCCGACGCCCGGAGCGTCTCCCGCGGCGGCTGAGGCGTGAGGTGTTCTCCCTCAGCCTCCCCGCCACCTCCTTCGCTAGCATGACTGCTTCGCAGAAGGAGGTGACAGCCTCCCACTCCCTCTCGACCCGGACCATGGCTTGAACCAGGGCCGGGCGCGAGAGGTCGCCGCCGTTGCCGATCGCCTCTACGAGGACACGGCGGGGCTCCGCCCAAGCAGGGCAGACCTCCACCGTATGCTCCACCGTGTCCTCTGGGCGATCATGGCAGTGGTGACACCCGGGCGTCTCCTCCCGCCTGATGATGTGCAGGAACCTCCCGAAAGATCCGTGTCCGGAGAGGACCTGCGTCAGGCGGTACGTGAGAACGCCGTGACGCCTCTCTAGCCACTCCTCAAAGAAGGGTCTTACCGCTCCGCAGCGATTTGCCGCGGGTGCAGAGTTTCCCCCCGGCGTAGTGCCTCCGCGCGCCAGTCATGCAGGCGCGCGAGGTCTATCGCCTCCAGATCCCATGGCGGCAGTCCGGCAAGGAGGCTTGCCGCCTCGCGCGAGATCGTGCGGTAGCCCCGGATCAGCCTTACGGCTACCACCTTCTGGGGCGCGTTCAGATAGTGTGCGGCTCGAAGCCGCAGTGAACGCGCCCACACCGGGGCCCCATATAGGGCCATGGACCGCACGACGGACTATTCACCTGGCTTACGTTCTGTCGCTTTTATCAGCCGCATAGAAACCGTGGAGCTTGAGGCCAGCAAATCCGTTCTGGCATGACACATAGCTATTCGCGGATACTCTACTAACACTCAAGTAGAGCAGACGTGTGTATAATTTTATAAGCAATTTAAAAAATTATGTCGTTACAATATTTCCGAGTGATCTGTGACCTAGAAAACGAATCGCGCAATTTTCTGCTAAGTTAGTGACTTACTTTAGTGAATAACATTTAATAATGAGAATTTAAGACTTAAGTATGACAGACTTCAGTAGTGAAAACAGCCCTCGGAGTATCCCACCACCACGCAGCCCTGCCAGCAAATCTCAAATACCTGACCATGCGGCTGAAGGAAAAATTCAAGCAGTGGACACCAGGGACAATAGTAACTGGTTGATATTGATCGAATCATGCCTGAATGAAGTTTGTACCATTGCTCAGGAAGGAAAGCTGAACTCCGAGCAAAAGTTGAGGATCAATTCCTTATCGCGCAAAGTTGGACATGGCGTTTCACAAATGGCGGTTTACTACCAAGCTAAAAGCCCAAGAAATACAAAACTCTAAACTAGTGTTGAAAGGAAAAAGCGACCTCACAGATTGCCTCAAAAATATGAAGAAAACCATTGAAGAAAACTGCGCTAAACCATCAACGATGGCAGAATAGTTATTTGTTATACAAGAGTGCAAAGTTGCTTTTTAACCGCGTGTTCAATTTTGATGACCGAGCAAGCGAAGGATTCTAAAATTGAATCAAGAGCGCAGCGAGTGATTCAAAATAGAATCCTGAGCGTTAGCGAGGGAATCAAAAGAGCACGAGGTGAAAAATCTGTGCACTCGAGTGCAACACGTAACTTTTCATTCCACCTCAGCGAGGAAATGACTAAATGCAAAAAAAAAAAAACGTTTACAATCACAAGATAGGTACACTTTTATTTCAGTTTAGGTATTAATTACTACATTATGACAGGTAAGTATTACAGAATAATCTTTAAATTATAACAAAATAATACTAAGGTATAATTATGACGTGAAAAAATGCCGCGTAAAGAACCGCGTACAAAGCAAATTGAAAAAAGAACACCAAGAAGGTTCCGAGTCTGAGTTTTTAACAAATTAAAAAAAAGTTGTATGATATATTCGGCACCATAGAGGTAGCAGTAAATAGGTTTAATGTTTTTTTTAATTCACAAACTTAGTGCACACGATGTTCTAAATTCAATTTACTTTATCCTCTAGAGAATAAAAACGGCTTTTCCACTCAGATATTGAAGATTAAAAATACTCTTTCCGAGATGGTGGGATAAAAAAGTTTCGTTCGCTGACATGGTAAAAACCAATCAAAATAATTATTTGCGCCCCAATAATGTCAGTTCTATTGCAATTTACCCAGCGCAGCGGATAAATTAACATCTAGTGACGACACTAAATCTCTTGTCCAAAAAATTATATGCCCTGAACAAATGAACGCACATTAGAGGACTGCGCAAAACTAAAAACGGAGGCGTTACAATCAGCACGGAGACCAACGACGACATAGAAAAACTTAAGAAATCATCCCAGCTAAGTAGTTCTGGCCTGAAAGTGGAAGAGCCCCATAAGAGAAGACCAAGAATTGTGATTGTAGGAGTAGGTACCCACTGTTTTAAGTGATCAAGAAGTTTATGATTGCATCCATGAGCAGAATTTAGCAGAGAAGCTGCATAGTTTGTCCTGTGATTCTTTTCTGGCCTCTATAAATTTAAGTCAGAAGTCAGGTAAAAAAGAGGGACCTACGTGCAACTTCCTTCTTGAAGTTACTGCTAGCATAAGAAAGGCGCTTATATACCAAACTAGAGTGTTCATTAATTGGACTTCCTGCCCAGTGAGGGACTTCACACTTGTGACCAGGTGCTTTAAATGTCAACAGTATGGACATGCTGCAAAGACTTGTCGGGAGGCTACCTATATACCTACGTGTGGACATTGTGGGGAACAGGGTCATCAGGCGAATGAGTGCACTAAACAAGCAGAACCGTCACATTGTGCAACATGCTTGCGATTTAAAAAACCGAGCAATCACAAAACAGGCGACCAAGAATGCCCTGCAAAGAAAAGAAAATAGCTGAGACAAGATACATCAATTCTATAGATTATAATGACGTCGCGTAATACCGCCTAAGTTTATCTATAAGCTTTTTTTTACTTTATGTTATATAATTATTCGTATTTTGTCTTTTATTAGTTATAATCCGTAAAAATAATTTTAGTTTTTATTAGTTTTTACAATTTATATTTTATGTAAACATGCAATCTTAACATTTTGTTGTTTTACGATGATGCAAGTAGCATACTATTTTGCTCAATTTGAATATAACCATAATTAAAGTAGATAAATTATTAACTATTTGTAGGAATTTTAGATAATACTTATGTATTAAGCACTTGAGTGAGATACCTGAGATACAGGTTTATTCCTAGTTCAGGTAGGATCCAATTATTTCTTACCTACCTCTAGTTTTAGGCCCAATTTTGTAAATATTTATGTAAATCAATTATTTCAATTACGTCGAATGTATCACCCGCGACTCCGTCGAGGCGAGCTACACTTCGAGGTTGGGATTCGTCAGGATCGACTAGGCGAGCTACGCTTACGCGTACTTTGACCGAGTCCGATTTCCGTTTTACCAAAACAATCCATGTGCCCGATGGGATTTCCCATCGGCAAAAATTACGTTTTGTTTGTTTAGAAAAATTCTTTATTAACTCAAAACATTTACAAACCTGTAGTCTTACTTAAAAATAAAGTAACAGTTACACTAATAATATTACAACACTTTTACAGGCTAGGATCACCTTTATATGTATATAATAGTGATGGTTACAAACGTGTTTAAAAAATTACGAAATTCCATACAAACATTCTTTTTTTTTCTTTCCCTGTTTAACCCCTTTAGGGGAGGAATCAAAAAACCTTTCCTTAGTGCTGACTTTGATTCTATATCGAGGTCTCGTGCATGCGGTTTAGGCTGTGCGTTGCCTGTCCGTGAATGAATAAGTTATTTAAAAAATAGGGAACTTGTCCTATCATCGATATATTGTAAGTACCTACTTTCACGCCTGGTCATCTTTTTCGACCCTGTACCTATAGGTTATAGTTATTTTAGGAACAAATACGATAAGAGACCAACATTGTAGTGTAATAAAACAATCAACTTAGTGCAAGTACACACTTAACGGGTCGCTGGAAAATCTCCGTGTAATTGTTCTACAAAGAGCGTCGATGCGGTAGATTCAATTAAGCCGTCAGAGGTTATCGCAAGTTATTCTAGCGGCTCCCCGAGTAGCGGTGCAGCGGCGCAGCGGTGAAATGGTGCAACGGTGCAGCGGTGCAGCGGAACAGCGGTGAGCGGTGCGGCGGCCATGCGGGGCGTTGCACTCTGCCACGCAACTTGTCATTCATACCCGATGCCTGGCCTTGTTGTGAATTACTCGATAATTACGTTTATCTGTGTTCACTATTTACAATCCTACTACGTAATATAATATTATAACTTGGTTTTTTTTTTGAGTTAGTAGGTTTGTTACGCTTTCACGCTAAAACGGCTGAACGGTTTTGGTTGAAATTTGGCATTCAGATAGTTTATAACCTGGATTAACACATGGGATAGGCTTTTTATCCTTTTCCCTTCCTTTCTTATCCCATTTTGTGTATAGTACTTTCTCGTGGGATACTTTCCGACATACACGCGGGCGAAGCCGCTGGCACAAGCCAGTGGAATACTAATGATATCGCAAAGGAATATCAACCATTCTTTAAATAAAACAAATAATGATGTTCCTCCAATATGACAGTTTTAAGTATGACGAAATACAGAAAGATTATAATATAGGCGCTCACCATAAATATGACTGCACAGATGAGCACGGACGAGAGACACGCCTTCGGGATGAAGTAGAAGTACTGCGTGAGGAAGATCAGCGCCAACAGTGTGATGATGCCTGCAACACAAACACACGTCATCACCATATGGCCAAGATGGATACCACAGTGCTACGGCACAGTGTGACTGTGACAAGTTGCACTGTGCTACAGTGTGACATGTTGCACAGCGCTAGTGTGACGTGTACTGACCGGAGTAGAGGCCGGCGGCGGGCGTGCGCACGCCGCTGGAGTGCGACACGGCGGAGCGCGTGAAGGCGCCGCACGTGGGCATGGCGTGCACCAGCGAGCCGGCCATGTTGCAGAGCCCGAGGGTCACCATCTCTTGCGTCGCGTCCACCCGCCCACCTGTCGCTGTAACCAACCACACGCTTCAAATGATATGTATAGCTCATTATGTTACAGATGGACAGGCAGGTAAAGCCGCGTAACATTGAAAAAATTGAAAAAATTGTTCTCGGCGATCGACGAGTTACGGTGCGTTATTTAGTCCAGGAGACCAGCATTACATATGGTAGTGTTCACTCGATATTAAAAGATTATTTCAATATGAGAAAAGGGTCCGCGCGGTGTGTACCGAGTATGTTAACGGAATCTCAAATGAAAAACCGACTCGACATTTCAAAGCGGAGATTGGATAGATTTCACGCAGATCCTGACGACTTTTTAACGCGGTTTTACATGAAACATGGGTTCACCACTTTGATCCGGAAACAAAACCACAATCTTTGCAATGTAAAATACCGTCATCTCCAACACCAAACAAATGTCGCGTCACTCGTCGGCAGGGGAAATTATGGCCTCAATTTATGGGATTCGGAAGGAATATTATTAATTGATTATCTTGAGCGGGGCATCACAATAACAGGTCAATACTATGCAGCTTTAATAGTCAAATTGAGGGAAGCTAAAGAGAAAAGGCGGGGCAAACTCAGGCGAGGCGTCCTGTTTCATCAAGACAACGCACCTATTAAAATATTTTTTTGCAAATTAAAATACTCTTTATTTTCTGTGTCTTTCTCGCTACTTTTTGATCCCTCTCATTATCTCCGATGAGCTTCTTCGTTAACCTTTTTAAGCTCATTCATTACAAAAAAAAACAATTACAGGCACTTTTGAATTGATAAGGGGTCGGTCAGTCAGAAAGCTGAAGCTAGTTGCCCATTCCGTGAATAAGAAATAAATTCTAAAGCGCAGTAGGTACCTACCTATGAAAAAGACTGTCCGTGAAGTTTCTTACTTCACGGACACGGACAGTCTTTTCAAAATATTGGTTACATCACTCATGTTGAAAATTATGCATGTGAGAACGATGCAGAACGTTAAAAGCGTCCGTAATTAAAAGAAAAAAAAATAATAAGAATAGAAGAATAGAATAGAGCAATTTCAATTTCAGAGAGCTGTGGATTTTGTGAATAATAAATAAATAAATAGATCTTTATTTGCACAGAACGTAGGTACAAGTTACAGATGTTTAGTTTAAAATGATCTTTATACTAACTACCTTAACTAAGGCATGCAAACAGTTTTAGCTATAATAATAAAGACTAATTAATATATATTATTAACACATTCAACTAAATAAATATAAGTTTACCATGTCAAGTTTAATAAAATGGGATTATAAATTGGTCAAGTTCAGGGTCAATACAGTTAAATTGAAAATATAAATGATTTAGTACAAGTCAGGAATACAGAGATATCATAATTATCAATTTAAATTCTTATCGGTAGAAATTCGCCAATTGAGTAATAATATTAATTAATTAATAGATCTGTCAGTTTCCTTTTTGAAAAGTGGAAATTCTCATTTTTTTATTACATCAGGTATTTTGTGAAAAATGATCGGACCCATACATTTAATACAAATAGCAAATTTTTATACTGTCTCTTGATTGGCCGGTTTCTATTTTCGGACACTTTATTAAAAAGATGCATCAAAAACAGCCACCTCAAAAATATAAAGTGATGGGAATGTTAATAATTTTAGGGACTTAAATACAGGTACGCAGCTATCTGTTACTATTAAATTGCACATAATCAAAATCAAAAGTCATTTATTCCAATTAGGCTGAGAGTCAGCACTTTTTGAACGTCAAAATTAAAAAAGACAGTCCCCAAAAACGCCCGCCCTTCACCACTTCCTAGTGCTATCGCTGGGAAGAAGAAGTGGCGCAACAAACTCCTCAGCAGCACAGCTGTTCATTTATTTCTATAATTACATTTCTAGGACTTCATGGAATCCACTTCCTGGTTGAGTATACAGTTTTCTATCTGTGTTAAATTGGGGTTATTTACTTAGAATATTAACTAAACACAAAATAGATACCCTGGGTGAGGTATAACGGTTCGTTTATAGATATTTCTAGAAACATAACAACAATATTTATTATTTAAAGTTATTTTAGTTTTTTCTATATTTTTTCGTATTATACATATACTTGTATATAGTATATATTAGTGTTAGTTCGATAAAATGTAAATAAAAGTATATAGAGAAAAATAACGTGCTATGTATTTTTAAAGTTGTGAAAACATAATTTTTTATTCTCTGTATGATCTTATGGGACAAAAACCCTTGTTAAAAAAATGAAATGTTGTCATTCGTGCCTGTGAATTACAGAGGAAGAACCAACATGCTAAACTATACAGTATAGCAATATACATCTTTCTCTTTTATCACATTTTCTTATAACCCTTTTAACACAATATTATAGAAAAATATGTGAGGTCAGATGGTGCATCGTTAACACATTAAAAAACTACCTGTAAACAGGAGTAACTGGATTAATATTAATAAAGGTTGTTTATTTTTGATTAACTACTAATGATCCCACAAATATTGGGAATTATTAACACTTGATCATGTTCCAATGAAATTTTATCAGATAAGTTACACAATGAATCTGCTGAGTAAAACCCTAATAATAACGAAGAGGATGACCGTCACTGTCTATCACTTCTTGAAGAGGACTTTTCGTGTCCAAAACCATATTAAAGCATGCAGCACATCACACGCTAAATCAGTGCTAAGCGACACTCCAAAAGTTTCAGCACTTGAACGCGTAGTTTTGAAGGGTTCCACCGAGTGAACTTCCACAATGTTACGGTGTCGCTCCGATTCATTAGTGTAAGCAATTGGACGAGGGCCTTGGCGATCACATTTCACATCACCCGTCGCTTGATACCTTTGTATCCATCTACGAACTGTTTTTCTCTGTAATGAAAATGATAATATTAGAAATACATAAAAAAATTCAACTTGTAAGTAATAGTGCAATAAATCTTACCGTTATGCCCATATCTCGTGCTATTTTCTTTATGCTTTGTTCCTGTTCTCAGAGAACAACAATTTTAGCCTTGAAAAAGTAGTTAATCGCACCATACGGTTAATAAAACGGACTGTTCAAAAACTTAATAAATCGGATAATATTACGACGAAGATATTACACACAAGCGGATCGGCACGAAAACGAAACGATTTATAAAGTAATATTATACCCTCAATCACAGTTTAGTAAATAAGGCGAAGAAGTATTCTAAATTCAACCTTAACTCGCAGTTCACACAGCAGTTAAGTTTCTGAAGTAAAATGACGGTAGTGCAATAATCGGAATCAAGCACATTCTATTCAACCAAACAAGAAATCTATGCTAATTTCAACCTTATCTTTTAGTTAATTGAGGAGTTACGTGGATGTTGAAATTTAAACCTTAATACCTCGAAGATTAGGCCGTTATCAACCTTGTTCGATAAAAGGAGTAATGCTGTTAGAATTTTCGTTGAGATTGACAACTGAGCCAATAGCCTAGTGGTATAAGGCGCGGTCTAAATGATCGGCTGGCGTCTGATGATGCGGGTTCGTATCCTCAACCGTACGTAAAGTGTCTTTTTGAAAGTTATTCTTGGTATATGGTTCGGCCAGAAGCCGAAAAAATACCATATTATTAAGAACATGCAAATAATATGTGATCGGTGGATCGGTGGATGCTCGGGCAGCTATGGGTGCGGCGGCAGGGGAGGGAGCTGCTCGGGGCCAGAGTCACGTGACGCGCCTGCCGTCGCTCGGGCGATAATCTTTAAGTGTTGGGGGGTTCCTTTACTATGACGCTGACTGTACAAGTGTAAATTTTGCCTAATATATAAGATGTTGGCAAAGATGAATTGTGATGCAACCGTGAGAATACCAATATCTTTAAAAAAATATCTTAGAGAAACTCTGGCATAGCCCTTATACAGCGTTTTTGAGCTTTGAACACCTGTTCCCTCAGGCTACAATTTCCCCAAAATATTATGCCGAATCTCAAAATCGACACGACTAGCCCGTGGTATGCAATTAATCTTGTGGCCATATTTACTTTTTTAGACAGGTTAAAGAGTACATACGCAGCTACACTAAGTTTTTTGCATACTTCTTCTGCTTGTGGTTTCCAAGTTAATTGGCTATCTATCATAATGCCAAGGAATTTTGCAACTGGTACTTGGTCAACTTTTTGTCCATTATAGTGTAAATGTAAAACTTCTGGTGGAAACCGTTGATAAAAATGCATTAGGTACATTAGTCTTTGGTATATCAATAATTAAATTGTTTTGTTCAAGCCAGCGTATAATGTTTATTAATGTTTCATTTATGTCATGTTCGTATGTTTTTTTGTCAATACATTTAATCAAGGCAGTACTATCGTCAGCGAATAAGACCATAGGAAGTTCAATGTGGCGAGGTAAATCCTTATAGCAAAAATAATAAGCCGTGGCAGGTCTCCACTGACGGCGCCCGTTCACGAGCATGACGCATGGATTAGCACCATTCAGCTCAACCATTTTGAAGGGAACTTAATGATCCAACACATGTGCCACCATCAGCGAGACATTGGAGTGAGCATGACATATTATTACTCAAAATAAACTCATAAATATACTATTCAATTATTCATACTTAACATCAATAGTAAGTATACATGTATTATCTTTAAAAAAATCTTACCAAAACTATTCACACGAACATAACACTCACCCAATATAAGCAAGTCAGTCAACGTAGCACACGGCGAGCTAGCTTGGTAGTTTTACCCAAAACTAAAACTAACTATGGCAAAAAAATGGTAACCTTTGAAGGAGCACAGCTTTTTAATAGAATACGCTCTAGTGTAAGAAATCTGCACTCTTTCAATGCATTCAAAACTCAACTTAGTCAATATATAATGGCGGATCCAGCACTTCTGGAGAAATGAAGGCCAATGGGTGTAGTCTAGTTTGTAACTGATGACGGCGAACTTTGTGTAATTTATATGTAGGTATGTTTTAGTATTGTTCTCAAGTGAGTGACATTTGTCTTTATTGAGAATAAAGTTTCTTTAAACCTAAACCACACATTACAACATACACATTCAAGTCATTGAAAGAAGTACCCGTAAATGGTAGCTTTATAGTATGGACATACTCGTAGTGCTCACACGTGTGCTTTGCAATTATACAATAGTACGAGATGACGGGAGTATCTTCTCGATTTGTCTTCAGCGGCTTCTGCTATTATTTGGCGCAAATCGTATAAATAAATGGGTTAAGTTAAAATTTAACATTTTATTTAAAACTGAGGCAGTTACGTTTTAATTTAAAAATTAATCGAAGCAAAGTTAATATTTGTCGTCCGATTTATCTTTTGATACTTATAATTTGAAAAGTACCGGACCGAGATTTTTTTAAATATTCTGTTAAGTCAAGACTTGGCATATCATCCGATTCCGACTTCACGTTGATATCTGGAACAGCCTGTATACTGAAAAGAGGAAAGGACCCAATATCGAGCATTGTGGTACATTTTTTTACCCATTTTTACTTCTAAAATAAATGATGTCAATTCACTAAATTGACACCATTTATTTGAACTTGCTGTTATCTATCATTTCAATGTGAGTTTTCCAAGTCTGTCAAATGCTCAAGTGACTAGGGTAAAGTTTCGTGGTCGACGTAATCATCGGCGGCGTCTTCGCTCGCCGTAAATATGTATTTTAATAAGGTGACGTTGGCGTTATTCGTATAACGTCTCTTGGTGAAACCAAACCGTATATAGTGAATGTGTTTGTTGGTGTTAAAATGATTAAGTAATTCATTAAGCATTTAAGCATTACCTTTTCAAACGCCTTGGTGTAAACCGGCTATACGGATACGGGTTTATAATTATTGGCATCTTTACTGTCCCCGCATTTAATAAGTGGTATTACGAGTGCCTTACTGTACTTCATTAGATCCGAGAAAACTCCATAATCCACACACAAATTAAATATTAAGGCTAAGTACGGCGCTATAGTCTCTGATAGACATTCCCCATGGATCTTCGGTTAGTTTGATCTTGATTTGTTTGAAAACTTTTATTACTATGTATTATGGGGTTTATATGCTTGAATTTAAATTCAATCGGGCAGGATTAAACGTTTGCACCTAATAAATTAATAGAACGCAAGGACGAGGAATTTAATGTTTCAGTACTTTAAAGTGGTTGTTCGGAAATGCAGCGAAATCATGGCAAGATCAATATAATAGCTCGGAAAGTGTTTAGGTTTGCCCCTTTGCTCGATAGATGGCGATGGCGTTGGCGTCGAGTTATATCTCGCTATGGTTTCGTTACGGCATTTTACCTTAGTAGGATTGTTTTGTTTGTCTTCATATTTTAAGTCAGATAAACCTACGATACTATGAGTTTTTGTTCGAGAGTTTGCCGCACATAATCGTTAGCACTTACACATTAAAACCTTGACAGTGCGATGTGCAAAAGTTTCTCCTAGCTAACGTAGACCAAACACACACTGACACAAGCGATCAAAAAAAATATGCATATTAGAGAAACTCCCCGGATCAACATTAAAAGACTCCCCGGACAAACATTATAAGTTATTCCGGTTTTCCTCGTCCGTGGGGAAAATCGGAATAACTTATAATGTTTTAATATCACCAACACCGCAACACGCAGTAAAGGTACGGCAGTACCGCGTTGGCCTACGGACACCACCGGTACCACATGAGTGAAGAAACGGAACAGGGGCAAAGCTTCTAAGGAGCGAGTAAATTTTTACCTATTTTGGTAGGGTCGACACGGGAGGATACAATTAAATAAGCACAACGTTTATAAATCAGCTTTCTAATAACTATGATAGGATATTTTTTTTACAAATTACGTACCTACTCTAAACTTAATTGTTTGTAATTTTTGCTTTTCAAATAAATAAATAAACACATGACACACACACCATAAGGTTTTATTCTTCTTCTCCGTGTCGCTGCACGATGTTATTTTCCCAAACCCTTACCACTTCCACGGCGTTGTCGGTGGCAGCGCAGAGGTCACTTTGACTGCATGTTTTGGGACACAGAGGGCAGGATAGGAGGTGGAGCATGATTCCACAATCACACCCTACTGCCGTTCCTTCAAGGGCCACCTCACCAAGTTGGACTTACATCTTCCCACTTGTGTCCGGAGACGGTTCAGAGACTTCCAATTGGACCACGTAAGGTTACACCATGCAGGAAGATGCTCCTTTGGTGGTAGGTAGTGTGTAGGAGGGGAAAGAGTATCCTGCCAGCATCCGCCGGGTTTCCTGACAGAGACGCTGTCGATTTTAGGAGCTGTGTCTGCTTTTTAGCCGTTTCGCTGGTAGCTGTGCGCCAGATAGTGGGTGTCTGGTATCAGATTCGGACAGAACGGTGCCACACTGGGCGCATATTCGGCCGCAGAGAAGCAGAGTGCTAGGCCAGTAGTCCGGAGTACCTTAGGTGAAGCACCCCTGGTGGTTGAAGTTAGGCGCCTGAGCAAGTTGTTACGGGACCCGACTAGTTTAGTGGTGGAAAGTTTTATTAAATAATCTAAATAAAATAAAATGTAATGGAAAGCACTGGCATGGCATATCAAATTTGCAATCTTGCGTTTTAGTATATCACTAAAACGTGTGCAAGATATTAAATGTATATTTCGAGATCAAAATATTCACGAAATTTTTACAAGCAATTCAACAAATGCGATAAAATTGTCAGGAGGTATTACTAAAAACTCGAGTGTATACTACCTTCATCAAAATCCTTGTAATGGCTGAAAAAATAATCTTTTCCCATTTTTCCCTGGCTTGCCAGTATTAAACCTCTCCGTACGCGACGTAGCTGCCAAGTCTCACACACACACGCGCCTTAAGGTAGCCATTGACGATACGTCTGTTTGGAATGCTTCTAAATGGAAGACTTCCTTATGGAGGTACTTCAGTTAAAGGCACATTGACTTACTTCCATTTGGACGTACGCGCCGCCACCGTCGAAGATAGCACGTTATCAAGTCGACGTCGTACGGAAGAATTATCACAATGTATTTTTTAATGGTGGCAACAGCAGTGTGTATTTCGATAAAAAGACAGAAAAGACGAAGGAGAAAATGGATGAAAGGCTGGTTGGATCGTCAATAGCTACCTTTACAAATAAAACAGTCCTGGTTTCATAGATTCAGCTCTTTCTAGCACTGTAGCACATGTACCCCCCGTCAACACATAGCAAAAACTGAGACAAAATTTCTAAAAAAATGGACGCGGTTTTGCCCATTCACAGACGATTCGAACGGCTTCCAAATTGCGTGTCGCACGTTTTTGACATTGACAGTCGGCCGCGGATGACGTTCATTTGGATTGGATACATGGATTTCAATCCGTTTGGAAATCCAAAGCTGGAAGGTGTCCATTTGATTGGCATACGTTTATCACATTCACGAAACCATTTTGGAAGATGTCCACTCCATTTGGATTGATGGACGTATCGTCAATGGCTACCTCTAAGCTTGAAGTAGCGTCCCTATCATAGCGCGGTTATATGAAGCTTAGTCTCTGTTCCGTTTCTTCACTCATGCGTACGGTAGGGTGTGGCCGTACCTTAAGCAAGCAATAATACTTTACTATGTTATGTATAGTCGACCTCGTAATTGCTTTACCACCCTAAGGTTGAATGTCAAATGTAATTCGTCAAGGTATTCTTTACTTAAGCACCAATTTGCAAGTTCGTCTAGTGGTAAAACAATAACGAGGACAGGGCAGGTAATGAAGGAACTCACAGAAAGCCTTGGCGATGGCGATGTTTGCGAGCACCATGACGATGGGCATCATGACGACGGCCGAGCCCAGCGTGTGCACCATGTCCACGAAGGTCACGGTGCTGTTGTCCAGCACGGCGCTGAAGGGCGGCGCCGCCAGGCGCGGCAGGCCCGGCTCCACGCGCCCTGTCGACACGATGTTATACTTCTAATAATACCAGCCTATCACTGTCCCACGGCCTGCCGTGCTCCTCATGCAGGCATGACAATTGATTACCACGCGGACTCAATTTCCGGGTTGGCGATTTCAGACTTATATTAACAGTCCAAGTTTCCTCACGGTGATGTTTTCTTTCACCGATGACAGTAACAGTAATGTAAGATAAACTCTGAAAGTAGATATGAACTGAAAAAGTCACATTGGTACTTGCCCGGATGTGCTCCCACAACCTCACAACCTCGGCTATGAGAGGCGAGGCCGTTGCCACTGGGCCATTACGACCTTATACTACTTGTTGTTTGATTATTTTACGTGCAATGGTGATACGAGTCACTACGCTGATATACTGTATGAAAATTCAAGGAACATGCACGTTTGCTTAGAAAATTGATTCTCAATTTAAATTGACCGGAAATTCAAATCCCAACTATCATTCCTTGAGAACTTCGTCCAATATTTATGGGTTAAGAGTGATGTATATCAATTGACATAGTGTGTTAATCATATAAAAACAAATTTCCTGACTGTATTGACATATAAAATGCGGCAGGTATTAAATAATGCTCACCGGATAGTTTGAAGAGCGGCTGGTTGGGGTGGTGTGTGAGGTAGGCGAAGGACGACGCGGCCAGCACCACGAGCGCGTTGCGGCTGATGGACAGCAGCCACAACGCGCGCGCCAGGCGGCCCGAGCGCACGCGCACGTCCTTAAGCTTCTGTAAGCACACACCGAGCAGGTTGTTATGTATCCACCTGCGTTTATTAATAAACGTGGAGTAAAGTTACAGCCGATAGTTAACCTAAAGCTCAGATTAATCATACATTTTTCGAGGTCAGGTTTGCCATAACTTTACTCACCGTTAATAAGGGGATTAGGGTTTGGTTTTGTCAGTTTAGTAGAGCGCTTATTATGGGACTGGTCTGGGGAAGTATTAACACAATATCTTATTATATTGATTGTAGCCGCTGCACTGTGCAGCGTTGTGTGGTTGCGGTTTGAAGGGTACGGGTACATACCCTGACCGTTTGGTTACAATGAGGCACATGTAGTCACATACCCTGAGCAGCAGCAGCACGCAGCAGCACACGGCGCCGAGCGCGGCGTCGGCCGGGCGCACGTCGTCCCACTTGGTCACAATGAGGCGGATGTTGTCTCCGACGGACTCGGCCGTGAAGCTGAGCCCCAGCAGCCCCTTGAGCTGTGCCGCCACGATGATGAGCGCCGTGGCCGACGTGAACCCGCTCGTCACCGACGGGGAGATCAGGTCCACCAGGAAACCTACCACAACCTAATATTTGAACACGTTCTGCGTCACATTACACATATTTGCGTTAGCTTTGTCGCTAATGTTTATGTACATATTTTTATTTTATTAGTCGTAACAAGCCTTTTGAAGTTTCTGCCTACCTACCATGGCAAATAGTCGATTTTATGTATGTGTAATTGTCTTCGTTCAAAATTCTAAAATATGTCTGACTAGCTGTTGTCCGCGACTTCATCCGCATGCATTTTGGTGTTTTATAATCTATAATATAAAAATGAATCGTTGAATGTGTTGCTAAGCGCAAATCTCGAGAACAGCTGAACCGATTTCGCTAATTCTTTTTTTAGAATATTCCTTGAAGTACGAGGATGGTTCTTACGCAGAGAAAAATAAAATAAATAGGGTAGGAGTAGGAGTAGTGTAGGAGAAGGGTAGGAGTAGGGTAGGAGTAACGTAGGCGTAGGGTAGGAGTAGGGTAGGAGTGGTGTAGGAGTAGGGTTGGAGTAGGGTAGGAGTAGTGTAGGGTAGGGTAGGGGGTACGGTAGGAGTATGTGTAGGAGTAGGTTAGGAGTAGTGTAGGAGTAGAGTAGGAGTGGGATAGGGTAGGAGTAGTGTAAGAGTAGGGTAGGAGTAGTGTAGGAGTAGAGTAGGAGTGGGGTAGGGTAGGGGGTAGGGTAGGAGTAGGGTAGGAGTAGTGAAGGAGTAGGGTAGGAGTAGTGAAGGAGTAGGGTAGGAGTAGTGTAGGAGTAGGGTAGGAGTAGAGTAGGGTAGGGGGGTAGGACACCACGCGAACGAAGTAGCGCCGGGCAGCTAGAAATAATTTATATGGTAAAACAACGTTTGCCGGGTCAGCTAGTTTTTAATAAAAATAAATCCAAAATATCCAGGATGAAAAGTACCCCATGTCCTTGTCTAGGTTCAAGGCTTATCTGCCATGTTTCATAACGATTGGTTCAGTGGTTTAGGTGTGAAAAACGAACATCATTTAAATTGGTTAAAAGCGAGAGTATTTTCAAATCGGCAACGCGCACTTGCTAAGTCGACGACATTCAGACGCACAGTCGCACGTCGATCTACTAAGTCGACGACATTCAGACGCACAGTCGCACGTCGCACAGTCGCACGTCGATCTACTACGTGAAAATGAAACAATGGCGCTGATTCCCTTGTTCACAAACTAAACTAAATTTAAGTACAATGCATCTTTTACGTTCTATTTCATTAAGACTAGGACAGAAGATAAATATTAGTTTAGTCCTGTCAAATTAGTCAGCGCCTGAAGTAAATTGACGTACTTATTTTATGTAGCCAATTTTTTAATCACGTCTAAACTTGTCTATGGAGTATCTTAATTTGACAGGACTAAACTACAACTTTAAGATAAGGATTATTACTAACAACTTAAATTTATTGAGGTAACATGTTTGATTGAAGACTCGCTCGCTGTTCACACAACGTCTAATAGTGTACCTAAGTAGGTAAACATTTGAACAATATTTATATGGCATTAAGTGAAATTAAAATGCTCGCGCATGTCATAAACATCGCGCGATAAGGAGTGTTTAGTTAAAGGGTGCAAACCTATGAGGCTAAGTCAACAATACAAATCAGTGGGCGTAATGAATAAATACAGAGCATGGCGGTGAATGTGCACGGCTGTAAGAGTAGAGGAATGCTAGAGAAGCGAAGGATATATTGCGTAAAAGATGGTATGGCTGGAAAGGGGTGACGGTGACTATAGATGGCTATATTAACCCATTCCCTGTTCCATGAACCACATATGATTCAGGTTGATTGTTTAACTATTGTGTCTACTTTATGGACAGTGAAAGTGTTAATGATACATACGTATATGGAAGAAGACATGCTACGCCGACTTCAAGTAAATGAGGATAGGGGCAGGATGAGGGTGAAGGAGCATGGTGGTGTGTGATGTGAAGGCACTGCGTTACCTAATCGCAGCAGGCCCATGATGAGCACGACGCAGCCCGACAGGAAGGTGAGCAGCACCACGAATTCCACAGGCAAGCCGCGGCAGATCTGCAGCGTGAACAGCGCCATGAGGCTGGTGGGCCCGATGGACACTTCCTTCACCGTGCCCAGCACCACGTACAGCATCGTACCTGCGGAAGCCTTCCTCATACAAACTGCCCCCCATAGCACAGGGCTCCCTCTGCTGGGACTGGACACACGTTGTTATACAAACTGCCCCCCATAGCACAGGGCTCCCTCTGCTGGGACTGGACACACGTTGTTATACAAACTTCACTAGGAGTGTAAAATAACATCATCATCAACAAACATACAACAACAAGAACAACATAAAGAGTATTCTGTTCTACAACAATGTAAAGAAACAGACTTATGTTAATTGAAATAAACATATTTTCTTCTTCTGGATGGTTTAACAATTTGCAGTTCATACACCTTTTGTCGAAACCGCATTAGCGTTGACAGCAAAGCAACCCGCTTGCACCAACGAGGTTATCTTAGAAGTTATCAACTCTACAGCAAAAGAGGTAATAGAAGGAGAGAGAAGCTTGCTGGCAGGACAGCGCGTTATTATATTAGTGGACAGCCTGGAGCGTAAACACATGAAAACCTCGGATTTCAGTAACAGTGAACGAATTTTAAAAATTCAAAATGGAATATTTTATAGCTAATACTAATATATACAAAACAGTTTACCTATTAGGTAATTGTGATCTTGATTTGAAAAAAAAAATTGAAATTTGCAACAGTTCAAAAATATGTAAGTAGTTTAGTATTTATTAGGATGTAGAATATTTTTGTGTATCAAAATTAAGATAAGGTATCTATTTATATAGAATTAAATAAAAAAGAAAATGACTTATAAAATATTTGTTTATTTAAACAATTTACGTTTTTGTCCATATCAAATATTTTCTTCGACTTAATTTATCTGGATGATAGGTTGGGTACTCGCTGCACTGTAGACAATATGCTACACTACAACATACTACTCTCTTCCGACATCCACAAGTAGCTCCGCACACCTTTTTGCAATTTACAAACGGAAGAGAGAGACGGAAGTATTAATGGAATACTTCCGTCTCCAATTTTCAATATCTAAGTGACCTCTGCGCTGCCACTGACGAGGCCGTGGAAGTGGTAAGGTTTTGGGTCAACAAGGAAGTTTAGTGGACATTTGACAGATTCTACTTTTGAGATCATAGTCTAATATGACAGTTTCTACATATGAAAGATTCTACATAGGTATGACAGATTCTACGTTTGCTACTCAGGGCGGAGACAAATCAAACAATTCAAAGATCATAAAAATCGGTCCAGCCGTTCTTACGTTTACGTTCTTACACGCATATATCTTTTTTAAATCGAACAAGCTAGGTTAGGTTAGGTTAGAACTGTGACCACATAACGCCAGAAACATATTTTTGAATGTAAAACCAAACCACAGCGCCACAGTTATCACAGAGTACATTGAATATACGGACAGTTATAAAATGTGTAAGATTGATTCTAAATTTATAATATAAACAGTATTATTATTTCAATGTTCCTCACTTGTCACTTTTTTCAAAATCTGACAAACGTAGAATCTGTTAGGTATAAATGTAGAATCTGTCATACTTATGTAGAATCTGTCATATGTAGACTATGATGTCAAAAGTAGAATCTGTCAAATGTGGACTAAACGAACAAGAAATAAAATTCAGTCGTGCCAGCGACACGAAGAAGAAGAATATATATTTTATATATAATATATATTTTATATATTATATATATTAGGCAAAATTTACACTTGTACACTAAAAATAGTGATATTCACAGTGTTAACACTAGAAATAAGGACAAACTACGTGCCCCCTTTCACCGGCTTCATAAGGTTCATAACTCATTGGTTGGGCTTGGTATAACCTTTTATAACAAGATACCCTCTTCTTTTCTAGACTTGCCTTTTAATGCGTTTAAAGCTCAACTAAAATCCAACCTTTGTTCAAAGGCATACTATTCCATCAACGACTACTTAGACGATAAGAATAGTTGGTCACCCTAGTTTAACGCAAGACAATGTTTATGTTCTTTCTCCAGAATTAGCTTACTGACACGTTATTGTTATTAACTTATTTTACCTACTTCGATGGTCTTACTTTATCTTTTTGTGACTTCAAGTGACGGCTATGTGAACAGAACTCAGCAATGCATAAATATGTAAACTGTCACGCCCTTTATGCCTGGAGGCTTTTATTTGGGTAGTAATCTTTTTTATTTATATTTTAGGTAATTATTTTTTAGCTTGAGTACGTATAGTTTTTATTATATTTGTTGGTATATTGGCGTGGCTAGCTGACATATTATGGCAAATAATTTAATTTTATGTTCTGTTTTGTAATGTTAATTACCGAACATAGCTAGGTACCTAGTATTGTATACAATCAAGTATTTTCTTTTTAATTGAACAGACAGCTGTGCTGCTGGGGAGTTTGTTGCGCCACTTCTTCTTCCCAGCGATAGCACTAGGAAGTGGTGAAGGGCGGGCGTTTTTGGGGGACTATCTTTTGTAATTTTGACGTTCAAAAAGTGCTGATTCTCAGCCTAATTTGAATAAATGACTTCTGATTTTGAATATCTAGCCACATCTGGACATGGATGTGATGTGCAGGCACACGATGTGCAGGTACACGATGTTTAGGTGTTCAAACGCTACATCAGTTGTTATAGCCGTTGTAGGAGGTAATGATGACGAAAGAACACTTGTTTTATGGCCATTGCTTTTGTGAAAGAATTGAACCTCAAGGTAGTTTAGTAAAATTATTATTTTTTGCTTGAGCTCCATAGAAACCCAAACTACATGCTACACCCGCCTATAATATATTATTGGAGTATTCGTTGACATTTTAAATAGGTACTTTTGCTGATTCGTGTAGATCATGCCGTTTCTCGAAATTTTTGGCTAAATTATTTTTGCCTCTATTAAAATACGCTGATAAGTAAAGTATCACAACCCATTTCAGAAGCAATTTTTGTAAACTTTTCCAAGTTTTTTTTTTTCACTTTGGGGGTGATTTGAAAGCAAGCCTCCATCAATAACATAATGGACATTGTCTACACTTTTTAAATTAATTGAAATGACCGGGAATACCTCGTAAAAATTTGTTTCTTTTTGCCTTTCGCAGCGCACCATTTTTAGGGTTTCGTACCCAAAGGGTAAAAACGGGACTAAGACTTCGCTGTCTGTCTGTCACCAGGCTGTATCTCAAGAACTGCGATAGCTAGACAGTTGAAATTTTCACAAATTATGTATTTCTATTGCCGCTATAACAACAAATACTGAAAACAAAATAAAATAAATATTTAAGGGCAAGTAAAAAAGGGCAAAAAAATCGCGTTTGTTGTATGGTATGCCCACCATACAACAAACGCGATTATTTTGCCCTTTTTTGCTCGATATGAATAATGGCAACAGGTAGGCACTTGTAATATTCACAAAATACTCAGTTGTATTTCTACTTTAATAATAAATAATAAAAATAAAATAAATATTTAAGGCTAGGCTAACACAAAAAACTCAATTTTTTGCCTATTTTTGCTCGATATCAATAAATGTTGTTTACCTAGTCAATGGTACGGAACCCTTCGTGCGCGAGTCCGACTCGCACTTGGCCGGTTTTATTTATTGATTTGCTAACATGTAAAACCCTGGTTAGTAAATACCTAATATTATAATATTGATTCTAATTATTACACTAAACATTAAAAATTAAACAAAATTACAAAAATGTGTTAAATTTTTTTCATATTGTTACTACTTGTTCAAGGTTCCTACGACCCATAATACACTCAGGTATCATTGAAAGAAGTTTTTCTTTGTATATTTAAGTCCAATTCAACATTCACATACAAAAAAATATTAGGTAAGTATATAATTATAATTAAATACTCAAATATTATTTTTTTGTTAAAATAGGTAAGAAAATCAAAAGCAGATTTTTTTTCTATAAACTGCAATTTATAGTTTAAAAAACAACATTCCCACCTCGACCATATCATTTCATTCACATTTACAAAAGGCCGAGGCAGACGCTCCGCAGACGACGTTGTTTAGTTCAACGTAAGGCGTTGCAAGTCTTCAGGAGTCAAAGCGTATTATAATTAATTTTAATACACATGGCTAATTAAAATACAGATGTGTAACGATTTGATTTAAATCAGAAGGTGATTTATTTATTGGCATATACTTCTGTGAATTGTATCACATTTCAACATACCGATACAAATTTACATAACATAACATCACGCCCGTATTCCCCGCAGGGTTAGGCAGAGGTGCACTCATATTACACCCACATTTACATTAGTATAGCTAAATTCAAAAGAAATAGCCTCTTGAATTTAGCTATACTAATGTAAATGAGTGCACCTCTGCCTAACCCTGCGGGGAATACAGGCGCGATGTTATGTTATATAATTATTATTTCCCCTGATACAGTGAATATAATATCTATCATATGAACAAAGAATACAAGGTTAAAAAGAAATGATATTGAGAACACAACGGGCTCCTGAGACACTCCTTGTTAAATCTTTTCAATTACATACTATTACATACTATTGGTTCTGATATATGTCCTATGCTTATCCTTTGGAAATTGCAAAAAAACGTAAGAAAATGTCAATTTCGCGGGCTACATCGAAAGAGCTTTTAGGCTCTTTCGATGTAGCCCACGAAATTGAAATTTTCTGTCAAAGCATTATTATCTACAAGCCAGCTTTCGCGTGAAAGATTTATTAGCGGATTTTTGTATACTATAGTCACGACTCTGCCTAACCCTTCGGGGAATACAGGCATGACGTTATGTTATGATGTATTGTAATTTGTAATAGGTCGCGTGACGTACCCACGAACGACGAGTAGAGTCCGTACTGCACGGGCAGGTTGGCGAGGCTGGCGTAGGCGATGCTCTGCGGCACCAGCGTGAGGCCCAGCGTGATGCCGGCCACCAGGTCCGCCAGCGCGGCCACGCGGCCGTAGCGCGGCAGCCAGCGCAGCAGCGGCACGCGCCGCCGCAGCACGCGCCGCCAGCCGCCCGCCTTGCCGGCGCGGCGCGGCAGCGGGATGCCCAGCTCGGACTCCATGCTGCGAGCTTACGACTGACGAACGACTACGACGACTATGACCACTGTTTATCGATCGGCTCCGTTAATTAATTTAATTAATTAATTAGTATTACAATGCTCAGTGTGTCGCGCGTCCGAGCCCGCCGCGCGAGCCTCACTGTGCTTTCGGATGGGCGAGCCACCGCCCGTTATAATTTAATTCATTATCTCGGTATCAGTAAACCTTTCCGATGTGTAAGCAAACAGCGCGGGACAAACACCGCTAATACAGCGCTCGTAGCAGCGCACGCGCTCGCTGTGCTCTCTGCTCACTGCGTCTCACTCGCTGCTCGCCTGCCGCCGCACCACGGACGAACACCTCAGACCGAACTCACAATTCTCACGGCACTGACGAAATGCTTTGCCGCAAACTGAAGAGGAAATGCGCTCGGCGTTCTACTCACACAAGCGTATTGTTCAGTTTTCTCCCTGGATATTAGTGTCACTACACTAGAGCACACTATCACAAACACACACAATAGTTCCACGCCACACACTTACTCACTCACTGCTGCCCTGCCACACAGTTTTACCAAAGTCCTCGAGCAGTCCAAGCTGTGGAACACTGATAAATAAGAGATCAATCTTTGCTTGAGCTATTTGGTTGCGATAATCTAGTAAGACTTTCAATAGCGAAAACGAAAAACATCCTTTTTCTTATATTTCGTAAATTGACTACGACCTCAAATAGCTTTCAACTTGGATTCCACATAGTGGTCGATAGATCGCTGAGATATTAAACGAACTCGCTGCCACCGCTAACTAGTGATAGCCACCGTGGCCACAAACAAGTGCATGCGGTGCGGTGCTCGGGCACCGTGTGGACAGCGCAGCGCCCGCGCCCACTGACCACACGAGCACACAACATAACACCAGTAGCAAATTAAAAAAACGCTACTTCTATGTCTTTAGTACGCTTCATGGACGAACGAAGCTTCGCATCCGCACGGCGCATCGTCCTCGCAGCAATCTTGGATACATTTAAACCAAACGGACAGTTCCTACATCCTACAGTAAACACTTTTCACCGCAGCCACGATGGCGTGTGTTAGAGGGAGCCACTAGGTTCCATTTATTTATATTTATTCATTCATTTCAGACGAGCGCCATGTCCATGGTCACTAAAGTGGTCAAAAAATAAAAGGCCCGTTTTGACATTTGAGAATGCGTTCTTGACACCTGTCAGTTTCATACTAACGAATACGTGTTTTGCGAATTTGATCTTTATTAACTACTAGAACTGTCAATGTCAAAACGGGCCTTTTATTTTTTGACAAAGTTTAAGTCTTGTTTATTTTAAAGCTGGGGCTTACTTATATGGGTGTGTTATGGAAACTCAACATGAAGTAGACAGAAGTAGGTAATGTTTTCCTTTCATGAAAATGCAAAACAATGTAATTGACCGCATTTATACATTTCCTTTAATGGTGTGACGTGTGCACCTCACGACGCAATGTGAGCGAATTTCGACGACGATAGACCCGGGGTCAATGTTGAGACTGAACACGATCGTCACCGTCGTAACAATGCAGGAACTTCTCGCTGGCTGCGATAAAGTAAGGTAGGTGATGTTGCAAGATTCGAGCATGGCAGCGAATTGCGCGCGTTATCGCGGCCTGTTTCAATATATGTATGAAAAACGGTGCGTAGAGTTGCCCAACTATTCCATACGTCTACTGCTTTGTTAAAAAAACCTTTATCCGTAAAAAAACCGTACTGCTACGTGTCCATCACACTCGTTAGTTCTGACACTGGATCTGCATGTTGGACAAGGCTGGGACTGGGAGCCTGCCGCTCGCGTGGCCGTAACTGTCCATAACGACGGGTCTGCAGGGGAGGGCCGTTTGTCGTGTTGTGCCACTTCGCCTCAGCATCTGTTCAGCTATTTCGTGAAACTTTTAGCGTTGCAATATAATATAAGCTCTCTGCATCCTTCGATATCTGTTTTATACTTTTGTTTGATTGCTTGCCTATTTTTACTTCAGGGTGTACATAATGACCTATGTACTTATAGCAGTGCAAAGTTGCACTGCAAGACTTGCACAAGTACCGAGGCACTTACACTTGCACTTACCTAATTCATGCAAAAATTGTAGTTAAGTTGATACCCGATAGTGAGTATAGCATTCGCTTCATTACATAGTAGTGTTTAACCTGAATATTTTCCCACATGCCGACCGCTCCTACTAGTTTTAATGAAGCTCCTTAGCCGGTGTGTTAGCGAGAAGTGATCATATTACGAGCAGCTAGGCGCCTGCGCCATTACGAATGCCGCGAATACCGGTGTCGCTAGCTCGCCGCACCGTGGCCTACACTAGCCCACCCCACTGGGTGTACATACGTGGCAGGTGCCAGCCCCGCGCCTTGCTAACCTGACTATTACAGTGCAACCTTGATATAACGTGACGAACATTTTGGATTTCAAAATTCGTTAGTTAGAGGTTTAGAGGTTGTTCGCAAAAAATCATCACAATGTAAAGGTATATTTTACATTGACTCTTATGGACCATTCAAGGGGATTACGAAGAACTCGTTAAATCGAGGAATTCGTTATAAATATTGAGGTACAGTCAACAGCAAAAGTAGATGATCAAAATCAGAAATTTAATACTAATGAACGGAGTTTGCGTCAGAACTGTGTGGCGTCGAAGTGATTCAAAAGTATGTCAGACTCAGTGTCATACTTTTGAATCACTTCGACGCTACACAGTTCTGACGCGAACTCCGTTAATTAGTATTGAATTTCTGATTTGGATCATCTACTTTTGCTGTTGACTGTACGTTATATTAAGGTTGCACTGTATTTTGATATGCATCTGTGGAGTCTTTATTTTATTTTACTTTGGGCTCATCGAGGTACTAGCTTGGTTTACGGCTGGATGATTTGTAGGTAATTTTAATTTTGACGAATTGTGTGAGCAGTCTGTAAATGTACAGTGGGCACAAGAGATTTGCTAAGGAATGACAAACATAGAAATAACAAACGACGAAATTATCTGGTTTAGCGACATGTAAATAAACAGCTCACATTTTCTGTGAACTAGTCACAGAAAATGTGAGCTGTTTATTTACCGATGATTTTATAACATGAAGAGATGACATTTGGAGATAGCTAATGTTAATAATTATACAGATTGATGTCACCGATTACCGCAGCGCCTGTC
Organism: Apamea crenata; assembly: GCA_949629185.1. Classification (NCBI taxonomy): domain Eukaryota; kingdom Metazoa; phylum Arthropoda; class Insecta; order Lepidoptera; family Noctuidae; genus Apamea; species Apamea crenata. Next base: position 19,686,707 of record OX451361.1, read on the forward strand.
AACATGTAGGTACACGACGCCGCCATGCGCGCGGCCGCGAGCGACTTTGACACGTTTCCAAACGTCGGGAACTACTCGCTGATATCTGTTGTGCAGTATCTATTGTTTATTGAGATTCTTATCTATTTATAGACGCTAGGCTTTAGGTGATAGTCTGTGACATTGCTACTACTGACACGGATGCCTCGCCTGCCTCCGAGTGTCGTTTGCTGCACCTACCTAGACTTAAATGATAATAAGTACCTAGAATTCACATAACACAACGTCGAGTTGAAACCATATACGTTGTAGTAACGAATCGTAATTTCGCATGATAATAAATTAAAACTTAATTTTAATCGTCGTTTATAATGAGCGAACTCGAATGGATTAGCATTTGCGAACGTATCGATTTCACTAAAAATAAACGAAAAACTAGAAAAACGGGCGCCTGCACAAACAAGTCGGCCGAGCGTACGTACCGTCACATCACGGAATAAGAAATAAGATAATATAGCAGAATAATTCGCTAGCACGTGAGAGTTCTAATACCTGCGCGCGCGCCAGTACATCGGCCTCAAAGGGGAGAATGTCAGAGTAGAAGCACCCCGTCATCGCCAGCGCAGTAACTCACATGCTTTCAATTGTTATCTAATGTACTTATGAGTAACGCACGCGACTTATTGCAGCACTAACACTCTCTGGACCAGTTACTCCTATCATCATCACGGTGCGAGTCCCGTGAGACTATGTACTGATTCGATGTCTAGACATTTTCTTACGCCTTCTTCTGCCTACCCTCCCGCCTCCTACTAGTGGAGGCGTGAAATGTTTTCGCCTTCCATTCTCCTCGTTAATAGAAATCACTTGTTTGCAGATAAGATGGAATTTTTATAAATAGCTAGTCCCTCAACACAACCTTCAATCCATACGTCTTTTCTTCGGAGCCGTCCTCCCTCAACACATACGTACATACAAGCTTCACTTTCAAGTCATCGCTCATCAAGTCATCACGTTGATGTTACCGGCGCGCGGCGGCCTTCCATCATGTGACTAAGATTTTAGTGTGAACCTGAACCTTGTTACTGTAAACACAATTTATTTATTAAATACTTTAAGCAAAAAAATGTACAGAGGCGGACTTAATGCCATAGGCATTCAATGCCCGCTTGCTGTCTGGATGCATAACTTTAGTATTCACGAAATAGGTGCGATTGATCCTTAGCTACTTCTAAGTTGATCTACGATACTGCGAAGATTTTGGGCTATTCGGAAAGAATACTTTTTTCTCTTCATTTCTTACTGTGGGACCGAACCCGTTGGGTCGTTTTCCGCCAAGTTGGATGAGTTCGTTTTTTTTTTTTAATATTTTTCTAGATACAGGGAAATATATACAATTTCAAAAGACCCATCACTCATCACACATTTCATCATGCTTAGTAAAAAATTTGATAAAATAATTGCTTACTTGTGGTCTGAGAAATTGCTGTTTACGGCAGGCGCAATGTAACGCACGCGAAACATTGTCCTTATGTGTGCAGCACCGGTGCATGAATATGTATTAAACATACAATTAAGATATCATAAAATAACATTAAACTTGTTTTCGTGAAAAAAAATTGTTGACTTTCGACAATATGGCAAGCGCTATCGAGTAGAATTTCCTACATTTTGGGGTCTCATTCAGGCCTAAAAGTCTGGTCCCAGGTCCAGTAAAAATTAGCCTACAGCAGTGCGATTCTGTAACCATCTCACCGTGAAAAATTAGGTGAAGTGAGCGTGGAGTGAGCTGTCATTCCAACTAATGCTAGGGATTGACACTATTGACAGCTCACTCTCAGCTCACTTCACCTAACTTTTCACGGTAAGATTTTTACAGAATCGATCGGCAGGTCATGCATGAATAGAGACCACTAAATAGGACCAAACCCAGGTACCTATACAAAGTTGATACGACAGAGGGGCTTTCCTTTAACTCCCTATTTATACTAGGTACAATTTTCAAGCTCTGTACCAAAAATCAATTAAATAGGAGCAGTAGTTTAGTCGCAAATGATTTTTTAAGTTTTCGCTGTTTGAACACCACTACTGTTAGATGAATATTAAAATATTATTTCTATTTTTCAAACTTGTATAACAGCGCAGGGAACGACCCCACAGAGTTGGTCCAATTGTGAAAAGTAAAGAGAATAACATATTCTAACAGAATATAACTTTTTTTGTTGTTTGGCACTTTCATGTGTGTATAACTCCAGCTTCCTCATATGTGATAGAATAATTCTACTCTCTATTTCGTTAATATGAGTCGTTTAGTGTGTGTTAGCCGGAGCGACGTAACCCCAGCTTCCTCATTCGATACAGGCAAACCAGTGAGGTTAGGGTTTTGGACTATGGTCAGAAAAATAAGGCGTAATAGCTGCACAAGGAAGGAAAAAACTGAACGATAATACTTAAAAAGTGTTGAAACTACGATCAAAAACGTGTGTGCAAGCTGGAGAGACGTAACCCCAGCTGCTCACTCATATCTTCTAAACGAAAGAAGATATAATTATGTATTATAGCTTAAAAAATAAGGCATAATGGCTGCCATTGGCAGCAAAATTTTAAAATTTCTGGTCAAAATACTCTATGAGTTATTAAACCGATAAATATGTGTAAGCTGGAGTGACGGTACCCCAGTTACTCATGTCATATCTTCCGAACGAAAGAAGATATGATTATGTAAGCTCAAAAATTTAGGCATAATAGCTGCCATAGGCAGCAAAATTTTCAAATCTCTAGGCCTTGTAGTTTCCATGTAATAAACCAAAAAATAGTTTCGCGCCAAAAACATCAAATTTTTGCTTCAGAATAGGTTACGAGCGGCGTTGCCGTTCCGTGCGCAACATTATTACAACCAAATTTGAACTTAGCAGGTATTCTATTATTAGTAATTTTAGCTTGCGCTCAAAATAATTTTAATTTTGTATATTTTATTTATTTATTTGTTTTATTTTACAGTTTTTGGAAAACTTACAGTTAAAAACTTTTGCACGATTGAGAATAACAAAAATAAAGCCAATCACAAGTTTTCACAGATAGAAGAGATATAAACAAAAAATATTTGGGAAGGTAGACAGCGTTTTGAGTAAATAAATTATCATAAGTACGGACGCCAGCAGGTCAAGCTACCCGAAACTGTCAAATTTTCCCAATCAACCTTGAACCTTAATGCTTTAGCGATAAAGTTGAAAATCTATTAAAGAAATTTGACAGATTGTAGTAGGTTGATGTGCTGGCGTCTGTACAAATGCGTTTCAAACAGCGTAAATTGTTATCAATTAGGTTACGTGATCAAAAAAGAAATCACAAACAGTCTTTTTTAATTTCGAAATACTGGTATTGAAAATATCGATGCCAACGTCCCGGCAGACCGCATATGACTCGCATTTCGTCTGTAATTCGTTCCTACCATAGGAGTATGCAACACATGGGGATTGCGCAGAAAAGCAGAAGGAAGGAAGGAAGGATATTGAAGATATAGAGTGAGAGCCGACTGAACTTTAATGGAACTATGAATGTAATATGTATTAAAAAGTAGATTCTTATCAACTTTAAACGACGAGAGAACTACTATTATTGTTTTTTTTGTGACTTCTTCTCTGTAGTTTGGTTAAGGTGGATGAGCAAAGTTGGCCCACGAAATTAAAATTTTGTTACGTTTTTGCAATTTACAGGTCACTGTCAGGTTATATCTTGATCAAATATGATTCAAGATCATAAAATATATGTACCTATATCGTTATTGTTTTTTTTGTTTTTTATGTTAATCATTATACATCTCGAGTTGTTATCGCGATTCGTTTCTATTTTTAAGCCGACCTACTTATATTGAAAAGCCATAAAATTAACCATACCCACACGCATTTCGATGGTACTAAAATAAAAACTCATTCACGTACTTATAGTTCATAAAAAATAATAAAACCTTTTAACAATTTACTCTGCGTCAAAGTTATTTTTATACTTCAAGGTAAAATAAGTATGACAAGTAATTAGAAAGTTTTCATAGAGCCTAGTTTATCATATAATATTCAGTTTTTTTTCTAAAAGCAAGCTAGCAGGTGAGATGTCCCCATTGCTCCCAGCCACGCTTCTTTAAAGGCAAACGGGGGCTACGGATACACTATGGCAAGGTTCACAAACCTCATAGTGTACCTTTGTGCCCCCCACCCACATCCCCAACATCAACAACTCCAGATAAAACTTTGTGGAAAACGTTAGCAAAATTCAAAAAATCGACTCCAGTATTAAAGAGAGTTCCCCGGGGCGCGAGACGGTCTGTTGCATTGAGTTTGGCACGTTGTCTCCGTCTTGCGACCCAAGAGAACTCAGAAACTGCCTGGGAGCAACTACTCACCTTCCCTTATAGGATTTTGCATGTCCAAAAAAATTTGGCAACTAAAAAAACATTGACAACCCAAATTAAAGACAACTGCAATAATTCGACTCTTATTTTGGATCCAAAATTACCTGTTTTCAATAACCTTCCAGGAAAAGGGTTATGTTCACATGTAGAATCCAAATTAAGCGAAGGTGATATCAGGGGAGCGGCCAGGCTACTTTTCAGTAGTGATGTGGTGGCGCCCTACTCTCCAGAAACCCTTTCTGCCCTGGAGAGTAAACATCCGGCGCCTGCGGATGGTCTCACCTTTCCCGACCCCCCCGACTCCGATACAACGCCTTTAAATGTTACTGCCCCTCAGCTGATTGCAGCCGTGAGCTCCTTCCGAAGTGGTTCCGCCGGCGGCCTCGACGGCCTGACTCCTCAGCATTTAAAAGATTTATTGAGCTCAGGCGCTGGGGAAGCTGGTGAGTTGCTTTTGAAGGAGCTTGCGGCTCTAATTAACTTGATGCTCAACGGCGGTGTGAATGATGCCGTCGTCGATGTCTTGTACGGGGCCAATTTATGTGCCCTGCGCAAGAAGGACGGCGGCATTCGTCCCATTGCTGTTGGGTGCACCTACAGGCGTACGGCAGCCAAAATATGTTGTAAATTGTACGGCGACATTCTGTCCAACAAGTTCCAGCCCCTACAGCTTGGCTTTGGTTCCAAAGGGGGCTGCGAGGCTGCCGTACATGCCCTATCTAGTTTTTTAAATGCCAATAAAGGTGAGGTCATCCTCAAGGTTGACGTTAAGAACGCTTTCAACTCTGTTAACAGGGACACTTTGTTGGCTGAAGTAAAAAAGGAGTTACCAGAACTTTTTGGTTTTATGTGGCAGTGCTACAGGCACCCTTCAAAATTATTATATAAAGAGAACGTTTTAGAATCTGCGGTCGGTTGCCAACAAGGTGATCCTCTCGGGCCAGTCATTTTCAGTTTGGCTATCCATCCAATAATACAACAACTAAATTCAATGTGTGGTATTTAGATGACGGAACACTAGGAGGTGACGTAGACACCGTTCTAAAAGATCTTCAATTCCTAAAGCAGCAGTTCCGATCCATCGGCCTTGACCTCAACAACTCAAAATGTGAAATTTACATTTGTGACAATACTGACAGACTATCGACTATTCAGAAATTTAATTTAGTAACCCCAGACATCAAAATTTTGGAAAAAAGTTCATTGCACTTCTTAGGTTCCCCAATTTTAGAAGACAGTTTTTCACCATTCGTCGACAGAAAAATTAAACATTTTAACGATATTTCGGATAGACTTTCTAAAATTAATTTACATTCGGCATTCACCCTAATCAGATATTGTTGTTTCGGTCCAAATTTTATGTATTTTCTCCGCTCTTCCTCTTTATGGAAGCATCCACACCTTTTGGACAAAATCGATCATATTATTCGCAGTACTCTTTCATCCATTTTTAATGTGGCTTTGGACGACCGCGCGTGGCTGCAAGCCACACTACCCATTCGTTTTGGTGGGCTCGGCGTCCGCAAAATTTCTAGTGTAAGCCTACCGGCGTTCCTATCCTCGGTCCACAGCACCGAAAAGTTAACCACACGAATCTTGGTTCCTGCTCAGGTTGACTCTGAAGTGCCGTGTTTGACCGACGCGGTGAACGCCTGGAAAGTGGCTTGCCCGGACACGGTTCAGCCCGAGAACCCGTCTTCCCAGAGACAGTGGGATGAGCCGCTCTGCAGGTTGGTACGGAATAAACTTATTAATACGTCCACCAATACTGCTGAGCGTGCCCGCTTGCTGGCTGTGGGTGAATGGGAGTCGGGCCTCTGGCTTCAGGCGCTACCGTCACCCAATATAGGCACTATGCTGGGTGACACCACATTCCGGCTCGCTACATGTTTGCGTCTGGGCGCTCCATGCGGAGCTCCACATCGCTGTCAATGCGGTGAAGCAGTCGACTGCCTCGGACACCATGGCCTATCCTGCAGCAAGAGCGCTGGACGGATGGCAAGGCACGCCAGCATTAACGAAATCATCCGTCGGGCTCTTGTCTCCGCCGGAGTGCCAGCTGTTTTAGAACCCAATGGCTTGGCACGCGACGATGGAAAGAGGCCCGATGGAATGACCATAATGCCTTGGAAGTTGGGTAGGCCTTTGGTGTGGGATGCAACCTGTGTCGACACCCTCGCGCCATCCCATCTTCCTAGCACGGTGGGCTGTGCTGGGGCGGCTGCTGCAGGAGCAGAAAACCTCAAACGGCGCAAATATAACAACCTTATTGGGAGCTATATGTTTGAGCCGTTTGGGGTTGAAACTCTAGGGCCTTGGGGTCCGAGTGCTCATCGAATTTTTCGGGACATCGCCAAGCGGTTGATTGACTCTTCACGTGACCAGAAGGCTGGCCTATTTTTAGCCCAAAGAATCAGCATTGCCATCCAACGTGGTAATGCTGCCAGCCTTTTGGGCACCTATCCCATTGACAGTGATGCGGACGAATTTTTTGATGCCCAATGAGCTCCTGCCTTTTTCTATATTTTTTCGTATTATATTCTTGTATATAATTGTATATAGTATATATTAGTGTTAGTTCAATGAAATGTAAATAAATGATTTATACATCTCTCTAAGTTAGAATTGGTCTATTGGCTTATTGGTTCACTAGCTTTTGCCTACAGCTTCGCCCGCGCGGAGAAACGTATTCCCGGAATAAAAAGTATCCCATGTGTTAATCAAGGTGATAATAAACTATCTGAGTGCCCGAATTTTCCCAGATGTAACAGAATTTATTCAGGCTTTTTGAACAATGAAAACAGCCTCAAATGCAAACTCTAACAATCTCCCTCCCAATTAACTTTTTTCGGAAGAACGTTTTCTCATCCGTGTGTAATTGAATTTTAAAATATGATTGATTTGATTGAAAAAAAAAAATATGGAAAAGCGCGGCGGTCAAAGTTACTAAACTTTGACCGCCACCATTCGGAATAAGTCAACAAGCTGTAATATGAACCACAACAATACCTACAGGGCAGCAGCACGCGCGTGGAACTGTTCGCAGTACCGGACAGCTGTGTTATCGACATTCAGCAGTTGCGCGCTGCTGATAACGACGCACTATCAACTGTTACCGGTCGTAAGCGACAATTTCCACGTTCCTTCACTTTCATGTTTTCGTTTTGATGTGAACACACTCACCGCGCACGAGGCAGTGTGTGTATTGTGAAGGTTCTCACCGCGCACGAGGCGTGTGTATTGCGCTTGCGTGAAGTCGCGAAACTTGTAACAAATAATACAGCGGACTCCCCAATACACCAAATAATTTATTTAAATTTTTGCAACTATAAAACATAACTATACAATACGTAAGTATATAGTGTAAATGCACCGTAGTCTCCACGTGTTAGTGCTAGCAGCATACATAATATAAACATAAATACATACATACGAGTGTATATACTTTACATAACTCAGGCTCGTCATAAGCTCAGGTACTTACGCTAAGGTCGCCTTAACATACATTAGTACTAACAGTAACGTATTATTTACAACCACTCTGTCGGCGCCACTGCCTCCCCGACTACAGGCGCTACTGACACATGCACTCGCGAGGTGCGAAGATACAAATATACATCACTTGAGCACCGACTGTCGTACTTATTATGCGATACAAAAATATAAACAAAAACAAAACAAAATGGTAACCATGTCGTCGCTGAGCAGCGCGAACAGTCGCGGCGGCTGCCGCCCGGCAATGCGTGCTCACACTACTTGATCTTCTTCATGATGAGGTCGATCTGCTCGTCCACGCGTGGGCTCGTGCCTCTGCAACAAACGTGCGACGTACATTACACAATAACACAAGTACATGGGACACATGCTACTGTCAGCAGTATACTAGAATACAATTTTAGGGTCCATCGATGTAGCTAATTGAACGACCAATACTAGTCATAGCAATCTTTTCCTTTCGCCCACTCTATGCTTGCCCGAGTGCGTGTGGCCTCAAGCGGCACTAGTTCGGACGTGCTCACCTGAAGGCGGACGGGTCGGGCCCGATCATGGCCACGAGCTGCGGCACGTCCTGCGAGTGCGCCACGAAGCGCGCGAGGGCCTTGCAGGCGCGCCACAGGTGCTCCTCGCCCGGCGCCCACTGCAGCAGCTGCAGCAGCGCCATCGCCAGCTCCACGCACACCTCGTCGAACACCTGCCGCAAGCGTAGAGACACAATACACGCTTACACACGCGTGTGCACAAGTGCACCCTCCCCGCTTCGTGTGCATTTAAACGAGCGACACTTTGCCGAAGGAAGCCGCCGACGCGACGCCGTGTCGCTCGTGTGTATGAACTTAGTCTATCCGCTCGAATAGTGGCAGTGCATCCGAACGACACGCAGGCATTTTATGTTATGTATGTATGTATGTAGTAATAACCAGTCTATTTTCATAGCGCGCTACTATTAAAGCGGATGGACACATTCCAGGTAGTTTCATTTATCCTCAAACTGGTAGGTGAAGGGCGGGCGTTTTGGGGGACTGTCTTTTGTAATTGATGATGATTGAAATTGACCTTCGAAAACTGCTGATTCTCAGCCTAATTTAAATAAATGACTTTTGATTTTGATTGGTACTCATGGTGAACAAAGGTTAGCGACGTTCTTGCAGCTACATCATTCTCAACAATATGTTTCGCACTACAGCTTTATGAAATGATGCAAGCAACATGTTACAATGCTGGAACAACGTTGTGCAACTTTTGTTTCCCTTGAATACCTAACTTAACAGTATTTAGTCCCTGCCTTAGTAAAGATTGCCATGGGCCGAGTAGAAGACAGATTCATTCGTTATGTTTGAACGTATGACTCTCCGATACTTAAACCTTGGATAGATGTTATTTTTATGACACTAATTGCTTGTGTATTGTTTGAGATTTACTTGAAGCTGCTTATCTCATAACAATTGAGTCTGCACTATCGTGACAGTGTTATAACGAGTACTTATGACAGTGTTATAACGAGTACTTATGTCAACAGCTTCAGCGCCAACGAGAACAAATAATGGAAATCATTATGGAATATTGTTTTTATAATTTAATCCAGATAATAATTATAGCTTACTCTGATACCAGTTCTAATATATAAATATCAATGTGAATATAATATGAATGGTTGAATTAACAGCGCATAGGTACCTCACTTAACAATTAGGGAATACGAAATTACAAGGGTTCCGTTTTAATTTGCAGCCAGACAGAGCGATGCATGCGCCGTAAGTGATTTTTTTTATATGTCAAATGCCTCAGCCTGAGTCAGCCGTTATATGCGTGGCTTACCATTCGAAGCACATGCTTCGCAATGTCTGTATCCGCCTTTAGCCATTTGGCTCCGAAACCTTAACAAAATGCTCAGTAATTAGAGCTTCTCTATTAATGACTCCCCAAATGGAACATTTCAAACGAGTTTTAAATATTATAATGTTACCAGTCGGTGCCAATCGTACATTAGAAACAAAAATATTGTTACTCAATATTATAACTTGAAAATGGGGAAAGCCGAAACAGAAACTGTAAGCAGTCGTCTGATGACTTGATGAGCTGTGACTGTGACAGCTGTAAACATGTGATGGATTACATAGTTACATTGCATGTATGGCGTTTGGCGGCAAACATTACGACAGGTGTAGTCCTGGGCTGGGTTTTTATCTTCAGTTTTTTTTAAATATTTATTGTTGCTTGTTTAAAAGTAACATTTTTTTATAAGTAATCCTCAATTTCATCAGGAATGAAATTATCCGGAAAAGAATCGGAGTTACCGAAATAGCTTGCAGAGTAAGCAAACTGAAGTGGCAGTGGGCTGGCCATGTTTATCGAAGGACCGATGGCCGGTGGAGCAGACGAGTCTTGGAGTGGAGACCGCGTGTCGTCAAGCGTAGTGTGGGGGCCCCCCAGCTAGATGGACGGACGACCTTAAGAAGGTGGCTGGGGTAGACTGGATGCGGAAGGCGGATGACAGGGTGTTGTGGCGCAGCCTGGGAGAGGCCTATGTCCAGCAGTGGACTGCGATAGGCTGAGTTGATTGAATACCTACTCAATTTTGTAATGCGGTACCTAATGTACTTTTTCAGTTTAATTTCGTCAACTCTTAAGTGATCGTTATATGTAATATACCTTACTTTTAACATACAATAAAACTACTAAGTATGTTTAGCTCAGAATATTCATGAAAAAATAACCGGCCAAATGCGTGCCGGACCCACGCACAATGAAGGGTTCCGTGGTGGGGGTGAATTTATCCCGAGAGCAAATTTAACATTGTAGTTGAAAAACAGGTACTCTCATTCCAATTGCAAATGTAAGTTTGTATGCACAATATTGAGAGATTTACCATGTTATTTTAAGACCATAGACGCTAGACGGGTTATAGGATTTCCTGTAATGTTTAAGGAAATAACGATTTTCTATATTTAAAAATTTTGGGATTTTATTTGATACTAGCGGACCCGGTAGACGACGCGCATCGTCCTGCCCAAAAAGCAGCGCCACCTACCGGGTCCAATTGTATAATACAAACCTTGTCCTGACCATAACAAACACAAAAAAAAGAATTATCCAATTTGGTGCAGTCGATCGGAAGATATGCGCGTACATACATTTCGGTGATTCATTTTTATTTATAGATGTCACACGGTACAGTTTGCAAAGGTGCACCTTTAATCATCATAAATCTTCAATTGACAAGTTTTATCACCATATCTACGGGAAACATTTGACACTTAATATAAGAAAACTGTTATTTTTCTAATCATAGTAACGTCCGATTTATTTACTTTTTATATGAAAAAATCATGACTTAATTCAAAGATTTCGTAATAGAAAGGTAAGATATTTACTTAAGCAGTTTTTTTTTAATATTACACAAATCGGAAGGTGTTGTCATCTCAACATTGATAAATATTTTCGTTGTGTTCAAATGTGACACAAAGAACAGTGATGTCGGCAACTCGGCACACAGTGTCACAGTCATCACACGAGCCACATCCGACAGACTGTCACACACGCCGCGCCGCGCCGCCCCACCCGCGCCCTAACACCATTCAACAACGTAATCAGAGTAAGTTTGAAATAACATAAGATTGCCTCCTGACATTATTACCTACACTTCATAAGCTTTATGTACACATTTCTTTTTGTTTGTGATTTACATATTTACACAAAGATCAGCGTGCATTATTTCATAATAAATTTGAATAAATAACTTCATGAAGTTTATATTAAATATCTTTTCCATTGTCATGTCTTTGTGCAGATAACATTTTCAGCAAAACACCAATATTTGTACGGTGCTGAAATGTACGGTGCTGAAATGCTGGTGTGATCTGCGATCGTTGTCGATCGTTGTCCAGAGATCCCCAGCAGCTTCCCGCCGCGCTATTACGTTGAACTAGAACAGGAGGTAAGTAGAAGACAGCATTACTGGGGCAACAACAGCCCATTTTTAAATCTTTTAACGCTATACGGTAGTAAAGGTTAGGATTTAAAAAATAAAATAATTGAATTGAGTTTAATCTCATCGCTGGCAATAGCCAATCCGAATGTAAGTGAACCCTCCTTGTATGTGAGTGAACGCGACTTGTAAATGCTGTACCTACAACAGTTGAGTGGTTGTCAGGCAAGCCGCTGGGATCACTAGGCACGCTGTGTGCTCTGTGACGTCATGACGTCGTTAGGTACTTCTGTTTATTATATAATTCAGGGAAATACGCCGTACAATGTATTATGTACACGTCCTGTCTTATTTATGACCACTTCTTAGATAACGACATTGATAAATCATGCGTTGGAGACTTGGAGAGATACAGATACCGATCGGTTCAAGTCTACGATCATTACAAACATTTCTCAGACGTTCTTACTAAATTATTATTGAAAAACCAATTTATTATTATAGGAACTGATTAGAACATAATACTTTAATGCCTATTTTGGGAACTTAATTAAAAGAAACAAGTTCGGAGATGATTAAGATAAACAAGTTAATTAATTCTTAAAACTTTGTAACTGTTTTGTATTTTATTTTGTTCATTACGAAAAAACATGTTGAATATTCAAATGGTTTAACAAAACGGACAACAAGAGTAATATAAACCAGAAATACTTTGTGGAAGGTTATTTAATGAGGGAGGTGCCTGACAACTTTAGTTATTGTGTTGTTATAACACTCGACTGGCGACTGTAGGCTTCTGCTTACAGTCGCCAGGCTCGACTAGGACATCTTAACTTCTTACAGTCGCCAGGCTCGACTAGGACATCTTAACTAAGGGCTGGTTAAATAAATAAACGGTTAAATAATGAATAGGTATTACAAGAATTCGAAATTACTAACTAAATACTACTTGCAAATAATAATGAGACGTGCGAGTCAGTGCAGTGGAATTATATTAATTCGGCATTCTCCCCATTACAGAGTGTGATGCACGCTGCGCTGCGCAGCCTGTACAGTGTACACGCGCACTTGGCATGGCACCTACTCGCAACAGTCGCAACGCGCGCGGTCGCACGCCGCAGCCGGAGCTGGCTGTAAACCCAATTCCGATTTTATCGTCTTGCACCAGCAGCCCCTTAAGGCTGCGGTTCCACTGAAGCGGAGTGGAGCGGTGCGGAGCGGGGCTGAGCTTTGAAAAGAGGTAGGTGCCATGTGCCAAAGCCATGTGATTGGTGAATCGCGACACAGCTCGTCTCCGCAGATTTTCAGAACAAGGAATAATTACTTACTCAATCGTTAAAAGATAAATTCCGACTGATTTTTTAATTAATTTTTTGGTCAGAAACTTTTAGTTTTAGGAGTAATAAACTAATGAATAGTAAGCATTCGATTCATTAATTCGCTAGTCTTTGAAAGAATATAAAAATAGTGCGGTCGGTGCATATTATTTAATTTAGTATTGATCAAGTAGTTTTGGACTTATTTCAAGTTACGATATTATCATTGGCTCCAGACAATGGCGCAAGTTAATGTCAATAGATACAATTAACTCTATTGCGAATGCAAGCACAACGTTTATGAAGGTTTTTAATGAAGCCTACAATGATTAGTTCGCGATCGCTAGGCAACGTCACGTCGCGACAGACCAGGGACTTCTACCGAGAGGACTGGCCCGGACAAGCAGAAAAAACGAGTGTGTGGCAAAGGGAGTAATGTGCCGTGCGGTGGCACATCCAGGATAGACAATGATGAGTGAATGATGTGCGATGAGCGTGATGTACCTTGGACTTGGCGCCGCTGGGCAGTAGGTCGCGCAGCGCTTTGCCCACTTGGAACCGCTGCAACACACGCACTAGCGCTGCACCATACTCGCTCGCACGCACGCACGCGCGCTCGCACGTACGCACGCACGCGCGCTTTGTATCTCACAACAACACACATCGCGCGTCCTATCTACGATATTATACGATATATATGTTGCATAAACATTACATTTTAACATAACATTTTTATCAATACTTTGTGTGTATATTACCTATGTCTTTGTGTGTAATTATTGACTGGTATTGTTTTTTTTTTGATATAGGTATCTTTTCAATTATTAAATATAAATTTTGACATTGAATTTTTATCAATACTTTGTGTGTGTATACCTGTCTTTGTGTGTATCTATTGACTTGTATTGTTTTTTTTTTGGTATATTATTTTCATTTTTTTTAATATAAATTTTGACATTATATGTAATCAATACTTGGCATTTTGACAAGTTAATTTTAATATTTCTACACGGGCAACGGACACGGGCAACGGTAGTGTATGTGAAAGTGTTTAATATTAAGACCTTAATGTACCATATGCTCAGAAATAAATTTATTATTATTATGTCGTTTATTTATTTAGTTGTCTTATTTTATTACATTTTTAAATATTATTATAAAAAAATTATTTAATAATATAAAAAATAGTAATCCACCGGTGTCGGGAGCAGGGTCCAAGCTACCGGTGGTTAGGGCTCCAGAGACAGAAACCTCCTCACAATGCAAGCCGTATCGAGGAGTACTGCCTTCTGAGTCAGGCCCTTGATCCAACCGCCTAACGAAAGCCTCGATAGATGTTGATGGAAGCTTTCAGCCATCAGGCTATTGGCCGATACGACAATCGATTGTGCCGACAGTCGATCTCACATTCCACATGTCAACAACCTCGTGTGCTAAGTCAAGATATTTGATTTGTTTATCTTTCTCAGCTTTCACGAGGTTCCCGCAAACGGACGAAGCGCGAGCTATATACCTACGCGCCTCGATCTCGGTATGCGCTCGACATGCAGGCAGTCGCGACTGTGCCGCAGTGACGAACGGACGGTGTGTTGTTTTTTTAACAATAACCGCGCTATTTTTTTCTCTATATTAAGCTTTATATTAGAATGCGGATTTTTTATACTTTAAAATTTAATAATAAAGCATTTCGTACGTCTCAGTCGAGGCGCAAATATTTTATAACAAATCGGTTGGTATAAAATATAAATATATACAAATATTTTTTATTCAAACATAAACATGGTTTTTTAATAAAATCTACCAATCAATAAATATCACGCATTTTTTTTTTATTGAACACTTCCTATTCAATTCACAAAGTATTTTATTTGTTTATATAAAAAAAGTATATTTACAATCACAAAACTAAATAGAAACACAAAGTAGGCAAATTTAATTAAAATGCTGGAGGCGGGCAGCCCTATCGCATGTTTACGTACCGCGCGGCTGTAGGCATTTATTTCCAAGATGCGGCCGAGTTACAATACTGTACAGATAATATTACCGTAGTAACATCGAGGATCATTGCTCGGCGCACTAATCGATCTATCACCACTATATCAGGTTTGTTGGCGACAACAGTCCTGTCAGTGATGATAGAGCGATCCCAGTACAACGTGACATGGTCATTTTCAAGAACTGGGTCGGGTACGTACTGTCTTGTAATATGGTACTTCGGAGTCGACAAGTTTATATTTCAAAGCAAGTTGCTGGTGAATAATCCTGGCTACTTGGTTATGCCTGTTAAGTACTCGCTGTTAGCCAGACGAGAACAACCAGAGATAATGTCTGATGGACTCACCCGGACGGTGGCATGCCCAACACACGTCAACCGTCCCGTCCTTCAAAATATGTCTCCGGTAGTTATTCGTCAAGATAACTTCGTGCATAATCGCACAGACAAAACCTTCAGTTTCCCCTAAGAGGTTACCAAAACGTAGCCAGGATACGGACGCTTAGAAATCTACACCGGGCTCATGAAGAGCCCGATAGAAGCGCCCGTGAAGCTCCTTGCTTTGCCATACCTTCTTGCGGTCATCGGTAGTAAGTACTACAGGTTTGCGTCAGTTCTCTTTCACCATGGAGAGCGGGGTGAGCCCCTGTCTTCACTTCGGCTTTTAAAAAATATTCCCTGAGACTGCACACGTCGCGGTTGTGGAGGGTCTTCGCATTTAAAAATCCTCGACCCCCACACTTCCGCGGGATATACAGTCTCATCACCGGTGATCGTGGGTGATGCATCCGGTTTGCGGTCAGCAGTGTACGGACCCTTCTATCCAGGGCGTCGAGTTCAGTCTGAGTCCATTTGAGTATGCCGAAAGAGTACATCTGACCAAACCATTGAAGGCGCGCACCTTATTTCCGCCTGAAAGAAGACTAATTAATACCTTCTTCACAAAAGAAGCGCTCCTTCAACGATTGCTTCATGTCAGCATCGTTGATGCCTAACGCTTCCGACATACCCAAATACTTATAGCTTTCGGATGAGGAGAGTGATCTAAGGTGTATGGAATCCGAAAGTGGAATTTCCTCGGATTCCATAATCTCCCCCCCCCCCCCCCCCCTTTACATACATGACTGCACATTTGTCCACACCAAATTCCATCCTGATGGCACTACTGAAAGTTTCAGTTAATAATAATAAGTTTATAATAAAGTTACCTTCAGTAACTCCATCAGATGCAATTAGTTGGGGGTAAAGAGTTTCAAATCATCCATGTAGAGGAGGTGAGATAGGAGGATTCAGGGCTAAACAGAACCAAAGTGGACTCAAACTGTCGCCCTGAAATATTCCCCGCTTAATCCATACAGAGGCTCATCATTCCCCTGGATCTGTCGACACCCTGGATAGCGAAGGACCGTCTTCCGTTGCCCCATACACGACTCAAGGAAGGTGCGTAGAGTTGCATCTATCTTGTACAACTCCAGCATCCTCATGAGCCATGTATGTGGCACCGAGTCGTAGGCCTCCTTATAATCTATCCAACATGTTGAAATATCCTTGCGGGATCGGCGAAACTGTTGGCTAATGGCCATGTCTATGAGGAGCAGCTCCTTAGTACCGCGGGACCCATTCCTACATTCAGTTTGAGAGGCAGCGCAGAGATAATGGAGTTACTTTTTTATTATTATAACCCTAAGGTCGACTGGCCTTTAATACCTAAGTACGCTTTTTTGCATTTTTACACTTGTGCGTAAAGGTTTTAACAAACAAATACATAATTATTTTCATAACATTGTATACTGTCACATATCTAGGCCTAGAAATTTAATTAGGTATACATAAATTACCGATATTTAGTGTGTTGTTGTGAAACAAAAATAAGAACAAACAATAATACATAAAATAATTACAATGAAAGAATTGTTACAACATAAACAAAATGATGAGGAGCATGTTGAGAACAGGAAGCGTGGCAATGTTAGAGGGCGGGCGTGGGGGGGGGGGGTCTTTGTTCAACAAACTAAGAAAAGATTATAATATGTTAAAATATAGCACAATATACAAACATTTGATCTGTGTTATTATAATTTTGTACACGTCTGACAAGGTGACACAAAAGCAAACCTTATTATACATTTTTTTATTTAACAACTTCTACAGTACTACTACTTAACTTGTTCTCACAGTAGTACGCACAGGTCTCTTCCCAAGCCCCTCACTCACAGACCGTCCGGACGACACTCCGTCAGGCGCGGGGAGAGACCAGGCCGGTTACGCCTGGTCTCTCCCTGCAAGTGTCGGAGTGTCTTAATAACTACGAGCTGCTCAGCTGTCGCTTGCGACCATAAGTTTTTTTGTTTGAACGCGCTAATCCCTGCACTACCAGTCGGATTGGAAAGAATATGTTTGCATTTGATAGCACAATTCTTGCGGAAGGTTATCGGCTATTGAACGCTACGAGCCTTTAGGAGCCAAGCAAAACAAGAAAAGTCAGAAAGAACGCTAAGGAAAAACGAAGTAATAGCGCGAGCGGGTGATGCGATGCGACGCAGTGGGTCGAGAAGTCGCGGCCAGAAGCCAGTAAATTATATTGCGGTACGGATTTGTACGAGTTATGGAATATAATTCCTTCCTTCCCAAGACCTGCAAGGGATATCCCTACCAGTCTCGTGAATCTATAAATAGTATACCTAAAACAAGGACGCTTCTCGTGTTTGTCTGTGTGAGCGCTTAGTTCTTCTAAACAATGGATTTTCAACACCATATAAAAAAAACCGGTCAAGTGCGAGTCGGACACGCGCATCGAGGGTTCCGTACAAATTTGTAGGTATGTACTTAACTACAAATTTACGGTTTTCGGATTTTTTCCTTTACTTGTGCTACATGACATTGCTTCTTGCCAAATTTCATGATTCTAGGTCAACGGGAAGTACCCTATAGGTTTTGATTCCCTTGCGAGTGTCAAAATATGCGGCATGAACGGAACATATACGCCCGTATCTTTTGTTAGACGTTGGTTTTTTTTACTGCTTCATGGGATTGCAGCCCTGAGTATTTGATATTCATTTCAATTTATTAACTTGATAACTCCACGCGCTCCTAAGAAAAAGGGTCTTGACAGACGGACAACGAAGTGATCTTATAAGGGTTCCGTATTTCCTCTTGAGGAATGTTTATACATAAACTTTCCGGAATTCTTAATATTAATACATTGGTAGATTGCTCCCGTGCGAAGCAGGGGCGGGGAAATAGTGTATAATACGACCGCCACTAACCTTACACGACCGCCACTAAACTTACACGACCGCCACTAAACTTACACGACCGCCACTAAACTTACACGACCGCCACTAAACTTACACGACCGCCACTAAACTTACACGACCGCCACTAAACCCGCGATGTGACTGAGCTTGCTTTTGTGTTATACGTCACTAAAATTTCGTGAAATTGATATCACATAAAAAACTAACTTAATTAGTGGATTGTACAACTAGTGCATAAAAGAAGCCATTTTATCCCGAGACGTTTATAGTGGTAGTGGATAGTTAAGTCGCGGGGTAAAATGGCTCGTTTATGCCCGAGCTATACACTCTGCTTTTCACTTCGATTGCGAGAAAATAAAACAGGCATAAAGTACCTATATAACAGTATTTAATTAATCAAAACTGTTGCAAAATTTAAGAAGAGAATAGCTAATTCCCGCCACGAAACTTTGTGATTTTTTTTTATTTTCGATATGTGTCTTTCGACTTGGGTACTTCATGCTGCCAAGCCATAAAAACGTTTCTTTGCGTTTTTAATTCAATAATAAATTACAACTATTTTATCTGGTTTTGTTAAATTAACGAAAGAATACACGGAAGTAATATAAATTAAAGCAAATGAAGTAAAATAAGGACTTTAATGTGCGTGTGGCTGTTGGGCCTGATTATCTTAATCTTAGAAAAAAAACTTTATGCACTACGAGCATAAAAAGCGATTTTATGTCGCAAACGCACAACTTATAGACGAACTTTTAGAGCATGAGAAGTAAAAATAATAATAATGTGAATACTTTAAGGATCTTATTTGAATTGCAGATTAACTAACTTAGTATGCACATAAATTATTAAATAAAGTTAGTAGGTACATGTTGAAAATGTATAAATATTTGCGTCTCATCTTTCTAATATTCGGCTTAACTCGGCTCGGTAGCGCGAGTCAATTTCGCCAAAACTTAAGCAATATGCTTAATGGTCGCAGTTACTGAAAACTGAATAGAACGAATTTCATTAGCACCAAGTGGATAGTGGTCTGACAGACACTGGGCTGGGGCAGCCCTCGCAGGCACAATGACAAGCACGGCTCGCCAAGCAAAAGCATCACATTCGCAATAGCATTGCTTATGGTCATGCTTGGGCAATGACGCCCATCCTGTTACCATGGATTCAGTACATGATTCTGAACCTTGAATTCAAATTTCATTCAACCTTGAATTCACATTCCAAATTTCTGAATTTCCGACACTTTCCATATTTTCGGATAATATCCAGTCCTCAAAATTACATTAAAGAGCTGTGTTATGAAGACGATGGCTTTTATTGGTAGTTGACGTAGGATTTCGGCAGTTATAACGCAGTATCCAGAAGCTTTATTCAGTTTAGTTTTTTGTGTTCGCGAGATCTGGAGGATTACAAACGGTCTCCCCGTTTGTAATCCTCCAGATCTCGCGAGGTGAGCAGTACTTAAATGGTAAACTGAGTTGTAGATCTGTCTCCAGGTAGTTTTGAATCGCTTGATGTGTCACCGAAATTAGGAGTGAATACATCGGCTAAGAAAACTCCAAAGGCCTCGGCACGTTCGTTGTCTTTTCTTGCCCACGCATTATTTCCTAGCTTTGAAGGATGCTGAGCAGTTTGTGGCGCATTTTTGCTATGCCTTACGGTGTTCCAAAGGGAGTACTCGTTTTTAGCTGGAGCGTCCAGATTTTCCAGTCTGTTTTTTAGGGTCTCATTTTCGATGTCCTTCAGATATTGCTTCAGATCTGCGGCCGCTCTATTAAAATCTCGCCTGTCAGAAGCATTACGACTGGTGTGCCAAACTCTCTTGAGCCTCCTTTTTTCCAGAACCGTACTCCTTATTTCCTTGGAAATATTTTTGTATCCTGGCCTAGTAGGTGTTGGTGTGCATTTCCATGCAGCTGTCTGGATGAGATTTGTGATGTTTATAGCAGCTTTATCAATGTCATTGTTTGTTTTTAAAGGTACTTTGAGGTTCACGTTTGCCTCGATGTATTGTCTAAATCCAACCTAATCAGTTTTCTTGTTGTAGAGCTTCTTTGAACTGTCTTTCTATTATTGTTGTGCTAATAGTGACTATCAGAGGGGTATGATCTGAACTGCTATCCAGGCAATTTTCAGCACTTAGGTACATGTTAGAAAGTCCCTTATGCACAAAGAAGTCCAGAAGGTCAGGGAGTTCATTCGAGTCTGTTGGTCAGTATGAGGGTTCACCCGTACTCAGGACGTGTAATTGGTTTTCGTCAAGGCTTTTTTTCAGTTCTCTTCCTCTGGGTAATGTCAGTCGGGACCCCCAGTAGACATTTTTGGATTAGTCCATGTTCGACCCCCACAATCTTTACCCCCGTCCATGTTCAACCCCTAAAGGACTTTTATTTTTTAATGTATTTAATCCACGTTCAACCCTCAATGGACAGTAAAACGCAAAAGTTTTTCTCATCTACCTTATGGCTATTAGCTACATTTTCAAAGTTTGTCTATCCTCTATTTGCCCTATATTTCATCAGTTACTTTCAAGACAAATCAAATTATTTCTTTGCAAACGTGGGTATTAGCGTTCCAGTCGCCGCCACATATGAATCTTTGCCCAAGAGTATTGAAGAAATCTGTAAACCTTTATTAATAAAGTGCACCGTGACAACTGACAGTCGTGAAGTCATCCGCATTATTTGAGGGCACATGTTGACATGTGGCGAAAAAATATTGTCCGTTTTGGACGTTGGTGAATATCAATTCGCGATTGACAGGCTAGATGGATCACTGTTCCGACAGAACTGATGCGACATAAGTGTGTCGTTATCACAGTATTAATTACTCATACTGTATCAACGATTCGCGCACCGTCCAGTGATAGAGTACCTACATACACATTCACAACAGGTACGTCTCTGTGTCTAAAAACCTAATTTACTTAATTTTAGAATTCCTATATTTTTTTAAAGTAAGTCTTCAGTTTTTTCGACAGACAAGCTTTGGCAATATGAACTGAACTTGAAGTAATTTGAAGGTACAGATATACATATATTCAGTACGGCTGGCTTGACGAGGGACATATTCAAGGGCATAATCATTTATGCTCAAATGCAATAAATATTTTTTTACAATTGCCACTCGAAAAAGGGCATTTTATTCATCGATAACAGTAATTAAAATTGAAGTCCCCGAGGGAGCACGGGGAGGGAACGGAACCCGACGACGACGACTCTCAGCTCCACAAGTGAGTTGTGGAACTCGACAAGAGTTCGGCACGGGGAGAAGTATACCCCTACCACGACTATCTCCCCGAACCCTTGACAGCCTCGAGGGACGGGTTACCGGCGGCGGCCGACGAAATTAGGGTCGCTGAGCCGCCCAGGTCCTCCACCTCTACTGTTGACCCTTGGGCGCCATTATCTCCGGCGCGCCCTTCAACATTGAAAGGACAACCTTGTGGAACGATTACATTACAGCTTTCTCAACAACAGCAACCACAAAATATGGGTACTTTGCCAAACACCCAAGTCTTATCTAATACGACCGTTTCAAAACCAAACAAGAACATTACACTGAATTTCGAAAACTGTTCTAATTTCACTATTAAATTTTAATGTTTATAAATAAATCCTTTGTTCTCTTATTACCGACTAGCTTCTACCCGCGGCTTCGCCCGCGTGGATGTCGGAAATTATCCCACGGGAACGTGCTACCAGGATAAATAGTATGTACTTCCCCAGGATGCCATCTATCTCTTTGCCAAATCAGAACTTCAGTGGTTTAGGCGTGAAAATGTAACATACAGTTACACTGTAAAAAAAACTGAATTACCCCTTTTTGACCCGTCAGGGGTCAATTTTCGACAACTTTACATACTTATTATTAATTATTTTTTGTCGAAAGTATCAATACTGAGTTTCGAGTTAATCGGACCGCGCGTTCAAATTCTTCCACACAAACTTTAACACCCCTATATCCCCTTTGAGGGGTAGTTTTGAAAAACTAATAATGATAAACTTTATTGCTTACTTAGGCGAGTATTCATGCCAATTTTCAAGATTATTAACCTAACGAATAAGATTTTTCATATAAACTTTATTTATTTATTACAGCAGGGAAGACTTACAGCTAAAAAAACAAACTAAAAATAGGAAACAATAGTCGACAGAAAGCCAATCCCCGCTTTTCACCCCCACAGGGGTGGAATTTTGAAAAATCATTTGGGATGTGTTCATAACTTGACTCAAAGATTATTTATACCAATTTTCGAGTTAATCAAGCCACGCTGTAAAATCTTCCCCTGTAAAATTGACTACCCCTTTTCAGGCCGTCAGGGGTAGATATTCGAAAAACCCTGATACACATTATTCTTTCCTTTCAATTTTAGGTAAAAATACTGAGTTTAGATTAAATCGGACCGCGCGCTAAAATTCTTCCATACAAACTTTGAAACCCCCCAATCCCCTTTTAGGGGGTAGTTTATAAAAACAAAAAATGCCCGACTTCATAATTTACTTAGATAAGTCTTCGTGCCAAGTTTCAAGTTTATTAACTCAAGGAATAAGATTTTTCATACAAACAAAATCCCCCCATTTAACCCTCTTAGGGGTGGAATTTCGAAAAACCCCTTCTTAGTGGATACCTACTCTTCACGAAGAATACACCCTCAAAATTTCATGTCTCTAGGACTAGCGGTTTAGGCTGTGCGTTGATGTCTCAGTCAGTCAGTCAGGACTTTGAATTTTATATATATAGATTATAAAATAAAATGTGATAAATACTATACTACTATTTATTTTCTCGCAGTCAATGGTAAAAAGTAGAGAAAAAAACTCGTGAAAAAAGTATTTCATCACGGTCCTAAGCCTAACCCCTCGCTCCGCTCAGGATTCTAATCTAGAATACTTCGCTGCTCTCGGGATCCAACTTAGTCCCTCGAATTAAATTCCCTATTTTGTCACTTGTTGTATAATCTACTATTGTCATATGTATTTATTGAGTAATAAGATCATTTTTATCCATCGTTTAACTAGTCAGCCTATTTATTAAACTCAAGTGTGTCATACATAAACCACGCAATGTCTTCTTCGGTCTCGTGACTGACTTCACTGTATAAATCTTCACGTAGACAACGTGGAAATCGTCACATCAGGTGAATAATATTGTGTGGTAAACGTTTGACTACGTGACTAGTCGAGGGTATGTATAATATGGTCTGTTCCAAAACTATCTGATGAAAATGTAAACAAATGGATCAGAAAACGTACCTGTGGACACCAATTTGTAACGCGAACGGTTATAAAATAATGGCTATCCAAATACAGAGCGTTTTCTGACACGTGCATGTCAAATATTGGAGAAAATGACAGAACCGCTTTGTTTTTTTTTTAATTTTATTTAGAGAGGGTTTTAATCTAGTCAGATTATGCCACCCTCATCGTTACAAATGGACTTTACATACTGCTACATAACTAAAAATTATCTTAGCCTACCTCTGCGATGAATACCAACATTTACGAGCCTGTACAGCATCCTGGCTGCTTTCGAAGTAGGAGCAGCATGGAGGCTATTACATACCTCAGTCTCGCACATACTATTAAAAACTATAAATAAATCTCGACTTTCCGGCTTGTTCCGGGCACAATCCATGATATTATAAACGTCTTCAATCAAGTTGCATTCCACACAATTTGGTGACTCAACTTTACCCAAAATTTTGAATGCAAATTTATTTAAGGGTGTGTGTCCGGAGCGAAGTCGCAGAGCTGTTATGATTGTCTGCTTTCCCATATTGGTACTGTCTATCCACGTACTTTTGAAGACATTCGGTTGTATAGTGGCATACCAAATACCTTTTGGAAGAGACTATAGCGAGTAGTGAGTAGTAAGTAAGAACAAGTAAAGCGGATACAGACCACGGTCTTTACCTCCTTGGTGGCGATGTTGTGCATGAGCGCCGTGCCCACGTCGCGCAGCTCCAGGTCCGCGCTCAGGCAGCTGTGCACGCACACCTGGCCACAACCCACACACGCACGTACATCAACGACCAGCCGATAGATTCTGTCAGAATCTCATCGTGAAAACTTGGTGAAATAAGCTGTCAATAGTGTCAACTCCTAGCATTCGATTTTCACGGTGAGATATTTTAGAGAATAGAACTGCTGTTCACGTTACACAATGAGGTCAAATCGATAAAAGATACCTGTTTCAACGTTATTGCCAACATTGTTCAGATATTTAAATCCCTATAGATAATTTTATTTATAATTTCGCCTTTCCACTGCATTTGCACACACTTGCGAAGTATTTGTATAAACGTAATACAGATAATGCAGAAAGGTATGCGCTGCGGCAACAGGTTGCTTGATAGTCTTTGGGAATCAGATTAATAATGTTCCTTGTGCTCTATTACCTTCAAGAAAAAATATTCACCATTTCCGCAAAATAAAACTACTTTTAAATGTTAATAAAACTAAATTGCTTCATTGTATGTGTATAATAACATGTCTGCCATATTGTGCGAGAGGGACACACTACCAACCAGTGTTGTTCCTTTCAAGAGCCTTCCTTTCGTACGTCTATTGTTAATCCAAATTAATTCCATCCAAAAACTTTATGTGTGACGCATAAAGCCTGTTTGTATTTACAATTTGAAACTCTCGCCTGGAAGTAGTCTGTCAATGTCACCCTACCCTGTTTTCCAACACCGTTTTGAGAGCAGTGGTGATGAAATTATTTACACAAAGTAAAGTGCCTGCCTGGCTGGGTTCGAACCCATGGGTCATCGGCTCTCACAACTCGTAAGTCAGGCCCGTTACCTCTGGGTCACCACTGCTCTCAACATTCATAAAGTATTTTTATAACTGGCAACTAGCCTATTATTTATTACTGACAACTAGCCTATTATCGTCTTTCTTCGGAAATACGAACGCGCGATGATAAGTAGAGCTGAAACAACCACGGAGGTACTTGCTTATTATTAACACGTTTTCATTAGGTTCACTTGTAACTAACTAACTAACAATGTAAAAAAATCTTAGAAGTCAATGTTAACTTACCTACTTCTAATTGTCGTATCGAAATTAAACTTTGTCCCCCTTATTACAAAACAAGGTTTTTCTTTCGATCAGGTTTAAACCACTGACCCAGTTATTGAATTATGAACCCAACTGATAGAGAAATGCAGTTCTTTATACAAAAATGACAGCTTAGTTCGGTGCTAAGTTGTCATTTTAGTATTAAGAACTTTGCCTAAATCGAAATAAAGTTCGAAATCCAAGTACTGGCTCAATAGTTTAGGCTAGAACTAAAATTAGGTTTCGTTTTGTAATAAGACGGTATATGTATATCTAATTCGGAAGACAAAACTATAATTTGGTATCTTGGATCTGATCTGATGATGGAGCCAGGAGGTGGATAGTGGAACTCTTCAGTGGCTTCTAGTAAACCCCTCGAGTTTGGGCTCATATGATGTGTTTTGACGAGTCCAATAGATTGCACCTGATGTCGAGTGTCTGATGATGGAGCCAGGTGGTGGATAGTGGAACTCTACAGTGGCTAATAGCACTGATAATTAATTCAAAAATCACTCCACGCTTTTCGAATTCAATTTAAGTCAATTTAAGTATTTAAAAATTTTTAGTGCGTGATAAAACGTGTTTTTAGGATTCCGTAGTCAACAAGGAACCCTTATAGTTTCGCCATGTCCGTCTGTCTGTCTGTCTGTCCGCGGTTTAGCTCAAAAACTATTGGTACCAGAAAGTTGTAATTTGGCATGAGTATACACGTTAATGACGCCAAAAAAGTGGTAAAATAAAATTTTGAAAAAAACAACTATTTAGGGTACCTCCCCTGTATGTAAAGTGGGGATGATAATTTTTTTTTCGTCCTTCCCATAGTGTGGGACATCGTTGGATAGGTCTCTCAAAAACAAAAACCTATTAGGGGTTTGGTAAGACCGTTTTTTGATTAAGTAAACCGTTCGTGACTTATCAAGCTTTAAAGTAACAATTTTCGTTAGTCAAGTGTCCCCCCCCCCCCGCCTCTACCAACTAAACGGTTGTAGCTAGAAATTCAAATGTCACGGCAGTAGTACCTATATATAACGAAGTTTAAAGGAAAACTATCACACTTAAGTGGGCTTTACAAGTTTACGAGTAATAGTCGACCAATTGTATTTGACTCGAAAATTTCGAACAACTCCATAGAAATGTCGATAGATGGCGCTAAGCGTCAGTTGTATCGTAGTCGACTATTAGTCGAGTAATTGTGTCGTAGTTGTGTCTTCGTCGTTGTGTTATAGTTAGAGCATGGTACGAAACTATCAGTCAGCGAATACGACCCGCACTTGGCTGTTATAAAAACTACGGAACCCTACACTGCGCGTGGCCCGACACGCACTTGACCCGTTTTTTTTATTTTTACCACGATTAAAATATGACCAATCATCTGAATCAGCTAAGCAATAACAAATGACGATGGCGAATTCAAATGATTGAGGAATATACAAACTTTACACGTGTGCGAAAAGGAGTGGAGAGGCGCAATTATAATTTAGACGATGTTTCCTTTTTTCAGTCTACTATAGGTTTCCTTAAGGCTGTACCGACACATGAAGTGCTCTGACAGCGCGGCGTACCTTAGTGGTGGCCCGTATGTTGGAGAGCGGCTGTCCGTTGTGCTCCCACTCGCTGATGTACAGCAGCCACTCCGACGACGAAATGTTCTCGAACAGGTTGCACAGCTGCGGGACAGATCAACATTGCTACACTCGGACAGGCTCGGCCGGTCGCTTTTCAGATTGACAGTTCGACCTCCGACCGACGTCGTTATTTTGAAAGGTAGTAGGGGAGGTATTCACAATTCGAGCGTTATGATGACGTGCGACCGCACCGACCAGCTCTAGATTTTGTTAATATAGGCATCTTTTAAGACATTCGCTCTGTGAAATTCTCACGGATAATTCAGGTCGGAAGACGGAGAATTATTCTGGTTATTGTAAAGAAGACTCAGAGGAGGTCTGGTAATAAAGAGCGAATTTGGAATCGGTTTGAAAACTGTAAATGCGGCGCTCGTTTTTACAATAAGACAGTTTAGCGATAGGCGTGCTAAAGCGAACTCGTCCTCTCGAAACCATCCGGGCCGGGCCTGCTCGCGCATACGTACGAAGAGCGCGAGCGCCAGCTGCTCGGCGGGCGGGTGCGCGTCCACGTGCGCGGCGTAGTTGAGCAGCGCGTGCGTGCGCCGGTCCTGGTGCAGCAGCAGCGCCACGTCGTCGCGCCGCGCGGCCGCCGCCAGGCTGCGCAGCGCCGCCACGCGCACGCCGCCGCCCAGCGCCGCGTCCGTCAGCAGCCGGCCTGCGGCGGATGCATTTACATATATATAATCAAATTGTAAAAAACTCAAAACGTACAGTCGGTGTTCAAAATAAAAAGTAATTGCTACGTGAAAACGATTCTGATGCCGAAAACATAGTTTTTTCAATATTTGCTCGTTTTGCAGTGTGGCTGGAATTGACACAAAATTCTAACAAAAATTTTGCACATACTCCTTAAAGGTCTGATCATCGAATAGATTGTATTTTATCACACTATTTTCTATGTATATGGTATTAGCAACATTGCATCATGTCCGCAACAGTTTAAATACCACGAGATTTTAATAAACGAGAAAAATATGCAGATAGGTTCTTTTTTTTTTTTTTTTAAAACCTTGCCCCACACTAGGAATTTCTCCTGTGTCGTGGGTGCGTTTATAGACATATAAACTCACATACACAAACAGCCAGACCCGGAACAACTAATTGTAGGTCATACAAATATTTGTTCCGTGCGGGAATCGAACCCGCGAAACGCAGCGCAGCAGTTAATCGCTTAAGCACCATCGTCAAAATATATAATAGATACGGATTTAACTTTTAAAATGAATATCATCTCGCTATACCTACAAGCAGTCAATCTTGACATGTATAAGAACGGGCATTTCAGTTAATTTTTTAGCGTAACAGCCTATTTATTTTGACTCGCGAGACAAGCCATAAAATAAAATTAAACATCATTTGTTATTTCCTAAATTTTTTCAAATATTTCTGCAGAAAGTATAGTAACCGGCATGAGTCGTGAGCACAAACTGACACCTGCGCAGTAGTTCATTTTTCGGTCTCTTTGGCGGAATGAAGAAGGCGGGGGGCACCGAGGCTGCACGCGATTAGTTCGTCTGTCGATGCTCGTCGTCTATTGGACTCTCACGTGTCATTCGGCTACTGTACACTTTCGTGCACTTTTAGTGACTTACGTTTTTAATTTTGAAATAGTTTATTTTTGTTAAATCGTATTTGTTAAGTCAAAGTAACGGTTAAATTTGTTTCTTCACTATTTTAGCAGTTACTTGAATGAAGAAAACCTTTGCCGTAGTATCAGTAAAGGTCAAGTAAAAGTTAATACTTTGACTGATTGTGTTGATGAAGAAACTGGCCGTAAGTCACAAAGGCCTACAACATTACTGTATCAAAGTAAAATTTCAAGTACCACTAATATTTTAATTATAGTTTGCGTAAGTACCTATCAATAATTTGAGCAAAAGCGGTACTAAATAAATTTAGCCGAAAGTGTACAATGCGCGAGCTTACAATGCGCGAGCGCAGCTCACGACTCGTGCCGGGCATTATAACAGTAGTGAACAAAAGTCTGACAAGTTCACAAATCGTTGCTGTGTTCTGGTGCGCCGGTGATGGGGAGTACTCCCCAGAGGAGGGTCCGGTGATGGACAGCCGCGGTGGGTTCACGGATGAGTGCTAACTCATGCCCGTGTTCCCGCCGTAAGCGGCAGAGGACACCGTAGAGTTTTAGTGGGTTAGAGTCCCAGATAACTGCATTATCTCCCCGTGGTAGTTTCTGCACTACCACGGGGAGATAATGCAGACTTGCACATTTCTCCACGATAAAAAAAAGGAGTCTCTTTTTGTCGAGGATAAAAAACCAGTATCCCTGACAGCGTGAAGTGTAAGTAATGGTAGCAGCAAGAAGATCTTACTGTGCTTGCCGAAAGAGATGAGGCGACACAAGTTTCACATCACACCTTACTAAAGAGCGGTGGGGACACAAGTTTCACATCACACCTTACTAAAGAGCGGTGGGGACACAAGTTTCACATCACACCTTACTAAAGAGCGGTGGGGACACAAGTTTCACATCACACCTTACTAAAGAGCGGTGGCGACACAAGTTTCACATCACACCTTACTAAAGAGCGGTGGCGACACAAGTTTCACATCACACCTTACTAAAGAGCGGTGGCGACACAAGTTTCACATCACACCTTACTAAAGAGCGGTGGCGACACAAGTTTCACATCACACCTTACTAAAGAGCGGTGGCGACACAAGTTTCAAATCACATCTTACTAAATTCCCGCCTGTATTCCTCAAAGAGAAAAAGAGCGGGTGTTTGCCTGATTTTACCGAAATTCTAATTTTGCTGAAGAGGGATCAATAAAATTCACGGATAGCACGTAACGATGTATTCAACACTGAACAATAAAAATATGTGTGTTGTGTAAGTGATCAAGAATTCAACTATTTTTACCCGACTGCGCGACGCAAAGGAGTGGTAATGTGTTTTCTTTTATTCATATGCTTAATCCAAAGATGTACGGTGATAAAGTAGATGAAGGATAAGATGTACCAACCGAACACCGATGAACCGACGTTGTAGTGGATATAACGAATATACTATGACTTCACGAATGTATGCTGGAGACATGAATATAAATTGTAAAGTGGACAGAGCGAATGTTGCCAAACTTTTAGGAAAATATTACAATAGACAACTAAATTGGAAGGCACAAGCAGAGGACATCTGCAAAAAAATAAGCACAGCTGCTTAAGCTTTACACAACTGTCAAAAACAGTTAATCTTCAAACAGTACTTGTAGGTTACCATGGCCTGGTTGTATCAGTTTTGAGATTTGGCATAATATTTTGGGGCAATTGTAGTGTAAGGGAAAGCATGTTTAGTGCTCAATTGTAGTGAAAGGGAAAGCATGCTTAGTGCTCAAAAACGTTGCCTTAGATCCATGTTTGGATTAAAAGTAACAGATAGTTGCATCCCGCGGGCGGTGAGCTACCTATTACTCTCCGCCCGCAGGCCCGCCCCTACGGTGGCCGGGAGTCGTCACGTGGCTCCCGACGCCCGGAGCGTCTCCCGCGGCGGCTGAGGCGTGAGGTGTTCTCCCTCAGCCTTCCCGCCACCTCCTTCGCTAGCATGACTGCTTCGCAGAAGGAGGTGACTGCCTCCCACTCCCTCTCGCCCCGGACCATGGCTTGAACCAGGGCCAGACGCGAAAGGTCGCCGCCGTTGCCGATCGCCTCTACGAGGACACGGCGGGGACCGACCAACCCTAACAATATGATCCAACAAACTATTCATGAAAGCATGTTTATTCGGAACAGAAGCAACTCGACATCGTCTCTGCCAACGAAGCTTAATGACTATAACTCCAACCAACGAAATAGGGAGAAAGACAATCTGGACCCACAGACCGAGACCCGATTAGACAGTGACAACATAGCCTCAGCCACTTGACATCAACAGAGTCGTGTGAAAATAATTTTCATACAAGTATGGCTCTTGAGGAAAACATAAACTGAGAAATCAAACAAAGAAGTGGCGTATTGTTGGTAAACAGATAGCCATGAAGCAGAAACATCAAAAAAAAGAAATTGTATGGCACCTGCTGTGTATAATAAAATACCTTGCCGATAAAATTATTGGCAAGGTATTTTATTATATAGGTCTAAGACCTCGTAAGTTAATTTTTATATTTGTATAGCAATAATGCTCCTAATAGTTTTTTTCCTAATAATTTTTAGTTTTGCATGCCTTAAAGGCAGAATGTACAGACGCCAGCACATCAAGCTACCACAATCTGTCAAAGGTAAAGGCCCATTTAGTGTGAAAAATATACCTACGGCGTACAGAAATAAAATATGGCGGGAATCAAAGACAAATGATTATTCTTTTCATTGGTAAGTGGCGCAATAATGTGGCTGATGGGGATCATGAAAGAATAATAATAAAAAAATGTAATCTACCTAGTATGAAAACTTAACTTACTTGCTGGTTATCAATTCGGGTGAGACAGAGACAGCAATGTACGTGTTATTACCAGACCGAACGAGTTTGCTTTATGTGTGATGATGATATTTTTATTTAACAAAACAATGGCAAAATAAGTCTGTTTGTTTCATTTTCAAGTCTAAACCACTGAACCGATTTTGATTACATTGCCGTGTAGAGATATACATATTAGATTTGGAGATGGACCTAGTATATTTTTTATCCCAGTGACATGTTTCCTTAGGGGATAAAATAATTTACAGACGGGCGAAACCGCTGGTGCAGCTAATTATTATCCAATTTTTATTGGTCTACTTCAAGATCTCTCCATTGAATTATTTTTTACTTTTTACATAATATATAATGAAAAGTGGGTTATGCCTGCATTATTTACCACCATTTTCGTTTTACTACAAAAACATTTTTGAACCGGGTCGGATTATGGGCCATGGCCTTTCTTTAATAGATTTTCAACTTTATCGCTAAAGCATTAGGTTCAAGGTTGATTGGGAACATTTGACAGTTTCGGGTAGCTTGACCTGTTGACGTCTGTACAAGGACTCTAACATTAATTGTAACATCTATTTAGTAATACCTACACTAATACTTACAATATAACCTGCTCTTTGCAAATAAATAAATATTCTTTTCTATTCACGTTCCGATTTACTTATAATGCCAATAGAATACACAGTCATGTCATGTGAGCGAAGCCGCAGGCACAGCTAGTTTAAAAAAAACTGCTACTATACTATAAACGAACATTTAAACGATAAAATAAAGTGTATTCTCTAATAATGATCAGTATATATGTATTAAAAAAAAACCGTCACATAACATAAGACTTACTTCAGAAGACTGCTACGTTAAGTTTTCAAAGCTTTCTCTCTCCTATTTTGCTGTGCCCGACAGGGTCCACAATAATTTCAAATATTATATAATTTTAAGTTACCACCCAAGTACACATTGTGGGATACAATAAACGATTGCGAATTGAGGACTACTCGTGCTACGCTCCCGCTTGCTCCCTCTGTTCCCGCCTCGTACCTATGAAGGCGAGGAAGTCGTCGCCCAGCACCCAGCTGCCCTCGCCCTGCACCAGGTACTGCTGCAGCTCGTCGAGGCTCTGCCGCTCCTCCGCCGACAGCTCCACGCCCTCCAGCTCCTTGGCCAGCTTCTCAAACTCCTGCACGGCCTGTGACAACAACAGCACTCACGTTATGTTTTATTTGAATAGATCGGTTGTGTGATCCGACTAAATGCTGATACTCAGCACCGCGACGCGAAGACACATGATTAAATGTGCAAGAGTGCTCGACGCTAATACGACTGTAGAACAAGTCCTTTTTAACGCGTTTCAAATTAGCATCGCTGCCAATCGCTTCGCATCGAGGTTTTGAGCAGCACAAATCAATAAAAATTAAAATTCAATAATCATCTGGTATCATCGTCTGAAATATAATACTACTAGTACTCTATGCAGAACTAAGAGCCCCCATAAAACGTAATGATGACAATGTAGCTTATAACGTCATACATACGTAGTCAGTTCCAGCATCTTTTCGAACATGATGAATTCGTTTGTAACGCAGCATTACATCCTACGATCCTACTTCTGATATCATTATCCCCTAATAACATAGGCGAGCCAATTAATTGTAGGCATGACATAAGCGTTGGAGTGCTCATAATTTGGCTCCCGATGGCAGTGACAATGTATGAGTGCGGAACGTAAACATTCCCTCCAGGACAACATCCGCCGCGGCGGCGCCCACGCGCCTCGTGCTACGTGCGTCGTGCGCGACTCAGCCGTGTGTCACTGACCATATTGTTCACACACTGGAAACTTCTAGAAGAATTTCATACTCATCAATTTTCCATGATTATAATAATGCTGATGTCGCTGTGCAATAAGCATCGCATATAAACACCGAATATTATATTTACAGCTTACAGCATGTGTGAGTCATCGGGTGGAAAATCAAGTTTATTTACAGAAGCTTTCCGTTCAAAAAAACTGCCTAAATTTTGTTCAGGTATAAGCCCAGGGCGGAAGCAGTTACTTATGTATGAAGAATGAGGTGATGGTTCTGGAAGTGTTTAGTGGCTACTATCGGTGAACAGCATTAACTTTCAGCCAAATCAGTTGCAGTTTAGAGCCATAATCTGTTGCAACACGAAACGCGGTGAAGTGCCCGAGTTTTAGATTATGAGCATTGGTGTAGGAAGCACGAGGCTTTTGCCTCGTCTGCGGTACTCACGTCGATGTCGGTGAAGACGATGGGTGGGTCACGGTTGCGCTTGCGCAGCTCTTCCTGGCGCCGCTCGTCCGCCTCAGCCGCCAGCGCGTCGGAACTGGGCCCCGCGCGCGACAACTCTTCGGGCGCGCCCGCCGTCTCCACTGCTTCTGCCATGTCTGCACAATAACACCGACTTACATCAACATCACAACACTCACTAACGCAAGCGCAGCGCCACGCTAGGTCTCACTGTTCGAAAGCCTCTTGCAACCGCCGCGAGTTCAGGGAACTAAATTAAACCCGGAAGAGGAATAAAATGCTAACTGCTTGGCACTTGTGCACTTGTTTTAAATATGGATTTGGAGAACAGTCCAGTATTCGCGTTTGGGGAAGATGTTAAACAATAAGATTGAGAACACTCGTATGCTTCAGAAGGTTAGTTACTAACCTAAAAGTTTGCCGAGCCGCGTGACTTAGACGAGAATGTTTTGATATCGTGATCTGGTAAAAGAATTTTAGGACTCCGAATAGATCACTCAGATAGGAAAAACATTCAATTTTGATCCGAATACAAAAATGATGGGTTCGCACAACGTGGCGCACGCGCTCCGTCCAGCGTGGAAATAGATTCAACATAAATAAACTGAAGAAGGGCGACGCGGCGGGTGGCGTGCGGCGCGGCGTCGGCGCGGTGTCGGCGCGGGCCGGCTGTACGCACCTGGGCTGCTGCGAGCTGCTGCTGCGGCCGCGCTGTCCGCTAGAGGAATGCCGCGCCGTGCTCGCCTGGCGCCGCGCCAGCTCGCCTCCGCAACACTATTATATTTATAATTACACCGGGCGCGGGATCGGGTACCGCTCTACTCTTCACATGCTCGTATTCGTTTTGTAAACACGCCGTCTCCGAGATCTCCGAGTTCCAGTGGTATACATAATATCAGCGACGATCCCAGGTCACATGACATACTCTTAGGGAGCGGTCCTTGTTCTGATCGAGTTAGTTTCTTTCATATATATAACCAAAGAGTACTTCTTTGGTTTGCCACTCGCTACATCGATGGGTATCTGATGATAAGAGGGGTGTGTGTAGTATTTATGTTCTAGTTTCCGATGGTGACAGATTCATTAGTGTCAAGCTATCTGAACACGCCCACTCCATAAGCGAGCCTGTGGTCATTGCCCTTAGTGGTCGGTTGGAACCCGCGTCCCGACCTACTTGTGGAGCGTTCAACTGACCGCACTCACAATAAATAGCGCGCCCGATCACTTGAGCAAATACGTTTACGATCAAATTCTCTTTAATTAGTCAAGGGTTACATTACCACACGACGGATACGGAACAATCAAATGAAAATCGACTTAAAGATCGTTATATTTTTAAGCCGAACTCTGCTCACTCCGTCAGTCTAAGATCCGCACCCATTGCTGGCTATACTTAAGAGGCGTTTCACATTTATTTTCACCAAAATTTCTAACTTTGCTTATCTTACTCATAGAAATATTACCAATTATTTTAAAATACTGAAATTACTAAATTGATTCCTAAGCTTTTAATTTAATCGTCTGTAAAAAGACTCATAACAGAGCCGTCGCGTCAAATCAAATCAAATCAAATCACTTTTATTTGTTAACACAGGTAAAGAAATACAGATCTTGAGTTTGGTGAACAGAACGCTATGTTATGCCAGGAGGCGTACAAATATCGTGTGCATCTAGCTCAATATTACGAATTTACATTTCACAATAAAAAAAAAGATGTTTGATAATCATGCCTAGTTAAAATTTCAAAATAAATTATAACATTATACATAATATTATTTAAAAAATTGACTGATGTCAGATTTAAAGGAGGAATTATTTAGTTATGTATGTCAAAAAATAAAAATAAAATAAAGTCTAAGTCAGAATAATTGAAAATGTCAAAAATTATTAAATGTCAATATCTATATCTTATATATAAAATTCTCGTGTCACAATGTTAGTCTGCATACTCCTCCGAAACGGCTTGACCGATTTTGATGAAATTTTTTGTGCATATTC
Source organism: Apamea crenata (assembly GCA_949629185.1). Taxonomy (NCBI): domain Eukaryota; kingdom Metazoa; phylum Arthropoda; class Insecta; order Lepidoptera; family Noctuidae; genus Apamea; species Apamea crenata. The sequence goes on from OX451361.1 coordinate 19,722,466, forward strand.
AGTAAGTCTGAGAATCGGCTACTATCTATTTTTTTTTTTTTTTTTTCAAACCCTTAAGTGATAAGGGATGTCCACCCTAGGGTAGGAGTAGTGTAGGAGTAGGGTAGGAGTAGGGTAGGAGTAGTGTAGGAGTAGTGTAGGAGTAGGGTAGGAGTAGGGTAGGAGTAGTGTAGGAGTAGGGTAGGAGTAGGGTAGGAGTAGGGTAGGAGTAGGGTAGGAGTAGGGTAGGAGTAGGGTAGGAGTAGGGTAGGAGTAGTGTAGGAGTAGGGTAGGAGTAGGGTAGGAGTAGGGTAGGAGTAGGGTAGGGGGTAGGACACCCCGCGAACGAAGTAGCGCCGGGCAGCTAGAAATAATTTATATATGGCAAAACAACGTTTGCCGGGTCAGCTAGTATCTATATATATAAAAATGAAACCCGTTTTCCGTTGTCACGACATAACATGAAAACGGCTTGACCGATTTGGCTGATTCTTTTTTTAGAATATTCCTTGAAGTACGAGGATGGTTCTTACGCAGAGAAAAATTTGAAAAATAGGGTAGGAGTAGGTTGGGAGTAGGGTAGAAGTAGGGTAGGAGTAGGGTAGGGGTAGGGTAGGAGTTGGGTAGGAGTAGGGTAGGAGTAGTGTAGGAGTAGGGTAGAGTAGGAGTAGGGTAGGAGTAGTGTAGGAGTAGTGTAGGAGTAGGGTAGGGAGTAGGGTAGGGGGTAGAATAGGAATAGGGTGGGAGTAGTGTAGGAGTAGAGTAGGAGTAGGGTAGGAGTAGAGTAGGAGTAGGGTAGGAGTAGTGTAGGAGTATGGTAGGAGTAGGGTATAGGAGTTGGGTAGGGGGTAGGGTAGGAATAGTGTAGGAGTAGGGTAGGAGTAGGGTAGTAGTAGGGTAGGGGGTAGGGTAGGTGTAGGGTAGGAGTAGTGTAGGAGTAGGGTAGGAGTAGGGTAAGAGTAGTGTAGGAGTAGGGTAGGGGATAGTAGGAGTAGGGTAGGAGTAGTGTAGGAGTAGGGTAGGGCTAGGGTAAGAGTAGGGTAGGAGTAGTGTAGGATTAGGGTAGTAATAGGGTAGGAGTAGTGTAGGAGTAGGGTAGGAGTAGGCTAGGAGTAGTGTAGGAGTAGGGTAGGAGTAGTGTAGGAGTAGGGTAGGATAGGGTAGGGGGTAGGACACCACGCGAACGAAGTAGCGCCGGGCAGCTAGAAATAATTTATATGGCAAAACAACGTTTGCCGGGTCAGCTAGTTAATAATAAATTTCGACTACAAATTAATTCATCATTTAAGTTTCTTTTCGTATAACATAGAAACAGCATTATACTGAGCCATCATTGAAAAAACCATCCAGTGTGAAGTAACATTTGTCACTAAGCAAGCTATTTAGTGCCTTTTTTAATTTTATTAATGGCTAATTTTTGATGGCATCCGGTATTTTATAATAAATTTTTGGAGCGTTGCCGAAAAGGCTTTTACGCATTAAGGCTGTTTTACATTTAACGTTACATAGTTTGTTACAATATTGAGTACGCAATGGATTTCTTCTGACTGCCGATAAGCTGACAAATAAATGCGGTTTTTTTTTTTACAAACAATGCAGTTTCCATCGTCGTCACCTACGCATTCTTTACGTCTAAATAAGTACCTATTATAGTTAGTACAACGGGCTGGTGCCCGCAATTTTCACGTCGCGTCGTAGCAAGCGCAGATTTTGTGTACGGGTGGGAAAATCGATCATTAGAACAAACGTGCACATCACTCCTACCTCCAGAACCTCTCCTGAAGGTTGGAGGGGCTATATATCAAGGGGCAAGCGGCGGCGGCAGTGCGTGGAGTTTTGGCACATTTTTCTAGAAACTATTGTGAATGCGTATGCAAAGGGCGTATTTGGCGGCAGGCATTCATGGCGTACCCATAAATTAAAGTCAGCCAGAAAAAAAAAACTAATTTCTTATGAGAAATAACATCCTTAATTTTTTTTTACCATTACAGCATAGGTTTTATACAATTAACCCCCTGGGCAGTCAGGAGGTTAATTTGAGTTTTTAGGTTTTTTAAAATTAGGTACCGACAGTCATATTTTTGGCAACAATATTTTGGACATTTGTTAAAGACGCAAACAGTTATTGATTCGTCCGGTACGCGGTCGCCACTCCAGAACCTTTCGGCCCCATCGGCCATCTGTTCTGCGAGCAATGTGCCCTGCCCACTGCCACTTAAGTTTGGCAATTCTTCGGGCTATGTCTGTTACCTTGGTTCTCCTGCGGATCAGTTCAGAATCGAGCTCAATGGCGTGCAATTGGAGAAGCATATGTCCAGCAGTGGACTGCTGTAAGCTGATGACGACACGTTTTGTATGACCAATCTGTCGAAAACACGCAATCGAGAGAACCACTGTATCGTCACATTTACCTAAGTCAAAATATGTTTTTTTGTATTTTCAAAATTAGATAGCAGCGGATGGGTTAATTGTGTAAAAATGTTGAGGGTCTTATTTCTGTTTTTTTTTTCTGACCGGCACTTTAATTTCTGCGTACAGAATGTTCGAAACCTGAATGATGTCCTTTTAGCCTATACTCAACAATTTCAAATCTCCTGGGCTATTGTCTTATACACATTTATAACCATCATCATCCCTTTCATCTTATATGCCTCCTCCTCCTCCTAACTGTTCCTAATCATCTGCTTAGAGAAATCATTTGACAGCCCACTCGTTCATCGTCAATCCACACTCACCCTTTATCAAATCTGTCAGACAATCATATTCAAGTTAAACGGCCTCGGTGACGTTACACAATCCTGTCTAGCACCCCTTGATATGCAGAACCAGCCCATGTATGCCCCATTTATCCTAACACAAGCACTGAAATCCTTGTAATAACCTTTCAGTGACCATACCAAGCGCCAGTCCACACCGTACATGGATAGTATCGACCTCAGTATATTAATGATAAATGGTGACAAAAGGTTATTTGCTGTAGGCGAGAGAAAAATCTAGGGTTCTGCAGTGTGCACTTTATACATAAATATATCGAAATCGATACAGGGCGACATGGGCCTTGTGACGACCGAAGTATGTTTATATTATAATAGTATATACAGTGTCGGGTCCTGTGACCCGAATAAACAATTAAACAGTTTGTCGGTAACCACCGCCTTTTATTGACGTCTCATTGGCGACGAGTACGGGATCTGTGATTTTTTTATTTTTGTTAAAAATATTGTGCATAGAGTTTTCGAAAATGCCGGTCGGAAAACTTAACCGTTCAATGTAAATTCCAACCAGTGGCCAGCTTACGTTCGTCGCGTTAATCAGTACATTAAGTTAAATGACATTGACAATGACTTGAAAGTGTCCATGCTGATAACCGTGTTTGGTGAAGAAACGTATGCGTTAATGTGTGATTCGTGTGCACCCAGTTTTCCAGAGAGTAAAACTTATGGCGAGCTAGTAAAACTGGTGACGGAACACTTGGAGCCACAACGTTCAGAGATCGCGGAGCGCCACGTGTACAGATTGTGAAGGCAACGGGCCGACGAGTCTGACGGAGTATTTGCAACATTCAAACATCTTGCGACGACATGCAATTTCGGCAAATGCACTTCATGTGCAACCCTAGAAGATAACTTGCGGGACCAGTTCGTGTCAGGTTTATCAAATGACGTGATGCGGTCTAGGAAAATGCGTGGGCGGATCTTTGCGGAAAAGAAAATCCAATACAAAGCAGCGGTGGAGCTAGCCTTGGCTCTAGAAGCAGCAGAGAAACATGCTGAGGTGAGCGGCAGCACCACTGTAGCGGTGACAGCGGCGGACTCAACAGCAGTGGCAGGCGGCGCGGAAGGCGAAGGCCTGCATTACGCACGCGGCGGCGGCGGCGGACGAGCGGCCAGCGCGGGCGGAGGCGCAGCGGCAACCAGCGAAGGCGCAGGACCAGGCAACGGAGCAAAGGTAGCAGACAAAACTACGTATGCGAAGAGGAGTCAGAGGACGGTATGTTTAACATTGACGTCGCAGCTCGAGGTAACAAACCATATTTTATTAAATTAAGGATTGACAACATTAACATTAAATGTGAAGTGGACACCGTCAGCCGTATCTCGGCTATAAGTGAAGAAATGTACACTCCGCTCCAGAGAAATGGAACCCCCGTCGTTAATGACATCAAACCGCTTAAGTTTTTTGTAGTATATCGTGAATGGCGCGTTGGTCTAGTGGTTAAGACTGCGGCTTAGCAATACGATAGTCACGAGTTCAAATCCGCGAATGAGATGTTTGATTTTTTCCAAATTTAAGTTCTTTATTTATTTATTTATTATTATTTTTTATTTTTTTAGGTTATTATGTGATTTTCGTTAATTATTATTTAAGAAATCAAATGTTAAATTAGGAATGAGGTTTGTAAGAAAAGCTAGGCATGTTGCATAAACAATATTCATTTATTTCTATAATTACATTTCTAGGACTTCATGGAATCCACTTCCTGGTTGAGTATACAGTTTTCTATCTGTGTTAAATTGGGGTTATTTACTTAGAATATTAACTAAACACAAAATAGATACCCTGGGTGAGGTATAACGGTTCGTTTATAGATATTTCTAGAAACATAACTACAATATTTATTTATTTAAAGTTGTTTCAGTTTTTTCTATATTTTTTCGTATTATATACTTGTATATAGTATATATTAGTGTTAGTTCGATAAAATGTAAATAAAAGTATATAGAGAAAAATAACGTGCTATGTATTTTTAAAGTTGTGAAAACATATTTTTTTATACTCTGTATGATCTTATGGGACAAAAACCCTTGTTAAAAAAATGAAATGTTGTCATTCGTGCCTGTGAATTACAGAGGAAGAACCAACATGCTAAACTATACAGTATAGCAATATACATCTTTCTCTTTTATCACATTTTCTTATAACCCATTTAACACAATATTATAGAAAAACTAGCTGACCCGACAAACGTTGTTTTGCCATATAAATTATTTCTAGCTGCCCGGCGCTACTTCGTTCGCGTGGTGTCCTACCCCCTACCCTACCCAACTCCTACACTACTCCTACCCTACTCCTACCCTACTCCTTCCCTAATCCTACCCTACTCCTACCCTACTCCTACCATACTCCTACCCTACTCCTACCCTACTCCTACCCTACTCCTACCCTACTCCTACCCTACTCCTACCCTACTACTACCCTACTCCTACCCTACTCCTACCCTACTCCTACCCTACTCCTACCCTACTCCTACCCTACTCCTACACTACTCCTACCCCACTCCTACTCTACTCCTACACTACTCCTACCCAACTCCTAGGGTGGACATACCTTATCACTTACGGGTTTGAAAAAAAAAAAAAATAAAAAAAAAAACAGATGTTGGCCGATTCTCAGACTTACTGAATATGCATAAAAAATTTCATAAGAATCGGTCAAGCCGTTTCGGAGGAGTATGCAGACTAACATTGTGACACGAGAATTTTATATATAAGATATGTGAGGTCAGATGGTGCATCGTTAACACATTAAAAGACTACTTGTAAACAGGAGTAACTGGATTAATATTAATAAAGGTTGTTTATTTTTGATTAACTACTAATGATCCCACAAATATTGGGAATTATTAACACTTGATCATGTTCCAATGAAATTTTATCGGATAAGTTACACAATGAATCTGCTGAGTAAAACCCTAATAATAACGAAGAGGATGACCGTCACTGTCTATCACTTCTTGAAGAGGACTTTTCGTGCCCAAAACCATATTAAAGCATGCAGCACACACGCTACATCAGTGCTAAGCGACACTCCAAAAGTTTCATCACTTGAACGCGTAGTTTTGAAGGGTTCCACCGAGTGAACTTCCACAATGTTACGGTGTCGCTCCGATTCATTAGTGTAAGCAATTGGACGAAGGCCTTGGCGATCACATTTCACATCACCCGTCGCTTGATACCTTTGTATCCATCTACGAACTGTTTTTCTCTGTAATGAAAATGATAATATTAGAAATACATAAAAAAAAATCAACTTGTAAGTAATAGTGCAATAAATCTTACCGTTATGCCCATATCTCGTGCTATTTTCTTTATGCTTTGTTCCTGTTCTCAGAGAACAACAATTTTAGCCTTGAAAAAGGTAGTTAATCGCACCATACTATCGGTTAATAAAATCGACTGTTCAAAATCTTAATAAATCGGATAATATTACGACGAAGATATTACACACAAGCGGATCGGCACGAAAACGAAACGATTTGTAAAGTAATTATACCCTCAATCACAGTTTAGTAAATAAGGCGAAGAAGTATTCTAAATTCAACCTTAACTCGCAGTTCATACAGCAGTTAAGTTTCTGAAGTAAAATGACGGTAGTGCAATAATCGGAATCAAGCACATTCTATTCAACCAAACAAGAAATCTATGCTAATTTCAACCTTATCTTTTAGTTAATTGAGGAGTTACGTGGATGTTGAAATTTAAACCTTAATATCTCGAAGATTAGGCCGTTATCAACCTTGTTCGATAAAAGGAGTAATGCTGTTAGAATTTTCGTTGAGATTGACAACGGAGCCAATAGCCTAGTGGTATAAGGCACGGTCTAAATGATCGGCTGGCGTCTGATGATGCGTGTTCGTATCCTCAACCGTACGTAAAGTGTCTTTTTGAAAGTTATTCTTGGTATATGGTTCGGCCAGAAGCCGAAAAAATACCATATTATTAAAAACATGCAAATAATATGTGATCGGTGGATCGGTGGATGCTCGGGCAGATATGGGTGCGGCGGCAGGGGAGGGAGCTGCTCGGGGCCAGAGTCACGTGACGCGCCTGCCGTCGCTCGGGCGATAATCTTTAAGTGTTGGGGTGGGTCGTTTACTATGACGCTCACTGTACAAACAAATGTTTTCGCATGAAAAATTATCGCGGACAATTTATTGTTACGTTGTTACTCGGGCTCACGGATTGAGTCATTAGGTTACATTGAAGTAGATGTCTGTTTAGGGCAAATTAAAAGGAAATCATTGCGTATTTACGTTATAAAGGCCACGACCCCTTTTGGGACGAGAGTGGATGCGCGTTTTAAAAATAACTCAAATTACGCTCAGTGAAATAATAGATGACGGCTTGGTGGCGCAATTACGTAATGAATTCCCTGAAGTATTTTGTGAGAAGTTAGGGACTTGTAAACAGCCCATGCGTCTACAGCTGACTGATAACGAACCCGTTTATGTGCGAGCGAGACCTATACCGCTGGCACTCCGCGCACGAGTTGAAAGGGAATTGGAAAACGTTTAGAGACAGATGGAACCATCTACCGCGTAGATTATTCTGATTTTGGGACTCCAATCTTACCTGTCGTAAAAGCTAATAGGGATATACGTATTTGTGGTGACTACAAGGTCACAATCAATCCCAATTTAAAACGGGATTATTATCCCTTACCGCGAATTGAAGAATTATTTGCAAATCTTAGCGGTGGCGAGAAATTAACAAAAAATGATTTAAGACATGCGTATGAACAATGTTTTTTATCCGATGATTCTCAACCGTATACGGCTATTACAACGCACATGGGTACATATTTATGTTTACAAAAGCACACCGTTTATATTATAATAGTATATACAGTGTCGGGTCCTGTGACCCGAATAAACAGTTTGTCGCTAACCACCGCCTTTTATTGAAGTCTCAGGCCTGAATGAACGTGGCCGGCGGCGCTGCTTGTAGAGGAATATGTCAAAAACCTGCTAAATCCGTCTACTTGAAGTGCGATCGTATTTTGCCACGTTCATTCAGCCCGCTGGGCGCGCTCACCGTCGTCGTCGTCATCGGCGCCGACGTCGCCGCGCTCGCGCTGCTGTTTCTTGCGCTTCTTGTCGCGCCGCCGCTCCTTGCGCGCCAGCTTCTCCGCCAGCGTGCTGCGCCGCGCGTCCAGCTCCTGCGACGTCACTCTGCGACAACACACACCGTCACTACCAAAGTTAACCTATAATCATCAGAAATATCGATCCAGACTTTTTGAAAGATTTTAAGAGCTACCTAACTCTGTTTTAACCTATGATATAATTTACTCAATAAAACTGGTGCACCTGCAGAGGAGCTCTGGGCTCTCCAGTGGCGAGATTTGAGTTCATCTCGGAGTGAGAATGAGTACCCTGGTCAGGCAAACGCGTGCACAAGCCATATCGTGTGCTTTCGTCCTCCCGGAGCTCGCTCATCGGATGTCCCGATATCTCAACTGAAGCCTTTTTATAATTTTGCCATGTCCGTTCGTCAATCACATGTATTAACGAATCCGAGAAAAGTCCGTCCGCTATTATTCGGCCTACTACGTAAAGGTAAGGTATGTACATAACTACGGATATTTTTTCTTGTGAAGTAGGTATAGCTCTGTCTGTCAATACACTTTTTCTCAGAAGATTAAATTAATAGAGAGCGAGTGAGCTCTAAAAAAATAAAGCTTTTAAGTCAACGCATTAAAACAATAAGGCCATTTATGCGCCATAATTTGACACTCGAGATTCTCAAATAAATCAAAACCTATAGGGACCCCCCGTCCCGTTGACCTAGAATCATGAAAATTGCCAATAAGCAAGGTCTTCCAGCACAAGTAAAGGAACACGTCCGAGAATCGTTAATTTGTATTTTTATCACATCATTTTTTTTGCCATTACAAACTTACATCTGCAGTTGTAGAATTGCCCGTGACGTATATCGATGTATGCGAGAACATGTTTTTCAACTACAATGTTAAATTTGTTTTTATAGCATAATTTATTCATCCCAACTGCGAAACCCTTCACTGTGCGTGGTCCGAAACGCACATGGCCGGTTTTTATTTCTTACGTCTACATCACAAACTATAGTCGCGAACGTGTAAGTCGCGATGACATAAAACATCAGCAGTGCGATTCTGTAACCATCTCACCGTGAAAACTTAGGTGAAGTGAGCGTGGAGTGATCTGTCATTCCAACTAATACTAGGGATTAACACTATTGACAGCTCACTTTAAGCACACATCACCTAACTTTTCACGGTGAGATTTTTACAGAATCGATCGGCAGGCGAGTTCGTTTCAGTGTTTCTTCCGAGAAATCGTCTCTTTCGCGTCCCTTTCCTTGTATGTACCATGTTGCTTGGAATCGGCACAAAATCTTTTTAACTTCTGTTCTTCCCTATGGCTATCAGGGGAGAATGTCACGTTAACATTCACATCATCTGTCACACAATCCATCTTTTTTGTTTTTTTTTTACTTTTTTTTTATAAAACGTTGCCCCACTCTAGGAAGGAGAAATTCCTAGAGTGTCGTGGGTGCGTTTACAGACATATAAACTCACATACACAAACAGCCAGACCCGGAACAACTAATTGTAGGTCATACAAATGTTTGTTCCGTGCGGGAATCGAACCCGCGACACGCAGCGCAGCAGTCAATCGCTTAACCACTGCGCCAACCGTGCCGTCAAATCAAATCATAATTAATACAACATTTTATTATATTAAAACAGATATTAAAAAAAGCATTTAGCATCACCAGGGCTACTTTCGTCGGAACTATGTGATTACAAAACTTAAAATTTCTTTTTTCAATTTAGAATCCAATTTAGTGTAGAGTAATCACTAGCTTCCGACTTCCTAGTAAGAGTGTTCCTAGTTAGCATTCCTTAAATTGGAAAGTGTAATAAGCGCTTAAGCTGAATCTATTCATACACGAAATATTTTAAGAGATACACCTACAAGCTAAAGAAGCTTTAAAAATATTTAATTTTTTATTTAATTATATTATTTTAAAAATTATATAATTTAAAACTACTTGAGGCACATAATAAATACCGGCACCTTCTTATTTTTGACATGCATTACGTTTTTTTCTATGTAGAATTGACTGTCACTAAAGCGGGCGCCATGCCGCCGCAGCGCGACCGCGCGCAGCAGTCTCTCTCCTCCGCGCGCGCGCGTTCTTCAGTCCCGTTCGGTCCACTCGTAGCACCGCACGCGCCTTAAGCACGGTAATATTATCTATACAATATTGTAACTCGGCCTTAATTAAAAAACCATGTTTATGTTTGAATAAAAAATATTTGTATATATTTATATTTTATAACAGCCGATTTGTTATCTTATATATAAAATTCTCGTGTCACAATGTTAGTCTGCATACTCCTCCGAAACGGCTTGACCGATTTTGATGAAATTTTTTGTGCATATTCAGTAAGTCTGAGAATCGGCTACTATCTATTTTTTTTTTTTTTTTTTCAAACCCTTAAGTGATAAGGGATGTCCACCCTAGGGTAGGAGTAGTGTAGGAGTAGGGTAGGAGTAGGGTAGGAGTAGTGTAGGAGTAGGGTAGGAGTAGGGTAGGAGTAGGGTAGGAGTAGGGTAGGAGTAGGGTAGGAGTAGGGTAGGAGTAGGGTAGGAGTAGTGTAGGAGTAGGGTAGGAGTAGGGTAGGAGTAGGGTAGGAGTAGGGTAGGGGGTAGGACACCCCGCGAACGAAGTAGCGCCGGGCAGCTAGAAATAATTTATATATGGCAAAACAACGTTTGCCGGGTCAGCTAGTAAAATATAAATATTTACAAATATCTTATAAATTTGCGACCGAAAAATATTTGCGCCTCGACTGAGACGTACGAAATGCTTTATTATTAAATTTTAAAGTATAAAAAATCCGCATTCTAATACTCGTCATTTTAAATACGTACCTACTTGAACTTATTTTTAGTGAAAAAATCGCGCGGTTATTGTTAGAAAAAACAACACACCGTCCTTTCGTCACTGCGGCACAGTCGCGACTGCCTGCATGTCGAGCGCATACCGAGATCGAGGCGCGTACGCGTAGGTCTGTATAGCTCGCGCTTCGTCCGTTTGTATGAAGTTGGAATATTGTATAGATAATATTACCGTGCCTTAAGCGCCTTATTCGCGATACATAACAGCTGTACGTCCGCTCAAGGCCGCTGTGTTGGACGTAGCATACACAGTATCGTGCGCGCATCCAGCGTGATAGATGTAATCGACCAATTAAATGAGCGCACGTGTTTTATTGATTTTAAATTAAAATGCCGCCAGTTTATCAATGATGAAGGTGTTGTCAGCAGCAGCAGAAGAAAGGAAAAAATAAGAAGAGGTTTTAGATGAATAAAGGGGTTTGAAGGTCCGTGGCATACCTACTTTCGCGTCATTTTGATTTTTCTTAAATAAATCAATAGCTGATATCAATGCATACAGAAAACATAATAAGACCAAACAAGTGACATCCATATTTTGTGAATTTTAAGAAAGCTAAAAATATATGTATGGTAAAATTTAAAGCATTCAGAGTGACAATTTCCAACATTCTATTCAACAAGGTACACGAGTTAGAAAAATATGGATGTCACGTGATCAACTTTGAACGTTAATATCTCAGAAACGAGACGCCTTACGGGGTTTGGTCTTATTGTGTTTTCTGTTTGGATTGATGTCAGCTATCAATTTATATACAGTGCCCTCCAAACGTTAGTTGACACTTACGTAATTATCTGTGGTGACTTTTAAACATTAACATTTTAGAAAATAATTCAAATACCAGTAGATTATTAAAGGAGATGTTTAGCAATGTATGGAGCCTGGGCCAGCACTATGTACAGTAAATGTAAATTTTACTATACAATACAGTAACCGTTTTTAGGGTTCCGTAGTCAACAAGGAACCCTTATAGTTTCGCCATGTCCGTCTGTCTGTCCGCGGTTTAGCTCAAAAACTATTGGTACTAGAATGTTGTAATTTGGCATGAGTATACACGTAAATAACGCCGAAAAAGTGGTAAAATAAAATTTTGAAAAAAACAATTATTTAGGGTACCTCCCCTACATGTAAAGTGGGGATGATAATTTCTTTTCTTCGTCCTTCCCATAGTGTGGGATATCGTTGGATAGGTCTTTCTTTCTTTTAAAAATATTGGGAGTTTGGGAAGACAGTTTTTTGATTAAGTAAACCGTTCGTGACTTATCAAGCTTTAAAGTACCAATTTTCGTTAGTCAAGTGTCACCCCCCTCTACCAACTAAACGGTTGTAGCACGGTAATATTATCTATACAGTATTCCAACTTCATACAATCGGACGAAGCGCGAGCTATACCTACGCGCCTCGATCTCGGTATGCGCTCGACATGCAGGCAGTCGCGACTGTGCCGCAGTGACGAACGGACGGTGTGTTGTTTTTTTAACAATAACCGCGCTATTTTTTCACTATATTAAGCTTTAGATTAGAATGCGGATTTTTTATACTTTAAAATTTAATAATAAAGCATTTCGTACGTCTCAGTCGAGGCGCAAATATTTTTCGGTCGCTTTATAAGATATTTGTAAATATTTATATTTTATAACAAATCGGTTGTTATAAAATATAAATATATACAAATATTTTTTATTGAAACATAAACATGGTTTTTTAAATAAATCTACCAATCAAAAAACAACACGCATTTTTTTATTGAACACTTCCTATTCAATTCACAAAGTATTTTATTTGTTTATATAAAAAAAGTATATTTACAATCACAAAACTAAATAGAAACACAAACTAGGCAAATTTAATTAAAATGCTGGAGGCGGGCAGCCCTATCGCATGTTTACGTACCGCGCGGCTGTAGGCATTTATTTCCAAGATGCGGCCGAGTTACAATACTGTATAGATAATATTACCGTGGTTGTAGTTAGAAATTCAAATGTCACGGCAGTAGTACCTATATATAACGAAGTTTAAAGGAAAACTATCACACTTAAGTGGGCTTTACAAGTTTACGAGTAAAACCAAAACCAATTGCCAATTGTATTTGACTCGAAAATTTCGAACAACTCCATAGAATTCCTCAATTTTATTTTTTTGTGACAAGTGATTAGTGTAGCTCTGTGTCCTGTATTTAAATTCAAAACACCGGCTATGACAAGTCTTATCCAAATCTAAAAAAAAATAATTAAAACTTTCCGTGCCAAATTGTCGTATCAGGTGAGGATTTGTATAGGAAGTCAAATTAGGTAGGTAGTCATGTTTGGCTTTTAGTTAGAGCATGGTACGAAACTATCAGTTAGCGAATACGACCCGCACTTGGCTGTTATAAAAACTACGGAACCCTACACTGCACGTGGCCCGACACGCACTTGACCGGTTTTTAATGTTAATTTACTTCCGGTTTTTAATGCGTAGCGCTGAGACATGGATATCGATAATTGTTAGTTTTTCTAAATACGAAATTATTATTGATTAAATTAAAACACACACTTTCTCGACGTCGGGAGAAGTAGACGTGTGCTTTGCCATTTATAATAGAAATATCCAAAAAATATAAAACGCAGACATTTCACACTCAACTTAATTAAAAGTTCAAGAAAGTTACATATTTTGCCTAATCCAAGCAAGCAGATAATATTTAACGCAAGTACCAACGAGCGCCAGCGGTAACAGCTCTTCACCCCCGCGGGGAAACAATAATATAATAATAATAATAATAATAAGATAATATATTTTTGTTATCCTTACTCACCGCGCGGACGCACAGTGATCGGCTTAAGTGATGAGCGTAACGAGATCACCACCGATGAGCGCAAGCGGAAACGGATCATCACCAGATTTACGCACTATGAATTTTGAAGATACATGCAATTTTGTTTCCCAACGTAAGAGAAAACAACCAGAGTCAGAAGTGAAAGAAGAGTTATCAAGCTTTCGCCGAGTAATAATGAGTTTATTCCAAAAAATCTCAAGCAGAAAGTTCTAACGGAATAAGACAAGATTTATGGGAGCTAAAAGAAGAAATACAAGACATCAAACAATCCACTCAAAACATGATTTTAGAGCAAAATAATATTAAGACAGAATTGGAACAATTAAAAGCAAAAAATCAGTCGATGGCGGAAAAGTAAGAAGCTTGGAGAATGAGCTCGCAACCTACAAACAGGAAGTCTCACAGAATCGACCATCTTCAAAGTCGCCGGTTCTCAGTCACTTGGACCTCATCTCAGAAATTGAAGAGCGCTCGTTGCGCGAGAAACACACTGTGGTAGCGGGTATACTGGAAATAAATAACCAAAGCTCGGATGCACGACGCAACATGATGCCAATGAAATATCAAAACTACTTAACACAATAATGGACGATTATCCTGTGCAGCCTATAAAAGTATTTAGATTGGGAAAGTATGAACCTGGTAAAACCCATCACCCAAAGGTATGTTTGGACTCACGAGATAAAGTTAAATACATACAATAAGCAAAAGTGCACACAAGCTTTGTAAACAGTACGATATAGATCCGTTCCTAACTAGTGTGTCGTCAGCCAGGAAGTGCTTAAGCCGCAACTTTTTCATGTAGTTTTTTTGTTATGATGATTTTTAAGCAGTTAGAGCAACATAATAATATTTTGCTGTAGTATATAGTAGTTGGTGTGAATGTCCTTAGAATTTACTTTTCTTTTTTTCTCTGTATTTTATAAGTGGAGACTTGTAATTGGCTTTCAGACTAATGTACTGTCCTTGTTCTGTTTGTTTTAGCTGTAAGTCTCCCATGTTATTTAAATAAATAAATAAATAATATTTTTTCGGAATTTTCAGCATTTTATTCGGTCGTTTCTTTATTTGTATTCGCTTAGAAGTTGTCGAAAAGTTAGTATTTAAAGCAGTAAATTTCATATTTTGAGTACGTATGCTCATTTTTTAATTTTTTGTCGGAGCTTTTATTACTACCCGGTTTTGGAGACTATAATATTAACCTATTGTCAGATGACCGAAATACGTCAGAATATAATAGTGTTGCAATTGAAGCAGGATATTCTGTGATAAATAAAATAAGTGAGAAATATTGTACCCGTGAAACCCCACAAAAAAAGCATCATTGATCATGTAAGTTTAATCATTTCTGAAAGTTCTTTTCATATAGCATTAATAGACTCCTCGTTAACAGATCATAAATATTTTTTTTGCGAACTGAAAAAATATAAGCATGCCTCAAAACAAAAAATACAATATGAAGCTCTTAACTACGAGACCTTATACGAAGGTATGTCAAAATCAATCTTGCTTGTTAAATGAATTTGATGATTATGACTCTCGGGGAAAAAAAATAAATGCATAAGATTTGCTTTACCAAATGTTAAAAGTAGTGATTGTGACATAGTATTGAACAAAGAGAATTCGTCGATAAATATATATATAAATATAAATATACTGGTTTATCCTATCGTGTGTAGGGAGAACTAGTTTAGCCTAGGCGAAACTAGTTCATCCTAAAATCGGGTTTGGCCGGTAACAGATATAAAAAATCCATGATGATTTGCTAACGATCATGTTGCTGTACAGTCTTCCAGGAAGTTACGAAAACTTTAGATGTGCTATAAAGTGTAGAGATGAGCTTCCAAAGCCAGAGCAACTAAGAGTTAAAAACATCGAAGAGGATAGTTCAAGAGGAAACGCTCAAGTTGACAAAATGGAAGGCGCCATGTATTTGGACAAACATCCGAAGAAAATTACTGGAAAAACATTTAAGTTTAAATGTTTTAAGTGTCACAATTTTGGCCATAAGACATCGGACTGCACAAAGAAAGGTTTCACTATGTATCATGTTTCAGATGACCGCCGCATCGCTGTTGATGCGGCAGTCATCTGAATCAGCCGTCAGGAATGGATTTTTGATAGTGGTTGCACTTCTCACATGTGCAATGACCCGCAAAGGTTTGCTGAGATACTCCCTGCGAGTCGAACATTAAAATTAGCCACAGATTCTTTGACAACCGTGCAAGGTAAAGGTACAGTTGAGTTATTAGCATGCAATGATGATCGAACGCGAAAAATTAAATTTGAAAATACCCTATCCGTTCCCGATTTACATAGTAATTTAATTTCCATCGCCCAGCTTACCGAACGAGGTTGTGTGAAGTTACGTTCAAGCAAGACGTAGCCTATACAGTTAAAAAGGGTGAGGTAAAGCTTATCGCTGATCGGCGCAGTGATTTATATTACTTGACTACATCTTTTTAGTAAGATAAGTGACAGGCATAATTTTAACACTAGGAACAGCCGGTCGATTCTGTAAAAATCTCACCGTGAAAACTCAAGTGAAGTGAGCTTGATGGGGGTCGTCAGTAGTGTCAATCCCTAACATTATTTGGAATGCTCACTCCACGCTCACTTTACCTAAGTTTTCACGGTGAGATGGTTACAGAATCGCACTGCAGGAACAAACTAGATCAACCGCGCATCAGATTGTCTAAAGTAAAAACTTCTTTTATGGGGTACTGTGTAAAATGTTATAATAAAATACCACTCGATATTCTTCAACTAAATGAGAAGAAATTTAATACATGCATTAAACGCACACTATGTAGACAAGCATATTATAAGTTGGATGAGTATATCGTAGATAAAAATGCTAGGCTTAATGCTGGTCCTGCTCCACAGGCACTTGGGCTCACTAGTTGATCACAATTTCAATATTTTGGAGGAGTTCCTTCCCCTTTTTATTTTTGATTTTTTAGTGTTTCTGACATTACGAATGTTTATTTTATTCAATCAAGATTATTTTTTAATACTTCAATATTAAATACCTTTTCCTGATTGGTAGTAATTTTTTTATATTTTTTTTCGTATCTCTTAAGAAAATTGCAAACTATAATTTTGAATAATTTAGAAGCATTTTTAAAATTTTGTAAATGTAAGAACCATGGATCCATTTTTTATGATATTTTGATGTTGACTTGAAAGAGCATGGCAGTTGAGAATATGTCATGCTCACTTAAATGTCTCACTGATGGTGGCGCGTGTGTTGGATCATTCGGTTCCCTACAAAATGGTTGAGCTGGGTGGTGCTGATCCACGCGTCATGTTCGTGAACGGGCGCCGTTGGTTGAGACTGGTCATCTCTTAACTGCCAGGGCTTATTTTTAATGTTATATTTTAAATTGTTTCTTTTTTACATTGTTCTCACATATAGAAGCAATAAGAATAATGTACCCAGGATTTTGTAATAATATCTTGATTTAAAAGAGTGTCCGTGAAGTTTCTTGCCCGTTCTTCTCCATAGAGATCTACGTTTTTGGAATGGGGGACTAGCTTCAACTTTCTGACTAACTGACCGACTATTTAATTTTGACAATTCAAAAGTGCCTGTAAATGGTTTAATTGAAATAAATGATTTGAGTTTGAGGGAGCGTGACGCTTCAGCGTCTGTGTTAAGTAGTGAAAGTGTTGATCTGTATATATGGCATGAGCGTATGGGACATCTGAATGCTCGGGATCTCATGAAAGTACGAAGTGAAGTGAAGAAATCAGGTATTGATCCGATAGAGATCGATAGTAACTTGCATGATTGTGATGTGTGCGCCAAGGGTAAAATGGTGTCGTTGCCTTTTGAGAAATCCAGGTGTACGTTACCCCAGCAAGAAAGTGTCTCCTAGGGTTATAGGAGTAGAACGTATAATTTGTGCCTTATCTGCTGTAAATGTATGGATCCGTCGCTTTTTAGTAGTCATTCAAATTTGGTCGGATAACCAGCCGTTGCTTACATATTTTGGTTTTTTGTTAATATTTACTTAATGCGAAACATTCCAAGCTGAATATTTTCACCATATATTTTTGACTAAAGGCACAAGATTTTGGTTTACACCTACACATCTGGGATTGAGCCGGTTCCTTGTATTTTGCCGTCAAAGTTATGACACCATCGTTTTGACTTTTAGCGAGATTATTCAAAAACGCATGCATGAACAGTTTTGAAACTTTGTATGGATATTATTAGCGTCAAGAAGGACCGAATACAGTTTTCAGCGAACTTGTGCCTTGTCTAATTTAGGCACTGCGATGTTTTTTCGGGTTTTCATAAAACCGCGATAACTTGAAAACTATAAATATTTTCTTAGATCTAATTGGGGCACTAAGGGGCACACATTAAGAGCTACTCGTGTATGTTTATTCTACAGGGGCACATGCAATGGTTGTACAGATATACGATTCATCAAAACATTACTCCAGCAGGAAATGCAATATCTCGAAAACCTGAAGGGGCACAGATTTTATTTTTGGGGGCACATTTTAGCACACATATAAGCTCTCTGGCCATGCACAATTTTTCTCTCTCCGATCATTCGTTTAGAATTTTCCTGCTAGAAAAACGTTACCCCAGCAAGAATCGTTTTTTCCGTTTTTTTTCAAAACGACAGGGGGCACACATTTTTTTATGTGGGGGCACATTTACAGCAGATAAGGCACAAATTATACGTTCTACTCCTTTAACCCTAGGAGACACTTTCTTGCTGGGGTAACGTACACGAAATCCAGTTCACGCTGCAACGAGAAGTTGCGAATAATATACTCTGATGTGGTAGGTCCAATGAGAGTTAAATCTAATGGCGCAAATAAATACTTTGTTACTTTTATTGACGACTGTACTTGTTGGTGTGAAGTCTTTATGCTGAAAAATAAAAGTGATGTTTTGTCAAAGTTTAAAATAATGTAAATATTTAATTTTTCTTCCTGTCAAATTTTAAACTAAACTAACTAAATAACGGAACTGAATACAAAAATAAATTTATCGATGATTTTTAGAAAATGAAGGCATTAAGAGACGCTTTACGACGCCATACTCACCTCAAAGTAACGGCATCGCCGAACCGATGAACCGTACCTTGATTGAGATGGCAAGGTGCATGATCTTATCATCAGGTATTTCACCAAGTTTTTGGGCAGAAGCTGTAGCTACTGCATGCTATTTACGTAATAGGTGCCCAACTAGCAATCTAAATGGTAAAATTCCATACGAAAAATGGTTTGAGAGGCCTGTGAATGTCAAATATTTAAAAACGTTTGGCACGAAAGTACATGTCTTGGAAAAGGAACCAGGCAAAGATAAGTTTGCAGCACGAAGTTCACTAATTGGTGTTTTTGTGGGGTATCCAGCTGATGTTAAAGGCTATAAAATATGGATACCTGAGAGTAGAAGTATCGTAGTGTCGAGAGATATAAATTTCAGGATGATAAACTAACTGAAATTGAGTGTAAGGTCTCAAATGAATCACTAATTGAACCACAACGTGAAAAGAGTATTGGGAGAAAGTGATATAGAAATCCAAACTCAAGAACAGTCGGATGTGCTATTTAGTGATGATCCTTTGTGCCATTTAGTGATGATCCTTTAAGTGAAGAAATCCCATTAGATATACAACCGAATGTGCCAATGATTGATGAAAGAAGCACAGAGAATACAGAATCTACTGGAATTGGTAATAGAAACGTTACTTTAAAAATAGGTCCAGGAAGGCCAAGGATTCAAAGTGTACATGTTGGCAGCCCTTGTAAAATCTACAACATGGTTGAGGTGAGAGAGATTGGCGACAATGAGTCATCGACGGAAGAATACGTCGGATGATTTTGCTGGAGCTATTTCAATCACGTTAAAGGAAGCTTTAGCATCTGACGAAAAGGTGCAATAGGTTGAAGCGATTCTTTCAGAAATAAGAAGTCTAGTAAATAACGACATGTGGGAAATTGTGAAGAAACCTTCAGATCGTAATATCGTAGGACACGATAGGTACGTGCTGACTACAAAGCTAAATGTTGACAATACTGAGAAAAAGAAGGCCAGACTGGTAGCAAAAGAATACAGTCAGCAACATGACCTAGATTATAATAAGACATTCGCCCCAGTTGCGAGAATTGCAACTGTACGTTTGTTGGTCGCCTTAGCTGTCGAAATGGGCATGGACATTGACCAGATAGGTATAAATACCGCCTATTTAAACGGTGATCTGAACGAAGATATTTCTACGAAGATCCCAGAGTTGCTGATAGAAGGTTTAGAGAAACTCAAAAATGCAGATGGCGTTAATTCTGCAGTAGGTAAAAAAGCAGCTAAAGTGTTTGAAGATGTGAAAGCAGGTGGTGACACCTGTCGTCTAAAGAAATCTCGTTATGGTCTGAAACAAGCTGGACGACAGTGGATTATTATACTTGACGAGAAGCTGAGAGAAATGGGACTGAGACCTACGATAAATGAACCTTGTTTGTACACAAGTTTGTACAAGCGCAATAAAGGTGGATCAGATCTTTTTGTTGTTGTTTACATGGATGACGTATTCATCGCATCAAAAGAAAGATTGTGTACTTATAGATAAATTCAAGGAGGATTTGGCGAGGAGGTTTGAGCTTAAAGACTTTGGTCACGCAACCGTTCGATCCATCCGCAAGAGATAAACTTCACAAAAAACCAAGGAGACAACCAGACAATGAGCAGTTACGACAAACATATTATATAAATTATAGAAACTCGTGCAATAAAATTATTAAAACATTGAAAAGAGAATATACCAGTCCAATTGATTTAAAAGTAAAAATGAGTGTGCCACAAGGCTCGATATTGGGTCCTTTCCTCTTTTTAGTGTATATTAACCTTTTGAACACCAGAGTATAAACGTACCGCCGTACCCCTGACGCCACGCCACTTTTTCTGTCAAATGACCTTCATAACAAATAGGGATTCCAGTAATGATTTAAATTGTTCATTTCATAATATGGTGCGACGTGCATTTTGTCATATATTTGCGACGTTGGCGTTCAGGGTAAGATTTCGTTTGTCACATATACATATGTGACAATGGCGTTCAAAAGGTTAAAGGTAAAATGAGCTTAATGGACTTATGGTGTGGAATTGAAGTGAGTGACGCGGCCCTTGTTGGCCGTAACGAGAACGCCTGGCTGACTTGATAGCCCAACGCGAACTGAACTAATTATTATGAGTTAAAATGAATCTGAGGCGTGAACTGATGAATTGCAGAGTGCGGTTGCACCGTACAATTTCCTTGCGACTTTTCTGTCGGTAAGGGCACTTTTGAAGTTTCTCTAATATCTCTTCTCATTCTCATCTCCGCTACAAACAGTCTTGTCCCATCCGTCTTCTTTATAACCGAGCATTTCGATCTATGCAGAACGACAGCACATACTGCACTGCTTTTTTGTACTACAAAACTGGAGCTGGTGGTAAGCCCCCAGGTTTTTATCTTGGATTTGTAATTTCCTTTTACGCAAATATTTAGTCTAGCTAATTACAATGCTACAAACGACATACATGGTTATGTTCAAATTTCCGTTTATTCGCCAGTCAAAGAAAAAAAAATTAAAGTAGATAACTGCACATTTAGAACGGGTGTCTGGTCTTGTTGTGGTGCGGGCGCGGGTCTTCGCGGGCCGGGCGACAGCGCGGGCGCGGCTCGCGCGGCGGGCGGCGTGGCAGGCGCGGCTCGCGGCGCAGCGCGTGGCCCTCACAAAGCTGGCCCAGCGCGCGGGCCGGGCAGCGCGACGCGTGGCCCTCGCAAAGCTGGCCCAGCGCGTGGGCCGGGCGGCGCGACGCGTGGCCCTCGCAAAGCTGACCCAGCGCGCGGGCCGGGCGGCGCGACGCGTGACGCTCGCCCAGCCTGGCCAGCGCGCGCGCGCCCGCCGCCAGCAGCGCCGCGCCGCGCCGCACGCACGCCCCCAGCCAGTGCTCCGGCACCGACCTACAGCGGGACACCGACCGCCTCGATCACTGAGCTCCGACACGCTATGTCTAAACTACGACTCTATCGATAGTGATGAGTATCGAACGGGGACACCTTTCGGTCGTCAATGTTGCAACATTTCAGCGTCGCGAGTCCGTAAGCAGTTCTGTGTAGACGCCGCGCCGCCCGCCCGTTCAACGATGGCGCCGGCGCGGCGGATGGACGGTGAGGGCTCACCTGGCTTCTTCGATCTGCGAGTTGAGCGTGAGGTAGTCGGGGCTGTCCTGCCGGCTGTGACGCGCGCCGCCGTTCGTGTAAGACATCTGCATATCAAACATACGCTTTCTCAACTATTTAGCACTGCTACTTGGCAAACATTTTCATATAATTTAATATTATGTTACATTTTTGTATTAAAACAACACAAAGCTCTACCCTACAGCACTAGATATACTAATAAAAGGCGTCAAGATATAGTTTGCCCACAAAATTCTACAAAACATGCTTTTATAGCCAAATTTTATCAGTACCTCGGAGCTCTCCTATATAATAGACTAAACTCGAAAGCAAACATTTATTCTCTGAACTATACAAATTGTAAGAGAATCTTCAAGGAGGCTCTCCAAAGTATGTCTTACGAAGAAACAGAGAATTTACTGTGTTAAAGTAATTATAGGTATACAAATATTATAATTATTATCAAATTTAGAAACTAGGAGTTATGCTACTCAACATAATTATAATTATTTTTCTATTGTCAACTTTTGATTATTTATTAATTTAATTTTTAAAGACTATTTTAGCTCTTCACGCCTGAAACACAGGATTACCTAGTTCAGGCACGTACGTCTTAGGAATATAATTTACATTTAAGCAAAACTGTACTAATTTTCATGCCTTACAATTTTTTGAATAAATATATTATTACTAGCTTCTGCCCGCGGTTTCGCCCGCGTGGATGTCGGAAGTTATCCCACGGGAACGTGCTACCAGGATAAAAAGTATGTGCTTCCCCAGGATGCCATCTATCTCTTTGCCAAATCAGAAGTTCAGTGGTTTAGACGTGAAAATGTAACATACAGTTTCAAGTTCAAATCCTCCCCTTAAACATTTAATAACCCCTTTTTGCCCCGTCAGGGGTCAATTTTCGACCACTTATTACATACTTATTATTACTTAATTATTTTCTGTCAAAAGTATCAATACTGAGTTTCGAGGTAATCGGACCGCGCATTCAATTTCTTCCACACATACTTCAACACCCCTATATCCCCTTCGAGGGGTAGTTTTGAAAAACTAATAATGATAAACTTTATTGCTTACTTAGGCGAGTATTCATGCCAATTTTCAAGATTATTAACTTAACGAATAAGATTTTTCATATAAACTGTATCCCCGCTTTTCACCCCCACAGGGGTGGAATTTTGAAAAATCATTTGGGATGTGTTCATAACTTGACTCAAAGATTATTTATACCAATTTTCGAGTTAATCAAGCCACGCTGTAAAATCCTCCCCTGTAAAATTGACTACCCCTTTTCAGGCCGTCAGGGGTAGATTTTCGAAAAACCCTGATACACATTATTCTATCCTTTAATTTTAGGTATAAATACTGAGTTTCGATTAAATCGGACTGCGCGCTAAAATTCTTCCATACAAACTTTGAAACCCCCCAATCCCCTTTTAGGGGGTAGTTTATAAAAACAAAACATGCGTTACTTAACACACAAAATGTGTTAATTTATTCAGGATTGTATTTTTAATTGTAATTATGATGGTTGTTTTTAATTGAATTCTTTGGGTAGTAACATCGCATTGGCGTTATAGCTGTTAAGGTGTTATTTACGAAATTTGGTAATAAATAAATAAATAATGCTCAACTTCATAATTTACTTAGGTAAGTATTCGTGCCAAGTTTCAAGTTTATTAACTCAAGGAATAAGATTTTTCATACAAACAAAATCCCCCCATTCACCCTCTTAGGGGTGGAATTTCGAAAAAGGTTTAGGCGCATTAGGGCTAATTCTCATTCTGTGCGTTTATATATCAGTCAGTCAGGACTTTGAATTTTATATATATAGATTATTTCCGGGCAAGTAATGTCTTCAGGCAAGGCAACCGTGAGAAGTCGCAATATGCTCGGAGAACGACCGAAAAAGCTACTACAGTCCTAGGGGAGCTATTGAAAGAAAAGATGCCCACTCGCTTACGGATATGTTTTGCGCCGCGGACTGCAACAAGAAAAGATGCCCACTCGTCAAACTGTAGTAGGGTTAATTATTTATTGATTGGTTAAACTACATTACAGGAGTGTAACAACTCACAGCATTTTCTTTCTTTCGTTTCATTCTTTCGATCAGGTGTTCAGAAGAGCGACGGGCCCGTGCCGTCGCTACTGCGGCGAGCGCTCATTGTCGGGATCGCTGCCACTCATATCGCTCACATTCTGCAAACCACGTCCAACACACTCAGAATACATCCTCGGAACCTGCAATGCAGACAGCATTGCAGGTACCGAGGATGTATTCTGATGGATGGATGTATTCACAGAGCACGGAATCGCCGCAACGACCGCGTCTAGAGACGGCTATACTAATTCGTGGCGTCGAAAGTGCGTTGAGTCCACACCTTCTCTCACGAACGTCTTTCAAAGACGTCATTCAAGTCCTGCCACTGCCCCGTTGGTCTCGTGGTCGCAAGCGCGACTGCTGAGCGTGGGGTCCTGGGTCGGGTAAACTGTTATTGGGTTTCTTCATTAGGAATTTCTCAGTAACAGCCCGGAGTTTAGAAGTTGGTGGCGTGATACCCCGTGCCTCCGAAAGCACGTAGCCGTTGGTCTTCTCCCCGGTCGTGTCGGATTGCCGTCCCATCGGACTATGAGAGTAAAGAAACAGAGTGTGCACCTGTTTGAGCACTATAATATCTCCTGCGTACCTGGCTAATCTCCGTTTATATTGGCCACCGAAACCGAAATCGGTCCGGTTGTCCTAGTGCGAATACATGGTAACACACTTGATGGCTTGTATGGAAAGTGTAGACAGTGATGTATCTAGCAGCAGCCGCCGACGCGTGTCCGCGTGCTATGTACAACATTTTGGGTTCTGTTCCGTATAGTTGGGAATACACCTCCAGCCGGGCTAATAAACTTAAACTAATTGCTGCATCAGCTTCAAAAAGATGTGTCACCTACGTGATCAAAAATATCTGACATCGCTTAGGCAGTATAAAAACCTGACATGACAGTATGAATTTTCAAGTTTTCTTCTATATTGCAATCAGTGTTCATCACCTCAGATAATTTACATTCCGTCGCCACTTATTCTTATTCCAAGTTGA
This sequence comes from Apamea crenata, assembly GCA_949629185.1. Lineage (NCBI taxonomy): Eukaryota > Metazoa > Arthropoda > Insecta > Lepidoptera > Noctuidae > Apamea > Apamea crenata. The sequence continues at coordinate 19,747,277 of OX451361.1, forward strand.
TGTTTGAGTGACCTCGCTGGAATGCGCCCCCGTACTGTAGGTACTGTCAACAGTATTGTATAATCAACGTCACGCCTAGTTAACTCGCACGGGTTGTTAATGTTTTACAATTATTATGGTTTATTCGTTGGTTTGATAATAATAGCAACCCATTTCGCAGTACATACAAAGGTTTTATTATTTTAGTAAGGTCCTGCGACTAGCTAAGTAATATTTGTAATCAGGACATGTAATTCTGTATGTGGTCAGCCCATTCTACGTGTTAACGTGTCAAAAGGCATGAATGAGTGCCTCTCGACTTTTCAGAGATTACGTTCTAACAAGGAACGAGAACGAACAAGAAATATGTACCCTGGATTTTTAATGTCTTGATTTAAAAGAGTGTCTTTCGAATTTTTGTCCCAGATTTTCCATAGAGATAGAATGGGAAACTAGCTTCAACTTTCTGATTAACTGACCGACTCCTTAATAATTCAAAAGTGCCTGTAAATGGAATAATTTAAATAAATGCTTGAAGTTTTGAGTCCATTTTGAAAGCTCACAGTTCGAGCGGTTACAAAAGCGAACGCACCTTAGTCAGTGCCTCGAGCTGGCGCAGTACTGTAACGTCGAGCTGGCGCAGTACTGTAACGTCGAGCTGGCGCAGTACTGTAACGTCGAGCTGGCGCAGTACTGTAACGTCGAGCTGGCGCAGTACTGTAACGTCGAGCTGGCGCAGTACTGTAACGTCGAGCTGGCGCAGTACTGTAACGTCGAGCTGGCGCAGTACTGTAACGTCGAGCTGGCGCAGTACTGTAACGTCGAGCTGGCGCAGTACTGTAACGTCGAGCTGGCGCAGTACTGTAACGCCATGCTCAAAATCTAATCATGGATTGTCAACTACACGCGTATGCTCCCGGTGAGGGACCACCTAAGCATCATTCGTTAAGAACATTCCTGTTTTACTTTATTTGTAATTGAAATAAAAAATCTAAAAACAATTGACACGTCAGTAACGACACGCATAAAACGAAGACTTTTTTCTATGACACGTCTGAATGTCCTTTCTTTGGTATTGTTCGTCGAATCGTTGAGCTCTTCAAGTTCTGAGTTGAGCTGCATGATTTTTGACAAATGCGTGTACTGACTACTGACTGGACAGGTCCTCAAAAGATCATTTCAGACACCAATCTACATGGTCTTCACATGATCTGACCAAGATTATGTCTGGACTTTAAAAGAGACCTCTGAGTTTGTTTCGACCTTTCTACTCAGAGTAATCAGATAGGAGACCTCATCTAGTTTAAAAAAAAATATGATTGACTTGTAAGTGTTTGTACAAACATACATAAAGAAAAAAAACGAAGTTAAAGACGTATGCCGTTGTCAGTCTTGTTTACTTCATTCTGGAACTATCACTGTGTACATTGTTTTGTTCATAAGGTGCATAGATATAGGAAAAAATGAATACTTTGTTTTGGTGAAAAAAAAAAATAGAAGCTATCTTTTGTACCTATAAATAAATACTATTTTATGGAGCAAAGGTTGTTTACAATAAAATCGGTCCTTGTCCGTGTATACATCTTTTTGGGGCTGACTGTACTTATAGCACACCCACTAATCGTAGTTATGTTTTAATCCCATGTAGGGCGAGCCTATTGCCATCAACCGGGCACCCAATACCCCAAAAACAAAATAAAATGATCGTAGCCGTCCAACCACCTTCCATTTTGATTAGACCTCATTTTCGTTATCAGCGCCGTTGAAAATCGTGAAAACGAGATCCACGTTGAAACATTTGAAAAGTTTCGCGGCTGCCATCTTCAATATTCATATCGACCTCTATCAGCATCAACACCCTCTAAAACCATGAAAACGTGCCCCCTAAAGAGACGACCTGCGCGGCGTGCGGCACCAGGTTGTCCAGCAGCGCCTGCACGGCGGCGCGAGTGCTGTATGTATGTACATACCTGCGCGGCGTGCGGCACCAGGTTGTCCAGCAGCGCCTGCACGGCGGCGCGAGTGCTGTATGTATGTACATACCTGCGCGGCGTGCGGCACCAGGTTGTCCAGCAGCGCCTGCACGGCGGCGCGAGTGCTGTATGTATGTACATACCTGCGCGGCGTGCGGCACCAGGTTGTCCAGCAGCGCCTGCACGGCGGCGCGAGTGCTGTATGTATGTACATACCTGCGCGGCGTGCGGCACCAGGTTGTCCAGCAGCACCTGCACGGCGGCGCGAGTGCTGTATGTATGTACATACCTGCGCGGCGTGCGGCACCAGGTTGTCCAGCAGCGCCTGCACGGCGGCGCGAGTGCTGTATGTATGTACATACCTGCGCGGCGTGCGGCACCAGGTTGTCCAGCAGCGCCTGCACGGCGGCGCGAGTGCTGTATGTATGTACATACCTGCGCGGCGTGCGGCACCAGGTTGTCCAGCAGCGCCTGCACGGCGGCGCGAGTGCTGTATGTATGTACATACCTGCGCGGCGTGCGGCACCAGGTTGTCCAGCAGCGCCTGCACGGCGGCGCGAGTGCTGTATGTATGTACATACCTGCGCGGCGTGCGGCACCAGGTTGTCCAGCAGCGCCTGCACGGCGGCGCGAGTGCTGGGTGCCAGCAGCTCCTCCGGTTGCGCCACGATGTGTTTAGGAATGTGTGCGCCACATAAGAACTGTGCTACTTCTTCACTGAAGTGATTGCAGTTATGCTCCAGCAGGTTATACGCTGAAGGGCTGAAATAAAACAAAAATGCATATTCCAAAATTAGAAAAAACCAGTCAAGTGCGTGTCGGGCCACGCGCAGTGTAGGGTTCCGTAGTTTTTACGGTTAAGGTTATTTTTTTCTTTTTATAGGGTTTCTCGTTTATAATTTTTCTGTTCTATTTGTGGCTATTTTTGCAATAGTTTTTTTTAAATTGTTTTAGGCTTTTTAAATTCATACTATTTGTATTTTTATTATTATTTTGTGTCGAGGGTTTTTTAAATTTTTAATTTAATTTTTTTTATGCTACTATTCGAAAGGTTGAACAATAAGGAACATATCTCTCAAATAAACATTGTACAAAAAACTTGGTATCATTTAGAGTAGGTACTTCAGGGCCCGCTTCAGGTTTCCCTGTATGAAGTGGTAAGCGGTGAGTTGGTGACTGATATCCATCCACTCCAATATCACTGGTTTAGTCTAAGTTGGTATTTGAAGTACTTGGGCCCAGAAGGTGGCCAAGTTAATCGTTTTGGTTTTATCGCAAGGCAAAGGTTTACTTTTCAACATTTTTATTTTTTGTTTTTTATGTCCTCTAAAATGCAGACTGGTACGGTACTTCAAGTCCGGACCTTCCGTTTTGTTTTATAGCCCTGGGACTGTCCCCAGTGTTCCCGATCTTAGCTGGGGCGAACCGCTAGTTACTTTATAAAATGCGAGCTAAGCACAGCATGCACTGATAGCGAGACAACTCTTGTCCTGACCTGTATGTGGTGGTGGAGAGTCCCTGCAAGTAGTCCACGAACACCTGGAACGGCACGAAGGTCTGGCCGAGCTGCTCCACGCGGTGCGGTGGGCCCAGCTGAGTGCCGCCCTGCAATTAACAACATTGACGAATGAAAAGTACTTGTAAGTTGTAAGCCATGCGGGACTCAAAGGCAATAAATGGGCCTTATTTTAATGCTAGTAGGTAATAGTCTTTTTACGCTTTGACAACTAAAGTAACAACACAACTGATTATTTGAATACTGATTGAATTCTGACTCTGAACTAAAGTAAGGCCAACGAGACGAGATAAAGAATGTAAGCAACTTGCAGGGGTTCATAACAGTTTTAGAGAAATTGTATACAAATTTTAAACTTTCTATTCTAATCATGGTCGTCTGTGTTAGACGAAGATGATTCGTCAGAAGAGTCCGAATCAGTGGTATTGATCACAAACCTATCTATTGTAAAACCCAACAAGAAAAATTTACAATAACGGATTAATAATAACAAAAAAATAAATATGGAAACGAAAAAAATCGTATCACTTCGAACGCAATCCAAACAGGAATGAACAAAACGTACGGACCAATTGGTTTATCAATTGGTCAGGGTAACTTAGTCATTGCGACCATTTCGGCATTAGAAGCCACACCAAACGCTTACTGTGGTAGATAAACCCTTCTGCATTACGTCCAAACGTGGGTAGCAGATTGGTGAACGTAGCGCAGTGGGAATCCAGCTGAACCGTTCAGCTGTTTTGTAAAATAACTAACGGTTTTGTAAAATAGCGGATTCGACAATCCATCTGCGACGGGATCACGATTCATCGCAGTATCGTCCAGACTTTCTGTAGTGAATAACATTAAGTACCTGGGAATGTGGTTGGATCAGTCGCTCAGATGGGGAAAACATATTGTTACGAGCTTCGGGTTCGTGACAATAAAACTGCCGATAAAAATTACCAAAAATGACACTTTAATTAATCAACACAAACACACTAATTATAAAACACAATTATTACACTTAAGTCGCACTTAAAGATCGCTTTGATGTATTCGCATGTATCGCTTCCAAGTCCAACACACTGTGTCGAATCGCGGTTATTCCCGGCCTTATATAGTGCAGCAGATTGTTCTAGTACCTTCTATTGTAGAAACATCTAGAATGTTCGGGTATATACCGGCCCCGACTGAACTCTGTCGACAGTTCTAGTATCGAAATTTCTAGAAGGATCTATTTGTTCTGCTACTTGATACTAGATGGCGCTAGTGGTAAATTAGTTCTGTCACTCGATAAATAGATGACTATTAGTTTTGCTACTTGATACTAGATGGCGCTAGTGGTAACTAATGTCACCACGTATCAGGCATTAATTGTGGCGCGCAACACTGCCATAAGACATGCTCGTCCCGAGCATTATCGGCTCCATAATAACGCGCCAGTCGATCCACATGGACGATCTTAGGAGTGCCTCTTGTCATCTAGCTTGAAGCTTAGGAGATTTCCCTTTGCTGCGGACTGGATTGTGCAACCACACTAGTGAACCTTCGTCGAACCCTTTGTTGTTCATTTTGCGGTCATAACGGGTTTTCATCTTTTCAGACATTTGCTGGCCCGATTGTCTGACGTGCTCATAAATTTCATTCATTTTATTCCGCAAGTCATTCGCATAATCGGTTATACTGCGTGGGGCATCAGGTGGTATTCCGGTGATCAGGTCTGCAGGCAGCCGTAATTCTCTTCCAAAGTTTGCGAAACCTGGTGTCACCGATGTACTTTCGTGAACAGCGCTTCGATATGACAACAAAAACGGTTGTATGTGCTTGTCCCAATCTCGTTGCTGATTTTCCACAACTTTTGCTAGGTACCTCTCTAATGTCTGATTAAATCGTTCCACCATTCCATCCGATTGTGGGTGGTAAGAAGTTGTTCTTGTTTTATGAGTACCCATAACTCGACAAGTTTCCTGGAATATTTGGGACTCAAAATTCCTTCCTTGGTCACTGTGAATCTCTAAAGGTACTCCAAAACGACAGAAGACTTCATAAACTAATTTATCTGCAACTGTCGAAGCTTCTTGATTTGGAATGGCGAAGACTTCCGGCAACTTAGTGAAGTAATCCATCACAACCATGAAATACTTGTTACCAAAGTGGTAACAAGTATTTCATGGTTGTGATGGATTTTTTCCGGACATGGACATTATACATTATATGGACACTTTCCGGAAACGGCCCCGCAACGTCAAGGGCTATCCTCTCCCATGGTGCACCAACATTGTACAACTTCAATGCACCTCTACCACGAGTTTGAGATCCCTTTACAGCTGCACAACTTGTACATTTGCGACACCAGTCCTCGACATCGTCCCGACAGTGGACCCAGTAAAACCGTTCTCGTATCTTCAGTAGAGTCCGTTTTACTCCCAGATGACCTCCTGAACAACCATTATGGTACAGCTGTAGAACATCCGGTACTTGAGCTTTAGGGACAACCATTTGCAAATGACAGCTGTCTCCGCGAGCATTTTCCCATTTACGGCACAGGACTCCATCCTGAATCACCAAGCTGTCCCATTGGGCCCAATAGCTTTTCGTGATCGAACTCATCGCTGAGACGTCGCTCCACCTGGGCTTAGGAGCTCTGGCCTTCATCCACTCCAGAATCGGCTTGATGTCCGAATCTTCCTGCTGTGCACGTTGCAGGCTTTCTTTCTACTCGATGCTGAGGTCTGTCTTGAGCATCCTCACAGGTACGACTTCTTTACTTTCTTGCCGAGTACAATGCTTGCAGTCTTCAGGACAAGGTCTTCTTGACAATGCATCTGCGTTGCCATGAGATTTTCCGCTGCGATGTTCGACCACGAAGTCGTATTCCTGCAGTAGTTCAATCCATCTCGCAACTTGTCCTTCTGGATTTTTGAACTGCAATAGCCATTTCAGTGCAGCATGGTCGGTTCGGAAGTGGAATTTCCTTCCCAGAAGATATTTGCTAAAGTGCTGCAATGACTTTACCACAGCAAGCAGTTCCCGTCTCGTAACACAATAGTTCCTTTCAGGTTCGACAATGACTTGCTGAAGTACGCTATCACAACCTCTTGATCGCCATTCCGCTGAGACAACACACCGCCAAGTCCTATGTCGCTTGCGTCTGTGTCAACTATAAATTCCTTGCCCGCATCAGCGTACCCCAAAATAGGTGTTTTGCACAGACGGTCCTTTAGCTCCTGGAATGCGATGTCGCAACTGTCATCCCAGCAGAAATGTCGCTTCTCTTCGGTCAGCTTATGCAGGGGTTTCGCTATATCTGCAAAGTTCTTGACAAATCGCCGATAATAGGAGCACAAGCCCAGAAATGCTCTGACCTGCGTCTTGTCTTTTGGAATTGGCCAATCCTTGACAGCGGCGATTTTCTCTGGATCCGTGCGGATACCTTCTTCAGACACTACATATCCCAGAAAGCTAACTTGTCGTTTGAATAGTGAACACTTCTTCGGACTTAACTTGAGGTTGGCACTCTGGATCTTCACGAGCACGCGTTCCAGGTTTTGAAGATGTTCTTCAAACGTACGGCCTACGATGATGATGTCATCCAAGTAGACCAGGCAGGCATCGCCAATTAGCCCGGTAAGTATAAGTTCCATCAACTTTTCAAACGTGACCGGAGCATTGCACAATCCAAACGGCATGACCTTAAATTGCCACAGACCCTTTCCTGTCGAGAAAGCAGTTTTCTCCTTGTCCTTAGGATCAATCTCAACTTGCCAGTAGCCACTTTTCAGGTCCAGCGTGCTAAACCACTTTATTCCAGTAAGCATGTCCAGCGTGTCATCAATTCTGGGCAAAGGATAGCTGTCCTTCTTCGTAACGTCGTTCAGCCGACGATAGTCAATACAAAACCTCATGCTGCCGTCTTTCTTTCTTACCAGCACTACAGGTGAACACCATGGACTAGATGAAGGTTCAATAACACCATCCTTCACCATTCCCTCAATCATGGTTTCCACTACCTTTTCACGTGCTACCGGCAATCTCCTTGGCCGCTGACGGATAGGCAATTCTTCTCCTGTATTTATTTTGTGTTGAACTACGCCAGTCCTCCCGATGTCAGCATCGTTTGACGAGAAAACATCGGCATACTTGCGTAACATTTTCTTTGCCTTGACCATTTCATTTTGGGACAGAGCGCCGCGGCAGTCTTCTAAAAGTGTGGTCACTCTCGTTTGTGCATCCTTGCTGAGGGTCCCAGTCGATAGATGTTGGCATCGACGCAACCAATCCACTTCCTCGCAAGTACCAACTAGTGTGCCTTTTTCTATAATCTGTTCCTGATCACAAAGGTTCAGCACACGTACCCCAGAGATGTCGGTGGCTCTGACCAAAGTTCGTGCCACTTTCCATGGAAGGTCATTGTCTACCCTTTCCACGAGTACACAACGATGAGTTTGGCCAGGATTCCGAGGAAGAATAACCGGCACCATCGTTTCCGATCTCGGCGGAAGAACAATCTTCTTAAGGCTGTACACGTTCCCTGGTAACGCCCCTTCCATGAAAAGTTCCTCCTGTCCACATCTCAAAACACCTTGCTTGACGTCAATTTTACAAGCATTCTTCCTCATAAAGTCGAGGCCCAGGATGCAATCGTCCATTATATCAGCCACGATGACATTATACAGGTAGATTCTGTTGCCTAGCTTCAACCCCACCTTCTCTCCATGGACGGGTATGCGCTGACTGGTGGCTGTTACCAAATTAATGTGTTCTCGGTTGTATGCGGAGTCCCCAAGGGACCGTCTTATGAGCTGGGAACTGACAACCGTGCGAGAGGCTCCAGTGTCTATGGTCAGCTTACACGGCGTTCCGTTGACCTCGCCCTTGATGATTAGGCTGTTCCCGTCTTGGGTTTGTGTGATCGAAACCCTTGGGGCTCTTTGAACATCAGCCAGCACCCGCCCCGCAGTCCTGGCTATTACTCGTTTCCCTGCTGCTGGTGCTGGGCGGTGCTGTAAGCTGCACTGCTGTTATGTTTGGGAAGTAATGAAACGACCGTGTGGCGTCCAAGCTGATTTATTACTGACAAGGGGTGGGGCGCGTGCGTCGCAGGCCATGCGCCGCATGCTATACATACGTACATGTGCATACATACACCACATTCCTCCACCATTACTCGTTAAATATTCTAAAACAACAAATAATACATACATTAGGGTTTACTTAAAAGAACTTTTTATAACATACTTCCTTTCTTTCCCTACCGGAACGACCGAGTCCGGGCGTCCCCCTGTCCGGTTCTGTTTGTTTGTCACAACAAGATACCGCATCAGCAGATCGCTCGGGCTCGGTACTTTCTGTTTCCTTTAACCCATCACCCGCATCAACATCCAACCCTTCTTCTACCCGTCCATCCAAAACTTCAATATTTCCCTCTGTAGGGACGTTAGCTCCACCTTGGAGTTCAGCAGCTGACTGTGAGGGTAATGGTGGGCATGGTGGTGCGGCTGATGACTCATTAGTTGGCAAACTTAACACTGTCTGCTGCTGCCGGGACTCTGTGCATTCAGAAGTGTCAGCTGGCAAATATTCATCACAATAATTATCCATTGATTTTGTAATTACGTTTCCGTTTTGTTTACAAATTTGATCAAGATGTCTTTTACATACAGTATCAAATTTTTCAATATACACATCAAAAACTCTTATACCTAATTTTATTATTATTTTTCCTGTTTCCCATTACGCTTTCCTACCTGTAAACCATTTACACCATATAACTTCCCCTACCTGGAAATTTCTGCTTGATTTTAGTTTAACTTTATCGTCACTCATTTTTACATTTTTACATGGTAAAATCACATCTAACCTGGACCGTAAATTTCTGCCAAACATTAACATTGCTGGTGTTATTCCCGTAGAACAATGTACAGTATTACGATATTCAAACAAAAAACTCAGCAATTTGTCGTGTATTTCACGCTGTGAAATACTTTTGTTATCAATAATACATTTTAACATCTTTTTACATGTTTTTACTGAATTTTCCGCTTGACCGTTACTAGCGGGATGATAAACAGGGGAAGTTAAATGCTTAATACCGTTATTATTACAAAACTGGTGAAATTCGGTGGACCGAATTTTTGCGTCATTATCAGATACTATAACGTTTGGTATTCCAAATGTTGAAAATATGCCTTTCAGTTTCATAATCAATGCATTTGTGGAGGTACCGCTGTTCATATGAATACATTCCAGCCATTTACTAAACGCGTCAATCACAACAAAATAAACACTCTGGCCTAAACTCATATAATCTATGTGGACACGATACCACGGCTGAGAAGGACGAGGCCAAGGCGCGGGAACGGCGCGGGCCGGTGCGTTCCGAACTCGCGAGCATTCTTTACATTCACCTATCCATCGCTCGATGTCTTTATCAATACCCGGCCACCACATTCTACTGCGGGCTGCACTTTTGGTTTTTACAATGCCAAAATGAGCCGAGTGTAATTCTTTTAACATTCTGTCCCTGTAAATCTTTGGGATTATTATTCTATGCCCTCTAAACAGACACCCATAATTCATTTCCAAATCAGTTTTACAATAAAAATAAGGTTATACGGATTGGCATGTAATTTTACGTGGCCAACCATGATTCATATACTTTATCACGGTGGCTAACACTGTATCGAGTTTAGTGGCTAGCTTGATATCATCGAATGAAACCGGTTTCGTAGTGGCATCAAGAAATAGAAAAGGAATATCTTTGTTCTCCTCTTCCCCCTTATTGACGTGTTGTGACTGAGGTAACGGCGCTCTAGAAAAATAATCTGCTACTAAATTATTTTTAGCAGTAATGTATTGTACTACATAGTTATATGCAGACAATATAATTGCGTATCGTTGTAATCTTAACGCTGCCGTTACGGACACGCCATTTTTCTTTCCGAATATGGATAGAAGGGGTCTGTGGTCTGTTTTAAGAATAAAAGGCTCCTGCCTACCGTAAAGATATTGGTGGAAATGTTTAACACCAAATATGATTGCCGTTGCCTCTTTTTGAATCTGGCTATATACCTTCTCACTAACTGATAACGACCTAGAAGCAAAAGCAATTGGACGCTCGCAGCCCTTATCGCCGACGTGAAAAAGAACCGCACCTAAACCCGACGGCCCCGCGTCCACTGTAAGTACCAATGGTGCTGATGGATCAAAATGTAGGTACTAACAGCCGGTCAGAGGCCAACTCCTCCTTTACTTTGTCAAACGCATTTTGTTGACTTTCACCCCAATGAAATGTTACGCCTGCACGCAGTAATGTGTGTAACGGGTTTAATAAAGAAGAAGCGTTCGGAACGAAATTACGATAATAATTAACGATGCCCAAGAACCTTTTGGTTTCAAGGACATTCGTTGAGCACGGCGCTTTTAAAATCGCATCTACCTTCTTGGGACACGTCCTAAGCCCATTTTTATCTATTACCTACCCTAGGTATGTGACATTGTCCTGGAAAAGGGCGCACTTGTCCTTTTGCAATCGTAATCCCGCATCCTGCATCCTTTTAAGAATTTCCTTTAACCTACTCAAATGTAATTCACGAGTGGGAGCAGTACAACAGACGTCATCTAACCAACAAGTAACGCCCTCTATACCCGCTAACAACGTTTCCATAGCCCGTTGAAAAATGGCTGGCGCATTTGCAAGACCGTAAACTAGACGGGTATATTTAAATAGTCCTTTAGGAGTATTTATTGTAGTGAGATCCTGTGACGAACTACTCAATTTGAATTGATAATAAGCATTACTTAAATTCAATTTTGAATACTGCAACCCTTCCCCAATTTTGGCAAATACCTCCTCTATGCGCGGCAATGGATATTTATCAATTTGTAGAATTTTATTCAGTGTGCACGAAAAATCTCCAGCTATTTTTACTTGTCCATTCGCCTTTAATACAGGAACAATCGGTGTCGCGTACTCAGAAAAGTTTACAGGAACTAATATACCTAAGTCTACGAGCCTGACTAACTCATCTTCAACTTTATTTTTAAGTGCAAAAGGAATAGTACGCTGCTTAAAAAAAATAGGCCTCGCCCCCTCTTTGAGCTGAAAGTCTATTTCGAACTTATTAAAACATCCTAGTTCGTCCTTCCAAAGTTCAGGGAACTCATTTAACAGCTGCTGCACCTTTCCTGTATATTGATTATCAACATTGATTTTATTTACATAAGTTGAAGAAAAATATATGTTAAACTTAGTCATGAAATCACGGCCTAGTAACGGTGGTCCGCCATTTTGTATAACATAAAACTTAATGTTCTGGCACGTGTTAAAATATGAAACCGTACAAATGAAATAGCCTATAGGAACAATTTTATGCCCATTGTACAAACACATTCTCAAATCTGTTTTAATTAAATTATAATTTTCAAAATGGTGTAGATATAAATTTTCTGAAATTACACTAGTACCTGAACCAGAATCTAATTCCATATCGATTTTCAATTTATTTATCTCTATTAAAATAATAATGGGATCATTATTACCATACCGCATATTGAACAGGTCGCATTCTTCACATTTCTGTGAATGTTCATCACTCACACAGGTGATGCAATTTTGATTTTTCACTTTTAACTTTACACATTTTTTTTAAATGTCCTTTCTCACCACAATTTTGGCAAACATAATTTTTGAAACGGCACTTCACTGATTCGTGATTTTTATAACCACACACTGAACAACGCACACTGTTAACGGATCCACGGGCAGTCGAAGTAGTAGCCGCTGATGAATCTCGCTGTTCGCGAGCCTGCCCAACCCTGTAGACAGGTTCTTCCTTCACAGCCGCCGCTCCTGGCCCGCCATCCACCATTACCTGGGTGCGAGCTCAACGTGCGCATGCCGCCTGTTGAGCAACTTCCACCGCTATTGCAAAGGTTAAAGTTGCCAAATCTTTCTCAAATAGACGGTCCCGTTCACGGCCTTCTCTTAGGCCTAAAATGAACTTATCCAGCTTATAACAGTTCCTTGGGATGAACTAGGTTCCTTGCCAGACGATATATTTCATCTGACAAATGCGTGAGTAATAAGGACGCTTTATCTTCTTCCGCTATTTTATTCAGCTTCATAAACTGGTTTAATTTTCCATAAAATATTTGCCATTCTTGATTTTTATGGTCAAATACACTTAATGATCCAATAAAACTCATTTTCTATGATCTGACACACACGCGGGAAATAATTATCCTCGTCGCCAAATGTTATGTTTGGGAAGTAATGAAACGACCGTGTGGCGTCCAAGCTGATTTATTACTGACAAGGGGTGGGGCGCGTGCGTCGCGGGCCATGCGCCGCACGCTATACATACGTACATGTGCATACATACACCACAACTGCCCTCTGGATATCGGCCGTCTTCTCTTTCTGCAGTTCGCTTGGGGCAACTGGATCGAAGGTGGCCCCTTTCGCCACACCCGTAGCACCTAGGGCTGTATCCTTTATTGCGGTCGCGAACTGTAGCCGCTGCAACCTCCCTGACGCGATGGGAACGATGATCCTGCCGCACGGCTTCCACCTCCAGTGCATGGGCCAAGGCGTCCTTAAGCGTCCCGTGGTGCCCGAGCCTCACAGCAGCTCTAACTTCGAGGTCACGCATGCCGTCGATGAATGCCTGCACCAGGTTCCCATCAATAAGCGCAGGTACGGACTGGTAAGCTTTACGCACCAGCTTCTTCACTTCAAGGGCCCACTGCTGCAGGTTTTCGTTACTACGCTGCACGCGATCCTTGAGCTGCACACGAAACACGTGTTCCAGGTGAGCGTCGCCATACCGAGCCTCCAATGCCTCAAGGAGCTGCTCGTAAGTCACTTCCTTACCGAGAGCTTCCAGAACAGTTAAGGCCTGGTCGCGTAGGCCTAGGCGGAACGGTTGGAACAAAAGTCAGGCCATGACTGCCCTCAGGCAGTCATGGCCTGACTTTTGTTCCAACCGTTCGCCTTCATGACAGCCTCAAACTGGATTTTGTAGGCCGACCAGGAAGAAGTTCCGTCGAACGGTGGCACTTTGAATCCACGTAGCGAAGGTGTTGTAGCTACGGGAGCTGCGATTCCATCCCCAAGTTTAAGGTAATCCAGCGTTTTCTTTACGTCAGCCATCACGTTGTCAACCCGATTATTCACTTGGTCGATCCGGATTTCAGCTTCCGACAGGCGGTTGTCGTGTTGAGCAACCTTATCCTTCACCTCCTTTATGTATTTCCCGAAGGTAGCGTGAAGGTCCTTCATAAGGAGCATCTGCTCTTCCTGGCGGCGCGCTTGATCCTCCTTATCACGTTGGAGCTGTTCTTCCAACCGACGAGCCTCTTCCTCCTGTCGGCGAGCCTGTTCCTCCTTGTCCCGTTGGAGCTGTTCTTCCAACCGACGAGCCTGTTCCTCCTGTCGGCGAGCCTGATCCTGCAGCATCATCATCAGGGCAGCAAAGTCTGGTGCTGCTGATGCTGAAGTTGCTGCGGATGGGTCGGCCTCCGTGGTTGGTAGCTGGCCCTCCGACCTCTGCGGCATAGCTCCAGCAAAACGCCTCTGGTCCGTCTCCTGTTGGCGTTGACTCCGGGTACGGATACGGAGTCGTCTTTGGGTAAAATCGGCATAATTTTATCCCACTTCTGACACCAATTGTTACGAGCTTCGGGTTCGTGACAATAAAACTGCCGATAAAAATTACCAAAAATGACACTTTAATTAATCAACACAAACACACTAATTATAAAACACAATTATTATACTTAAGTCGCATTTGAAGATCGCTTTGATGTATTCGCATGTATCACTTCCAACACACTGTGTCGAATCGCGGTTATTCCCGGCCTTATATAGTGCAGCAGATTGTTCTAGTACCTTCTATTGTAGAAACATCTAGAATGTTCGGGTATATACCGGCCCCGACTTAACTCTGTCGACAGTTCTAGTATCGAAATTTCTAGAAGGATCTATTTGTTCTGCTACTTGATACTAGATGGCGCTAGTGGTAAATTAGTTCTGTCACTCGATAAATAGTTGACTATTAGTTTTGCTACTTGATACTAGATGGCGCTAGTGGTAACTAATGTCACCACGTATCAGGCATTAATTGTGGCGCGCAACAATATTAATGAATCGTTTCAATGGTTTTAAAATTTATAAATATTTTAAAAGTGTTAGCAGGTCCTGGTTGGGGTGTTCACCCTAAACACCTGCGTCGACTATATATCTCTATAATCCGCAGTAGGTTAGACTATGGTAGCTTCTTGTATGATTGTAGTTACAAGTGTCATTTATCTAAATTGGACAAAGCGCAAACCAAAGCTCTTCCTGTTATTGGTGGCTTTATTCGAAGCACCCCCATCCACGTGATGGAGAGTGAATTAAATCTATCTCCCTTACATTTTCGTAGGAAATTTCTAGGAGGCAAATACTGTCTATTTATGTCTTTTAGGGAGAACATTGCGATTAATCTGATTGATTCGTTAACTTTAAACATTTATCATTCTCAATATTGGAGAGGTAGAAATCAACCTCTATTGGCCTCAATTTACAATGAGCATAAATCTTCTGCTGTCCACTCAGTTAGGTTCATTGAAATGTTTTCTCTGGGGACATGGGTCAGCAACATCAATGTTCATAAGACTATTAAATAGCATCTATAACTAAGCCTAAACGACATTATGACTGCAACTAAGCAAACTAGCTCAAAAGTCAATAACGGTAGTCTTACAGTGGATCCCGTCTCACGTACAGATTCAGGATAACGAAAGAGTAGATCTTTTGCCCAACCAAGCCACACTCAGACGGAATTTCTGTAAATGCCTCCTTTAAATACAGATTATATAAGATTAATTAAACATCAGTGTATAAACATGTGGAGTGAATACTTTAACCGGAGGTCAAAACAGCTTCCAGTGTATAATTGGACCGATCAAAATATAAGCTTCTAGTGTATAATTGGACCGATCAAAATATACTTAGCAGAAGGGATTTAGTTATGGCATTATGACTTCGTTCCGGTCACATTCCATCAAAGAAGTACGGTTTTCTGATGAAAAAGTACCATCACCCAACTGTGAAGAATGTGGAGTAGTCGAAGATGTGCAACATGTTTTGATGGAGTGTGTGCGAAATGGGGCTTTGAGATTTAATTTACTTGACCTTATAAATAAGTATGATATTGGAGAGTGTAATGCTATCCTTGCATGTCCTTTATCGGAACAAGCTAGGATACTGTACAAACTGGCACATTCTTGGTTTTAAAATAAGTGTTATGTCTTCTTAGGTTAATCGATTGTGCTGATGTTACAGGGCGACGTTATCGCCCAGCGATAAAGCCCTTAAAATAAAGAAAGAAAAAAAAAATCGTCAAGACCAAAATCGCGAGGTGATAAACGGAATACCAAGCCAAGTTATTAAATAAAATACACACCACAAACGAACAACAGACGAGTACCCCGAAACGCAGAAACGAACCGAATGAATGTTTTTTTTGCCGTTCATTTACGAAGTAATGTCAACCCGAATGTCAACACTCTCAAACAAATGCAACGTAATTGCATGCAAAGTTGCCACATGAGTTAATTGTGTTACCTTACAGGTTTTAATTTATTTTTTATTATTTTAAATAATAAAAAATAATTTATTATGTAAGTAATTTCAAATTATTTAAGGATACAAATACAATTATTTCCGAATTCCTCTATTTGTTCTCTACGATTTGGTGCAAAGTTGTATGGGTTTTTGTTGATTTCCTCTAAGGATAACATAATTATACATTGTATTTACATTATTTATTTACACCGTTGACATTATTTACCCTATTAACATTAGTTTCATGAGTTTCTTAAAATAGTTGATTCAAAGTAGGTATTAAGTGACATTTATGTGACAATCAGTTTTAAACGCCACGTTTTTAGTGATGCTATTTCCTATTTTTAATGTATAAGTTTTTATAAATAATAAATGTAGTAAACTCAGTGGGTGTTATGTTTAGGGAGTTTATCTAATTACAGTCAGATAAATTGTTATAAAAATACATACATTAAATATCTTATAATGTTTTAAAACAGTTCTGTCAAATTAGATTTAATTAGGACTGTCGATATTACAAGTTATTTGGTGAAAATCGGTTTATAAAGGCGGCATAATGTTAGGTCGCTACGAGTAAGGGATAAAATAAACAATTGACATGAGCTAAGAGAGTTTGGTTTGGGGCGAACTGACTTAGATAAGGATTTACTTGAAGGAGTCAAGTAAGTTAAGTACTATGTCTATTTGTATTATTCTGAATTCTCTAAAATCGTGTCTAAATAACAATATGTAAGTCACCTATTACAAGTGTTGCGGCATATACATAATATACATATAGAGCGCGTCCAATGTGGCACTAAATACGTTTGCAAGAACACACCGAGTTCCTGCAACACGCGCACCGGCGCACGCGCTGCACCGGCTAATAATACAGTCCCAGTCACTGCCCCACTGCGGAATTGACATACATATCTTTAGAATCTTTACATAATTGCTATGACATTTAAGAACTTATTCATAGAGTGGTTGGGATAAGATCATCATATTATTGCCACGGTGAGCATTTACCTGCACATCGAAGGGAAGGGAAGGGTTTATTTTGAGCTTAGAACAGGAACATAAATTTGCAATAAGACGGTTTGGTAGCTTTCTACTGTTTATAGTATTGGAGAGCCCAAACTATAAAAAAAATGAAGGAACAGAATAATGTTTGTTTAAATCACTGTAAGGCCATTATACTTGTCGTTTACACAAACATGACTTATTTTCTTCCTTCTACTTTTCTTCAAATTGTCTAGAAAATAGTTAACTCCGCGAAGTCATCGCGAGTTCATCGCTTAGATCTAAAATAAGACAAAAATAATGAACTTGAGAAGGTTGCAGCTGTAATGTTTAATGCATTCGGTAATTGCCATGTTGGCTCCGAGCCCCGCTTCAAAATAGAGTTTGTTTACAATTCGGGAGCGTTCATATCACTGTTCGGCGAGAGCCACCGCCGCGCCTTGTGTCGGTCAGGTGTCACGGAGGGTCGCGCGGCAGCGAGATACATAATAGATAGATCAGATACATAATCGCGTCTATAAATAACAATGGAGTAAGAATAGTGCACGACTCGTGTTATGAAATTTATTAATACGCAGCTAATATTACTCGCCGCGACATTAAACTGCCCGTTTACACATTTAACGGTTTCTTTATTTTTACCGGATTGATTTACAAGAATTTAATTAAACATCACGTCTAGATTTGTAAACATTGTTATAAAATATTGTTTGACCTTGAATTTGTCTGGTTAACGTGTTTTTAAAATAGTATGTGTCCGCGGCTCCAACTCCAACTTAAGTCGAAAAACAACAATCAACTGTTCGTTATCCGATGCTTATGATGACGAAGGACAGTCTACCCGCGCGTTTACACCAATGTATAAAACATGTACTTATTCTACTTCTTGCGTCTGCTCATTTCGTTTATCGTTTATAGGTTGTACTAGCTAGGAAAGAAGTGAAATCTGCCCTTGTTCTTGTGTTATTGTTACACTGATTACCCAATCATCAGTTGTGCGGGATAGGTCAGGTCTACCCATCTACGCTAACAGTAAAGCTGTTTCATAATAAATGAAACCGGAGGAACGTTCACGGTGGAAAACCAAAACAAAAGTAGCTACTTTACAAGCCGCGATGCGGTTCAGCTCACAACGCTTGGTGTGTGACGTCGTTCATCTTTGTACAGCCAATCGACATCAGTGGTAACACTTTGACATTGGCAGCGCCATACTGTCGAGCCAGTAAGGGCGATTTTTATATTGCATGTGTTGCGTTGGTATTTGGTTTACTGTACGTATTGGCGCACAACTATATTTCGTGCTGTGTTAAAGATTGCTCAATTAGGAAGTTCGATATTGTTACGAGCTTCGGGTTCGTGACAATAAAAACTGCCGATATAAATTCACGAAAATTATACTTTACTTAATTAACACTAATAACAACTCAAACACACAAATTATAAAACACAATTACACTGAAGCCGCACTTGAAGATCGCTTTCGATGTATTCGCCTGTATCGCTTATTGAACACTGTGTCGATCGCGGCTATTCCCGGCCTTATATAGGTAGTTCAGCAGATTGTTCTAGAACCTTCTATTGTAGAATAGAAACATCTAGAATGTTCGAGTACATACCGGCCCCGACTGACCTCTGTCGATAGTTCTAGTATCGAAATTTCTAGAAGGATCTATTCGTTCTACTACTCGATACTAGATGGCGCTAATGGTAAATTAGTTCTGCCACTTCATAATAGAAGGTGCTAGTGACTATTCGTTTTGCCATGTATCAGACATTAATTGTGCAACACTGCCCCCTGCTAAGACATGCTCGTCCCGAGCATTATCGGCTCCATAATAACGCGCCAGTCGATCCACATGGACGATCTTAGGAGTGCCTCTTGTCATCTAGCTTGAAGCTTAGGAGATTTCCCTTTGCTGCGGACTGGATTGTGCAACCACACTAGTGAACCTTCGTCGAACCCTTTATTTTTCATTTTGCGGTCATAACGGGTTTTCATATTTTCAGACATTTGCTGGCCCGATTGTCTGACGTGCTCATAAATGACATTCATTTTGTCCCGCAAGTCATTCGCATAATCGGTTATACTGCGTGGGGCATCAGGTGGTATTCCGGTGATCAGGTCTGCAGGCAGCCGTAATTCTCTTCCAAAGTTTGCGACACATATTTTCGAACAGTCTGAATGAATTCAGACGATACGTTCTCAGTTCTTGATCGATCTGTTTGTTTATTTCTTTTAAAAAATGTTACTGTGTATTTGTGTGACTCCATCCAATGAATTTAATATTGTACAATTTCATTTAATTTATCCTATTCTTATTTATAATTTAATGTAATAATGATGTCCTAATTTATTTGTTATTTCTAAAAGCTTTTTTATAGTTTCAATTTATAATTGTTATAATATTCCAATTTAACTAATTTATTTGTATTTTTATAGTTTCAATTTATAATTATTTTACCAATTTAACTGATGTTTTTTTTTATTATTTTTTTAAAAATTTTATAATTCTTTAATTATACTGTATTTTAATTTAACTACTTGCCATTTCAAATTCATTGTAAACTTTGTAAATTTTCAATTTTGTTATGATCATATATTTCCATTTTAATTTTTATTATCTATATATATAAAAATCAATTGCTGTTCGTTAGTCTCGCTAAAACTCGAGAACGGCTGGGCCGATTTAGCTAATTTTGGTTTTGAAATGTTTGTCGTAGTCCAGGGAAGGTTTAAACGGTCAGAAAATATGGAAAAAGGAGTAGGGTAGGAGTAGGGTAGGAGTAGAATAGGAGTAGGGTAGGAGTAGGGTAGGAGTAGGGTAGGAGTAGGGTAGGAGTAGGGTAGGAATAGGGTAGGAGTAGGGTAGGAGTAGGGTAGGAATAGGGTAGGAGTAGGGTAGGAGTAGGATAGGAGTAGGGTAGGAGTAGGGTAGGAGTAGGGTAGGAGTAGGGTAGGAGTAGGGTAGGAGTAGGGTAGGAATAGGGTAGGAGTAGGGTAGGAGTAGGGTAGGAGTAGGGTAGGAGTAGGGTAGGAGTAGGGTAGGAGTAGGGTAGGAGTAGGGTAGGAGTAGGGTAGGAGTAGGGTAGGAGTAGGGTAGGAGTAGGGTAGGAGTAGGGTAGGAGTAGGGTAGGAGTAGGGTAGGAGTAGGGTAGGATTAGGGTAGGAGTAGGGTAGGAGTAGGGTAGGAGTAGGGTAGGAGTAGGGTAGGAGTAGGGTAGGAGTAGGGTAGGAGTAGGGTAGGAGTAGGGTAGGAGTAGGGTAGGAGTAGGGTAGGAGTAGGGTAGGAGTAGTGTAGGAGTAGGGTAGGAGTAGGGTAGGAGTAGGGTAGGGGGTAGCACTCCACGCGAACAAAGTAGCGCCGGGCAGCTAGAAATAATTTATATGGCAAAACAACGTTTGCCGGGTCAGCTAGTTGATTATACAAGACAGTGCTGTGCACACCTATAAGTGACAAATTCACCGCAAAGCTGTATATATAGAATACATTTAATGTAACGATTTAGTGAATAAGTCGTTGGTGTGTCAATAAATAAATAAAAAGCTGGTGTCACCGATGTACTTTCGTGAACAGCGCTCCGATATGACAACAAAAACGGTTGTATGTACTTGTCCCAATCTCGTTGCCGATTTTCCACAACTTTTGCTAGGTACCTCTCCAGTCTCCAGTGTCTGATTAAATCGTTCCACCATTCCATCCGATTGTGGGTGGTAAGAAGTTGTTCTTGTTTTATGAGTACCCATAATTCGACAAGTTTCCTGGAATATTTGGGACTCAAAACCCCTTCCCCCTTCCTTCCTTGATCACTGTGAATCTCTAAAGGTACTCCAAAAAACCTTCTTGATTTGGAATGGCGAAGACTTCCGGCCACTTAGTGAAATAATCCATCACAACCATGAAATACTTGTTACCACTTTCACTTTCCGGAAACGGCCCCGCAACGTCAAGGGCTATCCTCTCCCATGGTGCACCAACATTGTACAACTTCAATGCACCTCTACTACGAATCTGAGATCCCTTTACAGCTGCACAACTTGTACATTTGCGAAACCAGTCCTCGACATCGTCCCGACAGTGGACCCAGTAAAACCGTTCTCGTATCTTCAGTAGAGTCCGTTTTACTCCCAGATGACCTCCTGAACAACCATTATGGTACACCTGTAGAACATCCGGTTCTTGAGCTTTAGGGACAACCATTTGCAAATGACAGCTGTCTCCGCGAGCATTTTCCCATTTACGGCACAGGACTTCATCCTGAATCACCAAGCTGTCCCATTGGGCCCAATAGCTTTTTGTGATCGAACTCATCGCTGAGACGTCGCTCCACCTGGGCTTAGGAGCTCTGGCCTTCATCCAGTCCAGAATCGGCTTGATGTCCGAATCTTCCTGCTGTGCACGTTGTACGCTTTCCTTCCACTCGTTACTGAGGTCTGTCTTGAACATCCTCACAGGTACGACTTCCTTACTTTCTTGCCTAGTCTTCAAGGCCGCCATCTCATCCTTCAGCTGGTTGACATAAGTACGTTCCTGTTCGGACCGCGCATGCACGCCGCGTTGCACTCGCTCCAACTTCTTCTGTTCCATGTCAAACGCGCGCTTTAATTCTTCCAAACGTTTTAGAAGGGCTTGCTGTTCCTGGTGAACCATAAGCAACGCCTGCAGCTAGTGCTGGGCGGTGCTACACTGCCCTCTGGAGATCAGCCGTCTTCTCTTTCTGCAGTTCGCTTAGGGCAACTGGATCGAAGGTGGCCCCTTACCCCACAGCCGTAGCACCTAGGGCTGTAT
Source organism: Apamea crenata (assembly GCA_949629185.1). Taxonomy (NCBI): domain Eukaryota; kingdom Metazoa; phylum Arthropoda; class Insecta; order Lepidoptera; family Noctuidae; genus Apamea; species Apamea crenata. The sequence continues at coordinate 19,769,126 of OX451361.1, forward strand.
CCTTTGAATTAATTTATATCAAAACCTTTACTAAAAACTTTAGGAATTTATATCAAATACTGGGTCTACTGGCCCTTGGAGCTGTGAAAAATCAAACTTCTAAGCCAATGATAGCTAGACAGTTAAAATTTTACAGATGATGTATTTCTGTTGCCGCCATAACAATAAATACTAAAAACGGAATAAAATAAATATTTAAGTGGGGCTCCCATACAACAAACGTGATTTTTTGCCGTTTTTTGCTCGATATGAATAACGGCAACAGGTAGACGCTTGAAATATTCACAGATTATTATTTATTTTTTATTAATTATTTATTTTTAAAGTGACGCTTGAAATATTCACAGAATATTACAACTAAATATTATGTGGATATTTCAAGCGTCCTTTTAAAAATAAATAAATATTTAACGGGGGCTCCCATACAACAGACGTGATTTTTATAGATAATGGTACGGAAACCTTCGTGCGCGAGTCCGACTCGCACTTGGCCGGTTTTTTTAAATAGCTGCTACAATAATGAACTCAAAAAAAAGGTTAACTTGTACTCTTAAAAGTACGTTGGTAACGAAACCTAGTCGAATGTAAGTGACGCTAACGTTTGGCAGTTGTTCTTTTTATGATAACCTATTTCACTACACACTAAACCAACATTTAATGTAGGAACAAAAATACTACGACATATTTTGTTTCTCGAAAATAAACTGCGTGATTTCCTTGAACAAAAATGTCCAAACTATTTTAATGTGGATGATGATAGAAAACACCTAGAAATGTGCTATAATAATAGACGCCGGCGCCGAGTAGGCGGGCGTTATATGTACCTATACAATCTAACGTGAAACGTCTTTTTAACTAACCTTCATCTGTGCCTTGAGTACCTATCAGCAAAGCGTCAGACAGGTAAAACATGGCTCCTATTCAGTCTTTCACCAAGTAAACATTTACTGCAATTACTAGTCTATTTACGTGGACCTCGTGAAAATATTCGTTCGATTATAGAAACTCCTCATGCACCTGCTGATTCAAGTGATAAAGTCCCGTTGGCCGACGTGAAGGCGTGCTTTGCCAATTCACATCGTCACGTTTGAACATGTTATGCTGGTTACGTGCTTTGTTCTGTTGCATGCGTGCATAGTTTGCATACCGAGAACTTATAGCGAAACTGTAGTTATTAGCATCCGCCCTCATTAGCCTGAGCAGGTGAGCTTGTCAGAGATGTACTTCAAAAAAATGAACCAAAAAGACCGACGATTTATCGCACAGACTAAGCTCCGGCGGCTTAACTGTAGATAAGTACTACGTTTGTACTCAACATTGACTTATTGTATGGCCAATGGCTGGTGCCCACTCGCACAGCTGACGCTTGCATGGGAGAACAACATTATCATAGTGCTGATCACTCGCACAGCTGACGCTTACATGGGAGAACCATATTATCATAGTGCTGATCATATTATCATAGTAGACTTCGGATTGGTGTTGCGTATTACCAATGTGGAAAAAACGAAAGCTACATACCTACAAGTAAGGTAAGTTAGCTTTTGATTATGGAAATCTTAATATTATGTTTTTTATGCATTTCATTAGTTAAATGATCCTTTGTAAAATTGGGCTGTGTTTCATTCAGTTAGCGGTCTCTCTGCATTTGACGTGTGTCAGTTTGTGTGTGTCTACTGACCGGCGCACAGCTGCTGATGCCGCCGCCGCCGAAGAAGAACTCGCGGCCATACGCCACGACGCCGGTGTGCCACACGCCCTCGATCTGCCGCCCTGCAACATGACAATATATACTTGTGACCCGCCCAAAGGTGGATCCCTGGGGGGTGGCACAGGGGCACCTACACCCCCCCCCCCCCCCCTGGGGGTGGTACTTAAAAGTACATATAACAAAAACTGGGAGATTAATACGGTAACGCTTTAAGGGCCTGTACTACCTCAGATTGCGAAAATTTTCTTAGCATTAATGGCTGTAGTTTCAACAATAATGCAGTATTGACTTTGATATTAATATACAAAAAGATGAGGACTACTGCGAGATGTCGTCTGTTGCGAAAACACGATTGCATACAATTTTCTCGATACAAAGAAATCACAAAGTTACCTCTAAATAGTACAATAAAAGAAGAGTAACCAATGAAAATGTTCAAATTAGGTCATAAACTTTGCAAGCTATTAGAAATATGCATAAAGCAGGTGTCATCTGTTAGTTTTTATTTTTTATTCGTTTCATTGAACGTAAAAAGATGAGATCGGAAATATAATGCGCTCAAAAGACCCGATTGACAACGTTTTATGTTCTGAAGAAATTATATAATAATGTAAAATTAAATTTAGATGTAAAACTAAGGCACCCGTATTTTTATTTTCTCCAAATTTTGTAGTTTTCATATAGAAAATCATCTTTGAAATGGTCCAAAATCGTAATCTCACGTCAATGTCAAACTTTGTCAAAAATTTAGGGAGGTAAACGTACCTATTTTCGACAGTTCCAAATTTTTTATGGTGTTTTCAATATATTCAACAAAACCTTTTTTATAAAAAATATTATTTGAGAAAGGTTTATTTATGGTAATGGGAAAATATTTCAATTACAACAAATGTATAGATACAGGTGGATTTTTTTAAAGGAAGCAGTAAGGGTGTAGCCTAAGCCGTTGTAAAATAATATTATATACCGGGTGTAAAATGACCCATAGCCGTCGTACATCAAACTAAGTAACATTGCACAAAACTAATTGCTGGGAATCGACTTTTATTTTTGGTATGAAATTTGCTGTTTGCGCACTACCACAAACAGCAATTTCTTCTGTTAACCTCCCTCTCAAAGTTGTTATCAAACTGCAGAGTTTTCCCTAGGTAAAAGTATTCTCGGACAACCTTGAAAGTATTAACATTGACAGCAATCGTTGAACATAACCTGGGTTTTGTCCAAGTTCATCCAGAGACCAATTTATATGAATCAACTAGGCAGTCCAGCATCTGCTGCAAGTCATGCAGCGATTCAGCCGCTATGAATATCATCTGCAAATCTTAAGTGTGACATGTACTCGCCGTTGATGTTAATGCCGCGTCCTTTCCAGTTCAGCATCTTAAATACATCCTCCAATAATATTAGAGAACAATTTCGAAGAAATTACGTTCCCTTCTCTCACCCCTTTTTTTTTTTTTTTGAGGATGGGAAATCATCAAATGACCCCTCCCGCTCTGGGTGGAGCGGAAGGGAGTGTCAGACTCTGACTGACTAAAACCCACCCGTGTTCCTTCCTTAGCCCTTTCTGTTCCAGGGCAGCGGTAACCCTTTCGGACGATCCCGCCGCCCTGGCAGGCTTCGGCCTTGTCGGGCCCCGTCCTCTGCTGACTTCTCTTCTCTCCTCTTTACGTGGATATGTTTAGTTCGCTGGTCCTGAGGATGGACTGTCACTATCGTGTTTGCATGAAGACATCTCAGCTCTTGGATCTATCGCTAATGGAATTGGCATCGATGCAGCGACTCCAAAACAGACCAGGTCTCGATAGTCTAAAGCTTTCTCATAGACCACAAACGCCAGACAAAGAGGCCGATTATACTCTTCGGACTTCTGTATAATTTTTCGCACTATATGGATGTGGTCGATCGTGCTGTATCTTCCTCGAAAGCCGTTTGATTCGGTGGCTGAAACTCTTAGTCTTCGCGCTGGAAGATTCATGACGATGCTTGAAAATAATTTATAGATACGTTACTAAACATTGATATGGGTCTGTAATTTCTAACCATAGTAATACAAAATAGACGAGTAGGTACTTACAGAAGTACATGTCTATTTGACAACCAAGTTGAGAGTTGTGAACTCTAAGATACTAGATCTCATCATCGCGCGTTCGTATTTTACAAGACGAGACGATGATTTCCGAAGCGCCTATTTTTTATTGGACATCTGCAGTGCGATTCTGTAACCATCTCACCGTGAAAACTTAGGTGAAGTGAGCGTGGAGTGAGCTGTTATTCCAAATAATGCTAGGGATTGACACTACTGATAACTACATCAAGCTCACTTCACTTGAGTTTTCACGGTGAGATTTTTACAGAATCGACCGGCTGTACGTAGGTTTCCTATACTTAATTCAAATTTTATTTACGTTTCAAATTGACGTTATTTCAAGTTAAACAAATATCAGCTTTATTTTAATAGTAATTAAGTTTATTTCAGAGTAACTAGCACTATTGATAAAGGTATAAAAATATTTGAAGTTGTAGCGTAAACTGAACTTTATTGTGTAGGAATTAGTTATTTTTCCATAAACTCATACTTATTTGTTTACATTTTTGGCGAATATGTCGCCATTATAATATGTTAGGTAAATTAGCTAAATTATTAAGTCTATAAATTAACTATTAGCTAGTTAATTTATAATGTACTAATGAATAGTTTGACTTTTTAGGGTTCCGTACCTCGAACGGAACCCTTATAGGAACACTTTGTTGTCCGTCCGTCTGTCTGTCTGTCAAGACCCGTTTTCTCAGGAACGCGTGGAGGTTCAAGGTCAAGCTGGAATTTATATCAAATACACTATGTCTACTGACCCTTGGAGCTGTGAAAAAATCAAACTTCTAAGCCAACCTAATCAAAAGATACAGCCGTATATGCCGCAAACTTTCGACACTCGCAAGGGAATCAACACCTACAGGGTACTTCCCGTGAACTCAGAATCTTGAAATTTGGAACGAAGCAACGTCTTATAGCACAGATAAAGGAAAAATTGCGAAAACTGTACATTTTTTGTTACATCATATAATAAATTTTTTTTTAGTAATTTTAAATTGTACGGAACCCTCGGTGCGCGAGTCCGACTCGCACTTGGCCGGTTTTTAGGGTTCCGTAGCCAAATGGCTAAAACGGAACCCTTATGGATTCGTCATGTCTGTCTGTCTGTCCGTCCGTATGTCACCACAGCCACTTTTTTCCGAAACTATAAGAACTATACTGTTGAAACTTGGTAAGTAGATTATTCTGTGAACCGCATTAAGATTTACAGACAAAAATAGAAAAAAAAAATTTGGGTGTTTCCCATACTTAGAACTGAAACTGATATTGAGGTTTCTAATATTTTTTTTTTCTAAACTGAATAGTTTGCGCGAGACACACTTCCAAAGTGGTAAAATGTGTCCCCCCTCCCCTGTAACTTCTAAAATAAGGGAATGATAAAACTAAAAAACTATATGATGTAAATTACCATGTAAACTTCCACCGAAAATTAGTTTGAACGAGATCTAGTAGGTAGTTTTTTTAATACGTCATAAATCGTAAATTGTACGGAACCCTCAGTGCGCGAGTCCGACTCGCACTTGGCCGGTTTTTATTTTATTTTAACTTTCAACCTATTTCTATTTTATTCTATACCGTATAATAAATAATAAGGGAAATAATAAACACATTGTAATTACATTTTTATATTTTGTACAGCTGACATAATGATGCAAATCTTTTGTCATAAGTACAATTTTGTATAATTTTTCTACAAATATTAAAATATTTCATAATATACTGGGTTACTTTTATTTACGCACTCAACACGTTATATTTTATACGTATATTCATTTTTCTATTTCTTAGATTTGAATATAGAGAGAGATTGATTTTAATATTTCTTAGGAGTATCTATGGAATCACTTAGAAAAGTATTTTTTATAATGTCACCATAGTTTAACAAGCGCCACAGTTATAAAATACTAGCTTCTGCCCGCGGCTTCGCCCGCGTGGATGTCGGAAGTTATCCCACGGGAACGTGCAACCAGGATAAAAAGTATGTGCTTCCCCAGGATGCCATCTATCTCTTTTCCAAATCAGAAGTTCAGTGGTTTAGGTGTGAAAATGTAACATACAGTTTCAAGTTTAACTCCTCCCCTAAAAACCGAATTACCCCTTTTTGCCCCGTCAGGGGTCAATTTTGGACAACTTTACATACTTATTTTTAATTATTTTCTGTCGAAAGTATCAATACTGAGTTTCGAGTTAATCGGACCGCGCATTCAATTTCTTCCACACAAACTTCAACACCCCTATATCCCCCTTTGAGGGGTAGTTTGGATAAACCTAAAGATTATCAAATCTTACATAAAACGCACACTATGTAGCCAAGCATATTATAAGTTGGGGGATTACATCGCTGACAAAAATGCTTGGTTAAACGCTAGTCCTGCTCCACAGGACGCATAAATAAATTGATTAGCATTTGGAAATCCTTCACACACGCCTACCCTACCTACATACTGTTGGAGCTGATGAAGATTTTAAAATACTATTTTTGCATTGTATAAATTCAATCTCCTAGTATTGTATAATTGCATAGCACATAAATGTGAGTACTATGTACGTACATACTATAAAGCTACCATTTACTGGGTACGTCTTTCATTGACTTGAATGTCGCTTGGCGGCTGAGAGTATGTCATGCTCACTCTAATGTCTCGCTGATGGTGGCGCGTGTGTTGGATCATTTAGCTCCCTTCAAAATGGTTGAGCTGAATGGTGCTAATCTATGCGTCATGTTCGTGAACGGGCGCCGTCAGTAGGGACTGGTCAACTCTTTGCTGCCATGGCTTATTTTATATTTAATTTTATATTTGAATTGTTTTTTCTTTATCTGTTCATTACGGACGCTTTTAATGTTCTGCATCGTTCTCACATGCATAATTTCTAACATGAATGATGTAACCAATACTTTGTAACCATATTATTCTGATTTAAAAGAGTGCCCATGGAGTTTCTTGCCCGTTCTTCTCCATAGGTACTAGGTACCTACGCTTTGGAATGGGCAACTAGCTTCATTTTTCTGACTGACCGACCCCTTGACAATTCAAAAGTACCTGTAATTGGTTTAATTGAAATAAATACTTTGAGTTTGAGTTTGAAACTTTATTACTACTACTTAGGCAAGTATTGTTGCCAAGTTTCAAGTTTATTAACTAAATTAATAAGATTTTTGATATAAACTGTATCCCCGCTTTTCACCCCCACAGGGATGGAATTTAAAAAAATATTCATAACTTGACTCAAAGATTCTTTATACCAATTTTATAATTAATCAAGCCACTTATTATAATCCTCCCCTGTAAAATTAACTACCCCTTTTCACTCCCTTAGGGTTAGATTTTCGAAAAACCCTCATGCGTGTTATTATTTATTTTTAGTCTTAAGTACACACACAGTACACTGAGTTTCGAGTTAATCGGACCGCGCGTTCAAATTCTTCCACACAAACTTTAATAGTACCCTATATACCCTTTGAGGGGTTGTTTTGAAAAACGAATAATGATACATTTTATTGCTTACTTAGGCGAGTATTCATGCCAATTTTCAAGATTATTAACCCAATGAATAAGATTTTTCATATAAACTGTATCCCCGCTTTTCACCCCCACAGGGGTGGAATTTTGAAAAATCATTTGGAATGTGTTCATAACTTGACTCAAAGATTATTTATACCAATTTTCGAGTTAATCAAGCCATGAAGCCACGCTGTAAAATCCTCCCCTGTAAAATTGACTACCCCTTTTCAGGCCGTCAAGAGTAGATTTTCGAAAAACCCTGATACACATTATTCTTTCCTTTCAATTTTAGGTATAAATACTGAGTTTCGATTAAATCGGACCGCGCGCTAAAATTCTTCCATACAAACTTTGAAACCCCCCAATCCCCTTTTAGGGGGTAGTTTATAAAACCAAAAAAATGCCCAACTTCATAATTTACTTAGATAAGTATTCGTGCCAAGTTTCAAGTTTATTAACTCAAGGAATAAGATTTTTCATACAGACAAAATCCCCCCATTTCACCCTCTTAGGGGTGGAATTTCGAAAAACCCTTTCTTAGTGGATACCTACTCTTCACGAAGAATACACCCTCCAAATTTCATGTCTCTAGGAGCAGCGGTTTTGGCTGTGCGTTGATGTCTCAGTCAGTCAGTCAGTCAGGACTTTGAATTTTATATATATAGATGTAGGTAAGGTTGATTCTAAATTGATAAAATAGGTAAGTTATGATAAAAATGACTACCTGTAGATTTCGGTAAAACGCAATTTAAGCTAGTGGAAAAATATTATGTCAGCAAATATTGTATTATTTTTTCGGAATTTTCTTGTAAGCTGTCGAAAAGAATATTAAAAAATATTTTGAGTATTCTCATATTTTAATTCTTTTTCGGAGCTTAACTACCCATAATAATATATAATCATAATTTAATCATTTATTACCAAGCCACCGTCCATCAACAGTGCAGTTCACCCTAACTGAATCAGTTAGATAGTGCAAGCGGGATAGAGTGATACATGGCACAGGGAAGTGTGGGCAAAATATGAATTTAAGCTGAACTATTACAAGCCCTTAATAACATTCGTTTCGTTGGTGCACGTTTTCTGTGACAAGCAGCACTGCCGAGCGATCTTCCTCCACGCCGCGCCGGTTGAAGACATGTCTTCGCAAGTTCGCAGCATTTATATGAAAGATGATCGTCTGAATGTAGACTTATGTGTAATTTGAAAACATTTTAAAAGCCAATTATTAAAAAAAAAGTGACAGTGGAGTTTTTTGCCGGTTCTTGTGTATAGGAAACAACTGATTGGTAAAAACCTAGCTTCTGACGTTGCGTACGAGTAAGTGCCCATGTGGGTTTATGTAAATTAAAATGTTTTGAATTTTAAATAGACTGATCTTAATGCGTATCCATCAAGACATTGCTTTCAAGCTCACTTCGCTCGCTCCTGCAGGCCAGGCCCAGGTTCTCTTTTAAACTTTACTACATAAGTCGACTTAGTTACTCTTATTTCTGTAGAAATGATCAAAATAAAATGTAGGCTATCCGAGGCAGAGTCTTGTATCTTCTGCCTAGTGTATAAATCGACAAAGTAACTCCTATTCCTGTATGTATGGTCAAAAGAAAAACACGCGGCGCAGTGCTGAAATGGTATTACTTTTTGTAAGTTATTTAATATATCATTGTAAAAGAATGAATCCTAAAAACAGCATAGTGCAATACTATGGAGCACTTCGTACTGCCGAGTGTCCCTCCCGAAATAAATCCTGAATCCGCTCTTGCACGCCCATGCTTTGCGATGGTGCAATCTACTGATATAACGACATGTCAAATCAACGAGATTTCGGTTTTATCAGTTAATCTATATACACTCCTTTGCAAAAAAAACGGGCGGTTTTGATTTTTCTACATTATTGGTAATCATTTAGTTCTAAAGAGGTTTTAATAGCCAAACTATGTTGCTGGCACTTAATAAAGAGTCTGGTCAGTCTGGGTATGAAGAAAAGCTTATTCCAAATTCGAAACTTTTGTTTTTTTAAATAATAATCCCTTTTTCAGTTTGTGACTTTTTACTTACTTGTCGCGGGTTTGCGATTAAAAGGTTATCAGGCAACTAAAACTAACTTCTCGTTATTTTTGTAGAATAATTTATGTTAGTCGCATAATCCTGCCTTATTGTGGCTAAAACAGATATCTTTGTGTCCATTGGAATGGCAGAAAAAGCAATAAAAGCTAGTAAAATTATAGCGCTGCTGGAAGAGGGGTGTAGCCAATGTTACGTCTCACAGCGGTTAAACGTGTGTCGTTCAACCGCCCAAAGAACCTGGACTCGATACCAAGAGACAGGTTCCGTTCAGAGAAAGCAAGGTTCTGGGAGAAAACGTTGCACACAACCACGAGACGACCGCTTTTTAGTAACTCAGGCGCTGAGGAACCGCAAATGCAGTTACATAGACCTCAAAAGAAACCTTGAAGAGGTACGAGGAGTACAAGTTAGCCTATGGACAGAGGTTCGCTAGAAATCGCCTACCTTGGACACTAGGTAACTGGAGTAGCGTACTCTTCTCCGATGAGGCTCGAATTTTTCTGAATGGTGAGGACCGACGTCGGCGAGTGTTACGAAGACCAGGGGAACGCTAAGCCGACGTGTGTTTTGAAGAAATCACCCCTTATGGTGGAGGGTCCGTTATGTTTTGGGTGATCGTAACTTCCAGCGATCGCACCGAGACAGTATTCATTGAAAATGGCTCACAAAATGCGCAAAGGCACGTAACTGAAATCCTTTGCCAACATGCACAACCCGCACTGACTGTAATTGGTGAAGATGCCATTTACATGGACAATAATGCTCGGGCCCACCGTTCTGGCGACGTAGATGCTTATATGTAAGAGGTCAGTATTCCGTTTGGATTGGCCAGCGCGGAGCCCCGACCTTAACCACATTGAGCACGTCTGGGGCGTCTCCTAAAACGGCGAGTACGATCTGTCCAACCACTCCCACAAAACATCAGGGAGCTTAAACGTGTGATCTCGACTGAGTGGGAAAACATTCCACAGGTCACCATCAAAAGCCTGGTGGAAAGCATGCCAAGGCGATTACATGCCGTAATCGCTGCAAGGGGAGGTCATACTCGTTATTAATTTATTTTTTGTCTTTTTTTATGAAAATACCATAAAAATACTCCCAGTCTTAATTTCATTATACCCATAAAATGTCCATTTTAAGTAACACGACTCTCTGTTACATTGACCAAAACATTGATTCCAGGATTTAAGTGTTAAAAACTATATTCTCATTGATAATAAGAAATTTCTAGTCATTTATGCTAATGACATACTAAAAATATTAATATTATCCATAGAAAAGCCAATGACTGTAAGGCACCCGTTTCTTTTTTTTTTGAAAAGGAGTGTATATAAAATTCAAAGTCCTGACTGACTGATATATAAACGCACAGAATGAGAATTAGCCCTAATGCGCCTAAACCTTTTTCGAAATTCCACCCCTAAGAGGGTGAAATGGGGGGATTTTGTTTGTATGGAAAATCTTATTCCTTGAGTTAATAAACTTGAAAGTTGAAACATGGGACCAATACTAATCTAAGTAAATTATGAAGTTTGCCATTTTACGTTTTTCTAAACTACCTTCTCAAAGGGGATTGGGGGGATTTAAAGCAGAATAATGTGTATCAGGGTTTTTTGAAAATTACCCTGACGGGCTAAAAAGGGGTAGTCAATTTTACAGGGGAGGATTTTACTGCATGGCTTGAATAACTCGAAAATTTGTATAAATAATCCTTAAGTCAAGTTATGAATACATCCCAAACGATTTTTTTAAATTCCACCCCTGTGGGGGTGAAAATCGGGTATACAGTTTATATGAAACATCTTATTAATTTATTTAATAAACTTGAAACTTGGCAAGAATACTTGCCTAAGTAAGTAATAAAGTTTATTATTATAAGTTTTTCAAAACTACCTTCAAAGGGGGATATAGGGGTGTTGAAGTTTGTGTGGAAGTAATTGAATGCGCGGTCCAATTAACTCGAAACTCAGTATAATTAATACTAAGTATGTAAAGTGCTCAAAAATTGACCCCTGACGGCGCAAAAGGGGGTAATTCGATTTTTAGGGGAGGATTTGAACTTGAAACTGTATGTTACATTTTCACACCTAAACCCTTTTTGACCCTGTAGGGATGAAAAGCGGGGATACAGTTTATATGCAAAATCTTATTCATTCAGTTAATAAACTTGAAACTTGGCATGAATACTTGCCTAAGTAAGTAATAAAGTTTATCATTATAAGTTTTTAAAAACCACGCCACACAGGGGGATATAGGGGTGTTACAGTTTATGTGTTGGAATGCGCGATCCAATGAACTCGAAGTCAGTATTATTACTTTTGACAGGAAAGGAACGATGATAAGTTTTTGGGTCTTTCGAAAATCGACCGCTGACGGGACAAAAAGGGGTAATTATTTTTTTAAGGGAAGTATTTTACTACGTGGCTTGATTAAATCAAAAATTGGTACACATCATCTTTGAGTCAAATTATGGAAACATCCCAATTTCGTTTTCTACGCCAGTGGGGTGAAAAGACGGGATACAGTTAATATGCTGATAAACTTGATACTTGGTAATATTTGCCTCATTATTTATTACAGATGGTCACTTTTAGTTGAAAAAAATCCTCACAGAGGCTTCAGGGGCTGAAAAAGTTCATAGGTAAGAAAAAATAAAAAACTGCTCGGACGGATTAACTCGAAACTCGGTACTAATACTTAAAATAAAAAGTATGTGTTTTAAGGGTTTTTCTGTTAAATTTTCACGCCTAAACCGATGAACGGATTTCGATAAAATTGCCTGCCAGCAGATGCTAAAGAGATAGATGGCATCCTGTGGAAGGACATACTTCTTATCCTTTCCGACATCCACGCGGGCGAAGCCGCGGGCAGAAGCTAGTATCTCATGCTTATACAAAACCAGTCTTAAGTAAATTTTCCAAAAAATGGTGAAACCCGTATCAAAATCCATTGTGTAGTTTAGATTACAAGAACTAAGCGCAAATAGGTTTTATACTATTTATGGATAACTAGTTTTCATCCGCAGCTTCGCCCGCGGGGATGTCGGAAATTATCTCAAAGAAACGTACCTGCTACCGGAAATGGTTCCCTTTATGTCGAGTCCCTTTACGTCGAGCCGAGAACCTGCACCCTAATTGCGTAACACACGATTAATCGAGATCGGTTTCATTTTGACAGTTCAACAATATTCATTGCGTTATTTACGTGTTGAGCAGACAATTTTTTCGAACTTATGAAGCAATGGATTAGCAATTTGCTTCAAAATTATTCAGATTCCGATTGATTGTGTGTTACGCAATTGGGGTGCTTGTCTCGCTTCTATTACCCCTACGTCGAGTCTACGATTTCTGTCCCGTTTCTATTCACTTAATATCGAGTTTCTTTACCCCTTTTTTACTACTTTTACGTCGAGTTTAATAATATATCATATTATTATTATTTTTTTTTTATAAGGGATTACAGGCCCTATATTGTAACAGGTTTGGTCATGGTCTATCCGTGTGCTAAATTATTCAAATCCGACAGGTAGTTCCAGCGATTAGCGCGTACAAATAAACAAACTCTTAAGCTTTATTATTAGCATATAGATTAGTAGACATTTATAATGTTAGTATGGAAGGAAGCCACTAGTAGTTGCTGAAATAAGTAGCCGTGATAGACAGACCACGAAGTTACATGACAAGGGTCGACGTTTGACGGCACGGTTGGCGCAGTGGTTAAGCGATTGACTGCTGCGCTGCGTGTCGCGGGTTCGATTCCCGCACGGAACAAATATTTGTATGACCTACATGTATTTGTTCCGAGTCTGGGTGTTTTTCTATCTATAATATGTATTTAAAAAAAAAAAAAAATTGTATATAAGTAGTTTATCAGCCATCTTGTTACCATAACACAAGCATTAGGTTGCTTAGCTTGGGACAAATGGTGCTGTGTGAAATGTCCAGGGATATTATTATTAAGGGTCACTTTTTTACCATTTTGAGCGGAACCTAAATTTTAAGATGGTAAATATTTATTTTTCTATTGATGTAAGTAATATATTATGAAAAATTGAACAGAAGACCAGCACAAGATGTTTTGTTCAATAACGAAATCTATGTATAGATTTTTAAATAGAGCAACTAAACAGTCCTTGAAATTAATACACCCGATGACGAGTCCAGGTGTCGGCACAAAGTGGGTCGCGAGATATTCACATCTGCCATTGGGGAAGTACAGCGTTGTGACTTTGTGGCGACTGTCATACGATAGTACGACGAGCAGTGGAGTTGATAGTCGAATATGAGGTAGTTTGGCAATAATTCCTTCTGCACGTGTTGCTTTCCTGGCACCTCATTAACGGCATAACTAGTCTATTAACTGCTCTGAAATTACGATGTTTATTTTTTAATATTTTATTTATCTTTTTGATAGATTCTTTCATATTTTGTAATTGTGAGGACTTTGTAGGCCATGTAGACTTTCGATCTGAAGACCATTTTTTATTTGATCAAATACCTGGTATTTGTTGACAGGCCTACGCTGTCTACCCATACCTACTGTAATTTGAAAACATTGTAAAAGCATATTATTTTTAAAAGAGTAACCTTGAGTTTCTTGCCGGCTCTTCTCCATAAGAAACGACCAATTTGAACCGTGCACCTAGCTTCTGAGTTTTATAAGTGGGCACTTGTATGTATGTTAATGTGAAATAAAATAATTGCCCGGTTGAATTTCAATTTAAACATATAAACTCTATGGTAGTTATAAAAGCTTTTCGACAAATAAAAATCAAATTGTCCGAAGATCTATGGGGAATGTCTATCAAAGTTTGTACATCCATAATCGAGACTATATCACCATACTTAGCTTTAGTGTTTAATTTGTGTGTAGATCAAGGAGTCTTCCCAGATTTAATGAAATACAGTAAGGTTATTCCACTTTTTAAATCTGGGGACAGCAAAGACACCAATAATTATAGACCAGTGTCCGTGTTACCGGTATTCAGCAAAGTATTCGAAAAGGTAATGCTCAATCAACTGCTAAATCATTTTAACAGCAACAAAATCTTACACGATCAACAATATGGATTCACTAAGGGACGTTGTACGACTGACGCCGGTGTCACTTTATTGAAACACATATTTACAGCGTGGGAGGAAGCCCAAGATGCTATAGGAATCTTTTGTGACCTCTCCAAGGCATTTGACTGCGTTAATCACGAAACCTTACTCTTAAAACTCGAGCATTACGGATTAGGTAAACTTGCGCTCAGTTTAGTAAACTCTTATTTACATGATAGAAAACAAAAAGTTCAAGTAAATGGTGTCAATTAGAAACAAGACACAAGGACAAGTATCTAAAAATGGGTGTTCCACAAGGCTCGATATTAGGTCCTTTCCTCTTTTTAGTATATATAAATGATCTACCCCATTTATTAAAAAACCAACCACAAATGGTGTTATTTGCTGACGATACTTCCTTAATTTTTAAGATAAATAGACGTGCATCAAATCTTGACGACGTAAATAACGCCCTACTGCAAGTGCAAAATTGGTTCACTGCTAATAATTTAGTATTAAATGGGAAAAAAACTAAATGCATAAGATTTGCTTTACCGAATGTTAAAAGTAGTGATTGTGACATAGTATTGAATAAGGAGAAACTAGAATTCGTCGATAAAACTGTTTTCCTGGGGATAACGCTCGACTCAAGGCTGCAATGGGGTCCTCATATAACATCTCTTGCAGGACGGCTAAGTTCAGCAGCATATGCTGTAAGAACAATCCGTCAATTTACTAATGTAGATACCGCGAGGCTAGTCTATTTCAGTTACTTTCATAGTATCATGTCTTACGGTATTTTACTATGGGGACGGGCTGCAGATATCGAGTCTATTTTTATTCTGCAGAAAAGAGCCATCAGAGCAATATATGGCCTCCGCAGGCGCGATTCTCTAAGGGACCTGTTTAAAGATATTAATATCATGACGGTACCTTGTCAATATATCTATGAAAACATCATGTACGTAAGGAAAAATTTAAATCTTTTCAGTAAAAGAGGTGACAGACACACATATAGAACTAGAAATAGGGACCAATTAGTTCAACCAGGTTTCAGACTGGCTAAAGTAGACTCTTCCTTCATGGGGTACTGTTTAAAATGTTACAAGAAAATACCTCCCCACATACTCCAACTCAATGAAACGAAATTCAAATCTTACATAAAACGCACACTATGTAGCCAAGCATATTATAAGTTGGGGGATTACATCGCTGACAAAAATGCTTGGTTAAACGCTGGTCCTGCTCCACAGGACGCATAAATAAATTGATTAGCATTTGGAAATCCTTCACACACGCCTACCCTACCTACATACTGTTGGAGCTGATGAAGATTTTAAAATACTATTTTTGCATTGTATAAATTCAATCTCCTAGTATTGTATAATTGCATAGCACATAAATGTGAGTACTATGTACGTACATACTATAAAGCTACCATTTACTGGGTACGTCTTTCATTGACTTGAATGTCGCTTGGCGGCTGAGAGTATGTCATGCTCACTCTAATGTCTCGCTGATGGTGGCGCGTGTGTTGGATCATTTAGCTCCCTTCAAAATGGTTGAGCTGAATGGTGCTAATCTATGCGTCATGTTCGTGAACGGGCGCCGTCAGTAGGGACTGGTCAACTCTTTGCTGCCATGGCTTATTTTATATTTAATTTTATATTTAATTTTATATTTGAATTGTTTTTTCTTTATCTGTTCATTACGGACGCTTTTAATGTTCTGCATCGTTCTCACATGCATAATTTCTAACATGAATGATGTAACCAATACTTTGTAACCATATTATTCTGATTTAAAAGAGTGCCCATGGAGTTTCTTGCCCGTTCTTCTCCATAGGTACCTACGCTTTGGAATGGGCAACTAGCTTCATTTTTCTGACTGACCGACCCCTTGACAATTCAAAAGTACCTGTAATTGGTTTAATTGAAATAAATACTTTGAGTTTGAGTTTGTGCAGCCCTGGAGATTTCGAGTTAGGCAATGGACGGACTGCACGAGCAATATCTTGGGGGCTGATGATAAGTGCCCCCATTTCTGGTATTAGTTCGCACGCTCGCTCGATCTTCACAGTCCAATCACCTCCGGTGCGACTGACAGGCACCGATCAGATGTTTCGCCAGAATGGCGTCATCATCCGGTAGGTGCGTGTCAGTCACACCTTGGACCGGTCGCGCCCAATCCCTGTAAACCCACCTTTCATCGCTCTGGAATGTGTGATTTTGAGTGTACCGCTCCACTCTCCGCCTGTACCGGCGAATACGGTTTGCCCATGCACAGATCTTCTGATTCAGGAAGTCGATTGCACTGTGACGCGGGACAAATAATCTCGAGAACTAATATCAGTCCCCGAGAACGCCCGCCTCACAAAGGGCATCACTCTAGGGCGAGTATTGCCCTCCCTGAAGCAGATTAGCTTGCCGAGGCACCCCTCGGCAAGCTAATCTGCTTCAGGGCAGTGCCGGATTGAGCGTTGTATCGGGGAGACTAGAGCACTCTCTAGTCTCCCCGATACAACGCTCAATCCTGCACTGCTAAGCTGGTATAGCTGGTTTTGTTCGTGTGGCTCTGTCACTGTTCGGGAATTTGACATGAGCTACACGACATGCCGCAACAGCTGTACAATACAAGATTGAATGGGTATCGGTGAGCTCTTTGCTGTCGTTAAAGCAATTTGACAGCTGCGAGTCTAGAGCACACCCCAGCGCCTTGTTTTTCTTGTGCATGGGCAAAGGAGGTAAACGTGGTCTGAGTCCAGGCGGAATAGAGCGGTACTCACGGAAAGCATCCTCCAAAGCGCTCCTCAATCTTGCATTGCAATGGGAACTCACAGATATAGCCTCATCATCATCCTCTTCATCAACGCGGTTGGGTCGCGATGAAAAACTGGGTAAATTTTGCAGTTGCACTGCGACCAATGACGAAGCAGGCGTAACATGGCTATTCCGTGATTCGAATCGCAGTCGATCAAGTACAACGTCATCCAGCATATGGTTACACTGGATGACCCGCACCTGGGGGTCTACTCCGAAGTGCAAAGTGTGAATGTTCGGATCGGACCGACTAATGGCCGAACCGAATATTATTGAAAAATGCGAAAAAAGTTCGGATTGGCTCAGTTGGGTCGGGTCGGGACCATAGTCAATATTCGAAAGAGTGTAGGAGTGTAGGACCGGGACCGACCGAACCAAATAGTAACTTCGTAGCAGGAAACGGCCGAACATTCGGCCGATACTACTTGGGAGTAGACCCCCTGATCCGACAGTCGTTGCGCCGACACGTTGACAGCTGGATCAAGCACCTGAAACAGAGAGAGCATCCGACCACGGTACGCAGTCAAGTTACTTCACCCCTCTGTAGCCCCAAAGTATGCGCGCATGACATTTTCGTTGACAGTTTGTGTCCATCTCATGCGCTGCACACTTCCACCGGTAGCGGGGACGCTATCAGATGCCGGTGGGCCTCGGAGTCCTAAGCTGGCCGGTGGTCGGCCTCTTCCGCGTCGACGCACTGGTGGTGGCGTCGTCGGCGACGAAAAGTATTCGTCGCTCGAGCTCGGCGCAACTGCAGCGGCCGATGTCACTGGACTCACGTCTAGAGCAGGTTCCGGCAGCTGCGAGGCGGAGCTGAGCGACGACGTGTCAACATCTCTGTGTCATCTGCGTATTTTACTTTCATGCATCCTGGTATAGTACCAATGTAAATGTTAAGATGCTAATATTGGTCTACAAAAATGGTATGGAGTACATATTAAAACATTATTTCTTAATTATTAATGTTTGAAAAATACTAGAAGATATGTAAAATTAAATTAGTTATGCTAATCGATACTAGATGGCGCTAGTGGTAACTAATGTCACCATGTATCAGGCATTAATTGTGGCGTGCAACAATAATTATTATTATTTTTATTTTTTACTATATTTTTTATTTTATATACATAATTGTATTTTTTTCTATTATTTATTGCTTCTGTCTATAATCGTTTTATGCCAACAACTAACGGGACGAGACGGGACGGTCAGTAACGTCCCTTAGTGCGGCAGTTACCTGCTACTGTATACTTAATGCAGGTTAGAACTCACGCCTTTTTCCCATGGGTGTGGGCAGAAACTACAGAACGCCATCTGGCTACCGATCCTTACATACCTACTCCTTTTGCTTCGTTCACGTTGATACAACTTACCATACACACAAGCCGCATCTACTCATAGATATTCATATTATACATATTATATAGGTTTTTAATTAGCACGCATTCCGAAGTCTTTGAAAGCATTATTGTAAATTGAGCGTTAAATGAATGCTAAAAGTCTTGAATTCATGTGACATTAATGGGTATAAATTATACCTTACGACGTACGCAAGCGGCATCGCTGGGTATGTTTAATTAAAGTGCAAATGGCAAAAGATGTCATTATATAGCGAGCACTGAGACACCTAATAGCGAGTCTCGCACTACTGCTAGGTAAGTAGTACAATAATCAAAATCACCATTTTTTTGGGTTCCCCTCAAAAGGAAAAACGGAACCGGTATAAGATCACTTCGTTGTCTGTCTGTCCATCTGTCAAGACCATTTTTCTCAGGAATGTGTTAAGTTATCAAGTTGAATTAGAAAAATATCAAATACTCAGGGCTGCAATACCTTGAAGCAGTGAAAAAATATATGTACTTCTAAATCAACGCAATCAAAAGATACGGGCGTTTATTTTCCGTTTATGCCGCATATTGACACTCGCAAGGGAATCAAAACCTACAGGGTACTTCCCGTTGACCTAGAATCATTTGGCGAGAAGCAATGTCATGTAACACAACTAAAGGAAAAAAATCCAAAAACCGTAAATTTGTAGTTACATACCTACGTTCGGAACCTTCAGTGCGAGAGCCTGACTCGCGCATGACCGGTTTTTTTTTTTCAATTAAACCCTTTACATGCGGCCTGCATGTAAAGGGTTTGAATTGTCAAACAAAAGTGTCAGTCAGAAAGATGAAGTTAGTAGCATTACCTTATATCTTCTCATATGAATAGAAACGCAATAGGCATCTACACAGTGAACTAACTAAGCAGGCAGGGGCTTTCTGTACTTCCACATTGTTTTTCTTAACTTATGCATGTTGTAGGAGTAGGTACTTGTTCTATACGGAGAGAGATAATTATGTATATCTGTCTCTAGCAACCAGGGGTGTAGTAGAGGATGTTGTTTACTCAAGGAAAGGTTTAACAATTTAAAGACACTTAATTGGCCGCCAACGCAAATCTTCCACACTACATAGTTGTGGAACTGAAGATGCAACATAATCACAAGTATAAACAGCGGTTTACATCAATATCTATTTTTTTAATTTCTCTTTGTGAAGGGAGGTTGAAATGGAAACATGTCAGCTATCTATATTGCTTCTATGAGTTCTCGTACATAATAAAAATTATTTTGGGTTGAACAGTCAGCCATACAGCAGTGTGATTCTGTGTTTGGAGTGAGCTGTCATTCCAACTTATGCTAGGGATTGACACTATTGACAGCTCATTTCACCTAACTTTTCATGGTGAGTTTTTTACAGAATCTATTGGCAGTTTACTGCTAGCCATAGATATGGCCTTCTGCTAGCACTGTCGAGCTAGAATCATTATAATCATCACATATAATGAATTTGAATGCTTACCTAATATAGAGGGTGAGAGCAAAGAGGCGAGTCCATTAGTGAGGTCATAGATATACAGCTCCACTGCGGTGCCCTGCTCGGCCATGCTGCTGGTGGCACCGGCGCACTTCAAAGAACATCATAGACACTCATTACTCAACTTATCACTTATTCCTAACTTCCAACACTTGCACTTATTACATGTAAACTTTATTTCTAGTAAACTTGTTAACAGCTGTTAACATTCAGCAAGAATAGTATCCAACAGACTTGTTAGCACTGTTTAGCTAGTCATTACTCAGTATACTCCAGATCACTTTCGTGCTGAGCAGGGGCTGCAGTCTCGACATTCATAGCGATTGCTTTACAACCGAATTTGGTCACAAAGTCCCGAATTGACAGGTGTAATGTATGGAATGACAGGACTTTGCAACTGAATTCAGTTGTAAAGCGATCACTATGAATGTCGAGACCGCAGCCCAAGATCCTGTTTTGATTGTTTAAAAAAACTGTGAGTACAACATAATATTTTACTATCTTGGTAAATAGTACAAACAAGAAATATTTGTAATGAGACAAAAAGGCACAAAAATTTAATATATGATTTGGGATCATAAGTGTGAAGCTTATGCCTGTGCAATACATACATTAATTAATTTTTGGGTGTAAAAAACAAAGGTGTAGGTGTGTTCGGTAATAGGCGATAGACGTTAGGAGAGCGCGTGCCGAGTGCACTTGCAGAGGTGCAGTAGTGCAGCGACCGGCGAGAGTCGTCAGAGTCGACTCACTGCTTCGGACACGGCGGGACGTAAGCTCAACCGCTCACGACATGCACCCACTTGCGACTAACCCACACCAGAAATATCATTTATAAATAACACACCGCCAACAAAATCATACTACACGACATTCCCACATGAATCGACTACAGGTAGGTACAGATTTCGCGGACTATTGCGTCAATTCTGTGTAGTGTAAACAGAACAGTCAACCGCTATTTGCAGTCCTTAGGTCGGTATACGCTACTCGCTCATCGCTGGTTAAACAGAAAGACATACCATGACTTCGGCTTTCAGAAAGTTTTCTAAATTCTCAGAAACTCACCTTTCTTATAATATTTTCTGAAGATGGAATTGGACTTTAATATTCATTTTATTTCAGACTTGTTGATATTCATTGTTAGAGATTGTTCCTCCTTTGACTGACTGACTGACTTCCTTCTGCTTTTAATCCTTGACCATCCTCGAGTCACCTAGAAAGCCTGGGTGAGAGGAGATCAGGAGAGAATCAGAGAACTGAGAGAAGACTGGAGAGATGATCACCACAGAACACTAATACCCTAGGCGGGTCCAATATACTGTATAATCTATGGGCGGGTCCTGATCACAGCACTACCCAGCAAAACATCTAGATCTAGAGCATGCCCTGGTAACTCACGAACAAAATATGATCATGAACTTTTTCTGAATAAAGAGCCATCTGTGAGTCAAGCCAAAGAAACTTTGGTCGATGTTGCCACTTTTTTACGTGATTAATGTGACGTAAAATAATATGAACATAAACTTAATTAACTACATAAACCTCAATAATTAATTATAGTAACTAATAATATCCTAACTTAATAAAAGTATTAACTAACTAAAATATGTGACATTGGTTTAAGTTGACACCAAATGGTAGCAACCCTGTAACCTGTACATTCATTTACAAAAAATGTCACCGTATGTATTGTCATATTGTCACAAGATTTTTATTTTGCCGGATTGGGTACATAATCGTGCGCAAATTTCTTGTAATTTTTGGTGTTTTTGTGTTATTTACGTCGAGTAGAGCTTTGGTTTCCTCTTTATATCAAGAAACAACAACATTCCAGCATTAACTGTGGTTTTGTGAAGTGTTTGTGACATGCACAAGTAGACAGGCTCGAGAACATTACAATAAAACGTAACGCAAGAAACGAACAAGGCAAACTGGTGTAAAAATGAATGTTTAATTTAATAAATTTGTTATTACGTCCTTAGTATATTTCGTGTTTTATTTATTTCCAGATGTTATCCTACGAATTTTGTATGCACTTGTGTGTATTGCTGTAATGTTTCAATTTTGTTTATTCTACCTATACTTGTTTTGTGAATGTCATATATTTTCAAAAACACATTTGAAAGTAGGTACTTATTACATAAAAACAAAACTGAAACATAACGGCAATTCATACATAACTAAGCATATAAATATACATCTACCTATCAATAGATAGATAGATACATCTATACCTACAAATGTCTATAAATATTTTAGTTCCATGGCTTGTCGTGGCGCTAATCTGTCAGACGTCAAGTTGCCAGTTTAACTCATTTCTTAGACTAGATGGACTTCAGACTAGATGGAGCTTCTGCCCGCGGCTACGCCCGCGTGGATGTCGGAAATTATCCCACGGGAACGTGCTATCAGGATGAAAAGTATGTCCTTCCCCAGGATGCCATCTATCTCTTTGCCAAATCAGAAGTTCAGTGGTTTAGGCGTGAAAATGTAACATACAGTTTCAAGTTCAAATCCTCCCCTGAAAACCGAATTACCCCTTTTTGCCCCGTCGGGGGTCAATTTTCGACAACTTTACATAGGTACTTTTTTAATTATTGTCTGTCGAAAATATCAATACTGAGTTTTGAGTTAATCGGACCGCGCATACAATTTCTTCCACACAAACTTCAACACCCCTATATCCCCCTTTGAGGGGTAGGTAGTTTGAAAAACTTATAATGATAAACTTTATTACTTACTTAGGCAAGTATTGTTGCATAGTTTCAAGTTTATTAACTAAATTAATAAGATTTTTCATATAAAATGTATCCCCGCTATTCACCCCCACAGGGGTGGAATTTAAAAAAAATCATAAAAATTCATAACTTGACTCAAAGATTATTTATACCAATTTTATAATTAATCAAGCCACTTATTATAATCCTCCCCTCTAAAATTAATTACCCCTTTTCACCCCGTTAGGGGTAGATTTTCTAAAACCCTAATAGGTGTTATTATTTATTTTTAGTCTTATGTTACACACACAGTACACGGACTTTCGAGTTAATCGGACCGCGCGTTCAAATTCTTCACTTTAACATCCCTATATCCCCTTTGAGGGGAAGTTTTGAAAAACTAATAGGTAATGATAAACTTACTTAGGCTTACTTAGGCGAGTATTCATGCCAAACTTTCAAGATTATTAACCTAAACGAATAAGATTTTTCATATAAACTGTATCCCCGCTTTTCACGACGAATTTTGAAAAATTATTTGGGATGTGTTCCTTGACTAAGATTATTTATACCAATTTTCGAGTTAATCAAGCCACGCTGTAAAATCCTCCCCTGTAAAATTGACTACCCCTTTTCAGGCCGTCAGGGGTAGATTTTCGAAAAACCCTGATACACATTATTCTTTCCTTTCAATTTTAGGTATAAATACTGAGTTTCGATTAAATCAGACCGCGCGCTAAAATTCTTCCATACAAACTTTGAAATCGCCCAATCCCCTATAAGGGGGTAGTTTATAAAAACAAAAAATGCCCAACTTCATAATTTACTTAGATAAGTATTCGTGCCAAGTTTCAAGTTTATTAACTCAAGGAATAAGATTTTTCATACAAACAAAATTCCCCCATTTCACCCTCTTAGGGGTGGAATTTCGAACCACTTTATCCAAAAGTTGTGCAGTCCGTCCGGCCCTGGAAATTTGCAGTTCAGCAACGGACGAACTACACGAGCAATATCTTAGGGGCTGATGATAAGTGCCCCCATTTCTGGTATTAGTTCGCACGCTCGCTCGATCTTCCCAGTCCAATCACCTTCAGTGTGACTGACAGGCACCGACCAGATGTTTCGCCAGAACGAACACATGGCGTCATCATCTGTGTGTAAACAATAATTGATTATTATTATTCATTTCATTTCATTTACTATTGGCACCAATAGCGAAGGTCGGGAAAAACTAATTTTAGATGGGGTAGGTACCTCCAGCTTATAATAAATTTGACGTTTCGTTAAGTTAATTGGACCCACGTAAACATTCGCATGTATTCGTGTCAAGTTTCAAGACGTACCAAATGAATAAGACTTTTCATATAAACTTTACTGTATCCCCTCTTCTTACCCCCACATGGGTGGAATTTTGAAAAATCACACAGTTAGTCAGTTTACCATTTTTTATATGTATACGTATTTATATGTATAGAAGAAGATAGATTAACTTGTGTTTGTCTTGAAGTTGATTTTTTGGTGAAGACTGGAGGCGTACGATAGTAATAACATCGGGTAAGAATTGTCAGCGGTATTTTAGTAAGAAATATGTAAAGACGTTCGCCCAAGGAGTGATATAAGTTGTTTCATTCCTCCTGGTACTTAGAGGGCTCTTCCAGAACCCCAATTGCGTAACACACAATCAATCGGAATCTGAATCATTTTGAAGCAAATTGCTAAACCATTGCTTCATAAGTTCGAAAAATTTGTCTGCTCAACACTTAAATAACGCAATGAATGTTGTTGAACTGTCAAAATGAAACCGATTCCGATTAATCGTGTGTTACGCAATTAGGGTGCAGGTCCTTAGTAAAGTTGAAATGCAACTACAGTATGATCTTCCTGGCTGAAAAACTTCAGAAATGTTAATTCTAGCACTGATTTAATGTGATAATATAAACACACACATACACATACCTTTACTATAATGTGCGTCATATCACACCACAAGTGTCTGGATCTGGAGGCAATAAAATTTTTTTTTTGCATTTAGTCATTTCCTCGCTGAGGTGGAATGAAAAGTTACGTGTTGCACTCGAGTGCAAAGATTTTTCACCTCGTGCTCTTTTGATTCCCTCGCTAACGCTCAGAATTCACTTGCTGCGCTCGTGATTCAATTTTAGAATCCTTCGCTTGCTCGGTCATCAAAATTGAACACGCGGTTAAAAAGCAACTTTGCACCCTTGTATAACAAATAACTAAAACCGCCGAAAAAACTGAAAAATAATAAACCTTTTTTATTAACCTTAATAACTAAGTTCTTAAACTAATGTAAGTAGGTAATATATAGGTAATTTTGAGTCGGCGCCAAACAATCAATAAAAAAAGATCACTAAATTGCCTTAAATTTAAACAGCGTTGACTCAAAATTATCTGGGTAACCTTACATTAGTTTAGGAACCTAAGGTTAAATAAAAAAGGTTTATTATTTTTTGTTTTCCAGTTTTTTCGGCGGTTTAATTTTTTTTGTTAAAGTTTTTATTTTATAATTTTTTGTGGCTATAATCTAGTAATTGTTTGCCAAAGGGCAGGCATATGTGGCACTGAGTAGAGTAATAATACACAACTCAGCATTCAAATCTATGAGTGAACAATAAATCACCCCTATTTTCCCACCTTAGGGTTGGAATTTTGTTTTCAAATTTATATGGGACCAACTTTGGGGTATCACCTTTCCAATAAAAAAAGAATTATCAAAATCAGACTACTCTTGCTACTCTGTAAAAAGTTATGCGAAGTCATACATTAAAAAATATATTTAGATACGCGTCGACTTGAGAACCTCCCCGCTCCCCCTGTTTTGTTTCGTCGGTTAAAAAAACGCTCTTGAGAGCATCACCAATTACACACGTACACGAATTTCTGCGATAAAAGTCTTCAGGATTAAAAAGAATAGCACTTAACCTTGACGAAATATCGGGGTTTCAATGTTTTTTCGGAGCCATTTCCACAGCTTTCGTCTTTTAACATCTTTAGCAAATATATGGGTCCCCGTATTTTTGCAGTCAACAGCTGCGTGACGGGCATAAGAATTAATTATGCGTAAAAGAACTCGCTTGTTTACAAAAAAAAAAAATTGGATAATGACAGCGACATCTGAAGTGAGCAAATACATACCTTGGCGGTTCCCCCTTACATTACCTGGCTCTATTTTGATCCAAACGACAATCCGAACATAATATAATGTCATTTGTCGTGCATGACACACAAACGCATATACATATCCATAGTCTTTTCTTGCTATTTTTTGTTACTTACGACAACGATTTGTGTGCATGCAGAGTTTACCTATAAGTGATTGTTGCACTCTATTCCGATTTGTTGCTTATGTTTAAAGTGCTTATAATAGTGTATACAATTGTTGGTGAACCAAAATAAATAAATAAATAAATAAATGACCATCATTGACATGGCTCTATTTTGATCCAAACGACTATCCGAACATAATATATTATGTCATTTGTCGTGCATGACCATCATTGACATAGAAAAGTATGGACTAGAAATACCTACAAAAAAAGGGTGCATACCTACAACTCATATTGTCTCATAAAATGGCTGCCATTGCTAGGGTTGTGCCAATCAAGGAACATAGGTGTTAGTATACCGAATATCGATCCTTATACGAGTTTTACTAGTTATCACGTTTGGATCATACCTAATATTATGTATTTACTTAGAGTCCGTTGTAATTGTAACAGAAAAAGATGAGTAGGTTATCTTACCTTCTGTTATCTATACAAATAAATAAAATTGAAGTGTCTGTTGGTAATTTCAAAATAACAGCTTTTTACTAAACACTTATGTTCCGCGCAAAATAAAAAAAGCCATGCAAAAATTATTTTTGCGTTTGGTAGCCAGCCCCTGCAATCTCGACATTCATAGCGATCGCTTTATGACCGAATTCGGTCGCAAAGTCCCGGATTGACAGGTGTAATGTATGGAGTGACAGGACTTTGCGACCGAATTCGGTCGTAAAGCGATCGCTATGAATGTCGAGACTGCAGCCCCAGGATGGTTATAGGCTATTAAATCACGCTACGACCCTTAGGAGCCGAGCAAAAAGAACGAAAATGAAATAATAGCGCGGGCGGGCGATGCAATGCGGCCAGTCGAGGGAAGAATGAGTTTTATTAGTGTGGCTGTTATTTTAGTATACTGTGTATCTTACGACTTCTATGCGTTGTCGCAGGGCACAGCTAGTCTGAGAATAAAATGCATGTCAAGTGTTTGTTCTGCGCAGAATTCAAAAAATTTGCTTGCAGAAAATGTGCTTTCGCATATTTTATATCTGGGTAGGAAGGCCAGAGAGCAGGAACTAGTTTCGGAAACTATTACGGCAAGTCGGCAACGGTACAACACTATTCTATTATGACATATGTTTGTAAACAAACGAATGAATTAACAATTATAACAAAAAGGCCTGATAAATGGAAATGAACCCAAATATCAATACTGTAGCCATAAATTAACGATCGCGTTACGATTGTATCATCGAATGTGTATTATTGTATGTATTAATGCATGAAAGCCGGCTAATAACCTGTGCAAAGACAATGAGGTGGATTTTCATTCTTTCTTGCACCACACTTCACAATACAACACACAGGCATGTTGAATTTCTGTTTTCCAACATTTACATGCAGTTTTAAAAGGTAAAATCCTCGTAATTTTCTCGCAAATCTCAATAATACAAAAAACAAACAAACATTTGACAGCAAAACTACCACGAAACTCGGCGCCTAAGATGGCTGATATACGGCACTTACCTACAACTGTCACTACGTCAAAACAAAATGTTGCCATAATTAGCAACCACTTAAAATATAGTTGTCTCTTTTATCAAATAAGATTATCTCACTAAAAAGAATGAGACATAACGATATTTCAAATTCTGAATCATATTTCACTCATATTTGTATAAGCAAATGTATGTATAGAATAACGCGGCGTCTCCATGTTTTTCCTATCTCAATGATGACCATTGACATACAAAAGTATGCATGACAGCATGACTATGTCATTGTGCGAAATATTGTGTTCCATAAACTAACGCAGCCCAAGTAAAAGCATTAAAGCGAGAGAGAGATGTTACTTCTTTTCACATTGAAGAAAGAGATAAAAACTCAAAAATGTTGAAAACTTGACTATATTATTGGAACACTCGTCACTCTTGTCATGTACTGTCAAAGTGTCAACAAGTCAGGATTGTTATGTCAGTCAATATTGTTGGTGTTTTGCGATTATTTTACTTAAACCAAGAAAATGTCGGGTTCAAAGAAAATGGTAACAATATTCAATACTCTAATATCAATATCCAGCTGTCGCACCGTGCTATACGAGTAAAGTTGACATATGACATTCGTTTACTCAGTCCAAAATACTCAAGTCTTCTGTTGATCCACTTGTCAACATTTTCAAATTCAAATGTTTCCAAAAGTTTCTATATTATTGGAACTATGGCTAAAATCTTCATATAGTAAAAACAGTAGAGCTACAAAATATTAGCAAGTTATGAGAGGTTACAATGACGAAGCATTTTTGATACCTAACGGAGTTAGTAATGCTCGCCCCATCATTTGATGCCCTTTATTTGAATGTGTTTAGATACTTCGGGTGCAATCACCGGAGGGTACCACTCGCGTGGAGATGTTAGAGTCGGACGTGACGGCGCAGCTGTTCGAGCGCGTGCATGAGAGCCTACATCTGGGCACGTTCGCGTTTGTGCTGCACAAGGACCGCCAGCGCAAAGACGAGGTCACGTCCAGCAAATCGCGGCGCCTGCGCGACGCCGGCCTGCAGCACGGTGACATGCTCTACCTCAGCCCTGTGAATGGAGCTGTGTTGTTTGATCAGCCCTCTACCAGTGGAGAGGTAGGTGCTAACCAAACTCATGAATATTACAAGAGTCTTATGTATATACCATAATTATAAGTTTTGTTCCACATTTGTTTGCAGACTAAGGAGAACAACAAGCCATTTGGGGAGCCAGTTGAGGCAGGTCCTTCAACATCAGGCACAGCAGTAGATGCCGCAGCCTCAAGTCCAGTAGTACGGCCCACAGCAGTGGAAGAGGATGAAGTGGACCTCCATTTGTACCGCACGTCAGGCAACATTCAGAGACAACGAGATGAGAAGCTGTGAGTACTTTATATTTATATAATGTTCAGTTTAGCAAAAATGGGTATCCACACAGGATCTCAAATGGTGTTGAGTACTCACACTAGGTCTACTTCTTGCTCTACATAGATCTATGGCTCTTTTTCTTTCTCTCTTCTTTATAAGGGTGGCAGGGACATTGACGCGCAAACTGTAACCATGGATTCAGCACATGAGTTTAGACCCCATAGCGTCGAAATTGTTCGTCAGTTATTAAAAAAAGAAATTGATGTTCCATACATTTTGACCGCGTAGGTATTGCACTTTTGTATGAAACAGAAGTTTTTTTTTTGATAACCGATGAAAAATTTCAACTCTATGGGGTCTAAATTCATGTTCTGAATCCATGGTTACAGTTTGCACGTCGATTGCCAAATTTCATCCAAATCCGTTCAGTAGTTTTTGCGTGAAAGAGTAACAAACATCCATCCATCCATACCATCTTTCTCGTTTATAATATAAGTGGAATTAGGGGAAAACTACAAAATCCATGGAGCCTGGGCTTTTGTAGTTGCGGGTGTCAAAATTATAGCTGTGGTTACAAAGATTTTGTTTGGTTTGCTTGCAGATGCCGACATAACTCCAAAGGCTGCTGTGTCCACTGCTCACCACTGGAGCCCTGGGACGAAGGCTATCTTAAAGAACATAACATCAAGCACATGTCATTCCATGCTTACTTACGCAAGATCACATCTGGCAATTTCATTTCACTAGATGAACTGTCATGTAAAATAAAACCAGGTGAGTTTTGTGGTGTTGGTTTGTTTATTACTTTAAACTAAGAGAAAACCATTATTCTGTAATTTCTCATCAAACAAAATTGACCTTAATGGCATTTCAAAATCGCCATTTGATGCTGTAAGCTGAGCAATATCTCAGAGTTAGCATTACAAACATTCGTATTCGTAGGTTGTTCAGAGCACCCGCCGTGGCCGCGCGGCATCTGCTCCAAGTGCCAGCCGGGTGCCGTGACGCTGAACCGGCAGCCCTACCGCCACGTGGACAACGTGCTGTTTGAGCACCCGGCCATCGTGGAGCGCTTCCTGGCCTACTGGCGCGCCACGGGCCATCAGCGCGTGGGCCTGCTGTACGGCCAGTACGAGCGACACCCCGACGTGCCGCTAGGTGAGTGCTCTCGCCGCGGCGCTGGTGACGAGCTCGCTCTGTGCAGGTATCGGCGCGCCGTGGCGCTGCTGACGAGCTCGCTCTGTGCTGGTAACCGCGCGTCGTGGCGCTGCTGACGAGCTCGCTCTGTGCAGGTAACCGCGCGTTGTGGCGCTGCTGACGAGCTCGCTCTGTGCAGGTAACCGCGCGTCGTGGCGCTGCTGACGAGCTCGCTCTGTGCAGGTAACCACGCGTCGTGGCGCTGCTGACGATCTCGCTCCGTGCAGGTATCCGCGCGTCGTGGCGCTGCTGACGATCTCGCTCTGTACAGGTATCCGCGCGTCGTGGCGCTGCTGACGAGTTTGCTCTGTACAGGTATCCGCGCGTCATGGCGCTGCTGACGAGCTCGCTCTGTGCAGGTAACCGCGCGTCGTGGCGCTGCTGACGAGCTCGCTCTGTCCAGGTAACCGCGCGTCGTGGCGCTGCTGACGAGCTCGCTCTGTGCAGGTAACCACGCGTCGTGGCGCTGCTGACGAGCTCGCTCTGTGCAGGTAACCGCGCGTCGTGGCGCTGCTGACGAGCTCGCTCTGTGCAGGTAACCGCGCGTCGTGGCGCTGCTGACGAGCTCGCTCTGTGCAGGTATCCGCGCGTCGTGGCGCTGGTGACGATCTCGCTCCGTGCAGGTATCCGCGCGTCGTGGCGCTGCTGACGAGCTCGCTCTGTACAGGTATCCGCGCGTCGTGGCGCTGCTGACGAGTTCGCTCTGTGCAGGTATCCGCGCGTCGTGGCGCTGCTGACGAGTTCGCTCTGTGCAGGTATCCGCGCGTCGTGGCGCTGTTGACGATCTCGCTCCGTGCAGGTATCCGCGCGTCGTGGCGCTGCTGACGATCTCGCTCTGTACAGGTATCCGCGCGTCGTGGCGCTGCTGACGAGCTCGCTCTGTGCAGGTATCCGCGCGTCGTGGCGCTGCTGACGAGTTCGCTCTGTGCAGGTATCCGCGCGTCGTGGCGCTGCTGACGAGTTCGCTCTGTGCAGGTATCCGCGCGTCGTGGCGCTGCTGACGAGTTCGCTCTGTGCAGGTATCCGCGCGTCGTGGCGCTGCTGACGAGTTCGCTCTGTGCAGGTATCCGCGCGTCGTGGCGCTGCTGACGATCTCGCTCTGTACAGGTATCCGCGCGTCGTGGCGCTGCTGACGAGCTCGCTCTGTACAGGTATCCGCGCGTCGTGGCGCTGCTGACGAGTTCGCTCTGTGCAGGTATCCGCGCGTCGTGGCGCTGCTGACGAGTTCGCTCTGTGCAGGTATCCGCGCGTCGTGGCGCTGCTGACGAGTTCGCTCTGTGCAGGTATCCGCGCGTCGTGGCGCTGCTGACGAGTGCGCTCTGTGCAGGTATCCGCGCGTCGTGGCGCTGCTGACGAGTTCGCTCTGTGCAGGTATCCGCGCGTCGTGGCGCTGCTGACGAGTGCGCTCTGTGCAGGTATCCGCGCGTCGTGGCGCTGCTGACGAGTTCGCTCTGTGCAGGTATCCGCGCGTCGTGGCGCTGCTGACGAGTTCGCTCTGTGCAGGTATCCGCGCGTCGTGGCGCTGCTGACGAGTTCGCTCTGTGCAGGTATCCGCGCGTCGTGGCGCTGCTGACGATCTCGCTCTGTACAGGTATCCGCGCGTCGTGGCGCTGCTGACGAGCTCGCTCTGTACAGGTATCCGCGCGTCGTGGCGCTGCTGACGAGTTCGCTCTGTGCAGGTATCCGCGCGTCGTGGCGCTGCTGACGAGTTCGCTCTGTGCAGGTATCCGCGCGTCGTGGCGCTGCTGACGAGTTCGCTCTGTGCAGGTATCCGCGCGTCGTGGCGCTGCTGACGAGTGCGCTCTGTGCAGGTATCCGCGCGTCGTGGCGCTGCTGACGAGTTCGCTCTGTGCAGGTATCCGCGCGTCGTGGCGCTGCTGACGAGTGCGCTCTGTGCAGGTATCCGCGCGTCGTGGCGCTGCTGACGAGTGCGCTCTGTGCAGGTATCCGCGCGTCGTGGCGCTGCTGACGAGTTCGCTCTGTGCAGGTATCCGCGCGTCGTGGCGCTGCTGACGAGTGCGCTCTGTGCAGGTATCCGCGCGTCGTGGCGCTGCTGACGAGTTCGCTCTGTGCAGGTATCCGCGCGTCGTGGCGCTGCTGACGAGTTCGCTCTGTGCAGGTATCCGCGCGCGCGTGGCCGCCATCTACGAGCCGCCGCAGTCGTCGTCGCGCGACGGCGTGGCGCTGGCCCCGGACGCGCGCGCTGGGCTGCTGGACGAGCTGGCGCGACGCCTGCGCCTGCGCCGCGTGGGCTGGATCTTCACCGACCTGCTGCCGCTGGACGTGGCCGCCGGCACTGTCAAGCACATACGGTGAGCCCCGCGGTGTGGCGTGATGGCGTTCTGACATCGACTGATGCGTCTCAAATATACAGGATGGAAACTTT
Source organism: Apamea crenata (assembly GCA_949629185.1). Lineage (NCBI taxonomy): Eukaryota > Metazoa > Arthropoda > Insecta > Lepidoptera > Noctuidae > Apamea > Apamea crenata. Next base: position 19,801,695 of record OX451361.1, read on the forward strand.
CAGCTGGGCAGTAAGGGGAAGTACCTTATCGGTTGCAGCTACGCGATAAATGTTCTTAGGAGACTATCCATAATTTTTTATGGAATTTTGATCCCTATTCACAGATTTTCAAAAAAAATTACAATTAGCAAGAAAATAGCCATTTTACACAAAAATATTTTTTGATGCCAATCGATCCTGTTTCTAATACTGATCAAAAACTTCTATGGGACCAACCATCGTTGGAGTACTCAAAAAGTCACAAATTGCAGAAAACTTTTCCCTTACATTTTGTAAAGAATTTGTGTAACTGAAATACAAAAAATAAAATAAAAGACAAATGATCATGTAGAATTTTACACATATCAAAAAGAAGGCGTATTAATGTTCTTTTTTTATTAACTAACATAACTTGATTATGTTATTCTTATTTAAAATCTTGCTGTTTCTTGCCCTACGATATCAAGTGCTCGAAGTGACCGCCATTTTGGCGAATACATAAATTGATTCGTTTCTGTAGCGACCTAGTGGCTGCTGACAATTTATTTGTATGAATTCCATACAAAATTGTGGTTAGTGAGTCGTTAAGTTCTTGCACACTATCGTATTGCTTTTTGTAAACCTCAGTTTTCAGGTAGCCCCACAAAAAGAAATCTAGAGGTGTCAGATCTGGACTACGCGCTGGCCAAGAAATAGGACCATGTGTTCCTATCCATTGATCACCAAACTGTTGGTTCAAAGTCGAACGCGTACTGCGGCTGTTGTGAGGTGGAGCGCCATCTTGTTGAAAAATCATTCTTCTTGATTCCGACAGTGGTAAATCATCGACGAGGTTTTCAAGATTCTCTAATGTTCTGTTGTTATAAATGTTGGAATTCAAGGTGCCTCCATAAAATTCCACCATTACCACTCGGTTCCACATTATGCCACACCAACAATTAAAAGAAAATCGCACTTGATTATGTGATTCGCGAAACCTGAGAGGATTTTCTCTACACCAATAATGGTGATTTCGCCGGTTGTACATTCCATTATTAGAAAAATTTGTTTCATCAGACCATAATATGAAATTCAGAAAATGGCAATCTCTGCTTATTTTTCCTCTTAACCACCTGCAAAAAGTAAGTCTTCGAGCGGCATCCCCTGAATGTAAGGCTTGAACTAATCGCCCCTGTTGGTAACATTTATAACCATACTTCTTCCATATCTTTAGTACGAAACGATGTGAGACACCTACTTCTTCAGCGACTGCTCTTGATGATATTTCGGGATAAGCTTCGACAAGTGTAAGAAGAAGTCTGAGTCTGGTGATAAATTCACGACTAAAATCTTGAATGGAAAGTGCGTTAAAATAAATGCAGTGAACGAAGACACCTATAAGTCTATTACAAAATTATTAACTGAAAATAACTGTCTCTGGCACTCCTACGAAAACAAGCAGGAGAGGCCAATAAGAGTTATGGTGAAAAACCTTCATTTCACATGCAAGCCTAACAGAATTATTGAGGACTTGCAAAATACAGGTTTCCAGATTAAAGACGCAGCAAACAAATTGAGGTGGAAAAATAAGGAGCCTCTGAACATGTTTATGCTGACTTTCAGAAATGAGAAAGACATGAATAAAATCTATAGCATTAAGTCAATATTAGGATGTAAAGTAGAAGTACATCCTCTCCATACTTGAGACAACAAGAGATGCCAAGCGTACGGACATACAAACAAATACTGTTCTAAGGAACCTAGATGTGTCAAATGTACAGGAAAACATCTGACTGCTGACTGCAAAAAACCGGCAGATGAGAAGCCAAAATGTGTCCACTGTGGGGAACCGCATCCTGCTAATTATAGAGGATGTATAGTAGCCCGGGAAATGCAAGGCATAAAAAACAAAACCATTAAAAAGCCGGTAGCAATAAGCCAGCGCAAAATCAACGAAAAAGTCCAAACTAGCTCTCAAACGCAAAGTCATTACGTGACAGAAAACACTCACAAGAAAACGCGCATGTGACGGCCAAAACTGTAACCCATGCGAATATTCGCGACAATGTTATTGCTGATAAAGGTATGGATGGAAAGTTGGACGAAATCATCAAATTGATGTCCTCATTCAACGCTCGCTTGGTTAAACTAGAAAATAGCGCTACGCATGCTATTTCCAGACCCAAAAAATGAATCCATTAAAAATAATGGCATGGAACTCAAACGGACTACTTAAACATCAACAAGAATTAGAAGTAGTCCTGATCACAGAAAACATTGATGTATGCCTTATATCTGAAACTCACTTTACTAAGCAATCATACATAAAGTTCCGAGGTTATAAAGTGAACCATGCACTGCACCCTGACAATTCTGCCCGAGGTGGTAGCGCGGTTATAGTCAAAGAATATCTCCGTCATCATGAAGAATTTAAGTATGAATGTCATGAAATTCAAGCTGTGGCGATTTGTATTCAATCCCAATTGTATCCAGTCACCGTAGCGGCCATATACTCGCCTCCGAGATACAATATCAAAAAAGACCATTATGTGAGGTTCTTACAGCAACTCGGACAAAGATTCATCTTAGGTGGCGACTTCAACGCTAAAAATACGGATTGGGGGTCAAGACTAACCACCACTAAGGGAAAGGAACTTATGAGTGCCATGAAAGAGCTAAAGTGTGAAGCTATTTCTACCGGAAAACCAACTTATTGGCCAAGCGATCCATGCAAAGTCCCAGACCTAATAGATTTTTTTATTACTGAAAATATATCCAGTAATTATTTGAGCATCGATGAATGCTTTGACATGAATTCCGACCACTCACCAATAATTTTATCACTATGGCATCGGATCCTACGCATAGAGAGAAATCCTACACTTGTAAACATACACACTACACAGTACAGTACAGTATACATACTATACAGACTGGGAAAGTTTCAGAATAGACTTAGATAATAATATAGAATTAAGAGTGCCATTAAAAACTCCAGAACAGCTGGATTTGGAATTGAGTACATTTACAACGAGTATACAACAAGCTGTCTGGAAAAACACACCGTGTCAAAGCAACCGCCTACCCTGCAGGAATTAGGTGTCTTATAACTGAAAAGCGGAGACAAAGAAACAGATGGCATCAGACTTCGAAGCCTCTTATTGAATCTGAAAATCTAATCCCTGATTACCAGTTCGGATTTAGACAACAACATTCTACGCTTGACCAAGTACACAGAATTACTAATATTATTGAGAGAACACTAGAGAACAAGGTGTGCTCCACGGTTTTCCGTGATGTTGCACAGGCGTTTGATAAAGTATGGCATGATGGCCTTATTTATAAACTAAGAACAATGCTGCCTCAACAATTTTCAGACATCATAGAGTCCTATATATCGAATAGATTGTTTAGAATAAGACAAAGAAATGCCTATTCAGACCTTAGGCAGATAAAAGCTGGAGTACCACCAGGTAGTGTCCTAGGTCCGGTCCTGTAATACACCTGTGATATTCCTGAGCTAGAAAATAATTTCATTGCAACCTTTGCTGATGACACAGCTATCATGGCTGTTGGAAAAAGTCACGAGGAAGCCGTAGAAAAGGTTCAAGAGTCCATAAATCGTGTCTATGAGTGGACTGCAACATGGCGTATCAAACTCAATGAAAGCAAGTCAATCCACATTGACTTCACCAATAAAAAGCCACAATACTTTCCGGTATTCATGAATATATAATTATAATCAACAAATACCATACGCGAATACTGCTAAGTATCTTGGCATGACCCTGGATGCAAAACTGCGCTGGAAAGAGCATGTCAAAAAGAAAAGAACCGAATTAGATATTCGATAAAAAAAATGTATTGGCTACTTGGTAGACAGTCTCCATTGTCAATACCTAACAAAATGTTGTTATATAAACAAGTCTTAAAACCTGTATGGACCTACGGTATTCAGCTGTGGGGTTGCACCAGCCAAAGCAATCGTCAAATTATAGGTACAACGTTTCCAAAATAAAGTACTCAGGGATATAGTAAACGCGCCCTGGTACATTAGAAACAGCGACCTTCACCGGGACCTCAAGATGGATGTCGTAAACATTGTTATACAAAAATATGCCGAAGCTCATGAACACAGACTTCATCATCACGTGAATGTCGAGGCGATCCAACTCCTTGACAACACTGAATTAGTGTGAAGACTAAAAAGGGTAAAACCTTGGGAGTTAGTTTAGTGCAGTGTAAGTGACTTCAAACAGTATATAATAATAATAAATTGTTTATTCATCATAAAAGCATTGTAGTACATGGTAATTATGGTATTACTAGCTGCGCCCCGCGGTTTCACCCGCATAAGTTTCGATCCCGTGGGAATATCGGGATAAAAAGTATCCTATATGTTAATCCTGGTTATAAACCATCTGTGTGCCAAATTTCATCCAAATCCGTTCAGTAGTTTTTGCGTGAAAGAGTAACAAACATCCATACATCCATACAAACTTTCACGTTTATAATATTAGTAGGATAGGATTAACAAATTAATGTACTAAAACTACAACTTGAATGGTGGTGAGATGCTGCACTCCCAGCTAGGTTATAGAATAGCCTAAATCCGTAGTGCAAGTGCTGAATCTTATAAAGAACACGTGAAACAAGTGTCTTCCCCACAACTTATAGTGAATAAGAAATACGTTATTGGACGATTTCTTAATTATATAGTTACTTAGCAGTTTAAGTTATATTTAAATTACTTATTAGCTAATAGGCTAGATTGTAAAGTAAATAAAGTGTCACTAATTGTGATACTTTATAAAAGGCAAAAAAAAAAGTGTAAGAACAGAAATGATCAAATTTTCATCTAGTATAAATGGGTGGCGTACAGATTTTTTCTTGAAAGAGCCACCTTGTGCGAGATTTCTTAAAATATTTGTAATAACCTTTCTGGTTGGCACATGACGATTTGGATATTTGATCCTATACCATTCTAACACAGCTGATGTATTTTTATTATTTACGTAATATGTTTCTAGCAAGTCTAAGCATTCTAAATTGGAGATAATTTTTCTCTTATCAATAGCTGTCCAATTATGCACTTAATGTAAAATTCACAACACACTCAGAGCTTTTCGGACGCAACAAACTGGCAGATTGTTTTTTATTTAATAACAACGAGTTCGGTTTTTAAACTTATCGTTTTATTCAGTCAACAAAAAGATCTCAACCGTCACTAAAAAAGCTTTTGCGTAAAATTTTCACACAAAATGTACGGGAAAAGTTTTTTGCAATTTGTGACTTTTTGAGTACTCCAACAATGGTTGGTCCCATAGAAGTTTTTGATCAGTATTAGAAACAGGATCGATTGGCATCAAAAAATGTTTTCGTGTAAAATGGCTATTTTCTTATTTTTCTTGCTAACTGTATTTTTTTTTTAATGGAGATCAAAATTCCATAAAAAAATATGGATAGTGTCCTAAGACCATTTTCGTGTAGCTGCAACGGATAAGGTACTTCCCCTTACTGCCCCGCTGAAAGTTTCCACCCTGTATACTTTTACCATAGGCAGATTCGTGAATCGCTAGCTAACACGCGAGAATACCACGGTATTCTCGTGTGTTTGCTCGTTAGCGTCTCGTCAGACGTATAGATGTTACGCGTCACGATACACCACACGCTAACGCGCCGCGCTTGTGTGCAGGGGCGTGGACACGCACTTCCTGTCTGCGCAGGAGTGCATCATGGCGGGCCACTACCAGAACCAGGTTCCCAATGCGTGCCGCCATGCTTCCTCGGGCTACTTCGGCTCCAAGTTCGTCACAGTGTGCGTCACAGGTGAGCATGTGACATAAACATTTACACCTAGCTAGCACTGATACATTCCGGGTTTTAAAACGATAAGGTCTATGTGACAGTGACATTAAGATAGTTACTACATTAGTACACAGTTTTTCTGTCCGGCATAAATTTAACCTAACTTATACATAAAGATGAGTTTAGGTTGTGATTAGTTAATGCTCTTGAAGAAGACACTGCAGGGTGAGGGCAACTTGGTTGTGTGTCGCAGGCGACAGCGACAAGCAGGTGCACCTGGAGGGCTACCAGGTGTCGGGGCAGTGCCAGGCGCTGGTGCGCGACGACATCCTGCTGCCCACGCGCGACGCTCCCGAGCTGGGCTACATCCGCGACTCCAGCGACAAGCAGTACGTGCCCGACGTCTACTACAAGGTCAGTGTATGATAGCACGCGATACCAACTGTTCGTAGGTGACACTCGCATGGTTCTAGCGGCCGACGGGCCGACAGTCGTCCGCCGTGGGAACACATGCTCGAAGGTGGTGCGGCGGTGCATCTCAAAACGCCATTGATATAATTATATGGGTCACGAGCAAGAACTTATTGTTCAACTGGCTCTGTTGTCTTATACTTGACATATTATTAAAAAAAACGTAGAGATAGGTTATTAGCATAGCATAACATCTTCTACCAACTTCAGTTTAATTTTAACCTGAATACTCGAGGTTCTATGGACAGTTATACACGTCAACCAGAAACCCTGTTACGAATCTGGCAAACGATCTAAGAGCTAGATTGAACCGACAGACGTTACTTTGTACGAGATGACGCTACGAGACGTTAGCTTGAAAACAACAAGGCGCCAGGTAATGACGGAATTACAGCCAAACTCCTGAAGGTGAAAAACACGTTCTTGAGTCCCTCCAGACGCTGCTTGATACCGTCATACTCGATGGTCAAACGTAACAGGCATGGAATAGAGGTGTGGTGGTACTCTTCTTTAAAAAGGGCGACAATGCCCTGCTTAAGAATTATGGGCCCATCTCACTTCCGAGCCAAGTCTTCAAGCGGTTTTCAAGAGTAATCACGAACCGTCTCTAAAAAAAAATCTATAATTATATATTTTATTGATATAAAATACTGGTATTCAGCTGCATCCGACGTGAGACTGGAAGCCGACTCCCAACATAGTTGGGAAAAGGCTAGGAAGATGATGATGATATTTTATTTTAAAAGTATAAAAATGATAAAATAAATAAATAAACACAAAATACGTTTGATCTTGTCCACACACTGGCGTCGCACCGGCGCCGTTTGCCCGGCTTTCGTTTTGTCTATCATAACATACTGATCCGCCGCGTTCGGAACCAGTGGACAACCGATCGCCATCACCGGGACGTCACGTTCTGTTGCAATAATCTCGGTTCTCGGTGACGGCTGCTGTGGACAAACGCCCTTAGACCTACTGTTCACTGAGGCGTAGGTTCATCGACGCGTGGGTATCCATCATTATTCGCTTGGTACACCGGGTGCACGCCTGCTCGCGCAGGACGGCACCAAGCTAGCATGCAGCAACGCGAACGCGACGTTGCCGCTCCATTCACAAAGTTTTCACAGTTCGATCAGTTCGTTTTTCGCGCCGTGTGCGCCGCGTGGAATGACGACTCTACTGACATTAGTTACGACTTGATCCTTGTATTATTTTTAGTCCATGTTGTCCCACTGCAGGACAAAGGCCTCCCCTTCTTCTTTCCACTTCTCTGTGTTGAGCTAGTGTGGATCAATCATTCAATCCTGTCTGTAGGCGTCAAGCTCATCCCGCCATCTTCTCCTAGGTCTGTTTCGATGTCGCCAGACTTTTTTTAACCGACTCCAAAAAAAGGAGGAGGTTCTCAATCGGATATTTACAGCCTTGGCCAAAAGTATTGAGCATCCATGACATCTTTTATCATCTTTGAAAATTAATATTTTGTGGGTCCACCCTTTGCCTTAATTACGGCAGAAATTCTTTTTGGTAAAGAGCTAACAAGATTTTTAGTCTTCAGCAGTAATCGCGTTCCATTCTAGGCGCAGGTAGCGTTTTAAATCTTCTCTGTTGTTAATTGTGTGGCGCCTAACTCTACGCTTTAACAAACCCCACAAATGGGGTTCAGATCTGGCGACTGGGCAGGCCAGTCAAGAAGCTCGGTGTTATTTTCCCGAAACCATGTCATAGTGCGGGCAGATTTGTGGCATCATGGCGCGTTATCCTGCTGGAATTTAACAGCAGCAACGCAGTTTCTAGTACATTTATGTACTTAGTAGAGTCCATGCGGCCCTCACACACGAACAATTCGCCAACTTCAGAATCGGTCATGCAACCCCAGACCATTATGCTGCCGCCGCCGTGTTTTACGGTTGGGACCACACACTCTGGCTTAAATTCTTCGCCCACCCGGCGACGCACAAAGGTCACACCAGGTGTACCAACAATCTGCAATAAAGAGAAAAATTTTGAGTTACGGAAAAAAAAAATAACTTCATCTATGCGTTTGGTTTTGAAACCATTTTATATAATTTTATTAGGGCATTAAATTGACTTACTCACCTCAAAGTTTGATTCGTCTGATCACACAACATTTGACCACTCTTCAGCGGTGAAAGTTCGGTGTTTTAAGGCCCATTTATATCGAGCTTTTTTTTTGTTGTCGGAGAGCCATGGCTTCTTCCTAGCTTTACAGCCTTTCAGACCAGCTTCCTGAAGTCTTTTACGAGTAGTTCGAGCAGAAATTGATTTCTTAAAAACAACTCAGCAGCGAGCTCTAAAGATGTTTTTTTCCTATTTCTTAACGACTCTCTCAGTAACTGACGATTCTGACGGTCTGTGGTGATGCGTTTGCACCCGGTTCTCGGTCTATTTTGATGTGATCCGGTAGCAGAGAATCGCTGAATAGCGTATTGCACGGATCGGCGCGAACATTTCACAGTTTTGGAAATCTTTACGTGTGATTTCCCTTGCTCATGCAGAAGCTGTATCTGTACACGTTTTGCTAAAGACAGTTCGTTTCGTTTTGGCGGTATACCGCAGTTTGCCCGAATTTTATTTGCCCTAATATCATTTGCCATAATAGTCAACAGCCATAATATTATATGACGTAATATTCATTTGCCCTACTCTTATTTGTTATATTAGTCACGTGCTAGAAGCTTTGTTTCCCATGAAGTCACTTATCATAACATCATTTGTCATAATCATTGTAAGCCCTAATTATCACGTGCCCTAATTATCACATGCCCTAATTATCACATGCCCTAATTATCACATGCCATAATTATCATATGCCATAACATCATTTGCCATCGACATTGGGTGTGTAACGGTTGTTATATTAGGAGAAACTGGATGCAATCGGGACTTTAAGGCACCCCGACTCGGATAGGTTAGGTTAGAAGGGGATGGCGGGGACGTTTGAGCGAGCGAAGCGAGCGAATAGACCCCGCCATCCCCTTCGTGGTTATTTTTTTATAAACCACCCAGAAGTAGGAGCCCCGCATAGCGGGGCTCCGTCGACCAAGCCTACCCTCGACCATGCATATAATATTTTAAGGTTTTGGTTAGGTGCCATTTCAGTTAGGTTAGAACTGTGACCATTAAACTTAAAAGAGAAGAATAAATAAATTTATTCTTATTCTTATTATACCAAACATTACACACCCATCGACATCGACAGCCAGAAAGCTAATAAGTAGGTAGGTATTAGAATTAAAAACAAGTTTAATAATCACACTATACACTATAAGATTCGAAAACAATTTATTATGGCGCTTAAATATCATGTGTAATGATTATTAAGGCGTTTAAATATTTGTCTAATAATTATTATGGCATTTAAATATTCCGCTGTATTCATAAACGTTGCTTAAAGTTAAGCAGTGATTAGCGACTGTTTAACCATACATTTTTGACGTTTAAACGTTACTTAACTTTAGTCATCGTTTATGAATAAACCCCATTATGTCTAATAATCATTATGGCGTTTAAATATTATGTCTAATTATTATTACGGCAATTAAAAATATGAAAAACAATACGTATGGCACTCGTATCTTATGGTATCTAAGTTTCGGGCAATTAAAAGTATGTCATAATTATGTCTTTTAGGGCAAACAAAACATTCGGGCAAACTAAATTCGGGTAAATGAAATTCGGGAATATGATGATTATGGTATATAATCTTCGGATAAACAATAGACAACCCGTTTTGGCATATTGCAACGATAACATTTAAAACTTTGAAATAAAATACCAAAGGATGTGTTCCCAACGAGCGATGGTAGCGAACTGATAAATAAATACAAAAATTGTAAAAGACACATTTTATTGCACCCAGGTTTTATTGCTAGCTGCGGCGTGGGTCATTGTTTTTAAATCTTTGTAGATGGCCGACAAAAGAATACTTTAACAGTAGATTTGGTTTTCTCCCGTACTTACCGTGAACGAGCGAAATTTGTAAGGTGCTCAATACTTTTACTCAAGACTCTATAAAATATGTTACGGCTAATAGCCGAAGTGCGGCTACACCTAATATTAGCCGGCTACAACTAGGTGCAGCCGGCCACATGCGGTTAAACTTAGATGTATCCTACTTAGCTTTGGTTAGAACTAGGTTTAATATCTACAACTTTTATTCTATACACTTTTTTTGAACTCCTACCCATTTTCGAACTACATGTTCCAGAAAAGTGAAAATTTTCGAAAAGTCGACTTTTATCAAACACTAGCTGTTGCCTGCTACTTCGTTCGCGTTATTTCGGGATAAAAAGTAGCATATGTTAACTATTAAACTTCATCGAAATCCGTTCGGCCGTTGAGATGTATGGTTGTAGTTGAGCCAACACTGCTATTTCAGCGAATGTGTATAAGCAAACGATCAGAGTATGATTTGATGGAATTCTTGGAGTACGAGTTGGCCCCATTTCTCTTGGCAAATTGTTGGAACATTTGTCTCGGAACATCAATACCAGTGAAATAAGAAGATTTTTTTTCTAATCCTACCAACAAAACTCAGCTCATTTCCTTCAAGCAAAGCTTCAAGAAAATGGGATACAAACTCTCCAGGCCACCGATGATGCTGACGTCCTTACCGTGAAGACTGCTAACGGATCACCCGCTAAGAGGGGTTAGTCAGTGCAGTTATTAGAGGTAGAGCCGCGCGTTTACACCAAGTTATAAAACATGTGCTCGTGGTTTCAACTGTTTTCACTCGATTGTTTACAGCTCCCTTAAACAAGCGGCGAAGACTAGTGGTAGACCGAACTACAAGTTTTAAAAAATTGATAAAAATGTGAACAAAATAGATAACAAACGCTTGCGCGATGCTGGATTTGTGTAACGTCAAATTATTGATGCGTAGTTTATTTATGGAGAAAAAGTTTCTTCGAATTTAAAAAAAAAATTCAAAACATTTTTTAATATAGTTTATTTTACATTTAACTGAAGTATGTAGGTACCATTTTGTTCGATAACTTTTTGCCATCTTGTAGGTAGGGACATGATCCCATTGCTATAGAAATTTTGGGACTTCTGATCAAAATACCGCGACAAGTGGTTTTGGCAGTCCTCTCGTGATGTTAACCTGACACTGCCTAAAGAATTCTGAAGAGACCGAAACAGGTGGAAATCTGAAGGTGCAAGGTCAGGACTATACGGGGGATGCATTAACACCTCCCAGCCAAACTCTCTTAATTTTTTCTGAGTGGCTAAAGTTGTGTGAGGTCTAGCGTTATCATGATGAAAAACCACACCCCTTCTGTTAATTAATTCCGGCCGCTTTCTGTCAACTTCTTGCTTTAATCTCATCAGTTGTTCGCAGTAGAGTTCAGAATCGATGGTCCTGTCTGGTGGTAACAGCTCATAATGAATAATGCCCTTCCAATCCCACCATACACACAGCATCACCTTGTTGCGAGTTAACCCGGGTTTCGCCACAGTCTGTGAAGCCTGACCGGCCTTTGATCACGACCTTTTTCGCACGTTCTTGTCGTACGTGATCCACTTTTCATCACCAGTTATCAGCTTCTTCAAAAATGGTTCGGTTTCATTACGTCGTAATAAAGAATCACAAATGAGTACACGGTTCATTAGGTTTCTTTCAGTGAGCTCGTGAGGTACCCAAATATTGAGCATTTTTGTGTACCCAGTTTTTTTCAAATTCGCCAAAACTGTTTTGTGGTCAATTCCCAGTTCTTCAGTTACGTCGTAACTACTGATATGCCGATCTTGCTCCACTTTTTCAAAAATGGCATCCATTTTATCCGTAATAGGGCGACCAGAGCGACGTGCATCTTTGACATCAAAATTTCCGGATTGAAAACGCTTAAACCAAATTTGTGCTACTCTCACAGACCCTGCACTAGGTCCATAAACATCGCAAATTTTTTTCGCGGCTTGCGTTGCCTTTTTACCTTTTTTGTAATATAATTTTAAAATGTATCGAATTTCTTCATTAGATTCACTCATCTTGACAGTACGAAAAACAAATGTTAATCACAAATTTTCCTAATTTGAATTTGGAATTATGTTCTATAAAATTTAAACTTTCAATGATACCAAAACCAGCCAGATACAAATAGTATAGCCAAAGAGATTTTATTACAACTTCATACATACTATAATGCGAAAAGACTTTTTCCCCAACCTAATATGTGTCCGTTTCGACTGCTCGGTCACAGTGTCGTAGAAGAAAAGCGACTACGTCATCATTACGAAGGAATTTGTAAAACACTACCAATGAAAGTCGTAAATTCGTAGATCCAATATTCAGAAAGTTGTAAAGGTTTAACCATGGCCATTCGTGATAAATAATAAAATATAAAAATATACGTGTACTCAAGCTAAAAAATAATTAATTAAAATTAAAGTGTACATTAAAAACTTACTACGCCTAAAGTCTCCAGGCATAAAGGGCGTGACAGCTTACATAGGTATCTATGCATGGCTGGGTTCTGTTCACATAGCTGTCACTTGAAGTCACAAATGACATTCGAAAAACCTGGCGGGGTCCCGTCATCTTGACGTTCATTTTAAATATCCACAATAGTGCAATCAAGAGCACTACATAATCCATGATGAACCATTTATTACTGCACTGATAAAGACGCGCAAGCGGGTGGTGCTCAGGCACGGGCTTAGTCGCAAATCGTCTCTTTCGCAAAATGTCTACTGGTCGTAAAATGGCTCTTTCTCATAATGTCGCTGTCGCAGAATGACTTTTTCTCAAAATGTTAGGAACTTACATAGAATAAATTTTACCTAGATTTATAAAAAGGGTTATTTTTTCCAATTTCTTAATGTTTACAAGTTATAGGTAGGTACTAATCGAATAGACAATCATTATAATTATTTTTTTGGAGTATACTAACACGAATATGGATCTCTGTGTCTGAAGTAAATAAATAAATTAAATTAAATTAATCCTTTTTACAATAAAAAGATTACCTATCTATCTTAATAAAATTGAAAATGTCTGATTGACGCACCATAAATCTTGGTCACCCTTCTTCTAATTCTTCTTCTCTATTTATTTGCATGCCCAAGAGACGGTAGAATATGGAGGACTATATTTTAAGAAAATATCTATGAATTACCCATGTTTGCAAAAATAAATGATTTGATTTGATCTAACTTGCATAATAGGTTTTAAGTTCTGTAGGTCGTGAAGTTCAAATATTAGGACTTTATTCATACTGTCTACATTTTCTTCGAAATCGTATCAGTGGTTAGCAAAAAGAATGAGACCTCTACGCAGCTCCGCTTAAGAGAACTGCGTTGCCGCGCAGTGCTCCATGTTCAACCGCGCGGCCATAGCATTTAAGTTCTGTAGGTCGTGAAGTCCAAACATTAGGACTTTATTCATACTGTCTACATTATCTTCGAAATCGTATCAGTGGTTAGCAAAAAGAATGGAACAATTCCTTCATACATGATTTTTGCGTAACTTAAACCGTTTACGCAGCACACACAACGGAAGCTCTCAAAAAGGAATCATTTTTCCCGTTTTTGCAACATTTTCCATTGCTCCTATTGGTCGCAGCGTGATTTTATATAGCCTTCCTCTATAAATGGACTATCCAACACAAAAATAGTTTCAATTCGAAGCAGTAGCTCCTGAGATTAGCGCGTTCAACCAAACAAACTCTTCAGCTCTAGAATACTCGTATTAGTATAATACCTAAATATAATGTAGTAAGATTTTGATTATGTAAACAACAGGGGTACTCGTATATAGTTTTTTATTTGTACTTAAGTACTGTGAAGCTCTCTAGGAGCTTCACGGTATCGGCTGGAATAAATTAAACTACGGTTTATCACAATAAAATAAAATAATTATAATACATATTTTACATAATTTTCATTCGGCTTGTCAGCCAAACCTGACGCCTAATCTCTTCTAATCTTTAATTAACTTCATGTTTGTCCCGTATTCCATGCCAATCACTTTTATACAGTCTGTACAGTACCCAGCATAGGTTTATTTGAAACGCCATTTGTTCACAAAAGTAGACTAATGATGAATAATAGGCACATAACTGGTAACCAAATATTCAGATTAATTATTTTTGAAAGAAGACAACTCTAACTTATTCAGAAGAGATAAGAGTTACGTGATATAAAGATAAGCAACTTCTAGGTGAATATAACTGTAGGCAATTAGCGCTGCGCTACCTGAATTGCACTTTATTGTGTCGTGGCAAGAGTCGCTATTACGAGTATTACAAGCTTTTATTTAGTTTCACGTGTCCCGATGTTTGTCTGTAATCAAATGCAAGTTAAATTTGATCCGCTTCCCGGTTACCGATTGAGCGTACCGTTGGCGCAGTGGTTAAGCGATTGACTGCTGCGCTGCGTGTCGCGGGTTCGATTCCCGCCAGAACAAATATTTGTATGACCTACATGTATTTGTTCCGAGTCTGGGTGTTTTTCTATCTATAATATGTAAGTATTTACAAAAAAAAAAAAATTGTATATAAGTAGTTTATCAGCCATCTTGTTACCATAACACAAGCATTAGGTTGCTTAGCTTGGGACAAATGGTGCTGTGCGAAATGTCCAGGGATATAAAAAAAAAAAAACCCGGTAGTTAAACGACACAACCCCATCGAGTTTGGGCTCGTATGATTCGTCTTGACGAGTATTTAGTGTTCTTTGTAGGTACACTAATTATTGCGTTTGTGTCGTGAGCGAGGGTAAATAAAAGTTGTTGTTTACTACTCACGGTTATAATGCACAAACACATATCACATAAACGTTCACAGAAGAAAGGCACATAGATTGGTACGCACAAGGATAGTTATACACGAAGAAGAAAGTTTATATTATCGTTAACAGTATAACAGTTTGCACACTAGATATACAGTGACACTTCGATGACACTGAACGGTTACGGTGGTAAAATAACACTACTGGGATTATTTAGAGTTGCGCAGGCTTCGCGTCGCGATAGCGAGATCGGACTAGCGGTCAAGCAAGGTGAACGAACGCGCGCTGCGTGGCGCGACCCCACTCATGCGCCTCGACTACGTCAGCGCGTCGTCATCGCGTGACGTAGACGAGCGCGCTTCCACTGTACCTGTATGGTATTGTTGTGGACGACGGTGAATTATTATAAACTATATTAGAATATTAAAAGTGTATATATCGTGATCTGTAGATATGTGTATAATGTATATGTTGAGATTGCTTAGTGTAAGATACATGTTAAGGATCGCTACAAGTACATTGGTGCTAGATGGTAACCAGGGTCTGATGATGGAGCTGGAAGGTGGCCATATAAACTCAGTAATTAAACGACATAACCCCATCTAGTTTGGGCACGTTTGATTCGTCTTGACGAGTACTTTGGTGCTAGATGGTAACCAGGTTCTGATGATGTACAGGCAGCTTAAGTGCAGTAAACGCATATAACGGAAAAACACTGCTACGCGCTACGAACTACGCCGTAGTCAATCTCGCATCAAAAATACAAAACAGTTAAAAATAAAAGAAACTAGAAACTTTTTAAAAACAAGCTTTTATTACTTGTTAATAAAAAGAACTAAAAAGTTAAAAATAATTGAAACCTGATAAGAAATAAATAAATCATTATAAATAATTATATATTTTAGATAGATCTTATTTGTAATATAGAATTAGAATGACACAAATCACCAATTAGATATGACAATATGTACCTACCTATTAGTAATAAGTAGAAATATTAGCATGCCAAATGGTAGAATGTGCCTCGAACCAAACATCTTTTTTTTTGTAACCACTCACTGCAAAAGAAAACCTTTTCTATTTAATTCTATTCTAGTTAAGACTAGAATAGAATTGAATAGAAAAGGTTTTTTCTGGAGATTTTATACACTTTGACAACATGGGTTCCTTAGAAAGAACTCTCTGTTCTAAAGAACAGAGAGTTCTAAGGAACCATGTTGTCAAAGTTATAGGTGTGTGTAGCCCATACTACTGACCCATCTCATTGGATCTCACTGATTCTCATAAAGTTACATAAAACTTAGGGCTCATAAGAGCCCTAATTAGTAGTTTTTGTTCGGTAAACAGGCTAATGAATAGGTGCTAATCAAGTTGCGAGTCGTTTGATTGTTTTATCGTTTATGTTATGTTGATCCACTTCTGCTGAGCAAATTTGTTTCTTCAGATACAGACATTAACTTTACATGAAAATGAGTTGATTAGCATTAAAAAAATTGGTCAAGTTTACTCATTGGCAAATCGCACTTGCAAAGTTAAGTATGAAAAATTGTTTTGTTGAAAAAAGACCTAATGGTTTCTAAGACAGTTTCCCCGTAACTGCTATGCATTAGGATGTCTCCGTGCTGTGCCAGTTGAACATACACGCTGTGTTGCTTTACCAATGTAAGACAAAGCTCCGAAATACATTAAATGTGTGTGTGACATATCAAATACGTCACTAAGTGGTGGTAAATAAAAGTCACGTGACACTGCTCCATACACTTATTTATTTATCACGAATCCGCAATGGACATTGTAATATGCGCGTACATACATAACACATTTAACAAAGGCTAGGTCGCAGCGACCCCGGAACGTTTCCGACCACCCACAATCACCGAGTTGTATCATAAAATATATAGCGATCAAATAAAACGCTGCTACAATATACAGGGTCAAATTAAACTAGCTCGTGATGGGTATCGATATCTAAACACGATATAACTACAAAGTATATAGATATACAAAACTCACAGGTACTTCAAGTACTTCAAGTAACAACACTACCAGCGGTCGGTTGTACTGGAACTATGACTTCAGTAAATTTGTTTTCTCTTGTTTTTGAAAAAAAAACAGATTTTTAAACTGATATATCAAGTGAGTAGTGTTATCTGCGGTAGATGAAACAAAAAAAAATCATTTTTTTTTGGTTTATCGTGTTGAGATGTGGATACCCATCACGTCTGCGGAGTTTCGCTAGCTAATTTAATTTGACCCTGTATAATATGAATATAGTCAACACGAACTCTTACAACATGGTGTGCCAACTGCCGAGCTGCCGGCTCCGCACCACCTCACACATAAACTTTGGTAAAATAGAAAAATAAACTTAACAAGTAAAACGCGCGAGTCGAGTCCTATCGTCGAGTGCATACCGAAGAATACGATTAAGTTACATAGTAAATATATCTGATAATAAAGCAGGCACTGACCGGCAGGAGCCCCGCGCGCTCCGCTAAACACGGGATCATCACAGTCTTGTAAAACTCCGGGAGATTTTATATACTTTAATAGTTTAATTCATAGTATATTCTACCGTAATCATTTCGCAATCTCATATACTCTTTTGTATAAGTCTCTCCAGAGGCAACATTCATTTGTAAATATATAACTCTATATAGTCTTAACGATGCCTTGCCAGCAACCTTTGCCTGTGGCGGCAGGGCTCATGGGCCGCTCTACTCGATATGGAATATGTACTCTAAAATATTTAACATTTATATTGACACACATAATTATGATCAAAACGTTATATAATTTATCTTTATCGCTAATGACTTAAATCGCGACCGCTTTACGCTAATAACAAAAATATAATTATTTATCATTTACATCGAGGAGTTGTCGAGTGTAGGCCCTCTAGTCGGTAACGAGACGGCAGCCGACGAACTACCGCACGCAGCCCATGCGATGGAACTACCGCACGCAGCGCATGCGACGCACGCACTGTGGCACGCACTGAGAGCACGAGACGAGACCGAACGCAGGCGCCCACGACACTCCGAGCCTGCTCCTCTACTATATTATGCGAACCGAACGAGAAGCTCAAGCCTTAGAACTTCCATACTTCAAATTAACACTTCCGAACGTTTGAC
The DNA here is from genome assembly GCA_949629185.1 of Apamea crenata. Classification (NCBI taxonomy): domain Eukaryota; kingdom Metazoa; phylum Arthropoda; class Insecta; order Lepidoptera; family Noctuidae; genus Apamea; species Apamea crenata. The sequence goes on from OX451361.1 coordinate 19,819,814, forward strand.
TAACTACGTATATAAAAATAGTTCGGGGTGCTCACGAAGGGATACGATTGGTCCAAGAAGACATAAAAATGTACGAGAATCGCGAGAGATCAGTGTTTCCACGAGGAGTGAAATGCTCGGCTGCGAGAGCGGGGAAGGACGAACTTTAAACGCGAGGGCCTAGTTGAGTTTTCCGCAGCTCGAAATTATAATAGTACTGTGTGGCTTGCCGGCGCTGTCGCCGGTGCGGCTCAGCCGGTCCACCAGCTCCAGGCCCTCCACCACGGACGCGAAGATGGCCGTGAAGCCGCGCATCTCGCGCAGCACTATGCGGAACTGCGAACCCACCAGGCCCAGGTTGTCGTGCCTCTTCTGTGAGCGCCGCATGCCCACGGCGCCACGAACGGCCGCCAGACGTGTGTCGTCCGGCATGAAGTAGTTCTCCTCGAACACGGAGCGGCCGCCGCGCCCGTTGTTGAGCTCGAAGTCGCCCGTGATGACGCTCTCGTTCTCCCAGCACTGGAACACGGAGCAGCCGCGGTAGCCCACGCCCAGCTCACCGCTCGCCAGCACCGCGAAGTTGCGCGCCATGCGCGGCGCCACGTCGTCGCGCACCTCCACCAGCACGCGCCCGCACGCCGCGCCGTCCACCTCCAGCTCGAAATAGAACAGCGGGAAAGCGCTGGGCATGCGCGGCAGCGGCGACGCCACCGCGGACGTGGAAGATGCGCTGGCGCCCGGCGACACGCCCGGGGCTACCTCGCCCTCCGCCGTCACCTCGCCGCCCGCCCACTGCCGCGTGAACAGCTGCGCCGTGCAGTAGTTGCCCAGCAGCAGCAGCGGGTCGCGCTCGGCCCACGTGCCTGGCGCCGGCTGGGCCTCCGTCGGCCCGGCCGTCAGGGCGCGCCGCAGCAGCTCGAAGTCGACGGGTACGCTCGCCGACCGGACGAGGTCGTCGAGGTGCGCCTGCGCCAGAGCCTCGGCATGGCGCGCGCGCAGCCGGTCGCGCTCGGCCGCGGCGGCGGGCAGCGAGCGCGGCTCGGCGCAGGCGAGCGGAGCCGCGGGCGCGGCCAGCTCGGCTTCCAGGCGCAGCTTCAGCGCCGTGGCGGCGCCCAGCGCGCGCAGCAGTAGGTCGCGCCGACGGCCGGCCAGCCGCGCCAGCTCCCGCAGCAGCGAGCGCGTCTCCCGCGCCAGCAGCACGCGCGCCTCGTGCGGCGGGCGCAGCGCGTGCGCGTGCGCGGCGTGCGGCTCGCAGGCGCGGCAGGCGCGCGCTGCGCAGGCGCAGCACCACAGCGCGGGCAGCGCGTGCGCGGCACAGGCGGGCTCGGGCGCGGCCAGGCGGCGGGCCAGTGCCAGCACGGCGGCGTGGGTGGGCAGCTGCTCGGCGCGGCCGTCGGGCAGTTCGGTGCGCTTCCAGCAGTGCATGCAGTACACTTCGCGGCCGGCGCCCAGCACGCCGCGCATGCACGCCAGGCAGAAGTGATGCTTACACGCCAGCAGCTTGGGCGGGCGCTCCACGTCGTCGAAGGCTCGCTTGCAGCACGAGCACAGCGCCAGCTCCTCGATGTCGCCCAGCGGCGAGTGAGCCATCTGCGAAGCAACGGGCGCGGGAAGGCGCGGCGGGTGCGGAGCTCACGTCGGCGCGTCACCGCGGGCTGGCCCTCGCGACATCGGGCGCGACCGGACCTTTGTACTGGAAAGCGTCGACGCATACGATACGAGACGTTCGCGCCGCTCGATTCGATCACATTTTACGTTATGCGGTTAGCGCTTCGCTCGACTCGGATTAATACTGAGTAAATTAACTAAGTACGGTAATTGATGTGGATTGCCACATCATTTTAAGTTTTGTGTACACTCGCCATGTCGTATTTTCTTTGTGCACCGTGCTTCACGTTGTTCGATCAACAGATTACTTCTCGGCGCAGTGACTTTGTTCAGAGGCGTACTTCGAAAGGACCATTCTGTTCTCACTATTTATTTAAATTGACCTTATTTATATCGCTGGTATGTTATTACTTTTACTATACAGGTCAAGAAATTTAAAATAACCGGTTAAAACGATTATTTTCCTAATATAAATTGAAGTTACCAAACAGTTATTAATATTAACCAACCGGTATTGTTTCGGCGGTATGGTCGGCGCCAGCGCGATGAGGGTGAAGAGAATAGAGTAGGTCTATTTATTTGCTATGAGTTTGATTGCTTCGATGTCCATGTCGGGCGTAGTATTATTGGGCTTTTCTATTAGGAATTTCTCCCTTCGGGAAATAGAGGCGTGTTGCTATGTTATGTTACCTACTTCGACCGTAACATAAACATACTTTATTTTATTTTATTTTACTTTATTGGGACATTTAACAGTTACACATTACAAGATGTATGACAGAATAAATTATGAACTAAGTAAACGTGTAACCCACACCAATATCCGCGACATAATGATGAAAGAAAATAGTTAAAAGCGTGCGTTAAAATTACAAAAAAAAGTAAGTACTCATAGGGATAATGGGTATAGGATATCTACTTTAGGGATTCTATAGCCATCCTTTTGAACTTAAAGTGTGTAAGCGCGAAAATATCAAGTTCGATAAAATGTGTGTTATACGTATCTACAATGCGTCGGAGAGGCGCCCGTGCGCCCGCGTGAGTTCTACACCTTGCAGTGTGGAACAGCCGAGGCACGCGCACCTCTCGGCGCATTACAGTTCTAGGTACAATGTAACATATGTTATTAGTAATATCAGGACAATCGAATTTGTTATTACACAGACCATGCAGCATCATGGCCATCAGTAAGCTGCGTCTAGACTCCAAGCCTTGAATGTTATAACGCTTTAATAATAGAGTGTATGGTAATTTTGACTTAGTGCATCTGTAGTGCATAACACGTAAAAATTTCTTTTGAACCATTTCAATTCTTTTTACATAAACGTCAAAAATGGGACTCCAAATCGGTACTGCGAATTCCAATTGAGAGCGGACCAAAGCTTTGTATAGAAGTAAAAATGTGGACGGTCTTTTAAAGTCAATAGAGGATCGCATGACAAAACCAAACATACGATACGCCTTGTTAACAATGCTATCAATATGAAGATCAAAGTGCAACTTCGAGTCCATTAGAACCCCAAGATCTCGAATGTGGTCAACTCTTTGCAAACGGATACCTTGAAGACTATAATCAAATGTTATAATGTTTTTATTTTTAGTAAAAGTGATTGCATTGCATTTAGGTAAGCTAAGGTGAAGTTAAGTACTTATTTATTTGGAATATAATACGTGTATTATATTCCAAATAAATAAGTAATACCTACGTAAAATGGCAAAAGGAAAAATATTATTAGTTGTTGCGCCGTTTTACATCAAAGTGGGCATCGCCGCCGCTGTAAAGTCACCGCGTCGGTAGCGGGCGGTTCCGAGGCTGACTTCAGTCGGTCGGAGCAATCTGTGATAGCGGCGTCACACGCGGCACGTTATCGCCTATCGACCGCCGCGCGCCGCGCACCGCCACACTGACACCGACGCACTCGTTACATCTTTGCGATACTTTACGGAGTGCGCTTAGTACCACTTGGCGTATATGCACAGTATAAACGTTTCCATTCCATATATTCGAAAAGAGCCGAAGGGTTCCTCGATAAGTGCGAGCAAAATGGGTCATTCCAGCGCACTTAATAACAGTGACGAAATGACTTTTGAATTTGGAACACTATTTAACGCAATTCGCTACGATAAAGTCCTGGCCGATAATAAAAAAACCGCGCCTGCCGACTTGTCACTGGTTAACCAAATTAAAAAAAAAATACGCGGGAACTTCTTATGTTTTTTTATTGTGTACCTACTTTTTTATCAAAATATACATACAATAAATAGACAATTTTAATTTAATTCACACAAATTTAATAAAAAATGAGTTCTGGCAGTGAAAGTGAAATATTAACACCAGAAAGTGAAAAATTAAACGCACAAACCGTCCTAAAAGTCTATGAAAACTAAAATTAAATGGAATAATGAAAAAGTAGCAAATTTTCAGAAACTTTATTTTAAGGATATTTTTAACATTTAGCGAAAACCAAACAACCTTCTACTCTATGGAGCATATATTCGATCATTCGGTTTAAAAAACTACGGAAAACAACATTCAGATTGAGACATATTCCAAATTAATTGCATATCGAAAGAGACTTTCCGAAGGGCACAAATCAAAGAAATCAAAAGTTTTGATTTGAAGATTACCAGCCAAAATATAGAGACTTTCTTGAATGAAGCGCCTAATAACGATTTTCTCGCTATGAAAGTAAGTATTTATTGGATAAATTTCATAACGGCTACACATCAACCTGGACTGTTTGGACTTTGGACTACTAGAAGTTGAACGCTGCGAATCGTGGGAGAGGGTGCGATATGTTTTTGTTATTTCGCCTCACTCACGCACATCGCAGAACTGCGCGGGAGCGCGTGGTACCAACATCAACGCGCATAGATAGATGCGTATCATGTATATTATTTTGTAAACAAGGTGAGCTCGTATTATAATACTAGCTTCTGGCCGCGACTTCGTCCGCGTGAAATTCTTGTTCCCCGCCCCACCCCGTCGCATCGCATCGCTCGCTTCTCGTTCTCGCTTAGTTCTCTTTCTGACTGTATTCATTTTGACCTAGCGTGATGTTCAACCGACTCGAACGTTATCACACCTATTTTGTTGCGGAGTTATTTTAAAATTATGATATCTCCTAAGATGTTGATTGATATCAAGTGATGTCAAGGGCAATTTTGTTCACTATTCAATACTTGTGATGAATAACGTATTTATTTGGATAAAGATTAATATCATGTTGATAAAACACCTTCGCAAATAATGCATTAATTTCGAACAAATTTGATTAAGTACCATAAAAAAGGCTATAGTGAGTCAATCTTAAAAGATAGATATACGCTGTCGCGGACTTTTTTTTAGAACTTTTATAGAGGACCAATTCCTTCATACATGATTTTTGCGTAACTTAAACCGTTTACACAGCGCACGGAAGCTCTCAAAAAGGAATCATTTTTCCCGTTTTTGATGATTGATGCTCCGCTCCTATTGGTCGCAGCGTGATGTTATATAGTCTTAAGCCTCCCTCGATAAATGGACTGTCCAACACAAAAATATTTTTTTCATTCGAACCAGTAGTTCCTGAGATTAGTGCGTTCAACCAAACAAACAAACAAATTCTTCAGCTTTATAATATTAGTTTAGATGAGTTTGCACTTATACGTCCATTACCATAAGTATTTATTATTATCATTTAAGCAATGATTGACAATGAGCATTTTGCATGTGGTGTTTGCCTGTAATTGGTTGTGCAGTTAGATTTAAGACACAATTACTTGTATGTAACTATATGTATAATATCTGTAACAACTGTTGGTAAACCTTGATTAAATAAATAAATAAGTATATCTATATATACATAAAAACCAATGCCACTTTTCGTTGTAATTTTATAACTCAAGAACAGCTGGGCCGATTTAGCTGATTTTGGTTTTGAAATGTTTGTCGTAATCCAGGGAAGGTTTAAACGGTCAGAAAATATGGAAAAAGGAGTAGTGTAGGAGTGGCTTAGGAGTAGGGTAGGAGTAGGTTAGGAGTAGGGTAGAAGTAGGGTAGGAGTAGTGTAGGAGTAGGGTAGGAGTAGAGTAGGAGTAGGGTAGGAGTAATGTAGGAGTAGGGTAGGGTAGGGGGTAGGACACCACGCGAACGAAGTAGCGCCAGGCAGCTAGAAATAATAAATTTATATATGGCAAAACAACGTTTGCCGGGTCAGCTAGTATTTGTTAGGGTTAACGGAGGAGCACCAAAGGAAACACTTGTTATAAGGATTTATATAATACGTTTATTATCCTTTTATATTTATATATTGGAAGGTGTGTTTACTAATATTACGTAAGACGTGTGATCCCACCACAAGGCTAAAAGAGTAGTACAGTCGCTATGCGAAAGTAAGGATTTCGGTCAAGTGGTAAAGGCGGGCTCGATAGTAAAAAAATAATATTTATGAGTTAGAAAGAGAAAGACGATAGTGTTGAAGTAGGATCGATTTGTTTCGAGCTTGCGGTCCGCATACGTGTAGGTAATTCGGAAATTTACATCCTGTCGGATTTTCATACAAACCTTCAACCAACATCGCCATCCAACCACCCATTCCATTTCATTCCATTTTATAACAAAAACACTAAAACACGTATTACTATAATGTCAACACAAAAACCAAATACGAATTTTGATAGATCTAACTTCAAAACGATGGATTTTCATACAAACTTTCAACCCCTTTTTTACCACCACTGCTGCACTGCTTTTATAAAACCACTGAAACACTTATTTCTAAATAATCATAATATTTATCATAAATTTTAATTTTTGAACCCATACGATTTTTATCAAATGGGTTCTTATATTATATCTACTTATGGCAAATAAAACTTAAGATACCTCTACCTCTAAGCGATATTCGATACATAGGTTTGTGGGTAACAACGAAATAAGAGCGGTATTCCGCCGGGTAGGTATATTTTGTATTCTGGTTTTGCGCTAGCCACGGGAGGTTATACAAATACCGCTTATATTTGAATAGGCCTTTATACATGTTGCCTAAGCTAGCATCACATGCATTGCATAGGTATGTCATCAATGTGTCGAAGAAAGCCTAAAATGAATAAAAAATTGAAATATACATCAATTCACAAATCTCCGTGCGTGCGTCCGCGTCGGCTGACCGCGTAACAATAGTTAATACTTAATGTAATGATTCATTATTCATTTTGTCTTATTATTTAACGCTTGAAAGGCGCGAAATAACTATCATAATCTAAACATAACTACAAGTTACCTCAGGAGCCAACAATAGTTAAAAATCGAAATCAACAATGAACATATAAACAACGTGAGCGTCAAAATGGCGGGATCAAGTCTCCAATTTAAAATGTATCACATTAAAATGTTTGTACTACATATGTACTAATTGTACCCTTAAGAAGACTAACGATTTTCATATGAATTCAGCGATAACATGAATCATCAAATTGGCGGGACCAATGTTTTAATCACATAACTTGAATTTTGCACTTACAATTGTATTGAAAATTGAGTATATACCTGTACATATGTAGTACTAAGTCTTCGGATGTGAATTACCTGCCTCTGAGTAGCGCTTCCAGAAGGTACCGCCACTTTGATGTCAAAGTGGCGGGACCAGGGATGTCTTGACATACTTCCTTTACCTTTAGAGGTACAAATGTCTTCTTAAGGGTACAATTAGTACATATGTAGTCCAAACATTTTAATGTGATACATTTTAAATTGGAGATTTGATCCCGCCATTTTGACGCTCACTAAACAACAGAGTTGAAAAATAATTATTAAATAAAACGAAGGTAATGCATTTTTACCAAAGGATCAGTCCCCGGAATATAAATGTCAGTCATAATGGTGTAGAAGTTGACTCAACAAGCATAGCGAAATTCCTAGGTATCTTCACTCAATCGAACGTAAGGCAAAAATTAGCAAGCGCGTAGTTGAAAGTATTAAATTACGGTCTTCCTCAGTTGATCCACCGATTCAACATTTGTCGCCGCGCCCATCCACTTCAAAACAGCGTGAGATGTTACCATTGACTCAACATGATCATCAACCAGTCTGAAGTTAGTTAGTTTTCAGTTCTTTTCTGGTAAAGGTAGTTGCTACTTTTTTGAATAAAAATATATGTACCATCACAAATAGCAATAGCAGGCATTTGTTCTACTGGAATATTTGGGCTACCAAATAGATTATTTGGTATTAATAAATTCCGCTGAGCTACCTCTTCTCTAGTAGTATGCTGCAACCCAACATGATTTGGAACAAAATGATTTATAAAATAGTTTCCCCTTTTTATTTAAATAAGACTCCAATGTAGACCGTGGCATATTGTAAAGAGTTGATAATCTATTATCGCTATCACCAGTTCTGAGTTTTGTTAGATATATTGCTAAACATATTTTTCCGTTGCTGACATTTCTAAGTACAGGTATTTCATCATACAAAGCTAGACATTCTAATACATTAAGACCAGTCCAATAGTGACAAATGTGATTAGGCATCTCGTCTACATTTTCAAAATCGATTAAGTCTGCATTTCTTTCCATAACACGAATTAAATCCTCTATTTGTTGAGGTGTAAAGCTACTGGTTAAGTTATTATTGTTATTCAACAATGACCATTCGTTGCCATTTAAATGTGTTTCACATACACGGGAATGAATTGGCACATATACATGATATTGCTTAAGAAGCATGACCTTAATTAACAAAGGAATTAAGTGTCCAGGTTGATTAGCACAGCCTTGAAAAATACAATGCCTAGAAGTATTTGCTGCACGTTTATAATGTGGTAAAATAATAGACGGTCGTCTTTCAGCAAGTTGCATTGGAATCTGTTGTTCTTGAGGTGGAGGTATGGGTGGCAGCACTGGTATTTCTTGATGAGGCACTGGCAATTGCTCTGGATCAACTGGTTGATTTGTAAGTTCAGCCTGTTCCTCTGTGCCTGGTTGTCCTCTTAAAACATCTTGTGATATTTGGCGAGTAGCACGCATGCAACACAGATGGCATACAAATGCATATCTTGAGAAGAGTTTGCAGTGCAGATTGTATTGAAGACACAACATGTCTTAGCATCCTGTCGACGCACAAGTGACAATTTATGCACCTCAACATCGTCAACCAAGTCAAAAGCAATGATCAGAATCCGTAGCAAGTAGCACAAAGTCGGTGAGTAGGCGAGATCGAGCCCGTGTCCAAAAGCAAAAATCGTCGTGATAATAAAACAGTAATATGGCCAAAGAGAGATTAGGGAGCGTAAAAAACAAACACTAAACTGTATCCCCGCTTTTCACCCCCACAGGGGTGGAATTTTGAAAAATCAATTCGTATGTGTTCATAACTTGACTGACTCAAAGATTATTTATACCAATTTTCGAGATAATCAAGCCACGCTGTAAAATTCTCCCCTGTAAAATTGACTAAACCTTTTCAGGCCATCAGGGGTAGATTTTCGAAAAACCCTGATACACTTCTTTCCTTTCAATTTTAGGTATAAATACTGAGTTTCGATTAAATCGGACCGCGCGCTAAAATTCTTCCATACAAACTTTGAAACTCCCCAATCCCCTTTTAGGGGGTAGTTTATGAAAACAAACACCAAAGCAATCAGAACAGAGCAAATGTCAATCATCAATGAATGATTTTTTGACATAACTATTTAGCGCGTCAATGACGTTTCGTTACCCTATCACCTAATCACTAACGCTCAAATGCGAAATAATGATTAAAATATACATTCCTAATCTATATATATGTTACAGTCATAGTGATTAAATAGCTATTATACATAATGACTGGTCATTATATATAATAGCAAAATTGACTAGACAATGTGATAAATTAATCACTTTATCCGGATATTATTCATAATAGCGGGTCAAAGTTAGCCAAAGTAATAAATACGGTCTAACTGACTTGTTACCCCTCCCGCTCTCTTTATAAATTAAAGTAAAATAACTTTATAACAATGTTAATTAATGTAGAATTATTACCTATGACAATGTTATTTTAATTCTTAAAATAAACATTATATGTAATTACTAGCTTCTGCCCGCGGCTTCACCGGCGTTGATGTTCGAAGTTATCCCACGGGAACGTGCTACCAGGATAAAAAGTATGTGCTTCCCCAGGATGCCATCTATCTCTTTGCCAAATCAGAAGTTCAGTACCCTAAGCGTGAAAATGTAACATACAGTTTCAAGTTCAAATCCTCCCCTAAAAACCGAATTACCCATTTTTGCCCCGTGAGGGGTCAATTTTCGACCACTTTACATACTTATTATTAATTATTTTCTATCGAAAGTATATATACTGAGTTTCGAGTTAATCGGACCGCGCGTTCAAATTCTTCCACACAAACTTTAACACCCCTATATCCCCTTTGAGGGGTAGTTTTGAAAAAATAATAATTTTAAACTTTATTGCTTACTTAGGCGAGTATTCATGCCAATTTTCAAGATTATTAACCTAACGAATAAGATTTTTCATATAAACTGTATCCCCGCTTTTCACCCCCACAGGGGTGGAATTTTGAAAAATCAATTCGTATGTGTTCATAACTTGACTGACTCAAAGATTATTTATACCAATTTTCGAGATAATCAAGCCACGCTGTAAAATTCTCCCCTGTAAAATTGACTAAACCTTTTCAGGCCATCAGGGGTAGATTTTCGAAAAACCCTGATACACTTCTTTCCTTTCAATTTTAGGTATAAATACTGAGTTTCGATTAAATCGGACCGCGCGCTAAAATTCTTCCATACAAACTTTGAAACTCCCCAATCCCCTTTTAGGGGGTAGTTTATGAAAACAAAAAATGGCCAACTTCATAATTTACTTAGATAAGTATTCGTGCCAAGATTCAAGTTTATTAACTCAAGGAATAAGATTTTTCATAGAAACAAAATCCCCCCATTTCACCCTCTTAGGGGTGGAATTTCGAAAAACCCTTTCTTAGTGGACTCTTCACAAAGAATACACCCTCCAAATTTCATGTCTCTAGGAGCAGCGGTTTCTAGCTGTGCGTTGATGCCTCAGTCAGTCAGTCAGTCAGGACTTTGAATTTTATCTAAATAGATTACTTTTCAATTATCAGTATAATATTGCTACACATACAATGTGGAGATGACAATATGACTTTAAATGAAAACACTGGCAATACTGGTTTATAGAAACATTTGTAAACTATCAAATAAATCCGAACATCGAAATTAAAAAAACATTTTTTTCTAACAAACTAAATAGCTTAAAACTGCAAACAAAATAAAACACCATTTATAAAATTGGTACACTGACCTGCGATAAGAATGGCAACGCAGCTTGGTTTCATTCATGTTATAGCTGTGGCCGACGCGGACGACGGCGACGTAATGTTTGGCGTATTCTTATTATTATTAATGCTCAATTACACAAATCAAATCACAGAATATTAACCAAATAGTCGGGCATCATTCACCCGCAGGTTATTCACTAATCAATTTATTATTCACAATCACTTTTCGATCACATAATTATGTCGCCAGTTATTAAATTTTTTTATTTTCAATATGTCCGCCGTGTTCTTGAATACATAAACTACACCGACGTATAATGTTATTTCTCACTCTTGATAATAGGTCACCATTAGCAGCCATTTCTTTCAATTTATTAAAAGATATTATTATTCTATTTTATAATTCCTCAACGGTAGTAACTTCTGTTGAGTATACCTCATTCTTTATGTGACCCCACAGAAAGAAATCCAGGGGCGTGAGATCTGGTGACCTCGCTGGCCACCGCACTGGTCCAAAACGGCCAATCCACTGCTGTCCGAACATTTGAGTCAAACGCTCTCTTGCAGACACCACTGAATGAGCTGGTGCTCCATCTAACTGGTACCACATCTGCCTGTACACGTCCAGCGAAAGTTCGTCCGTGTACTCGGAAACGGATCCGTCGAGGAGTTCAATGAACTTTACAGCATTTAAATTGCCATCAATAAATACCGGACCAATAATGGTATTCCTGTGTATGCCAGCCCACACATTGACCGCAAATCTGTACTGGTGCGAAGACTCCCGTACTAGATGCGGATTCACGCGGCTCCAGTACCGAAGGTTCTGTCGGTTCCATAAACCATTCCTTGTGAATGTACTCTCGTCAGTCCACAGCACATTGTACAGGAAGTCAGGATTCTCGAGATGTTTGGTTTCCAACCAGCGACAGAAAGTTTCTCTTATTGGCTTATCTCTCGGTAACAATGCTTGTACTTTCTTGTACTTATAAGGTCTGCGTTTGTCACGTTTCAAAACTTTTTGAATAGTTTTGTGATTTACACGAAAATGTCGACCTGCATTACGCAGACTGCACGTCGGATTGCGATCATAATAATTAATAATTCTTTCGTCTGAAATCACATTTGCACGTGGAGGAGCACCATCTACGTGCGGGATCAAGGATTGATTTTCCCGTATCCTCAAGTTACCTAAGTTTACTTCGCTATTTAACTAAGTACGTTAATACGTTTATGTGTCCTGTCACTATTAAAACAAAGCGTCAAATTTCGCACAACACAACACAACCAACAATGATACGATAACACTCGCGCGGCGACTTCAAACGGGCGGGCGCGGGCGCATCCGAATTTCCAGAGAAAAACAAAACGCGTCACAGGCAGGAAGCACGTCCGGTGACTCACTGACTGAAGGCGTAACCGAGACACGCTGACAAGTAGCAAAGTAGGAACAAGAAAACTTAGCTATCTCTTTCGCACATACATATTTTGCGATTGACAAGAGTGCGTAACAGCAAAGTAATAACTTTCGCATGCATTTTTTCTTATAGTAGCTGTGATGACACGCTTTATGACTCTTATGGCTCGGGCATAAAGTATAATTTGCATTGAGAAAATAAGTTTGAATGAAAAGACGTAGTTTTTATAGTAGCGAGCTGGCAACGTCTGTCGTTAACCTGTCGCGTGCTTTTCTGTTTACAATACATCGTGTAGAAAATACTTAAAATGAAAAATAAAGTCCTGTGGCTAAACTACTGGATATATTCATTTGATTTTTTGTGTGACGGTTGGGAATATCATGACTTATACGAAGTTTCATTTATGATCCTATTGTCCTCCCCACACTGTATAAAATTCAAACTCCTGACTGACTGACTGACTGAGACATCAACGCACAGCCTAAACCGCTGGTCCTAGAGACATGAAATTTGGAGGGTGTATTCTTCGTGAAAAGTAGGTATCCACTAAGAAAGGGTTTTTCGAAATTCCACCTCTAAGAGGGCGAAATGGGGGGATTTTGTTTGTATGAAAAATCTTATTCCTTGAGTTAATAAACTTGAAACTTGGCACGAATACTTATCTAAGTAAATTATGAAGTTGGGCATTTTTTGTTTTTATAAACTACCCCCTAAAAGGGGATTGGGGGGTTTCAAAGTTTGTATGGAAGAATTTTAGCGCGCGGTCCGATTTAATCGAAACTCAGTATTTATACCTAAAATTGAAAGGAAAGAATAATGTGTATCAAGGTTTTTCGAAAATCTACCCCTGACGGCCTGAAAAGGGGTAGTCAATTTTACAGGGGAGGATTTTACAGCGTGGCTTGATTAACTCGAAAATTGGTATAAATAATCTTTGAGTCAAGTTATGAACACATCCCAAATGATTTTTCAAATTTCTACCCCTGTGGGGGTGAAAAGCGGGGATACAGTTTATATGAAAAATCTTATTCGTTAGGTTAATAATCTTGAAAATTGGCATGAATACTCGCCTAAGTAAGCAATAAAGTTTATCATTATTAATTTTTCAAAACTACCCCTCAAAGGGGATATAGGGGTGTTAAAGTTTGTGTGGAAGAATTTGAATGCGCGGTCCGATTAAATCGAAACTCAGTATTGATACTTTCAACAGAAAATAATTAATAATAAGTATGTAAAGTTGTCGAAAATTGACTCCTGACGGGGCAAAAAGGGGTAATTCGGTTTTTAGGGGAGGATTTGAACTTGAAACTGTATGCTACATTTTCACGCCTAAACCACTGAACTGCTTTGGCAAAGAGAGAGATGGCATCCTGGGGAAGCACATACTTTTTGTCCTGGTAGCACGTTCCTGTGGGATAACTTCCGACATCCACGCGGGCGAAGCCGCGGGCAGAAGCTAGTAATATATATCTATATATATAAAATTCAAAGTCCTGACTGACTAACTGACTGACTGACTGACTGACTGACTGACTGACTGAGACATCAACGCACAGCCTAAACCGCTGGTCCTAGAGACATGAAATTTGGAGGATGTATTCTTCGTGAAGAGTAGGTATCCACTAAGAAAGGGTTTTTCGAAATTCCACCCCTAAGAGGGTGAAATGGGGGGATTTTGTTGGTATGAAAAATCTTATTCCTTGAGTTAATAAACTTGAAACTTGCCACGAATACTAATCTAAGTAAATTATGAAGTTGGGCATTTTTTGTTTTTATAAACTACCCCCTAAAAGGGGATTGGGGGGTTTCAAAGTTTGTATGGAAGAATTTTAGCGCGCGGGCCGATTTAATCGAAACTCAGTATTTAGACCTCAAATTGAAAGGAAAGAATAATGTGTATCAGGGTTTTTCGAAAATCTACCCCTGACGGCCTGAAAAGGGGTAGTCAATTTTACAGGGGAGTATTTTACAGAGTGGCTTGACTAACTCGAAAATTGGTATAAATAATCTTTGAGTCAAGTTATGAACACATCCCAAATGATTTTTCAAAATTCCACCCCTGTGGGGATGAAAAGCGGGGATAAAATTTATATGAAAAATCTTATTCGTTAGGTTAATAATCTTGAAAATTGGCATAAATACTCGCTTAAGTAAGCAATAAAGTTTATCATTATTAGTTTTTCAAAACTACCCCTCAAAGGGGATATATGGGTGCTAAAGTTTGTGTTCAAGAATTTGAACGCGCGGTCCGATTAACTCGAAACTCAGTGTGTGTACTTAAGACTAAAAATAAATAATAGCACGTATGAGGGTTTTTCGAAAATCTACCCCTATCGGGGTGAAAAGGGGTAGTTAATTTTACAGAAGAGGATTGTAATGCGTGGCTTGATTAACTCGAAAATGGATATAAATAATCTTTGTGTCAAGTTATGAATTTTTTAAAATTCCACCCCTGTGGGGGTAAAAAGCGGGGATACAGTTTATATGAAAAATCTTATTAATTTAGTTATTAAACTTGAAACTTGGCAACAATACTTGCCTAAGTAAGTAATAAAGTTTATCATTATAAGTTTTTCAAACTACCCCTCAAAGGGGGATATAGGGGTGTTGAAGTTTGTGTGGAAGAAATTAAATGCGCGGTCTGATTAACTCGAAACTCAGTATTGATACTTTTGACAGAAAATAATTAATAATAAGTATGTAAAGTGGTCGAAAATTGACACCTGACGGGGCAAAAGGGGGTAATTAGGTTTTTTAAGGGAGGATTTGTACTTGAAACTGTATGTAACATTTTCACGCCTAAACCACTGAACTTCTGATTTGGCAAAGAGATAGATGGCATCCTGGGGAAGCACATACTTTTTATCCTGGTAGCACGTTCCCGTGGGATAATTTCCGACATCCACGCGGGCGAAGCCGCGGGCAGAAGCTAGTTAAAACAATATTTTCATTAATTTTGTATATTTAAACCAAATACAGATTAAAATCCGTACATAATATATTAATAGAGGTCATTTTTTCTTAATAAATGAATCGTTTTGTTCCGCGTGTATGCGTACTAAGTAACGCAGATGGTCGCGATAAAAACAGGAAATAGGACTTGGATTTTTTAATTCCTTTTATTTGTAACTTTTTTCCGCAAGTGTAACAGAAAAACTGGTTAATAACCCAAAAAAAGCCATAATAATAATAATAATATAATAAATTCTTTATTTCGGAAAACGTAAGATCCACTGTGTTAGTAACAATTCCTTATAATTAATGTTAGTGCCATATTATTAGTACATTTACACTTTTGTAACTGAGATCGCTTCATGTGGACGACGTACAAGCGAAGGGAAAGTACTTGACTCGTTCATCACCCCCACAAAATGTAGAATGGAGATTGTGGGGCAAGTAAAATGGTTGAAAACAGTTTATATATATATCTTCTTTATTATATTTTATTAAATCATCATCTCAACTCTCAATAATAAAATGACCACCGATCCCTTCAAGTAGGTCCTGATCCGCCATAGCCAACTGTCGCTCTCTCACTCGCGCTCCTTCTCTCTCTCATGCGTTACGTTCCTTTCATCACAGACTTACATCAAAATAGTCATCCTACATTCGGCCATCCTGCTCCCATATCTGTCCCCAGATATGCATACTCTGTCAGCTAACTATACAAACACAAACACACCATGACACCTTTTAAGAAAAATTAAAAAAAATAATTAAACAAAAAACAAAAAAAAAACCTCATTCATTCGTCCATAGCTGGCCACCTTTTCATGTTATCTGCTGAATTAGATGTTCTCTTTGGACCTTCCGTGGTATCATACACCTTCTCAACATCATATCTGTCACTTCGCTTTACCTTAGTAATCCTATAAGGTCCAAGGAATTTAGGTTTCACTTTAAGACCTGGGCCAAACTGAGTTCTCTTGATTGCAACTAAATCATCTAGTTCATACAATGAACTGGGTTTTCTCTTCTCATTATAAGTCTTCTTATTCTCATCTTGTACTTTTTGAATTTGTTGCTTGGCTTTCAGCCTCACGTTCTCTCTATTTTCATCATAACTGTTGATAACTTCTTGCTGTAATAGGTTAACTAAATCAACATCTTCTTTACATCTCATTTTTGTTCCAATCAGTAACTGGAATGGAGTGGTGTTAATAGATCTCTGGTAGGTACTGTTAACGGCTCTCTGGACACGACTCACATGCTTGTACCACAAAGATTTATCTTCTATACACAGCTTGGTTAACATAGGTATTAATATACGATGAATTCTCTCTACCTGTCCGTTTCCTCGAGGCACTCCAGTAGTAATCTTGACATGCTGGATATCTTCTTCTTTACAATACTCTTCGAATTCCCCACTGGTGAAAGCTGTGCCTCTATCTGTTATGATCCTAGTAGGGTTACCAAAGACCTGCTGATGAAGTCTTAATTTATTTAACACTTCTGCACTTGTTGTAGACTTGGTAGGGAAAAGCCATGTAAACTTCGTAAACGCATCAATCATGGTAAGTATATAGTTATATTGTTTTCTTGTTTCAGTAAATGGTCCTACATGATCTAAATGCAATGTATGCAAAGGTATTCCTTCTTTATCTATAGGGTTCAAATAACCCTCCTGCTTTCCTTCTTTTCTTGTCGCTAATAAACAAGGTATGCAACTTAAAACTACTTCCTCTATTCTTTTATCCATGTTTCTTATGTAGTAATCTTTTCCTATGGCTTCTTTCATCTTTCTTATTGAAAAGTGACCGTTTAAATGCACTCTCTTTATTATTTCTTTCTCCATAATCTTCGGAACTACTAATCGTTTCTCGTCACCTTTGTACAAAATACCATTATCAATCCAGAAGTCATGATACTGACCATCTTTCAAAATCAGCTGTCTGATGGCATTGAGTTCTTCATCTGTCTCCTGTCCAAGTCTTATCTCTTCTTGCAGGCTCACAACCGCAACAAATGGGTTTCTGCTGAGAGCATCTGCATGTTGCATCCTACTGCCAGCTCGGTGTTCAATCTCGTAGTCATACTCATCTAGCATGAATGCCCATCTAGCCACCTTTGGTGTCAAATCCTTCTTCTTTAACGTCTGTTCAAAAGCTTTACAATCTGTAACTATTTTAAAAGGGATTCCATATAAATAATGTCTAAACTTCCTGACAGCTTCCACAACAGCAAGTGCTTCCAGCTCGTAGCTGGAGTATTTACTTTCAGCATCGGTCGTCTTATGACTCATGTAATGCACAGGATGCAGCTCCCCATCTGGATGCAATTGCAGTAATATTGCAGCCAAAGCATGACTGGATGCATCTGTGTGTAACTCCGTTGGTAAGTTGGGGTTGTAGATTTTCAATACCGGATCACTGGTCAGCTTTTTCTTCAATGAATTGAAAGCACACAGCACAAGTCCTTTCGGGCGGATCAGGACCTACTTGAAGGGATCGGTGGTCATTTTATTATTGAGAGTTGAGATGATGATTTAATAAAATATAATAAAGAAGATATATATATAAACTGTTTTCAACCATTTTACTTGCCCCACAATCTCCATTCTACATTTTGGAACACACAGCGTCCGGGAATTCCTTCAACACGGCTGCCTTTAGTTCTTCGTAGGTTTTGTCTGTGCAATTATGGACGAAGTTATCTTGACGAATAACTACCGGAGATATATTATGAAGGACGGGACGGTTGACGTGTGTCGGGCATGCCACCGTCCGGGTGAGTCCATCAGACATATTATCTCTGGTTGTTCTCGTCTGGCTAACAGCGAGTACTTACACAGGCATAACCAAGTCGCCAGGATTATTCACCAGCAACTTGCTTTGAAATATAAACTTGTCGACTCTGAGGTACCATATTACAAGTATGTGCCCGACCCAGTTCTCGAAAATGACCATGTCACGTTGTACTGGGATCGGTCTATCATCACTGACAGGACTGTTGTCGCCAACAAACCTGATATAGTGGTGATAGATCGATTAGTGCGCCGCGCAATGATTGTCGATGTTACCATTCCACATGACGGGAACCTCGTGAAAGCTGAGAAAGATAAACAAATCAAATATCTTGACTTAGCACACGAGGTTGTTGACATGTGGAATGTGAGCTCGACTATCATTGTGCCGATTGTCGTATCGGCCAATGGCCTGATGGCCGAAAGCCTCGATCAACATCTATCGAGGCTCTCGTTAGGCGGTTGGATCAAGGGCCTGATTCAGAAGGCAGTACTCCTTGATACGGCTCGCATTGTGAGGAGGTTTCTGTCTCTGGAGCCCTAACCACCGGTAGCTTGGACCCTGCTCCCGCCACCGGTGGATGCTGCCTTTAGTTCTTCGTAGGTTTTGTCTGTGCAATTATGGACGAAGTTATCTTGACGAATAACTACCGGAGATATATTATGAAGGACGGGACGGTTGACGTGTGTCGGGCATGCCACCGTCCGGGTGAGTCCATCAGACATATTATCTCTGGTTGTTCTCGTCTGGCTAACAGCGAGTACTTACACAGGCATAACCAAGTCGCCAGGATTATTCACCAGCAACTTGCTTTGAAATATAAACTTGTCGACTCTGAGGTACCATATTACAAGTATGTGCCCGACCCAGTTCTCGAAAATGACCATGTCACGTTGTACTGGGATCGGTCTATCATCACTGACAGGACTGTTGTCGCCAACAAACCTGATATAGTGGTGATAGATCGATTAGTGCGCCGCGCAATGATTGTCGATGTTACCATTCCACATGACGGGAACCTCGTGAAAGCTGAGAAAGATAAACAAATCAAATATCTTGACTTAGCACACGAGGTTGTTGACATGTGGAATGTGAGCTCGACTATCATTGTGCCGATTGTCGTATCGGCCAATGGCCTGATGGCCGAAAGCCTCGATCAACATCTATCGAGGCTCTCGTTAGGCGGTTGGATCAAGGGCCTGATTCAGAAGGCAGTACTCCTTGATACGGCTCGCATTGTGAGGAGGTTTCTGTCTCTGGAGCCCTAACCACCGGTAGCTTGGACCCTGCTCCCGCCACCGGTGGATCACTATTTTTTTATATTTTTAAATGTTATTTTTTTTTTTATACTAATATTTAAAAATGTAATAAAATAAGACCTTTAAATAAATAAACGACATAATAATATAATAAATTCTTTATTTCGGAAAACGTAAGATCCACTGTGTTAGTAACAATTCCTTATAATTAATGTTAGTGCCATATTATTAGTACATTTCGACGCTCCCAAGCAATAACCCGGTAATCGAAAAATCAAAATTTTACAGGAGAAAAGATTTACTGATTTTATCAAATATCTTTTCAACAAGTGGGACTATTGAAGTCATTGATGTAAAAAAATACCTTTCATTTAATACATCAATGACTTCAATAGTCCCACTTGTTGAAAATATATTTGATAAAATCAGTAAATCTTTTCTCCTGTAAAATTTTGATTTTTCGATTACCGGGTTATTGCTTGGGAGCGTCGATTTACACTTTTGTAACTGAGATCGCTTCATGTGGACGACGTACAAGCGAAGGGAAAGTACTTGACTCGTTCATCACCCCCACAAAACGTCTCAGAATAGGAGAGTAGATACTCTCCGCCACTGTCCTCAGAATACTGTTGTCTCTGTCCCGCAGTCTTGCTATTAAGGACGAGATTTTTTTCCGCATGACCGCATAAAAGTAGTCAGTTCGATTGAGCGCAAACATCTCAGATGCGCTACAACAACAGGGCAGCCCCAACAGCATTCTGAAAACATTATTATATTGGATGCGCAGGACCTCCAGCGATCTTTTGGTAAAGCTGACGCACAGGCTTCCCGTGTACATACCCTGACAGTATGCTTTGAAAAGGGTTATTTTAACCTGATTAGTACAACGGTAAAACCTGCGCGCCATCATATTCCCTCTGACCGCCAGTGCCCTGCGCTCCCTCTCTATGTCCACATTGTCTTTAAGGTCGTCGGTAAGTATGTGCCCCAAGTAATTATAATTATTTACTCGCCTCATACTTAAGCCATTCAGAGTAAAACTCGGTACATAGTCGAGGGCCTTACCAGCGGCCTTAAAAACCATGTATTCACTCTTTTTTACATTATAAACGAGTCCGTGTGTAGCCGCATAGTTCTCGCATACTCTCAACATCACTCTAATCGATCCCGCAGTTGGGCCCAGCAGCACCATGTCGTCCGCGTAGCTGATATTATTAATGGTAATACCACCCACCGGTATCCAACCGGCATGCTACTGAGCCCGGCCAGAAGATCGTTCACATATAGGTTGAAGAGTCTAGGAGACATCAGACCCCCCTGTCTCACACCGCACTCCAACCTATACGGATCAAAGAGTGTTTTTGACCATTTCACAACATTTGTTTGGTTTGCATACCAATACTGCAGAATTCCGAGAACTCCAGCCGGTATATTCCTGTCCTCCAGCTTTCTCCAGAGCACATCATACGACACAAGGTCGAAGGCTCTGGAGAGATCCAGGAAACAGGCATACACCGTGGTTCTGCGGTCATGGTATAGTATTGGACAGTATTCTTGAGACTTAAGATAGCACTCTCCGTCGATAGTTTGGACTGAAAACCAAACTGTGCATCGTGCACATGCAGATATTCTTTCAAGCATGAATCAAGAATACTGTCGAATATTTTGGCGATTGTAGTTGCGAGAGAGATAGGATGATAGTTCCCTTTGTCAGAGGTGTCACCTGTTCGGTTTTTAACTATAGACACTACTATTGTCCTCATAAGATCAGCTGGCAGATAGCCATGGCTAATACACATTGTGTACAATAGAGACAGGACTCTTGGTAGATGGACACCCTCATATTTAAAGTGCTCGATGCTGAGTCCGTCATGCCCGGGAGATTTACCTCCATTCATATTTCTTATTGCGTTTCTAACTTGTTCAGCTGATAAATAAATTAATGGTTGCACTCCCTGACTGGCGGACCCAGCACCGGACATCGCAACTGAGGGACCAAGGGGAGACTGCACCTCAAACAATTCCCTAAACATATTAACAATACCCTCTGGATCTCCTTCCCCTCCTACGCTTACCGGTAGGCCAGGCCGAGTATTTAGATTATTTGTGGATTTCCAAAATTTACTAAAGTTATTCGTCGCCCTCTGTTTAGCTATTATGTCCATTTTGATCTGATCCTGATTTTTCTGGCACCATTTAAGGCGCCCCTTAAATATTTTACGTGCCTCATTCATTTGTTCATAAATTATTCCAGAAGTTGGACGGTTATTCAATACCCATACATCAAATTTAAACCTGGACTATACTGCTGCTATAATACTGCACTTTTTTATTTAATCGTGAGGGTGCCTCGTCGCCACAGTTAAGTATGTGAGTTAGGGGACAAGTAAAACACTTAGCGGTTGAATACGCACTGACGTTTATTGGCGAATGACGGGTGGCGCAGCCACTGCATATAAGTAGCTACACATATACAACAAATATCAGTTACGCTGACGATATGGTGCTGCTGAGCCCAACGCTCAGGGCGCTCAGAGAATTACTCACGTGTTGTGAGTCCTATGCTCAGGCGCATGGCCTATTGCACAATGTCGCAAAAAGCGAGTTCCTGGTCTTCAGGGCTGACGGTGGCAAATGCCCAGAATCCGTGCCCACAATAACCCTGAACGGTACCGAACTTAAACGGGTCAATCAATTTAGGTACCTGGGGCATTACGTAGCTGACGGCCTTGATGACCAGGTGGATATTGAGCGCGAGCGTAGGGCGCTGGCGGTCCGATGTAATGTTGGCCGCAGGTTGGTACGCTTTAGTCAACAAGTTAAAGTAACTCTTTTTAAAGCTTACTGCCAAGTGTTCTACACGTGCAGCAGTACCTAATAAAATTGTAAACACGACTTAGAAGAGGGTAGGTGGTGATTTCGCGAAAGCGGTAGACGGCGGCACCGGCGGGTGAAAAGACGCGGGCGCCTTTAGGTATTGCCGTACTGATAGATCGCAGTGGGGTGAAAAGTTGCTCAATTTAAAAATACTTCCGTATCCGTAATTAAACCAAATCATTCGAAGCTGTCAGTCCCAACCCCAAGCCTGTGTAATTGTGATGCAAAGATTGAATCATTATTTAACTAGTTAGGCAACTAGCAATAATAGTTATACGGTAATATCGCAAATTATTAATATCAAACTACGTAATGTTCGGTCATTGAACGTACAGATACATACCTAATGCGTAGCTTTCTATTCCTACATACTACGTAGGCACGCGCACGAGTGTGCGCTATGACCTATGAGTGTGTGCGTAGGGACAGAGTAGTATGCTCGAACGTTTTACATTCACTCAGGACAACTATTTTATTTAAAAAAACGGGTGTTCTAGAAGTAAATTCAATTACATGTCGCATCACTGGGTGGCCGAGATGCGAAACATCGGGTCTTCTTCACGATCCGACATAGTTTACGTATGTGTGGGCACTGTAGCGGGTACTCGAACGAAAAGGTAATTTGAATTTAAAGTAACTTTAATAAACTAGCGATTATCTACCGAAACGCACACTTGCGTCAGAAACAAACACGTGCGTACGGTCAGGCCTCCGTGACTCCATGTACTTGCGCGCTATAAGTGCCTACCGCCCAGCCGAGCGGTCTCGGTCCGCCGGCGGATCAAATTCAGTGCGGTTTTCGCAAGCGAAGCGCGCGCACGCCGTTCAATTTTAATAGTGCTGTTCGTTCGTACGCGTATTACGATGCCGTGTGGTGCCTTATGTGCTGTAGATGGGTGTAAATCAAGCAAAAGAAGGGATAAACACCTAACATTTTTCCATTTACCTGTCAATGAAGAAAGGTAAGTGATA
This sequence comes from Apamea crenata, assembly GCA_949629185.1. Classification (NCBI taxonomy): domain Eukaryota; kingdom Metazoa; phylum Arthropoda; class Insecta; order Lepidoptera; family Noctuidae; genus Apamea; species Apamea crenata. The sequence goes on from OX451361.1 coordinate 19,842,958, forward strand.
AATTATGACTAGTTTTTGTCGTTTACATTTTTTTCCATTCACATACCGTCATTAGAGACATAATTAAAAGACAGAAAGAGTAGGTGTGCGGACACCGGTATCCACTTAGAATTTGACAGTTTAATAGGTATATACTAAGCATTAGCTTGCCTTTCAGACACAGATTTACATAATTTTGTTACATAGAAACGTTATACCACAGAATAATTAATAGTACAAGGTACAGAAGATGCACTCTTCGAAAGATAACATTCGAATATAAACTGCTAAACTAACAACTGCAATAATGTTCATAAAACATTGCAAAGCTCCGTGACCTTCAAAAAATGTGCCTACAAGTCCTTGACGCGCTCGTAACGAATCAAAATGCGCTTTAAGTCTGTGTAGCGAGAGTTCTTTTTCTTACGCCCGATGAAAACCTTTGAACAAACCGCGTCTGTTGTAAGGTTACTTGTTGCGAGAAAACGAATCAAATTTATTAATCTTAATAAATTTGATTCGTGATAATTGGTAGTAGTACAAAACACCTAGATATGTACAACTAGGAACTAGATATATATTTTATTTTGAAGGCCATCGACTTTTCGCGTGAAAACTTTCGAAAACTGCAGTGTTTAAAAAAAAAATTGTATATAAGTAGTTTATCAGCCATCTTGTTACCATAACACAAGCATTAGGTTGCTTAGCTTGGGACAAATGGTGCTGTGTGAAATGTCCAAGGATATTTATTTTATTTATTTATTTTTGTGTGAGAGTGTTACACTCGTTAATAAAATAACAGTAAAAATAAGAGCCACTTTAAAAGTGTTGAAAACGTTATAATTATGAAGGTACCTTTTGGGATCATTAGGAAGAGTACTATACTTATTTTAAAACGTTCTCCTAAATGTAACAAATCCTTTTCTGAAAACCGCATCGATATCGTGTAACATAATGTACATACTCACAGTTACTTTCATTCATTCCTCCAGGTCAGAATAAACATTCCTTTACCGTTAGGTGCTGATCTGAGTATTTCTCACGACACCAGGACACGTTTTATCCACATTTAGTACACGACATTTTGGCGCCCAACGTAAAAGGGTCGGGGGGAAAATGTAACATAATGTACATACTCACAGTTACTTTCATTCATTCCTCCAGGTCAGAATAAACATTCCTTTACCGTTAGGTGCTGATCTGAGTATTTCTCACGACACCAGGACACGTTTTATCCACATTTAGTACACGACAATCGGTTTAGCCAAACGTGAGATTATCGCGCACAAACATACATACCTACAAAGCATACAAGTCGAACATCTCAGTTTGGCCTGTATGTCTGATCACCTCCTTTTTTTAAGTTGGTTAAATATTTTGTAAATGATAAAATTTTTAACTGCTACATAAAAGTCAGAACATATTCACAGTTCTCAATAACATAGATAAAAAGTTATGTTAATTTAATTTTATCGAAGAGGCAGCCCTGCGATTACTGTGGAATCGCGCGGTGCGAAGCAATCACTACTGTACGCTTGAGCATTTAGGCGCATTTTAGCATACAGTGGTTGTTGACGCGAGGGAGTAGGCAATTATCGTAATAGGTATTGGAAATTTTCTACTGAGTGAAGTATCTGTTACGTAGTAACTATTCAGTAATCTGTGGTACGGTACTGAGCGTTTGCCAAGACTGTCCGAGCTCGACTGTTCACTGTAGACTGTCGCAACACTCGGTCTCTCCACCAGTCGTCGCTGCATCCCCTCCACCGACGATCGTGTCCAAGTGGTAGGGCGCGCTTGCGTTTCCGATCACATGATTATTCGTTTACCCATCAAATTGTTAGATGGCGCTGTCCGCTGTACTGCGGCGGCATCTATCCACGACACGGCCATCCCTGACTAGCACCCGTCCTCGGGTGTAGTACCTGTGGACCAAATATGCTCAGAGAGTAAACAAGCTCGGCTATCCTGCCTAATATCCAATAACTAAGGTAGCTCGGCTATCCTGCCAATATCTAATAACTAAGGTAGCTCGGCTATCCTGCCAATACCTAATAACTAAGGTAGCTTGGGTCTCACATCAAAGATTTCTTGTAGACCCATCGCCACATGTACTCACTGCACATGAGGCGCTTTGTGCACCAACACAGACCTGGATCGACCGATCAACAAGTTAAATCAAAAACAAAACCGTTAGAATTTACCGAAATGAATTTCATAAGCAATGTATACTCAACTCACAAAACTTTATTTCTGTGCACCAACACAGACCAGAATCGCACCAACGATTCTCAAAAATCTAACGCAATATGTGCTACAACATATGACGCGCTCTGTGCACCACCACAGACAGAAATCGCACCAACGATTCCTTCTAGACCCATCGCCACATGTTACTCATGAGATGCGGTCCAAAGATTCTTCTAGACCCATCGCCACATGTTACTCATGAGGTGCGGTCCAAAGCTTCTTCTAGACCCATCGCCACATGTTACTCATGAGGTGCGGTCCAAAGCTTCTTCTAGACCCATCGCCACATGTTACTCATGAGGTGCGGTCCAAAGCTTCTTCTAGACCCATCGCCACATGTTACTCATGAGGTGCGGTCCAAAGCTTTGAGTCTACAAGCCATTCTTAATCAGATTTGGTCTCACTACCACTCTAATTCTCGAGGAACTTGGTGATCGGTTATCCTCCTCACACAATCAGTATTCTAAGGTTCGCTGAGCCAAGCGCCTTTAAAACATAATCATTAAAAGAAAACTTAGAGATTAACTTGACTTTGGTGAAATTGATTACTATCGTAATTAGCCTTTTTATCATTATTCCTGTGTCACGTGCTCTATTATCTCGTCTAAGTTAATATCAGTCACATAGTCATCAGTCTTCACTAAACTAAGCCAATAAGGCCGACAATTAACAGTACGGTACGGTCGTAATACTACGATCTAAAAGTCGATTTTACAACTGTCCTCTTGTAACACGGGATCAAGAAACGCTACTAGAAAACTAAGACGAGTACCTATTCTAACAAAAGATCAATTAACTGGGAACGAACTCTGTCCGAACGTCAGTATACACGTCAGTGTTCACTTTATCGAAATTAACTTGAAAACAAGCGTTTGAAACTTTACATAATCTAACAACCAAACCTGTTGTGATAACGCAAAACAATACTATCAGATGTCATACTAACGTTAAATCCTTGATCTAATAGCGTGGCCAGTTAAATTATCATTTTTAAGGCACAACCGGTACAACATGAAGTGAGATCTCTAAACGCAGATTGTTATTCAAAATCTCAGATAAAAATTGTAGGGTACTTTGCGCACTTTTGACTTAACACAATCTTTTCATGCCAGAATCGCAATAAACTGGATATGACTCACCCAGTATTCTTCAGTACACTGCTCGAATTGCTGACATAGCAAACTTAAGCGCGTCGCTCGCTATTAGCCGCTGCTGCAGGCGCTGGCCTGGTACCCCATGGGCCCCTCGCCATGCAGGCGCTTCCATAATTGCATCGTGGACATCTCGAAGCAAAATGTCCGGTGTTGCCACATCGAAAACCGATGCTGTCTGATCGCTGCTTTGGTCCTGCAGAAGTTGACGCCAAATTGGTAGCATTGGATACCTTGCCCAAGGTTATCATCAATGCACTTCCTCGAAGCGGAACTTTCGATAAGCACCGGCCTGCTGTAGTATTCTTCTATGTCCACGTGTGATAATCTGTAAAGAAACATACCCGCAAAGTATCACATAGCTCGGTCACTCCTGACCACATTTGGTACAGACAAAAACACAATGAAATTTCTAACAATCTAAAAATAGCAGAGTTCAGAGCCACTATTTGATTCCCAAATCTTAAGGTTACAATAAAAAATAACCAACTAAGATGCATGTGTCTCAAACTATCTAGTAACCTCCAGTTACTCAACTCGTCAAATTCATTGGCGCATCCCCCTCGGATCGCCAAGTCACTCCTGGACTTTATGGTTTCTCACGAAACCCCACTTAACACACACAACTTAATCTCTACTTTGTTTCAGCAACTAAACCATTACTTGGCTTTCCTCAAATTCGTTAATAATACACTGATCCAAACCATCATCGATGACAAAAGGTTCCTTTCTAAGCCTTAGTAAGAATTGGTCAGGAACTGTACTCGTAGATTACATACAACGCTCATGGCCCGGCTGCCGCAGCAGCTAGTGACACTCATGCCACCCATATCGTCATCACCTCAAGTGATACGAACAACACACATCACTTTACATAGAGTCTACGACTCCCAGGTCATCACAAGACCAACACAACAATAGTCTCCTTTGAGACCCAGGTCCCCGCTGCACCACCAGCTGCCCATCGCCCCCTGAACGACTCACAATAGAGTTGCAGTTACGACTACAGACCAGTGCGTACAGTGTGACCTAATAGCCATGGTATGTGCTCTACTACTCGGTGGAGGAACTCACCTCACCGTCTTCTACGTTTAACTCGTTAGGAACACTACATATTTAGAGGCATTGTTTGTATGTGATCGTGAGCGTACTTATACGTACGCCTGGAGTTGAAGGCTTTTAGAGTATTGATTCAACCAGAGTAATGTTGTAGCGGTACAAACAAACTTTGATTATCTAATTATAGCGTAAATCATCAACTAGAGCCATGTCGCATCGTTATCCACATTAACAATAATCTTTATCACTAATAGCCTTTGACACCTGGAAACCCACACACGAGTAAACCACTCTAACGCCACGGCTCTCCAGCCGACCAGCAATCGTATTGCTTTCACACATCCAGCGCATGGATCTGTGTGCATCACCCTGTGACACCACAAGACTTTACTACGACCGATAGAGAACCCCTACTCGCGTGCTTCCCTTATTGTAATCTTGTTCATCACCACTGTGCTCACTATCTACGTCGACTGGTACATGGCTTACTGGCATCTTTCTTTACCTATCGTGAGCATACTTGTAAGGTTCGAATTTAAAGCCTTTAACGTATAGCGATCACCCGCCAAAACTTCCGCTACCTTAAACGGACCTTTGAACTTCCGATCAAACTTAGTCTTCGAATCCGATTTCACTCTTCGTTTTCTAATAACACGAAATTGTCAACCTAACATTTTGTTATAGCTGCCTTTGTTCTATCAAATCTAGCTTTCTGTTGTTGACCGTTTAAAACTGAATTTATTACAAGAGCTTTATGCAACAAAAACTGTGTCGCAGACATGTTAATCGAATAATATTACTTTGCAAGTAAATTTCGGGTAGAAATGTAATAAAATCTCAAGTTGTTGCTCGCTAATTGCAACACTACATATGATTTGGTCTGTGGTGAATACACGTGTTTGACCAATACCAGTCAACGCAACAACGTTATTAACCCGTTTGCCACTTATTTGGCTGCACAACTCGCTTTTACTAACGAGCATTCAGCACCAGAATCGTAAACAAAACAATACAGCTCACCTTTATTTCCCAATGTGTCTGAGGGCAGTTGTACGACGTCCAATCGCCGTTCACTATTTCCACTACGTTGTCTACCATCTGCTTAGCTGCCACTACTCGTGAACCAGGCAGCGATATGTCCTGGTTTCCCTCACTTGCAGCACACGACGGGCTTCGCTGACGGCTCCGGGGCTGCTTGGCTCGATTTTTAGTCACTTCACGTCACTGGTAGCTATTTGCGATAGCCAAGTTGATTATGAGGGCCTTACTGCTGGTCACAATAAGTTGACCACCTTGCAGTGAATTTTCAACAAAACACAAATCCGCTGTTGTGCACTGTATGTTTGCACACGCCTCCTACCGCGTGTTCTAAACACAACGGGATACGTCGAACTCAAACACCGGTTAGAGACAGTCTTTTTTCAAACATGGCGGTAGGCGCAACAGTCGTGTCACGCGGCAAAGGTATTTTTGCATACAGCCTATGCCCAAAACAACATGTACCATAACCGCGCATCCGTATCTGGCTTGTCTGGTTCCAACTTGAACAGATCCACTCGATTATTTAATAAACGTTCACATGGCACATACACACCACTTTGTTTTTCAAATGTCAATGGTCACTTTCACTTTAAGGCTGCAGTCTTGCAAAATTCAGTCGCGGCGAATTATTTGCGCAACTTTGTATCGTTTTTCTTGACAAAACCATGAAATAACATGAAATATTTTTATTGCAAATAAATAACCATAATATAAGTAATAGCTAGTTATTTTTTTTAAGTTCATCTAGGTGGATTATTTTAGGTAAATCAAGTGTTAAATACAGCTCTCTCGCGCCCAACATCATTTCGAGTTCTGTTTGTGCTCTTAGTTTATGGCAATGAAGAATTCATTTACAAATCTGTTCAGCGCATAATTAGCTCAACATTCTCGTCTTCAAAATGCGCTAAATAGTTTTTTCTAATTATGTTTCATTTTCTTAATTCAGAGGTCACAATTTCATCAAAATTCTCTGTTTTTATCTCTTAATAAACGGTTTATTCCATAATAACTATGCATCGTATGTATGTAATAATTAGATTATTTTAATGCCAAGAGTTCATTAAGCAAATACTAAAAAAATTAGCACCTAAATCACATTACCCTTACAATATTAATAATCTCAAAAGACCTCCAAAAAACGAGTTTCTAAACAAGAATTGAGAGAGAAATTCCTTAGTGGCCGCTGCACGGCCGGAGCGTTCGGACGTGTGGTCCACGCCAAATTTTAACTGTTCCCTCTCGCTCTAACATTGCTCCTGCTCTAACGTAGGTTGCGCACTGTTGTGTATGTAAAGTTGCTCTACTTTATTATTTTTTGTATACAGTATGTAACAAAAACCCTGTTGTTCCAAGTAGGGACGTTTTCAGAATCGATATCCGATGGTAATTACGTAAGTCAATTATAAAAATATTGAAAAAAAAAAAATCAAAATTAATATTTTATAATAAATATTTGAAAAGTAACACTGATTGCTCACCCCTGCAAAGAGAAATAGGTAGCAACCGGTCGCTTTGTCGCCGCCCGCCGCGCCGCACACTACCGTACTACACTAAGGTCATGAACTCGTCACGTGTCGTTCACATCACTCAGCTGTTTGACTGATAGATAACACTTTGGGAACGTTAGTTTGAATTTTTCAAAAAGTTGCCTTATCAAGTTTGACGATTGATAATTACAATAAACACATAACCAGGCCTCCGTCACTCCATGTACTTGCACGTTATAATTACCTACCGCCCGGCCGAGCGGTCCGGGCCGTTTGCGGCCCAAATTCAGTGCTGTGGGATCGCGCGGTGTGAAGCAATCACAACTGTACGTTTGAGTATTTAGGCACATTTTAGCATGCAGCGGTTGCTGACGAGACGGAGTAGGCTTTTATAGCAGTAGTTAATTTTCTACTAAGTGAAGTATCTGTTACGTAGTAACTATTTAGTCATTTGTGGACATAACTAACACTTTAAAATTAATTTGATTACATCACGAGGATTTCTTCCTCAATGTCATGGTCTCGAGTCCTCGGTTATCCTGCGATACGATGTTGGTCTCGACCGTGCACAGACCCAATGTTGAACGTCCGTATGTGGAGACGTTGGGAAGCCATAGTCGACACAAAGTTATGTTCGTTGGAGTTGCGAAACGTTCTTGGTACACTACAATATTCCTCATTTGAATAAGACATTTTGGAAAAAACGCACACACAGAATTCACTCACAAAATCACAATAATTTGGTTCTTTTTCTGTCAACGTACGATACATCCGTCCGGACGTAAGTTGCGCGGGCGACTGAGGGACAGTGAGGGGGACAATCGGCTAGTGGCGGTCGTACTCAAAGGGAGTTTGTGCGTGCCGCCTGCTTTGTGTTTTGGCGGTTGGCGCCAACCTGTCTAGCTATCGCGAATCAAAGGGGCCGCCGCCGGCGGCGGCAATCTTTATCGACCGTAGGCTAGATCCATTAGTACTTGTAAGTTCAGATGTTATAAACATTTTGTAACAATGTATCGAATTTAAAAACTATCTGATTATGGAAAATGTTCGGCCACCATTGTTTTTTTTTAAATTATAACTTCAATAATGGTAAGCCTATAGGTATATATATACGCTCCTACAAGGAACAACAGGGTTTTTGTTACATACTGTATAAATTTTCGAGTGTTTTGTAAATATTTGTGTTTTAGTAATAGTTTTGTAAATTTTTGATTTCAATATGGATCGTAAACGTAAAAAAAAATATGCATGTACGAAAAAAAAAAAATTGGGCTCCAACGTAGAAGTGATGAAGAGAAATAGAATCCAAAGGTAAGTAGAACTGTTTACAGTATTCATGTTTAGGGCCTAACTACAAGGTCAAATTAAATTAGCTAGCGAGACTCCACAGACGTGATGAGTATACGATTTTATCAACTCACACTTCAAGTAACAATACTACCAGCGGTCATTGACCCCAAACAAATCATCAAAGCTTTATTGTTTTTATTTCGTCGTGTTTAGATAATATCGTATACAGGGTCAAATTAAATTTGGTAGCGAAACTCCGCAAAAGTGATGGGTATCGATACTTATCTAAATATGATAAAACAAAAATTAATTAACTATATGATGTTCATGCATGCTGTCAGAAGGTGTAAAAGAGTGTGGTTGGGGAGGGCGTGAGTGTATGTGGGGGCGCGAATGTGTTTGTGAGTGTGTGTGTGTGTATTTAGTGTTTATGTATGTATGGATCGCTAGTCTAATATACTTTAGGGCTAATTTGACCAAAGTCGGATATCTTTTAACCGTGGCATAAAATTAATTAATAATATGGCTTATTTATTTTCACAGGTCCGCTGCTGGCTCTCGTCAACCATTCTCAGATGTTACCAACCTGTCAGTAGCTCGAAATATTAATCCTACCTCTTCTACTATAGGAATACCAGTGATGATTGAAAATCTTGACAGAACTGAAAATGTAACAAACTCAAATAAGAAAATGAACCGTAAGCGAACATTTGATGAGGCTTTTCCTTTTCGCCGAATTTCCGTAAGAAAACGTCAACAACCTGTAATTATTCGCGACGACCAACAGCTACAAATTGAAAATGAAACAGAAATTACCAATGATGACGAACTGTTTTGCCTAGAAGGGCGTAGAATCGTATCGATCAAATATTTTTTAGAAATTTTGGGGAAGATTGCTGATCACAACGAAAAATCTTTTGGATGCAGGTATAGAAATCTGAAATGTATCGGTGAACGACGTAAAGGTTTTATATCAAAACTGCATTTCAAGTGTGAACTCTGTAATTCCGAATTTGACATAAGCACTGAAGATCCGTCTAACACGTATGATGTGAACCACGGTATAGTTGCAGGTATTATTAGTATTGGCTGTGGGTTGGGAAATTTAAATGAATTGGCAGGTAATACTGATATACCTGGCATGTCAAAAAATTTATACGCTCAAACAAGCAAAAAAGTTTACGAATGGTTCCATAAGACGGCAGTAGAAGAAATGGCCAAGGCAGGCATCGAAGAGGCAGAACATGCGACAGAAATTGGCAGTGTCGATTGTGAAGGTACACCAATGATTGATGTAATAGCGGACGGGTGTTGGTCCAAAAGATCTTTCCGTAATAACTATTCAGCATCATCAGGTGCAGCAGCAATAATCGGTGCATACAGTGGTAAAATTTTATATCTTGGTGTAAAAAATAAATACTGTATAGTATGTGCAAAAGCTGAAAATAAAAAAATTGAACCTGCAAATCATATATGCTATAAGAACTTTTCTGGTAGCTCTTCCAGTATGGAGTCGACGGCGCTTGTTGAAGGATTTGGTAACTCTCTTGAAACTCATGGTTTAATATATGCTAGACTAATATCAGATGGCGATTCAAGTACTCATAAAAAAATATTAGAAAGCAATCCATATAAAAACTGCAAGGTTCAGAAAATCGAGTGCAGAAACCATCTGCTAAGAAATCTATGTAACAAACTGAGAGCACTTACTAAAGATACTCACATTCCTATTCAATTAAGGAAACTTTTGACTGACTTCAAAATCATGAAGTTACGCAGATACACAGTGAGGGCTATAAAGTTAAGGAAACACGCAGACATTTCTGACAGTCAAAAAATGGTTAAGCTTCGTGCAGATATTTTGAATGCATTACACCATTCTTTTGGTAGTCACTCTGATTGCGATGACGCTATATGCCCAGCAACTGACAAAACTGACCGAAATACGGCACTTGATGTAGCTAACACAGTTTTGTGGAGGAAAATGAGTCAAATTGTCTTGTTTTTGGCTGCAAACGCTAAAAGTCTAATTTTTGACGTTGATAGCAATCCTGCTGAGACATTTAATTCAGTGATTGCCAAATATGTCGGGGGGAAACGAATTAATTACACACTTAAGAATTCATACCAGGAAAGGTGTTCCGCTTCAGTTATTTCCTTTAACACCAAGCGACCAATAAACGCTATCCATAAATGCATATTTGGTAAACCTACTGGCAAATACACAAATATATATGAGGCACAAAAAGCGAAAAGAAAAATTTACAAAAGATTATTTCGAAAAAAAGTCCGTAGAAATATGAACGATCCAGATTATGGACAGAAAGCTCAAAGACCAGATATGACCGATGAAGATTTTCAGTTGACAAAAGATGAATTTCTTAAACAAATGGAGCTTTCTGACCAACAAAGAGACGAACTACAGAAACAGACGATAGATCAAAGTTCCAGTCAAGAATGGTTAGAAAACAGAAAAATTAGATTAACCGCGTCTATGTTTGGAAAAATATGTAAACGGAAGGAAAACATTAGCTGCGCTCCTTTAGTGAAAGCTATTGTGAAACCGCAAAAGTTGTCAAATGTCCCATCGATCACATATGGTAGAGATAATGAACAAACAGCATTAACCCAATTATCTCTGCAGGAAAACGTCACAATTGCTCGCTGCGGTCTTTATATTCATAAAACACTCCAATATTTAGGAGCAAGTCCTGATGGTATTTATAAAGACAAAGATGGAAAAACAGGACTGGTAGAAGTAAAATGCCCGTTTTCTGCAAAAAATATGCAAGCTGAAGAAGCTATAAAATCAAAAAAAATAAAATTTTGGAAATGTAACACTAGGAAAAATACGATTGTGATTGACAAAAACCACGATTATTATTTTCAAATTCAGGGCCAATTAAACATTACGGAGATGGATATGTGCTTATTTGCCGTATGGACTGGAGAGGAGTACTCAATGAAAGTCGATTATATAAAAAGAGACCCTACGTTCTGGCACGACAAAATGGTAGGCCCATTGTCTAAATTTTATTTGCATTGTCTGCTTCCTGAGCTAATTGATTCCCGCCTTGAACGCTCGATGCCAATAAAAGACCCGCCATATATCATTCAAGCTATTGAGAAAAAAGTTAAAAAAAATAATAACGCGTCCACGTCTTCTACCGCAGACGCTGTCGTTCAGGAAAATTAATTCCTGAAAGAAAAGAAAGAAAGAAAAAGTAGTTATTGCGACTCGTACAGGAAGATCAAGAGTAAAAAAAAAACAAATTATATAAAAAAAGTAACAAAGAAAAAGAGTAATCGTTACACAGTGCACAGAGCTACGTATAATTTGAAAAACAAGAAACAACAATTTTGTGTTTAATAACTAGGTACTTCATAAGAAATTATAATAAACTTGCTTTACATAAAAATATGGCGTATTCTTTTAACTTTAAAAATAACACTACACACTTCCACTCATTGGCTGCCCCCACTATAATTTTCTATGTCAGGGATACTACGGAACACACAAAAACACGGACAACTAACACCCAGACCCAAGGTACCAAATACCATACCAGTACCATCAAATATAAATAAATATTGAATAATATTTAGTAGAGCAACTTTCCGACCGTGTCAAATTTGGTTTAATAATTACGCTAGGTAGGATGAATGCGGGGACTGCGGGGAGCCCGGGTGCAGACGCTCGGCGCGTGGACTCGCCGCACGCGATTCTTATATTGTGCAGTAGAAGACTAAGCCCTTAAGCATTCTCATTTTGAACACTTGGGTCGTTGAGGTCCAATCCCAATTCTGATGTCGCATCACTGGGTGGCCGAGATGCGAAACATTGGGTCTTCTTCACGATCCGACATAGTTTACGTATGTGTGGGCACTGTAGCGGGTACTCGAACGAAAAGATAATTTGAATTTAAAGTAACTACACAATCAATTATTAACCTTAACTCATCAGTTAAGGTTAATAATTGATTGTGTAGTACGTGTGTGTGCGCGACTTCGTATCTATTGCTTTTACTAAACTGCATGTGTAGCAGTGGCGCGTGGAGGGGAGACACTTCCGCTAAATCTCACACTCACTAATATTCGCAAACCCGTCTGTAAGTCTGTTAGCGACTGGTTGGTGAGCTACCATCTAGTACCTAAGCAGCGCGTGAACAACAAGCTGTCACCTCACCGGTGGCAGCTTGTTGTTCACGATAATGTTGTTGTTAATAATAATGTGTCGGTTCGTTTTCCTCAGGAGCGCGACGCGTACGGTAACGAGGTGGGCGTGTCGGCTAAGCGCGTGCCCGTGGCCTACCTGCTGGTGGACGTGCCGTGCGGCGTGGCGGGTGACGCGGGCGCGCCCACATTTTCGCCGCGCGCCGCGTTCCCGCCCGCCAACCGGCCGCTGCAACACCACCTGCAAACGCTGCGCGCGCTGCACGCGCATCTGCAGGCCGCCGACAGTTTCCTGGAGGCCGCGTCCGACCTGCACGTGCTGCTGTTCCTGGCCTGCAACGAGGCGCTGCCGCTGAGCCCGGCCGCGCTGGAGCCGCTGCTCCGTGCCGTGAGCGCGCGCGACGCGGCCGCGGCCGACGCCTGGCGCGCCACGCCCAGCGCCGCCACGCTGGACCAGCTCACGCGCGCCTCCGCCGACCACGACACGGACAGGTAACACGCATTACCCGTCAAAATGTAGATAACTGCTGTTTTTTAAGGTTACAACAAAACGGAACCTTTATAACATCACTGTTTTGGCCGTCTGTCACAAAAGTTTTTCTCGAGATTTATCCAACGTAGGAATTTGGCATAATGTTTCGGTGTCGGTGACGCGCACACAGATTGCCAGTCAAAGACCAAAACACACATGTATATATGTATCATATGTGTGTTTTAGCGGCCTTGTAAGTACTCGTAATAGCTCAAAATTTGCAAAAAAAAAAATCCGTTTCCCTTATCTCCAATTTCTAAACCTAAAATTCGATTTTAATAGAGTTAACAGATAATGATCCGTAATTTAAAGGGAAAATATAGCGGTTTTCGAAAGTTATAATTGCTGAAAAAAATTAAAGTAATTCTAATAATATAATATGCTTACTTACGAATGCCTTTTAGGCATAGGTGTATGTAGTATTAATCTTTATCAAATAACAATTGTTAGTAAGCTGAATCACCAGCAGAGTTATTACTTGCGCGCAGTACAGTCATCACAGCAGGCCGGCGAGCGTTCCACTGACTGTTCAATGTAGTTCGATTCAGAACCTGAATTGCGTGAGCCAGACTCGCTGTTGGCCACGGCAGTTTGCTCATAATGATGAGTACCGTGACTCCTTTTCAGGTTTACAGTTATTTCCATTACATACAACCTTGTTTATGAATCAAATCAAGTTTTATTCCACTTATTAGAGTCTGTCAGTGTCACATTGTTAGTTCTCTCTGCTGACGTTATGTAAAGAGGATAGCTGACTGGTTTTCTATGATATTCACATCGTGGCGCAATACATAACGCTAATTATTTTTTGATCGTATAAATGTAATGTAAAAAGATGAGATTGGAAATATCAAGCTTTAAGCGCAGGCCACACCGCCAGCTGGCGGGCGGGCGGGCGAGCCGAGCGAGGCATCGTTTCACCTTTTTTCATACTTGGGTTCACACCGCGAACTACAGAGATAAGCTACCGAAGTATGAAAAAATGCCTCGCTCGGCTCGAAGCTGGCGGTGTGGCCTGCGCTTTATAACCACTCTCACCTTGAACCGCTCTGCCGCTCGGTCCCCGACAGTACTGTTACGGAGTGGGTCTTGAAACGGTTTTTAAAAAAAAACAATTAATTAAACATTGGAATTTAATTAAATTAGAAAATTACAAAAAGGAAAGTATTTATCTGCGACGACGTTCAAATCCACACTAACTATATGGCTCTAGAAAAATAGCGATGTGGCGGGAATGCTGACACGACATAGACGGTTCCTCGTGTAAGACTAGAGTAGTCATCATTATTATTTTATATGCCTTCGCGTGTATTATAAGATATAACAGTACCCCGAGATTCAGTACTTGTCAGTACCGCTTCAGCTATCAGACGGGGAACCCGTGTCACTTCGCTTGCGCTCAAAAAACCCGATTGACAATGTTTTATGTTCTGAAGAAATTATATAATAATGTAAAATTAAATTTAGATGTAAAAATAAGGCATCCGTATTTTTATTTTTTCCAAATGTTGTTTCAAAATCGTAATCTCACGTCAATGTCAAAACATTGTCAATAGAGAGGTAAACGTACTTATTTTAGACGGTTCCCAAATTTGTATGGTGTTTTTATTATACATAAATAATACATAATATTCAGCAAAACTTTTTTTATAAATAATTTGATTTGAGATAGGTTTGTGGTAATGAAAATATATTTCAATTATCACAAAAAGTATAGATACAGGTCGATTTTTGAAAGGAAGCAGTATGGGTAGGCCGTCCGGCTACTCCGAGGATACCGCACGGTCTCCGCTGAGGCGGCGAGCCTCCTTGCCAGATTGCCGCCATGGGATCTGGAGGCAATAGTCCTCGCCACATATATGGGAGTGGCGAGGGGAGGCAAAACGCCGCGGGGCGTAACTCCACTGCCGCGAGAAATCACGGTACAGCGGACAGAGCTCCGGCGGGATCTCATGGCGACATTCTGCACTAAAGCATCCAGAACAAATATAGGAGTAAATTCACTTCTCAATAGGCTCAGCTGAGAGATGAATAAAATTCTTATATAAAATCCACTCCAGATGTTGACATATATCACGACTCCGTAAACATCTTTAAAACTCAAATTTTAGGGTCCCAAAGCACGCAACCCACACAATCTAAGGATTCATTGTGTTAGTACGAGTATTTAAGTACTTCTTGCAACCTCTGTAACTTATTTCTTGTGTCATTTTATACTCGTACTAGCTTCTGCCCGCGGCTTCGCCCGCGTGGATATCGGAAATTATCCCACGGGCACGTGCTTCCAGGATAAAAAGTATGTCCTTCCCCAGGATGCCATCTATCTCTTTGCCAAATCAGAAGTTCAGTGGTTTAGGTGTGAAAATGTAACATACAGTTTCAAGTTCAAATCCTCCCCTTAAACATTTAATAACCCCTTTTTGCCCCGTCAGGGGTCAATTTTCGACAACTTATTACATACTTATTATTACTTAATTATTTTCTGTCAAAAGTATTAATACTGAGTTTGGAGTTAATTCGACCGCGCATTCAATTACTTCCACACAAACTTTAACACCCTATCCCCCTTTGAGAAGTAGTTTTGAAAAACTTATAATAATAAACTTTATTATTTACTTAGGCGAGCATTCTTGCCAAGTTTCAAGTTTATTAACTAAATGAATAAGATTTTTCATATGAACTGTATCCCCGCTTTTCATCCCCACAGGGGTGGAGTTTAAAAAAATCGTTAGGGATGTATTCATAACTAGTTTCAAAGATTATTTATACCAATTTTTGAGTTAATCAAGCCACGCTGTAAAATCCTCCCCTGTAAAATTGACTACCCCTTTTCAGCCCGTCGGGGGTAGATTTTCAAAAAACCCTGATACACATTATTCTTTCCTTTCAATTTTAGGTATAAATACTGAGTTTCGATTAAATCGGACCGCGCGCTAAAATTCTTCCATACAAACTTTGAAACCCCCCAATCCCCTTTTAGGGGGTAGTTTTTAAAAACAAAAAATGCCCAACTTCATAATTTACTTAGATAAGTATTCGTGCCAAGTTTCAAGTTTATTAACTCAAGGAATAAGATTTTTCATACAAACAAAATTCCCCCATTTCACCCTCTTAGGGGTGGAATTTCGAAAAACCCTTTCTTAGTGGACACCTACTCTTCACGAAGAATACACCCTCCAAATTTCATGTCCCTAGGACCAGCGGTTTAGGCTGTGCGTTGATCTCTCAGTCAGTCAGGACTTTGAATTTTATATAATATAGATTTCTGTTTAATATAGTTTGTTACCACTTAAGTTAAGTTACCATTTCGAACTATTTTTTTTCTTTCTTATTTTTTATACTTTATGTCATCACATCACTGTATTTGAGAATGTTGGTTCACCTGTTATTGGCAACTGTATAAGCCCATGACTGTTATCTACTGTTATTTGATATTTTGTGTACAGAAGCTGTTGGTGTACCTTTATAAATATATAAATGGAGAGTGCGATTGTTCCAATCCAGTGCTTGGCACGCCACAATTGCGGCGATAAGTCCCCTCTTTGAGGAGTGGCTGGAGAGATGCCACGGCGCCCTCACCTTCCGCCTGACGCAGGTCCTCACCGGAAACGGTTGTTTCGGGAGATTCCTGTTCAGGAACAAAAACTTTCTTGGCGAGAGGAAACGCCGTGGCCCCTGGCACAGGCAACTGAAGGAACACGGGTGGGTTTTAGTCAGTAAAGGTCTGACAAGCCCTCCCGCTCCGCCCAGAGCGGAGACGTCATTTGATGATTTCTTACCCAAAAAAAATAAACGGTGTAAAAAGGCTTATAGCCGTCATACATCAAACTAAGTAAAATTGCACAAAACTAATTGCTGGGAATCGACTTTTATTTATAACAGGCTCCGTAAAGTCTTGTAAAAGTGAAATACTCAACGAGAATACTCGATGAAGCTTCCTAAACACTAAACGCTTTTTTTTTGTGAACCAAACTGCAGAATTTTCCGTAGGTAACAGTATTCTGGGACAACCTTGAAAGCATAAACATTGACAGCAATCGTTGAACATAATCTGGGTTTTGTCCAAGTTCATCCGGAGACCAATGCGTATGAATCACCTAGGCTGTACAGCATCTGCTGCAAGTCATGCAGCGATTCAGCCGCTATGATAATGTCATTTGCAAATATTAAGTGTGAGATGTTCTCGCCGTTGATGTTAATGCCGCCTTTCTTCGTCGTCCTTTCCAGTTCAGCGTCTTAAATAGGTACATCCTCCAATAATATTAGACAACCATTTCGGGGAAATTACGTCCCCTTTTCTCACCCCTTTACATGGATATGTTTAGTTCAATGCAGCGACTCCAAAACAGACCAGGTCTCGATAAAGTCAAAAGTACTTATGGAAGTACATGTCTACTTGACAACCAATTTGAGAGTTGTCAACTGATCGACCAATTTGAGAGTTGTTACAACTCTTTATTAGATCTCATCATCGCGCGTTCGTATTTTACAAGATAGACGATGATTTTCGAAGCGCCTATTTTTTTGTTGGACATCATCATTCTCGTAATGACATGGCAAATAATTTAATTTTATGTTCTGGGGGTCTACTCCGAAGTGCAAAGTGCGAATGTTCGGATCGGACCGACACATGGCCGAACCGAATATTATTGAAAAATGCGAAAAAAGTTCAGATCGGCTCAGTTGGGTCGGTACCCTAGTCAATATTCGAAAGAGTGTAGGAGTGTAGGATCGGGACCGACCGAACCAAATAGTAACTTCGTAGCAGGAAACATTAAGAAACGTGGCATACTTTCAGAACATTCATTCCTGTTAATTTCACCTTTCAATTACAAAAGAAAGCTCCAACTAGCTCCGCTAGCTGTAAAGAAAGTTATATCAAAATCAAGAATATGTCAGAAATTCTTAATAAGCCGACCAAATCGAAAAGGTCACGAAAAATCTGCGTTGAGCCGTTTTCGAGATCTGGGAAATCCCAAAACGTTACCACAGCAAAATCTTAAGTAACTCAAGAACTATCTGGGGGCACGGTAGTGCCCCCGCCAAGACGAGCCAAGCGAAGCGCAAGGGCACTACCTCCCTTTTCTCGAAGCACTTCGTCGTATTTTTGAACCTTCTTAACTTGGGTTTGGATTATACCAGATTTTCGGGATATGATGTCAGTGGTTGACTTATTAAACCTATAAAGTTTCAATTACATAGCTCTTATACTTTAGATTTTATTGATATCTAAAATACCCCGATTTCGTCACTGATTCACTGACTCACTGATGATCATCAATATTCTTAAGGTTCTTCCTGAAGTTCTAGAAAGCTGAAATTTGGTATGTAAGTTAGTAATAGTACACAACAGTCAAAATATATGGCTTGGCCGTTTCGTTACTACAAGAACCATTGTATAACACATATTTTTGGGGGACTGTCTTTTGTAATTTTGACGATCAAAAAGTGCTGATTCTCGGCCTAATTTGAATAAATGACTTTTGATTTGGATTAAAAACGTTCAAAATCTAGTCGCAATCTCATTTCAGCGACAATCAATGTCAAATACTTGTCAAAAATTTATGGAAATTTGTGGTATTTTTGACAGACTGAGACAGATCTAAAGGCCAATTCTCGTAATTTAAAACGTTCAAAATCTAGTCGCAGTCTCATCTCAGCGACAAACAAAAATCAAAAACCTGTCAAAATGTAGGAAAATTAGAAGTATTTTTTGACAGATTGAGACTGAGATCAGACTGTGAACGGTCTTAAAATTACGAGAATTGCCCCTCAGACTGTGAACGTTCTTAAAATTACGAGAATTGCCCCTCTGTACGTAGGTTACCTTGGTAAATTAGCTAAATTATTCATTAGTACATTATAAATTAACAATTTGCTAGGTCATTTATAATGTACTAATGAATATGTATTTTTTTTTTTACTTTCAATATATTTCCATTTTATTCTATACAGAAGACATCGATTTCGAATAATAATATAATCATAATTTAATCACTTATTACCGAGCCTATGTCCATCAACAGTTTTAGTTCACCCTAACTGAATCAGTTTGACAGTGCGAGCGGCATAGAGTGATACATGGCGCGGGGAAGTGGGAGCAAAATATGAATTTCAACTGAACTATTACAAGCCCTTAATACTCAGTCATTTATTGCATTCCATAATGTGTACTTGGGTTAATTTAACATTTATTACCATCATTATGAACCCTGTCGGGTGCAGCAAAATAGTAGCAGAGAGGAAGCTTTAAACTTAACTTCTTTTCTTAAGTAATGTGGCCTAAACCTTAAACGCGAATTTGTGATCAAACTAAACTTACTCTTTGAAGTTTTTAGTGAGAATAGTTGCCAAGCATGTAGCTTCTTTGGTTGGTTTATAATTTCGTCCCGTCCGTCTGCCCGTCTGTCGCATCGCACAGCCATTTTACTTGGAGACTGTTGGCACTATTTTCATGAAAATTGGAAGGATGGGGGATGGATGGGGGATTGGGATTGGGGTATTGTATAATAATGTGAAATTACGAAAAACTAAAAAGGGATGGCACTCCAAAAAAAAAATCTGAAAATATTGATGTTGGCAGAACTTAAAAATACAATAAAAACTGTTTTGAAGAAGATACGTAGTTTAGTTTTTTTTTTATATGGGATATTTTCGGTTACAACCGCGAAAGTAACTTTGAATTTCAGTTTCTTTGAGAAATAAACTAGAAATACAAACTTATTTTTGCTGTCGATAAAATACAGACGTTTCGCACGTCACACGTAGCCGGGTTGTGAGTGTTCGTGGTGTGTGTTGCAGCATGCTGATGGGCGCGGAGGGCGCGGCCGGCGTGTGGACCTGTCCGCTGTGCACGTTCCACAACGCGCCGCACAACGACGCCTGCGAGATGTGCGCCATGCCCAGGTACGCACGCTGTAGCCCGACTCGCACTTAGCTTTCGGTTAACATTATACCTGTCTTGAATGAAACCGACCGCTGGACCGCTGATTATTCGGATAAAAAATCACGGAAGTGCGGCATATCCCCAAAGCCGGGTTTCTCCTTACCGAGAGTTTCTGGGGTGGCCTAGAAATGTTTCGGTTACTATAGTATTCCCTGTTTGTTTCAGAAGCAACGCGATGTAAATATGGTGATGTGCGTCGAAGTGTACCAACGTTTTATATAGAGATAATAGTGGCGCGACCTTGCACCGTGGCTACTACAATGTTTAATTTATTTTTGTATCGATATCGTGAGTGTCGGGCCGCAAGCCGCGCGCCGCGTGAGACGCGGCCGCGCCCGCGGACCTGCGCGTGTCGCCGGGACGCCGCACCTACGTCTTAGTGATTCTCGTATAAGTGGATGAGTCGGTCTGAACTTGCTGTAATTACAATAATAAATTCCAGCAAACCATAATGCGCTGTTTGTATCTATTTTTTTCATTTCAGTAATACATAGTTGTGTCCTGATCTCAGCAATTACTTACTGTTCACTTAATTAAGGCAAGCCATTTAGTGACAGTGTTAAATCCATGTTGGGCCTTTTGGTAAACTTCATCCCAAGTGTCACAATGGAATGTTAGGCTCGTATCGTCGGCATAGGAAATAATTTTACAGTTTTCGATATTAAGTTGTACAGTATGTAACAAAAACCCTGTTGTTCCAAGTAGGGACGTTTTCAGAATCGATATCCGATGGTAATTACGTAAGTCAATTAAAAAAATATTCAAGAAAAAAAAATCAAAATAAATATTTGAAAAGTAACACTGATTGCTCACCCCTGCAAAGAGAAATAGGTAGCAACCGGTCGCTTTGTCGCCGCCCGCCGCGCCGCACACCTACCACTACACTACACCATACTACACTAAGGTCATGAACTCGTCACGTGTCGTTCACATCACTCAGCTGTTTGACTGATAGATAACACTTTGGGAACGTTAGTTTGAATTTTTCAAAAAGTTGGCTTATCCAGTTTGCACGATTGATAATTACAATAAACACATAACCAGGCCTCCGTCACTCCATGTAGGTACTTGCGCGCTATAATTACCTACCGCCCGACCGAGCGCTCCGGGCCGTTTGCGGACCAAATTCAGTGCTGTGGGATCGCGCCAAAGAGTATAATAATAATACGGGAATCGCGCGGTGTGAAGCAATCACAACTGTACGTTTAAGTATTTAGGCACATTTTAGCATGCAGCGGTTCATGGCGAGACGGAGTAGGCTATTATAGCAGTAGGTATTGGAAATTTTCTACTAAGTGAAGTATCTGTTACGTAATAACTATTTAGTCATTTGTGACATAACTAACCCTTTAAAAACTAATTTATTTACCCACAGAGCACGTACTTCCGTAGAGTCTTCTTCAAACATCACGAGGATTTCTTCCTCAATGTCATGGTCTCGAGTCCTCGGTTATCCTGCGTCAATACGATGTTGGTCTCGACCGTGCACAGACCCAATGTTGAACGTCCGTATGTGGAGACGTTGGGAAGCCATTGTCGACGCAAAGTTATGTTCCTTGGAGTTGCGAAACGTTCTTGGTACACTACAATATTCCTCATTTGAATAAGACATTTTGGAAAAAACGCACACACAGAATTCACTCACAAAATCACAATAATTTGGTTCTTTTTCTAATGCTGTCAACGTACGATATATCCGTCCGGAAGTAAGTTGCGCGGGTGACTGAGGCCACTGAGGGGCAGTGAGGGGGACAATCGGCTAGTGGCGGTCGTACAAAGGGAGTTTGTGCGTGCCGCCTGCTTTGTGTTTTGGCGCCAACCTGTCTAGCTATCGCGATGCAAAGGGGCCGCCGCCGGCGGCGTCAATCTTTATCGACCGTAGGCTAGATCCATTAGTACTTGTAAGTTCAGATGTTAAAAACATTTTGTAACAATGTATCGAATTTAAAAACTATCTGATTATGGACAATGTTCGGCCACCATTGTTTTTTTTTTAATTATAACTTCAATAATGGTAAGCCTATAGGTATATACAGGGTGGAATTTTGTAATGCCACCTGAAGGGAAAGTACTCTTAATACTGTAGATAGAAAATTTTACTCAAAGAAAACATTCCTTTATTTTTGAACAGAAAGAAAACTGCATTCAAAGATTTTCGAAAATTTGCTTGCCACACCCGGGAATCGAACCGACTAAAATCTTTAAAAATTACACCCTGTACTTTTATTGCATTGATCGTTAGGATCAATTATAAGGATGAAATCTCTCTAACAAACTTGATAAATAAAATGATAGGAAAACTATAAAATCTTAAATTATTTGCACGAAATAGGCTCCATTTTCTTGGATACACAAATTGTATTCTTCTAACGAATTTATTTCTAGTAACCTTTAATAACGTGTTGTGGTGAATGTTATAAATCGTATTCTGAACTTCAACTCTCGACTCGCTTACATTCGCATAAGATTTAATGTAAATTTGATTTTACACATATCCCCAAAAAAAAAAAATATATAAAGGGGTGACATCTGGTGATCTCGCAGGCCATCTGATTGTGCCGTTTGTACCAATCCAGGTATTAAAATGGTTATTAATGTAGGCAGTAGTGATTCTGCTGTTATGGGCTGGAGCACCATCTTGCTGTAGAATTATTTGGTTTCGCTCTTGCTCGGGGAAACCATTTAAATCATTTCTTAAAGAGATCCAATATTTCAAGATACTTGACAGTGTTTAAATGACCATGACATGCTAATTTACAATTTTTTGTAAATAATTAAAATAATTTAAGATTTTATAGTTTTCCTATCATTTTATTTATCAAGTTTGTTAGAGAGATTTCATCCTTATAATTGATCCTAACGATCAATGCAATAAAAGTACAGGGTGTAATTTTTACAGATTTTAGTCGGTTCGACTCCCGGCTGTGGCAAGCGAATTTTTGAAAATCTTTGAATGCAGTTTTCTTTCTGTTAAAAAATAAAGGAATGTTTTCTTTGAGTAAAATTGTGTATCTACAGTATTAAGAGTACTTTCCCTTCAGGTGGCATTACAAAATTCCACCCTGTATATACGCTCCTACAAGGAACAACAGGGTTTTTGTTACATACTGTATAAGCTCATTAATATAAACTATGAACAACGTTGGGCCAAGAATACTACCCTGTGGCACTCCATGGGTAATAGGCAGACTATCACTCATATAATTTGAAATTTTCACCCTTTGTGTTCTTCCAGATAAATAATCTTGAAGCAATTTCAGTTGTTTTCCTCGAATACCGAATTGATGTAACTTGTTAACTAGGGTGGGAATAGAAACTATGTCAAAAGCTTTTGCCAGATCAAGAAAAATTGTGAGACATTTCTTTTTGTTATCCAAGGTTCGAACAATGTGTTCAGTAAATTTGTTTAATGCATCTTCTGTGGACTTGCCGGATCGGAAACCAAATTGATGATTTGAAAGTAGATTATATTTTTCTAGATATTTTATTAGTCTTGCATTAATTATCCTTCCTAAACTTTTTGACAGCGATGTAAGAAAAGAAATAGGTCGATAGTTAGTGACACGGCTTCCATCTCCACCCTTGAAGATGGGTCGTACTATGGACCTTTTAAGTGAGTCTGGAAATGTGCCCAGCTTTAAGTACATATTAAAAATATACGAAAGCGGAGGCACTATTTTATTTTTTATCAATTTAAGTATATTAGATGAGATTCCATCATCACCTGCAGCACAGTTACATTTCAAGCCAATGATTAGTTTTTCAATTTCTGTTTCATCAGTGTCAAGTAGAACAAATGAATTGCTAGTTAAAGACGACGTGTGTGAGGGTTGCCGAATATTGGACGTGGCACTGTGAAGTGATCCAGTTGGTAGAGTGATTTTATTAGCTAACTTTTCCCCTATAGTAGCAAATAATTTATTTGTGGCATTGACTGATTTATGCGGCGTTGGCTCTATTAAAAGCAGATCTAATGAATTTTCTTTTTTTACTTTTCTATTTGTTATATTATTTATAGCATTCCATATATTTTTACCATTATTTCCCGCTTCTCTGAGTAGATTCTTTTCATATTCACGCTTTAATTTCTTAACAAGGTTATTACAGAAATTTCTGTATCTTTTATATATGTGATTTCAAGCACTACGTTATCCGGATTTTGTCTCAATTTTTTGTGCATCCGATCCCTGTTCCGAGTACACCTGATGAGTCCAGTTGTCATCCAAGGTTTCAGAATTCGGTTTCTATTCGTTACATTTAGTATTTTTGTGTTTATTTGTATGATATAATTAATTTTAGATATAAATACGAGTATGTCCATAGCCTCATTCGGGTTTACCGCGTTAAAAATTGATGTATACCTCATCAATACATGGCTAGCGTCTGGTGGATTGGATCGCGTGGTAAATCGAAGAGTTGCTGTCAAAGAGCATTAAAGTTGACAATCAAATAAAACTAGAAAGTGGTTTTGTAAAAATATTTATTTACCTAGTATATACAATGTTGCATTTAAGCCTCGCACATGAACATGATTCGGCACACATTACACTGGCGTCTATGAGGGCCCAAGCGACTATTGCATATTAGGATATTACTTATTGTAAATATTTAATTATATACGGTATAGGGTAACATTCTTAGGTGAGGGCCGTTTATTTTTATAACTAAAAATGTGGCTACAAACAGCTGGGTTTTTTATGAGTAAGGTGCAGAAGGCGGTATGTTTGGACACGCCACGCTTCCTAAGGAGGTTCCTCACTTTGTAAGCCTAACCAGCGTTAGCTGGGCACTCACGGTGTCTTTGTCGCAGATGGATTGTCGAATCCGCTGTTTTACAAAACAGCTCCGTCATGTAATACAGCTAAATGCCGTTTAGCGATTTTGTACTTAGAAATGTAAAAAACAGGAGAAGTGGCAAGGGGGCGTGTCTGTGTCCACGCGGCATGAACATCACGGCTGTCGAAAACAGCGTAAATACTGTCGGTAGCTAGATAGCTACTTAGACGCACGAAGAAAGGTAAAGAAAATTAAATGTCATCTACGGAATTTCTGTTGTTAGAGAAAGATAAATGTATTTCTTTAATTCTGTTGTCATTCTGTGGTGCATGCTCATTTGCCGAGCGCGAACAACGACGACAGCCGCCATTAGAAGGCATCGAAAAATATAAAATAAAATACATTTTTCTTGATACTTTTTTATCTTTCATTTAAAGTAAGTATAATTTTTACATGTCCTAAAAACACAGGACGGCATTTTTTTTTTTCGTTGTTTGAGGAAGTTACACACAAAAGTTATTTTAATGTCACGTACTGCCGCGGCACTGGTTGGTACGCGACTAAATGGAAGTACGGCAATTGCCTTGCATTCATCTTGCCACTACAGAGCGCGGACAACGTATCTATAGTTTATATATCATTGGCATTTTCTAGGCAAATGGCCGTCTCCGCGAACTAGTGCGCTTTCGACCGTGATCGTGGCAAAATATAAAAATGCCGTGTTGTCCAGTGGATTCTTGTAAAAACCGAAGCTAAAACCAAAACTTTGTAAATCATGGAATCACTTAGGTACCACATATAAATATACGTATTTTACTATATTTGTCTTTAAAATCATGAAAAACAACAAATCGTAAAATCTCTACAGTATATTACAGTAATAGCAAGAAATATTTTACGATTTGTTGTTTTTCATGATTTTTAGTTATAGTATTAGGTACTACGTTAATTTTGTTTTCAAATATCGCAGCGACTGTACTATTTACGCAGTAAATACACTGCTCCTTAACGAAGTTTTTTTGGCAGCAAAATTAAGACTGGGAACTATGATTGCAGCTATTACGCCTTAAATATTGGCATAGGTAGAATTATTCTATCACAATTATGAGGAAGCTGGAGTTATACACACTTGTTCAGCTGTTTTACATAATGGAACTGTTTTGAAAAAGGCTATCGGTTATGTAAATCAGCGGATTAGACAATTCATGCCACGCTAAATACTGAGTTACAATAGTCATTTATTATATTTGTTCAGAGCGTTTTGGGAGGTAGTATCTTGATAACTGTTTCGAACATTAAACGCGCAGATATCAAATGCACTTCTAGCACAATTAAATAGTAAAGATAAAAAATTAATGAACATCATGTCTCCAATAAATTGAAGAGGGTTATTTCACATTGTTAAACTGGCGAGTTGCGACTGCACGGATGCAGTCTGGCGATGTAGTTACGTCAAGATATCGAGATTTCTGTGATTTCTCATCGGAAAAAAATACGATTACGATACATAACACCCCTTTACGGGTTGAATGTTCAAAAAGCCTTCCTTAGTGCTCTCACCTGCGTTATAAAAGTACCTCTTGTGCAAAATGTAGGTATTGCTTAGACCACAAGGTTATAGGTAGGTTAGGCTTTGCGTTCGATGTCACTGGATTTAAGATTTTCATTAAGCAGATTAGATTTGCTCTAAATTATGGTGAAAACCGCATTAAAATCCGTTGCGTAGTTTAATGAATAAGCGGACAAACAGACAGAAGCTATTTTGTTTTATAGGTTAAATGGAACTTTTTTTTAGAACTATCAGAATATATTATCTATGTATCAAAACCAATCCGCAGCCATGTAAAGTACACATGGAATGTAGGGCTAACACCACAGAGTACATTATAATATACTGCTGACACACAACGACCCTGTTCACACAGCGCTGATCAGTACCTACAATCTTTTACTGTATAATTTGTTATGATGATTTTTAAGCAGTTAGAGCAACATAATAATATTATGCTGTAGTATATTGTAGTTGGTGTGAATGTCCTTAGAATTTACTTTTCTTTTTTTCTCTGTATTTTATAAGTGGAGACTTGTAATTGGCTTTCAGACTAATGTACTGTCCTTGTTCTGTTTGTTTTAGCTGTAAGTCTCCCATGTTATTTAGATAAATAAATAATTTTCTACTATAAATTGTATCATGGCAGTTTCATACTGCATTTGCTTTTAACCATATGAACAGTGGGATGTTGGCGTGTAATATCAAAATACTTATTACAGGACAGTGCTATGTGAACGGCCGACACCACGTACTTCGGGTGCGAGCCACCTGCTGCAGTTTACATTTATGAATGACTGCGCCGATACGTTATTTCGTAGGCCTCTGGTCAATTCATGATAATATCTTTTATTACAATTATTAGCATGAACATTACCTAGCACTAGTTACTTTCTTCTTTACGAAAGTATTTTATGATATATCTTTTACTTATTACAATTATTAGCATGAACATTACCTAGCACTTGGCCGAGCTCTATGTCGTTGGTATAAAGGGAAAATAAAATTGCCAGTTTCTCATTATCACGCTTAATATTTTTGATTATGTAAAAGAAGTGTCTGTCATTTGTCAGACGAAAATTTGTTACATAGATAATAGTATTAATTAGCTACATAGCTGCCTTTTGCCCCGCGAGCCACTCGCGCCACGTCACGGGTGTCGAGCACGTAGTCGTCACTGACGTGCAGTCGCCGTGCGTGAGTACTGCGCGCGAGTGCGTTAGTACTGCGCGCGAGTGCGTGAGTACTGCGCGCGAGTGCGTGAGTACTGCGCGCGAGTGCGTCGCGGGGCGCGGCTCGCACGCGGGCGCATGCGCTGCACGGTCTGGCCCGGTGCGCATTGCCCTGTGCACTATACAATGTCATTTTTCATTGAATGTCCTATACATTTATTTACAATATAATTTTATTGGTTTTCCAATTTTTTTTTTTTTTATCATTTATTTGTAGCAGAAAAACGCCACATTAATTAATTTCCACACAAAGACGCAAGCTCTCACGGAGTCATCCGTCGACAGGTATGATATCACATAAACATTGTAAATCTAAGTTTATCTATCATATTATACAGAGGGGTCCTAATTTACACATATGTACAGAGCGCGCGTCGTCCGGCCGGCCGCTAGCGCGCGGCGGGCTCGCTGCGCATGGCCGGCCGCTAGCGCGCGGCGGGCTCGCTGCGCATGGCCGGCCGCTAGCGCGCGGCGGGCTCGCTGCGCATGGCCGGCCGCTAGCGCGCGGCGGGCTCGCTGCGCATGGCCGGCCGCTAGCGCGCGGCGGGCTCGCTGCGCATGGCCGGCCGCTAGCGCGCGGCGGGCTCGCTGCGCATGGCCGGCCGCTAGCGCGCGGCGGGCTCGCTGCGCATGGCCGGCCGCTAGCGCGCGGCGGGCTCGCTGCGCATGGCCGGCCGCTAGCGCGCGGCGGGCTCGCTGCGCATGGCCGGCCGCTAGCGCGCGGCGGGCTCGCTGCGCATGGGCGGGAAGTGCTTGGGGTCCCGCAGGTCGAAGGGCCCGCGCGGCGGCGCGCCCTCCAGGGCCGCTCCCAGCTCGCTGGCCCGCTCGGACTCTGCGCACGCGCACACACACACGCACACGTCACGGGGGCCCGGCGCACTACACGCCGCGCCCGGTGTTGCCGCGGACGGGGACGAAGCGAGAGTGTTACGTTACGTCTGACTAGCGTTACTTTCGATTCCAAATGTATTATTTGTGCACTTTTTTAGTTGGACCGCTCGTCGAGGACTCGAGGTCGTCGATCCGTTTGATAAGTTAGGGGCCGTCTCCAGGAGTGAGAGAATCGCGGCGATATTATCGTCGTGCCACGTATTTCTATACACTCTCTTAGAACCTGTCTCCATACGGCGATATCATCGCGGCGAGAATTAGATGGCACGGCGAGTCTATCGCCGCTATTCTCTCGCCCCTGGAGATGGCGCCTTAGGATGTAGCGCTTCTTTGCTTCTATTGATTTTCGAGATCGATACGTATGTTCACTCTTGTTTTGTCCACTTCCATAATAATATTTACACACGAAGAATCTTGTCATTTTTGTTTTGCTTGAAAATTTACATTTCCTTAAAAGTGAAAGCTCTGTAACCGAACTATGTTCAAAAATAGCTACCATTATAGCCTTTCAAAATTCTTCGTATGATGAACCAGTCGATAACAAAAATATTCAATGTTTTAAACCAATCAACACTCGGGCATGCCCGGCCGTGTAAATGTGCCGGAGAAGACAAAAGCTCATAACACAACAATAAAACACAAAATATATCACAATAGTGAGTTTGCCGTCCCCGTGCCCATAGAGACGTGCTAGGAACCGGAACAATACTCTCAGACCGTACCGTACCCGAGCGCACACTAACCGCGTCAGCCTGGATTGCAGATCATTTAAAAGGAATTATTTATTGTGAAATGATACTCGCGGCAGTGTGCAGTCCTAGCGCCAAAATGTTTGAGGGATATTAGTATAGCGCGGCGTATAAGGGGGTCGAGGAATCGGCTCTCACTAGAGAAAGCTGGAAGGTGCTTCACTGACAGGAGCGTATTTCTTAGGATATTAATCGAAAGTATATCGCTGTCACCTTTCAAAATTAGCAGCATACAATATTAGTTTATGTTAAATTTGTGGATCTAAATTACAGTTAATAGACACGCAGGACATTCTCATACCATTTTGACAGCCTGTTTGATTGATTGTTAATATTATTTTCATCAACCGATCACAACAGCTATCTTGACTCAATTGAGATCATTTACATTTCCAAGATAATTTATAATTTCTCTTTAATGAAATAACACCTCAAGATATACAATAGTATTTTATATTTTTTCTAACTTTTGTCGTATATTAAAAAAACATCTTTAATTTTTTTTTTTGTTTTAAACTGACGGTTTTTTTTCTTCTAATTACTTATATTTTTATATCGTTATACAGCCTATTGACGCCGACGACTAATAAAAATCATTTATTTCAGAAATAAGAAAATATTGTGAAATTTTATCAATTGAAAGACTCGATCAGGCTCCTAAGAACTAGAGAACAGCTGCTACCAAATGAGTTGAGTATGCTAAATGCCCAATTTCTTTTAGATCGTAAGATCGATCCGGTGACATATCCGCGGCACGTTACGGCCGAGAGCAGTGCTCCGGCCCGCCGCCCCGGGCCGGGAGTCGCGGGAGGGAGGGGGGGGGTACCTGTCATCCGCAGCGGGTCCCGGCCGCGCAGAGCGCCCGCGTAACTGTTGCTAGTGGAGAGCGCCGCCGCTGCGCGGGAACAATACGTTAGACTGGGACTCCTACCCGACACACTACATACATAGATACGTCCACCACCGCGACGCCGAGCGGCGGAGCGAGGACGCTACCTGTCCGCTCGGATAGCATGGAATCTCGACTGATTAATATTTACATTTCAAAAACACAGAGTATTTCGATAAGTATCATCGTTGCAGCTGAAACTTAGAACTAAATAATTTTGTGAAGTCAAACTGTTTTCGATAACGCTTCGCGCCGATATTCCTAACTAAGGTGGTCGGTGCACTAACTACAAAGTTTTTTATCAGGGCCTTCTAGTAAATGTGACGCTATAGTTTTTACTATACACACTTACATATAACGGGTGTAAAAAGACGCCTAACGAAGCAGAGTCACTCAAACTACCCCATCATTGTGATAATTGTTTTGTACCGACTCATACCTGGAGAAATAGAAAAGTTCCAACGTTTTGTTTTACTTTTTCACGAAAACAAGTTTTAAATTTGACTTAAAATACCCTCACTACTCTCGTGAAGCAGCAATTTTTCACACTTAAAATAAGTCGTTTCCCAGTCATAATTTTTTATCAATGTTGCTTTGTTTGATGTAAAGAATGCGTAGACAACGGCTATGTGGATCTTTTTACACCCTGCACTTAGCATTTGTATGTTAACGAGATAAGGAAGTAAGTGTAAAGTAAGTTACTTTGTTGAACGACAATACTTATCGATTGTGTTTGTGTACCTTGAGTAAAAATAAAACTAAGGTCGCGTTCTATGAAACAAATATATACATAATATGCAGTTGTATTTACTGTCAATTATATTAGATTAATAAATTTACCTAACATTAGTTTAAGACTTATGGATAAAATAAGTAGGTGAGAAACAAGAGATTTATGACGATTAGTTAAATTACTCGCGGAATATTTTATGAACAAGATGTCATCTAACGACTTTCGTGATGTGACGATACCATTCGAATGTGGACGGCGATGAGGAGGCGTGATCGAGGTGAGTGCGGGCGACGGGAGGGGAGCGGGGACAGAAGGAGAAGCAATGTGCGGCCGTGGCGGCCCGGGCCGGACGAGCGCGTCCGGCCGGGCCGCCGGGCCGGTTAGTGTGCGGCGAACTGCGGCGCGGACACAGCCGTGCCCGCGCCGGCCGGGTCGGGCTGCGGCCCGTGCCTTACCTTCCAGCGGCCGCGCCGCCGCCGGGCCCTCCAGGAACTGGTGCTGGCGCAGCAGCGCGCACTCGCCGCCCTCGGCCGCGTCCAGCGCGTACACGTACAGCACGCCCTGCGCCGTGCCCACCAGCAGGCGCGGCGCGCGCGCCACGCTGCGGACACTCACACTTAGTGCGCGTCGCGACCCGGGGGCCGGATGCGATAAAGGATGAAACCGACGATACGACATTTATAAATAAGCTCAAACAAATTTTAATTAAAAAAGGATACTACACGATAAACGAATACATACAAGACAAAAAAATCTATTGAACACAGACACCACACACAGTTAGTCGTACAGATACATCATACATACATAAATAAATATTATAATATGATAGATATGTCGACGCTCCCAAGCAATAACCCAGTAATCGAAAAATCAAAATTTTACAGGAGAAAAGATTTACTGATTTTATCAAATATCTTTTCAACAAGTGGGACTATTGAAGTCATTGATGTATTAAATGAAAGGTATTTTTTTACATCAATGACTTCAATAGTCCCACTTGTTGAAAAGATATTTGATAAAATCAGTAAATCTTTTCTCCTGTAAAATTTTGATTTTTCGATTACCGGGTTATTGCTTGGGAGCGTCGAATGTGTTTACTTGACCTTACCAAATAATTATTATGTACCACATCCTTTAACAGACTGGTCTCAATTAAATAAAATGTTATATTCACCTATAAAAATTTAATGTAAATAACATATTTTAAAGATTGCTTATTGTTAATTTGTATACTAAATTAATTTTTATTTTAATAATTAATTTGATACTTTTTGCTGTGCCCTACAGGGTCCATAATTGTACCTTAGCTTTAAGCCATTGTAACACCTCTACAACATTATGGAATGCAAATAAATATATGAATATGGAGTCGCGCCGCCCTGAGCACTCACTTGGTGATGGCGGCCACGGCGCGGTAGCCGGTGTGCGGCAGGCGCGCGGCGGCGAAGGCACGGCCCTGCGCCAGCACGTCGGCCACCTGCGCCGGCAGGTAGCCCGCGCCGGCCGACACGGCGCTGGACAGCCAGCCCATCCAGCCGGCCGGCTCGTCGTCCGGCCCGGCCGCCGGCTCGTCGGGCGCCGGGCCGGCCGCCGCGGCCTCGCCCAGGCGGAACACGTGCACGGTCTCGGTGTTGGACGTGGCGGCCAGGTAGGCTCCGCACGCGCTGAAGGCCAGGCACGCGATGGACACGCAGCGCTTCACGCCGCGCCGGAACTCGTACAGGCGCGTGCGCTCGGGCACGGCGAACACGCGGATCACGGTGCCGCGCTCCGACGCCGTGGCCAGGCGCCGGCCGCACATGGACCACGCCAGCGCCGCCAGCGGGCTGTCGTGCGCGCTGATGACGCACTTAGCGTTCTGCGGACAGACGGGCGGTCAGAGCGAGCGGAGCGCGGGCCGCGAGCGGGCGCGACACTCACCAGATGCACGGCGTCGAAGATCTGCACCTCTCCCACGGCGCTGGAGCCGGGGTACGCCACGTAACAGTGGTCAACGCAGGGCGACAGCGCGCACAGGCCGCGCGGGTTGGGCGGCGTGTCGCGGATGGTGTGCAGGATCTTCATGTCGCGGATGTTGTGGATGTGCAGCGACTCCTCAAGGCACACGATCAGCCTCTGAAACAGACGCACGGTCAGCGCGGAGCGGCGCGACGCGCGCACGAGCCTAACTGTACTGTACTCACGGATCGGTTGAGCTTCACTGCGAGGATGGTGTTGCTGTAGCTGTAGTTACATATCTCGGTACCCTTCTTGTAATGGCATACTATCAGCTTTCTGTAAACAATCATATTTTAAGTGTTCCATAAAACTGAATACAGAGTCACAGAAAATCAAAGATGGCGGCTGCGAAAAATTTTGGAGCCGGTCTAGTGCCTGCCTACCTATTCTGAAAACCAATGCACGCCACTGCAGCCACTGCAGGACAGATACATAGTCTATGGCTGCTAGAACCAATGCACGCCACTGCAGCCACTGCAGGACAGATACATAGTCTATGGCTGCTAGAACCAATGCACGCCACTGCAGCCACTGCAGGACAGATACATAGTCTATGGCTGCTAGAACCACTGCAGGACAGATACATAGTCTATGGCTGCTAGAACCACTGCAGGACAGATACATAGTCTATGGCTGCTAGAACCACTGCAGGACAGATACATAGTCTATGGCTGCTAGAACCACTGCAGGACAGATACATAGTCTATGGCTGCTAGAACCACTGCAGGACAGATACATAGTCTATGGCTGCTAGAACCACTGCAGGACAGATACATAGTCTATGGCTGCTAGAACCTAACAACCTGTTGTATTGCTTATCTTCAAATCTAAACTTGATAATTTAATGTTAAGGTGTGTCCAAACATTGAGCTGCATGAGCGCGGTAGCAACACGTGGCGTTTGCAGGACACATTTCTGCCGCGCAGTGCACGCACCTTCCGCAATGACTTGTTTACCAACTAGTACTTTTACCAATTTTTATGTAGTCAAATATTTCAGTTGGAATAAGTCATTTTACGCAAAATAAAATTTGCCAAATATTTAGTATCGTCAGTTTTCAATTTACCATTTCTAACTTTGAAGACGTTTTATTATAATTATACACGTGTAATGGTGGCGGTGGAATAAAGCCAACGTTGGATGACAGATAAGGGTTTATTCACTTTACTTCAAACATTTGACAGATTTTAAGAAACAAAGTTAGACTGAGGTTAAACCTATTGGTGGTTCTAGGGATGGACTGCGGGGCTATCCTATCCCTGTACCTCCTAGCAAGGCTATTCCTGAGGGGGACGGGGCCTCCACTCAGGTCAAGCTTATGACAACAGTGATGACTGCGGGGCTATCGACCACTGTGCCTTCTAAGTAGCGAGTGCTGGTTTCTTTTTTTTATATATGGCATCTCGTAGTTGACCTTGAGAGGTCGTGACTACTACCGGACTATCCTGTGGTTGCCTTAAGAAAACTTAAAGCCTCCAGCCAGGGCTTACAACTAATTAAAATTAAGCGACTGCACGTTAAGGGTGTTTTTTCCACTTGGGTGGGACACAATTCTAAACAGGTAATATTAATATTAATGATAAATGATAAATGATTTTATTTTTGTAAGTAGGTTTGTACAAACACTTTTACACGTCAATCATATTTTTAAAACTAGATGAGGTCGGCATTTCCTATCTGACTAGTCTGAGAAGAAAGGCCGAAACAAACTCAGACGTCACAGTCCCTTTTAAAATCCAGACATAATCTTGGTCAGATCATATGAAGACCATGTAGATCGATGTCTGAGATGGTTTTTTGAGGAAACAACCGCACAGATTGAGAGGACCTGTCCAGTCAGTGCACGCATTTGTCAGAAATCGTGCAGCTCAACTCAAAACTTAAGGAGCTCGACGATTCGACGAACAATACCAAAGAAAGGACATTTGGGTAGGCCACATTAATTACTCAAACTGCCAGACCATGACAAAAACTAACAGAACAGAGAGTAAAATTAAAAATAATATAAATAAAATGACCCACATAGTCTTCACATTCACAATAATTAAAATAATAGAATACTTTACAAAGTAAGCAAATGTCATAGTATATATAAAATTCATTAATGTCAAAGTGTATATAATAAAAAAAAGCAACAACAAGATAGAAAAAAAAATATAAATAAAAACATTCAATATGTAAAAAATTGGAGGCACCTTAATCCCAAGCCTTTTTGTCCTCGATATAATCCTTAACGGTATAAAAGGCTTTCTGGCACAACTTACGTTTAATGAATGATTTGAATTTATTAAGGCTTAGATCTTGAACGGGGCTTGGAACTTAATTGTAAAAGCGTATACATTGGCATCTGAACGAGCCACCTATTTTCTTGAGCCTTGTTATAGGTACAACAAATTTGTGTTTGTTCCTACTCAATACTCAAAACTTTATTGCATTCTATATTCCATTTCCTAGTATTTATATCATGGATATCACTGTATTTTTTTAAACAATTTTATATTTTTATGGGCATATAAAAGATTTTCATAAATATACTGAGAAGGCACAGTCATAACATTGAACTCTTTAAATTTGTCTCTGAGCGAGTGTCTCGGACTTAATTTATAAATTGATCGAACAGCTCGCTTCTGCAAAACAAAGATGGTCTGAATATCAGCGGCATTTCCCCACAATAGAATACCGTACGACATTACACTATGAAAATAGCTAAAGTACACTAAACGGGCTGTCTCTATATCAGTTAAATTACGAATTTTTCTGACAGCGAATGCTGCAGAACTTAGCTTTTTTGACAATTTGTCTATATGCGGACCCCACTGAAGCTTAGCATCCAAAGTTATGCCCAAGAATAAGGTGCTGTCTTCAGGATTCAATTCTTCGCCCTTTATCAGTACATTAGTTTTCACCTGCCTAACGTGAGGTAGCGTAAACTTAATGCATTTAGTTTTTTTCTCGTTTAGAAGTAAATTATTAACATTGAACCAGTAGACTACTTTAGAGATCGCGCTATTTACATCGTCAGTAACCTGCTGCTGACGTTTAAGTTTGAACAAAAGTGAAGTGTCATCTGCAAACAACACTATATGAGGTACGGCAAGTCATTAATATAAATAAGAAACAAGAAAGGACCAAGAATTGAGCCCTGTGGGACTCCCATTGTTACTATAGATCCGGGAGCTCTTTTCCCATTAACATCAACGCTCTGAATCCTCTTACTCAAGTATGAAGTAAGAAGATCCAGAGCAGCGTTCCGGATCCCGTAGTGGCGGAGTTTCCTGATTAAAGTTTCGTGAAGAACGCAATCGAATGCCTTGGACAAATCACAGAAAATGCCCAGGGCATCGCATTTGTCTTCCCATGCATTATAAATATGTCCTAAAAGTTCAACACCGGCATCAGTAGTTGAACGACCCCTTGTAAAACCGAACTGTTTGCTATGAAATAATTTGTGTTTATTAAAAAACCTTAGCATTTGTTCTAAAATTAATTTCTCAAAAATTTTACTAAAGGTAGGTAGTACAGAAATAGGTCTATAATTTGTGGGGTCTGATGTACTACCCGATTTAAACAAATGTATTATTTTACTATTTTTCATGAGATCAGGAAACTTCCCACCGTCAATACAACTATTAAAGATAAGAGCTAGAGTAGGTGCTACAATGTCAATAACAGACTTAGCAACTTCTACAGAATTACCCCACAGATCTGCAGTCTTTTTTACATTTAACGTGTGAAAAGTTTTAATTATATCTCTACAGGTAACATGTTCAAAATTAAATTCCGAATCGCAACCATTAACATTTTCCATAAGCAAAGACTCAGCAACAGAAGGTGATGAGTTTAGGGATTTAGTAGTTGAAACGGGAATATCCGAAAAGAAATTTTCAAATGCCTCGGCGACTTGTGAGTCTGATTTTATTATGTTGTCATTAATCGACAGGCTGTAGTCAGTGTTTCGATTACTAGACCTTCCCGTTTCACTATTAATAATATTCCAAATCGTTTTAATTACATTACTGCTGTTTTTAATCTTTGAGCCTAAATAAAGTGACTTGGCCATATAACAAACTTTTTTAAATAATTTTGAATAATTTCTAACATACAAATTAAATTCATCAGTGTTAACGTAAGTCCTTTCATTATACAGTCCATAAAGCCGCATTCTACTTTTATGAATACCAATGGTAGCCCACTCACTGAAAGATGCGTTACTATTAACCGAGATAGTTTTGGGAATAAAGGTTGAATTAAATTGTTTACAGTATATATTAAAAAAAAAGTGTGTGTGTGTCAGCTACGACGCACGATTGGAGTTTACTCCTTACGAACGATAATTATGATATATATCGAATAGAAAAAAAGGGTAAATGAACGCACGTTTATGCATATGTTTTTGCTTCATGGTTAAGCTCTACTAACTACAACTACGTAATAATATGGGAAGTCGTAGAGAAAAATCGCAAAATAACACTGAAAGCCACGAAACGAACACGCAAACTCAACGCACGAGACGAGACTGATTGACAGTCAGTCCCATGACATTGACAGACAGTGTATGTCAAAATAAAACGTACGGAAGTACACTGGCCAAATAGATGATTAATCGAACTAGAATCATCATCTGCCTAGCCTTTTCCCAACTATGTTGGGGACGGCTTCCAGTCTAACCGGATGCAGCTGAATACCAGTATTTTACATGAAGCGACTGGCGTATCTGACCTCCACAACCCATTTACTGGGTAATACGAACTAGAATATTATTATCAAAATATTATCCATTAATAACACATTAGAAATACGTGTAATAGATGAATTAATAATAAGTGATACCTTTTTATAATTATATTTAATGTTTTTGTATTTACGGTTTCACACTTATTTCAGATCCATTCTGGTTTCACGTTTCAGAACGCATGCTTGCTGTCAGGACGCCGCCATAACAAATGGCAATAATTGAAAAACTTTAATTTGTTTGTACACAAAGGGTTATTCTCAAATTCACAGATTAATATTTTCCCTAAATTCAGGGTATTTTTCCCCGTTTTTGATATATTGTACAAGTGCTAGCCAAAAATGAAACATCTCCTTTGAATATTATTATAATAATATTATATGAAAACTTGCAATTAGCAAAATTTTCACGTGTATTTATCTATATCGTTACTAATACCTACTTAATATTGCGATTTGTACATCGATTAGACTTATTTAAAGTTTAGTCGGATTCTTCGGCAGCTCCCAAAGCACGGCAGGGTACGTGGCGAATATAATAAAATACCGAATCGAAGAGGGAGAGGGACATAGAAATTTAAAGGTAACCTAACTACTGTTGACCCTTGTTGGCTGATCTAGACCGCTGTATGAGGACATAGGAGCACACGCAAGCTCATTAAATTATGCTTCACAGATAGGGGTGGATTACAGAAAACGACAAAAATCGCTATTATCATGACATCTATCATCATTACATTAACAAATCGCCACAAATTCACAACACGTCATCTATTCTTCCAACGTCCGTCAGCATTAAGCAGTTACCAGAACTCACCAATAGCAACCGCATTTCAGAATCGGAAAACTATATCATATCACAACCACCAATCAACCATGACCTGTGCTATGTGACGGACTGCAGAACAAGGAGCAGCCTAGCTGATTGTCTGACCCACTCAACCAATCAAGACAAAACGTTTGTTAAGATAATAAGTAGCAGCTAGCACAACAAAAAACGACAAACAAATGTCAAAAACTTGTCAAAATTTAGGGAAAGTAGAGGTATTTTTGACAGATTGAGACTGAGATCAGACTGTGAACGTTCTTAAAATTACGAGAATTACCCCTCAGGTGTCGGTCCCAGTTAGACATTGCGGCGCGGCAGCGCGGCGGCAGGCGCGGGTCGCGGGCAGCGGGGGCGACTGCTAAGCGCCAAGTTCACGTTCACGGCCCAGAACCGCGCGCATACAAATAGAGTAGAGCGTCACGAAAGCTCTTGACGACGACCGATGCTATTCTCGGTGGCGAGTTGGGTGACACAGGGCGTGAGCGACCAGCTGCGGATCGCTTGAGGTCACTGGGAGATTTACTCATAACGGACATCAGCCCAGCCGCCACTAAAGGCTCCGGCAAACTCCGGTAGGAAAACTTCCATGAAGTTTTCATAGAAATTGCTTCACCAGAGTCGCGTTGCGCCATTCGGCAGGAGTCTTAAGCCATAGCAGTGCAGATGTGCAGCTGCTGGCCGAAGCGCAGCACGGGCTAGTGACGCAACGCAAACTTATCGTTTACCATCATCAGCAGATAAGCACGCAGCACATGCGCTACTTGAGTCCCTTATCTTTAGAGTTGTTTGTGATTGTATCAAGTTCAATACTACACCAACCTCAGCTGCTCATATACTTTTAATACCATCTCAAAAATAATATGACATGTATCTTATATGAGTAGGTACTTGTTGCCATTGTTTGATAATCATGACCTTGACCAGAGCAATTTATTAAGCACAAATGTAAATACATGCACGACTCGCGCGTAGTACAGAGTACTGTGTGGTGTGTGGCGCTTTGTGGTATCTCAATAGCGACTTCCGCCACCGTCCGCACAGCTGTTCAGTTGCACAAACAATGCCAACAGTCAGTTGCATGATAAGGAACTTTACAAACACCTTTAGTAACAGTAACACTAGTACTTGGTTACCTATTCAGTCATCACTCATTAATCATTGAGTTAGACAGTGTGAACATTCCCAGTGAACAATTATTGACTCATTTGGATCTCATCTTAATATTTCAAAATTTGATCAGTTGCACATGATAAAAACTTTTTTACAAAAAAAAAAAAAACCGACTTCCATAAAAACACTACAAAGTGAAAAATAACTTTAATTTCGGAAGTCAGTGGCAAAAAACGAAATACAAAAACCAAAGACCAACTTCCGTAATTCAAGTTATTTTCCCGTAATTTAATAGTTTTTATTTTTCACTTTTTTGTTGTGATAAGTTTTTTGATTTTTCAAAAACCGCTTGTCCGATTTTGATAAATTTTTTATGGGACCATTTGGGAAGTTCCCTTTCCAACAAAAAAAGAATTTTTCAAATGGCAAGCGACGGAGTCATGCGCGAACAAACATAAAAAAAATACAAACACCCAGTTTGAGAACCTCCTCCTTTTTTAGAAGTCGGTTAAAAATTACTAAATATCAAGCATGTTGATAAGATTTAAAAATCATTACGAAACAAAGGCCACAATTATAAATGGTCAGTTACATTAAGAACAGAAGGCCAATTCTCGTAATTTAAAACGTTCAAAATCTAGTTGAAGTCTCATCTCGGTGACAAACAAATGTCAAAAACCTGTCAAAATGTAGGGAAATTAGACATATTTTTGACAGATTGAGACTGAGATCAGACTGTGAACGTTTTTAAAATTACGAGAATTGCCCCTCAGCCTCAGATCATAATAATAATAAAAATTGTCTAAAAAACATGAAAAATATTTTTACCTGGGAGCGGATACTGTGACAACAGCCACCAACGAGCTGCTGAAGAGACGGTCGACGAGGCAGGTCTCTTGACCTGAGCGACTGGCGTAGATCTCCTCGATGCCATCATCGGGGGTCAGTGCAAACAGGTGGTAACCACTGCTACTGCCCGCCACAAGAGACCTATATGACAAATCACACCTGCTACAATGACAGCATTTTACATTAACTTAATATACCTATTTATCTGAAATTGATCATGAAAAAGACTTTATTAATATATTTTCTTTAATGGCACAAGATAGGTGTAGCCTGAAGAGGAAATGAATGTCAAGGTATCCAAGGTTATAGAGCAGTATTTAATTATTGTAATTAGAAAGAAGCAAACAAAGTAATCACCAACTGGTTCAATATACCTAATTACTTATTGATTGTCATTCTCATCACATACATACTTATCAGAATGTAATGAATGCTTGTCTAATAATTTATAATGCTAGCAATACACCACAAGAAGTTGTGTAATATTCTAGCTTGGTCATGACTCATGCTCAAGGTTGTCCATAGTCAACAGCCAGATCTCTACTACTGTGATTTGTCAACATACTCTATTTTAAGAAATACAACACACTCTGTAGTTTCAGCCTACCCCATGGGAAGGTGAGGACGCAACGGGGAAGGTTATTTGAGAAGGTGTAACATACTTAGTTACCATTGCTCTGTTTTGGTTTGTAAACAAGCCCAACTTGTTGGTACTTAGATATTGAGTTGAATTATAATGTTTTAATCCCAATTATATTTGATAACCTGTTTCATTGGTCATATTGTGCTCAAGAACAGAGCAAAAGGATGAATATTCACTTTGGAAGCTATGGCGTCACTAAAATCATAAGGAAAATGAACATGCCAGCAGCTGTTGCAAACAAAACTACAATTCTTTGTTTAGAGTACAGTTGTGACTAATTGTTGTGCAATTAGAACACAAGAGACGGGATAGTGGTACCAGAGGCATGCGTGGCAGGAGCTGGCGAGTGGCGACTGAGCGAGCGAGTCCAGTAATTACACAAACCTCATTTTGAGATGGTTTAG
This sequence comes from Apamea crenata, assembly GCA_949629185.1. Taxonomy (NCBI): domain Eukaryota; kingdom Metazoa; phylum Arthropoda; class Insecta; order Lepidoptera; family Noctuidae; genus Apamea; species Apamea crenata. The sequence goes on from OX451361.1 coordinate 19,884,252, forward strand.
CTTGTCCTCGGACGCCATGTTTGTTTACAGCCAAAGCTACGGGAGAAGACATTACGAAACAGCTGGCAATGACATATTGCATCATCACGCTAAACAACGAAACGTACTTGTAACATTAGCGATGTTAATTCGTGACATTGTACACTTTCGCAACCGCCGTTCACGGAAATCTTGACGCCCAACCTTATCCCTACTGTAATATTTCAAACAAGATATCAATACTGCGCCCAATCTACAACCGTATGTTCTGCTACTTACGTGCAATCTTGGTTGAATTGAACAAATATTCCTCCTGCATTTGAGCCCTCAGTGTTTTGACCTCCTCCCAAACTCATTGGAACGTTCGAAGCGTACGGATTGTTTTAAAAACTAAGATCTACAAACAATGGCACACACGCACGACAGTTACTTTAATCAAGTACAAAATAATCACTCACTGAATAAGTAAATACTTGAAACTAATAATTGTTCGTCACAAGAAGCTGAATTTTGACACAAAGAACGACCTTGCTGCTAAAAACAAGCCCCCTCCCGCACACTGCCTTCATCGTTCACCACAGAACATATATATAGCCCTTATATCATAATAATAGAGGATGGAACAGATGAAGTTTGTCTACGGTCCTCGAACGAAAAGTTGTTAAATGTAAAATACTAAAAATATGGTTCAAATTATTTCATTTTTAATAGTTAGTATTTTTATTTTGTAAAAGTCAAGTAAAATAAATATTTTAGTTTGTAAATAGTTTTAGTTTCGTCTTCATTATGGGTTCATTAGAAAACCAGCGTCAGACAGCATCTGTCTGGCATTAATGCTGAAATGAACCTTTTTGGCACAGCCGTGAGGCACACACTATTGTTGTCTGAAACATTATTTGTTATTTTATTAATTTTGTATTTTGTGTTTCACGAACTGTGTCCAATTAGACGTTTTTCTTTCTTTCTTTCTAGTTAATTTAGTTTTTTTAGATATAATTTTGTTATTTTAGTGTTAGCTTTTCAATCACATACTTATTCTTTTATTTATCTGCTTAGTCCACAGACCATGGACGTATTTAGTACAGACGCCAGCACATCAAGCTACTACAATCTGTCAAATTTCTTTAATAGGTTTTCAACTTTATCACTAGCTCATTAAGGTTCAATGTTGATTGTGAAAATTTGACAGTTTCGGGTAGCTTGACCTGCTGGCGTCTGTACATTGACATAGAAAAGTACGGACTGGAAATACCTACAAAAAAAGGGTGCATACCTACAACTCATATTGTATCATAAAATGGCTGCCATTGCTAGGATTGTGTCAATCAAGGAACATAGGTGTTACTATAACGAGTATCGATACTAAATACGAGTTTTACTAGTTATCACGTTTGGATCATACCTAATATTATGTATGTACGGACGCCAGCAGGTCAAGCTACCCGAAACTGTCAAATTTTCCTAATCAACCTTGAACCTTAATACTTTAGCGATAAAGTTGAAAATCTATTAAAGAAATTTGACAGATTGTAGTAGGTTGATGTGCTGGCGTCTGTACTTACTTAAAGTCCGTTGTAATTGTAACAGAAAAAGATGAGTAGGTTATTTTACCTTCTTTTATCAATACAAATAAATAAAATTGAAGTGTCTGTTAGTAATTTCAAAACAACAGCTTTTTACTAAACGCTTATTAAAGAATACTTTGAAGAAAAAAAAAAAAGTCTGTCTGTCTGTTTGTCCCGGCTAATCTCTGAAACGGCTGGGCCAATTTTGACGGAATTTTCGCTGGCAAATATGTTACAAGGTGCAAATTAGGCTAACCGCGGAAAAAAAAAATGCCTTGCAAAAATTATTTTAGCGTTTGGTAGCCAGATTGGTTATAGGCTATTTAACATCACACTATGACCCTTAGGAGCCGAGCAAAAAGAACGCTAAGCGAAAATAATAGCGCGGGCGGGCGTTGCAATGCGGCCGGTCGGGGGAAGAATGAGTTTTATTAGTGTGGCTGTTATTTTAGTATACTGTGTATCTTACCACTTCTATGCGATGTCGCGGGGCACAGCTAGTCTGAGAATAAAATGCATGTCTAATGTTTTTTCTGCACAGAATTAAAAAAAACTTGCTTGCAATAAAAACTTTTTACAAAAAAAAAAACAACCGACTTCCATAAAAACACTACAAACTACAAAGTGAAAAATAACTTTAATTTCAGAAGTCGGTGTCTTTGGTTATTTTAACCGACTTCTAAAAAAGGAGGAGGTTCTCAATTCGGATGTTTGTATTTTTTTTTATGTTTGTTCGCGCATAACTCCGTCGCTTGCCAACCGATTTGAAAAATTCTTTTTTTGTTGGATAGGGTATACTTCCCAAATGGTCCCATGAAAATTTTATCGAAATATGACAAGCGGTTTTAGAAAAAACAACAAAAATCAAAAAAATTATCACAACAAAAAAGTGAAAAATTAAAACTACTAATAACTTTAATTTCGGAAGTCGGTGTCTTTGGTATTTTTATTTCGTTTTTCGCCACCGACTTCCGAAATTAAATTTATTTTTCACTTTGTAGTTTGTAGTGTTTTTATGGAAGTCGGTTGTTTTTTTTTTTTTGTAAAAAGTTTTTATTTTTCACTTTTTTGTTGTGATCATTTTTTTATTTTTGTTGATTTTTCTAAAACCGCTTGTCATATTTCGATAAAATTTACATGGGACCATTTGGGAAGTATACCCTATCCAACAAAAAAGAATTTTTCAAATCGGTTGGCAAGCGACGGAGTTATGCGCGAACAAACATAAAAAAAAATACAAACATCCGAATTGAGAACCTCTTCCTTTTTTAGAAGTCGGTTAAAAAATGTGCTTTCACATATTTTACCTCTGGGTTGGAAGGCCAGAGAGCAGGAACTAGTTTCGGAAACTATTACGGCAAGTCGGCAACGGTACGTACAACACTATTCCATTAGGACATATTTTTGTAAACAAACGAATTAACCATAGCCATAAATTCATACGTTACAATAATTATTATTATTAAATCATCGAATATGTATTATTGTATGTATTAATGCATGAAAATCGGCTAATAACCTGTGCAAAGACAATTGAGGTTGATTTTCATTCTTTCTTGCATCACACTTCACAATACAACACACAGGCATGTTGAATTTCTGTTTTCCAACATTTACATGCAGTTATAAAAGATAAAATCCTCGTAATTTTGTCGCAAATCTCAATAATACAAAAAACAAACAAACATTTGACAGCGAAACTACCACGAAACATGTCGCTTATGATGGCTGCTACGGCACCTTACCTCCTAATATTATAAGTTACTCTGTGGCACTCCGCACTTACCTACAACCTACAACTGTCACTACGTCACAACAAAATGTTGCCATAATTAGCAACAACTTAAATATAGTTGTCTCTTTTATCAAATAATATTTCAAATTCTGAATCATATTTCACTCATATTTGTATAAGCAAATGTAAGAATAACGAGGCGTCTCCATGTTTTTCCTATCTCAATGATTCAGTATAATACGTCCATGCCACAGAGTTATAAGATGTCTGTGGTTTAGTCAGGGAATACAACTTATTTTTTACTTTTTAGTTCGTTTTTTGGCAGGGCAGTCGTTTTTTTTAAATTATTTATTTTTATTTTATACATTTTAATGACAAGCTTTATTCAGTTGGATGTTGAAAGTTGTATCATAATCTAAAACTTCAAATAAATATAGTATGGACTATGAAAGTTAACGTAATTTTTTTTCCACTAAAATATGCAATAAATGGTGTTGCGTTAATCTTATCCAATAGGTAGGTATGTTGTTTTTTTTTTTTTTACTAGCCTAAGTACTCGTATGTTACTCGTGTGACGGATGATGACGGAGATGATTGAGTTTTAGAATTCTTTCATCATCACAATGATGAAAGAATTCTAAACAAACTCAATCATCGACGAAACCATTCACTCATTTATACATTCTCAGTCTTACTAAAGTTTGATTAAATCGTTTGCACAGCCAAAGATGAAATGTTTGTTTTGCACGTACACCGTACCTAAGTTAAACTGGTGCCCATAAATTATATGTATTTGGAATGTGCTCAAGGCCTTCAATTTGATACCCATATTGTAATAATTGAACAAAAAATTTTTTTTTCACTTTTCAAAATGGCGCCATATTGATTTTTTTTCCAAAAAAATATATAGCCAGTGTCACTCTGGATGATGTAAGGATTCTAACGATACCCCATAAATCCAAATCTGTTCAGGCATTTAAAAGTTATGGTGGATTATAGAAACCCACATACATACATACAAACATTAATCAACCCTAAATACATTACACTCCTTTTTGGGCAGTCGTGTACTGAGTAAATACAATACATCAAGGTGTAATACACTAGAGGGACAATTCTTGTAATTTTAAGACCGTTCACAGTCTGAGGGGCGATTCTCGTAATTTTAAGAACGTTCACAGTCTGATCTGTCAAAAACACCTCTAATTTCTCTACACTTTTGACATTAATTGTTTGTCACCGAGATGAGACTGCGACTAGATTTTGAACGTTTTCAATTACGAGAATTGGCCTTCTGATCTGTCTCAATCTGTCAAAAAATACTTCTAATTTCCCTACAAGTTTTTGACATTTGTTTGTCGATGAGAAAAGACTGCGACTAGACTTTGAACGTTTCAAATTACGAGAATTGGTCTGGTATTTTTATACGTACTTCGTCGACGAAGATTTACGTAGTGGTGATGAACCACAGACTTAATGTCTACGTGATCATGTGATGAACAGTTTTTCTGGTAATGATAAGATATAAGTTAAGTTATTCTCGGAGTGATTTCGCTAATTGACTCCAATGAGCAAAGCGACTGTCCTGCCTAAAATTATGCGAGAACAATACCGAGTGATTATGTCTTCTCTGAAAATTATCAACCAATTAAGGTACACATCGCGACGAAAACTTCCGCCTAAACACGCCGAAATTTCGGTCGCGTTTACGGCAGACGTGTTGCGTGTTGTGTTGTACAGACGCCAGCAGGTCAAGCTACCCGAAACTGTCAAATTTTCCCAATCAACCTTGAACCTAATGCTTTAGGGATAAAGTTGAAAATCTATTAAAGAAATTTGACAGATTGTAGTAGCTTGATGTGCTGGAAAGTCAATTTCGTTGCAAATCATACCTATCTAGTTACAATGTGCGGTGCAAAAAAATTCATATTCTTCCATTTTACGAAAGAAAAAAAAAATCTGATTTAGCATTCTTATCCAAAATTGCAAACGGATCCAACGACATCTCTGAGCTGCTGAGAAGTTCGAAGTTCTTCGTTTTTGCGTAAGCCTCGTTTGTTGCACATACTAACAACAAGAGCAACTTACAGACAAAACTCCTACATGATTAGGGCGAGCCATATGTTTATAATATGAAATCTGCCAGGAAGTTGACATAGATCTTTTTAATACAGTGTGCCCAAATTAAAGAAGGCTCTTTGCAATCGCTTCTTCGATAAGATAACATAGCCCTTGCATTATATACGAATATGAAGTATGCGAAAGTAACACTGTCTGCTACATAAACATAGTTAATAATAAATAATAATAATAAATCGTTTATTTATAAAAAGGGAACACATTTTACATTGATTACCTTAACAATTAACAATAGCGCGCAGTTGCTAATTTGCCTGAACTAGGTTGAACCTGTGCTTCAGGCTAAGAAGTGCATACATAGTACTTAATATAATAAATTAACAATGCAAGTTAGTTGATAATCTATGTGTGAAAATTTTCATGATAGAAACAAGTAACTATTGTGTCTGATTAGCTGTAAGTTTTCCAAAAATAATAAAATAAAATAAATAAACTGTGCTACACTCCAAGTCACATATATTTTTATTTCGTATACCTTATTTTATTATTACTATTAATTTGATCAACACCACAGTGAACACACACGATAATGGTAGCTTTGCTTTGAGTTTTTATCCCCATTATTGAAATAAATTCTTGGTAATGTCTTTAAAAAGGTGACAAATGTTGTTATCGCTAGCAGCTTTTTTCCATTATAAAAAATCTAGCGACCCGCCTATGCTTTGCTTTTGCATGGTTTTTACGGCTTGACAAAACAGCACTAAAAAGTGCTGGTAGCACTGTACAGTACATACATATGCCATGCACTAACAATTAGACAAAATGGACGGCAGAAAACCAAAACTGACCATAGAGTATAATATAGTAATTATAAATAACTAATGTCACTGCACTGTCAAAGGTTACATGCTCTGTGGTCAGTCAGAGTTTATTTTGCCGCTATGAGTAATAGTGTTCTGTGTTATTTTGTGAAATCTACACCTGCAATGCAAAGCACGTTTGTTTTGGTTAGTTGACTTTCATAATGTAATGTTGGTCACCCTGAGTACTCTGACGTGTTTTTCTGAATGTTGGCTAAAGAAGGTTACAAATTCCCTACAAAAATAATTTGTTCGGAGTTTCACAGGACTGATGCAAAGTATGAAGTGTGTGAAAACTAGTGAAATTGAAGACTTGCGTGTGCATTAATCGATATCTTATGAAGTTGTAGTGAATAGAAAGATAATGTCAAATACCGATTAGGTATTCCACCACAAAACTTGACGCTACACGCTACACCTAAAGTAACCTACAAGCTGTACACAAAAATATATAAAAAGCTAATATACTTTATATAATAAGTTATATATCAGACAAAAACTCATTAACAAATGGGTCGTAAAATACCAGCAAAGAAACATCGTGGCGTTAAAGATCCCTTAGTGCAACAAGCAAAACGTTTAGCAAGGTATGTACCATGTTGTAACATCCGCACGCTCTCTTCCATATTGCCTGGTTTTACCTATTTATAATAGGATAGAACTTGCTGCTTCTTCTCTCGCATATTATACTAGCTGTGGCCCACGAATTCCTTCATTGGCATTGTGGCATTTTCTTCCAAGCTAGAGCAGTTGGCTTCAGAAACATTATCAGGACCCCAAAACAAAATTTAAAAAAAAAGTTAATATTTGTAGCAACAGGATTGAAAAGACTCACAGGCTGCAGATTTTTTTTGAAATGCCAATAATTTTTAAAACATTTTTTTTTGTGATTACTGTTATTTATTACTTGGCCTACTCCCCGATTCTGGCTTGATGTTGATTTCTGGGACATCAGTATGGATTTTTATATTACAATAATTTATTAGACAATTAATTTATTGTAAACATAAATCTTGATTGCCTCATTGTTCTATTGGTCATGCGCTACTTCCGAGCACGAGGTCCTGGGTTCGATTCCTAGGTTGGGCAAAGTGTTATTGGGTTGTGCCTGGAATTTCACAGTAGCAGCCCCAGCAGGTGTTTGGATTTGTGCCTGGTTGATGACAAATGACAATAGTCTTAGGGGGGAGACTATTCTATGCTAACCTATATATTATATAAGACTAAAAGATAACTGGTGAGATGTGGGGGTACTATTTTATTTTATTTTACTTGGAAAATAAAATGATACTACATTACATATAACACTTATCACGTATCAGTAAGATACATAAAACAAAATCAATGTGATTGATGATGAGGACTAATTGGTAAGCTAGTTATTATTATTCAAGGAATTGTTTTATATTGTTACAAACTAACAAACCAGTCAGTTACCACAAGATATATCCAAGGGGTTTGTTTAGGCTGGTGTATACCGATACCGTGACGTCAGTATACCGTGTGTACCGAACCACAATACAGACATGACGTGGCTACAACAACCAAGTGTTCTCTTCCCAGAAATACAGGAACAGTAATGCCCTTTTATTGCTACGCCATCATTAAGCCCTTCTATCAAAAGATAGACGAAGTATGTGCGCTGTCATCTATGTCGCGATTGGATTCGGCTACGCAGCAGCCACGGATTGATGACGTCGATGTTAAATATTTCCAAAACCGAAATATATAACCTGTCCTTCCTGTACAGTTCAATATGGTACGAACCATCGCCCCGCACATGTTCGCCATAATAACTCCTGGCCTCCTCCTCCTCATTTGTATGATGCGAAACTGTTTACGCTTGTTTTAATTTAGTAAAATTAATAACTGAGGCAATGAATGACAACATACCTGTAGTAGCAATTTTTTTAGACATGAGTAAAGCCTTTGACTTCGTTGATCACACGCTATTACTAAGCAAATTAGATAAATATGGCATAAGGGGCCAAGCCAATGACTGGCTTAAGTCGTACCTAAGTGATAGACGTCAATGTGTGCAAATATCAAAAGTCGTTGATGGAAACAAAGTAGAATATAAATCTAACTATAAAACTAACGCAGTTGGAGTACCCCAAGGCAGCGTGATAGGAGCGTTTTTATTTCTGCTATATATCAATGACCTTCCCAATGCAACACGCCACGAAACAATCTTATTTGCTGACGATACGACACTAATAATAAAAAAAAAAATAAAAAAAAATGTGTTTATTATCTTAAATATTACAATTTAGTTGCCGGGGCTTCCCAGAAAGTAATCCGAAGATACTTGTGATGGGATAAACCTCGCTCTTCCTCAAGTAATTAACGATTGATTTGTTGTGCTAATTAGGTATAAGTTACACATTTTTATGAAACAAACAAAAGAAAAATAAAAACGTGTTTATGGCAGTGTGTGAGAACTGGAGTGTGTTTTGTATGGATGTGTGTTTATGTATATTTTGTGTGTATATGCGTGTGTGTGAATGGGCGTGTGTATGTGTGAATGAGTGTGAGGTGTGCTGGAGTGTCTATGTGTATGAATGGGGGTGTGTTGGAGTGTGTGTGTGTGTTGGGGTGTGTGTGTGTGTGTATGTCTGTATGCAAGACGCTCAACTCTGAGTCGCCAAAATGTCCTCCACGGCATCATAATTAAGTGTAAGGAGCCATTCGGTCAATGTCCTCTTACACTCATACAGCTGCATAGGGTAAATGTTAAGTATGCGATTTACTTTATTATAAACGCGTGGGGCTTGAGTTACATTTTGGCGACTAGCAAAAATTGAGCGTGCTGAGTATGTAGGGGCTACTATGTCACACCGTGTCTCGTGTATCTCGGTGTCTAATGCATTTTAGAAGACCAGGAGTTATCCAGGGTTTTAGGGTTCTTTTTTGTCTAGGGATTTTAGCTTGGGTTGTGTGTTTAGATATGACCATTAATATGATGAATACTGAGTTTCGAGTTAATCGGACCGCGCATTCAATTTCTTCCACACAAACTTCAACACCCCTATATCCCCCTTTGAGGGGTAGATTGAAAAACTTATAATGATAAACTATATTACTTACTTCGGCAAGTATTGTTGCCAAGTTTCAAGTTTATTAACTAAATTAATAAGCTTTTTCATATAAACTGTATCCCCGCTTTTCAGCCCCACAGGGGTGGAATTTTAAAAAATTCATTAAATTCCTACCTTGACTCAAACATTATTTATACTTACCAATTTTATAATTAATCAAGCCACTTATTATAATCCTCCCCTGTAAAATTAACTACCCCTTTTCACCCCGTATGAGGGTTTTTCGAAAATCTACCCCTAAGGGTAGATTTTCGAAAAACCCTCATACGTGTTATTATTTATTTTTAGTCTTAAGTACACACACAGTACACTGAGTTTCGTTCAAATTCTTCCACACAAACTTTAACACCCCTATATCCCCTTTGAGGGGTAGTTTTGAAAAACTAATAATCATAAACTTTTTTGCTTACTTAGGCGAGTATTCATGCCAATTTTCAAGATTATTAACCAAACGAATAAGATTTTTCATATAAACTGTATCCCCGCTTTTCACCGAAAAACGCAATCGAAAAACCCTGATACACATTATTCTTTCCTTTCAATTTTAGGTATAAATACTGAGTTTCGATTAAATCGGACCACGCGCTAAAGGGCGGGTAGAGGGTAATCCGTAAATAAAGAGCTACTCGTGTATGTTTATTCTACAGGCGCACATGCTATGGTTTTGGCGGTACACGATTCTGGAAAACGTTACTCCAGCAGGAAATGCAATATCTCGAAAACCTAAAGACGCACAAATTATATTTTCGGCGCACATTTTTGCACAAATATAAGCTCTCTGCCCATATACAATATTTCTCTTTCCGATCATTCGTTTAGAATTTCCCTGCTGGAACAACGTTACTCCAGCAGGAATCGCTTTTTCCGTTTTTTTCCAAAACTACAAAGCGCACAAATATTTTATGTGGCGCACATTTACTGCAGATTACGCACTAATTATACGTTCCACTCATATCACTCTAGGAGCTACTTTCCTGATGGGGTAACGTACACCTAATTGGGGTGTCTGAAGTCTTGCGTTTATTTCTTTACTCGTTGTATATAAAGGTATAATCATATTTTATTATAGTTTTGTTTTTAGTAAAGCTGACTACTATAGGGACACCTCTGACCAACCCTTTGGAGAAACAAGGCGTGATGTTATATTTATGTTATCATCCTTTTCTTTCAGTTTAAAAGGCAAAATTAATGCTCCACCAAAGGACCCTGATGAGCAGCCAGTGCCAAAGTCGCTGACGAGGCTCTTTGCATTTCGGGATCCAGATAATAGAAAAAGTTTAACAAAGAAGAAATCCCACGCCAGCCGGCTACAGACACACGGAAAAGGTTAGTTAATTGTGTCATATAGCTAATCACTTTAATTATTTATTTGAATACTTTTTCACATACCAAGTCCCCTCCGTGCCTCGGAAAGCACGTTAAGCCGTTGGTCCCGGCTGTCATTCGTGGATCTTTGACAGTCGTTACGGGTCGTCAGTAGCCCGAAAGTCTGACAACCAGTCTTACCAAGGGGTATCGTATTACCCAGTAACTGGGTTGTGGAGGTCAGATAGGCAGTCGCTTCATGTAAAATACTGGTATTCAGCTGCATCCGGTTAGACTGGAAGCCGACCCCAACATAGTTGGGAAAAGGCTAGGCAGATGATGATATTTATTTGAATACTAGTCCATACAACAAGTTTTAGGGGCTTGCAGTCCCAGGCAGGCCCTGTGTCTATTTAATGGTTAGTTTTATGATACATACTCGTACAATGATTCAGACACATATTAACTTCATGGTAGCGTCTACTTGTTATTTTCTAACACACATGGCAGTTTTCACATTGCTGTTGTTTTAATGGCTTTAGTTCCTTATTTTTGGAGTGTGTGAGTTGGATTGAGGTAAGTATTGAACCTACAGAGCTGGTTCTGATCTCAAATTGTAGCAATTTTAGTCTACTTTAAAAACGTATGGATTTTGTTTCTTAAAAAAACGCATAGATTAGGCCTTATATTGAGAACTAGCTTCTACCCGCGGCTTCGCGCGCGTGGATGTCGGAAATTATCCCACGGGAACGTGCTACCATGAAATGAATGATGAAATGAAATGCACCGATCCCAGCATAGTTAAACCAGACTCGATTAATCGAATGAACCCCAAGATTCGCACTAGCTCCTGTAGCCTCATGTTCATGATGCTACAGCGACCATTGCATATCAAGGAGTAGACTGGGCGGCGCGGTAATTGTAAGGAAGACGTGCCCGTAGGAAAGGGTAGGAATTAACAGCCTACCGGATATGCATCCTAGAGTAAGCATTGGACTAGTGGAGAGATGGGTGATATTTGTCTATGGATGGGCATCTTTTAACGACGACGTCGCGGCCAGGTGCTTCAGGTCGAGCTTCACCTGTGAATCTTTTGGCGGGGTTTCAACTGCTTTCTCGGCTCTTTTCTATAAATGATAAATGATTTTATTTTGTAAGTAGGTTTGTACAGTCAACAGCAAAAGTAGATGATCAAAATCAGAAATTCAATACTAATTAACGGAGTTCGCGTCAGAACTGTGTGGCGTCGAAGTGATTCAAAAGTATGACACTGAGTCTGACATACTTTGAATCACTTCGACGTCACACAGTTCTGACGCAAACTCCGTTCATTAGTATTAAATTTCTGATTTTGATCATCTACTTTTGCTGTTGACTGTACAAACACTTTTACACGTCAATCATATTTTAAAACTAGATGAGGTCGGCTTTTCCTATCTGACTAGTCTGAGAAGAAAGGCCGAAACAAACTCAGAGGTCACAGTCTTAAAGTTTAAAGTCCAGACATAATTTTGGTCAGATCATATGTAGACCATGCAGGTCTGAGATGGTCTTTTGAGGAAAGAACCACACAGATTGAGAGGACCTGTCCAGCCAGTGCACGCATTTGTCAGAAATCGTGCAGCTCAACTCAAAACTTAAGGAGCTCGACGATTCGACGAACAATACCAAAGAAAGGACATTTGGGTAGGCCACATTAATTACTCAAACTGCCAGACCATGACAAAAACTAAGAGAACACAGAGAAAAATAGAATATAATAAAAATAAAGTGACCCACATAGTCTTCACATTCACAATAATTAAAATAATAGAATACTTTACAAAGTAAGCAAATGTCATAGTATATACATGAATTCTATATATATAGAATTCATTGATGTCAAAGTGTATATAAAAAAGAAAAACAACAACAAAACAGAAAAATAAGAACACTACATAGGTAAAAAATTGGAAGCATCTCAATCCCAAGCTTTTTGGTCCTCGATATAATCCTCAACGGTATAAAAGGCTTTCTGGCACAACTTACGTTTAATGAATGATTTGACTTGAACGGGGCTTGGAACTTTATTGTAAAAGCGTATACATTGGCATCTGAACGAGCCACCTATTTTCTTGAGCCTTGTTATAGGTACAACAAGTTTGTGTTTGTTCCTAGTATTTATATCATGAATATCACTGTATTTTTTAAACAATTTTATATTTTTATGGGCATATAAAAGATTTTCATAAATATACTGAGAAGGCACAGTCATAACATTAATCTCTTTAAATTTGTCTCTGAGCGAGTGTCTCGGACTTAATTTATAAATTGATCGAACAGCTCGCTTCTGCAAAACAAAGATAGTCTGAATATCGGCGGCATTTCCCCACAATAGAATACCGTACGACATTACACTATGAAAATAGCTAAAGTACACTAAGCGGGCTGTCTCTATATCAGTTAAATTACGCATTTTTCTAACAGCGTATGCTGCGGAACTTAGCTTTTTTGACAATTTATCTATATGTGGACCCCACTGAAGCTTAGCATCCTAGTTATGCCCCTATGTCCTTGCTCTGCTGTGTTAAATGTCTTCGTCGTAGATCTTGCTACTGTCAGCGTTTTACTGCCAGTGTTTTTGTAAATCTCACTAGCAGGTTTCTTGATCTTATTTATGGGTTCCGCCGTATCCCTCCAAAAATTGATTCCCTTGTATTCCCCCGATGTATTTCATGTCCTATTTTAAGTTGTCGTTCCATGTGTAAATAGATCGGTAGTGTATGCAGCAGGTGCAGTTCGCGGCGCCTATGAACATGTGCGAGTTAGCACATCCTGTCGGACTTGATGCGCTTGGTTACTGTTTTTGCTCCTAAGATTTCATGCATTTCCTTTTGTCTTGATTTATTCCTAGCTTGGTTAATCAAGTCTCTCATGATAACTCGCTCAAATAGCGAGTACATAATTTCTTTTACCTGCAAGCCGTTTTTCACCTAAGACCCTTTTAAGCGAGATGTGGTCGTTTGTTGATCTATTGTTTAAAAAGGCAGCTTGATAGTTGCCTAACTCTGTTATTTATTTGCATCTTTAGGGTTATTGTTATTCGAAATTGGTACCTGCTCCAGACACGTGTCGTGCGTTTCGTTCTGTGACCAAGCTTTGTCCATAATTATATTTGGTGACGCACGTGACGGTTTCTTGTAATAAATGGGGTATCGCTTTGTAAAGCTCAATTACCACTAGGTTAGTTCCGGGAGTTTTTGTTGTTCATACTGTGTTAATGAGCTAGCCAATTGGGGGCTGTTTATTTGAGACTGGGGTTTCATGGATTGTCCTTGCTCTTTACGTGTTTTGTACTGGTTAACTAAAGGCTTAATATGTTGTGGTGTTTTGACGTTGGTTGTTTCGTTCTTGCATTAGAACTATCGGATTGCTGTTGTAATGTTCGTTGTCGGTCATGACCCAGCTATCATAATGGCAAACCTGGCAACATACACATCCACTACAAGGACCACTTGTAGTGGATGTGTATGTTGCCAGGTTCTGGTTCGTCGGTAGGTGGAACCAGTGTGAAGCTGGTATGTATAGAGATAGAACTCGGACGCGGCGATTAGGATATCTTCTCCTCCCCAGAACGTCATGTTAAACTGCGTGGCATGTATTTTGTTATCCTTTGTTCCTGGGAGAGATTGCTGCATGGTCTCCAGCCACGTGTCGGACTCTTCGTCCTGTGTCCAGGCTTTATTGATGAGTTTGGTAACGCACGTGAGGGCTTCCTGTAATATTTGGAGTATCGCTTTGTAAAGCTTAATTACCACTTGGTCAGTTCCGGGAGCATTTTAGTAATGCTTCCCATTACGTTTTTGTTGTTCATACTGTGTTACTGAGCTAGCCAAGGCGACCAGCCCCGAAGGCTGTTCGTTTGAGACTGGGTTTTCGTGGATTGTCCTTCCTCTTCTCGCGTGTTGTACCGGTTAACTAAAGGCTATAGGTTGTGGTGTTTTGACGTTGGTTGTTTTGTTCTTGCATTCGAACTATCGGGTTGCTGTTGTAATGTTCTTCGTCGGACCCAGCTATCATAATGCTGATCCTTGTAGAGGATGAGTATGTTGCCGGGTACTGGTATCGGTGTGCACATGCACATTTAGATAGAACTCGGATGCGGCGATTAGGATATCCTCTCCTCCCCTTGAACGATATGTTAAACTGTGTGGTTGTGTATTTTGCTATCCTTTGTTCGTGGAAGAGATTCCTGTTAGGGAGAAATTCTCGTATATTATTTAGAAGTGCTAGGCGAATTCTGTTAGTTGTCCGAAAGTAAAACACATATTTATTTGGTGGGCTATTGGTTCGCCCCGAACCAAGAATTCCCGTCTTTTGTTATCGGCACAGTTGTTTTTATATAGTTTTGTTTTTATGGTGTTACAAGAGCTTCTCGGCACATGTGCGCGGGACTAGGATGGGTTCTCTTTGTTAAACTCTCTTTGCAAACTTAAGGGTTGGTTTTTGTTGTACTGCGAGGTTTTTTTTTTGTTGCATCGGGCGTGGTTATAGAAACTTGACTTATAAGCTAGAAATTATGTAGATAACTTGTTAAAGGCAGTTTTGGTAATTTAGTGCAATGTTACAAATGTTACAATAAGAAAGCGTGAAGTACAAAATCTAGAACGATGCCGTATTTTGTGCTAGAATAATAGAGTGTATTAGTTTATGCCGCACTATTAAATATAATATGAAAACATATCCTAAAGCTTAGCTATATCTGAAAATTATGTTAATTCGCGCGTAGCTTCAAAAGTCCAAACAAACTGAAACCCAGCCGGATACAGCGTCCAATGGAAATCCCTGAAATAAACGGAAAGATCTTACCAGATTGGCCCGGAAAGAGCTCTTAGTCACTCGACGTCACCAGGATTCTCGGCCGGAAAGCCTAAGTAAAAAAGTAAATATTTGTTCGAACATGGTGTACATGGTGCGCATGCAGGATAATATTAGGATACAGAAAAGTTCTAACATGTTCAGCCGCATATCGTGGCGTACAAATTGGTAGGAAGAGATGATGCATAAACCGTGATAATATTCATCAAAATTACATTTCATCGTTATTCTTTAAAGATTAGGTATAATTACAATTCAACAAGCATATTTTTTTGATACAATTCAAATGTCAAAGTAGGTAATCATTAAATAAATTGGTCAATAAAAATATATATACGTATAAATAACTGTCATTAAAAATTTCAATTTCAAATTACAATTATTCCAAAAAATACAATAGATTACAATAACGTGACATAAATATAACATTGTCATTTCAAAAACGAAGAAAATTGTCCTTTTTCATAAACTCTGCTATACTGTAATATGCTCTTTCATTTAGTAAACTCTTCAATTTACTTTTAAGAGCAGATATATTTAAGGTTTTCCATGATTTGGGCAATTTATTTAAAATGGTCGGAGCCATGCAAAAGATGCTCTTACGCATAAGAGTTGTTTTAGCGCCGTGAACACAGAGTTTGAAATTATCACGTCTATTCCTAGGGAAAGCATCACATAAACGCTGAAATAAATTAAAATTGGATTTAATGAACATTACCGTTTCCAGGATATATAATGAGGGCAATGTCAATATTTTACGTTCTATAATATAAGATTTACAACTGTCCGTTGTTTGCAGTCTAAACATCGATCTAATGCACCTTTTCTGTGCCCGAAACGCTATTTCACTGTCCGTGCTATTCGGCCCCAAAAGATGACTCCATATCTAAGAATTGATTCGGCTAATCTATAGTAAGCAGTAATTAGCGCATCTGTGTTGAGAACCACAGCAAGCTGTTTCAGAGCATAGGCTGCACTACTCAATTTTTTACTAAGTGCCTCTATTTGAGGTTTCCAATTCAATTTAGAATCTATTATAAGTCCCAGAAATTTTGTTGTGTCAGCTTCATTGATATTTATATTATTAAATTGAATATTAAGATTGTTGATTGTTTGTGTACGTTGTCTAAAGTGCATTACGTTAGTCTTTTTTATATTAATTATTATGATTTAACCAATTTATAATAGATATTAGTGAATTATTAATGTCATGTTCATATGTGTTTATGTCATTACAAGCTATTGTCAAAGTGCAATCGTCAGCAAAAAGTGTCATCGGATTTTTAGTTATTTTAGGCAAGTCATTTATATACAAAGTGAACAACTGAGGCCCCAATACACTGCCTTGAGGTACTCCGTATATAACTTCGCGTTCTTCTGATCTTGAAGTTTCTTCACATTTACTTTTTTTATTTATTTTACTGATTTCTGTAATTTGTTTACGGTTATGAAGATACGATTTAATTAATTCCAAAACGTTGCCTCTAACATCATAGGCTTCAAGTTTCTCTTCCAGGGAATTATAATGGACGCAGTCAAAGGCCTGTGTCATATCGCAGAATAAGGCACACACTGGTGTTCTCTTATCTACATTTAGCATGACATTATTTAAAAACTCATAAATAGCCAAATTTATACTTTTATTTTTTCGGAATCCCTTTTGTTCGTCAAAATCAAAATCAAAAGTCATTTATTCAAATTAGGCTGAGAATCAGCACTTTTTGAACGTCAAAATTACAAAAGACAGTCCCCCAAAAACGGCCGCCCTTCACCACTTCCTAGTGCTATCGCTGGGAAGAAGAAGTGGCGCAACAAACTCCCCAGCAGCACAGCTGTCTGTTCAATTTAAAAAAATACTTGATTGTATACAATACTAGGTGCTTATGTTCGGTAATTAACATTACAAAACCAGAACATAAAATTCAATTATTTGCCATAATATGTCAGCTAGCCACGCCAATATACCAACAAATATAATAAAAACTATACGTACTCAAGCTAAAAAATAATTAATTAAAATGTAAATAAAAAAACTTACTACCCAAATAAAAGCCTCCAGGCATAAAGGGCGTGACAGCTTAAACATTTATGCATTGCTGGGTTCTAAGACCTGGCAGTAAGCTAATTCTGGAGAAGGAACATAAACATTGTCTTGCGTTAAACTAGGGTGACCAACTATTCTTATCGTCTAAGTAGTCGTTGATGGAATAGTATGCCTTTGAACAAAGGTTGGATTTTAGTTGAGCTTTAAACGCATTAAAAGGCAAGTCTAGAAAAGAAGAGGGTATCTTGTTATAAAAGGTTATACCAAGCCCAACAAATGAGTTATGAACCTTATGAAGCCGGTGAAAGGGGGCACGTAGTTTGTCCTTATTTCTAGTGTTAACACTGTGAATATCACTATTTTTAGTGTACAAGTGTAAATTTTGCCTAATATATAAAATGTTGGCAAGGATGAATTGTGATGCAACCGTGAGAATACCAATATCTTTAAAAAGAAATCGAATCGAATCGAAGAAATCTCTTAGAGAAACTCTGGCACCTAGCTGGTAAATTGCTCGAACAGCTCGCTTTTGAAGGACAAATATATTTTGTATATCAGCGGCTTTGCCCCACAGCAGAATACCATAGGACATAACGCTGTGAAAATAACTAAAATAGACTAAACGAGCTGTATCAACGTCAGTGTATTGTCTTACTTTCCTGACGGCGTAGGCAGCCGAACTGAGCCTTCCTGCTAGACTTGATATATGAGGTCCCCACTGAAGTTTGGCATCTACTGTTAGTCCTAGAAAAATTGCCGAGCCTACAGTTTCAAGCACCTCTTTATCTAAGACGATGTTGGGTCCTAGGTTTCTAACATTCGGTAAGGCGAACTTTACACATTTGGTTTTCTTGGCATTGAGAACTAAGTTATTTGACGTAAACCAATCTGTAACTATTGAGAGTGCACTGTTTACGTCATCAAAATCTTATCTATTCCTGTCTACTTTAAAAATAAGTCACTTAATATATTATATTTTTCTAAATAGGTATTAATTTCACCATATATGTATTTTTCGAACACCTTAGACAGAACTGGTATAAGCGCGATCGGTCTGTAATTTATCATTAATTCGTGATTATCTTTCTTATATAGCGGTTTCACTATAGACTTCTTTAATGCATCAGGAAATACACCTGCACTTATGCAAAGATTAATAATGAAACACAAATGAGTACATATTTCAAATGCAACTGCTTTCAATATTTTTGTGGCAATACCATCGTAGCCAACGCTGTTAGTGTTTTTTAGCTTCATAATAATATTTAGTATGTCATAGGGCGTAGACGGAGCCATAAACATAGATTGTGCTCTGCCAAGAATTAATGACGTTGAGTTTGTACCCGCGTTAATTGTTGCTTGTATTTTATCTATAAAATAATTATTCAAGGTATTGGCAATGTCCTTTGGGTGTGTGATGTCTTTACTTTGAAAGTTGATGCAAGAAATTGAGTTTTTCGGGGCATTGTATTTACTCTTATTAATTATTTGCCATTTAGTCTTAGATTTGTTATTAGAAGTTTTAATATTGTAATTGTTTTGTGCTTTCTGAGTTAGATTCATAATTCTTTTGAGCAATTTTGAATATCTTTTGAATTTATCTCTATTAGATTGACTTGGTTTTAACCTATGTTGCCATAGAAGCTTCCGTTTGTTTTTACTACACAACTTTATCCCACGTGATACCCAAGTAGGATTTTTATTGGTCTGAATGGTAATCATTTTGCTGGGGAAACATAATTCGTACAATAATTGGAACGTTTCAATAAAACAGTTGTAGGCTGCATTAGGATCGTCCATCTCGTACACATATGAGAAGGATAGACTACTTAAATAATTCTTGAATTTTTCTATATTTCTCTGACTGTAGTCTCGTGTACTTTTGCGATAGTACTTAAGAAAATCCTTTTTTTTAAGAGACACTTTAACAGTTGTGTTGTGTGATTGGATAGCGCGAACTCCAATACTTCTGATGTACAACGACGCTTGTTAAAATTATGAGCAAAATTATCTATGCATGTTTGGCTCGCAGCCCGAGTAGGTTGTCTCAAAGCAAGTTGTAAATTAAAATTTAAAAGAATACACTCGAATTCGGCTGACAGTCTACTTCTCTTCAAAATGTCAATGTTGTAATCACCAGCTAAAACTATATTCTTACATCGTTGTTTGGATAAATATTTTAAAAGAGTTTCCAGTTTATCAAAAAACTCGTTGGTATTATTTGAGTTAGGTACTCTATAAATACACAAAATTATAATGTTATAGTCCGTCAATTTAACCGCACAACACTCGAATATACTTTGCGAGGACATGTTTGCTACATTGGTCAATCCTTTCCATTGAATACCATGCTTAACAAGTATACATGCACCGCCTCGCTTACTTGTCTGTCTACTATAACAAGCAGCTAAACTATAATTAGGTAAGCGTAGCCGATTCTCACAGCCAGCCATCATAAAATGCTCTGAAATGCATATTACATATAATATAATATCCCTGGACATTTCACACAGCACCATTTGTCCCAAGCTAAGCAACCTAATGCTACATCTACATCAACATCTCGTTCTGAAAGTTCACATAAACATACTGAGAGAGCGTCTGATTTGTTAACGAGACCGGCAATGTTTTGATGTAATATACATAAATATTTAGTCAAGAAAAAAAGTGTCTTTATTATCATTAGTTATGTCAATTGTATCACATAAACTATTATTATATTGTATGTCAATTATTAACCTATCTATGTCCTTAAATATTATGTACATTCCATGGTTACTTACTAAGCTAGTTCGTTTGTTATAAATTTTGTAGTCAAAGGATAAATTTAAATTACTGTCTAACAGATATAAATGTTCATATGTCATGTCAGTACATCTAGATACAAGAGGTTGTTGAAAGTTTATATTCTACTGTTAAATAAATTAGCATAGTATCCGTTTTTATACGTCGGGAACCAGATGATCACATTCGTATTATTTATGTTTTGAATAATTTCTCTTATACGGAATATAATTTCAAAATAATTATTAGTATTTTTGAAGTCTTCATCACCTAAAAGAATTACACATAAGTCATTCATGGTGAATTTCACAAGTTTTTCTTTTAAACCTTTCAAGAGATGTTCAGTTTTCCCGTTACGTATTATATAGTGACAACAGTCAAAATTGTTTGCGAAGGTATTTTGCGCTATGGATAGTATTTTATTCGTATTATTCGTGCTCAGTATGCATAGTTTATTTTTGTGGGCAAAGCTGGCGGCTGGCAGCTGGCTTTCCTTGCATACATTTGGGGTGGTATCTGTTTCAAAAATTTTCTGGATGCTTGTAGAATTTCTTTTAGAACATTTATCTTGCTTCGGTTGTTCTACATTTATGGGCTTGTCAGGGATAATAATATATTGATCATTATCTTTCTTAGACGGGGTGTTAGTCTCATTGTTATATGTATGTATTTGTTCTGGAATTGTCTGTACACTACGAGTTTTATTTTTAATATCAGAGGTCGTTATCATATCTGATTTCTGATTAGATATCAACAAATGGTCTGTTTGTGTCTGTTTGTTATTTTTCGGAAATTTCTTAATTGGAGTCGACTTTTTGTGTTTTTTAACGGGGCTATGAGTAAGTTCTTTGAGGAGGTCGTTTTTGCTTTGTAAATCAATATTTATTTGTTTAAGATCATGGTTCTCCAAAGACAGTGACTCAATTTCCTGATGAGCACTGTTTAATTCCAACACAAGCTTGTCAATCCCTTTCTTTTAATTTATTTATTTGTTGTTGTTGTGCGTCATTCACATCATCACTTGATAAATCGGGTAGACTGTTTACGGTATCTTCGAAAGTGTCATTTTGTGATTGGTTAATGACGGTACTTGAATCCGATTTCGTACGCGTACGACGCATAGTGATGTTTTCGAAGAAATTCATCCTTGGATTTTATTGCTCTGGCCGAGCAAATTCGATAATAATGATAAATAGATACAATTTCCAAAAAGACTCCAGGTTCGGTGAGATTCGAACCAGCGTTCAATTACGCAGAAGTCTGTACGTCTACGTATAGAGCCATTTGGCATCTATTTCGCTGACGTAAAATAATGTATCCGTTTCTAGTGGTATGGATGTGATAAAAAGTTCGTTAGGACTCGCAAGATTGAATCAATATTCAAAAGTTTGACAGATAGTTTTTATTTATTTTATCACTTTTGTTTTCGAGTTTATTGTGGAAATGTTTTGTTACACTTGGCCTAGGCCTCTGGTTGTAGATCAGGAACGCACGTATATCACTTTTCCACTGTTTTAAGGTGTTTTAATTTGCACCCACGAAAACCACACGCAAAACACCATTCAAATTTCAAATCCGAGGTTCACACTCAAATTCAACCATGTTGCGCACGTGAAAACGCGACGGGACACACGTCTGTCCTCTTCGACGGTCAGTATCCCAATCTCCCACGGGAACGTGCTACCAGGATAAAAATTTGTGAATTATAATTTAATGTCAAAAAAATCCTTAATGTCATAAAAATTATGTTCATTCAGCCATTTAAAGAGTCTGTTTTTAAAAGAATTAATATTAAATAGAAATTTCATTTCTTTTGGAATTTTATTATAAATGCGTACACACATCACTAGAAAACTTTTAGAGTACTTGGCTGATTTAGGAGTATCCTGCAATACCTGCAATACAAGTCTACATGGATCCCTATTACGAGAGTATATTTGATCGACTTTCTGATTGAATAATTCCTTATTATTATATACAAAGTTACATATCTCGAAGATGTACAGTGAAGGAAGTGGTAATAAACCAAGCCTTTTAAAATGCGGTTTACAGGACTCGTCAGTACGGATCCCACAAATGGCTCTGATGCATTTCTTTTGCGCGATAAACGCTCTGTTTTTATCTGTACTGTTACCTCAAAAAATAAGTCCATATCGTAAAATCGATTCTATGTAAGCATGGTAGGTTATAATGGCGGTTTTTTTATTCGTCACATTCTTGACTTGCCTGAGAGCATAAACTCATTAGACTTGTTGCACAAATTATCTACATGTATTTTTCAATTTAAATCTTGGTCTATGAGTACCTATACCCAGAAATTTTGTATGTGAAACTTCTTTTAATCGATCAATATTAAGTTTGAAATTGTATTTGGCATATTTAGATTTATTTATTTATTATTTATTTATTAACTTGTATGTACAGTCGCCAGCACATCAAGTTACCCCACTTTGACCTTGAACGCGTTATGAGCAACAACAGCGAGAATCGTGCGAAAGAGACGTATAGCTTTTTGCCATTTCTTACTTGTAATATTTCGTGCTGCAGCGCGTACGTGAGGGTGTGTGCGTGTGCGCGTCGTTGTGTTGAATAAGACACTATGCGATAAGAAATAGCGTAGCGTAGCAGATTGAATACTTTTGACTTGAATAGAATCGAAATAATGGCATGGTAATAAAAACAGGAGGCCCGCGCATTGCCTAAAACTAAAATACCTACGGAAGCTTATAATCAATTTTTTTTATTGAAATGATATCTTCTTAATCCTTCCTTTTTACATATTTGTTTCTATGTATTACCTATAATTATTAAATAGGTATTACTTATATTTACTCATATTACCTACATTTAAACAGGTAGGTAGGTATGGTATACACCGTTACACAATTAATTTGCCAAATTTCACGCTTTCGAGGAATGTTGTTAAGTAGCCAGGTAGGTATAATCCGATGTGAGAAAAACATTTGTTTTTTTAATTTCAAGCAGCTTTTAATAACCTTTTCCGGGTTTTGTTACCTACTTACTTACTGGCGGGCTGGCGGTCAACAGTTTTCGTGCGTTCCTTGCTCTTTTATTGCTGAAAGCCCATAACACAATCTCCTTGAAATTTTGAAATAAATATGGATACTTACCCCATCACGAACCTGTGTGAAGTTTAGCCAATTAATTATACCTATAAAGTCTCTTGTCAGTCCGCCGTGTTTGAGATTAACGTTACGTCCGCGACACGATCTTATTATCTACTAAAATAATAAGTTTGAACTTAGTAACGGAATTATCTATACCTACCGAAATTGATTTTACATGCAAGTTCAACCTTATTGCGCTTCTAATAAGATACGATTTTTTTTTTTCGAATTGAGAACCTCCTCCTGTTTTGAAGTCGAAATAAAAAATTTTTTACAAAAAAAAAACCGACTTCCAAAAAAGACACTACAAAGTTAACTTTAATTTCCGGTGGCGAACAACGAAAATGCGAACCAAACGACACCGACTTTCGAAATTTATTAATATAATTTTCGAAGTCTGTTTTTTTCAAAAAAGTATTTTTGAGTAAGTAATAAATAAATATGCCGTCGGGGCCCCGTATAAAGCGCAGGCCACACCGCCAGCTAGCGGGCGGGCGGGCTAGGCGGGCGGACATCGTTTCACCTTTTTTCATACTTCGGTAGCTTATATCTGTAGTTCGCGGTGTGAACCCAAGTATGAAAAAAGGTGAAACGATGCCTCGCTCGGCTCGCCCGCTCGCCCGCCAGCTGGCGGTGTGCCCTGCGCACGGCGGTAGCTCCGACCTCTGCTTTTGGCGCCTTAACTACACAACCGATCATAATGGAATTTTGCATACCTAACTATCAGAAAAGGACATAGGAAATATAGGAATAGGATAGGTTACTACGGGAACGCGTGTGAAACCGCGAAAAAATCTCAAAATAAAATGGGGAATAATAATCTTAATCTTTTTATTTAATATTAATTGAAAACAAAAAAAAACTTATACCTACTCTAAATTTAAATATACCTACTTACAACAAAATTTATAAAACCAAACTATACAACAGATTAAAAATAAGTAGATAATATTTATTTTTTACAAGCTTTTATTTTTAGAAAGAAAGAAAATACGTTTATTTGCGGTAAACATGACGCGAAAAGGAACACAAACACAAAAAAAAAATATTTGTATTAGTTTTATTGATATTTGTAACAGATTAATATTATACCTACAGTTACATCTCTATCACCAATGGTTGCCAAGCAAAATCAAATGCTGCCGCCAAACAAAAGTAAGCTTTTACAAGGCCCGGTATCCACAGGCGGCACGGCACGACAATTTCATTGATATGTCACGGCCTGCTTTGGCATCCTTCGGGACGTTCTGGCATGCCGTGGCATCCCGAAATGTGAATGCTAACCATGATAAAATGAGATCACAAATCATTCGCGCTTACTAAAATCCCTTGTCGTGCCATGCCGCCAGTGGGTGACGGCCCTAACTTAAATTATCACTAACAAATAATTAGTAAAGGAAAAATGCTCAAGAATATAACAATGGTGCGAAAAGAAAAGAAATTTCAATTTACACTATCTTTATCACGTTATTATAAGAATTATCCATACTAATATTATAAATGCGAAAGTAACTTTGTCTCGTTTGTTACGCCTTCACGGCCAAACCGCTGGGCAATTGTGATGAAAACTATGGAGATAGTTTGAAGCCTGGGGCAGGCAATGGAGGAAGCTAGTTTACTATGACACAACATCAACGAACGACATGTCTGGCGTCTTTCCCAAATCGAGCAATGGAAGAATAAGCGTTTGAGAAACAGTGGTTGGAAATACCTTTATTTTGATAAATAAAATAATTACAATATTAAAATATACCTAACTTATGTATTGTAAAACTGTGCTACTATTTAATGTGAACGGAAACCCGGGTGATTGAAGTGCATTATTTAATAATGCCGTAGAATCGGAGTTCGTCATCTAATGGTAAGTTTAGGCTACGACACTATACGCCGTGCAGTGTGTGCCTTGCGACACCGAGTGTCTAAGTGTTCTGACACGGTGTCAGTGTCGGTGACATTGAGTGTACTGCCTATAGTGTTGTAGACTAAACTAAGTTCGCTCGGGCCTTATTAGCGACATAGAATATGCCATGACCTAAAAGAGCCCAAACTTGACCTCAGAAATACGCACCAAGATCGGCCTTTCAGTTGTTATGAAATACTACTACATGGGAGCATAAAGCGTTGCCAAAACAATATATTATTATTAAATTATAAATAAAAAGTAAATTAAACTGTAATCACTATACCTACAAGATACTGCAAAATTTATTGTAATAACATAACAATAATTAATATTATTATAAAATGATTGTTGAAATGAAATGAAATTATATTATATACTTTACAATATAATAAAAGTATTTAATATTTGGTCGGACCACCTTGCGCGTCTAAAACGGCAACCAGCCTGTCCTTCATGCCGGCCACCATGTTCCAGCAGGTGTCCTTGCCTCTGAATTGCTCCCATGTAGGTAGTATGGGCTTCTCGCCGCAAGTTTTCATTGTTGCGGATTTCTGAAGCATCCTAATCGAGATCGAGAACCATGAGACCCCATAGATTCTCGATTGGGTTTAAGTCGGGGCTCTTTGCAGGCCATGGTAGGCGGATGACGTCATCCTGTGCCGCGAACCACGCCTGCACCATCCTGCAGGTGTGCACGCGGCAGTTGTCTCCCGGCGTCCATAAGGCGCCTCCTGACTGTGTCCATTGAAATCTAAAACAAAGAAAATTTTGTCAATTTTATACTTACCTAGGATTCCGTAATATGACAAATAGTACGGGCCAATTTAACTAATCTGCATTCGCGATTTATTTGCAAAAAATGTAAACAAATATGAGTTTATGGAAAATAATTACTACACCATAAAGTTCAGTTTACGCTACAAATTCAAACATTTTATTACTGCTAGTCTAGTAGAGCCAGTCACTCTAAAATCAACCTAATGACCATTGAAATAAAGTTGATATTTGTTCAACTTGAAATAACATCAATTCGAAGCATTAGTTGAATAGACTTTAGATGAGTATGGGACGGTTAAAAAATATTCTTCTAAATATAAACATAAACAAAAAACAATTTATCGAATTGAGAACTTCCACCCTTGTTGAGGTGGGTTGTAAAGAACTGAAGATGTATCTAATACATAGTAGGTAATAATAATAAGTAGGTAGTAAGTAATAACAATTGAGACTGGCCGCGCGGCGCGCGTCAATCGGTTTTCGTGAGCGCCCTTCCAACTACCTACATGCTATTAGGTAGTAGGTATGATTTTAATAAATTTTGTTATTCACTTTTTAAGAAAACCATATTTTATGAAAGTGTTGAATAAGTTGAGCTGATAAGGTATGATTACAAGCTACACATGGACTCACGCTGTACGAAGTTGATGTTATTCGTGTGGTCAGAAAAGGATCGGCAGAGTGTGCGGCGTCTGCCGTCGTACCGTAGTGGATCTCGCGTAGAGTTGGCGGCGATGGGCTTCTATGGTTCCGCTTTCTTCCCACCGCCGAAGCCAGAAGTAAACATATTTTTTTCTGGAACGAAACAAATAGCTATAGTTTATTTGCCCATTATTACTCAATGACTATAGGCAAAGATGTATTAATACTTATAATTCCCTACACTACAATAATAAAGTTATTAAGTTATTTAATTACACACAAACATCGCTATCATTACAGGGTTACACCCAATGCGATAGCGTTGTAACTAGATTCTAGCTAAGCAGGGGCTGCAGTCTCGACACTCATAGCGATCCGATCGCTTTACGACCGAATTCGGTCGCAAAGCCCTGTCACTCCATACATTACACCTGTCAATCCGGGACTTTGCGAGTTGCGACCGAATTCGGTCGTAAAGCGATCGTTATGAATGTCGAGACTGCAGCCCCTGGGCCCTGGACAAAAAGAAAGTGCGTAATTGCTTAGATATTTACTATAGAATCCAATCACTACCTACTGGATTAACTTTTGTTTAGAATGTGTCATGACTAAATGGAATCAAAAACAATAGTTCATCGAATTCTGTTTACAGTTTACATAATATGTATAATTATTTCTCTGAATTTAAGCTTTCACAGTTACTCTACATTTTAGTGACGCTTGGAACAGCGCGCAGCGTTAACTAATTTCGAAAATTCTGTATAAAAACACCATTGACACATTTTTTCAATATTAGCCTTTCTATTTATGATTACAAAAAATATTACTCACCGTTATGCCCGTCTGCCGACAAATATCTATCACCCGGCATCCACTCAATCGAAGCGCTATGATGCGCTCTCTTTGAATTTGCGTCAACTGAGGCGCCATTATATTTATAAATTGTTTTAAGAAAGTTCACATCACAGCACAGCACACAGTACGATTCCAAATCACAGAACTTATATACCTTAACGGGTTCCAAATGCGTACGCAACTGACTGACGTAAACTAACGATGTGACGACTGACTTTCGTTTAATTTCGTGAAGGATCGGGGAAACTCGGGAGCAGCGGCGGACGCGCAGGGGCGAGTGGGTGTGGCTTATTCCTAGTAAAACATGACAATTGGCTCCCAATTTTTAGTATGTGCAACCATTGGGCAATTTTAAAAACGTTGAAAACTCCACCAATCGTACCAAGGACACTTTCTTTCTAACACTCCGCAGCGCGTCGTAGTTATATTTATGTATAGGGTTTACGTTGACGTGCTGCCGTCTGTACATAGATTTATCTAGATTGATTTTTAATTTATTTACCTGTAACCATTCTAAAATGTTGTCAATAGTATTACTTATGTCAATTTCGTGATCAGATTTTAATTTATACTTTTTATCAGATGTCACTATGATTGAAATGTCATCTGCAAATAATATACATTTATGATTGACCTGCTGTGGTAAATCATTTACGTATAATAGAAACAATAAAGGGCCTAATACACTCCCTTGTGGTACACAGCAATTTTTTACTTTGAGCTCAGAGGAGTATGAGGTTAGTAAATCTTCATTTACTTTACTAATAGCAACGTATTGATTGCGGTTACTTAAATAAGATGCAATCCACTGCAGTGCTAAACCTCTTATTCCATTTCTTTCAAATTTTTCCAATAATATATCATGTGCCACAAAGTCAAATGCTTGAGATAGGTAAAAAAATAGTCCTGTCGTAAAGTGATTGTTATTTAAAGACTTCAGGATATGGCTCAAAAGATTATATATGGCTAATGTTGTTGACTTGTGCTTTTGAAATCCGAACTGTTCCTTTGCTATAATATTGTATTTGCTATAAAAGTCGATAAGCCTTTTGTGCATACATTTCTCAAATAGTTTGGACAAGATAGGTATAAGGGTAATTGGACGATAATTTGTTTTTCTTGTACAAGGGTTTAACAACTGATAACTTTAAAGCATCAGGTAAAGTTCCGGTCGAAAATGAAAGATTAATTAAATATGTCAATATAGGAGTTAATTCTACTCTGCACGCTTTAATTGTTCTTGTACTAAGTCCATCGTATCCTTCTGAGTTAGTATTATTTAAAGCCATTATTTCATTTCATCTTCAGTCATAGCACTAAGAAACATGGAATTAGGAACTAAAGCGTTATTAAACTTATAATAAACTTGTAAGTTATTAAATGTCACAATGTTAGTCGAGTCAATAAAATAATCATTAAACGTATTCGCTATGTTAGTAGGATCAGTCAGTATTGTCTTATCTACTTCTATTTCCGAAATATTAGTGTCGCATTTTATGTTCCCGATTTCATGGTTAATGACAGACCACGTTGCTCTGCATTTGTTTTGACTATTTTGTATAAAATTAATGTTTGAATTCATTTTTGATTTCATAATGCATTTTTTGAGAATCGATGAATATTTTTTATATCTTATTAAGTACGACCGAGTTTTATTTTTATAATAAAGATACCGCAACGATCGTTTAGTTTTGCAACTATTTCTAAGACCCTTACTTATCCATTTTCGTTTATTTGCATTAGAGTTATTAATTTTAATTTTAGGGAAGCATAAATTATACGTATAATAGCATACAAACTTGTAAAATTTATTAAATGCCTTGTTTAAGTCCGTTTCGAGGTGCGTTTCTGACCACGATATACTTGCAAGGCAGTCTTTGATTTTTTTCAAGATTTCGTTGCAGTAATCCTTTTTATAAATAAAATATGATGTAGTTCTTGGACTTTGTTCTTTTATTGGAAACTCTAAGGACTGTGCTGTGTCGTGGTCTGATAAGTACAAAGGTAGAACATCAGCAGATGTAGTTTTTTATGTTACTAAGTATGTGGTCTATACAAGAATCTTTCCGAGTGGGAACATTAATATGCATCTTTAAGTTATATTCGTAGTTACTACATAAATCTTTTAAATAGTTAGTGTACCTAACTTGGTTTCAAGGTATTTATTTTAAAATCCCCAGTAACAGCTATTTTTGTACGTGACCCATATCTTTTAGATGTTTCGCACATTAATTGGTCGAACTTTTCTAAAAATATATTGGGGTCAGACTTTGGCGTTCTATACAGGGTGGAAACTTTCAGCGGGGCAGTAAGGGGAAGTACCTGATCCTGTTTCTAATACTGATCAAAAACTTCTATAATAATAATAATAATAATATTATAATAGTCTGTGGCCCGACTGTCAAGCTGACAGTGAAAAAAATTTACTCCAATATTTTTTAGTATTTTTTACTATAAATAATCAAAAACTAATCTTTTGATATGGGTTCCTACACCATTTTTATGACCGGAATTACTACACCTTTAATATGGGTTTGACACGAGTACTTAAGATCAACAGTCATAATGGACCTAACAATAGAGAAGAGAATACTATACAATGCTGACACGAAGTCGGGCACGACGAATTGAAACCACACACCCAACACCTTCGGGTTCGTCGCTCAGCTCCGCCTCGCAGTTGCCGGAACCAGCTCCAGACGTGAGTCCAGTGACACCGGCCGCTGCAGTTGCGTCGAGCTCGAGCGACGAATACTTTTCGCCGCCGACGACACCACCACCAGTACGTCGACGCGGAAGAGGCCGACCACCGGCCAGCTTAGGACTCCGAGGCCCACCGGCCTCTGATAGGGTCCCCGCTACCGGTGGAAGTGTGCAGCGCATGAGATGGACACACACTGTCAATGAAAATGTCATGCGCGCATACTTTGGGGCTACAGATGGGGGAAGTAACTTGACTGCGTACCGTGGTCGGATGCTCTCTCTGTTTCAGGTGCTTGAGCCAGATGTCAACGTGTCGGCGCAACGACTGTCGGATCAGGTGCGGGTCATCCAGCGTAACCATATGCTGGATGACGTTGTACTTGATCGACTTCGCCTCGAATCACGGAATAGCCACGTTACGCCTTCTTCGTCATTGGTCGCGGTGCAACTGCAAAATCTACCCAGTTTTTCATCGCGACCCAACCGCGTTGATGAAGAGGATGATGATGAGGCTATATCCGTGAGTTCCCAGTGCAATGTAAGATTGAGGAGCGCTTTGGAGGATGCTTTCCGTGAGTACCGATCTATTCCGCCTGAACTCAGACCACGTTTACCTCGTTTGCCCATGCATAAGAAAAACAAGGCTCTGGTGTGTGCTCTAGACTCGCAGCTGTCGAATTACTTCAACGACAGCAAAGACCTGAACGATACCCATTCAATCTTGTACTGTGCAGCTGTTGCGG
Source organism: Apamea crenata (assembly GCA_949629185.1). Classification (NCBI taxonomy): domain Eukaryota; kingdom Metazoa; phylum Arthropoda; class Insecta; order Lepidoptera; family Noctuidae; genus Apamea; species Apamea crenata. The sequence goes on from OX451361.1 coordinate 19,915,309, forward strand.
CATGTCGTGTAGCTCATGTCAAATTCCAGACCAGTGACAGAGCCACACGACCAAAACCAGCTGTACCAGCTTGGCAGTCCAGGATTGAACGTCGTATCGGGGAGGCTAGAGCACTCATCGGCAAGCTAATCTGCTTCAGGGAGGGCAATACTCGCCCCAGAGTGATGCGCTTTGTGAGGCGGGCGTTCTCGGGGACTGATATTAGTTCTCGAGATTATTTGTCCCGCGTCACAGAGCGTATCGACTTCCTGAAGCAGAAGATCTGTGCATGGGCAAACCGTATTCGTCGGTACAGGCGGAGAGTGGAGCGATACACTCAGAATCGCACATTCCAGAGCGATGAAAGGTGGGTTTACAGGGATTGGGAGCGACCGGACCAAGATGTGACTGACACACACCTGCCAGATGATGACGCCATGTGTTCGTTCTGGCGAAACATCTGGTCGGTGCCTGTCAGTCACACTGAGGGTGATTGGACTGGGAAGATTGAGCGAGCGTGCGAACTAATACCAGAAATGGGGGCAGTTATCATCAGCCCCCAAGATATTGCTCGTGCAGTTCGTCCGTTGCCTAACTGGAAATCTCCAGGGCCGGACGGACTGCACAACTTTTGGATAAAGTGGTTCCAAAGGTCGCACGCCCCCTTGGCATCCCAGTTCCAGTCAGCCTTAGAATCTGGGTCGCTGCCCCAATTCTTAACGACAGGAATAACCCACCTGCTCCATAAATCAGGTAGTACCGCGGATCCCAAAAATTATAGACCGATCACTTGTCTACCGACGGTCTATAAAGTTCTTACATCCATCTTGAGAGCTAAAATTAATAAACATATAGACACTTACTCCATCATGTCTGTCTCCCAAAATGGATGTAAGAACGGGTCCCGCGGTACTAAGGAGCTACTTCTCATTGATATGGCCATTAGCCAACAGGTTCGTCGTTCCCGAAAGGATCTGTCGACATGTTGGATAGATTATAAGAAGGCCTATGACTCGGTGCCACATACATGGCTCATGAGGGTGCTGGAGTTGTATAAAGTAGATAAAACTCTGCGCACCTTCCTGATGACGTGTATGGGGCAATGGAGGACGGTCCTTCGCTATCCAGGATGTCGAAATATCCAGAGGAATAGCGAGCCGATAAGGATCGAGCGAGGCATATTCCAGGGCGACAGTTTGAGTCCGCTTTGGTTCTGCTTAGCCTTGAATCCTCTAAGCACGCTGCTGGAAGATTCAGGTCTAGGCTATCGGCTGAGGAGAGGTGGTCAGGTTATATCTCACCTCCTCTACATGGATGACCTAAAACTCTTTGCCCCCAACAATTTGCAACTGATGGAGCTACTGAAAATTACTGAAACTTTCAGTAGCGCCATCATGATGGAATTTGGTGTGGACAAATGTGCGGTCATGCATGTAAAGCGAGGGGAGATTGTGGAATCCGTGGGAACCCAACTCTCGGATTCCACAAACCTTAGAGCCCTCTCCGCAACCGAAACCTATAAGTATTTGGGTATGTCGGAAGCGTTGGGCATCAATGCTACTGACATGAAGCAATCGTTGAAAGAGCGCTTCTTTGGCCGCCTGAAAAAAGTATTTAATAGTCTTTTATCAGGCGGAAACAAGGTGCGCGCCTTCAATGGTTGGGTCATGCCGGTTTTGATGTACTCTTTCGGCATACTCAAATGGACTCAGACCGAACTCGACGCCCTGGATAGGAGGGTCCGTACGCTGCTAACTGCAAATCGAATGCATCACCCACGGTCATCGGTAATGAGGCTGTATATCCCGCGAAAGTGTGGAGGTCGAGGCTTTTTAAACGCTAAGAACCTCCACAATCGCGAGATATGCAGTCTCAGGGAATATTTCCTAGAAACCGACGTGGGGTTGCATCGAGATGTAGTTGCGGTGGATAAGGGCCTCACACCGCTCTCCTTGGGTAAAGAGAACTGGCGCAAGCCAGTTGTGCTTGACACTAATGAACGCATGGAGGTATGGCAGAGTAAGGAGCTTCACGGACGCTTCTTCCGGGCCCTACATGGGCCCGATGTAGATCTACTAGCGTCCGTAGCCTGGCTGCGTTACGGTGACCTCTTTGGAGAAACCGAAGGTTTTGTCTGTGCAATTATGGACGAAGTTATGATGACGAACAATTACCGGAGATTTATTGTTAAAGACGGCACGGTTGACATCTGTCGGGCATGCCACCGGCCGGGAGAATCAATCAGGCATATTATCTCCGGGTGTTCTCGTCTAGCTAACGGAGAGTACTTGCATAGACACAACCTTGTAGCTAGGATAATCCATCAGCAACTTGCTCTGAAATACAATCTTGTGGAATCGGAGGTGCCGTACTACAGGTATGTGCCCGACCCAGTTCTCGAAAATGGTAATATCACATTGTACTGGGATCGATCCATTATCACTGACAGGACTATTGTTGCCAATAAACCTGATATAGTGGTGATGGATCGATCAGAGCGACGCGCAATGATTGTTGACATAACCGTCCCGCATGATGACAACCTCGTGAAAGCCGAGAAAGATAAACAAATCAAGTATCTTGACTTGGCTCGCGAGGTTGTCGACATATGGGATGTGGACTCAGCGATCATTGTGCCGATAGTCGTAACAGCCAATGGCTTAATAGCCAAGAGCCTCGACCAACACCTGAGGAGGCTCTCGTTGGGCAGCTGGATCAAGGGCTTGATTCAGAAAGCGGTACTTCTGGACACGGCTCGCATCGTCAGGAGGTTCCTCTCTCTGGAGCCCTGACCACCGGTAGCTTGGACCCTGTTCCCGATACCGGTGGGCTACTATTTTTTATATTTTTAAATGTTTTTATACTTTTTATATTCTAATATTTAAAAATATAATTTATATGTTTACATGCAAATAAAGGAAATAATAATATAATAATATCCCTGGACATTTCACATTTCTATGGGACCAACCATCGTTGGAGTACTCAAAAAGTCACAAATTGCAGAAAACTTTTCCCTTACATATTTTGTAAAGAATTTGTGTAACTGAAATACAAAAAATAAAATAAACATTACATTACCACTCGGTTCCACATTATACCACACCAACAATTTAGAAAATCGCACTTGATTATGTGTTTCGCGAAACCTGAGAGGATTTTCTCTACAATAATAATGGTGACTTTGCCGGTTGTACATTCCATTATTAGAAAAATTTGTTTCATCAGACCATAATATGAAATTCAGAAAATGGTAATCTCTGCTTATTTTTCCTCTTAACCACCTGCAAAAAGTAAGTCTTCGAGCGGCATCCCCTGAATGTAAGGCTTGAACTAGTCGCCCCTGTCGGTAACATTTTTAACCATATACTTCTTCCATATCTTTAGTACGAAACGATGTGAGACACCTACTTCTTCAGCGACTGCTCTTGATGACATTTCGGGATAAGCTTCGACAAGTGTAAGAACTGAAACGATCAAATTTTCATCTAGTATAAATGGGTGGCGTACTGATTTTTTCATGAAAGAGCCACCTTGTGCAAGATTTCTTAAAATATTTGTAATAAACTTTCTGGTTGGCACATGACGATTTGGATATTATAAAAAAATAATAAATAAATAATATTTATTTTGTACGGAAATATAGCGAAAGTACAGAGAAGTGTCTTAAGAGTAAGTTGTACAACAGTGACAAAAGTTCAAGGTCGAACGTCTGACTTCTAAACTAGGCAATAAGCCTGTATCTCTGAAGCCAATGTTCCCCGAAATAACAATGACATACAACTATTTATATGATACACGTGCAAGTACTTCTAGTATAATATTAACAATCAAGAAAACAATCTTAAAACTGTATGCGCATGCATACAGTATATAACTATTTAGGTGTTAATTTTGAGAAGATTTTCAGTTTCATCGTATGATAACTTTTGCAACCACTTGGTGAGAAGGTTTTTGACCTCATATTTTGTGCGAATATAGATGGACAAAATTTTATTTATTTTATTATAAAGTCGAGAGCTTGTAGCGAGAAACTGTCGACTAGCGAATGCGGTACGACATTTGACAGTATCACTGACAGGGAATTGCTTGCGTCTTAACAGAACATACCATATTTGATCCTATACCATTCTAACGCAGCTGATGTATTTTTATTATTTACGTAATTTATACACCACTAGACCACTAGTCGTCGTCCATGGAGATCCACCATAAGTGCGTGGTGGTGCAAAAAATCAGCGCCTAATATCGGCCGACTGACTGTTGCAACCATAAATCGCCAATTGTAGGCACGCCGCATTCCGATGTTGAGAACTATGGTTCGCTCGCCGTATGTGGGTATTTGTGAACCATTCGCTGCATATAAGTAGTTGGTTGGACTTCGTTGTTTATCGCGTGCAGTGGCGGGTACTGCGGGTAGAACAGAAACGTTTGCACCCGTGTCGACAAGGAATTTTTTGTCAGATGCTTTGTCGTGTATAAATAGGCGGTATGTGGATAAATCGTTGACTTCGGCCACCGCCACGGCTTGAGTCTTCTTTAGTTTTCCGGCTTCTCGCTTGTAGTTCCTTTGAAACTGCACGGACTTCTACATCGGTATGCTGCCTTGCCAAATTTCTTGTGAAAAAAACACACGGCATTTCTTCTGTCCCGTGATTCCGAGCGGGAACGGCTTCTGAAATTATGGGATCGGCGTTGAAATTTGCGGGATCGATTTGTCTTCAGCGTTGCAACTTCCTTGGTCAGGGCTTCAATCATGCTGAAGAGTTTCTGGTCTCGAGGTTCAGATGTCGCCGCTATTTCGGCTGGCGCCGCTGTCGCTGGGGCTTTTGACGAGGAAGGTTGACACTGGCAGGAGCACATGGCGTTCACCTCTTTCAGTTGTTCTTGCATTCTGTCTGCCATGGCGGCCAACGAGTCCAGCTTAGATTCTTCACTCACTGCCAACACTGTGCGGGTAGAAGCAGGTAGGTGTCCTTGCCATAACATTTTCAGGGTGTCATCTGGCATCTTTTTTCCAGCTAGGTTCCTCATTCGGCGAAGCAACTGCGATGGACGCTGGTCGCCGAGTTCCAAGCCGTTCAGCAGTTTTTGTAGCTGAATACCCTCGCTATCTTCGTATACCTCCAACCTCCAACAGTCTTCTTTTAACAGCGTCGTATCGGCCGGAGTTGGGCGGTGACAAGATGATATCGCTGATTTGGTCGATGTCCTTGATCTCCAGCTGAGCCACAACGAGTGCAAACTTGCCTTCATCGCCGAGCTTCTGGTTGTAGATGATAACCTCAAATTGGGCGAACCAAAGCTTAGGTCTGTCGCACCAGAATTTAGGTATGCGTGCCTGGACGCTGATTGCTTCGACGCCTTCAGGTGTAGTACTCTTGTCTTCTGTCGATACGGGCGTAGCCATTTCGAACGCGGGGTCACCACTTTGGTTGCTTATGGGTGTTGCGAGTAAAAAGACCAATAATGATCTGTGTATTTTATTAATAAGCGCTGCTTATATACAGAACCGAGTCATAAAAATCAAAATAAATCGGGTACATTAATAAACTTATAACTAACATAATTTGGTAATGTCGGTAGAATGTGCCGAGCTCCCTTCGTTGAGCGAGCGCGATGATGTAGCCGGCACGCCGTTGCCTATAACCTTGGCTAGCTTAGTACGCGCGAACGCACGGTGGCGCACGGCTGTATGCGCTCCTCCAATTTGTATGTTGTCTATTATTGTTTGTCGTAAGTATGAGCTGCTACACTTCTATCAAGTCTAAACGTTCTAAATTGGATATCATTTTTCTCTTATCAATAGCTGTCCAATTATGCACTTAATGTAAAATTCACAACACACTCCGAGCTTTTCGGACGCAACAAACTGTCAGATTGTTTTTTATTTAATAATAACGAGTTCGAAATTTGAATTGTTTTTAAACTTATCGTTTTATTCAGTCAACAAAAAGATCTCAACCGTCACTAAAAAAGCGTTTGCGTAAAATTTTCATACAAAATGTACGGGAAAAGTTTTTTGCAATTTGTGACTTTTTGAGTAGTCCAACGATGGTTGGTCCCGTAGAAGTTTTTGATAAGATATAATACTGTGGAAATAAGCAAAGTACACTAACCTAGCTGTGGCTATATCTGTCAACTGCCTTAGTTTTCCTGCTGCATATGCAGCTGAACTTAATCTATCAGAAAGAGATCTAATGTGGGTGCCCCATTGTTATTTTGAATCTAAAGTGGCGTTCATTTTGACTTCAGTCTTTTCAAGCTTGTGTTGTAATATAGTGCAGTATTGTTTCCTTTTAGATGGCAGTCCAAGTGGTGCAGCTCACAACCCAATATCTCGTCTCCGCAAGCTTCCGGGAGAATCAGGTCGTGGGTTTTCTCTGCGCATCAACAGTGCTGTCAAGGCTCTCCACAACCCAGCTGAAGAATTACACTACCCTGTATGTTTCATTATGTCTTTTTTGTAGTATTTTTATTTCAAATACTAATGCATAACATAACATATTGCACAATAAGCAGGTACAAAGGATATCTGAGGTGTTTAATAAACAATTCTCCATTGAGTCGACACTGGGGTCGCCGTGCGGCAAAGAGAATTAAACCACTTGAGAGCTGATAGACCGATTTCGTCTAGGCACACGACTCACCACTGCGGGTCGGGGGACGAGGAAAATACAGCGGTTGTGATTGGCCGATGCAACAATGTCAGGACGAATGTTCCAAACATAGTGATGCAAAAGTCAGTTTTGCTACAAAACCTAATATAGATAAAATCGAACATAACGATGTCTATTAATTCTACTTTTTTTAAAAACTATACTGATTGTGCGTTAACTGGGTGCAAATAAAACACTTACGTAACACTGTAAATTTTACTTTATTCAAATCAATGCTAAAATTAAATCAACGTTAAATAATCGTAAAAAAAACGAAAAAATCCAAAGAAAATTTTCATTTTGCACCTAGGTTGGACGATCGAGACAATTATTGGTTTTTAAAATGAATCAATTTAGTATAAGTTTTCCGGATAAAAGATTTGGGGTCTTTATTATTTTTTGTGAAAAATGACAAGCGTGCATCAACGTTTCCCTCTTAAGGCGAAATGGGTCCCAAAAGAAGATTTTGACGCATTTCGGCTGCACGCAAAATCAATTTTTGTCCTCAAAAACTACTAAATTTGCCGAATTTTCTTCATGATTATTAAAATTGAAGATTTTCTTTAGTGAATTATGAGGGCCAAAACACGATTGTCATAATTTGGCTCGATACAAAAAAATCGCAAAGTTTCCTCAAAATTTGCATATTTTATGAGAAAAAACGGTTTTATTCGATTGTAATTCAAGCAATTTCAATAAAATTTCGTCTATATGTTCACCATTAAAGATATTAGGGGATTATGGGTTTAGAATTTTAAAAAGAAGTATATAAAAAAAGCGTGCAACATAATACTATAATATTGCGCGCAAGTCCGACATCCCACCGTTCGCGCAGTCCCGTCAGTCGGCCGCAGCGCCTCTTAGAGAGCACTCGTGTACAACTTTTTTGCGTCCGTTGTCGCCGACTACTCAAGCGAACATTGAAGTCTAAAGTGATGAACAAACATAATAAAAAAAAAAATATTCAGGACTGAAGCTCAAGCAGCTGAAATTGATGAACCTGAATAGGTAAGTTTTTTATTTATTATCCCAAAAAAATACCAACTTTGATATTTGACATTGACGTACTAACTCGTATTTATTGTATAAGCACACAACTTTCGTTTTGAACGGCCCTTTACACATCATGCCGTAGTTTTAGTAAGTTTCCCTTGGTTTTGTATGAACCCTTGCACACGGCGGCGCGGCGGCGGCGAGTTTTGATAGGTCTTATCAAAACTTGCCGCCGCCGCCGCGGCGCCTTGTGTGGGGGTTTTTACAAATCCAAGGGTGACTGATGCAGCGGTGCCGCTGCAGCCCCGGCATAATGTGTAAACGGCCCAATAGAGATAGCTAATTATGGTCTAAAACTTTCATGTAGGTACCCCAATAGCTTTATTTATACATAATATGGTTTATTATGTTCTTACAGAACTCGTATCAACACTGAGTCTGACATTGCGGAGTTGCCAGCAGACTCACAAGGAATGAGTAAAGCCGTCACACCACCACAATTACCAGAAACATCTGATGGGGCACTAGTAAAAATCAGTATAACCCAAGTTTTTTGAGTAAGCTCGCTTACATACCTACCTATTATTATTATATCCGTCACGGCTGCGTAGTTTCGCTAGCTAATTTAATTGACCCTGTGTAGTTGTGTAGGTACTAGAGAAAGCTTTTGAACATACGTGTTTTTTTTTATATCCCCCTCTAGGGGTCAATGTACTCATCATTATGAATAACTCTTACTAAACCTAAAATTGCGAAAAAAAAATCATCTGTTATAAGTATTTTATTTTATATTCGCATAACTCTTCAAAATATAGGGAACAGCTGATTTTTTTTCGCGATTTCGTGTTAGGTCCCATAGTAAAAGTTGTTCATAATGATGAGTATAATGACCCCCTAGAGTTATGGGATATAAAAAAAACACGTATAATATGTACATACGAGTATGTTAGAAGTCATGAATACTATTCATGACTTCTAACATATATTATGTACATATTATACGTGAAAAACGGTTTTTGGTAAAAACCGTTTTTTTCGGTATTTTGATATATTGGGAATGGGATTTCAAGAAAACCGGTACCAGGTAAAAACCGGTTCTTAACACGTCATGTGTATTTTTTTATTACTTATATTTCTTTTGGCACATTGAGGGTAGACTTTATTCTCATAGGCAGGTTACAAGTTACGCAGCATGTAGCGGAAATGCACCACCACTATGAAGTTAGTTGTTGAAGTGAATAGGTTAATTTTAAGGTACATTATGTTTATGTTGTATTGTTAAAAATATTTCCAATATTTCAGCACCCATGAAACACCACTGATACTGATGGATACTGACGGAGCAGGAACGGTCTCACCACAACAGCTACCTATATCTGATGCGGCCCACGATGTGAACATTCAGTCCAATCACTTTGTTACTTGTGTACATAATTATTTTACTTTGTATCTGGTTGCATCGTGTACCTACAGTGTATGATTAAATTGTTCGTGAAATTACAATCTGATTTGAACTGCAAACCGTTTTTCTATTGCGCAATAACCAACACTATCCACAGTAATTGAAATATGGTTGATGATAACGAGACACACCCATACCTTCTCCGTCATATATCAAAGCTGTTATGCTTACCTGTTTATTTTTCATTTCTACAGGGCAATTTTTTTATCAATATCCAATTTTCACTGGGTGTTCTACCCATGAATATGAACAACTTTTACTATGCGACCAACTCTGAAACCACGAAAAAAAATCTGCTGTTGTTGTTGTTCATATTCATCGGTAGGACACCTTATGAAAATTTGGGTGTGATAAAAAACCGGTTTTTAGTAAAAACCGGTTTTTGATAACACTGGTTTGGATTCTATCTCTAATACTAGTACCCATTCATTTTCAAACAGCGAACTAATTGGGATTGCCATAGGAACCCATAAGTAGTTATTTTATTATAAGTAGGCAAGTATTCGTAAGTAGATAGATATAATAATGAAAACACTAGTGTATGTGTTACTGTAAAAACCCGAACTGCGGTAAATCTTAGGATTTACCGCTACAGTCCGACCGCCGTATGCGCGACCCTCTGCAGAAGTATTTTGGTTCACGAGAGAGGGTCGCGCTTACAGCGGTCGGACTATAGCTTGCCGGCCGAGTGCGGCAGAGCGCGGGGCCCCGCGCGCCTCTTACCTGTCTGCGTCTGCTTCACCCCCTCGAAACCTACGTGACCACGATACCATTTCGCCTTAACAGCATTAATCCACTGTTCTTTCACTTCTGGAATATCCGGAAATCTAAAATGTAAACATTAAGTAATGTTACTTTTGTACAGTTAGGGATCATCGTAATTTTTATCGACAATATTATTTATACTTTGTTTTGAAGTTGTCATAACACTACAGCAATACGTCTGTCCTTTCTATCTATACCTACAGATGGAAAGGGACAGACTTATTGACAATACCTAGTGAGAGAAAGGGACTTTTCAAAAAGACATCAACGCGGAATACTTTTTATGTGCCTTAAACGTAAACAACCAGTTTAGCTTGAGCCCTGCAATTATTCATAATATTATTAAATTATAAATATATTTTACTTACCGATGAAAAGTTATGCCATCTTTTTTATAGCTGGATGTTCTAGACGATTTCCCACACCATTTAATTGAACAAGAACTCATAATTAATTTGATATAAGCAGAAATGTTTAAAAAAGTTATCAAAATAATCACGTGTGGAGAGATCCAATAACTGGTCAAAACTAAAATGGTCACTCATAGTTTCATCTACTATAAGTGCAATTTCATTTATGTGTCGTGAGCCCGAGTCGCCCGTATGAGCAGTCAAGAGGTTTTATAGTCATTGCCGTGCGGGATGCTCAATGGTGGACTTGAGCGTGCGGAGGTGGCCACTGTAATTCTTGCAAGGAGATCAGAGGCTCATTTTGAAGAAGATGACGAAAATCCCCTGGACATGAAGAAGTCAGCATTGAGCACCTGCAGCATGCTGGTCCCCACTTACCTTGGAAGTCAGCATTGAGCACCTGCAGCATGCTGGTCCCCACTTACCTTGGAAGTCAGCATTGAGCACCTGCAGCATGCTGGTCCCCACTTACCTTGGAAGTCAGCATTGAGCACCTGCAGCATGCTGGTCCCCACTTACCTTGGAAGTCAGCATTGAGCACCTGCAGCATGCTGGTCCCCACTTACCTTGGAAGTCAGCATTGAGCACCTGCAGCATGCTGGTCCCCACTTACCTTGGAAGTCAGCATTGAGCACCTGCAGCATGCTGGTCCCCACTTACCTTGGAAGTCAGCATTGAGCACCTGCAGCATGCTGGTCCCCACTTACCTTGGTTGCTGGCACTTTTATTTAAACTGTCTTTGTGTCATTGAAATCTTCCGGGGCTTGTGGCTAAATAATAAGAGGCGCACGGGTCGATCGATCAGGTTAAGCTACCCTTGACGCGGTTGGTCCGTGGATGGGTGACCATCCTTACATACCAAGAACTACTACTACTAGACAAACTGAGACTAGATAAACTGGGGCCTGCAGACGCAATTAAAATAACCCTTTTGCACAGAACTGTACATGGGAGCTCTGTGGTTCACATATGGGTATATGTGAACCACGGAGCTCCCAAAAGACTTACAATGTCCTGCGTATCCAATACAATAATATATTCAGGGTATTGTTGCGGCTGCCGCGCTTCTGTAACGCCTCAGCATTGTTTGCAGCTCGCACTGACGGCTCTGATGCACTGTGTCGTAACAAAACTTCCTCGCTACTCCGCAGGCTGCGTGGCAGTCCCAGCACTATCCTGCAATCGACAGCCCGTTAGTGTGGGCGCTCACAAATAGTTATTGAGTACTAACATAGGCAAAGCTATAACACTGTAGACCTCATTGTAGTCTGAATAAATAAAAAATTATAACAACTATCGCAGAAGTGACGTCACTATGGTGTAACGTCATACTAGTGGCATTCATTGTCCATAACGTGCGACAAAGGCGGGAATAATCCTTTAAAAAAAATTAAGGCGTGTAGTTTTCCATATTTCCACCAATTTTACTGATTTTTTCGATTATCTCATTGTAATTTGGCTTTGAAATTACATTATTTGTTCAAAAATTACTAATATTTAGTCATTATCCCTAATTATATACCTACACTACATAAAAACATCTTGTCTATATAGACAAGATGTTTTTATGTAATGTATAAGTGTAGCAAGTGCCAATGATCTTTTCAAATTCGTAATTTGTACTTAAAAAATGCGCTTCTTCGTGTCTTCTTCACTGGCTGGAATGATGACGAAACCTAGATGTGACGTGCTAAACGTCATGATCAAATGAGGTGATCAGTGATTGATCTACTATGTAGAAGAGGCATATGCCCAGCTTCGGTCAAATGAGTATATCGTTACTGTTCACAGCTAGACGTGGAAGCGGAAGATGAGAAAGGTTTGCGCATGAGTGAGCAGCGCGAGCGGCGCGCACGCAAGCGCCGCAAGGCGGAGCGAGCGGCGCCGGCGTCCGAGCAAGAGCCGCCGCTGACCCGGACACAGAAATTTGCGCTCAAGAAAAAGGCTAAGAAGATGAGAGCCTCCGAGGTAACAGAATGCTGTGTCTGTCGTACGATGCATGCGTACACTCATTCTATTTCTATAGAATGTAAGATTTTTCATTAAGCTAGTTGTAGTCTAAATTAAATCCCTAGTCGTTTACCTGAAAGACAGTTCGTTGGGTCAGAATGGTAAAAAAATACAAATATGATAAGAAATTTATTTCAGAAGAAAAATATAGATGCATCCTTTTTGTTTATGTAGTAGGTATAGTTTGACAACGTTCAAAGGTTCCCTCATTGATCTTCAGAAAAGCCTAAAGACCAGCTGAAGGATAGCAGTAGTGGGCAAACTTACGAGCTGTAGGTCGTAGGTTCGAAACCAGGCAGGCACTTTGTGTAATTTATTTTATCACCACTCTCTAAACGATGCATGGAAACCAGCATGTTCTAGAATCAAACATTCTAGGACATGTAATGCACCAACCCGCACTGTGCGCGCGTGGTGATTATGGCGCATTCTCGCAAATAGAAGGCCTGTGTCCCAGTAGTGGAACATTATTTATTTATTTTTAAGGCACATCAACAACACAAACACAAACATTTACAAATAACAGAGAACAGAGACATGGACTACTGTTTACGTCAATTACAGACGTACACAGCATTCACAACAAAAGAGAAGAAAAAAATAAAAAACAGCATTCACGCTACAATAAAATAAATAACAATAAAAGAAAACAAAAGAACAAAAACTCTAGCTAAAATCTTTGTAGTAGAGAGAACATTATACACTGATAAACCTGATACCGTCAATAAAAGTGGTTTTTACTACTTTCATTGCAATTTTATATTTCCTCACCTTTTAAACCATCTGTATGAGTCATGTATCGTACATGGCACGCGCGCATTGCATAGATCAGCAATTTTCCGTTGCCTTGCACAAATTATAGTGAATGGCAACGGAAAAGTGCTGATCTCTCTCTGGCCTTGTACTTCAAAAAATATTTCAAAACCAAAATTAGGCAAATCGGTTCAGCCGTTCTCGAGTTTTTGTGAGACTAACTACTATATAGATAGACTAGCTTCTGCCCGCGGCTTCGCCCGCGTGGATGTCGGAAGTTATCCCACGGGAACGTGCTATCAGAATAAAAAGTATGTGCTTCCCCAGGATGCCATCTATCTCTTTGCCAAATCAGAAGTTCAGTGGTTTAGGCGTGAAAATGTAACATACAGTTTCAAGTTCAAATCCTCCCCTGAAAACCGAATTACCCCTTTTTGCCCCGTCAGGGGACAATTTTCGACCACTTTACATACTTATTATTAATTATTTTCTGTCAAAAGTATCAATACTGAGTTTCGAGTTAATCGGACCGCGCATTCAATTTCTTCCACACAAACTTCAACACCCCTTTGAGGGGTAGTTTTGAAAAACTAATAATGATAAACTTTATTGCTTACTTAGGCGAGTATTCATGCCAATTTTCAAGATTATTAACCTAACGAATAAGATTTTTCATATAAACTGTATCCCCGCTTTTCACCCCCACAGAGGTGGAATTTTGAAAAATCATTTGGGATGTGTTCATAACTTGACTCAAAGATTATTTACACCAATTTTCGAGCTAATCGAGCCACGCTGTAAAATCCTCCCCTGTAAAATTGACTACCCATTTTCAGGCAGTCAGGGGTAGATTTTCGAAAAACCCTGATACACATTATTCTTTCCTTTCAATTTTAGGTATAAATACTGAGTTTCGATTTAATACGACCGCGCGCTACAATTCTTCCATACAAACTTTGAAACCTCCCAATCGCCTTTTAGGGGGTAGTTTAAAAAAACAAAAAATGCCCAACTTCATAATGTACTTAGATAAGTATTCGTGCCAAGTTTCAAGTTTATTAACTCAAGGAATAATATTTTTCATACAAACAAAATCCCCCCATTTCACCCTCTTAGGGGTGGAATTTCGAAAAACCCTTTCTTAGTGGATACCTAGGTACTCTTCACGAAGATTACACCCTCCAAATTTCATGTCTCTAGGACCAGCGGTTTAGGCTGTGCGTTAATGTCTCATTCAGTCAGTCAGGACTTTGAATTTTATATACAGCGTGTCACGGAAAGGGTATATACATAGCAAAAGCACGGCATCCTTGGATGATATCAAACGATATTGGAAGGGGTTTTTAATCCTATGTCTACATGTTCGGAAGTTATGAGATTTTTTAAATCATTGATACCAGAAACCGAACTATTAAAATTGAAATAAGCACATCACTAGCACTAAGTCAGCTGATCGGTGTCAGCGAACTGTTTGTAAGTAAAAATAAACCTCTTACTCCTGGTAATTCTGAATAAAAGGTTCCGCATGTTTATTTTTTGTTTACAAAATATTATTACTGACTTTTCCTAAACTTTGATTATGTTTGTGAACTAGCTACAATACAATTAATTGGTCTCGGTATCATTTAACGAAATAATATTTAGATACCTGCTTGCATTGTCACGTATCATTTACACACTTGTTGGTTTTTTACTTAGTTGCCCTTTTGTAGAAGATTACTTTGCAGATTATTATTATCTACCTAGTAATCTTTCACCCACCTTACCATCGTACCTACAACATAGTAAATACCTAATTCAAAAACAATATTCCTGTAAATATCCTGGGCTATGTCATTCGAAATGAGAACTTCTATCAAACCGTCAAATGTTGCAATCTTCGCTTAGTGCTAACATAAACAATGCGGACAAGTTAAAAAGTGTCGGCATAATAATTATGTACGGTATGTAATTGATCTTATTTGAAATAAATAAACCTACCGATTCGCTGTTTATGATTGTCACTTGTCAGCACAATACTTTGGGCAAATATGAACTTCAAAGATTGTGAGCCCATAACATAATAATTTTTACACATGATACGATCCAGGAGTTGTTTCGTAAAATCGTCAGCTCGTACCATTGAATTGATCATAAAAATCAAATCCTTACGTGCATTCACGAATTAATATTTTGCCAGTATAACTTAGAATAGAAAAAGGATTTAGTTAACAATTTATGTCCAAGTGAACCCAAAACATCATTTCAATTCACCTCTTCGGAACTTATTCTTCTCCTAGTACAAATAAAATCACAGTTCACACATCGGGTTCCGTTCATAATTTTCGTTCATAATTTTATTTTTAAAATAAGGTTATTTTTTTTTAATAATTATGACGAAAACTATTATTAACAAGTTAATAGTTTTTTTTAATTACAAAATAATAGCACGCACGCATAATTTTTTGCTGTAGGACTAACCGAAGAATTATCGGAAGTTCACGGTCTGTCGGTGCTGTTTGAGTGGTACATGGGTTTTATTGGTTTGAGCTTTGAGCACGTTTAGTCTAATAATTCAAATAAAGTCAATAAAAATGTCGCAAAACTGCATCTAACTGTGGAAAGAAATTAATAAAGTACTAGGAGGGCATGAGTAACAGGAATTGTTATTGCCGAATTGAAAATCGTTTGCTCACAGAACCCTGATTACGTTTACACACACAATGAAGTATCATAATGTGTGTAAACCTACTGGGTTAGGGACTCAGGGTCATAGGGAGAGTGAACCAATTGCCGTCCGTGTAGTTTCAATTAACAAGTCCTGGACCCTGGTAAATACAACTTCTATCGAGATAACGCGGCCGCGTAATATGATCTTTAATGGATTGAAATGAATGATTTTCCGGAGTTGCGGGAATTTCCGGGGTTGCGGGAATGTTCTAACGAGATAACGCGGCCCCGGAATGCAAGGGCAACTGAAGGAACAGGGTGGTTTTAGTCAGTAAGAGTCTAACACTTCCTTCCTCCCCACCCAGGGCGGGAGCTGAGTCATTGATGATTTTCCCATCCAAAAAAAAAAAATGATTTTTCAATTATGAATTTGAATTACGTAATTAGTTTGCTCTAGTGTATTAGATTTACGGAGTTTAGTTGAAATTATTAATAGGATGTAAAATAATCTTGAATTCTTGAACAACATTTTTTAATAGTAGTGGACAGGACACTAATTGGTAACGCTACCCTGTACCAGGATAGTATCCCAATAGGAGTTTTATTTTGCATTATTGTTGTTTGTTTTGCTCGTCAGTCGTCGTCTGTTCCGTGTCTAGTGCACTCGTTTTTATCTCTGTGATACGCGCATCAGTTCAGTACGACTACACCTAATTGACTTTTTTTTGTTGTGTTTGCAAAAAGTTAAGTAATAGCGAATATTACGAAATGATGATGTGTGTTGGAGCAGAAGATGGTAATTTGCGAGCTGCCTGAGAAGTGTACCGTCGCCGTTTTACTGAGGGTAGACCAGATGCTGAGCGTCGGCAGCTGCCATGTTTTAGTCGGATGGCTTGGCCTCCGCGATCCCCAGACCTAACCCCGTTAGACTTCTTTTTGTGGGGGTACATTAAAAATCTAGTGTACGCAGTGCAGTGTGATACAATGGACAAAATGAAAGTGCGGATTGAGGCCGCTTTCCGGACCACCAGACATGCTACGCAATGTTCAGGTGTCCATCAACAAGCGAGCGGCCTTGTGCATACAATACCAAGGTCACCACATCTTTAAAAATGTAAGTCAATTTAAATTAGGCAAAGCTTTAATTAAGATTTTACTGTTTACTCGGTAATAAGTAATAATAAGGGATGAAACTAGTTAACCTACCTAAACTTTGTTTCGATTTTTTACGTAAGTTTTGAATGTCAGTTTTTACGTGCAATTTCTGGCTTGATATTAACGAGTAGTAAACTGTAAATCAATAATTACGCATTATTTTTTACATCACGGTAAAGTAGGTATGGTCCGTATGGTTTAATATTGCGCGCGCGCCGCCGCCGAAAAAGCCGCCAAAGGGATTGCGTCCCTTTGACGGCACGTGCGGCGACATGTTTTATTTCGTCAGTTCGCGCCGACAAAGAACAGCGCCTGCAGTAGGCTACTACGATACTAGGCGCGCAGAATTACGACGGAAGAGATTTAATTTATCGTAATATTGGCAACTGAAATTGAAGTCATTGACCTACGTAGTGCGGTGACACGTTTGTTATGATTTGAATTTAAGAAACCTAAGAAACCGAAAATTTGGTATCAATTTTTAGAGTATTTTATTTTGAGTTGAAACCCTTCCAATATCGTTTGATATCATCCAAAGAAGCCGTGCCCTTGGGATGTGTATACCCTTTCCGTGACACGTTGTATATAGATACTAGATAGGTTATGTTAAAATTATTATTATGCTGCCGTGCCCTAACCGGGTTTCATGTTGGAACTAGGCTCCAACATTTCGTTGAATGAATTGCACCGATCCCAGCGTGGTTTGACCAGACTTGATTAATCGAATGAACCCCAAGATTCACACTAGCTCCTGTAGCCTCATGTTCATGGTGCTACAGCAACCATTACATATGTGCGACAACGGGTCAGCCACATAATTATGTTGAATGTTGTACATCAAAATATGCAGGGTCTGTCCGGCAAAGAGCTAGAATTAAGTTTATTTATGGAGAACTATGATGTTCAGGTGTTATGTTTGACTGAACACTGGTTGAAGGAACATGAAGTAGTGTTTATAAATGATGAAAACTTTACCGTACAGAGTGCATTTGTGAGAAAAAGTGCTATTCGCGGTGGCTCTTTAGTTCTTGTTTCAAACAAGTTGAAATGTAAACAACGTTTAGATTTAGTTAATCTTTCAATCGAGCGCACTATAGAGTTGTCTTGTGTTGAACTTGAGCGATATGTTATAATTTGCGTTTATCGACCCACCTCTGGGGATTTTATTAGTTTCGAATCGGTAATGGAAGATACTCTCAATAGGTTAAAATCAAATAACAAAAGTATTATTTTATGTGGAGATTTCAATATTAATATTTTAGATGTTACTCCATTAAGTATTAGACTTCTCAATCTTTTGAGGTCTTATAATTTAATTAACTTGTTTTTTGAACCTACTAGGATCACAGCGTCTTCGAGCGAGTTCAAAATGCATGTGCGCGCTTCTGTTACTCGGTTCCCCCTAGAAGTCATGTCACCCCCGTTCTTAACAAACACTTTATTCTCAAGGTTTTCTTAAATTAATAAAATAAAAATTGGTGTCGTTAAATCTAAGAAACCGAAGTATTTATACGACAAGCTTAGTTGGGTGGCTAGTAGACGAGATTGCGCGCCCAGGCAATGTGCACAACAACTTTCAACACAGTCTCATAGAACAGCAGCTTTCAGAGGCACTTTCCGATACGCTGCATCTATGATCTAAGGTGTGGAATAATATCCCACCACCATTAAGGGTACTGGGCACTATCCACACGTTCAGAACACGTTTACGGCAGTATCTGATAGATTCGCAACAGAAATTAGATATGGTCGCCCTAAATCTTTCACTTATATGAAATGCCTACAGTACTTAGCTTAAACATAATCCCTGTTGTATCACGAACGCATAGAATGGGGTATGAGTGTGGTGGCACACTCGGTTTTTTCCCGTCCTTTGCTGTCTCAAACATCCCCGACTCGATGGCACTGCTGCAGCGCCTAACTGCCTAACTGCCGCCGCAGTGGTGAGACCTGTGGGAAACATAAACGGACACATTATTTCTCTTTGTCACCACAATCTCGTACTCTGTTAAATCTTAACGCGTTGTTTTTCGTACTTACACATTGTGCCTTGCCTACTTGCGACTGTGACGCACAGCTGGTGTCGACGCATCCTTTTATTTATTATTTATTCTTCTGTTGGAATCTTGGCTGAAGACGGTACTTTTTCGTTAATGTGAACACAGGGTGTGGCATCATTCGTAAATGCATTACTGAAACAAAAGAGGGTAGGTACATAAATAAATAAATTACACGAAACTCAAAATAACAATGCTGAATATGCTGATCCGTTTAAGCAAACTATCATAAGTATTAAATAACGCTTACCTTCTACTAGCATTTGTGCCTACTTCATCTATTGTTGTAGGTAGGTACTTCACTTTCTTCGAATAACATTAAATTAACTGTTTATGAGTCATTTTTTATCCTAGTTTTTATTAATAATACGACTACTCTTGCTTGTATTAAAAAAACCAACAGTTTTACTGTCGCAGAAATAAATAACACAACATAGTGCGGTCCGTCGTGCTCGGCGGCCTGTTGCGCTTTGAGTGCACCGTGCACGGATCAATCTAATCTACGCTGATCGAGAAAAACAGGTTTTTGCTGAGACTTTGTTGTTTTGTTTTTTTCTTATTTTTATTTGTGATATATACGTGATTACTAGTTTATTTATTTATTTATAAGTATGTATTAGGTATGTTGAAACTGTGTGTACTCCCCGTCACTTTTCCCTAAGGGTTCATTAGAAAACCAGCGTCAGACAGCATCTGTCTGGCATTAATGCTGAAATGAACCTTTTTGGCGCAGCCGTGAGGCACACACTATTGTTGTCTGAAACATTTTTTGTTATTTTATTAATTTTGTATTTTGTGTTTCACGAACTGTGTCCAAATAAACGTTTTTCTTTCTTTCTTTCTTCGTCAACTTGTCTTGATAGTATATTTAGTGATTGTGATGCCAAAAATAAATTAGTGTTAACTGACTTAACGTCCGACCACTGTGGTTTATTAGCTAGCTTCCCCATGCCATGACATAAAAAGCCACATAAACTTGAATGCAGGCCTTATACAGCTAGTCGTTGCAAAATGTTTAAAAATAATATAGCTCATAGAATTACACCATCGATAGTAGAATACAAGAATCCTAATGAAATTTATGGTGCCCTTTTTGATGTTGTGCAAAAAGAGTACCAATCCACTTTCAAGACCAAAACTATTAACATTAATGGATCCTACGTTGGCTTTAACCAATGGGCTACTCCCGGTATTTATAAAAGTAGAGCGAGACTATACGAGTTATATGGTTTGAAAAAATACAGGTTTGATACTCCCTTCCTAGAGTATGTCAAAACTTATTCAAAATTATTCAAAAAGATTTGTGCTTTTGCTGAATCAAAATTTTTAGGCGATACAATAAAAAATTCTACTAATAAAGTAAAAACCACTTGGAAAATTATTAATAATGAAACGGGAAAATCGGTTAAACAAGAAAAACTACTTGAGATTATGGTCGACAACAAATTAGTTAATAAAGCAGCTGACGTAGCTGAGTCATTTAATGAGTTTTTTGCCAACATACCGATAACTACGACTCGCTCCTTAAATTCGTCCTCGTCTAAAGCTGAAAACCTTTTGCACAGTAGTGTACCTAAATGTAGTCCCTTATTTAGTTTCGAACATGTAACCCCGCGTGATTTAGTTAATGTTTTTAATACACTTAAGTCTAAAAACACCGGTGATTATTGATCTAGCTGTTACTTTTAATAAATGTGTTGATTTAGGAACTTTTCCTGACCTCATGAAGAGTAGTAAAGTCATACCATTATTTAAATCAGGTAATAAGAATGACGTTGGCAATTTCAGGCCTATTTCTATCTTACCTGCATTTAGCAAAATATTTGAAAAGTTAATACTCAAGCAGCTGCTAAGACATTTTAATTTAAATAGCCTCCTCCATAATGAGCAATATGAGTTTACAAAAGGTCGTTCAACTACAGATGCGGGTGTTGCTCTGTTGAGACACATATTTGACGCATGGGAGAAATCACAGAATGCTATTGGAGTTTTCTGTGATCTCTCCAAAGCCTTTGATTGCGTGCACCATGACACGCTTTTGCGTAAATTACGTCATTACGGTAACCAAAACGAAGCTCTCAACGTAATTATTTCGTATTTACATAATAGGGTCCAATGTGTAGATATTAATGGTGTGAAGTCATCCGGGCTACCAGTTCAGTTAGGTGTTCCGCAAGGCTCAATACTGGGTCCATTCTTGTTCTTAGTTTACATTAATGATTTACCATTCCATTTGACGGACATCTGTGATGTTGTACTGTTTGCAGATGATACCTCTCTTATTTTTAAAGTAGACAGGAATAGACAAGATTTTGACGACGTAAACAGTGCACTCTCAATAGTTACAGATTGGTTTACGTCAAATAACTTAGTTCTCAATGCCAAGAAAACCAAATGTGTAAAGTTCGCCTTACCGAATGTTAGAAACCTAGGACCCAACATCGTCTTAGATAAAGAGGTGCTTGAAACTGTAGGCTCGGCAATTTTTCTAGGACTAACAGTAGATGCCAAACTTCAGTGGGGACCTCATATATCAAGTCTAGCAGGAAGGCTCAGTTCGGTTGCCCACGCCGTCAGGAAAGTAAGACAATACACTGACGTTGATACAGCTCGTTTAGTCTATTTTAGTTATTTTCACAGCGTTATGTCCTATGGTATTCTGCTGTGGGGCAAAGCCGCTGATATACAAAATATATTTGTCCTTCAAAAGCGAGCTGTTCGAGCAATTTACCAGCTAGGTGCCAGAGTTTCTCTAAGAGATTTCTTTAAAGATATTGGTATTCTCACGGTTGCATCACAATTCATCCTTGCCAACATTTTATATATTAGGCAAAATTTACACTTGTACACTAAAAATAGTGATATTCACAGTGTTAACACTAGAAATAAGGACAAACTACGTGCCCCCTTTCACCGGCTTCATAAGGTTCATAACTCATTTGTTGGGCTTGGTATAACCTTTTATAACAAGATACCCTCTTCTTTTCTAGACTTGCCTTTTAATGCGTTTAAAGCTCAACTAAAATCCAACCTTTGTTCAAAGGCATACTATTCCATCAACGACTACTTAGACGATAAGAATAGTTGGTCACCCTAGTTTAACGCAAGACAATGTTTATGTTCCTTCTCCAGAATTAGCTTACTGCCAGGTCTTAGAACGCAGCAATGCATAAATGTGTAAGCTGTCACGCCTGGAGGCTTTTATTTGGGTAGTAAGTTTTTTTATTTACATTTTAATTAATTATTTTTTAGCTTGAGTACGTATAGTTTTTATTATATTTGTTGTATATTGGCGTGGCTAGCTGACATATTATGGCAAATAATTGAATTTTATGTTCTGGTTTTGTAATGTTAATTACCGAATATAAGCACCTAGTATTGTATACAATCAAGTATTTTTTTAAATCGAACAGACAGCTGTGCTGCTGGGGAGTTTGTTGCGCCACTTCTTCTTCCCAGCGATAGCACTAGGAAGTGGTGAAGGGCGGGCGTTTTTGGGGACTGTCTTTTGTAATTTTGACGTTCAAAAAGTGCTGATTCTCAGCCTAATTTGAATAAATGACTTTTGATTTTGATATCAAGAAGTAGACCAGGGCGCGGTTTTTGATGATTTCCCATCCTCAAAAAAAAAAAAAAAGGTCGCGGTTTTTGTAAGGAAGACGTGCCCGTAGGAAAGGGTAGGATTTAAGAGCCTACCGGATATGCATCCTTGAGTAAGCATTGGATTAGTGGAGAGATGGGTGATATTTGTCTATGGATGGGCATCTTTTAAAGACTACGCGGCCAGGTGCTTCAGGTCGAGCTTCACCCGTGAATCTTTTGGCGAGGTTCTACTGCTTTTTCGGTTCTATTGCATGTCCTTGCTCTGCTGTGTTATGTTGTGTTAGATGTTTCTGTTTTCAATGTCGTAGTCAGAGTTCTCGCTACTATCCGTTTCCGGTTTTTTGTATATTTCACTAGTAGCAATCTTGCTCTTGTTTTGTCTTCAGCCGTATCCATCCAAAAATCGATTCCCTTGTCGAAGTACTTCATGTCCTCTTTTAGGTTGTCGTTCCACGTCTAAATAGGTCGACCGACCTTCTTGCTCTTGGCCTTGTACTCCATTGCTGCATGCAGCAGATGTGGTACGCGGCACCTGTAAACATGTGCGAAGTAGCACATCCTGTGGTTTTGATGCAGATGTTATAAGTGTACCTAGGTATTTAATCTCGTCACATGTCGGTATGCTTATTGCATTAAGGGTCACGTAGGTCGTTTTCTGTGTAGCTATTTTTTTTTTTAAATTTTATTTTATTGTGGCACTCCAACGACTTATTCACTTTTTCGGGTACTGTAACAATTGGACTTAAAATCTAGAGTGAATTTGTCACTTACAGGTGTGCACAGCACTTACATTATTTCAAGTTTAATAAATGTAAATAGAGTAGGTACATAGGTTATATAGGTTGAAAAAAAAAAACAAATCTACATGAAAACAAAATTGAAAACTAAAAAGAAATAACTAAATCTATTTTGTTGCTCTCTAAATAATAACACAATCAATGATAAATAATAAATAAGTAAGTAATAGTATATATGTAAGTAATAATATTGATAATTATTATAGATTTTAACTGTGGCTACTGTGGGTCAATAACAATTGTTTGCGAAATTGCGATAGCTTGCTGGCGAAGATGTCAATGCTATTGGCACGTGTATGGAGCTCATTGTACGTCCTCATCAACCTGTTCATTGGTGCCGAATGTCCGAGGTTAGTTCTTGTTGGGCATGGAGTAAATACATCTAAGATGCGTTGAGATCTGGGTGAACTTTGGCGAGGAACAGGGCCCTATTTCTCGAAACTATTAGTTTACTAGTATATTAGTTAATAATTACTAGTGTAAAAGTTATTAGTCCAGTACCTGTTTCTCAAAAACAGGTACTGGACTAATAACTAATTGTAGCAGACTAATAAAAAATATTAGGCTGGCTTGGCTGAATACCTACACATACATATTACTCATGCCTCTTTACTTAAATTATTACCTATTTAATTTAATTAGATAGCCACTATCTGCGAATAATATTGTGTTAGTTACTCCAGCCATTTTCCATTCTACGAAAAAGTCCACTGTTGCGTAGAACTCTCGAATCGTGCACTGACCCTGGCCCATTAGCATACGAATAATAAAACTGTAAAGCGGGACCGCAAACTACTAAACTATTTGTTGAGTGGTTCCCGTGCCTATCTACAAATTGTTCTTAGTTTTCATTTGGGGCATCAATAGGCACTAATGTGTCCGAATCCGACCACATTATATATTTTTTTTAAATTAAATTTACTAATAATTTTGGCTAATATTTTTTACAAGACTTCTGAGACTAATAGCTTTATCAGTGTAATTTACTAGAGTATTTAATAACATATAGTTTTATGAAACCAAATTGAATTTACTCAGGTAATTTTAACTAATATTTATTAGTTGGCAACTAGTAACTAATAGTTTACTACCGTAGCTTCGAGAAACGCACACTAGCAAACTTGTAAAAAATATTCGTTCATGGACTCATATTATTAGTCTAATAAGTTTCGAGAAATAGGGCCCTGGAGGTGGCCCTCAACAAGTCGGAGGCCATGGTGTTTCATGGCCCCCGGCGGGCGCCGCCACCCGGCTCACACATCGAGGTCGGGGGGGCTCGGATCGCCGTCGAGTCTACCATGAAGTACCTGGGATTGGTGCTCGACAGCCGGTGGGATTTCGGCCCCCACTTCCGGCGGCTGGCGCCCAAGTTGTTGGGCGCGGCTGGGGCGCTATCAACGCTGCTTCCCAATCTGAGGGGCCCGAGCGCCGCCTGTAGGCGGCTCTAGGTTTGGATCGTGCGATCGATGGCCCTGTATGGGGCCCCGGTGTGGGCCTCTGACCTGACGGCCGGCAGTATCGCAATATTGCGTAAACCGCAGAGTGCGATGGCCGTCAGAGTCATCAGGGGATATCGCACGATCTCCTACGAGGCGGCCTGCGTACTGGCTGGATCCCCGCCCTGGGACCTCGAGGCGAAAGTACTCGCGTCATTGTATCGGTGGCGCGAGGAAGCGAGGGCGCGGGGTGAGCGACCGATGCAGCGACACATGGAGCTGCGTCGGTCTCAGCTTCGCGAGGTCCTGGTGGCGGAATGGCGGGACAGGCTTACACGTCCTACCGCTGGCCTCGTCACCATCGAGGCAGTCCGGCCGGTGCTCGAGCGCTGGCTCGGGAGGAGGCACGGCTCCCTGTCGTTTCGGGTGACGCAGGTGCTCTCGGGGCATGGTTGCTTCGGGAAGTACCTGTGTCGCATAAACAGGGAGCTGGACGCCCGGTGTCACCACTGCGTCGACTGCCGGGAGGACACGGCGCGGCATACGCTGGCAGAGTGTGCCGCCTGAGAGGAGCCGCGCCGTGCCCTCATCTCAGAAGTAGACAGTGACCTGTCGCTGCCGGCCGTGGTCGAGTCGATGGTCGGCAGCGAAGAGGCTTGGGATGCGGTGTTTTCCTTCTGCGAAACAGTTGTCTCGCAGAAGGAAGCTGCGGAAAGGGAGAGGGAGATCTCGTCCACTCACCTGGCCCGCAGCAGGCGCACCGGGCGTCGGCGGAGGGCGGACAACGCCCTCTTCCAGCCCCCCTAAACGGGTCCAGGGGCGACGGACTCGGAGACGTCCGTTGCCCCCCACACATCAGGACCCGAGGTGGCGGCGCGTAGTGTTCCACGCGCGCCCCTCTCGCGGGGGGAGTCTAACACCTCACTCCCCCCCCTGACCCGAGGAGGCCCGCTGTGGCGGGCCGGCACCAGTCGGGGGTTGCGGAAGGATCGTACGTTCCCGCGACCCCCGGCGTAGGTGTGAGATGGAACACCGGGGTGGTTTTTAGTCAGTAAGAGTCTGACAGACAACGTCGCCCGCCCCAGGCGGCGGACATCCATGAGGATTTTCCACCCCGGAAAAAAAAAGGATATATCTTAGTGCATTGAGGTCTACGTTGTCAAAGGCTTTTTCTATGTCAAGGGCGAGTACATAAATTATTTTACCTGCACGCCATTCCTCGTCTTAGACCCTTTTGAGTGTGAAGATGTGGTCGTCTGTTGATCTATTGTTTAAAAAGGCCGCTTGGTAGTTGCCCAATTCCGTTATTACATTATCTAGTTTTTTTAGGACGTACGAGTATGAGGCGTAGATTCTGTAACCCGTAATCGACTGTATTCACTTTTTAAATGTTACAAAGTAAAGGGCATCCATACGTGACTTACACATATACGAGGGCGGCACTGAAAATTTCGGGAATCAAGGAAGTGACACAACATTACTAAGTATTTAAAAATGTATTTATTCCCATTTACGGCACAGGAATCCATCCTGAATCACCAAGCTGTCCCATTGGGCCCAATAGCTTTTTGTGATCGAACTCATCGCTGAGACGTCGCTCCACCTGGTCTTAGGAGCTCTGGCCTTCATCCACTCCAGAATCGGCTTGATGTCCGAATCGTCCTGCTGTGCACGTTGTAGGCTTTCCTTCCAGTCGTTGCTGTCTGTCTTGAGCATTCTCACAGGTACGACTTCTTTACTTTCTTGCCTAGTACAATGTTTGCAGTCTTAGGACAAGGTCTTCTTGACAATGCATCTGCGTTGCCATGATGGGAACTGACAACAGCTTACACGGCGTTCCGTTGACCTCGCCCTTGATGATTAGGCTGTTCCCGTCTTGGGTTTGTGTGATCAAAACCCTTGGGGCTCTTTGAACATCAGCCAACACCCGCCCCGCAGTCCTGGCTATTACTCGTTTCCCTGCTGCTGGTGCTGGGCGAGGCTAATCCGGAACTGGTTACTCATATTAATGACGGTGCTCAAGTGGACGTAATATACACACATTTCGGAAAAGCATTTGACCGGGAAGATTTCTGCATTCTGATAGAAAAACTAAAAGCCTGAGGTATTAAGGGGAACTTGGTAAAGTGAATAAATTAATAAATTTCCTGGAAATGTCTGCTTATTTGCAGTGTGGACTGGTCGGGACTACGCAATGAAAGTAGTGAGGATTCACTTCACAGGGACGATGATTTTTGAAAAACTAAATGCTGCAAAAGCAATTTGTTTTTTTGTGATACCTACCTACCAATTTATTGTATTGAATACAATAAATTATTAATAATAAATTAAATTATTATTAATTATTTGGATATATATTAATTTAAATATTGTCAATAAACAATATTTAAATTAATATATATCCAAAGTAATAATCCATAAGAAAAATATTAACAAATAACTCAATAGTAGAAAAGTATCAGTCGTTTTACACTACACTACAGTCAGGGTAATGTTATCTTACCGTGGTCCAGTGTCGTGACCTCGTGACGCCGCGAGCGGGTTGTCGCCGTACTACAATATGCCTAATCTGACAGAACGCAATTTTCTGATAATGAGAAATTATTATTCCTCATTTAGTTACAAGTTATAAACCATATAAAAAAAAAAATCATTACGGATAGGTAATTATTATTATTATTCACACAGTTTTGGCTCTTTCAACGAAAATAGATACCTGTAACCTTCGAATGTTATCAAACTATACATGGATACAGTAATGGTGATCCATTTTGCAAGTTTTAATAAATTATTGTAATGTTATAGAAAGTCACCAAAATGTATTGTGCAGCAGGTAAGCAACGAGCGGCGCGAGGTGGTGTACGAGCGCGTGTCGTTCGGAGACGTGGCGCATGCGCCGCCCACGCTGCACTTCAAACACAAAGGAAGCGCGGCAGCTCCCCGGGTCAGTGATATTTGTTTGTTACATTCACATATGCCGTACGTTTATTTAACGTTGTTTCGGCGGTTTTCTGATGTTGATGATGATAACTCCTAATAGTAATTACTTTCAACTGTTTCAAATTCCCAAATCGTTTCAGAGTTCCGTAACTAAAGGGCTGACTGAATCTGATTGTCTGTCTGTATGCCAGGTGTGCCGACACACAGGCTGTAGCTTTTTAACCGTGTTAATTTAGTAGTTGTAATTAGATGTTAAACAAAATTATGAAACAAAATAAAAGAATTTCGTTTATAAGAATACCCGTAAATTCAATGCATTATGTTGGTGTTCTAGCCGGGGAAGCGAGACCTGCTGCTCACAAATCTGTTGGCGGGCGGCGCCAACAACAACAAGGTCGAGCTGCAGCGCCGCGAGCGCGCGCGCTTGGCCGCCGTGGCCGCGTACCGCGCGCTCAAAGCATCCAAGCTTAGAAACAAATAAACTATCTGTTACCATTTTGGGCAACTTTTTATATAACATGTCCCGAGACCACATGGTGAGAGCGCATGTTTCATATTCTGCACGCGGTTGGATATGTACGAGTACATAAATTGTTATCGCATATTTTTTATATGCGGTAACAATATGTACTCGTACATATCGAACCGCGTGGCCGATGGCCTTTTCCATCGGCAAACATGACGAACTTACATGCTGACTTTTATCCCCTGTTTTATACCTATAGGGGATGAAATATCCAAGCGTCCTTCCTTAAGAGCGGGAATTTACCGAAATAGCCTGGCAAAAGAATACATACATACATACAGAGCCGGTCTCCTGCCCTGTTGAGACCATCTGTGTAAGATCTGGGTGTCCCGAGGGTTTCTGACCCAATCTGAGTGACGTCTGTGCACTCAAAGAGCACATGCGCGACGGTTTCATCAGCCTCCATGCAAGCCCTGCACAGGGGGCTGTACGTTATGCCTATCGTGTGCATTGCTTGTTTAGCGGACAGTGTCCCGTGATGGTCCCCGTCACCAGGCGCTGGCCTTTCCTGTCCAGGGGCTGCAGTCTCGACATTCATAGCGATCGCTTTACGTCCGAATTCGGTCGCAAAGTCCTGTCACTCCATACATTACACCTGTCAATCCGAGACTTTGCGACCGAATTCGGTCGTAAAGCGATCGCTATGAATGTCGAGACTGCAAGGGCAGGCGTAGTAACCTGCCTGCAGCCCAGTGACGAGGTCCATGAGTTCTCTGCTTGTGTGATGGTGTGCTTCTGTAGCCACCTGTGTAGTTAAAGGGGATGGGCACGACAGGTTCCGGTCCACAGACTGACGTGCTGGATGCCCTTCTAGCCAGCTCGTCAGCCGCGTCGTTACCTAGCGATCCACTGTGTCCTTTTATCTATTGTAGTGTCACTGTGTTGTGGTTCGATACAGTTACCTGTTCAAGCGCCTTGTGACATTCTAGTATTAGATTCGATGTGATGCATCCCTTCTTTTGGGATTGGAGGACTGAGGAGCTGTCAGAGAGTATGCGAACATGGGTGTAATAAAACTTCGACCTCGTGTACCTCGAATGTATCTTTGCTCTCAAAAACCACAGGTGTGTTCCTTCAAAGCCAGTGTTATTGATCTCGGCAACGAGTTATTCGGGTTCTTGGTAAAGCGATATATTGAAGTGCCTGTCCCCCCGAAGATGCTCACTATAATACTTTTTGGAGCACCGAAGGTCTTTTGATAAGGCAAACATTATTATAGTTAATAATAATATTAAATAACGGTGCCTACTAGTAAAAATATTTTACTCATTTTAGATACGTACACAGTTTTATGTAATGACCTCAGGGATATATGCGTCAATAATTTAAAATGCTTATTTTTGTTAGATGTTTTAAGTCATCATCTTCTATATATATAAAATTCAAAGTCCTGACTGACTGACTGACTGACTGAGACATCAACGCACAGCCTAAACCCCTGGTCCTAGAGACATGAAATTTGGAGGGTGTATTCTTCGTGAAGAGTAGGTATCCACTAAGAAAGGGTTTTTCGAAATTCCACCCCTAAGAGGGTGAAATGGGGGGATTTTGTTTGTATGAAAAATGTTATTCCTTGAGTTAATAAACTTGAAACTTGGCACGAATACTTATCTAAGTAAATTATGAAGTTGGGCATTTTTTGTTTTTATAAACTACCCCCTAAAAGGGGATTGGGGGGTTTCAAAGTTTGTATGGAAGAATTTTAGCGTGCGGTCCGATTTAATGGAAACTCAGTATTTATACCTAAAATTGAAAGGAAAGAATAATGTGTATCAGGGTTTTTCGAAAATCTACCCCTGACGACCTGAAAAGGGGTAGTCAATTTTACAGGAGAGGATTTTACAGCGTGGCTTGATTACCTCGAAAATTGGTATCGTCGATATAATATTTGAGTCAAGTTATGAACACATCCCAAATGATTTTTCAATATTTCACCCCTGTGGGGTTGAAAAGCGGGGATACAGTTTATATGAAAAATCTTATTCATTTAGTTAATAAACTTGAAACTTGGCAAGAATACTTGCCTAAGTAAGTAATAAAGTTTATCATTATAAGTTTTTCAAAACTACCCCTCAAAGGGGGATATAGGGGTGTTGAAGTTTGTGGGGAAGAAATTGAATGCGCGGTCCGATTAACTTGAAACTCAGTATTGATTACTTTTGATAGAAAATAATTAATAATAAGAATGTAAAGTTGTCGAAAATTGACCCCTCACGGGACAAAAAGGGGTATTTCGGTTTTTTAGGGCGGATTTGTACTTGAAACTGTATGTTACATTTTCACGCCTAAACCACTGAACTTCTGATTTGGCAAAGAGATAGATGGCATCCTGGGGAAGCACATACTTTTTATCCTGGTAGCACGTTCCCGTGGGATAACTTCCGACATCCACGCGGGCGAAGCCGCGGGCAGAAGCTAGTATTTAATAAATGACTGGCGGAGCTGGTTGTATTTTGCCCACCGTCCTTTATATCAGAAGAAAAATATACCTAGATGCATCCTTTTTATTATACAAATTCAAATTCAAATTCAAAATCATTTATTTGCTAATATGGGTAGTTACATTATGTTGTTAAAAAAATAAAGTACAGTTCAACCATATTACGCCTGAAGGCATGCAAATTAAAAGCTTATGATATTACATTTATTATAACATTTCTTACACAATTTCACCGTGGCAAATAACAATTAAAATAATAATTAAACATTTAATAATAATAAAATTGATCCAATGATAATGCCAGTAAATTATTTAGAATTATAATGTCAAGAAATGTATTGTCCATTAAAATGTCATGTCAAAAGATGATGTCAAGATAAATTTTAAAATAAATGTCAAAGTAATAATAATATTAATAATTAAATTAGTGCACCAGTCAAATGTGACATTAACAATATGTCTTTACGTCCTCCATTAAATAATCCTGAATACTATAATAACATTTGCTTAGCAAGAATTTTTTTAAGTTCTTTCTAAATTCGTCGATCGATGGAGTTTCTAGTATAGATTAGACAAGCTTTAAAAATTTTGCAAGTTTCCACTTCCCGGTTACCGATTGAGCTGAAATTTTGCATGCATGTGTAAATCAGATGACAATGCAAAATTATTATGACATGGAGCTGATCTGATGATGGAACCGGAAGGTGGCCATAGGAACTCGGTAGTTAAACGACACAACCCCATCG
Source organism: Apamea crenata (assembly GCA_949629185.1). NCBI lineage: Eukaryota > Metazoa > Arthropoda > Insecta > Lepidoptera > Noctuidae > Apamea > Apamea crenata. The sequence continues at coordinate 19,946,689 of OX451361.1, forward strand.
AGTTTGGACTCTTTTGATTTGTCTTGACGAGTACTTTGGTGCTAGATGGTAACCAGGGTCTGATGATAGAGCTGGAAGATGGCCATAGGAACTCGGTAATTAAACGACACAACCCAATCAAGTTTGGGCTCGTATGATTCGTCTTGGCGAGTATTTTGCTCCTAGGTGGGAACCAGGGTCTGATGATGGAGCTGGAAGATGGCCATAGGAACTCGGAAATTAAACACCACAACCCCATCTAGTTTGGGCTCGTATGATTCGTCTTGACGAGTACTTTGGTGCTAGATGGTAACCAGGGTCTGATGATGGAGCTGGAAGGTTCAATGGCCAACGAAAAAAAAGTGGCAACACTGCCCGAGTGTCATGTCAAATTTTTGTTCCGTATTTTAAAATTAAATTTAATTAACAATTAAGTAAAATTAAGGAGTAATTTTATGTGTAAACGTAATATAATTGCATAAATACTCAGGATTATTGTTTTCCTGTAAATAGAAATAGTAATACACAGTGTTTGTTACACACCGGTACCGGTAACCTAAAACCAACAGCTGACGTTCGTACTGCGGATTAAAACGGGGAGTATTTGTTTACTTTTATTTATTATTTTATTTTACCATTTATGTACACACATATAAATAGACAATGAAAAACAGAACAGAAAATCTAGGTACAGAGGTGATGCTTATTTCATGAGAAATCTCTTCCAGCATACCTTAGATAGGACAATAGATACAGAGATGTAGACAGCGTGTGATAGAGCAAAGGAGACAAAAAAATAATACAAAGAATAAAAAAAGCAATTCACTTAAAAACTAAACAAAAATTACCTACGAGACTGAACTAACATACAAATAAACATACATAAATATATACTTCTCAAATAAATATTACCAGAATGATAATAATTATATCATACTCAAAATAATAAATATATCCACAACTATGGTGATGTGGACAGATAGTGTTCTGTCACTCTTCTTTTAAAGACTGCAACCGTTTGACAGTCCCTAATGTCAGGCGGTAATGAATTCCACAATCGCACCGCGTGCACTGTGAAGGAGTAGGACTTTTACTTTATAATAGCACACAATCGTTACTGTACTCTTTACACATCCTCGTGACCTCTTGGCATAAATAGTTCGCTGATTTAGACCTCTGCATTGGGTCTAGATCGCATTGTTTACATTATAGAAAACGAAACTTAGCGAAGATTTTGTTATTCTCATTCTGATCCTTAAGTTAATACACAACAATAAAAAAGGTTCACGATCGTTATTTTTGCATTGCCGTTATACCTACTGTAATATTTAAAAAAGAATAACTTTAATATCTAGGCAACCTACCCACATAAATTAGTTATGTAAAATTCGTAAGGCAATAAAAACATTCAAATTTGATAATATTGCCTTGAAAACAGCTTTTCAAGCCAATTCAGTAACTAACCTAATTTCTTCACTGAACTACGCTAACATCTTTCATTTTCCCCTTCATTTTCAACTTTATTTTATTTGTCTGTCCTAGTTTTTCTCACCGTTTCTCTATTCTACTTTCAGTAACTAATCCTGAAACCATGCCTGTGATGACCCGTAAGGCTACTGCTCAGGAGATAGACCTTAAATTGAGAACGGCCCTCCAAGAACTTGAAGCAAAGAAACTCCAATATGACCAATTGTTACTGGAGAATGATGAAAGTGAGGAGGAATTCAAGAAAATAGTTGACAAAAACTCAAGCCTTAAACGGGAGCTAGTAGACCTACATCAACAATATCTGAATGTTGTTGATGAACGCGACCAATTGAAGGTGGTCACGGATGGTTTCAACAACTGTAGTCATTTGTATGAGGAGGCTTTAAGCAACGTTAGGGACCTAGAAGATGAATTATTTCATGCTAATAGTCGTATTAACCAGTTAGAAAAAGGAATAGAATGTAATCAGGTTAAAGAAAATAACCACTTATACAATGAATTGTTAAATAGTAATTGCAACCCTCATTCCATAACTACTATTGGCCTAACTGAAGATTCCTTGCTGAAACAGAATTATAGTTATAAAGTTAGTCACAAATAAAGTTAGTCACAACAAAATGAAAAAATATTCAAGAATGAATAGAATAATTAAAAAATGTTATCAATTTAGGAAACAACAGAAACACTTTTCCAAAAATATTCCACTGAGGAAAGAACGTGTTGATCTAATAAATAAATTAAACAACCAGCAAATTAAATTAGAAGACAGCATAAAAATCTATGAAATAGATACACAACGCTTACAGTCTGACATACACGTACTTGAGGGCACACTTAGTTCCCGTTACATTAAATATGTGGGTTCTCAGAACCAAATTTAAGGAACATATTCGTGCTGCTAGTGAGTTAGTTATGAGTCAGTGTTTTTGACGGCACGGTTGGCGCAGTGGTTAAGCGATTGACTGCTGCGCTGCGTGTCGCGGGTTCGATTCTCGCACGGAACAAATATTTGTATGACCTACATGTATTTGTTCCGAGTCTGGGTGTTTTTCTATCTATAATATGTATGTATTTACAAAAAAAAAAAAAATGTATATATGTAGTTTATCAGCCATCTTGTTACCATAACACAAGCATTAGGTTGCTTAGCTTGGGACAAATGGTGCTGTGTGAAATGTCCAGGGATATTATTATAGTGTACACTTGTCAGGTTTCAATCCCTGTTGCTGTCCAGCCTGAGGCAACGGAGGACCCGTCCCAGACTGAGAGAGAGACTGAGAGTTTTTCTCAAGACTGTAACCGTAACCAAGATGTACCTGATATAGTACAAAATCTATCTCAAGTGGTACAGCTTGAGACTGGTATTTGTCCAGTAGTCATGATTCGGTTATGTTCTCTCTGATAGTATAGGACGAGGTTTAGGTAAATTAATTAGTGACAACCTGAGTTATTCTACTCAAAATTATTGTATGCCAGGGTCCACCTACAAACAAATAATGGCATCAGTAACAGGAAATTTATTTAATTCTAAAACCAACATTACTGTATTTGTAGGTAACAGTTCTAATGTAAAAAAATATGAAATCACTGACTCTGTAACTGAATTGTTAAATTTAAATTGTAGAAAAATAATATTGTGTGCTTTTCCATATTTTAAAAAATTGACAAATAGACAAAACAATTATATTCATATGCTTAATAAGCATATGCACTTTTTAGCTAGTCATTACAGTGACAAACTTGTATATTTTGACACCAACAGTTTTGTGGAAACTTTAAAGTCGACTAGGGATGGATACTGTGTATCTGCCTGTTAGTTTTAGACACATAATAGCAAGGCTATTAGCTTTTTACATAAACTCAGACATAAGTAGTATGTCGAAGTCTTGTATTATTAACACCATAACAGTTAGTAATAATACTAATAATAAGGTGGTTGACCTAAGTAAGTGTAGCTCAAATGCTATAAATATTTATACAAATTGTACGAAGGAGGTTCCATTTCCCTCATGCACTATGAGCTCACTGCCTGGTGATGACATTGAAGTCTTGGGGTTAACTCCGAATAATCTTTTAAACTAGTTTGTAAGACAACAGAAGGTACCAGTAAGAATATTCTTATACCTAACAACAACAAGGTATCTTCTTGCTCTAAATTAAGAAAAGGAGATCAGCAGAATGCCTTGAAATTATTTCATCAAAATATTCAAGGTATTTCTTCCAAATTATTAGAAATTGAAATATTTTTAGAAAAAACAAAGTTTGACATTGTTTGTTTCACTGAACATTGGTTAAAGGATTACCAAATGCTGATTAATTGTGAGAACTATAGTGTTTGCAGTTGTTTTAACCGTAAATCTATGTTACGTGGAGGTTATCTAATCTTGATAAAAAATAGTTTAAAATCCAAGCAACGAAACGACATAGTGGATTTATCAGTTGAACATTGTATCGAACTGTCCTGTGTTGAGCTGGATAAGCATGTTGTAGTGTGCGTTTACAGACCCCCTAATTATCAGAACTTTTCTCTAATTGAGTCAATAATGGAAGATGTCCTAGCGAAACTTGCATCCAGTAACAAAACCGCAATTATTTCTGCTGATTTTAATATTAATATTTTGGAAAATAATTCAAATAGCAGTAGATTACTAAGCCTTTTTAAATCGTTCAATTTATTTAATGTTTTTACAGAACCAACTAGAGTAACTCCAACTTCTTCTACTTGTATCGATAATGTCTTCTGCGATTGTGATTATTTAGATAAAGCCATCGTAAATTATCTGCCGTCTGATCATAGTGGACAAACGGTAACTTTTAAGTTTAAAACACCTTTGCAAAAAGTGCAAATACAATTTTAGGCCAATAACGACTGGCAAATTAAATAGATTTAATAGTACCCTAAATAATAAGTTAAATGTTCTGGTTCATAATATGGACGATGCAAATAAATTGTATGAGGATTTCTTTTCAATAGCGCACACTGAATTCAATAAAACTTTTGAAAAGAAAAAAAAAATATTTGCCCTAATTTTATATTCTGTTTTATATTCTGATTAGTGGGGAAAGACTGTTCGAGCTGTATGGCCTTAAGCCTTATATCAACACTGAAACTTTCAACAAGTATGTTGCTATGTATTCCAAAACTTTTAGAAATACATGCAAGATAGCTAAAGCCCAGTTCATTAGTAACAAGATCAAAACAGCAGATAACAAAATAAAAACAGTTTGGAAAGTTATACATAACGAAACTAGTGGGAATAAAATACGAAACAATGATTACACATTGGAGACTTCACGTGGTGCCATAAGCTCTAACTTAGAAGGCTCACTCAGGAATTTGTAAATTTCTTTTCAAATATACCATGTAAAACGACGGAAGCTTTAAATTCCTCACCTGTTGTCTCAATTGATCTATTAAGAGCTAACGTTCCAGGATGCTCGATTGAATTTCAATTTAAACACATAAACCCTATGACAGTTATAAAAGCTTTTCGGCAAAACAAAATCAAATTGACCGAAGATTTATGGGGAATGTCTATCAAAGTTTGTACATCCATAATCGAGACTATAGCACCATACTTAGTTTTGATATTTAATTTGTGTGTAGATCAAGGAGTCTTCCCGGATTTAATGAAATACAGTAAGGTTATACCGCTTTTTAAATCTGGGGACAGCAAAGACACCAACATTTATAGACCCGTATCCGGGTTGACCGTATTCAGCAAGGTGTACGAAAAGGTAATGCTCAATCAAATGCTTAATCATTTTAACACCAACAAAATCTTACATGATCAGCAATATGGTTTCACCAAAGGACTTTGTACGACGGACGCCGGTGTCACCTTATTAAAGCACATATTTACAGCGTGTGAGGAGGCCCAAGATGCCATAGGAATCTTTTGTGACCTCTCCAAGGCATTTGACTGCGTCAATCACGAAACATTACTTTTTAAACTTGAGCAGTACAGACTAGGTCAACTTGCGCTCAGTTTAGTTTATCTTATTTAAATGATAAGACAGCAAAAAGTTCAAATAAATGGTGTCAATTCTCTTGCTTTAAAAGTAAAAATGGTTGTTCCTCAAGGCTCGATTTTAGGTCCTTTCCTCTTTTTAGTATATATTAATGATCTACCCCATTTATTAAAGAACCAACCACAAATGGTGTTATTTGCTGACGATACTTCCTTAATTTTTAAGATAAATAGACGTGCATAAAATATTGACGACGTAAATAACGCCCTACTGCAGGTACTAAATTGGTTCACTGCTAATAATTTGGTATTAAATGGGAAAAAAACTAAATGCATAAGATTTGCTTTACCAAATGTTAAAAGTAGTGATTGTGACATAGTATTGAACAAAGAGAAAATAGAATTCGTCGATAAAACTGTTTTCCTGGGGATCACGCTCGACTCAAGGCTGCAATGGGGTCCTCATTTAACATCTCTTGCAGGAAGGCTAAGTTCAGCAGCTTACGCTGTAAGAAAAATCCGTCAATTTACTGATGTAGATACCGCGAGGCTAGTCTATTTTAGTTACTTTCATAATATCATGTCTTACGGTATTTTACTATGGGGACGGGCTGCAGATATCGAGTCCATTTTTATTCTGCAGAAAAGAGCCATCAGAGCAATATATGACCTCCGCAGGCGCGATTCTTTAAGGGAACCGTTTAAAGATATTAACATCATGACGGTACCTTGTCAATACATCTATGAAAGCATCATGTACATACGTAAGAAACAATTTAAATCTATTCAACAAAAGAGGTGAAAGACACAACTATAGGACTAGAAATAGGGACCAATTAGTTCAAACAGGTTTCAGACTGGCTAAAGTAGACTCAACCTTCATGGGGTACTGTTTAAAATGTTACAATAAAATTCCTCCCCACATACTCCAACTGAATGAAACGAAATTTAAATCTTGTATTAAACGCACACTATGTAGCCAAGCATATTATAAGTTAGGGGATTACATCTCTGACAAAAATGCTTGGCTCAATGCTGGTCCAGCTCCACAGGGGCGCATAAACTAATTAGCATTCGGAAACATAGTTGGAGCTGCTGAACATTGGAAGAAAACTATATTTGCATTGTATAAACTCAATTGTTTAGTATTGTATAATTGCATAGCACACGTGTGAGCACTATGTACTTTCTTTATAGCTACCATTTACTGGGTACGTCTTTGAATGTGCCCTGGCGGCTGAGAGTATGTCATGCTCACTCTAATGTCTCGCTGGTGGTGGCGTGTGTGTTGGATCATTAAGTTCCCTTCAAAATGGTTGAGCTGAATGGTGCTGATCCATACGTCATATTCGTGAACGGGCGCCGTCAGTAGGGACTGGTCATCTCTTAGCCGCCACGGCTTATTGTAATTTTTAATTTCTGAATTGTTTTTATGTTTTCTATAACGGACGCTTCAAACGTGCACGTCTTTCTACATCATTGTCACGTGATGGGGTCAGAAAACCCAAAAAAAAAACGGTTTTTGTAACAGCCCGGTTTTTGCATGCCCTAGTTAGGATAGGTTTAGAACTAGGGAGGAGATGTTGGAGACTAAACGGGGACCCGTGGCGGTGCCCTTATCGCGCGGTCCGAGGGAAACTTTGACCCGCGGCGCCCCCACTTACGGAGAGTCTCCAACCCGAGCTGCTGGAGGAAGTGTTCACAGCTCTCTCCTGGCAAGAGTGGAGCATACGCTGCCGCCGATGGCTCTGTCCACAGCCACAGAGTCCACAGAGGAGAACGCCATCAGCGTCCCAGAGGTGACACAGGCAGAGATGGGGGCAGACGTGATGCGGCTCCGGGCTAAGAACGTGGCACCGGGGCCCGACCACGGCTCTGCGTTAGCCCTCGCTCTGAAGGAGCTTGAGCCCCAACAAAGAGGACTCTACACAGCGTGCCTTGAGCGGGGCCAGTTTCCTTTTTTGTCGAAATCTGGTCGTCTGGTCCTGCTTAGGAAGGCAGGGCGCCCTGCGGACTCGTCGTCCGCGTACCTTCCCATAATGCTGTTAGACGAGGTGGGTAAGCTGTTTGAGCGTGTAATCGCAGCCCGCCTCGTCCGCCACTTGTGCAGAGAGGGGCCGGGACCTGGATGACAGTCAGTTCGGGTTTCGGCATGGGCGCTCCACCATACACACAGTGTTGCGAGTGAGAGTCCTGGCGGAGGAAGCGGTGTCCCGGGGCGGGGTGATGTTGGCGGTGTCCTTGGACATCTCCAGCGCCTTTAACACCCTGCCCTGGAGTTGTATTCGGGAGGCACTGCGGTATCTTCGAGTGCCTCCCTACCTCCGCCACATCGTTGGGGCTTATCTGTCGGAGAGGTGTGTCACCTACATGGGACGTGATAGCAGAAAGCAGCGCCACATGTCATGCGGTGTTCGACAGGGCTCGGTACTAGGCCCGCTCCTGTGGAACGTCGGGTACGACTGGGTGCTGAGGGGCGAGCTCAGACCGGGGGTAGACTTGACGTGTTATGCGGATGACACGCTGGTCACTGCCCGGGGGAGCTCGCACAGGGAGGCAGCGTTGCTGGCGTCGGCTGCGCTCTCACAGGTGGTGGGCCGCACACGTCGCCTAGCTCAGCAAGTCGTGGTGTTTCATGGCCCCCGGCGGGCGCCGCCGCACGGCTCACACATCGTGGTCGGGGGGGCTCGGATCGCTGTCGAGTCTACCATGAAGTACCTGGGATTGGTACTAGACAGCCGGTGGGACTTCGGCCCCCACTTCCAGCGGCTGCGCTCAAGTTGTTGGGCGCGGCAGGGGCGCTATCAACGCTGCTTCCCAATCTGGGGGGCCCGAGCGCCGCCTGTAGGCGGCTCTATGTGGGGATCGTGCGATCGATGGCCCTGTCGGATGGCCCTGACCGGTGTGGGCCTCTGACCTGACGGCCGGTAGTATCACAATATTGCGAAAACCGCAGAGAGCGATGGCCGTCAGAGTCATCAGGGGTTATCGCACGATCTCCTACGAGGCGGCCTGCGTACTGGCGGGATCCCCGCCCTGGGACCTCGAGGCGAAAGTACTCGCGTCATTGTATCGGTGGCGCGAAGCGAGGGCGCGGGGTGAGCGACCGATACAGCGACACATGGAGCTGCGTCGGTCTCAGCTCCGCGAGGTCCTGGTGGCGGAATGGCGGGATAGGCTTACACGCCCTACCGCTGACCTCGTCACCATCGAGGCGGTCCGGCCGGTGCTCGAGCGCTGGCTAGGGAGGAGGCACGGCTCCCTGTCGTTTCGGGTGACGCAGGTGCTCTCGGGGCATGGTTGCTTCGGGAAGTACCTGTGTCGCATAAACAGGGAGCCGGATGCCCGGTGTCACCGGTGATATTCACAGTGTTAACACTAGAAATAAGGACAAACTACGTGCCCCCTTTCACCGGCTTCATAAGGTTCATAACTCATTTGTTGGGCTTGGTATAACCTTTTATAACAAGATACCCTCTTCTTTTCTAGACTTGCCTTTTAATGCGTTTAAAGCTCAACTAAAATCCAACCTTTGTTCAAAGGCATACTATTCCATCAACGACTACTTAGACGATAAGAATAGTTGGTCACCCTAGTTTAACGCAAGACAATGTTTATGTTCCTTCTCCAGAATTAGCTTACTGCCAGGTCTTAGAACCCAGCAATGCATAAATGTGTAAGCTGTCACGCCCTTTATGCCTGGAGGCTTTTATTTGGGTAGTAAGTTTTTTTATTTACATTTTAATTAATTATTTTTTAGCTTGAGTACGTATAGTTTTTATTATATTTGTTGGTATATTGGCGTGGCTAGCTGACATATTATGGCAAATAATTAAATTTTATGTTCTGGTTTTGTAATGTTAATTACCGAACATAAGTACCTAGTATTGTATACAATCAAGTATTTTTTTAAATTGAACAGACAGCTGTGCTGCTGGGGAGTTTGTTGCGCCACTTCTTCTTTCCAGCAATAGCACTAGGAAGTGGTGAAGGGCGGCCGTTTTTGGGGGACTGTCTTTTGTAATTTTGACGTTCAAAAAGTGCTGATTCTCAGCCTAATTTGAATAAATGACTTTTGATTTTGATTTTGATTTCACCACTGCGTGGACTGCCGGGAGGACACGGCGCGGCATACGCTGGCAGAGTGTGCCGCCTGGGAGGAGCCGCGCCGTGCCCTCATCTCAGAAGTAGGCAGTGACTTGTCGCTGCCGGCCGTGGTCGAATCGCTGGTCGGCAGCGAAGAGTCCTGGGACGCGGTTGTTTCTTTCTGCGAAACGGTCGTCTCGCAGAAGGAGGCTGCGGAAAGGGAGAGGGAGATCTCGTCCACTCACCCGGCCCGCAGCAGGCGCATCGGGTGTCGGCGGAGGGCGGACAACGCCCTCTTCCAGCCCCCCGAAATGTGTCCAGGGGCGACGGACTCGGGGACGTCCGTTGCCCCCCACACATCAGGACCCGAGGTGTGTCGGCGCGTAGTGTTCCACGCGCGCCCCTCTTAGACGTCGCGGGAGGAGTCTAACACCTCACTCCCCCCCCTGACCCGAGGAGGAGGCACCACGAGGGGGTTGCGGAAGGATCGTACGTTCTCGCGATCCCCGTAGGTGTGAGATGGAACGCCGGGGTGAGTTTTAGTCAGGAAGAGTCCCACAGGAACCAGGAACAGACCCCGTCGCCCGCCCCAGGGCGGCGGACATCCATAAGGATTTTCCACCCAGGAAAAAAAAAAAGTTTTAGAACAGTGACCAACCGCGCGCGAGCCGAGCGAGCTAAGCAAGCGGTGCGGTGGTAGCGGCCGGCGAGCGCTTCTTCCAATGTAGCTTCTGAATTCTGATTCGATAGCTGCCCACACGTAACTGCCTGTGAAGCCATTTTATTGCTTAATATTTATTTAATAACCCATTCAAATATTTGTTATTAATCATTTTTACTTAGTTTATTGCTCAGATTTTACTGGCGATCGTGTTACACTTGACTCTTGACGAAATGGATGTGATCAAAAGAGTCATCAATTTGCCTTAGGCATTATACACATTGGCGACAGTATGCAAACGGACGGCGCCGTATGTACAGAGTGACCAGTGGCAGATTTCAAAGTTTGAACAAACGTAAGTTCCTGAACGCAACACTTTAGAGGGGGGCGGGGAATTATAATGCGAAAAAACTATGTCCATCCGTATAAAATTCAAATTGTTCAAGATTTACACGATTCAGACGCTTTGTAAACGCGTTTTTGAAAACATGCTTGCTAGACTTGAAGAGTGTGCTAGGCTCGATGGTCACCATTTGGAGAACGTGGTTATCAAAAAATAAAATCCGCATTTATTGTTTTGTAAATAACAATAAACATTCTTTGTATAGGTGTAGTTCTTTTTTTACAATTTTTCAAACTTGAAATCTGCCACTGGACATTCTGTATAATGATGAATCATACAATCGACCTGCGACATTGTGTTAGCATCTTTTTCGTTCTGCTACTTGACGATAGATCGTGTTAAATTGAGTTTTTTTTTAAGTTATTAAATAATTTTTTATTTCATTGATAAGTCCTTACAGTGGGGGTTAGAAGTCGAGTGAATTCACGCTATTGACTACAGTACCTTGTCATGTTCGTCTTGTTCACTTATTCGTAAAATTTTATGATTATACCCACAGAAATCTAAATAAACAAATTATAAGGTAGACGGATGCAGTTAACTTACGAGTCATTCACTGCGACTAAATAGAACGTCATTTGTTTTTGGTTGGGTGATGTTGTACTTTGAACAGACTGTTTAATGTAGAGCCACCTACTAGTCGTGCTGCAACTCCAGTTAAGGCGCCAATCTGTGTAACCTGCTTCCCGTAACATCGCTTAACTTGATTTCTCAGCAAGTTATACAAAAAGTCTTTCCTGTTCCAGCGCTTTTACAATCAAATATTATAATTAAAAGCACATAGTTTACACTTCAGCCCAAAAATAGAGACAACTTGAACGATCCATAATTTATTTTTTGTTTTTACGTTCATTTATAAAAGCGTGTTTTTCTAGTGTTTTTTAAACTATTAATTTTTATATAATATTAGATGTAACATTTCTATTTTCAAAATAATTTGGTTTCAAATTGCTAATATTCGTATTTTGCTAGTAGCCTACTGTTAGGCTACTAGCAAAATACGAATATTACTCTTTTTTTGTTTTTGAGAAATACCTACTGTGAGTCGGAGGGTGAAAAGATATCAGGAAAAGCCTTGCCAGTCGAAAGCGAAGTGGAAGGCCCCAGCTAGTTAGTGAATATGAAACAAGTGGTTTCATACCAACGAGATATTTTGCCGAATTATTCGACACATCTTTACGAACCGTTCGCCGTGAAAATCGTTCGCCCATATTTGATTGAAAAACATAAACAAGAACGTTTACATTTTACGTCAGCCAGTGTGCGAATTCTGAGGTGTGCGTTCTGTGTTGATATATCACTTATACACACAGACGTAGGTACGGCCTTTACCGCGTGTTCACAGCAATACAGTCCTTAAGCTGATAATGAATTAATGACCCCTGACCGTACATAAAACGAGATGCCGCTTCGGCTACTCTCTTACAAAAACGACACCTCGCCGCTGCTAGTTATGTCGCCGCCAACTTGTTTAATTAGCCATTCAGTTAACTGCCTAGCCTTTTTAACATCATAGGCTGCTAGTTGAACGGCGCCGTTTAGTTAAAAGGCTAGGCAGTTAACTAAAAGGTTGATTATGCTAGTGGGCTACGAGCCTACGACATAAACATTGCAAATATAAGAATTTCAATTTTGTAATATTGTTGTACTATTATGTACACACGGCTACACATCAAGCTATACATTTCCAGTTTTAGCTGACCTCGCAATGTATAGATTTTTCTTACGATCAGAAGTCAGCTTATACTGGTTATGTATATCTTGATGTGTAGCCGTGCGTAGGTACCTATATAATAGCGGTTTGACTATATTGTTATTATTAACGCAACATAATTATTAACTTATTTTGTTTAAAATATCAGCCAGTCCATGGCGAGGCATGTAGAGCATAGCCCTATTTATTGTACCATGTTATAATATTCTATTCTTGTGAAGCCGACTCGCTCTTGGCCTGTGTTTATGATCAAAGTCATAGGTACCGTCACATGGACGCGGGCGCTTTCCTTGCTATTTCAAGGCTATTTATCTCGATATTTACTTTATTTACTATTATGAGAGAGGTTATCTATACCAGGGATGTTGCGGATGCAGATTTATTCACATCCACGGATGCAGATGCGGATTTTAAGAAGCTCACATCCGCGGATGCGGATGCGGATGGGGATCTGTACAAATCGAGTCGAGAATATGTTTTACTACATATTTTACACTGTGATTTATCCCGGTAATTTTCAACAGGTTTGAAATAGGTCCAAAGGACATTGTCCGGATCGCCCTGTGCACAAGAAATATCGGACATACACGATAATTAATTATCTATTTTATTATATTAGTTGACAAATAACATTAATCGCCGCCATCTTCGCCAAACGTCAAGTCGTATCGAAAAAGATTAGGGATGGCCCAATCGATTGAAATCGATCGATCGAATTTTTAATGAATTGTTGCATGTTTTTGAATCTGAATCACTAGAACATTCATTCAAAAGCGCTCAGCCATTTATCAATGCACACTAACGCCATCTATCTACCGCGCTATATCAATCACCACTATCATCTAAGGAGACAGCATTATTTTTACATTAATACACAAACATTTTGTCACATTCCAAAACCAATGCTAAGAATACAGGCACCTATTTTAATTAGATTCTATGTATTTAAACGTTGCAATTACATAGGTACACTTATGCTTTAGAAAAAAACTGCATAGATAGGTACCTAATTATCTAGGTACCTAGGTACGAAAAATAACTAAATGTACTATGTTATTGTTTTTTAGTTTCTTAAAAATCAATCGGAGCTATGAAAAACTATACCTACCTAATATTCGCTGTTATGGTTCGATTATAACCTCAAAATGTGATACTTTTTTTGAAATATATCTATTCTGCAGCTAGTCCGCTACCTATACCTACAAATAAGATCTCATAGGAGTTTACTAATGATCGACAATACAACACATAATTTTCCGATGCTGTTGGTTCCAGGGCGAACAATGTAATGGGCGCAGAGCAATGTCCTTTCACTTTGCGTAGGTGGTGGTTGTATAGTTCACTTGTCCAATAGGTTAACAAAAGTCAATTTGAATTATAAAAGTAGCACTCACTTTACCTAGGTAACGAAAAAATACAGTTACCTACATGTTTGCGAACAAAATTATTGCTTTCTTATTGGTCAATCAGCAGGCGCGGTCGACACGCGCCACTCGCCGGGCCCGCCCGGATCCCTGATCTATACTAATATTATAAAGAGGTAAAATTTGTTTGTTTGTATGTAGGTACCTAAGGGGTAATCTCCGGAGTTAATGATCCAATTCTAAAAATGTTTTCACTGGCAGAAAGCTACATTATGACTGTGTGAGTGCTATAGGCTATAAATTATGTTTACCTACATCATGCATTTTAGCTGAGCTATCACAAATTTTATCTAGCAAGTCGGAAAGAAATACCTCTTAAAACAGAATGAATGCGCTGTGCAAGCGCTGCCTAAACAGTTGTATATAATTATGAACAATGTATAGCAACCTGGTCCACCTTAAATAGTTCTACAAAAAAGTCCGCGACACCATATTTCTATCTTTTATATTTTGTCTTTTAATATCACTTTTATGTTTTAAAAAAGTATTTTTTTGACATGCTTACGTTTGGTTGAAAATATAATTAAAAAAAATGAATCCATAACAAAATAAATTATTTTATGATCACAAGGACATTATAGAGATAAAATTTGCCCATTACAGTATGTCAATTGGTCATGTATGTAGTTTCGGAGATAATAGAAAATTATGCCGCTAAAACATTCACGAATACAACTTTCATTCATACCGCTCTGCGCATGATTTGTGCAGACTCTGACTTTATACGCGGATTGATGATATTGTTGGTATTGTTGCGCCACGATTAATGCCTGATACATGGCAACATTAGTTACCACTAGCGCCATCTATGATCAAGTAGCAGAATTATTACCACTAGCGCCATCTAGTATCGAGTAGTAGAACAAACAGATCCTTCTAGAAATTTCCATACTAGAACTATCGACAGAGGTCAGTCGGGGCCGGTATATACCCGAACATTCTAGATGTTTCTACAGTAGAAGGTACTAGAACAATCTGCTGCACTATATAAGGCCGGGAATAACCGCGATTCGACACAGTGTGTTGGAAGCAAAGACATTAAATTATTACTGTTGGAAGCGATACATGCGAATACAGCGAAGCGATCTTCAAGTGCGACTTAAGTGTAACAATTGTGTTTTATAATTAGTGTGTTTGTGTTGATTAATAAAGTGTCATTTTTGGTAATTTATATCGGCAGTTTTTAATGTCACGAACCCGAAGCTCGTAACAGTATTGTCATTGGGTGATGTAAATTGGTTGGATGTCGTTCTATTGATTTCTATTGGTTTTGGTTGTTTTAAATACCTACTTCGTTCCTTCTCCTTTTCGTAATTCTGGTTTATGATTGTTTCTAATATACTATCTCAAGTTGAGGTACTTAATAATAAAGCTGAAGAGTTTGTTTGTTTGTTTGAACGCGCAAATCTCTGGAACTACCAGTCTGATTCTGATATGAAAAAAATATTTTAGCATTTGATTGATAGCCCAATTCTTGAGAAAGGCTATTTAACATCACGCTAGGACTCTACGGAGCCGTGCAGAAAGAAAAAAGTTCGAAAGAAGAAAGAACGCTAAGCGAAAACGACGTAATAGCGCGGTCAGGCGACGTGTTGCGATTGCGACGGGTCGGCTCGGAGGAACCAAATATTCCACGCGGACGAAGTCGCGGGCAGAATCTAGTTTGAATTATAAAACACAAAAAGAGTTAGAGAGAGTGAGCTTTTTACTTTAGTTGCGAACGAAGACCCTTAATAATTATTATTGTTTTCGCGTATACAATGGCGGCACGAGGGAGGCACGAGGCGACCGGCGCGGTACGAAAAATACGCGTCTACGCAGTATGCGTGTGGGCAGCGGACTGGCGTGGCGCGGAATAAGCATTCCACGCGCCGTTTTCGCAACTCGCAACGGCCACGCGAGAAAGAGATAGCTTATTCTCTAAATCGTGCCGGAACACGACCACGGGACGCTCGCATTGGAAGGAATTGTGTGCGGTCGGCGATCACCATAGGCATTTATTAAGTTTTCTTTGGGTTCACGCCATGATGACACAGAGTATTTTATTCCTTGCCACCACGTGGCCGCTTCATCCTTGAATAGGTAGGCTAAACCGCGCAGAATGTTTGAGTCCGCCACCTGCGCGCAGTCGCTATAGGCCTCTATAGCGTCAATAAATGCTTCAACCTATATACTCCTTCGGTCTGCCAGAATGTGGCTTTGCAGGGGTGTTATTCCTAAGCAGCGCAAGTGATTCCGGGGTCGATGCACTCGCCCGCGACATCGAGTTGAGCAACTCTCTAAATGCTTCTGTTTGAGAGCTTTGGAGAGAGGCGATAATCGTCGCCACGTTTTCGTTAGAGAACGTAGCGTTAGCATCGATACGAGGCGAGGAAGAAAACGCGTCGTCGCCATCTTGGTTGGCACGACGACCAAATACGCCGCGGTCGGCGTATTTGGTCGTCGTTTGCATCTTCCCTCCGAGTCAAACTAGGTATCCGCTCTTCTCCTGGTCACTGGCATTTTAGTTCGTCACTGCAAAACTTTCACGACTCTGCGCTCTATTGTCACACGAAATAAAAACGTCGGAGCGCCACATATGAGAGAGGTTATTTGAATTATAAAACACAAAAGAGTTACCTAATACTTAAATACTTTTCACTTTTAGGATTATTGTTTTCGCGAATACAATGGCGGCACGAGGGAGGCACGTGGTGACCTGCGCGGTACGAAGAGATGATGACAAGTTACGTTAAAGTGTGGGTTAGCGATCAAATGATATGGCGATAGGGGACTCGCTTTGGCGTTGTAGTTCCCTAATTCTGGGATTCGGTCATGGTCCACCTGCTTAGTCCACCTAGGTGGACCACGGGCACTTTTTCTTGCCGGTGCATCACCTACTTTACCAATAACTATGGAAGAACTATGGCCCCTGCCTGATCAATGTTTTTTATATGTAACACGGATAAAATGGCAGGGGGTGACTTGCACACTCAATAATGGGCCCCCGGAAACTGTCGCTAGCACATAGTGACGTAGCAACAAAGAGGCAACATATCCTGAGGAGAGGTGGAGAGGTATTTCACGGCTTTCAGAACAATCCCAGAGCCCGGAAGATGGTCAAGATCCCTACGAGCACTTACTGAAATACTTCCTTCCCCCGATCACGTTTGCTCTTGCGAGTCTCCACTCAAGCCGGCCAGTAAAGGCAAGAATGAGGTGGGAGCTCTGTTCCTCGTCATTGTTCACTCCAGTCGGCCAATAAAGGCAAGCCAGAGGCGAGGAACAAGATTTCTCCCGGGAGATAGGGTCCGTGTGGTCGCTATTGCCCAACAGCTCGCCACATGCTGCCCTGCGGGTTTCTGTATCTCTCTTGGTCTGGCTCCTCACCCTAAACCTGCTTCGGCAAAGTAAACTCTTCCGGCACAGGCCTAGAGTTCGGAGCGCGCAAGCCCCACCACGACGTCAACGTAGAGATACGGCGGTGGGGTTATTATTATTATTAAATAAAATACAATTTTAAATATTTAGGTATTACCCCCACACTAGGAATTTCTCCTGTGTCGTGGGTGCGTTTACAGACATATAACTAATTGTAGGTCATACAAATATTTGTTCCGTGCGGGAGTCGAACCCGTGACACGCAGCGCAGAAATCAATCGCTTAACCACTGCGTGTACGTTACCCCAGCAAGAAAGTGTCTCCTAGGGTTATAGGAGTAAAACGTATAATTTGTGCCCTAACTGCTGTAAATGTGTGCCCCCTGTCGTTTTGGAAAAAAACGGAAAAAACGATTCCTGCTGGGTTAACGTTTTTCTAGCAGGAAAATTCTAAACGAATGATCGGAGAGAGAAAAATTGTGCATGGCCAGAGAGCTTATATGTGTGCTAAAATGTGCCCCCAAAAATAAAATCTGTGCCCCTTCAGGTTTTCGAGATATTGCATTTCCTGCTGGAGTAACGTTTTGATGAATCGTATATCTCTACAACCATTGCATGTGCCCCTGTGGAATAAACATACACGAGTAGCTCTTAATGTGTGCCCCTATGTGCCCCCAATTAGATTTAAGAAAATATTTATAGTTTTCAAGTTATCGCGGTTTCATGAAAAACCGAAAAAACATCGCAGCGCCTAAATTAGACAAGGCACAAGTTCGCTGAAAACTGTATTCGGTCCTTCTTGACGCTAATAATAACCATACAAAGTTTCAAAACTGTTCATGCATGCGTTTTTGAATAATCTTGCTAAAAGTCAAAACGATGGTGTCATAACTTTGACGGCAAAATACAAGGAACCGGCTCAATCCCAGATGTGTAGGTGTAAACCAAAATCATGTGCCTTTATTCAAAAATATATGGTGAAAATATTCAGCTTAGAATGTTTCGTATTAAGTAAATATTAACAAAAAACCAAAATATGTAAGCAACGTCTGGTTATCCGACCAAATTTGAATGACTACTAAAAAGCGACGGATTCATACATATCGATGACCTTCTTTACTTTACTCACTAACCGGTTCACACGTGTTGTGCCTGAGTACACTGACTTAAAAAAGTAATAAGTAATAAAATAAAGTTGTTATTGGATTATATTCTACTAGCTGTTTCTATGACCTTACACATGATTAAGTACATTATAAATATTTAGTAGCCTAAGTGCTATTCCAAGGTAAGCTATCTTCTCGATTCTAAATTTCATTAAAATACATACAGTAATTTATGTGTGAACGAAAGAAATACATCCAGATATTTGCCAGGCCTTTGACCCAAAATTTGATTGCTCCCAATGTTTTAAAAAAAATATAGTTCATGCAATGTGTGATGAATACCTGCTACTAAAAAGAGGTAGCTCTTTTTTGTATATAAATATTCTTGCGTTTTTTGCAATTTGCAGGCCAGTGCTAGGTTGTATGTTGATTAAAATATTATTCGCGGCTGTAAAACGTATGTAGTTACAGAATTATAATCATCAAAATCACCAAATACAACCCTCCAAGTTCATAAAGGCGAAGGAACAAAAAAAAAACAGAAAAAAAAATAATTTTGCGGGCTGGTTGGAGCATTCACCTTACTTAATAGAAGATTCCCTTTTTTCGCCTCCCCACACCGCTGCATATATCTCTGGCCCCGCGGCATCCGCTGACGTCGTGTCGCAAGGAGTCGCTTTGTCTAGCTTGGAGAAAGTGAGACAGCTAGTACGCGTACGGTGTTAGTGTGACAGAGACAGTTACGTGTAACGTCGCTCTATTATGAATAATAGGTACGAAGTAATAAAAATAATAATTTCCACATCAACAAGCTGTTTCATTTATTATAGTCACAGGGTGCATTTAATATATTTTTTAATTAGCCCCCAAAACTTTTGAACGCGACTGTACGGACAACAGCTTAGGTATAATACGTCCAGTAAAGAAGGTCATCGATATGTATGAATCCGTCGCTTTTTAGTAGTCATTCAAATTTGGTCGGATAACCAGCCGTTGCTTACATATTTTGGTTTTTTGTTAATATTTACTTAATACGAAACATTCTAAGCTGAATATTTTCACCATATATTTTTGAATAAAGGCACATGATTTTGGTTTACACCTACACATCTGGGATTGAGCCGGTTCCTTGTATTTTGCCGTCAAAGTTATGACACCATCGTTTTGACTTTTAGCAAGATTATTCAAAAACGCATGCATGAACAGTTTTGAAACTTTGTATGGTTATTATTAGCGTCAAGAAGGACCGAATACAGTTTTCAGCGAACTTGTGCCTTGTCTAATTTAGGCGCTGCGATGTTTTTTCGGTTTTTCATGAAACCGCGATAACTTGAAAACTATAAATATTTTCTTAAATCTAATTGGGGGCACTTAGGGGCACACATTAAGAGCTACTCGTGTATGTTTATTCCACAGGGGCACATGCAATGGTTGTAGAGATATACGATTCATCAAAACGTTACTCCAGCAGGAAATGCAATATCTCGAAAACCTGAAGGGGCACAGATTTTATTTTTGGGGGCACATTTTAGCACACATATAAGCTCTCTGGCCATGCACAATTTTTCTCTCTCCGATCATTCGTTTAGAATTTTCCTGCTAGAAAAACGTTACCCCAGCAGGAATCGTTTTTTCCGTTTTTTTCCAAAACGACAGGGGGCACACATTTTTTATGTGGGGGCACATTTACAGCAGTTAGGGCACAAATTATACGTTTTACTCCTATAACCCTAGGAGACACTTTCTTGCTGGGGTAACGTACACAACCACTGCGCCAACCGTGCCGTCCAAAACCTACCTATCCTTTGTATTTGCTCCGTGTACCTACCTATCTTAAAAAAAGATACACGTCATCCGTCCCGTCCTTTATAATATTATGTCTCCGGTAGTAATTCGTCAAGATAATTTCGTCCATAATTGCACAGACGAAACCTTCAGTTTCCCCGAAAATACGGACGCTAAGAAATCTACACATTCCTCTCGATGTAAGGCCAGTCTTTGTTGAAGAAGTCTAGCTCATCGCGCCATCATCTTTTTTTTTCAGGTCTATTTTCAATAGTTAAGATTGTCAATAGGTAGGTATGGGCGCTCAAACAGGAGAGTGTTGACAGAGCCGGACACATAATAAAATAAAAATCTCTACATGTAATTATATTCTAGACTAGCTTCTGCCCGCGGCTTCGCCCGCGTGGATGTCGGAACTTATCCCATTGACATGATTTTTCATATAAACTGTATCCCCGCTTTTCACCACCACAGGGGTGGAATTTTGAAAAATCATTTGGGATGTGTTCATAACTTGACTCAAAGATTATTTATACCAATTTTCGAGTTAATGAAGCCACACTGTAAAATCCTCCCCTGTAAAATTGACTACCCCTTTTCAGGCCGTCAGGGGTAGATTTTCGAAAAACCCTGATACACATTATTCTTCTCTTTCAATTATAGGTATAAATACTGAGTTTCGATTAAATCGGACTGCGCGCTAAAATTCTTCCATACCAACTTTGAAACCCCCCAATCCTCTTTTAGGGGGTAGTTTATAAAAACAAAAAATGCCCAACTTCATAATTTACTTAGATAAGTATTCGTGCCAAGTTTCAAGTTTATTAACTCAAGGAATAAGATCTTTCATACAAACAAAATCCCCCCATTTCACCCTCTTAGGGGTGGAATTTCGAAAAACCCTTTCTTAGTGGATACCTACTCTTCACAAAGAATACACCCTCCAAATTTCATGTCTCTAGGACCAGCAGCGGTTTAGGCTGTGCGTTGATGTCTCAGTCAGTCAGTCAGTCAGTCAGGACTTTGAATTTTATATATATAGATAGAAAGAAAGAAAAAAGTTTATTTGGACACAGTTCGTGAAATACAAAATTAATAAAATAACAAATAATGTTGATAGACTACTAGTTTGTCGTAAGACGAGGAGTATGCAGTGCTCATGAACCGTGCAGGTGAAGAAGCTGGCTTGGTATGAGCGATATGGCCCCACCCCATATCGCTCATAGTATCTACCTATTTGTTTTATATTCAAGACGTGCACTAACAAATGCATCAGTTGGGTACGCGGACGCTGTACGTGACTTAAACATTTTACAACACATCAGCGTGTTTTGTTGTTATGTTAGGTGCGCGTCCGACACGATCATGTGCTCACACTCACCGGTCTGTCCGCGAGCATGTGCGCCGGCG
The DNA here is from genome assembly GCA_949629185.1 of Apamea crenata. Classification (NCBI taxonomy): domain Eukaryota; kingdom Metazoa; phylum Arthropoda; class Insecta; order Lepidoptera; family Noctuidae; genus Apamea; species Apamea crenata. Next base: position 19,968,075 of record OX451361.1, read on the forward strand.
CTATCTAGTCTGCCGTCCCGTGTGCAGTACCGGACTCCGGCGCGGCGTGGCTTGCCAACTATACTATAATATTATACAATGTTTTTAAACTCTACAAAAGCAATAGAGTACGCTAAAATAGAATTGACTGAATTCCACCAATGAATGAACTGTGTCAAAAGAAAAACTAACTTATCCCAGGCGGGTTGCTAAAGTGAAAATGAATTATTATTATTAAAGTGATCACGATCGCTTCGCTCGCTCATACTCGTAGGTACCTCCTGCATTCTCTTTGTTCGCAAAGTATTTCTGCTTAAAAGAAAACCTAACCCATCCGCGGCAGGTTGTTAGTTTGGATTTGTCTATAAAAATGATTGAAGTCTCCTGCTCAACTAATCTGTCCGTGTGCACTGATAGCATTCTTAAAGTATTCCACGGCTTTTTTCGGAAGGCATTTTGGTGTAGGTACCTATAAATTGTGAAGAATTGGACACCAAACGCTGCAGATTTTTCCACACCAAGAATAGGTAGGCAGGAATTTAATTTCGTCGTATTAACTTGAACGAGTAAAGACCAATGATAATGTGCGAATAGTACGGGAGCCGAGTAGGCCGTCTGGCGACTGCCTACTGCCACGTGTGTGTATGAAGATTTTGTTTTTTGTTAGGTATGATAATTTAGTGAGTTCCTTAATAAAAAAATAAAATAAAATAAAATCCATTTATTTCAGGTTCTCCCATATTACAATCAAGTCACGAAACACGAGATATATACCATCACAATATAAAAATAAATACAATGTCAACAAATCATAAATACAATGTCAAATAAAAATCAACTCAGGCGCTCGCTCGCCGTTACATCGCCTGGTTGATACCTATAATAAACAGTTTGGCTCTACTGATATTATGTTTCTCAGCAAAGCTATACGACTATTTTAAGAGATCATAACCCTGATAAGTAGCAAATAAGTGCTTTTTAATTTGTTCTGCTAACAGCTAGCTATTCTGTATAGTAATCTGTGGATAACGTCTTGAGTAGTGTATTTGTTACTTTTATTATTATAAGTTTTTATACTGTGTAGGTACCTACTATGTAATATACTGCTGTTTGTTATTCCTATCAAATAAAAAAAAAATATTGAAATTAATCGGAAATTAATAATATAAACTACAAATAAAACAGAAGTTCAGCATATTTTGGACGAAACACGAGATATATACAATCACAATATAAAAATAAATACAATGTCAACAAATCATAAATACAATGTCAAATAAAAATAAGCAACTCAATGTCAAATAAAAATGAAAATTTAAAATTAATTATTAATATAAAATTTAATACAATAGAAGTTTAGCAAATTTTGGATAAAAATAATAACATAAATGAATAAAACACAGCACATCACGTCGCTCATTAACACATACTCAGCCTATAATGCTCCCACTGCTGGGACACAGGCCTCCCCTCTGTGAGAGGGAGCGGGCCGTAATCCACCACGCGAGCCCAATGCGAGTAGGTAGATGTCACACGCATGTTTTCCTTCACCGTTTTGAGAGCGTTGGGGGGCACACACACTAAAATTTAATTGACAGGCTTATGGTGATTTATCGAGGTAGGCACTGCTTACCTATATGCCTTTGTGCAATGCAAGCCACTATCATCGACATGTGCATCCTGCCCGTCCTAACCTACGGTGCACAACGTTGGTCACTTACTGAACAACAGAAGTCCAAACTCAAGATTTGCCAACTGGCAATGGAGTGCAGCATAATAGGTGATCGAGTTAAAAACACCACGTGTGCTCCATAACTCAAATATCGGATGTTGGAGAAAAAACAGCCGGTGAGCCGGACACGTCGCGCGAATGAACCCGGAGAGATAGGCAACGATCGTCACTCACTGGACGCCCGAGGGAGACCACGGTGAAGGTGTTGTGAAGGTCTGAGGGGCAATTCTCCTATTTTTAAGAACGTTCGTCTGATCTCAGTCTCAATCTGTCAAATATACCGCTAATTTCTCTACATTTTAGACAAGTATTTGACGTTGATTGTCACTAAGATGCGATTGCGACTAGATTTTGAACTGTTTTAATTACGGGAATTGGCCTTCAGGTAACGTTTGCAGGGCCAACATGGCCAGAGATCGTACAAGACATGGAGGTTTTGAAGGAAAAAGGGGAGCAGCAGTGGGACACAACGAAGGAGAACAAAAAATATATATATATAATATATTTATAAGTATAGTAAGTATAAAATCTATATATATAAAATTCAAAGTCCTGACTGACTGACTGAGACATCAATGCACAGCCTAAACCGCTGGTCCTAGAGACATGAAATTTGGAGGGTGTATTCTTCGTGAAGAGTAGGTATCCACTAAGAAAGGGTTTTTCGAAATTCCACCCCTAAAAGGGTGAAATGGGGGGGATTTCGTTTGTATGAAAAATCTTATTCCTTGAGTTAATAAACTTGAAACTTGGCACGAATACTTATCTAAGTAAATTATGAAGTTGGGCATTTTTTTATTTTATAAACTACCCCCTAAAAGGGGATTGGGGGGTTTCAAAGTTTGTATGGAAGAATTTTAGCGCGCGGTTCGATTTAATCGAAACTCAGTATTTATACCTAAAATTGAAAGGAAAGAATAATGTGTATAAGGGTTTTTCGAAAATCTACCCCTGACGGCCTGAAAAGGGGTAGTCAATTTTACAGGGGAGGATTTTACAGTGTGGCTTGATTAACTCGAAAATTGGTATAAATAATCTTTGAGTCAAGTTATGAACACATCCCAAAAGATTTTTCAAAATTCCACCCCTGTGGGGGTGAAAAGAGGGGATACAGTTTATATGAAAAATCTTATTCGTTAGGTTAATAATCTTGAAAATTGGCATGAATACTCGCCTAAGTAAGCAATAAAGTATATCATTATTAGTTTTTCAAAACTACCCCTCAAAGGGGATATAGGGGTGTTAAAGTTTGTGTGGAAGAATTTGAACGCGCGGTCCGATTAACTAGAAACTCATTGTACTGTGTGTGTACTTCTAAAAATAAACAATAACACGTATGAGGGTTTTTCGAAAATCTACTATAATATGTTTATATGAAAAATCTTATTAATTTAGTTAATAAACTTGAAACTTGGCAACAATACTTGCCTAAGTAAGTAATAAAGTTTATCATTATTTATTTATTTATTTATTTAAAACTCTTAAACTATCATTACAGGTGATACCTAATGCGATAGCTAAGCCTACTTATAATACTAACCATTTTAAATAACACTATTACTAACAATTACAAATAACTACACAATACATTTACACCAAATTACTTATAACTAAAACAATACAACCTTTACCTTTATTATAAGTTTTTCAAACTACCCCTCAAAGGGGGATACTGGGGTGTTGAAGTTTGTGTGGAAGAAATTCAATGCGCGGTCCGATTAACTCGAAACTCAGTATTCATACTTTCGACAGAAAATAATTAATAATAAGTATGTAAAGTTGTCGAAAATTGACCCCTGACGGGGCAAAAAGTCATTCGGTTTTTAGGGGTGGATTTGAACTTGAAACTGTATGTTACATTTTCACGCCTAAACCACTAAACTTCTGATTTGCCAAAGAGATAGATGGCATCCTGGGGAAACACATACTTTTTATCCTGGTAGCACGTTCCCGTGGCATAACTTCCGACATCCACGCGGGCGAAGCCGCGGGCAGAAGCTAGTAAAAATATATGTAAGTATTAGATAACCTCAAAACAAGCCTTTTTTTTTTAATTCTGCCCCGACTACGCGAATATAATTATTATTTACCACGTCACGAGTCTAACATCTCGCCGGGGGCATCTTTACCTGAAAATTAATTTGAAGCTCATGGTAAAGTCAGCGTTTCCATATTACATCGAGCCGCGAGCCCGACTATGGGCAATGATTTGTGATACTCGGCCGGCTCGACTGCTCGAGCCACGGACGGTACGACGGCGAAGGATTGTGTGCTACAGACAGAGGGTGGAGGCTGGAGACACGAGGACCGGTGGCTGCTAGTGTGCGCGCGGAGCTGGGCGGTGCTGTGGGGTGGGGCGTAACAAGTGACATTTGTGATACTCGGCCGGCTCGAGCCACGGACGGTACGACGGCGAAGGATTGTGTGCTAAACACTAAGAGGGTGGAGGCTGGAGACACGAGGACCGGTGGCTGCTAGTGTGCGCGCGGAGCTGGGCGGTGCTGTGGGGTGGGGCGTAACAAGTGACATTTGTGATACTCGGCCGGTTCGAGCCACGGACGGTACGACGGCGAAGGATTGTGTGCTAAACACTAAGAGGTTGGAGGCTGGAGACACGAGGACCGGTGGCTGCTAGTGTGCGCGCGGAGTTGGGCGGTGCTGTGGGGTGGGGCGTAACAAGTGACATTTGTGATACTCGGCCGGTTCGAGCCACGGACGGTACGACGGCGAAGGATTGTGTGCTAAACACTAAGAGGGTGGAGGCTGGAGACACGAGGACCGGTGGCTGCTAGTGTGCGCGTGGAGCTGGGCGGTGCTGTGGGGTGGGGCGTAACAAGTGACATTTGTGATACTCGGCCGGCTCGAGCCACGGACGGTACGACGGCGAAGGATTGTGTGCTAAACACTAAGAGGGTGGAGGCTGGAGACACGAGGACCGGTGGCTGCTAGTGTGCGCGTGGAGCTGGGCGGTGCTGTGGGGTGGGGCGTAACAAGTGACATTTGTGATACTCGGCCGGCTCGAGCCACGGACGGTACGACGGCGAAGGATTGTGTGCTAAACACTAAGAGGGTGGAGGCTGGAGACACGAGGACCGGTGGCTGCTAGTGTGCGCGCGGAGCTGGGCGGTGCTGTGGGGTGGGGCGTAACAAGTGACATTTGGGGAAACTCAGTAGACGTGCAAAGAGAAAGGACAAAAAAAAATGTATCCACGCAATGTGTGGATTTTGGATCCACCACCAAAGTGGTTTTGGTAAACCACTATTTCAAAGACTTAAAATACTGTCTTAACCCATGTCTTAAAATTTTTGAAACATGCATTTTTGTAAAAAAAAAAAAATATTCGGAAAAAGCAGTTACAAAATAAATAGTAGCACACGACACCAAGACAAATTGAAATCACCCCAAATAAAATGAAAGCTATTTAAAAGAAATACGTACTGCATGGCAATTATTATATAGGTACAACTATTTGCCATTGCCGTGGTTCAAAAGGTCATTGTTCAGACTACTAGGTATTAGAAAAAAAATATTACAGTGTTCAAGAATATTTAGAAGATAAGTCGTTAATATTATCTAAGTACTAGCTTCTGCCCGCGGCTTCGCCCGCGTGGATGTCGGAAATTATCCCACGGGAACGTGCTACCAGGATAAAAAGTATGTCCTTCCCCAGGATGCCATCTATCTCTGCCAAATCAGAAGTTCAGTGGTATAAGTGTGAAAATGTAATACCTATACAGTCTCAAGTTCAAATCCTCCCCTTAAAAATTGAATAACACCTTTTTGCCCCGACAGGGGTCAATTTTAATCAAGCCATGCAGTAAAATCCACCCCTGTAAAAATGACTTCCCCTTTTCAACCCATTAGGGGTAGATTTTCGGAAAAACCCTGATAAGTACATATTATTCTTTATTTTTGGTCTTAAGTATAAACACTGAATTTCGAGTAAATCGGACCGCGCATTCAAATTCTTGCACGAAAACTTCAACACCCCTATATCCCCCTTTGAGGGGTAGTTTTGAAAAACTTTTAATGATAAACTTTATCGGTTACTTAGGCGAGTATTCATGCCAGTTTTCAAGTTTATTACCCTAACGAATAAGATTTTTCACATAAACTGTATCTCCGCTTTTCACCCCCACAGGGGTGGAATTTTGAAAAATCTTTTGGGAAGTGTTCATAACTTGACTCAAAAATTATTAATACCAATTTTCGAGTTAATCAAGCCACGCTGTAAAATCATCACCTGTAAAATTGACTACCCCTTTTCAGCCCGCCAGGGGTAAATTTTCAAAAAACCCTGATACACATTATTCTATACCGAAGCTAAATTATTACGGGTTTGACCCCAGCGCTACGCAATGGTTCCGCAGTTACCTTAGTGATAGAAAACAACTTGTGGATCTGCGTTTGGGTGACGGCACTGCTCTTACATCGACTCATACTTCCATTGAGAGAGGGGTTCCGCAGGGATCTATATTAGGCCCAATTATATTTATTTTATACTGTGCAGATATAATTAAATGCCTCCAGAGATGCAAGTATCACATATACGCCGATGACGTCCAGTTATACATATCTTTTAGTCCAGAGGAATACGATAGTGCCATTAAAGACCTAAACGAAGACCTTCGTAGAATCGCAGCCTGGTCTGGGGAAAATTGCCTGTCACTAAACCCAACCAAGACGAAATACATGGTGTTTGGCACAAGGCAGCAACTAGCTAAATTACCCGCAACGTTGCACCTGGAGCTAATGGGCGAACCAATTGACAGAGTTTATGAGGCGCGGAATCTCGGTCTTATCATGGACAAAGACCTCCGTTTCGAAAAACACGTAGCCGACTCGGTAAGCAACTGCTTTTACCGCCTGAAAGTTCTGTACAAGATTAGGCCGTACTTGTCCGAAACGCTGCGGGAGCGGCTAGTTGAAACCCTGGTTTTGTCTAGGCTAAACTACGCAGATACCGTGTACGGCCCCCGCCTATTGGCTCGCACAGATCGGCTCATTCAAAGGGTCCAAAACGCTTGTGCTCGGTTTTGTTATAAAATTCCTCCCAGAAGTCACGTGACTCCGTTTTTAAACAAACATTTCACACTGAAAATGAAATCGAGACGCAAATTACACTTAGCGTGCCTTCTGTTTGGTGTAGTTAAATACCAGAAGCCGGACTACCTGTACGACAAGTTGAGTTGGATAGCCAGTAGACGAGAATGTGGGAGAAGGCAATGCTCGCAACAACTCTCGACCCAGTCGCATAGCACAGCCGCTTTTAGAGGTAGCTTCCGTTACGCGGCTTCCAAAATATGGAATAACCTGCCACCACCAATCAGAGAAATTAACACCATAGCTGTTTTTAGACGACGCTTACGGCAGTATCTCACGGAAGCGCAAAGGAAGGTAGATATGGTCACAATAGATGTTTCAATTATATGATGTATGCTACTATCCCCACTCGAGTATGTGTCGGTGTTTCGGTGAGTGTTGCACGAAAATATAAATAACAGTCAGTCAGTGCTTTTTTTGGTTTATTTTTGCAATATTACTCAACTCACACTATTTATGTACATATTTGTTACTATTTTTTATTTGTCACATATTTATCATATTTATGTATGTATACACACGCCACGTTGCAGTGTAAAACTGATTTACATCCGTCACCTCACACATCGGGTTCAGTTGAAAACCAGCGTCAGGCACTAGTTGTCTGGCATTTTTGCTGAACTGGGCCTTTTTGGTGCAGCCGTGAGGCACACATTCCTGCTAATTTCTTGCATATGTTGTATACTAGGTAGTTTAGTTTCAATAATGCTATTATTATTTCCTTTATTTAAAATTAAACATATAAATTATATTTTTAAATATTTGCATATAAAAATTATAAAAACATTTAAAAATATAAAAAATAGTAGCCCACCGGTATCGGGAACAGGGTCCAAGCTACCGGCGGTCAGGGCTCCAGAGAGAGGAACCTCCTGACAATACGAGCCGTGTCCAGAAGTACCGCTTTCTGAATCAAGCCCTTGATCCAGCTGCCCAACGAGAGCCTCCTCAGGTGTTGGTCGAGGCTCTTGGCTATTAAGCCATTGGCGGTCACGACTATCGGCACAATGATCGCTGAGTCCACATCCCACATGTCGACAACCTCGCGAGCCAAGTCAAGATACTTGATTTGTTTATCTTTCTCGGCCTTCACGAGGTTCTCATCATGCGGGACGGTTATGTCAACAATCATTGCGCGCCGCTCTGATCGATCCACCACCACTATATCAGGCTTATTGGCAACAGTGGTCCTGTCAGTGATGATGGATCGATCCCAGTACAATGTGATATTTCCATTTTCGAGAACTGGGTCGGGCACATACCTGTAGTACGGCACCTCAGATTCCACAAGGCCATATTTCAGAGCAAGTTGCTGATGGATTATCCTGGCTACAAGGTTGTGTCTATGCAAGTACTCTCCGTTAGCTAGACGAGAACACCCGGAGATAATGTGTCTGATTGATTCTCCCGGCCGGTGGCATGCCCGACAGATGTCAACCGTACCGTCTTTCACAATAAATCTCCGGTAATTGTTCGTCATCATAACTTCGTCCATAATTGCACACACAAAACCTTCGGTTTCTCCAAAGAGGTCACCGAAACGTAGCCAGGCTACGGACGCTAGTTGATCTACATCGGGTCCATTTAGGGCCCGGTAAAAGCGTCCGTGAAGCTCCTTACTCTGCCATACTTCCATGCGATCATTGGTGTCAAGCACTACTGGCTTGCGCCAGTTCTCTTTAGCCAAGGAGAGCGGGGTGAGGCCCTTATCCACTGCAACTACATCTCGATGCATCCCCACGTCGGTTTCTAGGAAATATTCCCTGAGACTGCATATCTCGCGATTGTGGAGGGTCTTAGCGTTTAAAAAGCCTCGACCTCCACACTTTCGCGGGATATACAGCCTCATTACCGACGACCGTGGGTGATGCATTCGATTTGCAGTCAGCAGCGTCCGGACCCTCCTATCTAAGGCGTCTAGTTCGGTTTGAGTCCATTTGAGTATGCCGAAAGAGTACATCAAAACCGGCATGACCCAACTGTTGAAGGCACGCACCTTGTTTCCGCCTGATAGAAGACTGTTAAGTACTTTTTTCAGGCGGCCAAAGAAGCGCTCCTTCAACGATTGCTTCATGTCAGTAACATTGATGCCTAACGCTTCCGACATACCCAAATACTTATAGGTTTCGGATGCGGAGAGGGCTCTAAGGTTTGTGGAATCCGAGAGTTGGGTTCCCACGGATTCCACAATCTCCCTCGCTTTACATGCATGACCGCACATTTGTCCACACCAAATTCCATCCTGATGGCGCTACTGAAAGTTTCAGTTACTTTCAGTAGCTCCATCAGTTGCAAATTGTTTGGAGCAAAGAGTTTCAGGTCATCCATGTAGAGGAGGTGCGATATAACCTGACCACCTCTCCTCAGCCGATAGCCTAGACCTGAATCCTTCAGCAGTGTGCTTAGAGGATTCAAGGCTAAGCAAAACCAAAGCGGACTCAAACTATCGCCCTGAAATATGCCTCGCTCGATCCTTATCGGTTCGCTGTTCCTCTGAATATTTCGACATCCTGGATAGCGAAGGACCGTCCTCCATTGCCCCATACACGACATCAAGAAGGCACGCAGAGTTGCATCTACTTTATACAACTCCAGCACCCTCATGAGCCATGTATGTGGCACCGAGTCATAGGCCTTCTTATAATCTATCCAACATGTCGACAGATCCTTTCGGGAACGACGAACCTGTTGGCTAATGGCCATATCAATGAGGAGTAGCTCCTTAGTACCGCGGGACCCATTCTTACATCCGTTTTGAGAGGCAGACATAATGGAGTGGGTGTCTATATGTTTGTTAATTTTAGCTCTCAAAATGGATGTAAGAACTTTATAGACCGTCGGTAAACACGTGATCGGCCTATAATTTTTGGGTTCCGCGGTGCTACCTGATTTATGGAGCAGGTGGGTAACTCCTGTCGTTAGGAATTGGGGTAGCGAACCAGACTCCAAAGCAGTCTGGAACTGAGATGCCAAGCGAGCGTGCGACCTTGTAAACCATTTAATCCAAAAGTTGTGCAGCCCGTCCGGCCCTGGAGACTTCCAGTTAGGTAGCGGACGGACTGCACGAGCTACATCTTCGGGGCAGATGGTAATAGCCTCCATTTCTGGTATTGGATCACAGGCTCGCTCGACTTCCCGAGCCCAATCACCTTCGGTGTGACTGACAGGTGCCGACCAGATACTACGCCAAAAGGAACACATGGCATCATCATCCGGCAGGCACGTGTCAGCCACACCTTGGTCCAGTCGCTCCCAACCCCTATAAACCCACCTTTCATCGCTCTGGAAGGTGCGATTCTGAGTGTATCGCTCTACTCGCCGCTTATACCGACGAATACGGTTCGCCCATGCATACACTTTCTGCTTCAGGAAGTCGATGCGCTCTGTGACACAAGACATATAGTCTTGAGGACTGGTATCAGTCCCTGAGAACGCCCGTCTCACAAAGCGCATCACTCTAGGGCGAGTATTGCCCTCCCTGAAGCAGATTAGTTTGCCGATGAGCGCCCTGGCCCCATCAATACGGCGTTCAATCCTGCATTGCCAAGCTGGTACGGTTGGTTTTGGTCGTGTAGCTCTAGAGTCATTGGCAAATTTGACGTGAGCTACACGACATGCCGCTACAGCCGCACAATACAGGATTGAATGAGTATCGATGAGGTCTTCGCAGGTATCAAAATAGTTTGACAACTGCGAATCCAGGACCGCCACCAGCGCCCTATTTTTGTTATGCATGGGTAAACGAGGTAAACGTGGCCTAAGTTCAGGCGACATTAGCCGATATTCCTGAATCGCACCTTCCAAAGCACTCCTCAATTCCTCATTGCACTGGGTACTTACGTTTGTAGCCGTGTCATTACTCCCCTCGTCAGCCTGAATCGTGTTGGACTGCGGTAGCACTACAGCAGTCTGCGACTGGGGGGCGATGACATGGCTACTCTGCATTTCATTTCGCAGGCGATCAAGTACAGTGTCATCTAGCATGTGATTACGCTGGATGACCCGCACCTGATCCGATAGTCGTTGTGCCGTAACGTTGACAGCCGGCTCAAGCACCTGAAACAGAGAGAGCATCCGAACACGGTACGCGGTCAGATTGTTTCCCCCCTTTGTAGCCCCATAGTATGAGCGCATGACATTTTCATTGATGGATCGTGTCCATCTCATGCGCTGCACACTTCCGCCGGGAGCTGGGACCCTATCAGAGGCCGGTGGGCCTCGAGGTCCTAAGCCGTCCGGCGGCCGGCGTCCTCCCCGTCGACGAGCAGGTGGTGGCGTCGTGGGCGGAGAAAAATACTCGTCGCTCGAGCTCGACGCATTATTATTATTACTTTCTATTTGTTTTCTTTATTATTTGCTATCTGATGTACCTATGTATCTGATGTATTGTGTGTCTTTTAGTCTGTGCTAAATAAATGTAGGTATTTTCTTTCTTTTCTTTCTTTTTCTTTATACTTTCAATTTTAGGTATAAATACTGAGTTTCGAGTAAATCGGACCGCGCGTTAAAATTATTCCATACTAACTTTGAAACCCCCCAATCCCCTTTTAGGGGGTACTTTATGAAAACCAAAAATGGCGAACTTCATCATTTACTTAGATAAATATTAGTGCCAAGTTTCAAGTTTATTAACTCAAGGAATAAGATTTTTCATACAAACGAAATCCCCCCATTTCACCCTCTTAGGGGTGGAATTTCGAAAAACCCTTTCTTAGTGGATACCTACTATTCACGAGGAATACACCTTCCAAATTTCATGTCTCTAGGACCAGCGGTTTAGGCTGTGCGTTGTTCGTCAGTCAGGACTTTGAATTTTATATATATAGATATTATAATAAAAAAATGAATCCCTATTTCCCTTGGTCACGTCATAACTTGAGAAAGACTTTACCGATTTCATCCATCTTTTTTTTTATAGTTTTCTAATACTTTGTAGAAGGTTCACGGAAAAAAAAATGAGAAAGTTGCTTCACGCGGACGAAGTCGCGGGCACAAGCTAGTAATAAAATAAAGATAGCCTTTATTCTACCGCATGCAACAATTACATTATTCAATATTACTACAATTTCAATCTTTATTAATTAACTATTATAGATTCATATTTTATTTTCATTTATTATTATTAGGCTAGGTAGTAATAAAATCTTTTTTTTTTTTTTTATTTACCTATATAGAAATATTTGTACGCCATATTATGGCAGGATATGCTGGAACCAATATTGTAACGTCTATTGTTGTACCATATTCTAACAAATAAACATTTTTCATTTGATTTGTTATACTTACGCAACTTTCCGCCTGCGCCTAAGTTAGGTTGAGTGCTGCTTTTGGCGTTTTCCTATAAGTAGTTAAAAACATCGAAACATCGTTTCACTATCATCCAGTAAAGGTTGCAATTAATCAACATGTTCTTAGATGGATATCTTGCTGAGTAATTAGTGTGAAGGAAAAACCCTCCTAACCAAGTAGTGGGGAGGTACTGCGGTAGGCAAACCCCGACGGTTAGGTACCTATAGGTACGTAAATGAGTGGGTAGAACTGGTAACCTACGCGCAGCTAGAAGTCCCCTCAACAGCAGTTTCGAAACGACAAAGGTTAAATTATAGTCGCAAGACTTTTCTTTCCTTATTTTATGAAATACCTAATGTAGGTACTTGCTTAGGTACGTCATACAATTTGCCTGAACGTCGACCTCAGTACCTAGATGCTTGCGTTGACTTGCATATTCATGCGCGCGGCTCTACACCGTGCACGGTTCCCCTTGCTCCTGCACAGTGCGCAGTGCACACTGGGCACCGCTAATACCACCGTGTTGTGTACACTCACTTATCATTGCGTAGATTACGAGTACATGTTGCCGCTCTCTTACACGCAGCCAACTAGATCACTGGGCGAATCCTCGTCTATATCTTTATCTACGCAATCGTTTATCAGAGCCTTGGAATTAACAACTTGTCAAATACTAGTCAAGTAGTCACGATATCATCTCAATGGAATATTATATTTGTTGATGCAGGGCAGCTAAGAGCTAGGTATAAGGAGCCTTCTTCCTACCTGTGTACTAATGGTTCCTAAAGTACCGTCAGCGTACGAAAACCTTAACCGTAGGTACCGAACTTTTTCATTATTACCTAATTTACCGTGGAAATATCTCCGTAATAACGAGGGGTTGGGGGTATAGGTAGGTACCCGTATACTTAATATCAATTTGTTGGTAAGCACAATGTGAAATGATCGTTTTTGTAATCGCTCCTAAACCGACTTCATTCCAAAGTCGATAGGTAGCGAACCACTGCCTCAGTTCATTCTTTGATTTCATCTTTGAAGGCGAAAATCATTTGATTTATTTGATTGTTGAACCTGTCAGTAGGTACCGCAGTACTTCGCACAATATAACCCACGACGGTACGTAACCTACGTCAGGGTTATTATAGCGATGCCTGTCTGACTCAAGCCGACAGAATCATTTACGTCGCGCTGCGTTGAGGATAACAAAATATAATAATTGTGTCCAGTTTTGATGATGACGATCACACGGGTTATTATTTATTTACCTGTTCGAAATGAGGAAAACAGTCACCGCCTCAAATACGCACTGTCTAGCTATACAGCCATCATGCCAACATTTTAGATTTCGACACGAGCGAATTGAGGTGTGACCGGATTAGAAGTATGGCGGCGGGATCCGTCCGGCCCGTACGGTTTGCCTAAGAAATATGGCGGCGGGGTCCGTCCGGCCCGTACGGCTTGCCTAAGAAGTATGGCGGCGGGGTCCGTCCGGCCCGTACGGCTTGCCTAAGAAGTATGGCGGTGGGGTCCGTCCGGCCCGTACGGCTTGCCTAAGAAGTATGGCGGCGGGCTCCGTCCCCAACAAACATTTCAGTCGTATAAATAAAAAATATGCGACTCAAAGTGCTGTAAATATCGCATTGAAGTAATTTAGCGTGTAATACGACTTAGAGCATCGTATTCTTATATAACTTTTAGTCGTATATTACAGTCATATAGAAATCGTATTAACTTCTATACGACTATTTTTATGACTATTATACAGTTTTATGTAGAAACGGCGTCATTTAGTGGTAAAACCAGTGTCGTGACTTTAGTGACGTCTATCTGACTTTTATCCCACCATTAATCGTATTAGAATCGCGAGAAACATCTTTAAGTGACGATCATATAAGAGTGATAAATTGCACCCCTAGACGATTTTAAGCCAATTTTATAACTTTTATACTACCGTTAAATTACTGAGTGTTCTATTATAGTGCTTACAAACTGCAAAAAAATAACTATCAAGTTTCGCTTCTTTTAATCAAAATGAATAAAAAAACCTGGGCAAATGTAAAAAAAGTGGTGCTTTTAAAAGGAAAGTAAAAAAGAACTATACTGCGCTTCTCTCGTCATGTTGTGTTATAACGAATATGTCTATACGTAACGACAATAATGTACAAACTGGAGTTGGTTCCGTACAAGATTTTATGAATAGTAAAGAATTGATTTCGATGCAAAGTAAATCTAAACAAAACGTGTCGAATAATGCTGTAATACAAAATGGATCTATGCTAGTAGATGCAAAAGAAGACGAAGTGGAAGAAAAAAATGATAATACCACTTATTCATACTTTGAAATAAAAGTGTAAATAAAATTTAAAAAACCCAAGATTTTTGTCATATTTGTTATTGATAAACGTATCTTTACAATCAAAGTTTTAACATTCAAAATAAACATAGTAGTAACAAAGAAATTATGTTACTTAGTTTACATTGTCTTTGGATCAAAGCTATTAAGAATATGTTAATGACAATGTTACACAATTCAATCACTATTTTTCAAACCTGACCAGAAAATTAAAATATCTCACCATGTTGATGATAGGAGTTATTTTTTTTTTTATTTTTTTTTGTTTTCCTATTCTTTTTCAGTGAGAACGCTACAGTGGCACTTCTTATTCAAGTTTTTTTCTTCTAATCAGACAAAGAAGAAACTTCTGAAGAATTGTTAAATTTTCGCGATATAGCGAGGTTTTTTATTTTTCTGTTAGACTTCAATTATATATTTATATCATATTTATTCTGAATAAACGTTATAATCTTTACAATCACAGTTTTATCATTTAAAATAAACATAGTAGAGCTTGCCTAGTTGGAAATGATGTGCCCCACTACGTAACTAGTTGATATAATGTGTGATTGCTAATGTTTACAATGCTTTTGTCTCCGTGTGAGCATCAACAGGAAATATTATTATTATATCTATAACTCACATAGAGACAAAGTCATTGTAGACATTAGCAATCACACATTTATATATATACTAGTTAAGTAGTGGGGCGCGTCATTTCAAATTAGACTAGCTCTAACAAACAAATTATTTTAATTAGTATAAATTGTCTTTGGATCAAAACCACTAATGCCCGGTTGCTCTAAAAGTTAACGTTCGTTAAATTATGGTTAAAGTAAAATTTTGTTTGTAAAATTTTACTTTAACCATTACTTAACGAACGTTAACTTTTCAGCAACCGGGCCTAAGAGTATAGGTAATTATTAATCACAATCTAATACGATTTATGGTCAACGCTGACCAGGCCCACCCGGCACCCGACCAGCACCGCCTCGTCGTACGACGTCAACTCGTTGTCGATGTGTGGCCCACGGGTTTAGACAACTCGTTGTCAAAGCTTGGTCCACGATCATACAAAATAATCATTCGCGGGCAGCGCGCGGTCGACGAGCAAGCAGCGAGTTATTCAATCAATCATTTTTTTTATTAGATCCGAGGCCACCTATAAACAAATCACAATTTTAATTAGGTACGTAAAGAAACTTCAATCACTTCAACTTAAAAAGCAGCTTTTGACAGTAGTTTTTAATATGATTGAATGAGTGATCGTACTTTACTGACACATGACACAAATATAAAAAAAATAAACAGTCTTCAAACCAGGAAAAGTAGGTGAAATGGTTTTTTAAACACTACAAAGGAACCCTATTTCAGTTAATATGGCTGACAATATTGAACAAAAAGTATATGCACAGAATAATTAGTCGTTTTGATGTTGTAATATGGTTGTATCTTTATCTCTAAGTCGTATAGAGGTGACTGTTAGCACGTTTACCAAAAATATACTTGATTAAATCACTTAATTTTAAGATGGCGCGTTAATTAAAATGTCATAATTAGCTCATATTACCCGATAGAATTAATTTCCCAATAGATTGAATGGGCCCAATGAGTTTCATCAACACATAATCAGATAATATATTAAAATTTTTGTACTCACCTTCAAATGGATCTGACACAAATAAAATATTGAAATCATGCAGGCTTAATAATTTACGGCATTTATCTCACCATTTTATCACAAAATCCTGTTTAAAAATAATACTACGCCACCTATTTGCAACAAAATGCCGCAAAGCAGCGGTAATAAACACCATTACTTGACAAAAACGTGGGTTTTATGACTACTACACAACCACTATTTGACCAAAAAGTGGTTTATACGACGGTTACGTTACTCTTTTAAGACACTGATTCGTATAAAATGGGCCTATTCTCGGTGAAGCCAACGTGATGGCGACGTATTTACGACCAGCTTATGGAACCAAATGTAGAAATAATCACGTTGTGGCGACTTGTCAAATGTTTGTTGGGTCCGGCCCGTACGGCTTGCCTAAGCGCGCAAACTTAGCTTCGTAACAAAACTGTTGCTCGCGACTTCGTCTTCGTATATCTTATATTTCAACATTCTATAACGGGTGGCCCTGTGGTAATTGTCCCGTCTTACGAGTTGTAGGTCGTCGGATTCAAACCCCGGCAGCCACTTTACTCCACAGAACAGATAAAAGAGCTTTACTCTATGTAAATTAATTTCATCACCACAGCTCTCAAAAAGGGGAAGGAAAACTTCGTGGGAACCAGCATGTTCTAGAACCAAAAAATCGAAGACATGTGAGTTGTGAAATCTACCAACCCGCACTGGGCCAACGCGGTAGATTAAAGCCCACTCCCTCTTGTAGTGAGGTGGCCTGCGTGTCCCAGCAGTGGGAACATTATAGGCTGATTATGCTTCCCATACAAGAAACCGTGGGATCAAAATTCACTGCACGTGCGTGTGGGTATTGTTGGAATCCATAATATAATAAAAAAATATTATGATGATTCTAAGTGACTTTGCTATAAGTCAATAGAGCCTATTTAGATATTTATCGGTACGACCACAGAAATAACTTTGTTTTTTAAAGAATACTATGAAATACAAACTTATTTTAGCGGCCCATAAAATGAATAGGTACTATGATGCATGCGTACCTAAATATTAATCCCGACTACGGAGCCCATTATCACTATGCGTGGTCCGACATGCACCAGGCCGGTATTTTGAATCTACAAATATTCTGGATGAAAAGTCGGTAGCCTATTTCCTCCTCCGGGTCCTTTGCCTCTAGGCTACCTGGGTATCTGTGTAGCGCACCTGGCTGTGCGTCACACAGCACAGATAAACAGAAGGCGGCTTATCTCTCAGGTACGAGTAGATAAGTGGGTACAACAACACAATAGTGTAATAACAACTTAGCAAATATCTCAGTCGTAGCTTCACTGATGACTGGTATGTTTGATCGGCGCCGATAAGATACCGAGTGAGTAGGTACCGATATTACTCCGCTTCCGAGATGCCCCGCCGCTGTGAGCTGCAGGACCTATCTAGGCAAGGTGTTGGACCTAAATTGGGCTCATTGTAGGTACTCATCATTATGAAAATTATAGTGTGGGCTGTAGTTTTAACCGAAAATTTATGCTGCGTGGGCGTTCACTAATCTTAGTTAAAAATTCTATTAAGGCTTGTAGCTTAATTTATTTATATAAATTTATATAACTATATAACTTTATTTCTCATAAGAACATAATACCTACAGTTCACTTATATGAGATTTAACTTTTAACATAAAAACAATCTAATGACGAAGCATACAGATGTGGAACAAGTAAAACAATAACAATGTACGAGATCAGTAGCCAACAAAGCAAAAGTGTAGGTAGTTACATAAATATTAAACTAAGACTAGTAAAGATAATTAGTTGATCTGCACTGTCCTGTGTTGAAATAGATGAGCATGTTATAGTTGATCTGCACTGTCCTGTGTTGAGAAGAGATAGATGAGCATAATTATATGTTATATGTGAAAGGCGGGCGTTTTTGGGGGACTGTCTTTTGTAATTTTCACGTTCAAAAAGTGCTGATTCTCAGCCTAATTTGAATAAATGACATTTGATTTTGATTTTATAGTGTGCGTTTATATACCCAATATAAAACGCACTAAAATTAAAATTAATTTTAAAAGCGTGGAGCGCTTTAGGAATTAATTATAAGTGCGCACCACGCGTTGGGAATTAATTATAAGTGCGCTTCACGCTTTGGGAATTAATTATAAGTGCGCTCCACGCTCTGGGAATTAATTATAAGTGCGCTCCACGCTTTGGAAATTAATTATAAGTGCGCTCCACGCTTTGAGAATTAATTATAAGTGCGCTCCACGCTTTGGGAATTAATTATAAGTGCGCTCCACGCTTTGGGAATTAATTATAAGTGGGCTCCACGCTTTTAGAATTCAATCGAGTCTATTTTTATTTTGCAGAAAAGAGCCATCAGAGCAATATATGGCCTCCGCAGGCGCGATTCTCTAAGGGAACGGCTTAAAGATATTAATTTCATGACGGTACCTTGTCAATATATATCTATGAAAACATCATATACGTAAGGAAAAATTGAATCTTTTCAGTAAAAGAGGTGACAGACCTTAGGTGAGCAGAGGAAGAGAGGTGAGGTGAAGTGATAGAACTAGAAATAGGGACCAATTAGTTCAACCAGGTTTCAGACTGGCTAAAGTAGACTCTTCCTTCATGGGGTACTGTTTAAAATGTTACAATAAAATACCTCCCCACATACTCCAACTCAATGAAACGAAATTCAAATCTTACATAAAACGCACACTATGCAGCCAAGCATATTTATAAGTTGGGGGATTACATCGCTGACAAAAATGCTTGGCTAAACGCTGTTCCTGCTCCACAGGACGCATAAATAAATTAATTAGCATTTGAAAATACTTCACACACGCCTACCCTACCTACATACTGTTGGAGCTGCTGAAGATTTTAAAATACAATTTTTGCATTATATAAATTCAATCTCATAAAATTGTATAATTGCATAGCACATTATGTGAGTACATACTGTTACGAGCTTCGGTTTCGTAACAATTGGTGTCAGAAGCGAGGGATAAAATTCTGCCGATTTTACCTAAAGACGACACGGAGGGTATCCGTACCCGGAGTCAACGCCAACAGGAGACGGACCAGAGACGTTTTGGTGGAACTATGCCGCAGAGGTTGGAGGGCCAGCTACCAACCACGGAGGCCGACCCGTCCGCAGCAGCTTCAGCATCAGCAGCACCAGACTTTGCTGCCCTGATGATGATGCTGCAGGAGCAGTCCCGCCGTCAGGAGGAACAGGCTCGTCGGTTGGAAGAACAGCTCCAGCGGGACAAGGAGGAACAGGCCCGTCGGTTGGAAGAGCAGCTGCTGCGTGACAGGGAGGAACAGGCCCGCCGACAGGAGGAACAGGCTCGCGCTGCGTGACAGGGAGGAACAGGCCCGCCGACAGGAGGAACAGGCTCGCCGACAGGAGGAACAGGCTCGTCGGTTGGAAGAACAGCTCCAACGTGATAAGGAGGAGCAAGCGCGCCGCCAGGAAGAGCAGATGCTCCTTATGAAGGACCTTCACGCTACCTTCGGGAAAGACATAAAGGAGGTGAAGGATAGGGTTGCTCAACACGACAACCGCCTGTCGGAAGCTGAAATCCGGATCGACCAAGTGAATAATCGGGTTGACAACGTGATGGCTGACGTGAAGACAACCGTGATGGCTGACGTAAAGAAAACGCTGGATTACCTTAAACTTGGGGATGGAATCGCAGCTCCCGTAGCTACAACACCTTCGCTACGTGGATTCAAAGTGCCACCGTTCGACGGAACTTCTTCCTGGTCGGCCTACAAAATCCAGTTTGAGGCTGTTATGAAGGCGAACGGTTGGAACAAAAGTCAGGCCATGACTGCCCTCACCCTAGGCCTACGCGACCAGGCCTTAACTGTTCTGGAAGCTCTCGGTAAGGAAGTGACTTACGAGCAGCTCCTTGAGGCATTGGAGGCTCGGTATGGCGACGCTCACCTGGAACACGTGTTTCGTGCGCAGCTCAAGGATCGCGTGCAACGCAGTAACGAAAACCTGCAGCAGTGGGCCCTTGAAGTGGAGAAGCTGGTGCGTAAAGCTTACCAGTCCGTACCTGCGCTTATTGATGGGAACCTGGTGCAGGCATTCATCGACGGCATCCGTGACCTCGAAGTTAGAGCTGCTGTGAGGCTCGGGCACCACGGGACGCTTAAGGACGCCTTGGCCCATGCACTGGAGGTGGAAGCCGTGCGGCAGGATCATCGTTCCCATCGCGTCAGGGAGGTTGCAGCGGCTACAGTTCGCGACCGCAATAAAGGATACAGCCCTAGGTGCTATGGCTGTGGCGAAAGGGGCCACCTTCGATCCAGTTGCCCCAAGCGAACTGCTGAAAGAGAAGAAGGCCGATCTCCAGAGGGCAGTGCAGCTAACAGCACCGCCCAGCACCAGCAGCAGGGAAACGAGTAATAGCCAGGACTGCGGGGCGGGTGCTGGCTGATGTTCATAGAGCCCCAAGGGTTTCGATCACACAAACCCAAGACGGGAACAGCCTAATCATCAAGGGCGAGGTCAACGGAACGCCGTGTAAGCTGACCATAGACACTGGAGCCTCTCGCACGGTTGTCAGTTCCCAGCTCATAAGACGGTCCCTTGGGGACTCCGCATACAACCGAGAACACATTCATTTGGTAACAGCCACCGGTCAGCGCATACCCGTCCATGGAGAGAAGAAGATGAATGATTGAAGCTAGGCAACAGAATCTACCTGCATAATGTCATCGTGGCTGATATAATGGACGATTGCATCCTGGGCCTCGACTTTATGAGGAAGAATTGTTGTGAAATTGACGTCAAGCAAGGTGTTTTGAGATGTGGACAGGAGGAACTTTTCGTGGAAGGGGCGTTACCAGGGAACGTGTACAGCCTTAAGAAGATTGTTCTTCCGCCGAGATCGAAAACGATGGTGCCGGTTATTCTTCCTCGGAATCCTGGGCAAACTCATCGTTGTGTACTCGTGGAAAGGGTAGACAATGACCTTCCATGGAAAGTGGCACGAACTTTGGTCAGAACCACCGACATCTCAGGGGTACATGTGCTGAACCTTTGTGATCAGGAACAGATTATAGAAAAAGGCACACTAGTTGGTACTTGCGAGGAAGTGGATTGGTTGCGTCAATGCCAACATCTATCGACTGGGACCCTCAGCAAGGATGCACAAACGAGAGTGACCACACTTTTAGAAGACTGCCGCGGCGCTCTGTCCCAAAATGAAATGGTCAAGGCAAAGAAAGTGTTACTGAAGTATGCCGATGTTTTCTCGTCAAACGATGCTGATATCGGTAGGACTGGCGTAGTTCAACACAAAATAAACACAGGAGAAGAATTGCCTATCCGTCAGCGGCCAAGGAGATTGCCGGTAGCACGTGAAAAGGAAGTGGAAACCATGATTGAGGGAATGGTGAAGGATGGTGTTGTTGAACCTTCATCTAGTCCATGGTGTTCACCTGTAGTGCTGGTAAGAAAGAAGGACGGCAGCATGAGGTTTTGTGTTGACTATCGTCGGATGAACGACGTTACGAAGAAGGACAGCTATTCTTTGCCCAGAATTGATGACACGCTGGACATGCTTACTGGAGTAAAGTGGTTTAGCACGCTGGACCTGAAAAGTGGCTACTGGCAAGTTGAGATTGATGCTAAGGACAAGGAGAAAACTGCATTCTCGACAGGAAAGGGTCTGTGGCAATTTAAGGTCATGCCGTTTGGATTGTGCAATGCTCCGGCAACGTTTGAAAGGTTGATGGAACTTGTACTTACCGGGCTAATTGGCGATGCCTGCCTGGTCTACTTGGATGACATCATCATCGTAGGCCGTACGTTTGAAGAACATCTTCAAAACCTGGAACGCGTGCTCGTGAAGATCCAGAGTGCCAACCTCAAGTTAAGTCCGAAGAAGTGTTCACTATTCAAACGACAAGTTAGCTTTCTGGAATATGTAGTGTCTGAAGAAGGTATCCGCACGGATCCAGAGAAAATCGCCGCTGTCAAGGATTGGCCAATTCCAAAAGACAAGACGCAGGTCAGAGCATTTCTGGGCTTGTGCTCCTATTATCGGCGATTTGTCAAGAACTTTGCAGATATAGCCAAACCCCTGCATAAGCTAACCGGCGACATTTCTGCTGGGATGAAAGTTGCGACATCGCATTCCAGGAGCTAAAGGACCGTCTGTGCAAAACACCTATTTTGGGGTACCCTGATGCGGGCAAGGAATTTATAGTTGACACAGACGCAAGCGACATAGGACTTGGCGGTGTGTTGTCTCAGCGGAATGGCGATCAAGAGGTTGTGATAGCGTACTTCAGCAAGTCATTGTCGAAACCTGAAAGGAACTATTTTTTTTTTTATTTTTTTTTTTATTAAGGCACATCAACAACACAAACACAAACATTTACAAATAACAGAGAACAGAGACATGGTCTAGTGTTTACGTCAATTACAGACGTGCACAGCATTCACAACAAAAGAGAATAAGAAAAAACACAGCATTCACGCTACAAAAAAAAGAAACAATAACAATAAAAGAAAACAAAAAAAGAACAAAAGAAAAAACTCAAGCTAAAATCTCGGCAGTAGAGAGAATACCCTCATCGACTAAAAACATTGACAAAAAAATATAAAAAATTTAAAAAATATAATATTATTTTGTTTTAATGTCTGCAGACTTCCCCTCGTTTACAATCTTAGATCTAAAATGCGTGGGATGGTCGTGGAAGATATCCAAATCATAAATATTGCAAAAATTGTTGTACGTGGACGTTAGCCTAGCCATCGGAGCGTTCATGCCTAAGTTGGTTTTATGACGAGGGACATTGAAAAATGACGTGCATTTTCTCCAAGCATTAAGTTTAGGCACGTTTATTTCAATGCGCTCGAGAAGTCCGTCAGATTTAAAAGAACCATCAACAATACTCCGCAAGCATAGCAAGTCTATCATGCGTCGGCGTAGCTGTAAGCTTGACATATGGAAGAAACGCAGTCGTTCATCATACGAGCATCTCGCACTGAAGCCAGTGGCAAGGAAAGCAAGTTGCCGCGTAAAGGATCGTTGAATTGACTCGATGCGATTAGAATGAACCATATAATGCGGATTCCATATGACACTCCCGAACTCGAGTACGCTACGTACCAGAGCGTTATAAAGCACAATCTTGGAGGTTGTATGTCTAAAGTCCTTAGTGTTACGTCTGATGAAACCCAACATTTTAGCAGCTCTTTGAACAATGTCATCACAATGTGGAACAAAACTTAACCTTGAATCAAGAATCACACCCAGGTCACGAAGTTGTTCAACTACAGCGATCCCTACAGTATTGATGTGGTAACTTGATGTAAGCACCTTTCTCTTCCTTGTGAACCGAATATGCTGGCATTTCGAAGCGTTGAGCGTCATTCTGTTAACACAGCACCATTCATAAATACGGTCCAGATCGGCCTGAACCAATTCCACATCCGTCAAAGAGTCAACCTGCCGCGAGATTTTCATATCATCCGCAAAGAGGAGACAGTGACAGTGACGAACACAGTCCACAATGTCATTGATGAATAATAGATACAGGATTGGGCCAAGATGGGATCCTTGTGGAACGCCAGAGGAAGCAATATATTTCTTAGATTCATAACCGGCAAGGACCACAACCTGCTCACGATTTTCCAGATATGATCTAAACCAGTCCAAGATTACATTACTGATACCGTACTGGTTCTGGAGCTTGTCGATGAGTATTTTGTGGTCCACGACATCGAAAGCACTAGCGAAATCTGTATATATTGAATCTATCTGATGGTTTTTATCTACTTCCTCAATTACAGGAGTTATGTATGACATTAGATTAGTGATGACTGACTTCCTTTCCTGAAAACCGTGCTGTTCCGATCGTATTTGGAACTTGGTGTGTTTTGTTAATATGGGACAAACAAGACTTTCAAAAATTTTGGAAAAGGATGATAAAATAGATATTGGTCGATAATTTTTTACGTTACTGTTGTCTCCTTTCTTTAATACAGGAACGATACGTGCACGCTTCCACTCTTGTGGAAAAACACCACTCTCCAGAGATTTATTAAATATCAGCATTAACGGACAGGACAGAAGCGAGGCACATCTTTTGATAAAAAGTGGTGGAATCCCATCTGGCCCCGCTCCCTTATTCGGGTTGAGCCGCTTCAAGCAGCTGTAAACATCTTTTTCGCAAAAACTTATGGTGGATAGTTTACTACAGGTTGATGGCTCTGCAGCAAAATCAGTTTTGATTTTGTGTGACGAAGTTAAATCGCTTTTTGCGTTGGTGTATACCAGATTGAACTGTGATACGAATAGGTTTGCTATGTCAGAACCGTTTGACGAGTAGTTTTCATTATTATTGTGCATTACTGAGGGTAGCGCGTTACCAGAAGACTTTCTGTTTTTTATATAACTCCAAAACGACTTTGGATTCTTTTTAAGGTTATTTTCGATAGTACTAATGTAGTTTTTGTAGCAGTTGTGTAGAAGTCTGTCACTAGCTCTTCTAACGTCCTCGTACTCGAGTCTATCTCTAGGGTTATTAAATTTACGACATTTGAGCCTCAATCTGTCCTTCACATTTAAAAGGTGAACAAGTTCGCGCGTGAACCAGACAGGATGGGATATACCTCTAGGCCTGCGTTTGGGTACGTGTTCTCTAATAACATGATTGATTACATCGTAAAAGTTTAAAACTAAGTCATTAACGCTTACGCAACCATTGAAACTTCCCTCCCAGTCCACGCCCTTCAGATCACGCAATATTGTCTTATAATCAGCCTTAAAAAAATTAAAGTCTGAACGAGGTACATAAGTAAGTGTTGAGCTCAATGTTAAGTCTAGTACAATTTCAAGCGGGGGATGATACGGGTCGATTTTACTAACACATGTTGTTGAAAATACACTGCAGTTCACATTAGTTAGTATTAGGTCTAATATCTTACTTTCATGATTGACAATAGAGTTAAACTGTAACTATTGTGTTACGAGACGGGAACTGCTTGCTGTGGTAAAGTCATTGCAGCACTTTAGCAAATATCTTCTGGGAAGGAAATTCTATTTACGAACCGACCATGCTGCACTGAAATGGCTATTGCAGTTCAAAAATCCAGAAGGACAAGTTGCGAGATGGATTGAACTACTGCAGGAATACGACTT
The DNA here is from genome assembly GCA_949629185.1 of Apamea crenata. Taxonomy (NCBI): domain Eukaryota; kingdom Metazoa; phylum Arthropoda; class Insecta; order Lepidoptera; family Noctuidae; genus Apamea; species Apamea crenata. The sequence goes on from OX451361.1 coordinate 19,993,340, forward strand.
CGTGGTCGAACATCGCAGCGGAAAATCTCATGGCAACGCGGATGCATTGTCAAGAAGACCTTGTCCTGAAGACTGCAAGCATTGTACTAGGCAAGAAAGTAAAGAAGTCGTACCCGTGAGGATGCTCAAGACAGACCTCAGCAACGAGTGGAAGGAAAGCCTACAACGTGCACAGCAGGAAGATTCGGACATCAAGCCGATTCTGGAGTGGATAAAGGCCAGAGCTCCTAAGCCCAGGTGGAGCGACGTTTCAGCGATGAGTTCGATCACGAAAAGCTATTGGGCCCAATGGGACAGCTTGGTGATTCAGGATGGAGTCCTGTGCCATAAATGGGAAAATGCTCGCGGAGACAGCTGTCATTTGCAAATGGTGGTCCCTAAAGCTCAAGTACCGGATGTTCTACAGCTGTACCATAATGGTTGTTCAGGAGGTCATCTGGGAGTAAAACGGACTCTACTGAAGATACGAGAACGGTTTTACTGGGTCCACTGTCAGGACAATGTCGAGGACTGGTGTCGCAAATGTACAAGTTGTGCAGCTGTAAAGGGACCTCAAACTCGTAGTAGAGGTGCATTGAAGTTGTACAATGTTGGTGCACCATAGGAGAGGATAGCCCTTGACGTTGCGGGGCCGTTTCCGGAAAGTGAAAGTGGTAACAAGTATTTCATGGTTGTGATGGATTACTTCACTAAGTGGCCGGAAGTCTTCGCCATTCCAAATCAAGAAGCTTCTACAGTTGCAGATAAATTAGTTCATGAAGTCTTCTGTCGTTTTGGAGTACCTTTAGAGATTCACAGTGATCAAGGAAGGCATTTTGAGTCCCAAATATTCCAGGAAACGGAACAGGAGTTATGGGTACCTACTCATAAAACAAGAACAACTTCTTACCACCCACAATTGGATGGAATGGTGGAACGATTTAATCAGACATTGGAGAGGTACCTAGCAAAAGTTGTGGAAAATCGGCAACGAGATTGGGACAAGCACATACAACCGTTTTTGTTGTCATATCGAAGCGCTGTTCATGAAAGTACATCGGTGACACCAGCTTTCGCAAACTTTGGAAGAGAATTACGGCTGCCTGCAGACCTGATCACCGGAATACCACATGATGCCCCACGCAGTATAACTGATTATGCGAATGACTTGCGGAATAAAATGAATGACGTTTATGAGCACGTCAGACAATCGGGCCAGCAAATGTCTGAAAAGATGAAAACCCGTTATGACCGCAAAATGAACAATAAAGGGTTCGACGAAGGTTCACTAGTGTGGTTGCACAATCAAGTCCGCAGCAAAGGGAAATCTCCTAAGCTTCAAGCTAGATGGGATGGACCGTACCGGATTGTGACAAAAATCAATGACGTAACCTACCGGATACAGAAAGGTGCAAGAGGCACTCCTAAGATCGTCCATGTGGATCGATTGGCGCGTTATTATGGAGCTGATAATGCTCGGGACGAGCATGTCTTAGGAGGGGGCAGTGTTGCGCACCACAATTAATGCCTGATACATGTTGACATTAGTTACCACTACCGCCATCTAGTATCAAGTAGCAAAACTAATAGTCATCTATTTATCGAGTGGCAGAACTAATTTACCACTAGCGCCATCTAGTATCGAGTAGCAGAACAAATAGATCCTTCTAGAAATTTCGATTCTAGAACTATCGACAGAGGTCAGTCGGGGCCGGTATATACCCTATCATTCTAGATGTTTCTACAATAGAAGCTACTAGAACAATCTGCTGCACTATATAAGGCCGGGAATACCCGCGATTCGACACAGTGTCATCGAAGCGATCTTCAAGTGCGACTTAAGTGTAATAATTGTGTTTTATAATTAGTGTGTTTGTGTTGATTAATGAAAGTGTCATTTTTGGTAATTTATATCGGCAGTTTTATTGTCACGAACCCGAAGCTCGTAACAGTATGTATTTATTATTTTGAGTAACATACTCAAAATAATAAATACATACTGTTACGAGCTAATTATTATCATTCTAGTGATATTTATTTATTTTAGAAGTATGTATGTATGTTTATTTGTATGTATGTAAGTGTAGGTATTCTCATTGTTTTGGTTTAGTTGTTTTTGATTTTATGTATTATTTTTTTCGAAGTCAAAGTCAAAGATTTATTTGCGGATAAATATGGTTATAAAAGTTCTTGCACTGGCAGTGTAATAGCAGCTTAACATATTCAATCATAACATAATGACATGCAATTTTTTTGGTATAATTACAATTATATTATTTAGATTTAAATTGAAGGAATTCTTTAATGGTATATGTAGAAGGGATTCTCAATTAGCCACCTGTGTAATGCCCTTCTGAAGCGGACCATTGCAAGTTCTTTAATTTGGTTAGGAATCTTGTTATAAATCTGAATACACATAGGGTAGCAACTTCGTCTATATAGTTCCGTTTTCGTTCTAGGAATGATCAATCTTTTAGGATATCTAGTTTTGAACTTAGGTACAGTCAGCGTCATAGTAAAGGACCCACCCCAATACTTAAAGATTATCGCCCGAGCGACGGCAGGCGCGTCACGTGACTGGCCCCGAGCAGCTCCCTCCCCTGCCGCCGCACCCATATCTGCCCGAGCATCCACCGATCCACCGATCCACCGATCACATATTATTTGCATGTTTTTAATAATATGGTATGTTTTCGGCTTCTGGCCGAACCATATACCAAGAATAACTTTCAAAAAGACACTTTATGTACGGTTGAGGATACGAACCCGCATCATCAGACGCCAGCCGATCATTTAGACCGTGCCTTATACCACTAGGCTATTAGCTCAGTTGTCAATCTCAACGAAAATTCTAACAGCATTACTCCTTTTATCGAACAAGGTTGATAACGGCCTAATCTTCGAGATATTAAGGTTTAAATTTCAACATCCACGTAACTCCTCAATTAACTAAAAGATAAGGTTGAAATTAGCATAGATTTCTTGTTTGGTTGAATAGAATGTGCTTGATTCCGATTATTGCACTACCGTCATTTTACTTTAGAAACTTAACTGCTGTATGAACTGCGAGTTAAGGTTGAATTTAGAATACTTCTTCGCCTTATTTACTAAACTGTGATTGAGGGTATAATTACTTTACAAATCGTTTCGTTTTCGTGCCGATCCGCTTGTGTGTAATATCTTCGTCGTAATATTATCCGATTTATTAAGTTTTTAAACAGTCAATTTTATTAACCGATAGTATGGTGCGATTAACTACTTTTTTCAAGGCTAAAATTGTTGTTCTCTGAGAACAGGAACAAAGCATAAAGAAAATAGTACGAGATATGGGCATAACGGTAAGATTTATTGCACTATTACTTACAAATTGAATTTTTTTTATGTATTTAATAATAATAATAATAATATCCCTGGACATTTCACACAGCACCATTTGTCCCAAGCTAAGCAACCTAATGCTTGTGTTATGGTAACAAGATGGCTGATAAACTACTTCTAATATTAACTCACTACTCTAACTATTTCTAATATTATCATTTTCATTACAGAGAAAAAATACAGTTCGTAGATGGATACAAAGGTATCAAGCGACGGGTGATGTGAAATGTGATCGCCAAGGCCCTCGTCCAATTGCTTACACTAATGGATCGGAGCGACACCGTAACATTGTGGAAGTTCACTCGGTGGAACCCTTCAAAACTACGCGTTCAAGTGCTGAAACTTGAGTGTCGCTTAGCACTGATGAAGCGTGTGTGCTGCATGCTTTAATATGGTTTTGGGCACGAAAAGTACTCTTCAGGAAGTGATAGACAGTGACGGTCATCCTCTTCGTTATTATTAGGGTTTTACTCAGCAGATTCATTGTGTAACTTATCTGATAAAATTTCATTGGAACATGATCAAGTGTTAATAATTCCCAATATTTGTGGGATCATTAGTAGTTAATCAAAAATAAACAACTTTTATTAATATTAATCCAGTTACTCCTGTTTACAAGTAGTCTTTTAATGTGTTAACGATGCACCATCTGACCTCACATATTTTTCTATAATATTGTGTTAAATGGGTTATAAGAAAATGTGATAAAAGAGAAAGATGTATATTGCTATACTGTATAGTTTAGCATGTTGGTTCTTCCTCTGTAATTCACAGGCACGAATGACAACATTTCATTGTTTTAACAAGGGTTTTTGTCCCATAAGATCATACAGAGTATAAAAAATTATGTTTTCACAACTTTAAAAATACATAGCACGTTATTTTTCTCTATATACTTTTATTTACATTTTATCGAACTAACACTAATATATACTATATACAAGTATATAATACGAAAAAATATAGAAAAAACTGAAACAACTTTAAATAAATAAATATTGTAGTTATGTTTTTAGAAATATCTATAAACGAACCGTTATACCTCACCCAGGGTATCTATTTTGTGTTTAGTTAATATTCTAAGTAAATAACCCCAATTTAACACAGATAGAAAACTGTATACTCAACCAAGAAGTGGATTCCATGAAGTCCTAGAAATGTAATTATAGAAATAAATGAATATTGTTTATGCAACACGCCTAGCTTTTCTTACAAACCTCATTCCTAATTGAACATTTGATTTCTTAAATAATAATTAACGAAAATCACATAAAAACCTAAAAAATAATAATAAATAAAGAACTTAAATTTGGAAAAAATCAAACATCTCATTCGCGGATTTGAACTCGTGACCATCGTATTGCTAAGCCGCAGTCTTAACCACTAGACCAACGCGCCATTCACGATATGCTACAAAAAAACTTAAGCGGTTTGATGTCATTAACAAAGGGGGTTCCTTTTCTCTGGAGCCGAGTGTACATTAATTATTATCTCCCAGTTTTTCAAACATTTCAGGGTGAAAGGGGAACGCCCGAAAAATGCCTGAAATGGACAGAAACTACTAATAGTCCATAATTGTATTTAGAATAAAATACGTATAATGACATAATTCTCAAGTTTGTTTAACTAGGGTAAAAATATAACGATCATTAAAATATTTAACTTGATATCCGTCTAATTCATTCTTATTTTTATAATGGTGGTCAGTGGTTATTTGACATGAGTAACTTACATTCAGCCAAACAGGAATCGTCAAATAATCCTATTTTATAGAATTAGTGCACAGTTATCATTAATTTAGTGTAATTCGACGTATATGTACCGTAAATCGAATTAAAATAATATATGCATGTCAAAATTAATTAAAATCAAATTATTTTACAAATAGAAACATATTGTAGGCTGTATGAATCATATGTCCTTTGCCTTACTAACAGTTTGACATTACTGTATTTCATTTTTTCGATTGTTTACTTGATTCATGGTTTTGTGCTTGCGACTTGTGTTACAGATTGCTTTTTATGATATTTAACGATGACTGTGGCCATTCTTTAAGGATTTTGATTACTTCTGCACATGATACCCATTTTTGAACACAGACTTAGATTGGACCCGCCTAAACGACGACTCGGCTTTTTGACGACGAACTTGAACATGCTTTATAAACGACGTTGCTGTTGTTTTGGACTTGTGCCCCGTGGGTACATTTAAAAATGGATAGAAACCTACACTGTGTCAATTGCTATCTCGATATTGCAAGGATGAGAAGTAATCTCTTAATAAATGGTTTTTGGTTGTTTATTTAATGCATGTTAATCCTTAACCTTGACTTGCCCTATATTTCAGAAAAAACATTGGAACTGGCTTCTACCTAGTTTTTTGATAATTATTGAAATTGTTATGGGTTTCCTACGATTTTTAGTACAATTTGGCGTATATTTCATTGTTGTTAATTTCAGGCATTTTTTTGTATGGCGGATGTGCATTCCCCTTTGGTAAATTTACATATTTCCTCAATATAAATACCAGTTAATGTAAGTATTCTAAGTTCTTTAAACAGTGGCTTACAGGATGTAAGTGGGTCTACATTACAAATCGCACGTATACATCTCTTTTGTGCGACGAAAGCTCTTCCGAGATGCACCGAGTTCCCCCATACCAGTATACCATAATGCAGTATTGAACCAACATATGCATGATAAGCCAGTAGTGTGGCTTGTCTACTTGTTCGGTTAGATATACGCCATAGAACATAAACAAACTTACTGAGTTTTCCACATATCATATCAATATGATTAATCTAGGAACATCTCCCATCTAGAACCATCCCAAGAAAAGTCATACTATCTGATTGTTGTATTTGTTTATCTTTATAAGTGATGTTTAAATCCATTTTATTCCAGTTTTTGTTATGAAATTGTACATATTTCGTTTTATCTATGTTAAGTTTAAGGTTATTCTTTTTCATCCAAGTTATTACTTTGCTTACGGTACTATTTATTTCGTCATTTTTTTTTTTTTTATTGACAATGGGCTCACTCTTGACCTCAATCCAGCCCAGAGGCAGGGATGAGATCTACGGTGGAACGAGCTTGCCCAGAAGAAGCCTATGCACTCTCGCCCTGAAGAGATTAGGGTTGTATGAACTCGGGAATGCAGACGCAGGCAGATAATTCCACTTCTTTGCTGTGCGCATCAGAAAAGATGATGAGAAGCGCTTAGTGCGTATTGGTATATTAACCAAATAGGAGTGGTATCCCGCAATGCGTCTGGACTCTCGATGGTAAAAAGGTGAAGGTGGGATGAGCTTATCTAGTTTTCAGTCATTCATTCATTATAGTTCATCATTATTGTCATTATAGTTTTCTTTAGTTTTAGGGATAGTTACGGACACATCGTCTACAAAGAGTATGCAGGGATGATCAGTTACTTCTGTCAGGTCATTGATATATGTATATCAGAAAAAGTAGGGGTCCTAAAATACTGCCACGTGGAACGCCTGTGCAATTGTATTCTAATTTGGATTTAAATTTCAGTTCACTGTTTTGATTTGGTTTATCCACAGTAATTTCTACAAATTGCGATCTGTTTGTAAGGTAACTTTTTAACCATGCATTTGCCGCGTATTCCATATCACATTTTTTTTAGTAGTCGTTTGTGCGATACAAAGACATGTTAAAAACACACAGGCTTTTACATATAAAAAAATACAACAGTTGTCGCGATTTTATGGTCAATATTTTTAGTAAATAAGTTAATTAAGTTAAATGCAGCTGTGGTTGTCGATTTCCTTTTTTGGATTCCATGCTGTTCATGTTTCAAAATTTGGAACTTATCGATATAGTTTATTTTTTATCGATATATTTTCGTAAATTTTCGCTTAAATAAGCAATAGGGCTATAAGTTTTTTATTACCTTTTTTATGTATTGGTTTAATAACTATCATTTTCAATTTCTCAGGAAACACTCCTGTGAATAATGATAAGTCTATTAGATGTATGTACGAGTATCGGAGTAATAATAGGGCCTATAAATTTTATAATTTTTGTAGGTATTTGATCATATCCTGTTGAATTTGTATCCGTGAGTGATTTTATTACTTTTTTATTTCGCCATCATTGAGGCGAAATCGTAGAGGTGGAACTTTATTGTCTATTTGTATGGATATCATTTGAGCCGTTTCGTGATCTGACAGTCCCAATGGCATAACCTTACATGCTGCATCCTTTCAGTTACTTATTATTTGGTCCAGACATGAATTTCTTCTTGTTGGTGGTTTTATATGTAGTGTTAAGCCGAAACTATTTACAATCCTAGTTAATTCGTCTATGCATTTTTTATTTCTATTGATTTTTTTGCTCAAAATATCAATGTTAAGATCAACTACTATCACTAATCGTTTTTTTATTTATATCGACGTTTGCATAACATTACTTCCAAATTACTTAGGAAAACAAAGGGGGTTTGAGCTTGGCGTACGATATAACGCTATTATTATAATGTTATATTGTAAGAGTTCAATTCCACAACACTCAAACTCATTTTCAGACGCATATTTTTTCAATTGTGTTAGTATTTTGTACTCAATGTGATTTAGGCAGATCTGATTTATACAAACACCGCCTCGCTTTTTATTCTTTTTTGAGTACCAGTCTCCTAATTTGTAGTTAGTAAGGATAACGGTGATGTCCTCACCCGCTTTGATAAAAGTCTCTGTCAAGCATATACTACATCAGTACTTAACCCTTCATTTAGAAACGAGTCGATCGCAATTTCTATAAGTTCTTTTTTACTTCTTAAGCCTGCAATATTTTGATGGAGAACATTTAATGAGTCGCAATTACGCCTTACCGTACCAACAGTTCCGTCAATGGAATTTACGTCTTTAACCTTACTTAATTCATTATCATACAGGTTTTTTAATGGGTGATCGCAGAGCGTTTTAGTTGTAGGTAAAGTATTACTAGTATTTGCGAAAAAAAATATTATTTGGGGTGCTTTTACAGTTATATGAACTTGTTGGTCGGTAAGTAAGCTTTGTGTCTAGGTTTGTAGTAAAATACGTGGACAAATCGGAGCATTTCGACTGAGCAGTTGGGTTTTTGTTGAAGTGTAGATATTTGTTTTCATAATCAATTGTGTCGATGTCGGTTCAGTTTATGACAAGTATTGCTACGAGTACGCAAGAAGTAATTAATTTTCATTATTATTACATATCAGTTCTAAATTATTATTCAGTATGTTTTCATTTAGGTATTTATTTTCCAACACACTTAGGAGAACTATTATGTTTTTTTTATAAAATATATATTATACATTTAACTTAGTAGTAGGGTTGTAATAATTTTCTCCTACAAAAATAATAATTTTATCACAAGACTTACATGACAACTCCGTGGTTAACAGTTACTTAAACATTGCATTGTATTTTATCATTCACCTTCTACGCAGTATCTTTCGTATGAGCTATTAGATCTCAAGTCAATGAGGCGTGTAGTTAAACCCGTCATTTGCTGGGTTCCAAGGACATGTATTTTCTTCTTCTGATAATTATTTTTGCTCGTAAGATATGAAGCTGTAATAGATTTTTTCTTACTATACCTACTGCATGGTAGCTTGGGTACCTTCCGCGTTTATCTTCTTGAGTTTTGGTTATTCTTCCGTATTTAGTGTACCAATGGTTAATTGGGATTTTTGAGTCTCATTACGTAGTGTGTTGCTAGGTTTCCTTCCCATTCCAGATTCATGTTGCAGTTGGTTGGTTAAAATCTTTGATTCGTTTAAGTTTCTAGATTTTCGCTTTGGAGTAGGTACTAATTTTTGGTACCTCTGTTCCTATTTTTCTGTTCTGTTTTTTCTTGTCTATTTAGATATGTGTGGACATAAATGGTAAATAAATAATGAGGACGCATAAACTAATTTATTAGCATTTGAAAATACTATTGGGGCTGCTGGAGATTTCAAAAACTATCTTTGCATTCCATAAATTAAATCTCATATTATTGTATAATTGCACATGTACTATGTACATATGTATTATAAAGTTAACATTTACTGGGTACCTACGTCTTTCATTGAATTGAATGCGCCTTGGCGGCAGAGAGCATTTGTCATGCTTAGGTACTCTAAAGTCTCGTCGATGATGGCGCATACGTGTCTCCCTTCAAAGTAGTTGAGCTGAGTCCTTGAATGTTGCTAATCCATGCGTCATGTTCATGAACTGGCGCCGCTGCTGGCTTATTTTAATTTAATTTTACATTTGACTTGTTTTTTTTATTTTTTTTAATCACGAACGTTCTGCATCGTTTGAGCCAAAGATATAGGATATGTTTTTTACATTTCTATGGTTCGAGCACGTGCATTATCAACATGAATTACATGAATGAAGTAGGTAATCTATATTTTGTAACTTTATTATTTTTAACCCCCGACGCAAAAACGACGGGGTGTTTATAAGTTTTTAACCCCCGACGCAAAAACGACGGGGTGTTATAAGTTTGACGTGTCTGTGTGTGTGGGGGTGTGTGTGTGTGTATGTCTGTCTGTGGCATCGTAGCTCCCGAACGGATGAACCGATTTTAATTTTGTTTTTTTTGTTTGAAAGGTGAATTTGTCGGGAGTGTTCTTAGCTATATTTGATGAAAATCGGTTCAAGATGGCCGCCGCCACAAAATGCCGGATTACATATTTTTTCACAACTCCCTCAATATGGGTATCAAATGAAAGGGCTTGACTAGTAGAATACTATACACTATGATAAATACCAAATCCAAGATGGCCCACACCACAAAATGGCGAATTACATTTTTTTTTCACAATTCCCTCAATATGGGTATCAAATGAAAGGGCTTCACTAGTAGAATACTATACACTATGATAAATACCAAATCCAAGATGGCCGCCACCACAAAATGGCGAATTACAAAAAAACCTGATTAAACACCAATTACCTGAATCTTAAAACACAAGAAAATAAAAGAAATGATGCTATTTTAAACTTTAACAGAACGTTAGGCTAATAATTAGAGCGGTCCCCCGACGGGACAACATTTAATCATGAAATTTCATATGTACTTACGTAGAGTCATAATTTCAAGGTTATTTTTTTCTTTTTATAGGGTTTCTCGTTTATAACTTTTTTGTTCTATTTGTGGCTATTTTTGCAATAGTTTTTTTTAAATTGTTTTAGGCTTTTTAAATTCATACTATTTTTATTATTATTTTGTGTCGGGGGATTTTTAATGATTTAAAAGAGTGTCCGTGGAGTTACTTGCCCGTTCTTCTACAGAGGCAAGTACCTACTACGCTTTGGAATGGACAACTAGTTTCATCTTTTTGACTGACCGACCCTTTGACAATTCAAACGTTCCTGTACTTAATTAGTTTATTTCAAATAAATTTGAGTTGAGTGAAGTTTGAGTTTTATGAACTAGGTACTTACATAAATTTAGTATGGGAATGGAACCAACCCTGAAATAGACAAAGATGACAAACGCGACAGGCCTTCTGATACTTAAACATATTTTAATTAAATCCATAGTATTTATTATATAATTTACATTAAGCACCTACCTACCTATCAAAACATTACCCAGCCAATACCTACCTAATGATCATTTATTCGTGTGGTTTTAAATCAATCTTCCTAAAAAAATATGCTAATTATGTAGGTTAGGTAGTACCTAGTGCAGAATTCATGAAGCAGAATAATTAATAATCTAGGAAAAGAAGATGGTGTTTACAACAAAAATGTTCACAATCAAATTATGCAAATGTGCGCGGGCCAACCGCTCAGAACGACCCCCTCCCCCCTGCCCGCGCCGCCGCGCCGGCCGCGTGACTGCGCAGTGCGCACCCGCTGCCCGCCGCGCCGCCGCGCCGTAGCCGTAGCGCACACCGCACGAGCTGCGCACATTCACATGTTAATTTATGTAAAAAATTTGGGAACACGTGAATAATTTGAGTTATTTAATAATAGTTATTCATCTTAATGTCGCTCAAATAAATAAGAATTGCCTTTGCCTGCGACCGCGATCCATGAAACAGAAATGTAAGCAACACACATGGAATGCGACAGGACATCTTGGCGCCCGAGTGCCTGACTGACATTTATTTTGACAGGGAGCCGTTGTTGTAAACATTTGTGAAATAATTATGTCACAGAAATTGTAGGTATTGACAAAAAAAGGTGGCGAATTTCACAAATGTTTATCTTTAGATACTACCGATGAGCCGCGGAATGGATTCTGTAATCCATCAATACCTTCCGAGTTAGTGAGCATTATCTTGAGAGGTGCGCGGATGAATGTGCCATACGTCGACACTGATATGTCATTCGCGTAAGTAGGTACGCTAATCTAGTCGCCTGTCGCGGCGTATCGCAGCGAATCGCACCTATCGTGCAGATAAACCACCGCTCATCCAGTACTCAACAGCTTCATGTCTGTGTGACGTGGTCAAGTCGAATGATAACAGGGAGAGTTTAGCGATCCGTTCGCAGACTGATAGCGCTTCACAGGTAGCTCCGGTAGTGGCCGGGCAGGCGAACAGGCGAACAAACTGATAGCGCTGTGCTTGCACTGCGTAACAAAGTTGTTTGTGTGTTATGTTTCATAGTATGTTCCCTTCAAGGATTTGACACCTAAACAAGAATTGGTATGTTGAAGCTATCCTAACTGTGCCAAATTAATTAACACTTAAGTCCAGTTCAGCAGGAAAAGTGTGGATTTGGTGCTCTCCAGCATCCAAAGTGCCTACAAGTTCCAAGAGTCCTGTCGACGCCACCCGCGCTGTCCCTGGGGCAGTTCGCCTCGAACCAAGTGGAAGATATAGGTAGCTGTTACGTACCACGGGCAGGGGGAGCCGGGGGCGCGGGCTAGCGAGGACCACACGCAACTACAAGCTCGCTTGTTCATTGTACTATTACGGCATCCATTGGTGTTATGCCGGGTGATGGTGATGTTCTCAGAAAGGTCAGGAGCGCAGTGCTGGCAACCGGCGAGCGCGTGGGTATTACCAGGAGTGTGTAACGATAGTAGCAGGTACTTAAGGTAGCGTTCTGTACTTTCTGCCTACCTCCATGGGATAAAGCTGTGAGTTTATGTCGGTACCTAGGTACATGTAATGTTGATTAAGAGTTATGTTTTTAGGGTCCCGTAGCCAATTGTTTTTTAAATCAGAACAACACTGATGTTACCCAACCGAACCGGCTGCAAGGTACGCACGGCGCGGCGGTGCCCGCCGTTGCGACCCTGCCGCCTGATCACGTAATAGTAATTGTAATGATGACATGACAATACCAGGGAAGCAATATTATTGAAAACAGAGCTGAGAGCAAATTACGTTTGCTGCGATCGGAGGATCGAAAAAAAACCGAAATGATTTTAAATAAATTTAATTACGGAATTAATATTACAAAATTAATCCTATGAATGATGATTCCAGGTCGAAGTAGGACAATAGAATAATCATTCTTACAATTTATTAAACTAACAACAACTTGCGAAATCGATTGACGTCATAGGTGCATCAGCGATTAAGAAATTGATAAGTGTCGGCGCGGATGCAACATCAGCGATCTTCATATAGTAGCGCTATGTAATTCCTCCCCCTTTAGAATGGCGACTATTTTAGCACGTTCAGTGAAAATGTTGCCGGAAGTTCGCCAGAACTTTGATTCTCTTCCAGGGTTGCGGCTGGTGGTTGCTGATCCTTTTTCGTAGTGTTCGTACATCTGCGTAGGTAGCGCCGAGTCATTACGATGATAATGAGTACGCTTGCACTCAATAGTACTCCATAGAAAGGGATTGTAGTGTGGTAAAGTGCGTCGGTGTGCAGGTTCTCAAGTTGAACTGGATTCTGGATCATAAGTTGGTCCTGGATGCTGTGTAGTCCTTGGAGATCAATAGAGTTCAGGTTGACGTGGGTAGCTGTGGTGGCCTGTTTCTCAGAGTCATAGGGTATCTTCATTAATTTCAAGGGTTGGCCGTTAACTTCATCGTAAACGTTTGCAATGGTGAACTCTTCAGATTTCAGATAACACCCAGTGGGAATCGTAGCAAGATAACTACCCTGAAGCGATGTGTAGTCTTTCTGGTTACAGGTTAGTTGTACCTTCGTCTCTTGAGGAAAGGATAGGACGTAATGTTGGTCGTCGAGCTTCTCCATGGCTTCTCTCGTCAAGGTGATTGTGGTAAACTTGCAGGAGTCTTGTAGAACTTGGTTGGTGATTAACTCCTGGACGCAGTCAGCTTTGGTGCGAGTCTGGTGGGTAATATCCTTCTCACAGAGGTACCAGTCTTTCAGCTTCGGGCATTCAGCCTCTATGTACACATGTGACATCTCGTTAGTTGCAAGGAAGGGAAAGGGTGGAATAAGGGCTTGTGCATGTTTATTAGGTACCACAGAGAGTTTATAAAAATCGTAACTATTTTTAGAAAAGATTGGAAATTTAAATACGAATACTATCTGCTTATCTACATAATATGATCCCGGTTTTATAACATCATAATAATCTCTGAGTTCTAGATCTAAAATTTGCTCTTCGGCGTAAATAGTCTTAAGTTTTCTTACCATTGACTCCAGTGTTTCTATGTCTATCATAGAGTGGTGTGTACTACTCGCACGAACAAAAGCTAAACTATTTTCTATCCTAATTAATTCCTGAGTTAAATCCTCTACGTTGTCGCTTAAAACTTCTAGTAGTTGCGCAAAATGAGCATATTTTATTAAACTATTTTCACTTAGTGCATTACTTTGTAATATAGTCTCTAAGGTAATGTTAATTTTATTCTGGTTTTGTGCTATCTGTGTAATTACGCTATTATATTTAGACATCCACTCCTTACTTATACTAATATGGTCATTGAATTCGGACACCAATTTGTTTTGATTGCGTTCTAGGATTTCGATTACCTGATTATATTTTAGTGCATCCTCGTGATCTAGGTTCCCGGTTAGGCTTTTTATTATTGAACCTAGTCCGTCTACAAGACCTCTTTTAGCTCTGTTGGGTTCTAAGGATCGTAATTGTTTTAGGACATTGCCAAGTTTGCTAGCAAGATACTCTAATTGAATTTCGTATAGTGCGTAAGTGTCATTAGTCATTTGATTTTGACAGTTCGTTAGTTGGGTCTGTAGGGAGTGAACATTGTTTTCGATGTTACTTAGTTGTACGTACTGAATGAAGGTATGATGATGAGTCGTAGTTTTCATTTGTCCAAGTTTAAAGGGTAGAAGTCCTGGTCCGTCGTCGAGGCTTTCAAGTCTTATCTCCTGAGTTCGCGTCATTGGAAGCATTGTTATCAGTAGAATCCTGTAACAATTTTGCTGATTTAGGTATACGCTTAAGTCTTGACTTCGCTATGGGGCCACGTTTTTTCGAGGTATAAATGTGGATCGGCAGGTCTGCTAGAACTGTGTCCTGTGTATATCGTGGGGCAGTCTTTTGTCGACTTGCGAGAGGGTTTGTTATAAATACTTGCTGTTGGGGGGCGTATTCTATCTCGGGTTCCCGGGTTTCATTTTTTTTCTCTATTATCGCGGTACGATTAGCAAGTGATGACGAGTTAATGATGTCATAGACATGTTTCATTTTATCCCTATGGACTTGCGTATACTGTTGTAATAGATGCTGTGTAAGGTCAATGTCTTTACAGTCTCGGGGGTCAAAATGACCAGTCAGTAAGTCAAAGGGTCGACATCTTGTGAAACTGTGTATAGAGCTATTATAAGCTATTAGAGCATAGGGCACAAGGTTAATTATTGGTTCGTCTTTATGCTGTAACTTAAGGAGTCTAAGATGTTCTAGAAGGGTTGAGTGTAGTCGTTCGATATTTCCGTTGTCGTTAGGTGAGTGAGCTAGTATTCTATGATGATTGATTTTATGAAGCCTTGTAAATTCCATGAACAGTTGGTTTGTAAACTCAGTCCCATTGTCTGTGATAATAGTCATAGGGACGCCATGGTGGGTACAGTACTGCAAAAGGGCTTGTAATATGCTAATAGCTGTTCCGTCACGTAGGTGATAAGCTTGACCGTACTTTGTGAATACGTCGATAAATGTTACGTATTTTTCACCTTGTACAGTGAATAGATCCATGTGGATTGTCTCAAACGGCTTGGTGGCTGGTGGTACGATGTTAAATTGGGGTCTTATCGGGTTTCTATCGTACTTGGCCTGACCGCAAATCGTACATTCGTTTATAAATTTAGTTATCTGGTCTTTCATCTTTGGCCAGTAATATTTACGAGATAAGGCTAAATGACACTCGGTAATCCCACGATGGTTAGTTCTACCGTCATGATAGTGTCGTATTATCTCCTGTTGTCGAAGATAATCCTTGACATTTTCCAATTCAGATTTAGCTAAAACGAGATTTAAGGATGAACTTTTGAATTTGTCCTGTATAATCGGTATAATTGAATACATGGCTAGAGGTGGGTTAACTAAAATAGCTGTCTTAACCTTGGGGTTAACGTACTCTTTTACGGCACAGATCACATCTTCCTCTAGGTTAGATTCAGATAGCTGGATACTTATACGTGTGTGGGTGTCAAATGGTCTAGTAACTACAGGTCGCTTTTTAATGTCACTTACAATGGTGAAACATATCTGTCTGTTGAACTTGTTTAGTGGCTCGTCAGTTATGGGGATTTCTAGAATTGGGTTCTCGACGCTTGTGTGTGCTGTTTCGGTTGAGGAGTTTGGTTTGCCAAGGATGGTTTCTGATGGATTACCCATTAAGGAGTTGAGTTCATCGATTTCCTCTATTAAGGACATGGCTTCTTTAGTGTGAATTTCAATGCGAGAAAGGGCGTCAGCATTTGTATTAGATTTCCCTTTTTTATAAATAACTGAAAAGTCGTACTCACTAAGTCTAAGTCTCCACCTGGTCAGTCGGGAATTTGGTTCTTTCATGTTCATCATCCATTGTAGTGGTTTATGGTCAGTGAGAATCTTAAATTTTCGTCCAAATAGGTAGGGTCTGAAATATCTCGTAGCCCAAACTATAGCAAGTAATTCCTTCTCTATGGTACTATAGTTCATCTCGCTCTCATTTAAGGTTCGGGATGCATAACAGATAGGTTTGTCTGAGTTTATAGGTCCTTGGGATAAAACAGCGCCGATGGCTACATTCGAAGCGTCTGTCGTCAAGTTGAATTCTTTACTGAAGTCTGGATACTGTAGGATGGGGTCGTTAGTCAGGAGGGTCTTGCATCTTTCGAAACAATTCACGTATTCAGGGTCAAGGGTGATTTTTCGCCCTTTTTTCAAGCATTGAGTAAGTGGTTTTGTGGTTCGGGCAAAGTCAGGAATAAATTTTCGATAATAACCGAGGAGGCCCAGAAATTGTTTGATTTCTTTCGATGTTTTTGGAATGGGGTACTTCTTAATTGCAGATATTTTATCGGGGTTTGGCTTAATGCCGTCTTTACTGATGATATGACCTAAATAAGCTGTTTCAAGTTTGAGGAATTCTGATTTGTCCATCTGGATTTTAAAGTTGGACTCTCGAAGTCTCTGGAATACTTTCTCGAGATTAATTATGTGTTCCTGAAGGGATGTACTGAAAACAATTATGTCGTCCAAATAGACAAGACATATCTCGTTTTGGAGTCCTCTAAGGACATTGTCCATCACACGTTGAAACGTGGACGGCGAGTTTTTTAATCCCATCGGCATTCTGAGAAATTCAAAATGGCCGTGTTCTACATTGAATGCGGTCTTTTCTACGTCCTGGGGGTCCATCTCGACCTGGTAAAATCCACTTGCCAAATCCAAGGTCGTAAAATAGTGGCATTTACCTAATTTGTCTAGAACGTCATTGATATTGGGTATAGGGTACTTATCGTCTAGTGTCTTTTCGTTTAACTTACGAAAATCAACAACGAGACGCCATTTTTGTCTTCCTGAGGCATCTAACTTTTTTGGAACTACCCAGATAGGCGAGCTCCATGCGGATTCCGATGGTCGTATGATACCCTGATCAAGCATTTTAGTTATTTGGTCCCTAACTTCTTGGCGGTGCACGAACGGATACCGGTAGCTTTTAGCGTGCACTGGTACATCATCGGTAGTTCTTATTCGATGCTTTATCTTATTTGTAAAAGTTAGTCCCTCGCCTTCAATATAAAAAACATCCGAGTAACGAGAACAAAGAGCTACAAGGTTAGCCCTTTCCTCCGGGTTTAGGTGATCAGTTCTTAAACGCGATACTACTTCATGAGCGCGTGTCGATGTCTGTTGAGTACTACTGCCCTCAATATTAAATATGTCCGCGTGCGCTGGGCGATCGAGTGAAAATATTACGTCGTTTAGAGTCGGATTTTCGACTTCCAAGTAGCCACGATTATTACTTACGGTGGTAATACATTCATGGATTATGCAATTGCAAAGAATTTGTTCCCGAATAAAAGCGTCGCCTTCTGGCACATCAATAGGGATTCGTATAACCTTAGTACTCCCAGCTGGTATAATATCTTCGTATAAATTTACATTACACGAGTTATACATTACAATAGGGTTTATCGCGGATCGAGTTACTAACATGTTTTCTTTCAAATCTATGCGAGCTTCCCAATCGTTTAACAGGTCTAAACCGATGAGGCCATCGAAGTAATCATGAAATCGATAGATGAACAACTTCATGCTATTGGCGTCATTAAACTCCGCAAAACATGGTAAGGTTATCGAATAGTCGTTCCTGCTTGTCGCGTGTATGTTGGTTATCTCAAAAGGGTCGAAATTCAAGGGGTGTTCAGCGAAATATTTTTCGACAGCTTCGGGGCTGATGAAAGACTGATTGGCACCCGTGTCTATTAAGAGTTTTAAAGGTGGGTCTCTGACTTGTATGTAGGGAAGTTGTCTCTGCGTCTGAAGATTTAATTCTATTTTGGTTTTTGTGACGTCGTGGCCTCCTGAAAATCCTGCTGAGTATGGTCGGTTACGCCCGCTTGCGATTCATCACATACTTGGTCGTTCGTTGACACGTTATGATAAGTCGAGTCAGCGGCTAGACTCGGGTCAAAGACACCGTCATTGTAGTCAGTGTAGTAATTGTACACCGGTTCGTAGAAATAGTTGTAATACGAGTCGTCATATGTCATGCACTCATTCATATTCATTTCTCGGGCTTTAAAATAATTCGAGGGTGGTGGATTGCCAAACTTATTCCAGTCATGGGCTGCTGGCTGATTTAATGGAGGTAGAGGTTTAGGAGTAAAACGTTGAACACCACTCATCGGCTGAGGGCCTTGAGGTGCATTATTTCGGGGTGGTAATCTAAATATGTTACTACGGGGGTTGTAGTTAGGAGGTGCAGCACTGAACATTCTTTGTGTGTTCGTTGGCATACGATATTGGTGCTGTGCTGGTGCAGGGAATTTGAAGGGTTGAGGTGCGGGTCCCGCTGGACGCTGCCCCATGGGTACTGGCCAATTAGGTACTGGCGTTGGGAAGTTATGAGGTCGTGGGGTAAACGCTACAGGTGTTAGAGTGGGATGAGTGACTCTAGGAGGAGCTTGAGCTTTTGGGGTCTCACGCTGTTGCAAGTACATTACATTGAGTTCTTCCTGAACGAACTCAAGCGCCTTTTCTATTGTTGGTGGGCGCATGCAACGTATACGGGATCCTAAGGGTTCTTTTAACCCTCGGACGTATGCCTGCATGGTAACCTTTTTATACAAGTCGCGTTTCGCTTCTGTAGTCGTCGATACAGTCTCATGTAAAGTCACGTATGTCATGATCGTACTAAACAACGTTTGGCAATGATCATAGAATTCCTGTGGCGTTTTATTACCCTGAGTAGCTAAAGAGAGGTCGTTGTACAATGCGGTTTCGTCACGCTGATCTGAGAAATTATTAATCAAGGCAGTTCGAATGCCTAGCCAGCTCTCTGGTATTCCATTGGCGTTAATAGTACATGCCGCGGTCCCAGTTATTTTATTAAGTATCCCGTTTAGTAAGCACAAGTTGGAAAATTCATTGCCAGGTGTATTACTTAAGTACTGCGCAGCTAACGAATCACAAACCTTAATGAAACGGGTAAGGATGTTTGGGTTGCCGTCAAACTCTGGAACAAGGCGAAGAGCCTTGAAGATAGTATCTGGGTCTTTCTGAGCTTGAGTCATATTGTCTAATTCTAAGTTATCCAAAGTTATATCTCTACTAATATCTACTGTACGTTGGCGAGCCTGTCGCGATTCAGGCTCCCGCACACTGGAGGCCCTTGGGTGGTAAATCTTGAGGTTTAAGATTCAAAGGGTGCAACACGAGAATGATTCAAGTGTACTTACAGGTATCTCATTTCTGGTTCCTCTCCGTGAATCGATGGCTGGATTCTCCTTCCGGTCTGCAGCAGGTCCGTAGGTTCAGGATTCCCGGAACGGTGCTTAATAGCCACCCGAGTGACTCGCGACGCGATTATCGATGTGAGATAAAGTCCCGATATCTCTCGCGGAAATCCTACCGACTGCGCCAATTACGTTTGCTGCGATCGGAGGATCGAAAAAAAACCGAAATGATTTTAAATAAATTTAATTACGGAATTAATATTACAAAATTAATCCTATGAATGATGATTCCAGGTCGAAGTAGGACAATAGAATAATCATTCTTACAATTTATTAAACTAACAACAACTTGCGAAATCGATTGACGTCATAGGTGCATCAGCGATTAAGAAATTGATAAGTGTCGGCGCGGATGCAACATCAGCGATCTTCATATAGTAGCGCTATGTAATTAGCACGAACCACTTAACGCCACGCAAGGCTAACGCTTTGTCAACAATTACACTCGAATAAAACATTACCCTCCTGGGCTGTCGGGCTATAATAAACAACTAGTCACATTATCGACCTGAGACGTCACAGAACTTCAGCATACAGCAACGCGTCGTCATCTCACATCACAGACCGCAGAAAAGCTTGTAAGTACAAACAGTTTGCTTTATTTTTTCCGTCGATAATAATATCTCGAAGTATCAAACGTCAGGCAACAATTGCAAAAGCGGTACGGAGCTCGGCGCTCAGTCACGCACTTTGTGTTCGGAGAGCATGCTCCGCGGCAGCTGTTGCAACGTCCTCTGGCAGGGCCCAGTCGGTCAATTAAAAGGTAAGACAATGAGGTAACCGACCTTGAGCCTCGGCCGGAACGCGCAATACGGATAACAAACATGAATGGACCGCGTGGAGCGGCAACCGGCAATAAATGTGATAAACACTCAACGTGACACAAGAGTATTGTTTACGGTTCCGCACCCCTGCGCCCCGCGCGCCCCGCAGTAGTGTCGACAGTTGAACACCAGGAGTGCCTGGTGATCTAATTGTCGACACTACTGACTGCTCTGACTATGGCGGGTCATTCCTTATGGGGGATCAAGTTGTCATCGTGTGGACCTGTCGACACTACTGCTCTGACTATGGCGGGTCATTCCTTATGGGGCATCAAGTTGTCATTGTGTGGACCTGTCGACACTACTGCTCTGACTATGGAGGGTCATTCCTTATGGGGGATCAAGTCGTCATCGTGTGGACCTGTCGACACTACTGCTCTGACTATGGAGGGTCATTCCTTATGGGGCATCAAGTTGTCATCGTGTGGACCTGTCGACACTACTGCTCTGACTATGGAGGGTCATTCCTTATGGGGGATCAAGTTGTCATCGTGTGGACCTGTCGACACTACTGCTCTGACTATGGAGGGTCATTCCTTATGGGGGATCAAGTCGTCATCGTGTGGACCTGTCGACACTACTGCTCTGACTATGGAGGGTCATTCCTTATGGGGGATCAAGTTGTCATCGTGTGGACCTGTCGACACTACTGCTCTGACTATGGCGGGTCATTCCTTATGGGGCATCAAGTTGTCATCGTGTGGACCTGTCGACACTACTGCTCTGACTATGGCGGGTCATTCCTTATGGGGCATCAAGTTGTCATCGTGTGGACCTGTCGACACTACTGCTCTGACTATGGAGGGTCATTCCTTATGGGGGATCAAGTCGTCATCGTGTGGACCTGTCGACACTACTGCTCTGACTATGGAGGGTCATTCCTTATGGGGGATCAAGTCGTCATCGTGTGGACCTGTCGACACTACTGCTCTGACTATGGAGGGTCATTCCTTATGGGGGATCAAGTTGTCATCGTGTGGACCTGTCGACACTACTGCTCTGACTATGGCGGGTCATTCCTTATGGGGCATCAAGTTGTCATTGTGTGGACCTGTCGACACTACTGCTCTGACTATGGAGGGTCATTCCTTATGGGGGATCAAGTCGTCATCGTGTGGACCTGTCGACACTACTGCTCTGACTATGGAGGGTCATTCCTTATGGGGGATCAAGTCGTCATCGTGTGGACCTGTCGACACTACTGCTCTGACTATGGAGGGTCATTCCTTATGGGGGATCAAGTTGTCATCGTGTGGACCTGTCGACACTACTGCTCTGACTATGGAGGGTCATTCCTTATGGGGCATCAAGTTGTCATCGTGTGGACCTGTCGACACTACTGCTCTGACTATGGAGGGTCATTCCTTATGGGGGATCAAGTTGTCATCGTGTGGACCTGTCGACACTACTGCTCTGACTATGGAGGGTCATTCCTTATGGGGCATCAAGTTGTCATCGTGTGGACCTGTCGACACTACTGCTCTGACTATGGCGGGTCATTCCTTATGAGGCATCAAGCCTTCATCGTGTGGGGTTGTTGGCTGTCCGTGATAGGTATTTCTTATGTACGTATATAATATATTATGTCACCAAATCAATCTAATTACATAGTTTTCACCACAACCCAGTAGGTGAATCTATTCTGGGGATTCAGTTTTCTATTATTTATTTAAATCTCCCTTATGAGTATCATTACAGGTGTATGTACCCAATGCGACAGTGCGGTCATTTTATAAATCTATACTAACTTATTATTTACAATAATCTATATATATAAAATTCAAAGTCCTGACTGACTGACTGACTGACTGACTGAGACATCAACGCACAGCCTAAACCGCTGGTCCTAGAGACATGAAATTTGGAGGGTGTATTCTTCGTAAAGAGTAGGTATCCACTAAGAAAGGGTTTTTCGAAATTCCACCCCTAAGAGGGTGAAATGGGGGGATTTCGTTTGTATGAAAAATCTTATTCCTTGAGTTGATAAACTTGAAACTTGGCACAAATACTTATCTAATTAAATTATGAAGTTGGCCATTTTTGGTTTTCATAAAGTACCCCCTAAAAGGGGATTGGGGGGTTTCAAAGTTTGTATGGAAGAATTTTAACGCGCGGCCCGATTTACTCGAAACTCAGTATTTATTACTGAAATTGAAATTAAAAAATAATGTGTGTCAGGGTTTTTTGAAAATCTACCCCTGACGGGCTGAAAAGGGGTAGTCAATTTTACAGGGGAGGATTTTACAGCGTGGCTTGATTAACTCGAAAATTAGTATAAATAATATTTGAGTCAAGTTATGAACACATCCCTAACGATTTTTCAAAATTCCACCCCTGTGGGGGTGAAAAGCGGAGATACAGTTTATATGAAAAATCTTATTCGTTAGGGCAATATCTAAACTTGAAAATTGGCATGAAAACTCGCCTAAGTAAGCAATAAAGTTCATCATTATAAGTTTTTCTAAACTACCCCTCAAAGGAGGATATAGGGGTGTTGAAAGTTTTCGTGGAAGAATTTGAATGCGCGGTCCGATTTACTCGAAACTCAATATTAATACTTTTGACAGAAAATAATTAAGTAATAATAAGTATGTTTTGTCGAAAATAGACCCCTGACGGGGCAAAAAGGGGTTATTAAATTTTTAAGGGGAGGACATGAACTTGAAACTGTATGTTACATTTTCACAATTAAACCACTGAACTTTTGATTTGGCAAAGAGATAGATGGCATCCTGGGGAAGGACATACTTTTATCCTGGTAGCACGTTCCCGTGGGATAATTTCCGACATCCACGCGGGCGAAGCCGCGGGCAGAAGCTAGTTTTAAATATAATACAAAGAACTGAAACTAATGATCTAAAAAGTAATAGGAACTTTAACAATACCTTATATACAGAATGCTGAACACAATAATATGCTACCTATACTTACTATAATATATTAAACCAACAAATAAATAACATTGCTCTAGAGAATTCACTCAAATGACAAATAAACAGATCAATTTGGCCATGAAAATTTATTGGTAATGATATGAATTGCCGGGTCACAGGTGTTTTAGTGAGTAGGTTGGTCCTGGCTGTCGGCAGCGCCAGCAGTGGCGGCGTCGCTGCCTCCGCACATCGCGGTCCAGTACGCAAAGACTTATAAGAACCCCAAGTTTCTAAACGCCCTTTTGCAGATCTTAGTTATATGGTCACGAAACGACAATTCAGGTGTAACAGAAACCATCTCTTAATTTTATCATCATATGCCTAGCCTTTTCCCAACATAGTTGCAATGCAACTGAATATCAGTATTTTAAACGGAGCGACTTTTCGATTTTTCCCTTATATGGGATAACTTCGAAAGTCAACCCTGTGACAAAAATATTTGAGGCTATTGTCTTACTCTGTATACTACACAGACACACGCTAAAATACTTATGCAAAAAATATTTTCTTACGGCTACAAAGGTTTTGGAATGGAAATGTAAACATTTGACACATGCCAGCTGGTAACGACGCGGTTTAGCAGCAGTCCCGGGTCACATTACCATGCATGTTAAACAAGTCGAGCCTTGGATCTGCTCAGGCCGAACTCCAAAGAAAAAACTCACGACAAACGCCATCAAAGGATGTCTTTTGGTTGAGACTGAGGAGATTTCATATGCCCTGGATAATCTGGGCCAAAGCCAGATCTTTCAAAGGGTCACAAACGGACAATGTGTACATAGGTTCTCCCTACTCATATGCGGCGCTCAGAGCTGGTCTGTGGCGCTTGAGCAGAGCTCGCGCCTCTCAATGGACCGCAGCATCCAAGAGGGAGCATCCAACCGGACCTTAGTGAAAGAAAAACAACTACTGTGCGACACACAAAGTTACGGCTATCACCCACACCCAGAGAGCTGCTCAGCTCGTGAAGTACTGGCCCGGACAAGTCTGCGCTGCATGTCTGCTGACCTATCGGCTAAAAGTACCACCAGACGACAGACGTCGCGGCAGCTCTTACATGGTGGGGAGTGACCGAGACCGCGTTGGGTTCTGCCTGAAGGGGCGACCCAGCGCGGTCTTCGTTAGCCAAGAATAGGTAAAATGAGTGGGACTATATATTTCCGATTTGTTAATTGCCCACACGTAACTGCCCGTAAGTCATTTTACTCCTAAATAATATTTACTTACGCATTCAAATATTTACAGCGGTTTATTGACCAACTTGTTAACAAACATACAATAAAAAACCTGCCCCTTTAAGTCAATCATCAATCAATCAATCGCCAATTTAAATGTCTGGACTAGGCAAGTAGTTCAACGTTAGCGATCCAAGTCATTTGCCATTTGACTGTTTGATTGAATGGCTGAATATCATAACGGCGCCGTTTAGTATAATAATAATAATAGTATTTATTCGTATCAACAATACAGCTATATTAACTTTACATACTTATGACTTAATTGTGGATATTATAGCACTATATAGAGATTGTCGTAACTTGCACCCTTGCTAAGTTATCAGGATAACTTGTATTAAGGACACAAGTCCCAACCCTTGGTTCATATGTATTAAGGCATTGCAAAGATACAATAAAAGCAATAATGGTCACTTTTACATGGAACTTGAGTAAAATAAAATTATGAACTAAGAGAAAAAATAAAAAAGATGCCAAAGTACAACGAGAGGGTGTGTAGTATGGGGGTGTGAGGTGTAAGTTATGTGTGTGAAGTGTGTGTGTTGTGTATGAGAGGAAAAGTTGCAATTAGTAGAACCTATCTCCAGAAAGAAGTTCGAAGCCGTTCTGTGTCGGTATAATTTTGTTCAAGTAGCCAATTTGTTACAGTTTTTTTTAAGGTATTACTTGGATAGGAGTAGAATTGCAGATATTTATTGAGTCTGTTATATAAATGTGGGCCTTGAAAGCAAAAGAATCTTTTAGTGAAAACGAACTTACAACTATGCGGCTGACAGACCGTGTCTTTACGTCTTCTGGTAATTATGGCGTAAGGGGTGTCGAGATGCTGTAGCACTACGGTGTGGAGGACATAGAGCTGTCTCACAGTGAGAACTCCACAGCTTTTGTATAGCTCATGTGTTGGGAAAAGAAGGGGACGGAAGGTGCTTACCTTTAGTACGGCTCTCTGCGCTCTCTCCAACTTTAGCGGTATGGTTGTTGGCGCCCCGCCCCACGTAGAAATACAATAAGTTAAGAGAGATTGGCAAAGAGCTAGGTAGACTCTCCTGACAATTCCTCCCTCAGCGACATGGCGAAGCGTTTTAAAGACATAGATCAGTTTCCTTATTCTTGAGGTTAACAAGTCTATGTGTAAGGAGAAGGTAAGACCATTATCGAGTATTACCCCAAGATACTTTATAGAGAGTACTCGTTGGATCACAGGACAACAGCACGCAACGGACTCCGGCGAATGACAAGAATGTGCCACAATTGCAAAGGAATCTGGGGGTTAAAAAGCTAGGCAGTTTACTAACTGGCTGATTAAACCAGTTGCCGGCGACATATATACATATACCTAGAAGATTAATAAATGTTGTATACGTATGGTTGAAAGCTGCCAGCGAGGACGATCAAACCGGCCGCTGTCTTCTATACCGTCTGACGGAACGAAGATTGTAATCATTGCTTGTGATTGAATTTAATTACGAGCATACATAGGGCGACACGCGGAGGTAGTCTTTACTGATTAGTTTGCGTTGTTAGCGAGCGGTGACGGGAGTGTTTCCAATGCAAGCAGCTGCTGGTCTCCCAGCTAGCGGTTGTCAATGTTATCGACTACTGCACGGTTCTCACGGCGCGCCGGGTCCATCCGCCTGGGCGAGGACCTCCTCAAGTCGGCCGCCTGTAGGCTATGGCCTCTTTGTGTCGACCATGGCCTGAGCCGCGAACGGGAGCAAGAGTTCAGCGCTTCTCTGGCCAGACGCGGCACTCCTCCAATGTGCAAGCGTTGAAGCACTAGTCGCAACCACAATGGTGGCAGTCGGGCTCTGTCGGCTCCATGCACTTGCAGTTTCCGGTTACTACAATATTTTTGTGATTAGACTTAGTTGTCTTCATTGCTGTTGTCTAATGGGCCACCCATTGAATGTCTTTGTTGCTGGTTGAATATCAGCGCAGCCTGGGTGCAGCAATTGAACGTAGCCTAGTAAGTTTAGTAACGTTCACATTAGATATGGCGACAGGACAATAATAACTCCGACATTAGCTTCAGCACTACATGTTACATTAAATAAACATTACTTTTGTTAAAATAAGAATAAACATTTATGCACCATTTTCCTCATACAATGGAGTTGTACTCGGTTACCAGTTGCGAGTTGGTATGAGTTTTGAACCGTTTGTTGATAATAGCGCGACATCGCTGCAGTAGGTAAGTATGTGCGGGCTGGCACCACGCGCACTAGTGCAGTGCAGGGGATAGTGCGCCCTGAATGCACCTTACTGATAAGTAACACTACAACGGCTACAACCTCCGTCCCGCACTTGCCGACGCGTGACGCCACGTCTCATACAAGTGCCGCACAGGTAGCGGCTCGAGCGCCGTCTGCTCTGTAATCGCACGTAGTAGATATTATCGTTCTGTTGTAACATCGTAAGCTATTCCCATGGCAGAGCCACGAATCGATCATTAATATTGATTGTCATTCTATGGCGTTATAGCACAGCATAAAATATCTATAAATATCTTTATACTGTAGCGCCCGTACTTACGCCTGCGGGAAAACACCAGCCGAAAGTACGTGACTATGACATTAGAAAAAAAAAATTGCCGTTTGGTCTGCTCTTGACCGCGATCACGCCTGATGGAAAGCGATAGAGGATGTCTGTGATGGAACGAGCGTGCCCAGAAGATGTCTGTGATGGAACGCGCGTGCCCAGAAGATGCCTGTTCACTCTTGCTTGAAGGAACGAGCGTGCCCAGAAGATGTCTGTGATGGAACGAGCGTGCCCAGAAGATGTCTGTGATGGAACGAGCGTGCCCAGAAGATGTCTGTGATGGAACGAGCGTGCCCAGAAGATGCCTGTTCACTCTTGCTTGAAGGAACGAGCGTGCCCAGAAGATGCCTGTTCACTCTTGCTTGAAGGAACGAGCGTGCCCAGAAGATGCCTGTTCACTCTTGCTTGAAGGAACGAGCGTGCCCAGAAGATGCCTGTTCACTCTTGCTTGAAGGAACGAGCGTGCCCAGAAGATGTCTGTGATGGAACGAGCGTGCCCAGAAGATGTCTGTGATGGAACGAGCGTGCCCAGAAGATGTCTGTGATGGAACGAGCGTGCCCAGAAGATGCCTGTTCACTCTTGCTTGAAGGAACGAGCGTGCCCAGAAGATGCCTGTTCACTCTTGCTTGAAGGAACGAGCGTGCCCAGAAGATGTCTGTGATGGAACGAGCGTGCCCAGAAGATGTCTGTGATGGAACGAGCGTGCCCAGAAGATGTCTGTGATGGAACGAGCGTGCCCAGAAGATGCCTGTTCACTCTTGCTTGAAGGAACGAGCGTGCCCAGAAGATGCCTGTTCACTCTTGCTTGAAGGAACGAGCGTGCCCAGAAGATGCCTGTTCACTCTTGCTTGAAGGAACGAGCGTGCCCAGAAGATGTCTGTGATGGAACGAGCGTGCCCAGAAGATGTCTGTGATGGAACGAGCGTGCCCAGAAGATGTCTGTGATGGAACGAGCGTGCCCAGAAGATGTCTGTGATGGAACGAGCGTGCCCAGAAGATGCCTGTTCACTCTTGCTTGAAGGAACGAGCGTGCCCAGAAGATGTCTGTGATGGAACGAGCGTGCCCAGAAGATGTCTGTGATGGAACGAGCGTGCCCAGAAGATGTCTGTGATGGAACGAGCGTGCCCAGAAGATGTCTGTGATGGAACGAGCGTGCCCAGAAGATGTCTGTGATGGAACGAGCGTGCCCAGAAGATGCCTGTTCACTCTTGCTTGAAGGAACGAGCGTGCCCAGAAGATGCCTGTTCACTCTTGCTTGAAGGAACGAGCGTGCCCAGAAGATGCCTGTTCACTCTTGCTTGAAGGAACGAGCGTGCCCAGAAGATGTCTGTGATGGAACGAGCGTGCCCAGAAGATGCCTGTTCACTCTTGCTTGAAGGAACGAGCGTGCCCAGAAGATGCCTGTTCACTCTTGCTTGAAGGAACGAGCGTGCCCAGAAGATGTCTGTGATGGAACGAGCGTGCCCAGAAGATGTCTGTGATGGAACGAGCGTGCCCAGAAGATGCCTGTTCACTCTTGCTTGAAGGAACGAGCGTGCCCAGAAGATGCCTGTTCACTCTTGCTTGAAGGAACGAGCGTGCCCAGAAGATGTCTGTGATGGAACGAGCGTGCCCAGAAGATGTCTGTGATGGAACGAGCGTGCCCAGAAGATGCCTGTTCACTCTTGCTTGAAGGAACGAGCGTGCCCAGAAGATGCCTGTTCACTCTTGCTTGAAGGAACGAGCGTGCCCAGAAGATGCCTGTTCACTCTTGCTTGAAGGAACGAGCGTGCCCAGAAGATGCCTGTTCACTCTTGCTTGAAGGAACGAGCGTGCCCAGAAGATGTCTGTGATGGAACGAGCGTGCCCAGAAGATGTCTGTGATGGAACGAGCGTGCCCAGAAGATGCCTGTTCACTCTTGCTTGAAGGAACGAGCGTGCCCAGAAGATGCCTGTTCACTCTTGCTTGAAGGAACGAGCGTGCCCAGAAGATGCCTGTTCACTCTTGCTTGAAGGAACGAGCGTGCCCAGAAGATGTCTGTGATGGAACGAGCGTGCCCAGAAGATGTCTGTGATGGAACGAGCGTGCCCAGAAGATGTCTGTGATGGAACGAGCGTGCCCAGAAGATGTCTGTGATGGAACGAGCGTGCCCAGAAGATGTCTGTGATGGAACGAGCGTGCCCAGAAGATGTCTGTGATGGAACGAGCGTGCCCAGAAGATGTCTGTGATGGAACGAGCGTGCCCAGAAGATGTCTGTGATGGAACGAGCGTGCCCAGAAGATGCCTGTTCACTCTTGCTTGAAGGAACGAGCGTGCCCAGAAGATGCCTGTTCACTCTTGCTTGAAGGAACGAGCGTGCCCAGAAGATGCCTGTTCACTCTTGCTTGAAGGAACGAGCGTGCCCAGAAGATGCCTGTTCACTCTTGCTTGATGGAACGAGCGTGCCCAGAAGATGCCTGTTCACTCTTGCTTTGAAGGCAGTCGGGTGACTTAAATTAATGCAACTTTTGCTTATTGTTTACCCAGTTTAGATAGACCCAACCGTTGAAGGCGCACACCTTGTTTCCGCCTGATAAAAGACTAGTAAATACTTTTTTCAGGCGGCCAAAGAAGCGCTCCTTCAACGATTGCTTCATGTCAGTAACATTAATGGTCAACGCTTCCGACATACCCAAATACTTGTAGGTTTCGCTTGCGGAGAGGGCTCTAAGGTTTGTGGAATCCGAGAGTTGGGTTCCAACGGATTCCACAATCTGCCCTCGCTTAACATGCATGACCGCACATTTTTCCACACCAAATTCCATCCTGATGGCGCTACTGAAAGTTTCAGTAATTTTCAGAGTTTTAGGTCATCCATGTAGTCGAGGTGAGATAACCTGACCACCTCTCCTCAGCCGATAGCCTATACCTGAATCTTCCATCAGCGTGCTTAGAGGATTCAAGGCTAAGCAGAACCAAAGCGGACTCAAACTGTCGCCCTGGAATTTGCCTCGCTCGATCCTTATCGGCTCGCTATTCCTCTGGATATTTCGACATCCTGGATAGCGAAGGACCGTCCTCCATTGCCCCATACACGTCATCAGGAAGGTACGCAGAGTTGCATCTACTTTATACAACTCCAGCACCCTCATGCATGAGGCATGTATGTGGCACCGAGTCATAGGCCTTCTTATCTAATCTATCCAACATGTCGACAGATCCTTTCGGGAACGACGAACCTGTTGGCTAATGGCCATATCAATGAGAATAATATGCAATAGTAAAATGCAATCAATCTTTCCAAATATACGTACCTTACACTACATTAAGCAGCTATATTAAACACATGTCGCATAGTTCGGAAATTCCTACAATTAGATTTAGACAATAATCTCAATGCAGTACAAAGCACATAATCTGATCAAACTCAAAATCTCACCTTGGTTTATACCCGTGAGATTTTAATAAATTCCAGGTTCTAGGTCTCTGAGAAAATAAATAAAAAAAAACAAAATAATAATAATTTATTTGGAACACAACCATAAATTACAGTGTCTTAATAGCTAGAACAAGGACAGTTAGTTTTACATAAGTGCATAGCCAGCTGTCTCCCAAACTAGGCAAAAGCCTGTATCTTGGGAGGCAGTATATTAGAAAATAGGTATACATTTATTGGTTCATAGCCCGTGTAAGACGGCGTGAACTTAAAAGGAATGAGTTAAAAATTTAATAATGAAATACAAGATAAAAATATTCAATACAAACTAAAATTAAAAATAATAAGTTTAATATTAAATTTTAAATAGGTAGAATTGCCATTTATCAACTTGCATAGTAGGTACGTGTGTGCATGTCAACGTGTGAGAGAGGGTGTGTTTGTGTGTGTGTAAGTATGTGATGGTGTATTTGTATGTGTGTGGGGGTGTGTTTGTGTGTGCCAGCATGTGTACAGATGTAGGATTTTATTTTAGGAGTGACTCTGTACGAGTATCAGTATAGTCCAAAGTATATAAGCGAGCCTTCAACTTACTTTTACATTCCTGTCTGTTTAAAGTATGGATTTTAAGAGTTTTGTTTATTTTATTGTAAAGTCTAGTGCTTACAAAAAGATATTGTCTACGAGCAAAAGCGGTGTTGTGAGGAGAAGTAGCTCCTTAGTACCGCGGGACCCGTTCTTACATCCATTTTGAGAGACAGACATGATGGAGTTGGTATCTATATGTTTATTAATTTTAGCTCTCAAGATGGATGTAAGAACTTTATAACCGGTCGGTAGACAAGTGATCGGTCTATAATTTTTGGGATCCACGGTACTAGGTACCTGATTTATGGAGCAGGTGGGTTATTCCTGTCGTTAGGAACTGGGGCAGCGACCCTGCCTCTAAGGCTGACTGGAACTGGGATGCCAAGGGGGCGTGCGACCTTTGGAACCACTTTATCCAAAAGTTGTGCAGCCCGTCCGGCCCTGGAGATTTCCAGTTAGGCAACAGACGAACTGCACGAGCAATATCTTAGGGGCTGATGATAAGTGGCCCAATTTCTGGTATAAGATTGCATGCTCGCTCGATCTTCCCAGTCCAATCACCTTCGGTGTGACTGGCAGGCACCGACCAGATGTTTCGCCAGAACGAACATATGGCGTCATCATCTGGTAGGTGTGTGTCAGTCACACCTTGGTCCGGTCACTCCCAATCCCTGTAAACCTTTCATCGCTCTGGAAGGTGCGATTCTGAGAGTACCACTCCACACTCCGCCTGTACCGACGAATACGGTTTGCCCATGCACAGATCTTCTGCTTCAGGAAGTCGATACGCTCTGTGACGCGGGACACTGAATCTTGAGAACTAATACAGTCCCCGAGAACGCCCGCCTCACAAAGCGCATCACTCTATGGCGAGTATTGCCCTCCCTGAAGCAGATTAGCTTGCCGATGAGTGCTCTCGCTCTCTATTATTATTATGAAGGTCATGCTAAATAAATAACTTATAGGTACTAATACTGCCACATAAATATGCAATTTAATCGCATTATAATCAAATAAATAATATAATGGGTTTAACTCTCGACCACAAAAATCAACAGACGACCATTTCTTTACGTTTAAAAGGGTCTTAGATGAAGAGCGACGTGCAGGTAAAAGAATTTATGTACTCGCTATGTGGCGGACAACCGGGGTACGTTCAGTACCTACGGTCGTACCTGGGTCAGTCTCCCACGTTTTGACGTATGCTCTGATGTACTACTTCTGAGTCAGGTGACTCCGCTGGTGACATACGCCCCACGCACCCCTGAATGCGTAGTGTGGTACAACTACTAGGGAGGGCTTCTTAGAGATGGGCAGCGAAGAGGCGATGAAATAAAAGAAGATTTTCTTGTTGATGTTTGCTTGCAGATTTCGGCTTCTTGCTTGTAGTTGTTGCCTCTTCGACGGCTGAGCTGCGACTGACTTTTCGTCAAAAACTGCGCTCTATTTATACAAGGCTTAAGTTCCCTTAAGGTGGAACGTGTATTTTGAGCCCTTTTTTACTTTAATTTTCGCTAAGCCGAGATCTGTCAAGCCCTTGTTTTATTTATCTATATATATAAAATTCAAAGTCCTGACTGACTGACTGACTGACTGAGACATCAACGCACAGCCTAAACCACTGGTCGTAAAGACATGAAATTTTCTATATAAATAAAATTCAAAGTCCTGACTGACTGACTGACTGACTGAGACATCAACGCACAGCCTAAACCACTGGTCGTAAAGACATGAAATTTGAAGGGTGTATTCTTCGTGAAGAGTAGGTATCCACTAAGAAGGGGTTTTTCGAAATTCCACCCCTAAGAGGGTGAAATGGCGGGATTTTGTTTGTATGAAAAATCTTATTCCTTGAGTTAATAAACTTGAAACTTGGCACGAATACTTATCTAAGTAAATTATGAAGTTGGGCATTTTTCGTTCTTATAAACTACCCCCTAAAAGGGGATAGGGGGTTTCAAAGTTTGTATGGAAGAATTTTAGCGCGCGGTCTGATTTAATGGAAACTCAGTATTTATACCTAAAATCGAAAGAAAAGAATAATGTGTATCAGGGTTTTTCGAAAATCTACCCCTGACTGCCTGAAAAGGGGTGGTCAATTTTACAGGGGAGGATTTTACAGCGTGGCTTGATTAACTCGAAAATTGGTATACATAATCTTTGAGTCAAGTTATGAACACATCCCAAATGATTTTTCAAAATTCCACCCCTGTGGGGGTGAAAAGCGGAGATAAAGTTTATATAAAAAATCTTATTCGTTAAGTTAATAATCTTGAAAATTGGCATGAATACTCGCCTAAGTAAGCAATAAAGTTTATGATTATTAGTTTTTCAAAACTAACGCCTCAAAGGGGATAAAGGGGTGCTAAAGTTTGTGTGGAAGAATTTGAACGCGCGGTCCGATTAACTCGAAACTCAGTGTGTGTACTAAGACTAAAAATAAATACTATCTCGTATGAGGGTTTTTCGAAAATCTAACCCTAACGGGGTGAAAAGGGGTAGTTAATTTTACAGAAGAGGATTATAATGCGTGGCTGGATTAACTCGAAAATGGGTATAAATAATCTTAGAGTCAAATTATGGAAACATCCCAATATTTGTTTTTTGAATTCAATTCAATTCAATTCATTTATTGCATCAAATATGGTAGGTACGTGAAGTTCTTAAATAAAATATTTAATAACACACATTTGGCCAATATATAGCATGCAATAGTACAGGTTTTTACAGTTAATATTAAGTTCTAAGTTCTACCCCTGTGGGGTGAAAAGACGGGATACAATTAATATGAAAAACCTTTTTCCTTTGGTTAATAAACTTGATACTTGGCAATATTTGCCTTAGTAATTAATACAGATGGTATCTTTTTAGTTTAAAAAAACTCCTCACAGAAGATTTAGGGGGTGAAAAAGTTAATAGGTAAGAAAAAAATTTAAACCCCTCGGACGGATTACCTCGAAACTCGGTACTAATACTTAAAACAAAAAATGAAAAGTATTTATTTTAAGGGTTTTTCAAAAATCGTCTCTTACCGGAGTAGAAAAGGGTAATAAAGTTTAAGGGGTGGATTTTACTGCTTGCTTCCATTAACTCGAAAATGGATACATAAATATTAGCAATAATCTTTAAGTCATACAATGGGAACGTACCAAACGCTTTTTTAAAAACAAAGCCTGGCGTGGTAAAACGGGACGACAAGGTTTATTTAGAAAATCTTATTCATTTGATCTATAAACTTTAAAATTAACCCGAATTAAATAAATAAATGATAAAGACCGTTACATCTTACAGATACATCTTCGTTATTTTTACAGTAAAGTAAAGTACACGCGGACGAAGTCGCGGGCAAAGTGCTATTATATATTATTATAAATTCTGTCTGTATGTTGCATTTTCACACCTAAACCACTGAACGGATTTCGATAAAATTTGGTAAAGAGATAGATAGCATCCTGGGGAAGGACATACTTTTTATCCTGGTAGCACGTTCCCGTGGAATAATTTCCGACATACACGCGGGCGAAGCCACGGGCAGAAGCTAGTTTATCCATATTATATCCTTACAATTTTCACATATAATATTCCTTACGTAATCCTTAACCTAATTACAGCTTAATAATTAACTTAATTATACACAATAAAAAGTTTCTAGAAGAAAAACTGTTCAAAAAATTTTTTTATAACTTTTGAACCAGTGGTCCGATTTTCACAATTCAAACGGTATTATTAGTTTTATATTTAGACCTAACATTTAAAATAAAAATTACTTATTAAATTCTACCCATAAACAAAAAAGTGATTTTCCAAGTTACGTAATTAATATGTATGAACAAAATTTTACTTATTGGAATCCTTTCAAAAACAGTCTTAATCGTTCGGGATACAAAAACTAATAACAAATACTGATAACAAATACTAATTAGAACATAAGAAACATAAAATAAATCTCTTTACAGTATTAACTATTAGCATAGAATTATTTACTTTTCGTTTTCTTTGTAGCGGCCCCGCCACTACTTGCGCCCTGGTACCCGGATAGGGTCTTGTCGCCGACATCCTCCCCCTCGTGCGCAGCACCGTCCTCCTGGCTTGGCGAGACTCCCGGCACCAACAGCACCACTCTCGAACTGGGTCTTTTCAGCACTCCACATCGTGTCTCGAGGTCGATGATTCTGGTCCGCCCGTCTGGTCCCGGATACACCCGCTGAATTCTGCCGCGTGGCCAGGTGCATCTTGGTAGGCTGTGGTCGACGATCAGGACGACGTCCCCGACGTGCAGGTCTGTGGCGCTGCTCCTTCCCACCGTTTTTCTTGGCTGCAGAGTGGGTAGATACGAGTATTCTCGCAACCAACGTTGCCAAAAGTGGTCGGCAAGTCGCTGCGTTGTCTTCCAGGTGGGATCTTCTTTGCTGACATTGACCTTTTCTTTTGTTCTGCAGAGTTGTATGAACTGCAGTACTCTTGCTATGGCTCGCCAAATTCTCTTCCATGATGATAACCTCTCAGGATCTGGCGACGGGTGAGTGATGCTGGCTGTTGTTGCGACGTCTGTTGTCTTCTCTTCGCCGGTGGTTTCCTTCTTGAATGTTCTTGCTTCAGGCCAGTAGGTTTCTTCTTTTCTTAAGAATTCTGGGCCGGTGTACCATCGGTGATTTCTCTGGTACGTCGCGTGTCGAATAATCTGCCGGGTTCTGTGCTGTAGGCACCCATCTCCAATCTTGAGGCCTGGTGAGATCTTCTATTTCTGCCAGACGATGAGCCACGAATGTTTTGAAGGTTCTTGGGTCTGTCTTGATCCAGGAGAGCACGATGCTGGAGTCCGTCCAGAATGTTTTCTTTACAATCTTTAGATCCATTTCTTCTTCTACTGCATGTGCTAGTCTGCTTCCAAGGAGGGCTGCCTGTAGCTCCAGTCTTGGGATCGATACCGGCTTCAATGGCGTGACTCGTACCTTCGCTGCCACCAAGCTGACGTGGTATGTTTGTATCTCCTGTTCTCCAGTAGACCGTTTTTGCATACGCTGTTTCGCTCGCATCTGTGAACGTGTGCAACTCCCCCTCGGTGCGATGTGGCACCAGACATCTTGGGATCTGAAGATCTTGTAGTAGCTTCATCTTCTCCAGATATGTTTTCCAAGCTTCGTGTTCTTTTTCTTCGATTTCTTCATCCCAACCGACGCTGCTTCGCCATATGTTCTGAAGCAGCTTCTTTCCTTGGACGAGGACCAGTGATGCTAATCCCAGTGGATCGAAAGTCGACATCACTGCGCTGGTGACTTCTCTCTTCGTAGGCACCTTGAAACCCTTGGCTATTTCTTCTGGAGTGTTCCGGAGGTTTGCTCGGAAGCCGATGGAGTCCCTTTCTGTGAACCAGCGTAGTCCTAGTGTCTTCTCTTCTTTCTCACCAAGGTCCACTTCTGTCTTTTCGGTTGTTTCAGTCTTCACACCTTGCAGCAACTCAGGTTGGTTTGATGCCCATCCTCTGAGTTCGAAACCTGCCTTCTCGTGTATGAAGTCCACCTGCGCTGTTATTTTTCTGAAGTCCTCTTCTGAATGGAAGCTGTGTAAGTAGTCGTCCATGTAATGGTTCAGCTCGACTGCCCTTGTTGCCTCTGGATACTGTTCCTTGTAGTCCGCTGCGTTTCGGTTCTTCACGTAGATAACTGTGCTCGGAGGTGATGTTGCACCGAAGATAACTGATGTCATCCTATACTTCTTCGGCGATACGTCACGCTGATCTTCGCGCAGCAGGAACCTCAGGTTGTTTCTGTCTTCTGGCCTGATACGAACTTGTAGAAACATTTCCTTGATGTCGGCCGCCACTGCTAAGGGTCCTTGTCGAAACCTTAGTAGTACACCGAAGAGTGACTGTAGTAGATCTGGTCCAGGCAGTACAGCTTCGTTGAGGCTTCCTCCTTTTGACTTGGCTGCAGCGTCGAATACTATCCTTAACTTCTTCTTTAATGGATGAACCACGGAGAAATGAGGGAGGTACCATAATTTCTTAGAGTCTTCTTGTTCATCAGGTGCTTCTTCTGCGTACTTGTTGTCGATTAGGTGCTGGATCTGCTTGCCGTATTCTGCCTTCAATTCAGGATTCTTGTCTATTTTCTTTTCGATGTTGATTAATCGGTTCCTGGCAGACGTGTAGCTCTCTGGCATTTGTTCTTCTTCGTTCTTCCATAGAAGTCCAGCTTCGAATCGACCGTCTTTAAGTCTTCTGCAGGTCTTTTCTAGGATGGCGAGTGCTCTTCCTTCTGAATCTGTAGTAGGTCTTCTTGGTTGCACACCAAGTGCTTCGATCGCGAAGTGATCCTTGATGGCTTGATGCATCTCTTCTTCTGGTGTGCTGACATGTAGCCATGTGTTCAGGAAGTGTACCGGTTTTGCAACCTCCGATGTCTGACCCGTGGAGCACCCATCCAAGTCCTGTTCTTGAAGCAACTGGTTCTCCTGGTTTTCCTCTCTTCACTTCTTGAGTCACGATTAACTCCCAATTATCTTGAGCTTGACCGATGAGCAGTTGTGGTGAATCCCCTTCATAATATAGAGAGTCGGCGATCTTCTTCAAGTGTTGATAGTCTTGAATCTTTTTCTTATCTAGGAACTGTGGTGCAAGCTTTAAGTCGTCGATGGTGCGGATTCTCTTCAGTGTCTTCTTGACTTCTTGATGAACTCCTTTCACCGTAAGGTCTAGCATCAGAGAATCCTTCTTCCTTATAAGCCTGCCTCCTACTGTTTCGATGACCAGTTCCTCCTTGTTTCCATGAGCGCCGACTTCTTGTGCCACCTTCTCATCCAGAAGTGACACGGTTGATCCTTCATCCATAAGGGCCAATATTCTTTTGGATCCTTTTGACCCGAAGACTTCCACTGGAACGATCTCCAGGTATGCTCTTGCGTTGTTGACTGCATTCACTGATGCCGTGACACTTTTTTCTTCTTGTGGTGTCTCAATTTTTCTTCCCTCCGAGGTCCTTTTTTCTGACTCGACGTGCAGCAGATGATGATGCCACCTCTTGCATTCCTTGCATGGTGGTTTTCTGCAGCTCTCCTTCCTGTATTTCCCTTGTAGACATTTGAAGCAGACGCGATTCTTCTTGACTATCGCCACCGATCTTGCACCGACATCTTCTGGAACTTCTGACATTCGAAAAGAAAATGTTCGCCCGCACACATAGGGCAGGTCTTCTCTTGTTGTCTTGAATCCTTTTCTTTGAAGTTTTGAAGTTCTTTTCCTTCGAAGAATGCGTTGCTTGACGATTGGTCTTCTTGAACCCGCTTTTCTCTTCTGATGTTGCGAATGCTCCACATTTGTCTGCTTCTATGTTCAGGAACTTGGATACCAGCGTTAGGTTGGAGAAGTTGCCTTCTTCTGATGCTGCTGTGAAGTCGTACCATCGGAACTTGAGAACCGTCGGCATCTTCTCTGTGATTTGTTTCACCATCTCCGGTGAATGCAGGTACTGTGGTTTCTTCAGTCCTTTTATTGCTGCTACAGAACGGAGTACAAGACAAAAACCAAGAAGGTCGGCCGACCTATCTACACATGGAACGAAAACTTAAAACAGGACATGAAGTACTTCGACAACGGAATCGATTTTTGGATGGATACGGCGGAAGACAAAAACAAGATCAAGATTGCTGCTAGTGAGATACACAAAAAACCAGAAACGGATAGTAGCGAGATCTCCGACGATGGCATTGAAAACAACAACATCTAACACAACATAACACAGCAGAGCAAGGACATACAAAAGAACCGAGAGAGCAGTAGAACCCCGCCAAAAGATTCACGGGTGAAGATCGACCTGAAGCACCTGGCCGCCGTCTTTAAAGATGCCTATCCATAGACAAATATCACCCATCTCTCCATTAGTCCAATGCAGTAAGCATTGGACTAGGATGCATATCCTGTAGGCTCTTAAATCCCGCGCCCCCCGGTCTACTTCTTGATATACAATGGTGGTTGTAGAACCATGAACATGAGGCTACAGGAGCTAGTGCGAATCTTGGGGTTCATTCGATTAATCGAGTCTGGTCAAACCACGCTGGGATCGGTGCAATTCATTCATTCATTCATCTAACATCTTGATTAATTTCTCCTCTAATTTTACTTTGTTTCCATTTATATACTTTGACAAACTATTTACGAGTACGTCCATTCATAGCCAACAAAAAACTTTGTCTTGGTCAAAAAAAATTGGTTGTCTGTAAACTGGGTTTACAGACGATAGTATAACGTGACAACGTCATAACAAAACATTAATGAAATGATTGCAAACGCGCATGCGTACAATGAGCATAACGGGACGATGAGTCATCCTTTTTCGTGCATGCAGCCGGCGTTCACCGATTTATTAGACTTTGTCACGTCAAAAAAAACTGATAAACAACAGTGTTTTACTCATTCGAACGTCTAGTATGAATAGCTAAAGAATATAACTATATTTAAAACCAGTTTGCATTAAATCATTGTATCGGCCACACAAGTTTTTTTTGCAAACATACAGCCCACACCAAATTGAACCTTGGAAGAAACGAGACGGATCATTTGCTAATGACCCAAGCGATAAGCTCGCTCATTCCAACCAATACCAATGTCACGTATAAAAAAATTAAATGATTTTATTGGTTTTATTTAATTAACTTCCAAATTTTTTGCTCGAGTGATTTTTTTGACCACAACATTAATTTAATAAGAAACAAAAAGTAAAAAGCAGCAAAACAAAATTCCTCAGTTGGGATCGAACTCACGTCGTCTAGCCAACATCAGTAGTTGTCACAGGCGCTTACGCCAATTAGCTAAAATCAAAATCAAAAGTCATTTATTCAAATTAGGCTGAGAATCAGCACTTTTTGAACGTCAAAATTACAAAAGACAGTCCCCCAAAAACGCCCGCCCTGCACCTTCCTAGTGCTATCGCTGGGAAGAAGAAGTGGCGCAACAAACTCCCCAGCAGCATAGCTGTCTGTTCAATTTAAAAAAAAAACTTGATTGTATACAATACTAGGTACAAAACAGAACATAAAATTAAAATATTTGCCATTATATGTCGGCTAGCCACGCCAATATACCAACAAATATAATAAAAACTATACGTACTCAAGCTAAAAAATAATTAATTAAAATGTAAATAAAAAAAATTA
This sequence comes from Apamea crenata, assembly GCA_949629185.1. NCBI lineage: Eukaryota > Metazoa > Arthropoda > Insecta > Lepidoptera > Noctuidae > Apamea > Apamea crenata. The sequence continues at coordinate 20,033,716 of OX451361.1, forward strand.
CTACCCAAATAAAAGCCTCCAGGCATAAAGGGCGTGACAGCTTACATATTTATGCATTGCTGGGTTCTGTTCACATAGCTGTCACTTGAAGTCACAAAAAGATAAAGTAAGACCATCGAAGTAAAATAAGTTAATAACAATAACCTGTCAGTAAGCTAATTCTGGAGAAAGAACCATTGTCTTGCGTTAAACTAGGGTGACCAACTATTCTTATCGTCTAAGTAGTCGTTGATGGAAAAGTATGCCTTTGAACAAAGGTTGGATTTAACTTGAGCTTTAAACGCATTAAAAGGCAAGTCTAGAAAAGAAGAGGGTATCTTGTTAGAAAAGGTTATACCAAGCCCAACAAATGAGTTATGAACCTTATGAAGCCGGTGAAAGGGGGCACGTAGTTTGTCCTTATTTCTAGTGTTAACACTGTGAATATCACTATTTTTAGTGTACAAGTGTAAATTTTGCCTAATATATAAAATGTTGGCAAGGATTAATTGTGATGCAACCGTGAGAATACCAATATCTTTAAAGAAATCTCTTAGAGAAACTCTGGCACCTAGCTGGTAAATTGCTCGAACAGCTCGCTTTTGAAGGAAAAATATATTATGTACCTATATCAGCAGCTTTGCCCCACAGCAGAATACCGTAGGACATAACGCTGTGAAAATAACTAAAATAGACTAAACGAGCTGTATCAACGTCAGTGTATTGTCTTACTTTCCTGACGGCGTAGGCAGCCGAACTGAGCCTTCCTGCTAGACTTGATATATGAGGTCCCCAATGAAGTTTGGCTTCTACAGTTAGTCCTAGAAAAATTGCCGAGCCTACAGTTTCAAGCACCTCTTTATCTCAGACGATGTTGGGTCCTAGGTTTCTAACATTCGGTAGGGCGAACTTTACACATTTGGTTTTCTTGGCATTGAGAACTAGGTTATTTGACGTAAACTAATGTGTAACTATTGAGAGTGCACTGTTTACGTCGTCAAAATCTTGTCTATTCCTGTCTACTTTAAAAATAAGAGAGGTATCATCTGCAAACAGTACAACGTCACAGATGCCCTTCAAATGGAATGGTAAATCATTGATATAAACCAAGAACAAGAATGGACCCAGTATTGAGCCTTGCGGAACACCTAACTGAACTGGTAGCCCGAAAGATTTCACACCATTAACATCTTCACATTGGACCCTATTATGTAAAAAAGAAATGATTACGTTGAGAGCTTCGTTTTGGACACCGTAATGACGTAACTTACGCAGCTTTGGGAACCTTCTTATATCAGACTAAAATATGGGCTCATGTTCCTTCATTGTGAACCCGTTTATTTTATCTTTAACTGCGTGTGTATATTACGTATACCCACACAATTATAATGACAGTTACCGATGTATGCGCGATGTAAACTAATTAAATGTGCAATCAAATGCTTAATCATTTTAACACCAACAAAATCTTACATGATCAGCAATATGGTTTCATCAAAGGACTTTGTACGACTGACGCCGGTGTCACCTTATTAAAGCACATATTTACAGCGTGGGAGGAGGCCCAAGATGCCATAGGAATCTTTTGTGACCTCTCCAAGGCATTTGACTGCGTCAATCACGAAACCTTACTTTTTAAACTTTAGCACTACGGACTAGGTCAACTTGCGCTCAGTTTAGTCAAATCTTATTTAAATGATAGACAGCAAAAAGTTCAAATAAATGGTGTCAATTCTCTTGCTTTATAAGTAAAAATGGGTGTTCCTCAAGGCTCGATTTTAGGTCCTTTCCTCTTTTTAGTATATATTAATAATCTACCCCATTACCATTTATTAAAGAACCAACCACAAATGGTCTTATTTGCTGACGATACTTCCTTAATTTTTAAGATAAATAGACGTGCATCAAATATTGACGACGTAAATAACGCCCTACAGCAGGTACTAATTTGGTTCACTGCTAATAATTTGGTATTAAATGGGAAAAAAACTAAATGCGTAAGATTTGCTTTACCAAATGTTAAAAGTAGTGATTGTGACATAGTATTGAACAAAGAGAAACTAGAATTCGTCGATAAAACTGTTTTCCTGGGGATCACGCTCGACTCAAGGCTGCAATGGGGTCCTCATTTAACATCTCTTGCAGGAAGGCTAAGTTCAGTCGCTTACGCTGTAAGAAAAATCCGTCAAGTTACCGATGTAGATACCGCGAGGCTAGTCTATTTTAGTTACTTTCATAGTATCATGTCTTACGGTATTTTACTATGGGGACGGGCTGCAGATATCGAGTCCATTTTTATTCTGCAGAAAAGAGCCATCAGAGCAATATATGGCCTCCGCAGGCGCGATTCTTTAAGGGAACTGTTTAAAGATATTAACATCATGACGGTACCTTGTCAACACATCTATGAAAACATCATGTAGGTACGTAAGAAAAAAATTAAATCTATTCAACAAAAGAGGTGAAAAACACAACTATAGGACTAGAAATAGGGACCAATTAGTTCAAACAGGTTTCAGACTGGCTAAAGTAGACTCAACCTTCATGGGGTACTGTTTAAAATGTTACAATAAAATTCCTCCCCACATACTCCAACTGAATGAAACGAAATTTAAATCTTGTATTTAACTCACACTATGTAGCCAAGCATATTATAAGTTAGGGGATTACATCGCTGACAAAAATGCTTGGCTCAATGCTGGTCCAGCTCCACAGGGGCGCTTAAACTAATTAGCATTCGGAAACATTGCTGGAGCTGCTGAACATTGGAAGAAAACTATATTTGCATTGTATAAACTCAATTGTTTAGTAGGTATTGTATAATTGCATAGCACACATGTGAGCACTATGTACTTTCTATAAAGCTACCATTTACTGGGTATGTTTTTCATTGACTTAAATGTGCCCTGGCGGCTGAGAGTATGTCATGCTCACTCTAATGTCTCGCTGGTGGTGGCGTGTGTGTTGGATCATTAAGTTCCCTTCAAAATGGTTGAGCTGAATGGTGCTGATCCATACGTCATGTTCGTGAACGGGCGCCGTCAGTAGGGACTGGTCGTCTCTGCTGCCACGGCTTATTGTAATTTTTAATTTCTGAATTGTTTTTATGTTTTCTATAACGGACGCTTTTAACGTGCACGTCTTTTCTACATCGTTCTCACATGGTTAATTTCAACACGAATGATGTAATCAAATATTTTGTAACAATTTTATGATTTAAAAGAGTGTCCATGGAGTTTCTTGCCCGTTCTTCTCCATAGGTACCTACGCTTTGGAATGGGCAACTATAGCTTCATCTTTCTGACTGACCGACCGACCCTTTGACGATTCAAAAGTACCTGTAATTGGTTTAGTTGAATTAAATGATTTGAGTTTGAGTTTTTGAGTTTGTGCCGTGTGTACTTAGTTGGTACAATTTTTTCTAGGCTATTATTTATTTTGTTTCGCAAAAAATAATTCGAAATAATTAGATGCAATAGTGTGGAGAGCGTCATGCACTGATGTAGTGCGCCACGCCGCGCCGGTACGTTCAGTGCATATAAAGTGCATTACGTGTGTGCACATACACACACTACACAGCGTGTCATCGGTATTCATTAATATGGTAACCTTCCTTTAAGACAACATCTATACTTTTATGTCAGCACTAGCTTCTGCCCGCGGCTTCGCCCGCGTGGATGTCGGAAGTTAGGTATGTGCTACCAGGATAAAAAGTATGTGCATCCCCAGGATGCCATCTACCTCTTTGCCAAGTCAGAAGTTCAGTGATTTAGGCGTGAAAATGTAACATACACTTTCAAGTTCAAATCCTCCCCTAAAAACCGAATTACCCCTTTTTGCCCCGTCAGGGGTCAATTTTCGACAACTTTACATACTTATTATTAATTATTTACTGTCAAAAGTATCAATACTGAGTTTCGAGTTAATCGGACCGCGCATTCAATTTCTTCCACACAAACTTCAACACCCCTATATCCATCTTTGAGGGGTAGTTTTGAAAAACTTATAATGATAAACTTTATTACTTACTTAGGCAAGTATTGTTGCCAAGTTTCAAGTTTATTAACTAAATTAATAAGATGTTACATATAAACTATCCCCGCTTGTCACCCCCAAAGGGGTGGAATTTTAAAAAAATCGTTTGAGATATATTCATAACTTGACTCAAAAATTATTTATACCAATTTTCTAATTAATCAAGCCACTTATTATAATCCTCCCCTGCAAAATTAACTACCTCCTTTTCAACCCGTTAGGGATAGATTTTCGAAAAATCCTGATACATGTTATTTGACGGCACGGTTGGCGCAGTGGTTAAGCGATTGACTGCTGCGCTGCGTGTCGTGGGTTCGATTCCCGCACGGAACAAATATTTGTATGACCTACATGTATTTGTTCCGAGTCTGGGTGTTTTTCTATCTATAATATGTATGTATTTACAAAAAAAAATGTATATAAGTAGTTTATCAGCCATCTTGTTACCATAACACAAGCATTAGGTTGCTTAGCTTGGGACAAATGGTGCTGTGTGAAATGTCCAGGGATATTTATTATTATTATTATTCTTTATTTTTGGTCTTAAGTAAAAATACTGAGTTTCGAGTTAATCGGACCGCGCATTCAAATTCTTCCACACCTTCCCCTATATCCCCTTTGAGGGGTAGTTTTGAAAAACAAATAATGATAAACTTTATTGCATACTTAGGTGAATATCCATGCCAATTTTCAAGATAATTAACCTAACGAATAAGATTTTTCATATAAACTGTATCCCCGCTTTTCACCCTCACAGGGGTGGAATTTTGAAAAATCATTTGGGATGTGTTCATAACTTGACTCAAAGATTATTTATACCAATTTTCGAGTTAATCAAGCTACGCTGTAAAATCATCACCTGTAAATTTGACTACCCCTTTTCAGGCCGTCAGGGGTAGATTTTCGAAATCCCTGATACACATTATTCTTTCCTTTCAATTTTAGGTATAAATACTGAGTTTCGAGTAAATCGGACGGCGCGATGAAATTCTTCCATACAAACTTTGAAACCCCCCAATCCCCTTTTAGGGGGCAGTTTATAAAAACAAAAAATGCCCAACTTCATAATTTACTTAGATAAGTATTCGTGCCAAGTTTCAAGTTTATTAACTCAAGGAATAAGATTTTCCATACAGACAAAATCCCCCCATTTCACCCTCTTAGGGGTGGAATTTCGAAAAACCCCTTCTTAGTGGATACCTACTCTTCACGAAGAATACACCCTCCAAATTTCATGTATCTAGGACCAGCGGTTTAGGCTGTGCGTTGATGTCTCAGTCAGTCAGTCAGTCAGTCAGTCAGTCAGGACTTTGAATTATATATATATAGATAAATCATGGATTAGTCTATTTTAATACAATTTACATTAATTATGCAAATATGCATTCATATTTTATCTACATATGTAGGTACTAAACCATAGTCTTTTTAAAAGTCATAAATTTTATTATAAACCGGAGCAGTGGTGGCCGAGTTCTAACGGCCGCTACTTATGAGTGAAGTATATATAGGTCGTGGGTTCGATCCCAAGCAGGGACATTATTTTGTGTAAATTATTTCACCACTGCTCTTAAAACGGCGAAGGAGTAAATCGCGAGGAAACCGGAATGTCCTAGAACCAGACATTCAAAGACACGTGACATCTACCAATCCGCAGTGGGCCCACGTGGTGGATTACGGACCGCTCTCTCTCGCCGAGAGGAGGCCTGTGTCGCAGCCTCCCAGCAGTGGGAACGAATTTATTTTATAAACGATTTTGATTTTATCTACTTGACGACAACTCGAAAAATCCAGTATTTTGCACAACGCATAAGTATTGTGCCCACATTAGGTACTTACTGAACAAATAAATAATACAAGTCAGTAGAAGCAGATCAAAGTCAAACCGACTGTGAATTGGTTCAAGTTATTGGTAGCTGTGCGAGTAGTGCGCGCGCGCCGTTGAATTAATGATACGTTATAGGTCGACGTCTGTTTGCTCGCCGGTATTATTAGTCGCCGCCGCCGCGCGCAGAACCAATCGATACTCGACAGGGCAATCACTGGCTCGCGAAGGACTAGAATCATCTAAATTACTATTAATTTATTGCCAACGATGCACCTCCAGCGGCAGGCGGCACTCGGCGGACTCACACAGGCGGCTGCCAGTGCTGCCACATGCCTGGCATCTTTTCTGCGAACAAGAACTTGACACACGCGTTCTTTAGTACCGGTGCTGAACTCTAATAATAATTCTGAAACACGGCAGCGCGTGCTCTGGGGAAGCAGCAGTCGAAGACTGTCCCATGCGAGCACGCCGCGCGCCGGGTGCGTGTATGTGGATATGTAGGTGCGCAGGTACATAACTACCTTTTGCATTTAGCTTGTTATGTATAATATTTCTGATCAGAAGATTTTTTAGCAACGAAGCAACGTCCCAAAATTTACTTTAAAAAGTAAAAACTTTGCATAGGTAAAGAAAAAAAAATCCAGGTTGAGTGACATAATAATAATGCAAACACAAGCGGCCGGTCCACAAGGTTCGGTTCAAGGTCACTCAGCGCCCGATGCGAAAGACAGCCTGCCTAGTTAGCAAGCTGCAGTGCTGTGGTCCGGCCATGCTTGTCGAAGGGCCCACAGTCGTTGGGTCTGCAGTGCTGTGGTCCAGCCATGCTTGTCGAAGGGCCCACAGTCGTTGGGTCTGCAGTGCTGTGGTCCGGCCATGCTTGTCGAAGGGCCCACAGTCGTTGGGGCAGGCGAGTCCTGGAGTGGAGACCACGTATCGTCAAGCGTAGTGTGCGATGTGGACGACCCCAGCGAGACGGACCGACGACCTTAAAACGTGGCAGACTCGACGTGGAAGGCCGAGAAAGGGCGTGGTCGCTGAGCAGGCATATGTCCAGCTGCGACTACTGCGATAGGCTGATTTGATTGATCCATTAAGGGAGTTCCATTATCAACCTCCGAAGATCCTCATTAAATCTCCACCACCTGAGAACATCTCGAAAAAAACCTAGACTACGCTCTTAGTTAAAAAAGAAGAAGCGCGCTTGACGCAGTTGGTGAGCTCATGAAGAGACACCCCCCCCCCCCAACCCGCGGCGACACCCGCTGCTCCCCGTTATTGCCGCTCATGTCGTTCCACAAATGTCCATTGTCATCACACGTCTGTTTATAGCTCATTGTTTGTCGCCGAGATGTCACCGCCAGAGGTGCGGGGAGCGGGCGGGGAGCGGGCGGGGAGCGGGCGGGGAGCGGGCGGGGAGCGGGCGAGGCACACTCGACCGGTCCACCACCAACTTAAAGTTACAGTTTTCATAATGATTGGGTCATTGTCGGTACTCTTGTTGTGATGGTTTAAACTTAAATAATCGAATGAAGTGTATGTATAGGCGATAGCGAAAGTCAGCTGCGCCGACCTCGAATATACTGGAATAGGTGCGGAGAATGATGACGAGTTGATGACCTACCAGTTGTCACCCACGCATACTTCACGAACAAGTAACTCGCCGGTCGCCGACCGAGCTCATTCTGGCTGATCCTAGGTACGGCTAGGAGTTACATCACGTTAAGCTCAAACATTGATTATTTTGTTCGATTTAGAACCGAAACGAAACGCGAGTAGAAGGGTTCCGTACACCACGTCGCCTGGCGAGCAGCGGCGCTTTAGCTTAATGAAAAGGTAAGTCGGATTAAAGGACCACTAAACTTTGCATTGGAAAATGTTCTCTCCCATACATCGGTCTACGTAAAGATCAATGCTCCAACTGAAAAATGTTTGTAATGTGGAACAAATTCCAACCAATTCTTCCTGGGCTGTACCCGAGCAGACGCGCCGATATCCTACCATTATGCGCTTCTTGGCGTTGCGTTGACATCCACCCTTCAGTTTGGCTCCTACATCGAGTCAAAGGCTCAACTGGCTGAAAAACTGTTGGGAATGCTAGCAAAGGTGAGTCGACTGAGGAACAGATCAAGCGGCTCATACCCAACGATGCACTGGTCGGTTCAACGCTCCAGAGCCTTGAGCATCGTCGACGAGTTGCAAGCCTCTCGGTGTGTATCGGCCACGGTGAAGCGCCACCGCTACTTGGTGGACCTCTCACTCAAACCACACAATAACTAATAGTACTAACCTCAAGCGCACAAAACGTTTTGGGAATAACTCATCATGCGCATTGGAACTTCCTGTCTTTTTTTTTCGGAAGTCATTGATTGTCAAAGTCATCATCCCGCTCTGGGTGGAGCGGAAGGGAGTGTCAGACTCATACTGACTAAAACCCACCCGTGTTCCTTCCTTAGCCCTTTAGTCGCGAGTCCGACTAATAGGTTACTTCTAGGCAAGCGTGCTTCGTCGCTGGCCACACCGCTGCATGCCGCAGGTGACATGCGAGTTCAACAATATTAATAAAAAAAAAACTACATAAAAAGTTTGAAGTTGATTAAAAATAATTATATGGCTCAAGATCGGCCAGTACCAAAGAATTTGCTGCTCAGAACTATTCTCTATAAAACAAATAATGCGAACGAGAATAAGTAAATTAATTATGTAGAATTATTCAAGCGAGAGAGTGTGACGCAAGCTGCGGCCCCAAACCTTCCCGGAGAACGTCTGAGTCTACGTCGGCATGGGGCCATGGGGCCATTGGGTGACCTAAGTATTGTTCTTCTGAAACACAACAATACACGGTAATTTAACTATTAGCTGAACCTTAGCAATCAGGAGTTGACTTGTCGATGTGGGCTCAAGTAACGGTCAGTCCTACACATATAATTATATTACTTTCGCGAAATCTGACCGATTTAATTAAAATAATATAAATAAAATTGTGGCCCCCAAAGTAACTGAAACTAGCAGGTCATTTCTATAAACTGTATCCGCTTTAGCTTAGCGATGGAAAGTTCAAAACTAGCAGCTCATTTCTATAAACTGTATCTGCTTTAGCTTAGCGATGGAAAGTTCAAAACTAGCAGCTCATTTCTATAAACTGTATCCGCTTTAGCTTAGCGATGGAAAGTTCAAAACTAGCAGCTCATTTCTATAAACTGTATCCGCTTTAGCTTAGCGATGGAAAGTTCAAAACTAGCAGCTCATTTCTATAAACTGTATCCGCTTTAGCTTAGCGATGGAAAGTTCAAAACTAGCACCTCATTTCTATAAACTGTATCCGCTTTAGCTTAGCGATGGAAAGTTCAAAACTAGCAGCTCATTTCTATAAACTGTATCTGCTTTAGCTTAGCGATGGAAAGTTCAAAACTAGCAGCTCATTTCTATAAACTGTATCCGCTTTAGCTTAGCGATGGAAAGTTCAAAACTAGCATCTCATTTCTATAAACCGTATGGACCGCTTTAGCTTAGCGATGGAAAGTTAAAACTAGCAAGTCATTTCTTATAAATAATTGTATCCGCTTTTATAACAAGTTGCCAAACTCGGGTACAGAACTTAGAGATGGAAAGTTCAAAACCCTCATCAAACGTGTCCTTATCAAAAAAGTATGAAGACAAGGAAGTTTGGCAATAATTCCATCTGCACACGTGGCTACCCTGGCACCTTATTACCGGCATGACTATGTCTATTACCTGCTCCCAAATTACTTATTTGTTTTATTTATTACCGGCATGACTATGTCTATTACCTGCTCCCAAATTACTTATTTGTTTTATTTATTACCGGCATGACTATGTCTATTACCTGCTCCCAAATTACTTATTTGTTTTATTTATTACCGGCATGACTATGTCTATTACCTGCTCCCAAATTACTTATTTGTTTTATTTATTACCGGCATGACTATGTCTATTACCTGCTCCCAAATTACTTATTTGTTTTATTTATTACCGGCATGACTATGTCTATTACCTGCTCCCAAATTACTTATTTGTTTTATTTATTACCGGCATGACTATGTCTATTACCTGCTCCCAAATTACTTATTTGTTTTATTTATTACCGGCATGACTATGTCTATTACCTGCTCCCAAATTACTTATTTGTTTTATTTATTACCGGCATGACTATGTCTATTACCTGCTCCCAAATTACTTATTTGTTTTATTTATTACCGGCATGACTATGTCTATTACCTGCTCCCAAATTACTTATTTGTTTTATTTATTACCGGCATGACTATGTCTATTACCTGCTCCCAAATTACTTATTTGTTTTATTTATTACCGGCATGACTATGTCTATTACCTGCTCCCAAATTACTTATTTGTTTTATTTATTACCGGCATGACTATGTCTATTACCTGCTCCCAAATTACTTATTTGTTTTATTTATTACCGGCATGACTATGTCTATTACCTGCTCCCAAATTACTTATTTGTTTTATTTATTACCGGCATGACTATGTCTATTACCTGCTCCCAAATTACTTATTTGTTTTATTTATTACCGGCATGACTATGTCTATTACCTGCTCCCAAATTACTTATTTGTTTTATTTATTACCGGCATGACTATGTCTATTACCTGCTCCCAAATTACTTATTTGTTTTATTTATTACCGGCATGACTATGTCTATTACCTGCTCCCAAAATACTTATTTGTTTTATTTACTGAATGTCATGATTGCTATAACAACCACTAGGTTGTAATAGGAATCATGTCATTTGGTTTAAATAGGTATTTAATTTATTATTTCACTGACTGTAGATTTGTAGACCATTTTCTATTTTAAGTACCTGGTACTTGTTGACATGCCTATACTGTCCTCCCATACCCATTAACACAGTAATTTAAAAACATTGTAAAAGCCAATTATTTTTAAAAGAGTAACCGTGGAGTTTCTCCATAGGAAACGATCAATTGGAATCGTGCACCTAGCTTCTCTTCTGACGTTCTATAAGTGCCCATGTAGGTTTATCTATATATATAAAATTCAAAGTCCTGACTGACTGACTGACTGACTGACTGACTGACTGACTGAGACATCAACGCACAGCCTAAACCACTGGTCCTAGAGACATGAAATTTGGAGGGTGTATTTTTTGTGAAGAGTAGGTATCCACTAAGAAAGGGTTTTTCGAAATTCCACCCCTAAGAGGGTGAAATGGGGGGATTTTGTTTGTATGAAAAATCTTATTCGTTAAGTTAATAAACTTGAAACTTGGCACGAATACTTATCTAAGTAAATTATGAAGTTGGGCATTTTTTGTTTTTATAAACTACCTCCTAAAAGGGGATTGGGGGGTTTCAAAGTTTGTATGGAAGAATTTTAGTGCGCGCTCCGATTTAATCGAAACTCGGTATTTATACCTAAACTTGAAAGGAAAGAATAATGTGCATCAGGGTTTTTCGAAAATCTACCCCTGACGGCCTGAAATGGGGTAGTCAATTTTACAGGGGAGGATTTTACAGCGTAGCTTGATTAACTCGAAAATTGGTTTAAATAATCTTTGAGTCAAGTTATGAACACATCCCAAATGATTTTTCAAAATTCCACCCCTGCGGGGGTGAAAAGCGGGGATACAGTTTATATGAAAAATCTTATTCGTTAGGTTAATAATCTTGAAAATTGGCATGAATACTCGCCTAAGTAAGCAATAAAGTTATTCAAAACTACCCCTCAAAGGGGATATAGGGGTGTTAAAGTTTGTGTGGAAGAATTTGAACGTGCGGTCCGATTAACTCGAAACTCAGTGTACTGTGTGTGTACTTAAGACTAAAAATAAAAAATAACACGTATGAGGGTTTTTCGAAAATCTACCCCTAACGGGGTGAAAAGAGTAGTTAATTTTACAGGGGAGGATTATAATAAGTGGCTTGATTAATTATAAAATTGGTATAAGTAAATAATCTTTGAGTCAAGTTATGAATTTTTTTAAATTCCACCCCTGTGGGGGTGAAAAGCGGGGATACAGTTTATATGAAAAATCTTATTAATTTAGTTAATAAACTTGAAATTTGGCAACAATACTTGCCTAAGTAAGTAATAAAGTTTATCATTATAAGTTTTTCAAACTACCCCTCAAAGGGGTATATAGAGGTGTTGAAGAGTTGTGTGGAAGAAATTGAATGCGCAGTCCGATTAACTCGAAACTCAGTATTGATACTTTCGACAGATAATAATTAATAATAAGTATGTAAAGTTGTCGAAAATTGACCCCTGACGGGGAAAAAAAGGGGTAATTCGATTTTTAGGGGAGGATTTGAACTTGAAACTGTATGTTACATTTTCACACCTAAACCACTGAACTTCTGATTTGGCAAAGAGATAGATGGCATCCTGGGGAAGCACATACCTACTTTTTATCCTGGTAGCACGTTCCCGTGGGATAACTTCCGACATCCACGCGGGCGAAGCCGCGGGCAGAAGCTAGTATGAAATAATATATTTTGATTGAGTTAGTATATCGCTATGAAGTGTTTGGGTTATCGGCAAAACGCAAGATGGCTAATGGAGAGTTGGACATGTAACTCTATCCTGTAGTGCATGCTCCTTTATACTTCGCAGTCCTGTGTGCCGTGCTGGTCCGCTGCCGGGTGCTGGCCGCTGCCGTCGCCTCCGCACTCCGCGCGCCGCGTGCTCGCCTTTTCTTTCATTGTAAAAGGGGCGAGCCTATTTCCCGGGCACTCTCCCTTGTAAGCTTCCCTCCCTCCCCTTATAAGTTGTCGGTGGCATGTAGTATAGTGTGTATACGTTTGTTAAAAACAACGAGCAAAAGAATTGTAAGTCGACCGTGTCGAAATAATTATGAATAAGAAAACATGTTTTTGAATATAATATTGCGTTACATTATCTACACTTGCAATTTGCAGTGACGCTGGCATAATCATTATTTACTTGTAAGGATTTCGAAGACGTAGGTCAGCGGCATGTGGAGGCAGCGGTCGGGCTCAGAAGGTCTGTAGAACAAGATGTCAGATGGTGAGTAGCATCTTAAATTATCCTGAAAATCATTCCTCAAGTTCTTAAATTATACAATACATAGGCAGAAGAAGAAAAAAAATGAAGGTCACTTTTTATCCCGGATGCGAGACATCGCGGGCAGCCGGGGCAGCTGTCATTTAATTATTCAGCAATGGCACAGGGACGGACACTTTGGTTGGTCAGCATCATTTACAGGTTCGTTGAAGTGGGTACACTATCCCCGAAGTAGTCGCTTTTAGCGTATCCGACGTTAATTTCACCGCTGGGGCGGACGTTCGTATGATAATATCCAGCGGCGACATACTGCTTGAGCGTTCGTATGATAATATCCAGCGGTAACATACTGTTTGAGCGTTCGTATGATAATATCCAGCGGTAACATACTGTTTGAGCGTTCGTATGATAATATCCAGCGGTAACATACTGTTTGAGCGTTCGTATGATAATATCCAGCGGCAACATACTGCTTGAGCGTTCGTATGATAATATCCAGCGGCAACATACTGCTTGAGCGTTCGTATGATAATATCCAGCGGTAACATACTGTTTGAGCGTTCGTATAATAATATCCAATGGCAACATACTGCTTGAGCGTTCGTATGATAATATCCAGCGGTAACATACTGTTTGAGCGTTCGTATGATAATATCCAGCGGTAACATACTGTTTGAGCGTTCGTATGATAATATCCAGCGGTAACATACTGTTTGAGCGTTCGTATGATAATATCCAGCGGCGACATACTGCTTGAGCGTTCGTATGATAATATCCAGCGGTAACATACTGTTTGAGCGTTCGTATGATAATATCCAGCGGTAACATACTGTTTGAGCGTTCGTATAATAATATCCAATGGCAACATACTGCTTGAGCGTTCGTATGATAATATCCAGCGGCGACATACTGCTTGAGCGCTCGCGACTATAATAGGCGACTGTACGAGTTGCGAGTGCAATGAGCCTTCTGCGTTGTGCTGCAGCGTGCGGCGCTGCGCTGGCGCATGGCGCGACCTTGGCCGGTTTGGTGCGAGTGGCGCGATAAGGACGTGCAGCTCACCCCCGCGAGTGCGACTCGTTCCGGTCACATGACAAGTGGCACGACGCCGCGGTGCCGCGTCGCATGCGCCCGCTGCCGTACCTCAGCCTCACCTAATAAAACGCCTCTTTTTGCAAATAATGAGCTGAGTCATCCGAAAAGGCCCAACACATAACGTAGGTATGACGTCGACGTTACAATTATTCAATGAAAGTTTGATTCCCTCCTCAAGTCCAAAGTAAACATTCCTACAAAACCCAAAGTAATAATTATTGGGATCTATCATGCATCGCTGGACACTTGGTACTTGGGCAGAGCGGTGGCCCGGTGGCAGCTTGCCGTGTCAACGAGACTATTAATCACTGCGTCTAGTTTATTTTACCATATCAGTGAAAAGGAAAACGGAGAATGGAACGGATGGGGCGCGCAAGGTGGACCACACTCCTAAAACATAAGAATGAGAACGCATAAAAGGAGTTTGTTTACTAAATTCGTCGGGCAACCTCGACGTTACGGAAGTCTCGACATTCAGAGTATTCAGACGTAGCGCGCAGTGGCCCAGTGTGGCGCGGTATGGCGCGGTGTGGCGCGGTGTTGCGTGGTGTGTCGAGGTGTGGCGTGGTGTGTTTAGAGCGGTGTCTCCTACACTCAGAATCAACTCACTACTAATGAGAAGCGAACTTTTGTATCTCTGGAATGTGATTGATGATCATTGATCTATCATTGAGTTGGAAGGGAGCCATGTCTTTTGATAGCATTTGAAGGACTATATTTCAGTTATTCCGTTCTTCTCCATAGAGATCTACGTTTTTGGAATAGGCGACTAACTGACCGACTATTTAATTTTGACAATTCAAAAGTGCCTGTAAATGGTTTAATTGAAATAAATGATTTGAGTTTGAGTTAATTGTGATGTGACCAGTTAAAAAAGATACTCAAGAAAAAAATATTACATTAAATTCTAGCATCTTTTCGAAAATAGAACGCCAAATTGAATTTAATCGAACGGATGGAATTTGTATGAGAGGACCTAGAACTTTCTCTGTCGTGAATTTTCATAACAATGGAAAGAAACGAAATTCGTGCGGTGATAAAGTTTTACGTTTTAAAAAGAGAAAACAGCAACCCAGATTAAAGTCAAGCTAGACAGTGCTTTAGGTAATTCTGCTCCTGCATTGAGTACAATTCACACCTGGGTAACTGATTTTAAACGTGGAAGACAGAGCTGCGAAGACGCCCCCAGGTCTGGCCGTCCAAATGAAGTCACGAATCCGGACATGATCAAAAAAATTCACAATATTATACTGAACGATCGGCGCTTAAAGTTGCGAGAGATAGCAGAGATGGTGAACCTTTCATCTGAACGCGTTTTTAATATTTTACACAAACATTTGGAAATGAAAAAGCTTTGCGCGCGATGGGTGCCGCGTTTGCTCACTGTCGACCAAAAGCAACGTCGTGTGGACGATTCATCGGAATGTTTGGCGCTGTTTAAGCGAGATCCTAACGAGTTTTTGCGGCGTTATGTTACAGTAGATGAAACCTGGATACATCATTATACTCCTGAAACAAAAGAACAATCTAAGCAGTGGACTGAGAGCGGAAAACCTGCGCCGAAGAAAGCAAAAACGGTTTTGTCGGCCGGAAAAGTGATGGGGTCTGTTTTTTGGGATGCTCGAGGGATTATTTTAGTGTATTATTTGCAAAAAGGAAAAACAATAAATGAAGAGTACTATGAAAGCTTGCTGCAAAAATTATGTGACGAAATCCGAAAGAAACGATCTCATTTGGCCAAGAAAAAAATGTTGTTCCACCATGACAACGCGCCTGTACACACGTCAATGGTTGCAGTCGCCAAACTCCATGAATTGCGGTTTGAATTGCTACCGCATCCACCCTATTCCCCAGATCTGGCCCCGTACGTGCGACTTCCACTTATTCCCAAACTTGAACAAATGGTTAGGTGGCCAGAGATTTTCATCAAATGATGAACTCATTGTTGCCGTAGACGAGTATTTTGAGGGGTTGGAGAAAACATTTTTTCAAACTGGTGTATCGGCATTGGAGAAGCGATGGACTAAATGCATCGAGGTAGAAGGAAACTACGTTGAGAAATAAATTTATTTTAAATAGATTTTTAAAGTTTTTCTTTGTCGTTTCGGAAACTTAGCAATCAGCCCTCGTAGTAGGTACCTACCTATAATCAAATCGTAGCGGAATGAACACTGTAATTTTTTTAAAAAGTAATTGTCACAAAGTCTAGGAATGATTCTTATGCCGAAAATATAGTTTTTAGAATGTTTGTCTGAACGTACATATGTTCCAGTATCACGCGAACCTAGCTAGATTCTGTTCAAAGGGGATTGAAGCTTTTTATATGAGCCTGGCATTGGCATCCAAAAACCAAATGGCGGACAGGTAGGTATCTACCTGTCCGCCATTTGGTTTTTGGATGCCAATCGATCCTGTTTCTGTTCTTATAAGGATTAAAAAGCTCTATCGGACCAACTGAGGTTTGAGTACTTACTAGAAAATTCAGAAATCACAAAAACCTTTTCATACATTTCATAAGAAATCGGACTGAGATGAAATAACACAATAAACCAGTGTATTACAACAGTCCAATTATTCCTTTACTGGGCTCAATAGGAAACGAATATAGCAGATACAGATTTATCTTAACAAATGACAAGGCAAAAAAAAAAAAAAAAAGGCTACCCTTTAGCTAAGCACGAGACTATGCCTAAGCTATACCTTTAATTAAGCACGAGACTATGCCTAAGCCTAAGCTATACCTTTAGCTAAGCACGAGACTATGCCTAAGTAATACCTTTAGCTAAGCACGAGACTATGCCTAAGCTATAACTTTAGCTAAGCACGAGACTATGCCTAAGCTATACCTTTAGCTAAGCACGAGACAATGCCTAAACTTTACCTTTAGCTAAGCACGAGACTATGCCTAAGCTATACCTTTAGCTAAGCACGAGACTATGCCTAAGCTATAGCAGCAAGCAAGCAGCCAATCAAGCAAAACAGTCAAGCAGCCAATCAAGCAAAGCAGCAGCTAAGCAGTCAATCATAACATAATATAAGATCGGCTATTTTCGTCAACATTCAACAAAGCAATAGCTTAAAGCTTCGACGACTGCTTTGTAAACCTAAGTTCGATTTCCAAAACTGCTTCTTTTTGACATTTTGTTAAACTATTGTATAACTAGCTGCGCCCCGCGGTTTCACCCGCATAAGTTTCGATCCCGTGGGAATATCGGGATAAAAAGTATCCTATATGTTAATCCTGGTTATAAACCATCTGTGTGCCAAAATTCATCCAAATCCGTTCAGTAGTTTTTGCGTGAAAGAGTAACAAACATCCATACATCCATACAAACTTTCACGTTTATAATATTAGTAGGATTATGATAGTTCGTCGAATGTACACAAAAAATAATGAAGTGGAGGCCTCCTTCTCCTGCCCTTATACCAATTTATTTGGGGTCGGCGCAACATGTATGTCGAATGTAGTTCCGTTCTTCTCTATTGGTCATCATCTCGGTCTCTTCCTTCTTACTGAGGATCGTGGTCGCTGGACCCCTTTAAGCGGGCAGTCCGCCGCCGTCGACTTCGGGCCAAAATTGTCATCACCACCTGCTCAAATTAGCTTGAGGACGTAGGTTCTTTTACTTGGCCAGAGGCCAGACCATCGTGTTGGGGACCGGCCTTTCATGCCTTCTCGTGCTTTCTTTCCTTCGGTATTGCCAACGATGACCAGTTTTTCAAGGCTGCTATCTCCCATTTCGCATTATGTGGCCGAAATAGATCAAATTACGCTGTAGGCAATCTATAGACAATCGGGTCTTGATTTTGAGTTCCGAAAGGACAGAGACAAAGTGCGTTTGGCTGTCCATGGTATCCGGAGCATCCAGCACTCATCAGTCATCGCTCGATAGTCACCCCCTTTCTAACCATATCATCATTCCCCTACTCTTATAGCCATTGACGTTCATACTCAAAACTTTCCTCACGACAGTTCCCTCATTCCTCCGGATCACATGCTCATACCATGACAACCGATTTCCACACAACTTTTCAGCTATCGGTGCCACTTTCAGACCTCCTATGCAAGTACTCATTTCTTATTCTATCCATACGTGGAGCACCACACATCCCTCTGCATTCTCAGTGTAGCAACATGCATGTAGAAATGAATACGTATCTATGGTTGACTGTTAATGAGAAATCCCGTTTGTTTACAATCTACTGCTATATTATTTAAGTGACAGCCGATCGTCAGGAATGCATCAGTGACAGTCAGCGTATCAGTGTTGTGCCATTAGGTAGTATATGCAGGAACGAAGAGCAATGAGAAGTAGCTACAGCAGGCCGCGGGTTCAGGACGGGCGGCGAGCTCAGGACGAGTTGCTTCTCACGCGAACAAATAGCTACAGCAGGCCGCGGGTGTCGAGCTCAGGACGAGTTGCTTCTCACGCGAACAAATAGCTACAGCAGGCCGCGGGTGTCGAGCTCAGGACGAGTTGCTTCTCACGCGAACAAATAGCTACAGCAGGCCGCGGGTGTCGAGCTCAGGACGAGTTGCTTCTCACGCGAACAAATAGCTACAGCAGGCCGCGGGTGTCGAGCTCAGGACGAGTTGCTTCTCACGCGAACAAATAGCTACAGCAGGCCGCGGGTGTCGAGCTCAGGACGAGTTGCTTCTCACGCGAACAACTGTGCATCTCTTGTTCCCGCGTCACCAGTCCTGACTCTACAGCAGGCCGCGGGTGTCGAGCTCAGGACGAGTTGCTTCTCACGCGAACAACTGTGCATCTCTTGTTCCCGCGTCACCAGTCCTGACTCTACAGCAGGCCGCGGGTGTCGAGCTCAGGACGAGTTGCTTCTCACACGAACAACTGTGCATCTCTTGTTCCCGCGTCACCAGTCCTGACTCTACAGCAGGCCGCGGGTGTCGAGCTCAGGACGAGTTGCTTCTCACACGAACAACTGTGCATCTCTTGTTCCCGAATCACCAGTCCTGACTCTACAGCAGGCCGCGGGTGTCGAGCTCAGGACGAGTTGCTTCTCACACGAACAACTGTGCATCTCTTGTTCCCGCGTCACCAGTCCTGACTTTACGTAAAACCTTTAGCTGAGACCAAAACTAGACACGTATAATAACAATAATAAGAATGTCCCTGGACATTTCACACAGCACCATTTGTCCCAAGCTAAGCAACCTAATGCTTGTGTTATGGTAACAAGATGGCTGATAAACTACTTATATACAATTTTTTTTTGTAAATACATACATATTATAGATAGAAAAACACCCAGACTCGGAACAAATACATGTAGGTCATACACTACATTCTACAAATATTTGTTCCGTGCGGGAATCGAACCCGCGACACGCAGCGCAGCAGTCAACAACAACGTGCCGTATGACAGGGAAGTTTTATAAAATGATGGCTGTTATTTTAGTATATTGTGTTGTCTTACGACTTCCACGCGAACGAAGTCGCGGGCAAAAGCTGGTAATATTGAATGTTTAAGGTAATGTCTGGAAATATTGATTCGATATCAATAACTCTTTCTCTCATAAAAAGCTACAGTCTTCCCAACTAACAAAGGACACTTCTTATGCCAAACAATGCACGGTTCCTGTAGGAAAATCTATGGCATTGACTGCTAGAGAATGCTAAATGCTCAAGCTGAGCTGTACTTTTTGCCCGAGACGGGTGCGTCGCCGCGCGGCTGAGCGGCTGCCGCGTCGCCGCTGTGGCCAGCGCAGCACTGCGACGTGGCCAGGAGCTACACCGGGGCCGCGCGGTGTATGAGGACGACGCCCGCGCCAGGCAGAACCTAAAACTCCCTCCTGTGCGGCGGCGGCGGCGGTTCACGCTATCCAGTATTGTTCCAGTTAGGAAATAGGAAAATATTTAAGGTTTTTTAGGTAAGTACTTTTTTTTGTTTTCTTCCATCAGACCTTCGATATTGGCCAACAGTAGCCCCTCGGAATCGTAAAGTCCTTCTTGAGCTTAATCACGAAGGGGCTAGGTTTAGTCACCATGGAATCGGTAGGTATAGGTTGTACCCACCTACTGGTAGGTAGGTACTAAAAAGCCCTCATAGAAATGAATCAACTAAACCCTGAATTAGTAGTAGTCCGTTATAATTACCCGCAACTCGCAAATTCATTGCGCAGGTACCCGGAAAGTACGCAGCAAGCAGCAACCCGCGCTTGTAGACCCCGTGCTAGTGTACTACAAACTACAACGCGACGACGGCTTACGCCAGTAACATAGAAATGTAAAATATCTATGATAGCAACACATAACATAATTTTAATGTACGTGTTTATTCCCCGAAGGGTTAGGCAGAGGTGCACTTGTAGTACGCCATCCTTTCGCCAGTTAATATTGAAGGCCCATGCAATAGGGGGCGAGCCTATTGCCACTAACCACAAGTCCAGACTCCAGCATCCTCAACTATTGCCACTAACCACAAGTCCAGACTCCAGCATCCTCGACTATTGCCACTAACCACAAGTCCACACTCCAGCATCCTCAACTATTGCCACTAACCACAAGTCCAGACTCCAGCATCCTCAACTATTGCCACTAACCACAAGTCCAGACTCCAGCATCCTCAACTATTGCCACTAACCACAAGTCCAGACTCCAGCATCCTCAACTATTGCCACTAACCACAAGTCCAGACTCCAGCATCCTCAACTATTGCCACTAACCACAAGTCCAGACTCCAGCATCCTCAACTATTGCCACTAACCACAAGTCCAGACTCCAGCATCCTCAACTATTGCCACTAACCACAAGTCCAGACTCCAGCATCCTCAACTATTGCCACTAACCACAAGTCCAGACTCCAGCATCCTCAACTATTGCCACTAACCACAAGTCCAGACTCCAGCATCCTCAACTATTGCCACTAACCACAAGTCCAGACTCCAGCATCCTCAACTATTGCCACTAACCACAAGTCCAGACTCCAGCATCCTCAACTATTGCCACTAACCACAAGTCCAGACTCCAGCATCCTCAACTATTGCCACTAACCACAAGTCCAGACTCCAGCATCCTCAACTATTGCCACTAACCACAAGTCCACACTCCAGCATCCTCAACTATTGCCACTAACCACAAGTCCAGACCAAACAAGCTGTCATCATCATGACCATTGCATGTTCAGAAGTGGGGCCTTATGAAGAACTATTCAACCCGGAGAACTAGCGGGTGGAGTGCCACGGTCATCACCAGCGCAGAGTGAGTGCAGCGGGCCGCCAGCACGTAGCCATAGTGTAAGTACATACGTGCCGCGCGCCGCGCCGGAGGCAGACGGGGCGCGGGGCGCGGGCGCGGGGAGGCAGCTCCGTAAATTGAGATTCATTTAACTAAATGAAGCGTCGATCGCTTCACTGTTGACGAGTATCGATTGTCTCACAATAGCTACTGCGTCGACAACAAGGTAGGTACCTACGATTGATGCGCGGCCGCGGACTGCGGGCCGAGCTTCATGCACTGAACACTTGAACAGGCCCGTCTACTCTCTCAGAACCCTGCCGTCCTACACTTTACACTCAGAATGTCAGTTAAGCCACTCAGTGCTGAACAACAAAGTCGGTATCTATTCATTGAAGGAGACCGCTCTCGGCTCTCGATCGTAACAAGACCACAATAATTTAAGGCAATCAGTAGCGTTTATCGCGCGAAGGTATTTGTTTCTCATTGAGTGGCGCTAAGCCGATTGCTAACAAACGCACTGCCAGCTAATAATACACTGTAAGTACATGAAACTGAGTTATTGAAAGGGCGACTGCGCTCGCAAACCGTAAAACGTATTGTGGAAATTGAGAAATATTGACATAAACGGTAGGTACGTATAATATGAAAGACATCTCCCAACAGCTGACGCGGCGGCGCGCGGCGCGGCGGCCCCGGCACAGGTCGCCCGGTCGCGTTATCACGAGTGCGCGGCGCGCCTCGCTGTAATCGTGCCCTTCACGCAGGCTATAAAGATTACGGCGTGTGTCGGTGTGTCTGCCACAGCGACGTCCTACTGCTGCTCGTGGCACGCGCGACCTTCCGCGAGCCCCCGGAGAAGTCGTAAGTAGGTACGTATTTCGGGACTTCCCTGCGACCGGCCGCCGGCGAAGGCCCCCACCGCTAACATTATAGGCAGGTTGAGTAAAAAAAATCAAAAAAAAAGTATGAAATTGAAGGTCATGTACAAGTTTCTACTGATAAATAATACTATAGTAAAAACGGAAAAAGGTTGGTACAAAATACCTATACTTACGTAACATGAATTAACGATCCACTAATATGAATGATACTACATCATTGTATCTCCGCATTCTCCGCCCAGTAAACCAAAAAGAAATACTAAATATAATTAGAGTAACTAAAAATAAGCATAGCTGCGGAATAGATGACATACCCCCTATATTAGTAAAAAAATGCGCAGAAGAATTGTCAGCTCCACTCACATTCAAGTCTTAATAAATCAGAGTTTCGAGATTGGAGAATTTCCTGACTTACTAAAAATTTCCCCAGTAAAACCCATACACAAAAAAGATGATGACTCACCCCCCCCCCCCCCCTCCCTAGTAATTATAGACCCATAGCGTTGTTACCGACCTTTTTAAAGGTTTTTGAAAAGGCTATGTGTAAAAGACTAAGCTTTTTCTTAGAAAAATACAATATTCTTGATGACTGTCAAAATGGTTTCAGGAAGACTAGATCCACAACATGTGCAGTTTACAATTAAATGTCCAAACAGCTCTCCAACAAATAAATGACAAAAGTATTCGTTAGGCTATTCGGTATGTCAAAAGCGTATGATAAAGTATCATAATACCATATTACTAACAAAACTTTACGGTTCAGGTATACGTGGCCCTGCTTACAATTATTGGTTTAAATCATATTTAAGCGAGAGAAAACAAATAGTTCAGGTTGAAGACCACAATATTAAAAATAGGGAGACAATAACAGTTCTATCCCAGATGAGAAATCTCACATGCTCCATCCCTCAAGGCAGCGTTCTAGGCTGCATACTATTTTTATTATATATAAATCTCACATGCTCCATCCCTCAAGGCAGCGTTCTAGGCTGCATACTATTTTTATTATATATAAATCTCACATGCTCCATCCCTCAAGGCAGCGTTCTAGGCTGCATACTATTTTTATTATATATAAATCTCACAAGCTCCATCCCTCAAGGCAGCGTTCTAGGCTGCATACTATTTTTATTATATATAAATCTCACATGCTCCATCCCTCAAGGCAGCGTTCTAGGCTGCATACTATTTTTATTATATATAAATCTCACATGCTCCATCCCTCAAGGCAGCGTTCTAGGCTGCATACTATTTTTATTATATATAAATCTCACATGCTCCATCCCTCAAGGCAGCGTTCTAGGCTGCATACTATTTTTATTATATATAAATCTCACATGCTCCATCCCTCAAGGCAGCGTTCTAGGCTGCATACTATTTTTATTATATATAAATCTCACATGCTCCATCCGTCAAGGCAGCGTTCTAGGCTGCATACTATTTTTATTATATACTAGCTGCGCCCCGCGGTTTCACCCGCATAAGTTTCGATCCCGTGGGAATGTCGGGATAAAAAGTATCCTATATGTTAATCCTGGTTATAAACTATCTGTGTGCTAAATTTCGTCAAAATCTGTTCAGTAGTTTTTGCGTGAAAGAGTAACAAACATCCATACATCCATACATACAAACTTTCGCATTTATAATATTAGTAGGATAAATGACCTCCCAAAAATTCTAAATAAACAAACTACTTTACCTATACTACACTCGAGAGCAATGAATCCGGGTCACTTGAAGAATCCTAAAAATCTCGGAAACCAAAAATGCTAGGTTAATGCAATAAATTGTATTAATTATACAATGTAATACTCCTTAAATGAAGTTATTAAAACTTCTTAGTTATTGTAAAGTTATATCATAAAAAAATCAAATTTGAAAAAGGGCCACTTTCGAAGATGGAAGTTCTACGAAATTACAGCATTTGGTTTTGCTTTTGTTTGTAATCTGTCATTTATGTGGGTACATAAACCATGTTGATAGTGCTCTATATTCATTATTCAAGCTGAAATTATGTCGCTTACGCCTGAAGAATGCACCAGAATACTTACAATGCTGGAAACCGGCCGGAGTCAGCGCGATACAGCCAGGACTGTCGGTGTGTCGCTGTCAACAGTACAAAGAGTTCTCCGACGTTACGAAGAAACTGGTTCTAACCTACGCAAACCAGGAACGGGCAGAATCAGGTGTACCACAGCACGAGAAGACCGATACTTGGTGAACACCATGCTTCGAAATCGCTTTCTCACAGGAACTGAACTCACAAATCAGTTTCGACGCCTCGGAGGAAGTAACCCAAGTGCATGAACAGTAAGACGTCGGCTTGCTGAATCTAACTTAAAACCCCTTAGACCTGCAAACGGCCCTAAACTGGAGCGTGGGCATCGTATTTCAAGACTAAGATATGCCAAGAGCCACGTAAATTGGAGTATTGAAGATTGGTCAAAAGTTATGTTCTCCGACGAATCAAAATTTATGCTCTACAAGCACGATGGAAGACACAGAGTGTATCGAAGACCAGGGGAAAGATTCAAGCAAGCATGCATCGAAGAAAAAGTAGCCTACGGTGGTGGGTCTGTACTTGTGTGGGCCGGAAGTTCTTCTGAAAGTCGCACAGAGCTGGTGATCATAGAAAACGGCTCTTTAACTAGCGTAAGATATGTGGAAGAAATCCTCAATGATCACGTTGGTCCATTTATGGTCAATTTAGGTGAGGATGCTATATTTATGCATGACAATGCCCGACCTCATACAGGTAGGATTGTGAATGACTACCTTCAAGAGATGAACATTACTCGTATGGAGTGGCCAGCGCGCAGCCCGGATATCAACCCGATCGAGCATGCTTGGGACGGAGCTAGGCAGATGCGTAAAACAACGAAACCCTCCCCCAATCACGCTTCGTGAGCTCAAAATTGCTCTCACAGAGGAATGGGAGAATATTCCCCAAAATCGTATAAGGAACTTGGTGTACAGCATGCCAAACTGCGTAAACGCAGTAATGGAAGCACGAGGAGGCAATACGAAGTATTAAAATTCAAGAAAATCGTAATAAAGTTCAAAAATTTCATGTTTCCTATTTTTGTTTTAAGGAGAGATCAGCAGTTTTTTTCTTTATGTAATTTTGTGTTAATAAAATGTATGGTGACTCATATTTTTTTTACTTTCATTTAAGGAGTATTACATTGTCTATTAAATACAATTTATTGCATTAACCTATCATTTTTAGTTTCCGAGATTTTTAACATTCTTTAAGTGACCCGGATTCATTGCTCTCGAGTGTATTTGCCGATGATATCTCCACACTTGTGAAATGTGACAGAAATTGTGACCCAAATACAATCTTACAAAATACTCTCCAGACAGTAACACTTTGGCTACAAGATCACAATTTAGAAATTAACTGGAACAAAAATAAAATGATGCAAGTCAGATCGTATAAAAGCCCAACTTCAGATTCAGATTGTTAAACTAAAACTCCTAATAACTTTACCTTCTATATCACAAGTAGGAAACTCACTAAATTATCATACTTACCTAACAAAAAACAAAATCTTCATACAAACACGCGCGGCATCGGCAGTAGGCACGTAGGCAGTCGCCAGACAGCCCACTCGGCTCCCGTACTATTCGCACATTGTCATTGGTCTACTCGTTCAAGTTAATACGACGAAATTAAACTCCTGCCTACTTATTCTGAAAACCAATGCACGCCACTGCCAAATTTAATCAATTTAACAGAAAATTAAAAGAATATCTAACACAAAAATGCTTTTACTCGGTCGCAGAATACCTAGAAAAAAATAACTAGTAGTTATATTTAAATAATTAGGTAGTAGAACTTCATACCGCCAATCAAAAGTGGTCTTTACTACTTTCATTGCAATTTTATATTTTCTCACCTTCTATACCTTTCTTGTACTACAAAAAATATTTCAAAACCAAAATTAGGCAAATCGGTTCAGCCGTTCTCGAGTTTTTGTGAGACTAACAAACGTCAATTCGTTTTTGTATAGATAATAGATAGATTATGTTAAAATTATTATTATGTTGCCGTGCCCTAACCGGGTTTCAAGCTGGAACTTATATTGTAACAACGAAATGTACACATGACAACGCTTATCCTGTATTACGTAGCTTACGCTGAAACGTGATAGCACGCGAACTGCGTGTGTGGGTAACGGGGCACGGACCAAAAGGAGGATCTTGAACATACTATTTCTTAACCGAAATACTTTTTTTTAGCAGTGAGTAAGTGATTGTTTCATAGTAAAGACAAGGCATCCTGTGCCGACCCTTTCAAAGTGATCAAGTTCTTTCATTATTTATTTATTTGGGACAAACAAACAGTAACACATTATATCTGCGCAAATAATATAAACAAAGATATTATATAAATGTGAAACTCACACCGTTATCCACAGCATATACAATTCATATAACTTTATTATACAAGGAAAATCAGCAGATTGATAAAAAAAACTTTCTTCACTGTGATGGGAGCTCATGATACTCAATAAAATCTACAAAACTGCTATAAGTGCTACGTGGTGCGGTTTTCTGGAACAAGAGAGTAAGAGCATTCATCAACGGTTAGGTGATTGTTACAAAAAATTAGCTCCAGCACTCGACCGATATGATATAATATGAATCATATGATATCGGCAGTGTCTCGTCTGTCTGTAACAGATGGTCGGCATGGCATTATCGCTAGTCGCCCTCGGTGCACGCTGCCGCGACATCTCAGCTCTGTGGAACTGTAACGACAAATTTATACAATTTATTGTTAACAAAACTTCTTATCACAGCTAATAAAAAATAATATTATTTGTACTACGTCTCGCGCGTACTACTCAACGCCAGGAAGCCATAGTAAATTCCATTAGTTGAACTTTTGCGTCGCAACACTTGTCAAACATCTGGAGCCACAACAAATCTTTGGTGGCTTATTGTAGTGGGTCTACCACGCAGTACACACTCGCAAGCGCGTACGCACACATACGCAACGTCCGAAGTCAACGTCATTGTGTTTGATCTTATAACACTTTAGGATACTTGAAGAGCAGAACGTTTATCAACGTATCTATTTTGTACAAAAACATATTGTGTCATAATGTGCGCTCCTCACGAGAGCGGCGCGCTGCCTGGGCCGAACCTATTTAGTAATCTGTGGCCGAACGTGTAAGTTTTACTGATCTTAGTACCGCTAGTAGTGAGGAAGTTGACGGCGTGACTCCCGTGCGTCGGAAAGCGTGTAAAGCTGTAACTGCGCTGTTGGGATCTCCCCGCGAGTGTCGGATTATCGTGACATCGAGTGACAAGACCTGTGTCATGTGTCCGACTCCGCGCACATACTTGTGCACGATTATATCTCTTGTGTACTGAGCTAGACCGCGTTGAGATTGACCACCGTGACAGTGAGTCGGACGAACCACACAGCCTTAGCAAAAACCAACTCGCGCACCGAAGACGTACGTGCAACTAAGTATAGCGCGTACCTATGTAGGTACATACAATCCAGCCCGGAGACAGAGCTGCTGAACACTACACAGAGTGGAGCGCATAGTGGACGTGATGGACATGATGCCTGTTATCTGTTCTGTGGCTGTGCGGCGAGCGCTCCCGTCCGACCTACGTCACCGGGGCACTCCGCTGAGTCAGCGTGGCGCACGCGCCGCGCGCCGTCATCAATGGGCACTCTCTCGCCCTCCCCCCGCGCCCCCACTCGTCGCAGTCACATGACGAGCCCCGCACCCCGCGTCCCGCACACCGCGCGTACTAACCGGCCGCGGCCCGACTTTCCTGTGCACCCCCCCACGAGCAAGCGCGTGCGCCGGGTCAACGCCCGTGCCTCCCGCGCCTGACCCGGTGCCGCTGCCGGCACTACCTTGCACTACTTACGTGCCGCTTGGGAACGACCTTGCGCGTGCATCCTGCTAATGAACTGAGCTGCCACTGTCTAACGGGCGCGTGCAGGAATCAGCGATATCATTCTGTGACACCGAGCGGACCCATTGACAGATCACGTGAGCCGGTCACCAGGTGCAGCTGGTGTCGTGCGCGCCAGCTGTACTTTACAGCAGGAAGCTGGCGCCATTATTACTTCCAGATTCGATCGCGACATTACTATTCCAAGTAAGCTCTCGTCACATGAGAACGCAAATGAAGTGCAAGGCGGCTTACAGTGGAGCTCACTCGCGCGGCGGTGTGCGTGGAGCTGGTGCAGTGTGCGTGCTGCGCCCGATGCACTGTCACGTGAGCGCCCTCCTCCCCGCGCGCCCGTCCGCCTCACAAGACGGGGTACCGGTCCGTCCTAGGAACCTGCTCCGGCATATCGGAGAGCACGGAAGGCGGCGGCGGCGCCCCGCGACTTACATATTTACGAACTAATATTTATTTAAAGCGTGAGGCTATGTAGGTACTTAGAGCGAAAGTCCTAAAAGCGTGTTTGTCATGAGCCCTATTCCACTCCACCCGCCTGTGGAGGACAAAGATCAGTGCGATTACTTGGTCAGTGGCCGCTCCTGCTAAAGAGTTCAACGCGCGCTGCACGAGTCCGAGCACGAGAACGCAGAAGATTTCATGATCTCCTTGGATGCAATGTTTCTACCCAATATAAGTCTGTGGTTTCTACCTATTTTTACCTACTATTGATTATCACGATTGTTGCCAAGAAAATAAATTTTGTTCAAACCATAGAAATGTAAATATCTATGGTTCAAACTCAAAGCATTTATTTGAAACTAGCTTCTGCCCGCTACTTCGTCCGCGTGAAATTCTTGTTCCCCACCCCACCCCTTCGCATCGCATCACTCGTTTTTCGTTTTCCCTTAGTTCTCTTTCTGACGGTATTCATTTTGACCTGGCGTGATGTTGAACCGACCCGAACGTTATCACACCTATTTTGTTGCGGAGTTATTTTCAAATTATGATATCTCCTAAGATGTTGATTGAAATCAAGTGATGTCAAGGGCAATTTTGTTCACAATTAAATACTCGTGATGAATAACCTATTTATTTGGATAAGGATATCATGTTGATAAAACACCTTCGCAAATAATGCAATAATTTCTAACAAATTTGATTACCACAAAAAAGGTGAGTCAATCTTAAAAGATAGACATAATTATGCTGTCGCGGACTAACTTTTCAAGAGGAACAATTCCATCTTACATAATTTTTGCGTAACTTAAACCGTTTACGCAACGCACGCAACGGAAGCTCTCAAAAAGGAATATGTTTTTCCGTTTTTGCAACATTTTCCATTGATGCTCCGTTCCTATTGGTCGCAGCGTGATGTTATATAGCCTATATAACATCACGCTGGCAACAAAGTCAAATCCGGGTGGGAGTTCCAGAGATTACCCCCTAAATACATACAAACAAACAAACAAATTTTACCTCTTTATAATATTAGTATAGATAAACCAATAAGATACTATTACTATTACTACTACTACTACTTACTTACTACTTATTATTATTTAGTTGTAATTGTGCGTTTTGTTTGTGCAGAATAAAATATTTTTCTTTCTTTTTCTTTTCTATACTTACAGGCACTTTTGAATTGTCAAAGGGTCGGTCAGTGAGAAAGATGACGCTAGTTGCCGATTCCAAAACGTAGTAGGTACCTGTGGACAAGAACGGGCAGGAAACTTCACTGACACACAGCCCCGAGCCCTGACTCCTGATCTAGAAACTTCACTGACACACAGCCCCGAGCCCTGACTCCTGATCTAGAAGAACGGGCAGGAAACTTCACTGACACACAGCCCCGAGCCCTGACTCCTGATCTAGAAACTTCACTGACACACAGCCCCGAGCCCTGACTCCTGATCTAGAAGAACGGGCAGGAAACTTCACTGACACACAGCCCCGAGCCCTGACTCCTGATCTAGAAACTTCACTGACACACAGCCCCGAGCCCTGACTCCTGATCTAGAAACTTCACTGACACACAGCCCCGAGCCCTGACTCCTGATCTAGAAACTTCACTGACACACAGCCCCGAGCCCTGACTCCTGATCTAGAAGAACGGGCAGGAAACTTCACTGACACACAGCCCCGAGCCCTGACTCCTGATCTAGAAACTTCACTGACACACAGCCCCGAGCCCTGACTCCTGATCTAGAAACTTCACTGACACACAGCCCCGAGCCCTGACTCCTGATCTAGAAGAACGGGCAGGAAACTTCACTGACACACAGCCCCGAGCCCTGACTCCTGATCTAGGTGCCAGTTATAGTAGGTTCATAATACTCACACATTAATTAATACAACATAGTTTTTAAAATGTTCAGTAGCTCTAACAGTATTTTCAAACGCTAATCAATTAGTTAGTTTGTTCTGTTCTGTTTTCCTGGCATTTCTGTTAGCTTATTACCTACCGGCTGCAACAAGCGACTTACAATACAGCTCTCTCTCTAGGGCCGCAGGACCCGGTCAATCCTTCCGCCATTAAACACTCAGAAGTTTGAATCATCATTCTCATGCCCTTATCCCAATTTATTTGGGGTCGCCGCAACAATCTTCTTCTTCCATAATCCTCTATTAGCCGCCATCTCGACAGTCACCCACTTTCTAACCATAATATCATCATTCACACAGTCCATCCATCGTTTCTTGGGTCTTCCCCTACTCTTTTATCCATCGACATTCATACATACTCAAAACTTTCCTCACGACATTTTCCTCATTCCTCCGTAATACATGCCCATAGGTACCATGACAACCGGTTTCCACACAACTTTTCAGTTACCGGTGCCACTTTCAAACTTCGTCTTATATACTCATTTCTTATTCTATCCATTCGTGTAACACCAAACATCCCTCTCAGCATTCTCATCTCAGCTGCATGCAATTGCCTTTCATTCATCCCTATTGTGGCCCAACATTCTGATCCATTCAAGACAGCAGGTCTAACCATGGTTTTGTATATCTTCCCCTTAAGTTTAAGGGGAATGCGGGAGTCGCAGATTGTTCCCGTGACACCGAGATACCGAAAGTCGGAGCAGACTGGGAGAAGCGCGCCATCAAGCGCTATGGCTCTAGAGTTGGAGAAACCGCCGAAATCGCAGAACATATGTTCAGTTTTGGTTCTGCTGATTTTCAAGCCAACATCCTCCAGCTTCTGTTGCCATTTCTCCAATCTGCTCTGGATCTCGGATCTATTTTCACCGACGAGAACAATGTCATCGGCAAACCGCATGCACCAGGGTGCCTCCTCCTGTATGTCCGCCGTCAGAGCGTCCATAATCAACAGGAAGAGGTAAGGACTTAAAGCCGATCCCTGGTGCAAGCCTACAGCCACACTGAA
Organism: Apamea crenata; assembly: GCA_949629185.1. Lineage (NCBI taxonomy): Eukaryota > Metazoa > Arthropoda > Insecta > Lepidoptera > Noctuidae > Apamea > Apamea crenata. The sequence goes on from OX451361.1 coordinate 20,065,076, forward strand.
CACGTCGGTATTGCCAGCAGCCGATCGGACGTAGGTACGAGATCGATTGTACATAGCACGAATTAACTCTACATACTTCCCGGGCAAACCTTTCCCTTTCAAGGCCCACCACAGCACATCCCGAGGTACCCTATCATACGCTTTCTACAGATCAATTAACACCATCTGCAAGTTCTTATGTGCACGTCTGAGCTTCTCGCACAACTGGCGGAGTGCAAAAGTGGCGTCCATTGTTCCTCGACCTGGCATAAACCCAAACTGGTTTGGGGTAATCTCACTCTCCTCTCGCAGTCTTTTCTCTATACTTTCTCCTATACCTTCATACTATGTGACATGAGCTTTATCCCTCGATAGTTGTTGCAGTCCTGTACATCACCTTTATTCTTGAAGATGGGCACTAGCGAACTATTGCACCATTCTTGTGGGATCCTTCATGCAACAACTTATTGAAGAATAAAGTCAGCCACATACATCCATCTTCTTTCAAACACTTCCATACTTCTACTGGTATATCATCTGGGCCCATAGCCTTCCCATTCTTCATACCTTGAACTGCCTTTCTTACTTCATCCTGGATGCTAATTTCCCTCACCAAACCCATATTTACTTGTACGTCTTTAAGCACACCATCCCATTTATTCTCTTCGTTCATTAACTTTTCAAAATAAACCTTCCATCGTTCTTTTATTTCGTCATCTTTGTACCAGAACTTTGAATATTTAGAAAAAATATTGACAGTTACAAAAAGAGCCAATCACTTTGTATAAAAAAAAAACAGAACATTCGTTTAAATATTGATGTCACTGTAAAATTAATTTTAAGCACAAAAATATGTAACGGCAGACTGCTCCTAAAATACTGTTAATGAGTTCCAGATGATAAACTTGTACCTAGGCTAGGTGCTACTGATGTAGACGTGTGGCGTGCTCATACACACTCAGTGTTACGCGGTAGCTCGTCATTACATCACATGTTAATTACAAAAAGTACGAGGAAGCGATCACATGCTCCTACTTATCGAGCGAATACGGCGTGCGCCTACATATATACCGACTTACCGATGTTGGGGTGGTCGATATTATGAATCATGACGGCACCTGCGTCTGCGTTGCAAGTCGCTTTAGGAGTTGACTTCTATCCTATATCTATGACTTGACCACTCGGGAGCCGGGAGCACTCGGGACTACTCGGGAGCGCTCGGGAGTGGCCGCAGCCTGCTCCACACACGGACACACCTAACGCCGCCGCCGGCACGACTACAGGGTCCCCTAGTTTGCACACTACGTGTTGTCCAAAAGATTCGTATGCACCTGAAGCTACGCAGCTTGCGTGGATATGATACATAGGCTGCTTCCAGATAATAGCACAGAAATCTGGATGTTTTGACTTGTTGCCACATCGATACCTTCATTGACCCGTGCGAAGCAGGGTGGAGCGGCAGGGCGACTCATGTAGGGCACGCCGCAATAGCGGCGGTTAGACCCGTTATGGAGGAGTGCATGGAGAGACGGCGCGTGGCGGCCTTACGGTACGGCTGACACAGGTGCTCTCCGGGCATGGGTGCTTCGGAATGTACCTGTGGCGTATAGCCGGGAGCTGACGCTCGGTTACCACCACTGTGGTCATTGCCTCGACGGTGCTTCGCAGCACACTGGTGAGTGCCCAGCCCGTGCGATACTGCGCCGTGACCTCGTCGCGGTGCGAGGGGCTGGTCGTGGTTCCGGCCATGGCCGGAACAGGCCAGAGACAAGGTCGTCGCCTCCTTTTTGTATTTTTCCAATTATTCTGCGACATACATATACTTACAAGTACCTATATCATGAGGAAAAAAATAAGCTTTTTGCGAAAATCCTCGGACGATTGCAAAGGATCAGATATAGTATTTGTGAACTGAGACAGATTTTCATAGTCATGTTTATTGCAGAGTGCCAAAACTATCTGTACGTACCTACAATATACTAGCTACGTTCTGTTTGTACGACTTCGATGCTCTGAGGGATTAAGGATACCATTTGAATGATGGATTGGATTGTCGTAGATATTATTATTCAAGATAAAGATAATGCAGATCAACAAACTTATATTTGTACAATATCTTATCCACGGTCATGTTGTAGACAAGTTAGGTATTTAAAAAGTGAGCCTACCTGAATCGTGTGGTCACTCTACCATTTACTCAATACGGACTAAAATATTGCTCATTAGAACGTTATGCTATTATTTAAGAAAAAGAAGTGGTGCAACTGTGGCTGGCGTTGGCATTACTGATGCTGTTGAGCGCAACAAACAGCCAGCCAGCCCGCAAGTCTGTCAAGCAAGTTACGATGTGCGCAACTAAACAGATGCAGACGTCGTTGATTGATGAAGTGCGAAACATTAAGTTACATAAGTGCCGCGAGCTTTGAGTGCACCAATAAACGAGAATGACACATGTGAGCAAACGGTGACGGGAGCGGGGAGCTCGATGTTTACAATGTCAGGGGTGTGTGTGTGTTCAGCGGGCGCGGGCGGGGCGGCGGCGCGGGCAGGGGGGCGTCGCGCAGCCTCCGCGCATCTCAGGGCGCGCGGCAGGCGGGTGCGGCACATCGACACTCCGCGCGCGACGCCGCCGCACCGCCAGTCGCGCTCCGACCGCGCCGACCTCCACACGCTCTTCGCGCCCGCCGCGCGCTCTCCCGCTCCACATCGACAGCACCACGGCCGGCCCGCCGCGACCCCCGCCGCACGCCCGCTCCATGCGCCCCTGACACCGCCGCCTGTCGCACCGCACGCATTGCCCGCACCGCCCCGCGCCGGACTCCACCGGACTCCCGCACAAGTGAGTTATGTTCCGACCCGAGCTGGCGAGCTTGACGTTACCGTGGGCTGCGCGGCTGCAACCCCGTGAGCCGGCGCTCGACGCCGCCGGGACAACGGTCCGCCGTCCGCCGCCTCTCAAGTAGTCGCCGATACTCGCCCGATTGATATCGTTCCGAGCCCCTTCGGGCGCCGGTTGCGACCCCATGCCCGTGACCATGTTCTACACAAAAACTTGTTAAAAAAAATAGTGTTGCACGTCAGTGAGGTGAGTCACACAGCATTGGTCGCATTCCTTAGTTATTATCCTCTTTAAATTGTTGTTGTTAATTAGTTAATTGCGACAATCGCTCGAAGGTACAGCGAAAGCGAGTCGTCATCGTATCCTAATGAGTCGGTTACTGTTGACGGACATTGCTGCGGTCTACCTGACCTTAAATATGATATGTTATGAGTTCGCATTTAGCACTGCTTGGAGAGCTAACGTATTGCGCGAGAGTGGACGCGGGTGTCTTATAAATTCTTTGACGTTACTTTCTCGCGCCGCGCGGCTGTCGGCTTGCCGGCGGCCGGCAGCCGCGCGGTTTCCTCGGTAGGTTCCCCTTGTTGCAGTTCTCATATTATATCATCAGAGTATTCTCGACTGCATCATTGCTTAAAAAATGTTAATATTTACCTAGTCATTTGAACATTTTAAAAACCCGGCCAAAAGCGAGTCACGCTCGTGCAATCACGGTTCTTGACCAGAATTTTATTAAAAACTGTCGGCTGTTTACCATAATTACCTAGAAGTTAACAACACCTAGGGCTGCCATCAATTAAATTACGGACCCCGAATAAAAACTTCAAAAACCCCGGACATTTGGGTGAAAAAATTACAATAAAATAAACACATCGTTAAGTATCATTACATTTTTTCCTATTTATAAAAAATCAACTTAAACCTCAACAATACAAATGAAATGCTTAATTTACTATTCAATTAAACACTCTTCTCTAGATGTGAGAGGTATTCTAGTACCTAACACAAATAATTAGGAACATAGTCCGGAACGCTCTTCCTTTTGGCAACAATGAAACAAAAGCAAATTATGAATTGTTACGAGCGCACGGGTACATTTGCTGCGCAGCGAATTTTTATGCTTTAAAAACCCCGCCCCCTACGCTCCCCGGACGCTAGGACGAATCCGACGAAACCCGGATGGATGGCAGCCCTAACAACACTGCACCTATTTCTGCACCGCACATTTGTTAATTTTCCTTTTGCACCACAACAATTTTATCGCTACTTAGGTACGCGCTGTTGTGCGAGCGAATTTCTCGATACGAAGGAAATTTAAGGAAAAACTCGCGAAACTGTGTGACACAGCTATGTCATTACTGCCACTAGCAACAGAGGCTTCCGCGGAAGTGCTCACGGACATGTAGTAATTAATAACAATTAATGAACAAGATCTACATTAAGTCTTGGACAGCACGTGCGTAGTGTAGGTACCGCAGGTATTTTAACAAAATAAATACTTTTAAGTAAGAGGCTGGACATTGTTGCCGATGAACGCCGACGAGGAATCAAAGTCCACGGCCTGGGACAGTCACTACACGCGAATTGTAATCGAATGTTTAGAATTGGAAGAGGTGGTGTACTAGTACAGTGCCATTCGCCTCAGATAGCAGCACCGCACCGCTTCAGAACGGGTTAGCTCACTATTGCTGTTGAGTGTTGAGGATAAACAGCGCAACAAACTTATCATATTATTTTATTTTCCATCTATAGACAAGTTTTTAATGAACGTAAAGGTACATGAAACAATTTGGTCTGTTATTTCGTGAAGCGTACCGGTCGTACTTATTTTTTTTTCGATAACATCCTAACGGGTGTCATTACTGAATTTCGACAGTTAATACATACTATCGCGTCTGTATTCCTCGAAGGGTTGGCAGAGGTGTACCTACGATAAACCCTTTCGCCAGTTATGTTTAGGTCTTATGTTTTAACAGGGGTCCCATTTGATGTTTGGTGTGAAAAGAAAAATAAGTGGCCGCAAAAGTTGTGGCGTAGAGGAAAACTTGTGGGAGAACGAATAATTTGTATGTAGATGATGAAGTCAAAAACAAGGTATGTAGGGCAATACAAAGAAAGTGGACTAAACTAATAAGCCATACTAACAAGTAGCCAGTTATGTGAAAAGGATAAACCAGACAACGAATATACAAGATCATTTAGAAAGAGAGATGAAAACAAAGGAAAGTTTAACAGTGGAAAACCTCTCCGGCTCTCCGTGCACATCCTACGTAACAGTGGACTCTTGTGGGCCAATGTCAAGCTGGTCTGTGATTTGCTCGCAGTCACAAGTACCAGGACGAAAGAAGGCAAAGGTGATGAAGATGAGTGTAGGAAATGCATTCTTGTTCAGAGACAGCTGAAGTCTTGGAACGCTGGAAGCAGTAAAACTATATTATTAAGTTGACAGGACTGTGTGCAAGAAGTGGATTGCTACTGAGCAGGATCAACTATGTTACCAACACCGAGGTTACGGTTCACTATGAGAAGAGGATGGATTTGTTTGTAATGTAAGTAAGACATAATAATTGACGATGGTAATTGGTTTTAAACCGTTTTAATTAAAGAAATAAAAGTTGTGTCTGAAAATATGGTAAGATTGATGCAGATTTGAACTGTGATGGAAATAATACTAAACGGAAATGCATACGGTTGTGGTGGCTAATCAGTCAATGTAAAAAAGATACTCTGGCTGAGCACAATGGTCTCACAAGACGAGGCCTTTATACAGAAGGGAAGGTTGGGGATGTCAAATATTATGCTATGGATATATTAAAGTAAAGTTAAAAGTAAGTGAAGTAAAGTTTTGTAAAGTGTACTAGGTTAAGGTTTCTATGGGTCTATGCCACCCGAAATAAAGTTATTATTATTTCCTTTATTTAAAAGTAAACATATAAACTGTATTTTTAAATATTTGAATATAAAAATTATAAAAACATTTAAAAATATAAAAAAAATATTATTATTATTATTACGATGACATAACATTATACCTAGGTGGTTTAAAAAACGCTAACGCTACCTGCAGAACCAAATATTGAAGAAAGTTTGCTTACATGGTTTGTTCGCGTAGTATGTCGTGAGTGAATTAAACAAAGAAAATAAAGCGGACGGTGAAGATCATATTGAAAGATGTTAGTGCAAAGACCAAGGCACAGACCTAATTGGTGATGTCGTCAAGAAGTGAGGTGCGTAGTACTCTCAGAATGATGAATGACCGAAGAAGATAGATCCAACTAACAGTATGTAAAAGAGACTACACACCGGGAGCATTCGAGCAGCGTGTACAGCTCGAGTTTGAGCATTCATTCAATACTGCATAGAATTGGAATGTTCCAACATTTCTCATTGCAGGAGCGAGTAGTACGTGACGCAAGTTTTACTGCAGCAGCAGTAGAGCAGAATGAGAAGGAAATATTATTACCTACTGATGAATAGCGGCTTTACAACTTGTAACTGCGGATTCAACCCATTTAGCATCCATCTGAAGGGCATTTCCCATATTATAATGATTCTGTCAAAAATACCTCGACTTTACTTTTATATTTGACAAGTTTTAGACATTAATTGTCGCTGAGATGAGATTGCGACTAGATTTTGAACGTTTTTAATTATGGGAATGGGCCGTCTGATGTAGTGTGCCATAATTCATTTGGGAGGCTGCTGGACGGTGAGGGGCGAGCGCTCGCATGTGTCATCCCTCGCGCGCGCCCCTCGCCCTGCCGCTCAATTGTACATACAATCATATCACGCACAGTGTGTCCACATGTCTTGCACACACGCAGTCTGTGGGCACCCGCAACAATATGAGGAGCGCCAGGTGCGTGCTATACATATACAAAGAACAAATCATCAACCTATTTTTCCCGTTACAAATTAAAATTTGTGGCCTCTTACGGCAAGCTAACATAAGCCCAAAGGGCAGGTGGTTTGGTATCGATATAGAAGGAAACAACAAACTACCTCAAACACCGTATATTAATTATAAAAAATAAATCTAAAGCAATAAAAGGTGAACCTTAAAAAACTAATTTACCTTATCATTAACAAATTAGGTAGGTAGGTGTCTATAGCTATATCTTAATAATATAATATAATATCCCCTGGACATTTCACACAGCACCATTTGTCCCAAGCTAAGCAACCTAATGCTTGTGTTATGGTAACAAGATGGCTGATAAACTACTTATATACATTTTTTTTTTGTAAATACATACGTATTATACATAGAAAAACACCCAGACTCCGAACAAATACATGGTAGGTCATACAAATATTTGTTCCGTGCGGGAATCGAACCCGCGACACGCAGCGCAGCAGTCAATCTCTTAACCACTGCGCCAACCCTGCCGTCAAATAATAATATTGCCAGCCAGCTAAAATTTCAGTAGAAAGAGCTAGGTCGTGGGGAGTTGGAGATAAACCCAATACTGTTCCGTTTTAAACGATTAAATTAAATAATGTAAATGTGAAATTTAAGATATATCCTTCCAGTTATTTGTAGGTTATTAATTAGTAAATGGGCGCCAGGGACTTTGAGAGTCCTGGATCGCGGAGCCAACGAAGGTGTTCAATATACTTCTGGATGATCGTAGAAGGTCTGAACCCAAGATCCTCAATTCAAATTAAGTTGAAGGCCGGTTTCCAATGTTGAAAACCGGACTAAGGCAACCAACGGGTTCTTATAGAAACCGTATTAAAATTATTAAAAATATTATAAGGCGGGGGCGGGGGGGGGGGTTATTAAAATATTATTTTATTATAATAAAAAAAAACCCCGCCTGCGCTATCGCTAGACGGACTCCGACAACCGCACAGTCGTCTCCGCAAGAGGCTTCGAGCGGACTCGAGGAACGGGTCTCGCGTCCAGGCACCCGACGCTCTTCCAGATCCTGGCGGCGAGACGAATTTCTTGAGGTGCCTCTCCTGGAATTGACAATACGGAGACCTAACAATATAAGGGAAAACTAATCTACTTTCCTTGAGGTGACCGAGCTTTCAAGCTAGAAGGCTAAAACATTAGCCGGTTAACATGGCTTTCAAATAGGAATAAGGATTACCCACGTGGCGTTAATCAACTTTACAACAAGGGCTAGTTGCACAATTGGTTTACGGAGATAACACGTTGACCGCAAGATCCTCGACTGGTTGGAAAGTTGTCTGCGTAAGCGCAATTTGGAATCCTGTAATAAATATCCATGGATCACGACAATATCCTTTCAACAACCAGGGAAGGGCTCACAGATCACTTCCTAATACCATTACACAAAATACTAACCTTTTAAAACATGGATTATGGTTTGTAGTATCACTCAAGCGTGTTCAAAGGCAAACAGCTCCTTCCTTTCAACCTTTTGTTCAATAACCCTGTCACGGGATGTACAACCTGGCCACACTATGTCAAAGACAATGCACAGATTAAAAATGGTTTTATTTGACAACGAAGTTTCTAGAAAGAAGTCCATATAGAAAAAATAATTTCACTTCCGTATTCGGTTATTTAGTTTATTATTAATTTTCAATGAAAGCTGAAAGTTATTAGGGATTGCTCCTTACGATATTATTTCAATGGTTTGCAATCAATATTGTCGTGAAGCGACAAGAAAAGCTTGACTTATAAAGCCAAGGGTAAAATTTAATTAAAGAAAGGGAGGTAGAGAACAATTAAAGGTTTTATTTACAAGATAGGATGGAGATGGAATGGCAGTGGTGTGTAAAATGTGGAGGTGGGGTGTATAAGTGACGATGCGCTGGAGGTGCAGGTGCAGGTGCTGGTGAGGGCAGGTGCTGGTGCGTGTGCAGCACGGAGTAGGAGGGCCCACGTAGCGAGACAGGACGCAGCACGGCAGCAGGAGGGAGAGGCACGGCAGGGACGCTGACAGTCCGCCAGGTGAGACAGCCCTTGGATGAGGCGCGGCCCAATAGACTCAGGTGGCCTTCACGGAGGATGGAAGACGGAGGCGTAGGCAGGGTCCGTCAGGTACCGGAGCGGAGAGGTACGCTGGGTATTCCCGCGATAGGTAGCCCTGGAGTATCAGGCGTTATTTATAGTGTTCGCTTTAGAGGCGAAACTCGAACTGATCACCGCATTGCGTGGATCTATAATGTAAGCTCGTAGAATAATATCATGTAGAAAATATGAATTTGAGATTTATGATAGTGGCCAGGGTTATTTATTTTTTCTAAGTACCTATGCATGTATATTTAGCTAAAAAGATGCTGGCCGTTAAGGATTTAAAAGAAAGATTACCATGGCGACGTTTTAAACATCAATTGTCAGAACTGTCTTGATAAAATATATATTATTAAAATACAATAAAATCTATAGTTATTTAGTAATAAAAGTATAGTGTTTATAGGAAAAATGATATGAATCAATGTGGACGAAATTACCAACCCATGGTGGTCACTAAATCGTTGTAGTCTTATGTTAAAGTTTGTCTGTTTACTAATTGTGGATAAAACGTCCTGGTGTCGTGGGAATAATCAGATCAGCGCCTAACGGTAACGGAATGCTTGTTCTAACCTGGAGGAATGAATGAAAATAACTGGGGGTAGGTACATTATGTTACAATATGTTAAACTATCGATTAAACTACAACTGTGATTCGGCGACCACCAGATGTTGCCATAACTGTCAGGATTGACGTTCGACTGATTGTCAGTGTCATTAGGTATGTCAACACTGAACTTGATTACAATATTTGACTTAAAAAAGTTCATTGCGAGAAAGTGTTAACTAAATATTCCAGCGACGAAATACAGTTGAAGGAATGAGTCCTTCAATCAAATGCAGGCCAAAGTCAATTGTACAAACCAAAATGCAATATAGGTATCACTCGGAAACCTCATAATATTACTTAAGTTTCCAGGCAAATGCTACCCCAATTATCAGCAACGCAGCTGTGCAATACCAACCCGTGGTAGGTACAGACGCCAGCACATCAAGCTACTACAATCTGTCAAATTTCTTTAATAGATTTCCAACTTTATCGCTACAGCATTAAGGTTCAAGGTTGACTGGGAAAATTTTACAGTTTCGGGTAGCTTGACCTGCTGGCGTCTGTACAAAAAAAGCAACGTAACACCCCGACGGATGTCGCGGCGACTCTAAAAGAAGGCTGTTGTAAGTTGTAAGCTTTAATCCCTTGTGTTTGTCTTCTATAATTATGTGCAGAGTGCGTGCGGTACCCGACGCCTTGTAGACTTATTGATAAACTAAATTGAAAATGAAAACACAGATTTAACGGCTGTAAAAATACGAAGCCGAGAGTCACTTATACAGTTATACTCCCCATTGTCATATTGTTTTTGTACCTGGGAAACTTCTGGTTACTGAGATAGTGAAGTGTTACACCTATTAAAATAATTGTATTAAATAAACAACGATACCTAGCTGTTTAAAATGTGTATTTAATTACGGCATCTTAGCGTGTACGCACGGCTACACATCAAGCTATACATAACCAGTATAAGCTGACTTCTGATTGGGCAAAAACCCTATACGATGCGAGCTCAGCTCAAACTGGAAATGTATAGCTTGACGTGTAGCCTTGTGTACATAGGTAATAATAGGTATAATATGAAATGAAATTATTGGAGTCTCATAAAACAATAGAATGTAGCCAGTTAATCACCTACAATTCAAATAAAACTCCAGTAAGCTACAGCAAAGCTATCCCAAAGAAATAAAACAAAAATTCCCCATAATAACGATAAATACATTTAAATGAGAACACACATCAAATAATGGAAATACTTAGCTTCTTATTCAAATCAGCGATATCTTACACTATTGTATTTTCTAAAGTACTTGCTCCTGTGAGATTACAAAAATAAACTGCCTAAAACTCTTCCCGGCAAAAACTCAACACCTCGTTATTCTTTCTTCACAATCAATTCTTCAGCCTGATTGGTTCATGGTGGTGCCATGATGATAACTTCTCCCCTATTGGTCGACACCCGACGTTAGTACCACAACCATCCCCCAGGTGGCCACCTTTAAATTGACAACGACAGCTTCGTGTTTCTACGCGTTCCTACGCGTTGTGTTGCGCTATCTAGCGCCTAACGTGTGGAATATTCACAGAAGGCTAATTGAAGGAAATTACCAAGTTTATTTTACTGTTTTTCACGAAAACAATTTGATTTGAATGTAATAACTTAATTTCAAATACCCACACAACTCTTGTACCGTTGCTGGCTTCCATAGGCAGCACAATGTTCGTGCGTTACATTGGCCTGATGGGGCCCAACCGCGTAGTGTACAGAAGAGAACATTTGTCTGGTACACAAGCGTGCAAAGATCTACAGCACCTCTCAGCAGCATGGGTGTACTGTATGTACTCCGCAGCCTTGGATGCTTGGCGAGTGCAACACAGAAGCTCGGCTCCACCTCCGGTCGCCTCGTCTCAGATGCTCCGTGTGAAGTTCAGTCGAGGCGAGGCGACGTGAAAGCAGGGCAAACAAATAAACTGGGCAAGTGCATGTAGGGTTCTATAAGCACGATCGCGGAGTTATAACAACATAACAACACGTGTGTGTAACATTAGTTAATAGTTATAGTGTGTACCTAACATTAGTTAAATAGCATTTCAAATGGTACTTACTTACGTCCGCAGTTTAGTGCCACAAGCTTGAGTCTCTTATGTTTCGGAAAGGCAAACCACGACGCGAATGGAATGTCCCCGCGCCGGACACAACAATGTTACCTAACTAAAGGACCACATATCGAAGTACTCACGTAACAAAACTAGTCAAAAACTGCAGAGGGTGTGCCGTGTGATAGATGGAGACTAAACAGAACAAAAAGAGTTGCTTGCTTCACTACGAAACCCTAAAAAAACCACTTTCCAATTTATAAAATTAGTAATCATTAAGGCATTGACTGCCACCGCGGTCACCGGTGACCGCCAACAATGGATTTTCTATTGTGTCTGTTGTCTGGCAGTCAACGTGAAGATGTTGCCATTTATTTATTTACTAGGTTCCGCCCGCGGCTTCCCCGCGTGGGGAAATTTAATGAGTTTAATTTTTTTTTTGCACTGCACCCTAATTATTTTTCTTGTTCTAAATTAAAAAACCGGTCAAGTGCGAATCGGACTCGGGCACCGAGGGTTCCGTACAAATTTGTAGCTATGTAACTACACATTACGGTTTTCGGATATTTTCCTTTACTTGTGCTACATGACATTGCTTCTTGCCTTTTATGATTCTAGGTCAACGGGAAGTACCCTATAGGTTTTGATTCCCTTGCGAGTGTCAAAATAACGGAACATAAACGCCCGTATCTTTTGATTGCGTTGACTTAGAAGTTTAATTTTATCACTGCTTCAAGGGATTGCATTGGTCTGAGTATTTGATATTAATTTCAACTTGTATAAAATAACTCCACGCGATCCTGAGAAAAAGGGTCTTGACAGACGGACAACGAAGTCATCTTATAAGGGTTCCGTTTTTCCTTTGAGGTACGGAACCCTAAAAAAGTCTCATATCCTAAGTTACTCCTTATAACATCAGCTATCTGCCAATGAAAGTCCCACCAAAATCGCCCCGGGCGTTTCGGAGATTAGCCGGAACAAACAGACAGACTAAAATGAAAAAAAAAATCTTTTCTTATAAACTAGTATCGTATACACTACTTTCATATCCATTTAGTAAAATACTGTTATTTGGCATTATAAACAGAAACTTACATTTTATTGATTTGTATGTATAGACTAGGTATGCCAGTGGCTTCGCTCACGTGACTGTGTTCTGTTGACGTTCAATATTAATGGGAACTTTCTTGTTAATATAAAGTAGCTAACTAGAAGCTCGTTTATTTATTACTGAGTTTCTATCCGAACCAAGAACCAGCGTTCATGGCACAGTGGCACTTACCCGTGTCCCACTAGTAGTGTTTACGTGCGTTATCGATCATGCGGATAATCTAGTGTGGCGAGCTGTAATTGATTCGCCGAATGTTTGAGCCAATGTGTGCGAGTGCGCGTGCGGCGCGCACCGCGGCCGCTGCCGCTGCGCCCGCCTCCGACCCGCTCTTGCACCTCCATTAATATTCTATCAACTTATTTACATACACGTAAGCAGTAGGCACTCGTTTTCCTCATACTTTCAATGATCGCTCTACCCGTTGCGCCTATTCGCTATTTGCCATGTCACCGAGCGATGTCTGCCTCATTTTATGGATCTGGACCGCTAAAAATGACATTCTACTTTGAAAGCTAACATAATATTTAAGATACTACAGATATTTTAAAACCAAGTACCTAAAACTCCCAACTAATACCGATCTGGCTATTATGGCGAAGCTCCACGGCAAGTAGCAACACAAAGTCGAAAAGTCCGGACAACTGACAGCTGGACAAAGTCCTGACGGGCGATCAACAAGCGGGACATGTCTGCACAGATCCGGACGGATGGTGACCGTAACTGCGACCACGGCGACGCTACGCACGGGGCTCGGACGGTTGACTTTATTCTGAACCCCTATTCACAAATCAAATCATTTATTTCTGGAAAATGGGCAGTACATACGGTGATGCATACAACCAAAGTTCTCTGAGCCATGTCCTACCTGTCATGCAGGTGTGCATTACGATCACACAATCCCCTTCAATGGAAATTATTCTGACTGTCAGAGCTGCTGGTTGTGCTCATATCAAAAATTGATGAGGAAAAACAAGCAAGCCAAATTGATATTCATAAGTTTTGTCGGTACCGCCTGAAAATAGTGTTTAAGTATATCGAATTCCTGTAGTGCCGACTAGTGGCTGCCACTAGTCGTGGTAATCATCATCTGCCTAGCCTGTTCCCAACATATTGGGGTCTTGATATCAGTATTTTACATTTAGTGACTGCCTATCTGACCTCCATAACTGGAGCATAAAGGAACATAAAGACTGGTTGTCAGACTTTCAGGCTACTGACGAATTGACGACCCGTAACGAGTAAACGACTGTCAAAGATCCACGAATGACAGCCGGGACCAACGGCTTATAGTGCTTTCCGAACCACGGAGGGGTCTTTGTATGTGAAGATGAAGATGTGGTGAAGATGGTCACTCATCCTCGGAGCAACCGCGGCAAGCGTAGTTCAAGCTGATCGATCGCCCCGTGCGGCTGTTATTATCTAGCCACAAGCCCCTCGTCGCCAAGCCACTAGTCGTAGTTCAAGCTGATCGATCGCCCCGTGCGGCTGTTATTATCTAGCCACAAGCCCCTCGTCGCCAAGCCACTAGTCGTAGTTCAAGCTGATCGATCGCCCCGTGCGGCTGTTATTATCTAGCCACAAGCCCCTCGTCGCCAAGCCACTAGTCGTAGTTCAAGCTGATCGATCGCCCCGTGCGGCTGTTATTATCTAGCCACAAGCCCCTCGTCGCCAAGCCACTAGTCGTAGTTCAAGCTGATCGATCGCCCCGTGCGGCTGTTATTATCTAGCCACAAGCCCCTCGTCGCCAAGCCACTAGTCGTAGTTCAAGCTGATCGATCGCCCCGTGCGGCTGTTATTATCTAGCCACAAGCCCCTCGTCGCCAAGCCACTAGTCGTAGTTCAAGCTGATCGATCGCCCCGTGCGGCTGTTATTATATCTAGCCACAAGCCCCTCGTCGCCAAGCCACTAGTCGTAGTACCTACCGTGTGCAATTCTGTACCATCCCATGTAAACGATTTAATGGGAAAAATCATGTTTGAGAAACCTTGTGGCAGCTCTGTTCCCCGTCAGTGTTCACTCTGGCTGCCGATGCCGCCACGCGCCAGCCAATATGAGGAACAAGACTTCTCGGGTTCGTGGGATCGCTCATGCTCATCAACCGCCGCGTGCTGCCCTGTGGGTTTCTGAATCTCTTGGTCTGGCTCCTCGCCCTAGACTAGATCGTTAAAGTAAACTCTACCGGCACAGACCTAGAGTAAATAGGAGCGCGCAAGCTACCACGACGTCAACGTAGAGATACGATACGGCGGTGGGGTATATATATTTATTATTAATTTTCCTAGACCTTTGAGAGACGTACGATGGGTCGAAACCAACTCGCACAGGCCCGTTAGACGCTTTTAATTAAATGAGGCACTATATTATTGCAGTGGGAACTGTTGTCAAAAGTGGTAAAGCAGTGTAAGGTAGACTATACCGACACGGAGAGCCATACTCAGATAATATGTTTTTACATTTCTATGCGGAGAGCGGACGCGGGACGGCGGGACGGATCTTACAATGGTGCTTGAACGACTAGTGTAGCTATCGAAAGGATTCAGCTGTGACGGGACTGCCCGTAGAAACAATCATTTCATTATTTGTACTTATTTTACTGAACACTGCGCTGAACCCTGTTTGTTTACTAATGAAGCCAATTATTGGGAAAGCTAGAAACATTTAAAGGGAACTCGGTAAAATTATATTAAATATACATGTCTTATCGTACCTACAGTTAACTACAGCTCCGCGCGGCACGCTGTAAGTTAGTGATATGTTGTTAGTGCTGCGAGCGAATAGCAGGCCACAGCTCACAGCTGTGCGCGTACCGTGCGTGTCGTGCGTGTGCGGCGTGTGGCGAGCTCAGCGCCGCGCGCCTTCGAGCGAGTCATGTGACATCGATACTATGTGCTTGCATACCACTACTATCAAATATACTGCTACTTAAATTTAAGGTAATAATTCAGTTTGTTTAATGACGACGCCACTCGCGACTCGCGACACAAAGACCTTGTTCATTGCAAACACATGACTGGGCCAGCGCGCCTGCGCAGCGGCCGATCTGTCTCTATTCATTCTTTATTACTTTTTTCTTATCAATGGCAATAATTGATTTATTTATGGAAACACCCAGGTCCTTGTCCAGTGTCCAACCAGTCCCTCCTAGCGACGATGGCATTGACGAATGACGACACGACACCGACTGACAAACACTCAAATGGCCGCCCGGCCGTATGGAGGCGGTTGTAACTTGCTATTGCTCTTTTCATTGACGACACGACACCGACTGACAAACACTCAAATGGCCGCCCGGCCGTATGGAGGCGGTTGTAACTTGCTATTGCTCTTTTCCGAAAGTATGAACAACAAAGGGTACCTGTGCCGTGTGCGTACTATTACTATTTAAGTAGTAATTTGCTACTTTATGTTTTAGAAAGCTCAGTCCGACGCCCCCGAAAAAACAAGCTTTTTTGTGCAGTTTTACGGGTTAATAAAAAAAAAAAAAAACCATTTAAATTTCAGGTTCTCCCATATTACAATCAAGTCACGAAACACGAGATATATACCATCACAATATAAAAATAAATACAATGTCAACAAATCATAAATACAATGTCAAATAAAAGTAAAAATTTAAAATTAATCGGAAATTAATAATATAAACTACAAATAAAACAGAAGTTCAGCATATTATTTTGGACGAAACACGAGATATATACAATCACAATATAAAAATAAATACAATGTCAACAAATCATAAATACAATGTCAAATAAAAATAAGCAACTCAATGTCAAATAAAAATGAAAAATTAAAATTAGTCAAATAAAAAAAAATAATAATAATATATATTATTACATAATAACTGCCTAATATATTATAACAGTTATTAGGTATTTCTAGTTGACTCCCCATTACACATTTCAAAATTAGTACGTAATTAGTAAGTACCTAAATGTTTAGATTCAGATTCATCATTTATTGCATTGTATTATACATTTTATTGTTCTCCCTTTAAAACATAAGAAATGGGTCAAGTATCTGGTCCATGTTCCATGCATCTGATGCATCTCTTGAAGTAAGTTACAGTGCGGCTGACAAGATTCCATTATTCCCGCACTTTTTATATTTTTCAATATCAAAGAAATTTTAACTGACAAAATATATTTGTTCAAAATACTCGTTATTCTCGAACCCTCTTCACGCGAGTTCTACTCGCACTTGACCGGTTTTTTTAATTATAAATGAATGCACTGGGCGTATTTTTTCATTTTTTTATACCTAGGTACTGAAAAAAAAGATCAATTGCCCAATGAAAAATAATACTTCAGCAATTGGAACAACAACAAATTGACATAACTCAGGGTTCGCAGATGTATGTATAGGTATATCAGTGGATTGTATTTAACACGATATTTTGATCGTTTGATATTTATGTGGATACTAGCTGCGCCCCTTGTTTTACCCGCGTAAGTTCCGATCCCGTGGGAATTTCGGGATAAAAAGTATCCTATGTGCTAATCCTGGTTATAAACCATCTGTGTGCCAAATTTCATCCAAATCCGTTTAGTAGTTTTTGCGTGAAAGAGTAACAAACATCCATCCATACAAACTTTCGCGTTTATAATATTAGTAGGATATCGCTTACTCGCAATACTCGTATCAATTGATATTTACTGTCGAAACTAGAAATTTTGCCGATTCCAACATTACTCTAGCAACACTTGCCAAAAAACTACTATTTGGATTACCTTTCCCGAAGTGGCAATCGGATTAGATACCCTCTTAGAAACCTCTTTCGAACAAAAAAAAAAAATTGCAAATCCGTTCATATATGACGGAGTTATGCCCGAACATACATAAAAAAAAATATAACCATCCGAATTGAGAACCTCCTCCTTTTTTAAGTCGATTAAAAAGAGGCCAAACATCAATTTAGAATTATTTAGAAGGTTTTTAACCCAAAAAACCGTTGAGTTGTGTCTAGGATATAACATTTAGATCCTACCCTAACTACTAACCTACCTACTATCGAATATTTTCTTCGACTTGATTTACAAATACAGTGAGCATTTATTTACGAGTAATTAAAATGACTGCCAATAAATAAGATGACGCAAACCCTTCAAATAGTAGTACATAGTGTATCGTAAATATATGTTCGAAACAATTATGTTTCACTTTAAACACATCGTATGGCACTCGGCGACAGTGTAGCTTTCTACTCTATCAGTGAACGAATTGTCGTAATCGGATGAGTAGGTACTTCCAGGGATTACCTCCACAATTATACTGCCATGAAAGTGATTCCAATCTAAGCAACTAATGATCGTAGTTTACTTACAAGATAAACATTTAAAAATTACCCACACTCAAACCGACCGGACTGCACGGTTGGCGCAGTGAATAAGCGATTGACTGCTGCGCTGCGTGTCGCGTATTCGATTCCCGCACGGAACAAATATTTGTATGACCTACAAGTAATAGTTCCGAGTCTGGCTGTTTGTGTATGTGAGTTTAAATGTTTTTAAACGCACCCACAATACAGGATAAATTCCTAGTGTGAGCCAGTCTTGAAAAAAAAAACCCGTAACCGCCATAACTCCCTACCTGCTCCCCTTTCTGCCCGAATTCAATTAATTCCAGGATGAATAATTAATCTTTTTTAGTTTTAAAATGAAATACATGTATTATTACTATTCTCCTTATAAATATCCATAAAGAACATGTTAGACTAAGACAACTTTAAGACGTCGTATCTCCGAAAGTACTAACATTTGACCATAGTTTTATTAGTAACTAATGTTCCGCTTAAAAGGCCCTATGCAACGGTATATCAAATGTTACTATTGAAGGGTGGGCCCAGACCCAATACATTCGTTTCCCACTGTCCTTTCATCACTCTAGGTCCACGTGAAGTACCCTATAGGTTTTGATTACCACGCGAGTGTCAAAATATGCGTCATAAGCGGAACATAAACGCCCGTATTGTTTTTATTGCGTTGACTTAGACGTTTGATTTTTTCTCTGCTTTAAGGGGTTGCTGTTCTGAGTATTTGATATTAATTTCAACTTTATAACTCCACGCGTTCCTGAGAAAAAGGGTCTTGACAGACGGACAACGAAGTGATCTTATAAGGGTTTCGTTTTCCTTTTGAGGTACGGAACCCTAAAAACAATGACGTATACTTCTTTAAAATATTACTTTGGAGATTTAGATAGTGCCTTCCAGAATTAGATCGTGCGACTGCAGCAAGTTGCATTTTTTTGAGCGTAGCCTGGCGATGGCGATACTGCTTCTAGCACGTGCTCTATCTAGCAGCACGTGTCAATACTGTTGCTGTGCAGTAACTAGAGCGCGCTCTGTTGCAGGATGATCCCGCGGCGCAAGCACAACGCGTCGTCCGGCTCGCTGCCGCCGCCCGACGACAAGCACGCCAGCAACGACTACATCCGTGAGTACCCGCTGACCGCCGTGTCCCAGTGTCCCAGTGTCCCAGTGTCCACGTCTGCTGCACGAGCGAGTAGCGCGCTACTGGGTAGAGTGCCAACTACAAAGCTGTAACGAAGTAAACGTGTAAATTGCATAATGTCACGAGTACAATTCAATCATTATTTTTTGAACTACATAATTACTTAGCTGCTTAAATGAGTTTCTATTTTTACGGTCAGCCATGCCTCACATTTGACTTGCTACCGAGAAGTTGTGCGCAGTTAGAGTTGCCGAATGTCGACACTCGACACTCGACAGTCATTCAGCGCGCGTGATTCGCGTCACTCACTCGCGATGACTGGCGGAATAGCAGCTGATGAAGTGTGAAATAGATCGGCGAGCACGTGGCGACGGGGCTCGCCGGCGCGCCGGCACGCGCGCCGCGCCCCTGAACTTGACCGCGCACGATCCCACAGCTCTCGCCAGTCGCCGCGCGCCACTCACTGCTGATACGATATCATTTGTTAGGGCGTGCTGCTCTGCTCTATGTGAGTTGGCGAAGGTAGCAGGAACATGCTGTATAGTGTCCTTTCTGTCAACAGTGTCTGACAGCGCGTCTCGCTGCGGCTGGCGCGCGGCCCTCCGGCGCCGCTTCAATCGCAAGACGCTGCACAAGCGGCTGCCGGTGACGTCGTGGCTGCCGCAGTACAACGCGGAGAAGGCGGTGGGCGACCTGATCGCCGGCATCACGGTGGGGCTGACGGTGATCCCGCAGTCATTGGCGTACTCCAACATCGCGGGGCTACCGCCGCAGTACGGGCTATACGGCTCGTTCCTGGGCTGCTTCGTGTACATCGTGCTGGGCGGATGCCGCGCCGTGCCCGCGGGCCCCACGGCCATCGCGTCGCTGCTCACGTTTCAAGTGGCGGGCGGCGTGGTGGAGAAGGCCATCCTGCTCAACTTTCTGGCGGGGCTGGTGGAGCTGCTCATGGGCGTTCTGGGGCTCGGCTTCCTCATCAACTTCGTGTCGGGCCCGGTGTCCTCGGGCTTCACGTCAGCCGTCGCGCTCATGATCGCCACGTCGCAGGTCAAGGACCTATTCGCGATCTCGGTGAGCGGCACTACGTTCCTGCAGCAGTGGATCTCCATCTTCCGCAACCTGCACGCCGCCTCGCTCTGGGATCCCGTGCTCGGCTTCTCGTGCATCGCGCTGCTGCTCTTCATGAGGGTGAGTAGCGCGCGCCCACGCGGCTCGCCTGGAACCAGCTCTCGTTGTCACTGCTATTTTCAATAGCAATCTATAACGTGTACTGATGTATGTTTTACAGAAAATCGGTATGATAAAACTGGGTGCGAAGTCTGAAGACGGTCCAAGCACAAGACAGAAAGTGATAACCAAGTGTCTGTGGATGGTCAGCACGTGTCGCAACGCCATCATAGTGGTGGCCACCGGTGTGCTAGGCTTCTGGTTCGTGGCCACCTACGGAGAGCCGCCCGTGCGCCTCATGGGTACGTACCGCTCTGACATACTGCGATTCTCAACATTGTCTATGAGATTTGCCGACTCAAATATTTTCTTTCTGTTTTTGTGCAAACGCCAGCCGAGAATAGTCGCAGCGGTTAGTAGCGTAGAGAGTAGAAACCCTCACGTCATCGCTCAACTTCATGTAGCGTAGCTAGCATCAGTCCGCATCAGCCATGACGTTGTGTGAGTGCCGTGAATGACACAGTGTGTGTGCGCAGGTGCCATCCCGTCGGGCGTGCCGCTGCCGCAGCTGCCGCCGTTCAGCTACGTGCGCGCCGACAACACCACGGCTGACTTCCTGGACATGGTGTCAGAGCTGGGCTCGGGGTTGCTGGTGATCCCGCTCATCGTGCTGCTGGAGGACATCGCCATCTGCAAGGCGTTCTCGGACGGCCGCACTATCGACGCCACGCAGGAGATGATCGCGCTCGGCGTGGCCAGCGTGGTCAACTCCTTCATGCAGGCTTACCCGGGCGGTGGCTCGCTGGCGCGCTCCGTGGTGTCCAATGGCTCGGGCGTCAAGACCACGCTCAACGGCCTGTACACCGGTGAGCTACGCCGCACTACTGCTCGAGCGCTCGCGCACGCAAAGGTACCCGTGGCTCGCGGTGCTCACAGCTGCTTCTGTGTTCGCAGGCGTGATGGTGATCCTGGCGCTGCAGTTCTTCACGCAGTACTTCGAATACATCCCGAAGGCGGCGCTGGCGGCCGTCATCGTGTCCGCCATATTGTTCATGGTCGAGTACAACGTCATCAAGCCCATGTGGCGAGCCAAGAGTGAGTTCATTCACTTGCTTTGAACCAACGTAACTTGATTGTGCACAACATTTCTCTTATAAGGGCTAGATTAGAAAAAAAAAAAAATGGCAAACTTCATAATTTACTTAAAGGAATAAGATTTTCTATACAAACAAAATCACCCCATTTCACCCTCTTTGGGGTGGAATTTCGAAAAACCCTTTGTTTGTGGATATAACGGGTGATTCATTTGGAGTTACTTTTTCCAAAACTAAAAAAAATATGAATAAAACAAATTTATCGGGTAATCTTTATTATAATACAAAAGAACCATTCCTTACATTTACTTTTTAAAGATTATTTCTTTCAAATGTTGTCCGTAACTGCGATTAAGGTGGTCCATTCTGGAGTTCCAGTTTTCGATGACCCGACCGAGCATTTCCAGTGGTATTTGGCGACCATGATAACGGACTATTTGTTTCCTGAAATTGAAGCCCGTCATCTTCAAAACTTTTGGTACCAACAAGACGGCGCCACTTGCCACACAGCACGTGAAACCATGGCTTTGTTGCGAGAAAAATTTGGTGAACAGTTAATTTCGCGTTTCGGACCAGTCAGTTGGCCGCCTAGATCCTGTGATATCACACCCTTAGACTTTTTTCTGTGGGGTTATGTAAAGTCCAAAGTTTATATGGATAAGCCGCGTACGATTGATCAACTGGAAGCCAACATTACTCGCGTTATTCGCCAAATACCACTGGAAATGCTCGGTCGGGTCATCGAAAACTGGAACTCCAGAATGGACCACCTTAATCGCAGTTACGGACAACATTTGAAAGAAATAATCTTTAAAAAGTAAATGTAAGGAATGGTTCTTTTGTATTATAATAAAGATTACCCGATAACATTGTTTTATTCATATTTTTTTTTGTTTTGGAAAAAGTAACTCCAAATGAATCACCCGTTATCTTCACGAAGAACACACCCTCCAAATTTCATGTCTCTAGGACCAGCGGTTTAGGCTGTGCGTTGATGTATCAGTTAGTCAGTCAGGACCCAGGACTTACAGTATATTCCTCATAGTTTCGGATTTGGTCATCGACGCCCATTTGAAAAATTAATTGTCGCACCTTATCATTAATGACTTCAGGGTTATACTGAACCTTTGCAAATGTAACCCTTGTATGGCGCTTTGTGTTGCAGAGCTGGATCTGATCCCGGGCGTGGGCACGTTCGTGTTGTGCCTCACGCTGCCCATCGAGCTGGGCATACTCACCGGCGTCATCGTGAATATCATCTTCATCCTGTACCACGCGGCGCGCCCCAAGCTGTCCGTGGAGATGCTCAAGGTGAGGCCTGTCGCGCGGTTGTGCTGACCATGTGTGTGTGTATGTGTGCGTACGTACTGACCGGCGCGTGTTGCAGACGGAGCACGGCGTGGAGTACCTGATGATCACGCCGGACCGCTGCCTCATGTTCCCGTCCGTAGACTACGTGCGCCGCCTCGTCACCAAGCACGCCGCTTCCAGCTCCGTGCCCGTGGTCATCGAGTGCACGCACATCTACAGCGCCGACTACACGGCCGCCAAGAGCATCGAGCAGCTTACGGCCGACTTCCACGCCACGCGCCAGCCGCTGTACTTCTACAACGTCAAGCCGTCCGTGTGCTCCATCTTCGAGGCCGTGGCCAAGCCCGAACACTTCGTGGTGTTCTACGAGGACGAGGAGCTGGACCGCCTGCTGGCGGCCGACGAGCGCCTGGAGCCCGCCAAGCTGCCGCCGGCGCAAGCCTAGACATTGTGATACGTCGTACCTAACGCGAGAACATATTTTTTGAGATTGACTTGACGGAGTGTGATATTTAGATAAAGTCAGACGATATTATATACACGTAAGAATAGTAGTTATATGTATACTGAAGTAGCGGACTGTAAATACGTTCCCCTTCGTGCGAGCCGCTGAACCATCGGCGCACGACCGCGTCGATGTAAAATTATCTAGTTGTGTATATACATAGAGATACTTATTATTTTGTAGATGATAGAGTCTGAGAGCTTATGGCTGTGCGAGCTGTGATGGCCGCGCCTCCCCGGCGGCGGGCCGCGTGTGCGTGTCGCGACCGTCCTGCGGCCGCGGGGCCGGGGCGGCGGGTACTTAATATTTATGTGTACGATGTGTGCTGTGGATGTGTCGCTCATGCTTTTCCCTCGAGAGCTAAGCAGACCTTCGACTATGATATCAAACTTACATTTTACGAGTAGGGACTAAAGAGTAACAAAACGTGATAGCTATGCATAGAAGTAAGCATCGATCTATTTATTTGTAGGAAATGGAGTACAATTTAGGATACTATCATTACTTTATCGTTAAGGGTTTAAGAAGCAAGCTTTAACTGGCCTACGGAGCAGAGGCGTGCGCTGCCCGCGTGCCAACCGATGTACTTGACGTACTCTACAGTAGCACATACCAGTGTTGTCAAAGCCTCCCGTCGTACGCGCCGGCGCGCTGCGCTCGTGCGAGAGCGCACGCAGCCGCGTCGCTCTGCTCCTCGGTTCGTGTAGGATTTATCCATTATTTTGTGATCCTCTACTAATACGTTAAGTAATAAATATATTTTGGAGATAATAAAATAAATTATTAATATTATGTCATTATAATATGGAAGTTTATCTAACGATTGTGATTTACTAAGTATGAATGTGATGGTTGTTGTGCCGCGAAAGATTTAAAGAATTTATTCAGTCACCGTTCTAAGAACAAATTCAATAAACTCTTTGAGAGTAATAGAGAGTTGCAGTTTCATTTATGCCAAACGTCCCAGCTAAAGTAAAAGTTAAAAGAGTTGCCATTGCAAAAACGTCGTAATTTCCCCAAAGAATCATGGGGAGCTTTTTTACACATGGCAGCACCACAATTACACTGTCAAGTTATCGTCTGTACCTAGGTACTGTTTGTATTGTTGCGCGCCACAGTTATTGCCTGATAGATGGTGACATTAGTCACCACTAGCGCCATCTAGTATAAAGTGGCAAAACTAATAGTTACTAGCACCAACTATTATCGCGTGGCAGAACTAATTTACCACTAGCGCCATCTAGTATCGAGTAGTAGAACAAATAGATCCTTCTAGAAATTTCGATACTACAAGGTGGGCCAAAAGAAGTCATCCGATGTTGTTTGGCTCTCTTTTTTTTTCTAAATGAAAAACTTCGATTCTGTTTTTTCATTATGTTTATTTGAACCTTTAGAATTTTATTGGTCAAGTCGAGAAGATTGTATCGGCCAAATGGGCGCCGTCACAATTGATTGCCATACGGGCTCGTTTTATGGCATTTTTCATCACTTCGGCGAGAACTTCGGGCGACAGATTCTCGCACTCGTGTCGAATGTTGTCCTTGAGGGCTTCCAGAGTCTCGGGCATGTTCACGTAAACACGGAACTTTAAAAAACCCCACAAAAAAAGTCTGGAACGCTTAAATCGGGTGATCTTGCGGGCTAGTGCAAATCGCCAAAACGAGAGATGAAGCGACCCGGGAACGTTGCCTTCAGAATATCGGTTGTGGCTCGCGCAGTGTGTGCCTTTGCTCCGGCCTGTTGGAACCACATGTCCCTCAGTCCTAATTCGTCCAATTGCGGCAGAAAAAACTCGGTCAACATGGCCCTATAGTGCGCATCGTCCGTGTTGTCGTTTGGCCAGCGGCATTCTCGAAAAAAAATGGCCCGATGACTCCTCCAGCGTGAACAGCGCACCATGCAGTCACTTTGAGCGGGTGTAATGGCTCCTAGTGCATCACTCGTGGATTTTCGGTGCCCAAGAAGCGATAGTTTTGCTTGTTCACGTAGCCACTGAGGTGGAAATGAGCCTCATCGCTCAATATGATTTTAGTCGAAAAATCGTCCACTTTTCCTCGACATTGAGGATGGCTTGGGCGTAGGTTACGCGCGTTTGGCGGTCGGCAGGCAGCACCTGATGCACGGACTGGACTTTGTACGAGATCATGCGCAGGTTTTTGACCAAAATTCGCCTTAGGGACCTCCGGCTGATGGCTAATTGCGTGGCACGGCGTCTGGTCGATGTTTCCGGCGACCGCTCGACATCCTCGGCAACAGCGGCGATATTGTCGGCAGAACGGGCGCTCCGGGGCCGGCCACTCTTGGCAACGTCTCGTGTGGTCCCATACTCTTCAAGGTTGGTGGCCAAACGGCGCAGTGTTTGCGCAGTCGGTGTCGGACGGCCGGGGAATCGGCGACGGAATTCGCGCTGCGCCAACACCACAGACGAATAGTTACGCAAAAAAATAGACATGATTATTCCGCGTTCTTGGGGAGTGTATCGCTCCAAGGCTTGTTCACTTGTATTCTGCATCTGTCTAGTCTACAAATGTCAAAACAGATTTAACATTGGCGGCCATTTGCAAAAATGAGAGCATCTTCCAATAGGGTGATTTCTTTTGGCCCACCTTGTAGAACTATCGACAGAGGCCGGTCGGGGCCGGTATGTACTCGAACATTCTAGATGTTTCTACAATAGAAGGTTCTAGAACTATCTGCGGCACTATATAAAGCGCTCCGCTCCCGGTTTAGTGCCCCTCGCTGTCGCTCTCGTTGCGTTTACGTAACGGCTCTCTTGTAGTCGCCCCGACTACACCCGATCTTTCGATTAATCGAATAAAAGATCCCACCAACTGCCTTTTTCAAGGCTATATTATTATTTCTTTATCGTACAGTACGTCTTAAGCGCAGGCCACACCGCCAGCTAGCGGGCGGGCGGGCTAGGCGGGCGAACATTTTTTCATACTTCGGTAGCTTATCTCTGTAGTTCGCGGTGTGAACCCAAGTATGAAAAAAGGTGAAACGATGCCTCGCTCGGCTCGCCCGCCCGCCCGCCAGCTTGCGGTGTGGCCTGCGCTTTATAGTCACTAGGCCCCTTCTGGGCTAAAACCACAGTTTCGTGGTCCTCGGTGGAAACCTAACAGGTGCCAACGAAACCGAGTGAGGTGTTGTCCCAATCACACCCACCGAACCCCTTCAGGGCTAGGCTGTCAATTGGACGGTTCCCAGTTTCCGGCCTTGGGGGTCTCCTAGTCGGGGCTGGTGACAGTTTTCCTTCCACAGCTACACACCTGGTGTCTTTAGGGTGTCTCTACACCCTTCGCGCCAGACTGGTCAGGGCCCCGTCGCACAATAAGACTGGCGACGGGTTTACAAGCTTAGGGCACACCAGTAGGCACTCACCTCCCTGTCTACATCCGACAGGGAGGGTACACACCCCCGGGCCCACCCACCCGGGGACTTAGGTTATAACTGGGCCTTGCTTGTGCGAAGACTACACAAGCGTAGGTCATTATGGGACGGATACACGCTGTGTACAAGCGCATTTTGCACTTCAATGACAGCCTACTGCGTACATTGAGGACGGAGTGGAGACAGCTGAGAGCGAAAGCGGCGCGCGAACGGACCGTCTTTATGTGCTCTCTGAAGGTGAGATTCAATTTGGTCAAGGATGACACCTAGGTATTTGGCTTGCTTTTCCCAGGGGATCGGCTTGCTAAATATGGTGGTGGGTGAAGGTGGGGTGAGTATGCGTCTAGCTTTCCTGTAGAGGACCGCTTGACTCTTATCGGGATTTACTTTGATTCGCCATTTCCTAAACCAAGCAGCCAGCTTATTGACTGCTGTTTGGAGTGTCGTCTGCGTACAGAGCCAGTTGGAAACGTAAAACAGCCTAATACCATTACATAAAAAAGATAGCAGGGAAGACATGTCAAACTATAGACCAGTTGCCCTTGTCTCTGTTTTCTCCAAGATCTTCGAAAAACTCATATATATACAATGTGGAGATGACAATATGACTTTAAATGAAAACACTGGCAATACTGGTTTATAGAAACATTTGTAAACTATCAAATAAATCCGAACATCGAAATTAAAAAAACAATTTTTTCTAACAAACTAAATAGCTTAAAACTGCAAACAAAATAAAACACCATTTATAAAATTGGTACACTGACCTGCGATAAGAATGGCAACGCAGCTTGGTTTCATTCATGTTATAGCTGTGGCCGACACGGACGACGGCGACGCAGCGACGTAATGTTTGGCGTATTCTTATTATTATTAATGCTCAATTACACAAATCAAATCACAGAATATTAACCAAATAGTCGGGCATCATTCACCCGCGAGTTATTCACTAATCAATTTATTATTCACAATCACTTTTCGATCACATAATTATGTCGCCAGTTATTAATTTTTTTTATTTTCAATATGTCCGCCGTGTTCTTGAATACATAAACTACACCGACGTATAATGTTATTTCTCACTCTTGATAATAGGTCACCATTAGCAGCCATTTCTTTCAATTTATTAAAAGATATTATTATTCTATTTTTTAATTCCTCAACGGTAGTAACTTCTGTTGAGTAGGTATACCTCATTCTTTATGTGACCCCACAGAAAGAAATCCAGGGGCGTGAGATCTGGTGACCTCGCTGGCCACCGCACTGGTCCAAAACGGCCAATCCACTGCTGTCCGAACATTTAAGTCAAACGCTCTCTTGCAGACACCACTGAATGAGCTGGTGCTCCATCTAACTGGTACCACATCTGCCTGTACACGTCCAGCGAAAGTTCGTCCGTGTACTCGGAAACGGATCCGTCGAGGAGTTCAATGAACTTTACAGCATTTAAATTGCCATCAATAAATACC
Organism: Apamea crenata; assembly: GCA_949629185.1. Lineage (NCBI taxonomy): Eukaryota > Metazoa > Arthropoda > Insecta > Lepidoptera > Noctuidae > Apamea > Apamea crenata. Next base: position 20,093,033 of record OX451361.1, read on the forward strand.
GGACCAATAATGGTATTTCTGTGTATGCCAGCCCACACATTGACCGCAAATCTGTACTGGTGCGAAGACTCCCGTACTAGATGCGGATTCACGCGGCTCCAGTACCGAAGGTTCTGTCGGTTCCATAAACCATTCCTTGTGAATGTACTCTCGTCAGTCCACAGCACATTGTACAGGAAGTCAGGATTCTCGAGATGTTTGGTTTCCAACCAGCGACAGAAAGTTTCTCTTATTGGCTTATCTCTCGGTAACAATGCTTGTACTTTCTTGTACTTATAAGGTCTGCGTTTGTCACGTTTCAAAACTTTTTGAATAGTTTTGTGATTTACACGAAAATGTCGACCTGCATTACGCAGACTGCACGTCGGATTGCGATCATAATAATTAATAATTCTTTCGTCTGAAATCACATTTGCACGTGGAGGAGCACCATCTACGTGCGGGATCAAGGATTGATTTTCCCGTATCCTCAAGTTACCTAAGTTTACTTAGCTATTTAACTAAGTACGTTAATACGTTTATGTGTCCTGTCACTATTAAAACAAAGCGTCAAATTTCGCACAACACAACACAACCAACAATGATACGATAACACTCGCGTGGCGACTTCAAACGGGCGGAGCGCGGGCGCATCCGAATTTCCAGAGAAAAACAAAACGCGTCACAGGCAGGAAGCACGTCCGGTGACTCACTGACTGAAGGCGTAACCGAGACACGCCGACAAGTAGCAAAGTAGGAACAAGAAAACTTAGCTATCTCTTTCGCACATACATATTTTGCGATTGACAAGAGTGCGTAACAGCAAAGTAATAACTTTCGCATGCATTTTTTCTTATAGTAGCTGTGATGACACGCTTTATGACTCTTATGGCTCGGGCATAAAGTATAATTTGCATTGGAAAATAAGTTTGAATGAAAAGACGTAGTTTTTATAGTAGCGAGCTGGCAACGTCTGTCGTTAACCTGTCGCGTGCTTTTCTGTTTACAATACATCGTGTAGAAAATACTTAAAATGAAAAATAAAGTCCTGTGGCTAAACTACTGGATATATTCATTTGATTTTTTGTGTGACGGTTGGGAATATCATGACTTATACGAAGTTTCATTTATGATCCTATTGTCCTCCCCACACTGTATATGTTAGGTTAGGTTAGGTTGGGTTAGGTTAGGTTAGGTTCCCCCCCGGTCCCCCCGGTGGGTTCCCGCATTGTCGAGGCGGGGAGGCTCAGTAGCCGTGGTGGATTGGGCCACGGTGAAGCTAAGAGGAACCCGAGGAGCGGCCGCTCGTCTAGGCTGTGCGGAAAAGCCGACGACGTAGCGGCCGGCGGGTAGGTTGCGGTGCCGTTTGGCCGACATCGCAGCCTACCTGAGGCGGGCCGCGATGTCCCCCGTGAGGGAGACATCGCGGCTGAGGATTGGGGGCCGCGGCGGGGGGGGAGTGTCGGTGATACGTTGCCGCTCTCCCCACCTTCCGCGGCCTCGACGGGGCCGCCACCGTTCGATGGCGGACGCGGTGGGGCCGCAGGGGAAGAGGAGTGTCGGTGTGTCGTTGCCGCTCTCCCTATCCTCTGCGGCCGTAGCCCCCCATCCTGGGGGGCATGCGGGGCCTGCCAATTAGGCGGGCGTGGGGGCCAGCGGGCAGCGGGTGCGGGGGCACCGTTGCCTGCATTGCACAGGCCTCCACCAGTGTTGGACGGGAATGGCTAGGTGGTCCCGGCCATTCCCGTAGCCCCCCAATGTGGGGGGCATGCGGGGCCCGCCATATCATCTAGGCGGGCATGCGCCGGGAGGGCTATGGAGGTAAAGGCTATGCCTATTCCCGTGGCCCTCCCATCACGGCGAATGAGGGAACACCGCTGAGTTTTAGTGGGTATACTGTCATTCCGACAGGGAGTCCCACATACCCCGTCTCGTCCCCCGTGAGGCGGGCATGCATAAAGCATTTCTCAGCGACAAAAAAAAAAAAAAAAAAAAAAAAGGTTCCCCCCCGGTGGGTTCCCGCATTGTCGAGGCGGGGGGGCTCAGTAGCCGTGGTGGATTGGGCCACGGTGAAGCTAAGAGGAACCCGAGGAGCGGCCGCTCGTCTAGGCTGTGCGGAAAAGCCGACGACGTAGCGGCCGGCGGGTAGGTTGCGGTGCCGCTTGGGCGACATCGCAGCCTACCTGAGGCGGGCCGCGATGTCCCCCGTGTGGGAGACATTGCGGCTGAGGATTAGAGGCCGCGGCGGGAGAGGAGTGTCGGTGTTACGTTGCCGCTCTCCCTACCTTCCGCGGCCTTGACGGGGCCGCCACCGTTCGATGGCGGACGCGGTGGGGCCGCAGGGGAAGAGGAGTGTCGGTGTGTCGTTGCCGCTCTCCCTATCCTCTGCGGCCGTAGCCCCCCATCCTGGGGGGCATGCGGGGCCTGCCAATTAGGTGGGCGTGGGGGCCAGCGGGCAGCGGGTGCGGGGGCACCGTTGCCTGCATTGCACAGGCCTCCACCAGTGTTGGACGGGAATGGCTAGGTGCTCCCGGCCATTCCCGTAGCCCCCCAATGTGGGGGGCATGCGGGGCCCGCCATATCATCTAGGCGGGCATGCGCCGGGAGGGCTATGGAGGTAAAGGCTATGCCTATTCCCGTGGCCCTCCCATCACGGCGAATGAGGGAACACCGCTGAGTTTTAGTGGGTATACTGTCATTCCGACAGGGAGTCCCACATACCCCGTCTCGTCCCCCGCGAGGCGGGCATGCATAAAGCATTTCTCAGCGACAAAAAAAAAAAAAAAAAAGGTTAGGTTAGGTTCCCCCCCGGTGGGTTCCCGCATTGTCGAGGCGGGGGGGCTCAGTAGCCGTGGTGGATTGGGCCACGGTGAAGCTAAGAGGAACCCGAGGAGCGGCCGCTCGTCTAGGCTGTGCGGAAAAGCCGACGACGTAGCGGCCGGCGGGTAGGTTGCGGTGCCGCTTGGGCGACATCGCAGCCTACCTGAGGCGGGCCGCGATGTCCCCCGTGTGGGAGACATTGCGGCTGAGGATTAGAGGCCGCGGCGGGAGAGGAGTGTCGGTGTTACGTTGCCGCTCTCCCTACCTTCCGCGGCCTTGACGGGGCCGCCACCGTTTGATGGCGGACGCGGTGGGGCCGCAGGGGAGGAGGAGTGTCGGTGTGTCGTTGCCGCTCTCCCTATCCTCTGCGGCCGTAGCCCCCCATCCTGGGGGGCATGCGGGGCCCGCCATTCAGGCGGGCGTGGGGGCCAGCGGGCAACGGGTGCGGGGGCACCGTTGCCTGCATTGCACAGGCCTCCACCAGTGTTGGACGGGAATGGCTAGGTGCTCCCGGCCATTCTCGTAGCCCCCCTATGTGGGGGGCATGCGGGGCCCGCCATAACATCTAGGCGGGCATGCGCCGGGAGGGCTATGGAGGTAAAGGCTATGCCTATTCCCGTGGCCCTCCCATCACGGCGAATGAGGGAACACCGCTGAGTTTTAGTGGGTATACTGTCATTCCGACAGGGAGTCCCACATACCCCGTCTCGTCCCCCGCGAGGCGGGCATGCATAAAGCATTTCTCAGCGACAAAAAAAAAAAAAAAAAAAAAAAAAGGTTAGGTTAGGTTAGGTTAGGTTAGGTCCCCCCCGGTGGGTTCCCGCATTGTCGAGGCGGGGGGGCTCAGTAGCCGTGGTGGATTGGGCCACGGTGAAGCTAAGAGGAACCCGAGGAGCGGCCGCTCGTCTAGGCTGTGCGGAAAAGCCGACGACGTAGCGGCCGGCGGGTAGGTTGCGGTGCCGTTTGGCCGACATCGCAGCCTACCTGAGGCGGGCCGCGATGTCCCCCGTGAGGGAGACATCGCGGCTGAGGATTGGGGGCCGCGGCGGGGGGGGAGTGTCGGTGATACGTTGCCGCTCTCCCCACCTTCCGCGGCCTCGACGGGGCCGCCACCGTTCGATGGCGGACGCGGTGGGGCCGCAGGGGAAGAGGAGTGTCGGTGTGTCGTTGCCGCTCTCCCTATCCTCTGCGGCCGTAGCCCCCCATCCTGGGGGGCATGCGGGGCCTGCCAATTAGGCGGGCGTGGGGGCCAGCGGGCAGCGGGTGCGGGGGCACCGTTGCCTGCATTGCACAGGCCTCCACCAGTGTTGGACGGGAATGGCTAGGTGGTCCCGGCCATTCCCGTAGCCCCCCAATGTGGGGGGCATGCGGGGCCCGCCATATCGTCTAGGCGGGCATGCGCCGGGAGGGCTATGGAGGTAAAGGCTATGCCTATTCCCGTGGCCCTCCCATCACGGCGAATGAGGGAACACCGCTGAGTTTTAGTGGGTATACTGTCATTCCGACAGGGAGTCCCACATACCCCGTCTCGTCCCCCGTGAGGCGGGCATGCATAAAGCATTTCTCAGCGACAAAAAAAAAAAAAAAAAAAAAAAAAAAAAAAAAAAAAAAAAAAAAAAAAAAAAAAAAAGGTTAGGTTAGGTTCCCCCCCGGTGGGTTCCCGCATTGTCGAGGCGGGGGGGCTCAGTAGCCGTGGTGGATTGGGCCACGGTGAAGCTAAGAGGAACCCGAGGAGCGGCCGCTCGTCTAGGCTGTGCGGAAAAGCCGACGACGTAGCGGCCGGCGGGTAGGTTGCGGTGCCGCTTGGGCGACATCGCAGCCTACCTGAGGTGGGCCGCGATGTCCCCCGTGTGGGAGACATTGCGGCTGAGGATTAGAGGCCGCGGCGGGAGAGGAGTGTCGGTGTTACGTTGCCGCTCTCCCTACCTTCCGCGGCCTTGACGGGGCCGCCACCGTTCGATGGCGGACGCGGTGGGGCCGCAGGGGAAGAGGAGTGTCGGTGTGTCGTTGCCGCTCTCCCTATCCTCTGCGGCCGTAGCCCCCCCATCCTGGGGGGCATGCGGGGCCTGCCAATTAGGCGGGCGTGGGGGCCAGCAGGCAGCGGGTGCGGGGGCACCGTTGCCTGTATTGCACAGGCCTCCACCAGTGTTGGACGGGAATGGCTAGGTGCTCCCGGCCATTCTCGTAGCCCCCCTATGTGGGGGGCATGCGGGGCCCGCCATAACATCTAGGCGGGCATGCGCCGGGAGGGCTATGGAGGTAAAGGCTATGCCTATTCCCGTGGCCCTCCCATCACGGCGAATGAGGGAACACCGCTGAGTTTTAGTGGGTATACTGTCATTCCGACAGGGAGTCCCACATACCCCGTCTCGTCCCCCGCGAGGCGGGCATGCATAAAGCATTTCTCAGCGACAAAAAAAAAAAAAAAAAAAAAAAAAGGTTAGGTTAGGTTAGGTTAGGTTAGGTCCCCCCCGGTGGGTTCCCGCATTGTCGAGGCGGGGGGGCTCAGTAGCCGTGGTGGATTGGGCCACGGTGAAGCTAAGAGGAACCCGAGGAGCGGCCGCTCGTCTAGGCTGTGCGGAAAAGCCGACGACGTAGCGGCCGGCGGGTAGGTTGCGGTGCCGTTTGGCCGACATCGCAGCCTACCTGAGGCGGGCCGCGATGTCCCCCGTGAGGGAGACATCGCGGCTGAGGATTGGGGGCCGCGGCGGGGGGGGAGTGTCGGTGATACGTTGCCGCTCTCCCCACCTTCCGCGGCCTCGACGGGGCCGCCACCGTTCGATGGCGGACGCGGTGGGGCCGCAGGGGAAGAGGAGTGTCGGTGTGTCGTTGCCGCTCTCCCTATCCTCTGCGGCCGTAGCCCCCCATCCTGGGGGGCATGCGGGGCCTGCCAATTAGGCGGGCGTGGGGGCCAGCGGGCAGCGGGTGCGGGGGCACCGTTGCCTGCATTGCACAGGCCTCCACCAGTGTTGGACGGGAATGGCTAGGTGGTCCCGGCCATTCCCGTAGCCCCCCAATGTGGGGGGCATGCGGGGCCCGCCATATCGTCTAGGCGGGCATGCGCCGGGAGGGCTATGGAGGTAAAGGCTATGCCTATTCCCGTGGCCCTCCCATCACGGCGAATGAGGGAACACCGCTGAGTTTTAGTGGGTATACTGTCATTCCGACAGGGAGTCCCACATACCCCGTCTCGTCCCCCGTGAGGCGGGCATGCATAAAGCATTTCTCAGCGACAAAAAAAAAAAAAAAAAAAAAAAAAAAAAAAAAAAAAAAAAAAAAAAAAAAAAAAAAAGGTTGGGTTAGGTTCCCCCCCGGTGGGTTCCCGCATTGTCGAGGCGGGGGGGCTCAGTAGCCGTGGTGGATTGGGCCACGGTGAAGCTAAGAGGAACCCGAGGAGCGGCCGCTCGTCTAGGCTGTGCGGAAAAGCCGACGACGTAGCGGCCGGCGGGTAGGTTGCGGTGCCGCTTGGGCGACATCGCAGCCTACCTGAGGTGGGCCGCGATGTCCCCCGTGTGGGAGACATTGCGGCTGAGGATTAGAGGCCGCGGCGGGAGAGGAGTGTCGGTGTTACGTTGCCGCTCTCCCTACCTTCCGCGGCCTTGACGGGGCCGCCACCGTTCGATGGCGGACGCGGTGGGGCCGCAGGGGAAGAGGAGTGTCGGTGTGTCGTTGCCGCTCTCCCTATCCTCTGCGGCCGTAGCCCCCCCATCCTGGGGGGCATGCGGGGCCTGCCAATTAGGCGGGCGTGGGGGCCAGCAGGCAGCGGGTGCGGGGGCACCGTTGCCTGTATTGCACAGGCCTCCACCAGTGTTGGACGGGAATGGCTAGGTGCTCCCGGCCATTCTCGTAGCCCCCCTATGTGGGGGGCATGCGGGGCCCGCCATAACATCTAGGCGGGCATGCGCCGGGAGGGCTATGGAGGTAAAGGCTATGCCTATTCCCGTGGCCCTCCCATCACGGCGAATGAGGGAACACCGCTGAGTTTTAGTGGGTATACTGTCATTCCGACAGGGAGTCCCACATACCCCGTCTCGTCCCCCGCGAGGCGGGCATGCATAAAGCATTTCTCAGCGACAAAAAAAAAAAAAAAAAAAAAAAAAAAAAAAAAAAAAAAAAAAAAGGTTAGGTTAGGTTAGGTTCCCCCCCGGTGGGTTCCCGCATTGTCGAGGCGGGGGGGCTCAGTAGCCGTGGTGGATTGGGCCACGGTGAAGCTAAGAGGAACCCGAGGAGCGGCCGCTCGTCTAGGCTGTGCGGAAAAGCCGACGACGTAGCGGCCGGCGGGTAGGTTGCGGTGCCGCTTGGGCGACATCGCAGCCTACCTGAGGCGGGCCGCGATGTCCCCCGTGTGGGAGACATCGCGGCTGAGGATTGGGGGCCGCGGCGGGGGGGGAGTGTCGGTGTTACGTTGCCGCTCTCCCCACATTCCGCGGCCTCGACGGGGCCGCCACCGTTCGATGGCGGACGCGGTGGGGCCGCAGGGGAAGAGGAGTGTCGGTGTGTCGTTGCCGCTCTCCCTATCCTCTGCGGCCGTAGCTCCCCATCGTGGGGGGCATGCGGGGCCCGCCAGTCAGGCGGGCGTGGGGGCCAGCAGGCAACGGGTGCGGGGGCACCGTTGCCTGCATTGCACAGGCCTCCACCAGTGTTGGACGGGAATGGCTAGGTGCTCCCGGCCATTCTCGTAGCCCCCCTATGTGGGGGGCATGCGGGGCCCGCCATAACATCTAGGCGGGCATGCGCCGGGAGGGCTATGGAGGTAAAGGCTATGCCTATTCCCGTGGCCCTCCCATCACGGCGAATGAGGGAACACCGCTGAGTTTTAGTGGGTATACTGTCATTCCGACAGGGAGTCCCACATACCCCGTCTCGTCCCCCGCGAGGCGGGCATGCATAAAGCATTTCTCAGCGACAAAAAAAAAAAAAAAAAAAAAAAAAAGGTTAGGTTAGGTTCCCCCCCGGTGGGTTCCCGCATTGTCGAGGCGGGGGGGCTCAGTAGCCGTGGTGGATTGGGCCACGGTGAAGCTAAGAGGAACCCGAGGAGCGGCCGCTCGTCTAGGCTGTGCGGAAAAGCCGACGACGTAGCGGCCGGCGGGTAGGTTGCGGTGCCGTTTGGCTGACATCGCAGCCTACCTGAGGCGGGCCGCGATGTCCCCCGTGAGGGAGACATCGCGGCTGAGGATTGGGGGCCGCGGCGGGGGGGGAGTGTCGGTGATACGTTGCCGCTCTCCCCACCTTCCGCGGCCTCGACGGGGCCGCCACCGTTCGATGGCGGACGCGGTGGGGCCGCAGGGGAAGAGGAGTGTCGGTGTGTCGTTGCCGCTCTCCCTATCCTCTGCGGCCGTAGCCCCCCATCCTGGGGGGCATGCGGGGCCTGCCAATTAGGCGGGCGTGGGGGCCAGCGGGCAGCGGGTGCGGGGGCACCGTTGCCTGCATTGCACAGGCCTCCACCAGTGTTGGACGGGAATGGCTAGGTGGTCCCGGCCATTCCCGTAGCCCCCCAATGTGGGGGGCATGCGGGGCCCGCCATATCATCTAGGCGGGCATGCGCCGGGAGGGCTATGGAGGTAAAGGCTATGCCTATTCCCGTGTCCCTCCCATCACGGCGAATGAGGGAACACCGCTGAGTTTTAGTGGGTATACTGTCATTCCGACAGGGAGTCCCACATACCCCGTCTTGTCCCCCGTGAGGCGGGCATGCATAAAGCATTTCTCAGCGACAAAAAAAAAAAAAAAAAAAAAAAGGTTAGGTTAGGTTAGGTTAGGTTAGGTTAGGTTAGGTTAGGTTAGGTTAGGTTAGGTTAGGTTAGGTTAGGTTAGGTTAGGTTTTTTTTTTTTTTTTTTTTTTTTGTTTTGGCAGGAGTGGGAAATCCTCATGGACGCCCAGACTGTCTCACTTATGAGCCAGTCTGGGCAGTGCCGGACTCTTACCGGCTAAAACCCACTCCTGCCCTGCTTGGTGTCCTCTGACATCATCAGAGCCCTTGGTTCTGCGAATTTATAATAATTTAATAAGAGAAAAAGAAATTTAATGCAACAGTTTGAAACCAAATAACAAAGAGAGGTGTGTCTCTGGCGTGACCAACAAAGAACTCACAACAGCAATCACTAAAACTAACATACATAAATCTATACTATATTATAATTTCTATATCTATGCTACGAGTATCTATTATTACCTTACTTCTAAGTGGACCTTATAATTTTAACTTATCTAGACTGTACCGTTTACTTATGGCTAACCTATTGTAATTTTAAGCTATCTTAACTATTATGATACTTAACTATATACTTATTATATATTTAGTATCAAAATTTTCTTACGCTATCTTATTTCTTCTAAATACTATTTTTGCTACCTCTGTACAATATTCTAAAAACGCCTTCCTTTGTCTTCCCTTTATCAGGCCAGGTAGGTTCTGGGGGTCCAACGAGACGGCGAGATGCTGCTCTATATCATACCGCATTTTCGCGGTGATTGGACACTCCAGCAATACGTGCAAGACGGTCTCCTCCACGCCGGGCTCACAGGCGCACGATGGGTTCTCCTTACACTTGAAGCGTTTCAAGTATGCAGAGAACCCACCGTGCCCCGTCAGAATTTGCGTGGTTATGCTTGTGGGAGCCATCTTGCGCACCACACTGTATGCTTCCACCGCGTCAGGGAAGAAAAGTTTGGTGCCCGAAGCCGTGTCACCCGACCCATACCTCCCGTTCCATTCCACAAGCGTGTCCGACCGGATTTGTCGCTTGACGAATGACACGGGACACAGGTCGTAGTCCGGCCTCTTCTTCGACCCCAGGGCGGCCTCCTTTGCGAGCTGGTCGGCTCTCTCGTTTCCCTCCAACCCTGCGTGGGCCTTGATCCAGAACAAGGAGACACTCTTGTTCTGGAGCTTACAGCGCCGTAAGGTGTCTCTTGTATCCACGGCCAAGGGGTGGGGGGAACTTAGATTGATAACCGACTGAAGAGCCGCCATAGAGTCGCTGAAGATGCCGAACGAGGTTTCACGTGACTTGAGCACCTCCCCGGCAGCTCTTTGCAAGGCCAGGAGTTCAGCCTGGTAGACGGTGCAGTAAGACGGCAAAGCAAGCTTGAGGGCCTTTGTTTCGGTAGTGTTATTCCACAAGGATAGCGCCGCTCCGACTTTGCCCTCAATCTTGCTGCCGTCAGTGAAAATCCGTACAGCGAAATTGCTGTGGTTGTGGTATTGATCCTCGTCTACCAGGCTTCCAAACTCCAGACTCATTTGTTCCGCGGGGTGTGGGGCCTCCAGCGCTGGAGCCATCCGTTCCACCTCCCGGTCTCCTAGTGCGGGCTGGGGCTCTCCCCTCTTAGCTCCGTAGAGCGCAGCCGCTTCCCGGATACGGAGATCGAGCGGGAGTATCCCAGCCAGAACCAGTGCCGAGTTTAGGGAGACTGTACGGTAGGCTCTGCACAGCTTCTGAGCAAACCCTCTCTGGACGACGTTGAGCTGCTTCCTGATCCCCAGCTTGTTGGCAGCTGGTGCCCATGCACTTGCGGCGTACAGCACGATAGGTTCCACAGCTGCAGTGTAGATGGCCCTTATTACCTCCGGGTGCAGACCCCAACTGACCCGGGCTGCTCTGGCCAGCTGCGGTTAGGTTAGGTTAGGTTAGGTTAGGTTAGGTTAGGTTAGGTTAGGTTAGGTTAGGTTAGGTTAGGTTAGGTTAGGTTAGGTTAGGTTAGGTTAGGTTAGGTTAGGTTAGGTTTTTTTTTTTTTTTTTTTTTTTTTTTTTTTTTTTTTTTTTTGTTTTGGCAGGAGAGGGAAATCCTCATGGACGCCCAGACTGTCTCACTTATGAGCCAGTCTGGGCAGTGCCGGACTCTTACCGGCTAAAACCCACTCCTGCCCTTGCTTAGTGTCCCTCTGACATGATCAGAGCCCTTGTTATACACGGTGTCCTGCTTGTTCCTGTTAGCGTTTAATTCGAAACAGCTCCGTTCTAGGAAGTGGACATTTGTTCCTGGAAGCGTTCTTCACTTTCACAGTATATTCTTATTTCTAAATATGTAACAACCTTAGAAGTATTTATATTAAACTAATTTATTTATGTTTTTATTTTGAGTTTTTCTATTTTTATGTGTTTCTAGAGTCTACCTACACTAATTTTAATAATATTTTAATCTATAACTTAATTTAACTATTAATGCTATGGCTATCCTAATATATATATAATATATCATATAGACATAATATTTCTTAATCTAAATTTTCCCATTTACTTCCTATCCTATAAATTTTTCCTACTAAATTTTCATTCATTATCCAGTGTTTATTTTCAGTCAATCCTGGCGGACTCACAGCTGATTTCTTATCAGTGATTTTAACCTCAACGGGCTCGTCGGACCACAACGGTAAGGTAAGATTGTTAATATTTTTTTCCCTAGTATCTAAATTATTAATTTTGCTGTACAATCTACTGACTAAGTTATTTTGATAAGTAATTTTTTGAATGATGATTGGATTTGTTTTTAATTCGGCTTTAAATTGGGCCAGTTTCGCATGAAACTGGCTCAAATTTGCTACTTTAGTATATGTTTGAAGTCTGGTGGCTTTATTAATATTTATCAGGTTTGTTTTCTGCTTAAAAAATTTAAAATCAATACCGCTGTGGTTATCACTTCCAGGGAGCTTTGACTCCACCTCAGCAATATGCCACCGACAGGCGAGCCAATGCGTCCCATTTGCCGCGCACCGGGCACTCACCGTCGAAGGCATTGTGGTCGGTTTTTTCCAACTTGGCTGACAGGCAGTTGTGGCAACGCGGCGCCTCCGCTGCCATGCGTGACGGACAGTCAGCCCGCAAGTGGGGGTCGCCGCAGTGGATGCAGAGGTCAGCGGGCTGCGTGCAAAATTTTCGGCTGTGGCCGAAGCACAGACAGCGAGTGCACTGCACCAGTGGTGACTGGTCTAGCACTCGCACTCGCTGCAGGTCAATATGCACGCGACCCGCCGTCGTTAGCCTCTGCCACACAGTGGGGGACACCTGTAGGATGACGTGGCACATGTGGGGGTTCCTCGTCCTTCGACGGTACTTCACCCCCAACCTCACATCATCCGCAGGAATATCCCCGACCAGGTGGGTGTTTTGCCGCTGCAGGGACTGGAGGATCTCGGCATCCGTGTGGCAGGAGAGGACGTCCCTGATGATGACAAGAGGGTCCTTGTTCTTGACCTCTTCTACCACCAGGTTGCCTGTCCTCCGAATCCTCTCTGTCACCCTCGTCAACTCCTCTCTGGTCTTAAAACCGACCACCACCTTCTGGTCCCTCGCTTTGCGCAGGCGCTCCACCCTAGTGCCCTCGTTTCTGGCATCGACCGCCGTCCTGAGCTTCTCAAGAACCTCTTCACCGGTGTCCTGATCATTCACAGATGATACAATAACCGAGTGAAGAGGTTCCTGGATGTTCTGCTTCGGGCCGGCGGCGATCTCCGCGAACGTTGGGCCTTGGCCTGCGACAAAGCGAGGGGCCAGCTGGAGTTGCTCCGACAGAGCCTGGGTGTACTGTTTGCACTCCTGCAACTCCAGTTTGTGCTGTTGAAGGCCATCTATAAGGCTCTTCATCAGCTCTGTCGGTTGCTCCATGGACGGGTTAAGTGGCGCGGGCACCGGTGCGACTGCAGGCACGACTGCAGGTGCGACTGCAGGTACGACCGCAGCCGCTGGCACGATGGGAGTCTTGCTCCGCTCTGACTCTTTAACCAATTCGTACAGCCGGTTAATCGCGTCAAGGACCCCAGTCTTTATTTCTGTTTTGAGGTTTCGAGAGTTGCCCAAATGAAGCTTAGCTTTATTTAGGCAAGCTCTCGCCTCCGCTGTGAGACTGGAGTACCTCGACTCCGGTCTCTGTGGCGCCCTAGCGATGTCTTCAGAAGGTCGGTGCAAAAGTGCTGGAGTGTTCAGAACAGGTGGTGCGGCGTCACGCATTGGGTTAGCCGGGGACTTGATCTTAGGATCAGCTTTCCCGGCCTCCCATTCCCCAATGCTCCGCCTCACACTGGGAAGCGAGGGTCCCACCTTCTCTGTCGAACGCGATGAGCCGCTGGAGCCTGGCGAGCATGCGTCCTTCTTGGCCGGTGTGCGGAACATGTTGATGGCCTTCGTGAACGTAGTGTTCATGTACGGTCTGGTCAGAGGGCACAAGCGTTGCTTCTAGGTCCCTGTAAAGGGGGGATCAGCCAGAAGCAACAACTATTAAAATATGGTCCCTGTGAGCAAGGACTTGGTCAGGTATGTAAATCTGTCAGTTATGCGTACAGATGACGCTATAAATGTCTGAAGGACCGTCAATTTCTTAAATTAAGATCAAATAATAAAAGAAGAACAAAAAATTTTTTGCCGAAAACCCCACGTCTACCTTCCTATAGACCAGAGGGCGGGTGGGTGGTCAAATTTTTTACGAGCTAGGCGCACGTGCAAGGTGTCAAAAGACGCGTCTCCGCGCGGGCTAGCAAACAATTTTGTTTCTGGAATAATCCCGAAGAAAAATCGGGAATTATCCTGGATAAACTGGTTTTATGACCAAAAAGTATGTAAAAACACCGAATAACACCACCGAAACGGGACTCGACTTCGCGGAACGCGCACGGGAGTACAGGTAAGGCAGGTAAGTATCGGATTAAATTATTAAAAACAGGAATATACTGAAAATTTTGAATAAAAAATGAAATAGTGTTTTTTAAAAGGAGTTTCTATGAAAAATTTTACAAGTCAATTACGAAAACAGGTTTTTCGCGAATTTGTCAATTATCCCTAGCGGGAACGTTACAGGGAGCCTAATTAAGATTTAAAATGCTGAAAACAGCTTGATATTGCGTCACCGGGATGCAAAGATATGGCGTTTTGATCAAAAACGTGTATCCCTTAGGTAGATTTTCGTCTATATATCAGTACTATTGACTGTAAAGAGTTTCTGGAATAACAGAAGTACTATGCGAGCTAGGCGCACGGGCGAGGTGTCAAAAGACGCGTCTCCGCGCGGGCTAGTCAACTATTTGTGTTCCTGGAATAATCCCGAAGAAAAATCGGGAATTATCCTGAAAAAACTGATTTTATGACCAAAAAGTATGTAAAAACACCGAATAACACCACCAAAACGGGACTCGACTTCGCAGAACGCGCACGGGAGTACAGGTAAGGCAGGTAAGTATCGGATTAAATTATTAAAAACAGGAATATACTGAAAATTTTGAATAAAAAATGAAATAGTGTTTTTTAAAAGGAGTTTCTATGAAAAATTTTACAAGTCAATTACGAAAACAGGTTTTTCGCGAATTTGTCAATTATCCCTAGCGGGAACGTTACAGGGAGCCTAATTAAGATTTGAAATGCTGAAAACAGCTTGATATTGCGTCACCGGGATGCAAAGATATGGCGTTTTGATCAAAAACGTGTATCCCTTAGGTAGATTTTCGTCTATATATCAGTACTATTGACTGTAAAGAGTTTCTGGAATAACAGAAGTACTATGCGAGCTAGGCGCACGGGCGAGGTGTCAAAAGACGCGTCTCCGCGCGGGCTAGTCAACTATTTGTGTTCCTGGAATAATCCCGAAGAAAAATCGGGAATTATCCTGAAAAAACTGATTTTATGTCCAAAAAGTATGTAAAAACACCGAATAACACCACCAAAACGGGACTCGACTTCGCGGAACGCGCACGGGAGTACAGGTAAGGCAGGTAAGTATCGGATTAAATTATTAAAAACAGGAATATACTGAAAATTTTGAATAAAAAATGAAATAGTGTTTTTTAAAAGGAGTTTCTATGAAAAATTTTACAAGTCAATTACGAAAAAAGGTTTTTCGCGAATTTGTCAATTATCCCTAGCGGGAACGTTACAGGGAGCCTAATTAAGATTTAAAATGCTGAAAACAGCTTGATATTGCGTCACCGGGATGCAAAGATATGGCGTTTTGATCAAAAACGTGTATCCCTTAGGTAGATTTCGTCTATGTATCAGTACTATTGACTGCAAAGAGTTTCTGGAATAACAGAAGTACTATGGGAGCTAGGCGCACGGGCGAGGTGTCAAAAGACGCGTCTCCGCGCGGGCTAGCGAACAAATATGTTCCTGGAATAATCCCGAAGAAAAATCGGGAATTATCCTGAAAAAACTGATTTTATGACCAAAAAGTATGTAAAAACACCGAATAACACCACCGAAACGGGACTCGACTTCGCGGAACGCGCACGGGAGTACAGGTAAGGCAGGTAAGTATCGGGTTAAATTATTAAAAACAGGAATATACTGAAAATTTTGAATAAAAAATGAAAGTGTTTTTTAAAAGGAGTTTCTATGAAAAATTTTACAAGTCAATTACGAAAAAAGGTTTTTCGCGAATTTGTCAATTATCCCTAGCGGGAACGTTACAGGGAGCCTAATTAAGATTTAAAATGCTGAAAACAGCTTGATATTGCGTCACCGGGATGCAAAGATATGGCGTTTTGATCAAAAACGTGTATCCCTTAGGTAGATTTCGTCTATGTATCAGTACTATTGACTGCAAAGAGTTTCTGGAATAACAGAAGTACTATGGGAGCTAGGCGCACGGGCGAGGTGTCAAAAGACGCGTCTCCGCGCGGGCTAGCGAACAAATATGTTCCTGGAATAATCCCGAAGAAAAATCGGGAATTATCCTGAAAAAACTGATTTTATGACCAAAAAGTATGTAAAAACACCGAATAACACCACCGAAACGGGACTCGACTTCGCGGAACGCGCACGGGAGTACAGGTAAGGCAGGTAAGTATCGGGTTAAATTATTAAAAACAGGAATATACTGAAAATTTTGAATAAAAAATGAAAGTGTTTTTTAAAAGGAGTTTCTATGAAAAATTTTACAAGTCAATTACGAAAAAAGGTTTTTCGCGAATTTGTCAATTATCCCTAGCGGGAACGTTACAGGGAGCCTAATTAAGATTTAAAATGCTGAAAACAGCTTGATATTGCGTCACCGGGATGCAAAGATATGGCGTTTTGATCAAAAACGTGTATCCCTTAGGTAGATTTCGTCTATGTATCAGTACTATTGACTGCAAAGAGTTTCTGGAATAACAGAAGTACTATGGGAGCTAGGCGCACGGGCGAGGTGTCAAAAGACGCGTCTCCGCGCGGGCTAGCGAACAAATATGTTCCTGGAATAATCCCGAAGAAAAATCGGGAATTATCCTGAAAAAACTGATTTTATGACCAAAAAGTATGTAAAAACACCGAATAACACCACCGAAACGGGACTCGACTTCGCGGAACGCGCACGGGAGTACAGGTAAGGCAGGTAAGTATCGGGTTAAATTATTAAAAACAGGAATATACTGAAAATTTTGAATAAAAAATGAAAGTGTTTTTTAAAAGGAGTTTCTATGAAAAATTTTACAAGTCAATTACGAAAAAAGGTTTTTCGCGAATTTGTCAATTATCCCTAGCGGGAACGTTACAGGGAGCCTAATTAAGATTTAAAATGCTGAAAACAGCTTGATATTGCGTCACCGGGATGCAAAGATATGGCGTTTTGATCAAAAACGTGTATGGTTAGGTTAGGTTAGGTTAGGTTAGGTTAGGTTAGGTTAGGTTAGGTTAGGTTAGGTTAGGTTCCCCCCCCGGTGGGTTCCCGCATTGTCGAGGCGGGGGGGCTCAGTAGCCGTGGTGGATTGGGCCACGGTGAAGCTAAGAGGAACCCGAGGAGCGGCCGCTCGTCTAGGCTGTGCGGAAAAGCCGACGACGTAGCGGCCGGCGGGTAGGTTGCGCTGCCGTTTGGCCGACATCGCAGCCTACCTGAGGCGGGCCGCGATGTCCCCCGTGAGGGAGACATCGCGGCTGAGGATTGGGGGCCGCGGTGGGGGGGGAGTGTCGGTGATACGTTGCCGCTCTCCCCACCTTCCGCGGCCTCGACGGGGCCGCCACCGTTCGATGGCGGACGCGGTGGGGCCGCAGGGGAAGAGGAGTGTCGGTGTGTCGTTGCCGCTCTCCCTATCCTCTGCGGCCGTAGCCCCCCATCCTGGGGGGCATGCGGGGCCCGCCATTCAGGCGGGCGTGGGGGCCAGCGGGCAACGGGTGCGGGGGCACCGTTGCCTGCATTGCACAGGCCTCCACCAGTGTTGGACGGGAATGGCTAGGTGGTCCCGGCCATTCCCGTAGCCCCCCAATGTGGGGGGCATGCGGGGCCCGCCATACCAACTAGGCGGGCATGCGCCGGGAGGGCTATGGAGGTAAAGGCTATGCCTATTCCCGTGGCCCTCCCATCACGGCGAATGAGGGAACACCGCTGAGTTTTAGTGGGTATACTGTCATTCCGACAGGGAGTCCCACATACCCCGTCTCGTCCCCCGCGAGGCGGGCATGCATAAAGCATTTCTCAGCGACAAAAAAAAAAAAAAAAAAAGGTTAGGTTAGGTTAGGTTAGGTTAGGTTAGGTTAGGTTAGGTTAGGTTAGGTTAGGTTAGGTTAGGTTTTTTTTTTTTTTTTTTTTTTTTTTTTTTGGCAGGAGAGGGAAATCCTCATGGACGCCCAGACTGTCTCACTTATGAGTCAGTCTGGGCAGTGCCGGACTCTTACCGGCTAAAACCCACTCCTGCCCCACCAGTGTCCCTCTGACATGGGAATCAGAGCCCTTGGTCACAATTGTTGTGCCTTCTTGGCGACTTTTTATTGGAGGCCGAAGAGACCACGCTCTAATGTGCGATTATTTTAGACAATTTTCGTTTTAATACTACAATTGCTCAAAAAATTTATTTCAATTATTCAATCATTTCAATTATTTCCATTATTTCAATTGTTTCAATTATTATTTTATTTATATTATTATTAGTTTATTAATTATTTATATTATTATTATTTTACTTATTTAATTGTTAATTCTTACAATATTTATTTTAAAATTTTAATAAAATGTCGTCCCTTATATTATTTTGTGCCTTACTTATAACTATTTCCGTCACTTCACTTTCTTTATTGGACATGAGTTTATGCCTATTATATCATACTATATACTCAATATATAATATTGTATATCACAGTTTAAAAATAAAATAAAACACATGTCTGTGACATAGATTTTTGACCAGCTTGACACCGCTTGTCGGTTCCACTAGAGTTGGCCCACGGTCCAGTATAATTACAGCCACTTTCTTACGAAAGTGACTCCAATTACCATTCTCCATTGAGCCAACCCCAGTGGTTCGCTCAATGCGTCTGCAATCTGGCAGTGTCAAACTGGTCATCTCGCTGTTGTACCCGGAAGTGGGGGCATCGACAACTTTAGCAATAAGCTATTGATGCTCTTGCGAATGCGTCCCACTTCCTTCGTATCGGGCACAAATCACTGAACGCATTGTGCGAGTGTTCCCCCAGCTTGGCTCTGGTGCAGTTTATGCACGCCGCTGCTTCGCCGATCTGTTCGGGTGGGCAGTCCGCCTTGAGGTGTTGACCGCCGCAGTGGCTACACAGATCGGCTGGCTCCGTGCACATACGTTTTCCGTGCCCGTATGCCAAGCAGCGGGTACACTGCACCAGAGGCGTCTGGTCTTCGACGCGCACTCTCTGGAGGTCAATCCGAAGCTTGCCCCCTTCGAGTGCCCTCTTCCAGATTGCTGGGGTAACACTCAGCACAATGCTGTTCGTATGCGGGTTTCGACACTTTTTGCGAAACTTGACGCACATTTTCAGCTCCTCGTCTCCGAGGCCATGAAAAATCTCCCGGTTCTGGTTCTTAAGGGCTCTCAACACCTCTTCGTCGCTATGTACTGACAGCACATCCCTAAGAACCAGGAGCGGGTCCCGATTTTTCACCGCCTCGACGACGAGGTTCTCTCCGGCCGATTCCAGTCGCTTCTTTAATTTTTCCCTCTCCTCCTTCGTTGCGCACCCCATGATTACCTTTTGGTCTTTGGCCTTCCGGACCCTCTCTACTCGCACCCAGCCCTCCTTCGCATCCACCGCCTTTCTAACTCTCTCGAGTATTTCGGCCCCAGTATCCATCTCCTGTGCTGACGAGACCACCACGGAGTGCAGCGTCGTTCGCTCCGGGGCTTGTGCCCTAGTGTGGCTCCTACTCCCAGACGCTACACCCGCGTAAGTGTTCTCCACAACACATTCCCTGCTAGCCAGACTGTCTCGCAGCTTGACCAATTCCTCGGAGTTCTCCTTTATTAAGGAGATGTGCTCCTTCATCGTCGCGACAAGCTCAGTCTGGCTAACAAGGCTCTCGGGAATGGAACGGGGGCAGAGGTCAGCGGTAGGCGCGGATTCCGGCACAGCGATGGGTGCGGCAGGGGCTTTGTCTCGTTCCGACTCTTTGACCAGCTCATAAAGCCTGTTTATGGCTTCCAGCACCGCAGTCTTTATCTCGGCCTTGAGGTTGCGGGAGTTGCCTAGATTAAGCTTGGCTTTATTCAGGCAAGCTCTCGCCTCCTCAGTGCGACTGCGGTGCCGCGCCTCAGAATTTTTGAGCGGTCTCAAGGCGTCGGTAGCAGCTCGGCGCGTCCCCGGGGTGGCGGGACCCCCCTGTGACGTAGAAGGAGGAGTCTCGTCTCCGAAGGAGATTCTCCTCTTCGCATCAGGTAAAGGCCCCGCCTTCTCCGCCGATCGCGGCGAGCCGCTAGAGCCTTTGGCCCACGTAATGTTGCATGGGGTGCGGAACATATTAAAAAGTTTTAGAGGGTATCTTCAGAACCGACTCCTGTAAAGAGGGAGTCAGAACAAAAATACTCGGGAGGAGAGACTTTTAAGTGGACACTGGATTCTTCTGTGTCCCTGTAAAGAGGGGAACACAGTAAGAAAAATTACAAAATAAAATAAAAATTAAAGCAAAAATCAATTAAAAATAAATAACCATAAATTAAATACAAATTAAAAGAAAAACCAATTAAAAATTCAATAAAAATAAATTACCATGAATTAAGTAATTATTCGTGTCGACTGTCACAAATGAGCCCTTGCAGGCTCGGTCAATAAATTAAAAATTTTTGAAATCCTTGTTCCAAGACCCCTGAAACCCCACCAAGACAAAACGAAAAAGAATCAAGCAAAAAATTTTTCGCCGAAAACCCCACGTCTACCTTCCTATAGGCCAGAGGGCGGGTGGGTGGGCAAAATTTTTCGCGTAATTGTCAGTTTTCCCTAGTGGGAACGTTTCAGGGAGTCTAGTTAAGGTTTAAAATGCTGAAAACAGCTTGATATTGCGTCACCGGGATGCAAAGATATGACGTTTTGATCAAAAACGTGTATCCCTAAGGTAGATTTCGTCTATGTATCAGTACTATTGACTGTAAAGAGTTTCTGGAATATCAGAAGTACTATGCGAGCTAGGCGCACGGGCGAGGTGTCAAAAGACGCGTCTCCGCGCGGGCTAGTCAACTATTTGTGTTCCTGGAATAGTCCCGAAGAAAAATCGGGAATTATCCTGAAAAAACTGATTTTATGACCAAAAAGTATGTAAAAACACCGAATAACACCACCGAAACGGGACTCGACTTCGCGGAACGCGCACGGGAGTACAGGTAAGGCAGGTAAGTATCGGATTAAATTATTAAAAACCAGGAATAGACTGAAAATTTTGAATAAAATTTGAAATAGTGCTTTCTAAAGGGAGTTTTTTGAAAATTTTTACAAGTCAATAACGAAAAAGTGTTTTTCGTGAAATTGTCAATTATCCCTAGTGGGAACGTTACAGGGAGTCTAGTTAAGGTTTAAAATGCTGAAAACAGCTTGATATTGCGTCACCGGGATGCAAAGATATGACGTTTTGATCAAAAACGTGTATCCCTAAGGTAGATTTCGTCTATGTATCAGTACTATTGACTGTAAAGAGTTTCTGGAATATCAGAAGTACTATGCGAGCTAGGCGCACGGGCGAGGTGTCAAAAGACGCGTCTCCGCGCGGGCTAGTCAACTATTTGTGTTCCTGGAATAGTCCCGAAGAAAAATCGGGAATTATCCTGAAAAAACTGATTTTATGACCAAAAAGTATGTAAAAACACCGAATAACACCACCGAAACGGGACTCGACTTCGCGGAACGCGCACGGGAGTACAGGTAAGGCAGGTAAGTATCGGATTAAATTATTAAAAACCAGGAATAGACTGAAAATTTTGAATAAAATTTGAAATAGTGCTTTCTAAAGGGAGTTTTTTGAAAATTTTTACAAGTCAATAACGAAAAAGTGTTTTTCGTGAAATTGTCAATTATCCCTAGTGGGAACGTTACAGGGAGTCTAGTTAAGGTTTAAAATGCTGAAAACAGCTTGATATTGCGTCACCGGGATGCAAAGATATGACGTTTTGATCAAAAACGTGTATCCCTAAGGTAGATTTCGTCTATGTATCAGTACTATTGACTGTAAAGAGTTTCTGGAATATCAGAAGTACTATGCGAGCTAGGCGCACGGGCGAGGTGTCAAAAGACGCGTCTCCGCGCGGGCTAGTCAACTATTTGTGTTCCTGGAATAGTCCCGAAGAAAAATCGGGAATTATCCTGAAAAAACTGATTTTATGACCAAAAAGTATGTAAAAACACCGAATAACACCACCGAAACGGGACTCGACTTCGCGGAACGCGCACGGGAGTACAGGTAAGGCAGGTAAGTATCGGATTAAATTATTAAAAACCAGGAATAGACTGAAAATTTTGAATAAAATTTGAAATAGTGCTTTCTAAAGGGAGTTTTTTGAAAATTTTTACAAGTCAATAACGAAAAAGTGTTTTTCGTGAAATTGTCAATTATCCCTAGTGGGAACGTTACAGGGAGTCTAGTTAAGGTTTAAAATGCTGAAAACAGCTTGATATTGCGTCACCGGGATGCAAAGATATGACGTTTTGATCAAAAACGTGTATCCCTAAGGTAGATTTCGTCTATGTATCAGTACTATTGACTGTAAAGAGTTTCTGGAATATCAGAAGTACTATGCGAGCTAGGCGCACGGGCGAGGTGTCAAAAGACGCGTCTCCGCGCGGGCTAGTCAACTATTTGTGTTCCTGGAATAGTCCCGAAGAAAAATCGGGAATTATCCTGAAAAAACTGATTTTATGACCAAAAAGTATGTAAAAACACCGAATAACACCACCGAAACGGGACTCGACTTCGCGGAACGCGCACGGGAGTACAGGTAAGGCAGGTAAGTATCGGATTAAATTATTAAAAACCAGGAATAGACTGAAAATTTTGAATAAAATTTGAAATAGTGCTTTCTAAAGGGAGTTTTTTGAAAATTTTTACAAGTCAATAACGAAAAAGTGTTTTTCGTGAAATTGTCAATTATCCCTAGTGGGAACGTTACAGGGAGTCTAGTTAAGGTTTAAAATGCTGAAAACAGCTTGATATTGCGTCACCGGGATGCAAAGATATGACGTTTTGATCAAAAACGTGTATCCCTAAGGTAGATTTCGTCTATGTATCAGTACTATTGACTGTAAAGAGTTTCTGGAATATCAGAAGTACTATGCGAGCTAGGCGCACGGGCGAGGTGTCAAAAGACGCGTCTCCGCGCGGGCTAGTCAACTATTTGTGTTCCTGGAATAGTCCCGAAGAAAAATCGGGAATTATCCTGAAAAAACTGATTTTATGACCAAAAAGTATGTAAAAACACCGAATAACACCACCGAAACGGGACTCGACTTCGCGGAACGCGCACGGGAGTACAGGTAAGGCAGGTAAGTATCGGATTAAATTATTAAAAACCAGGAATAGACTGAAAATTTTGAATAAAATTTGAAATAGTGCTTTCTAAAGGGAGTTTTTTGAAAATTTTTACAAGTCAATAACGAAAAAGTGTTTTTCGTGAAATTGTCAATTATCCCTAGTGGGAACGTTACAGGGAGTCTAGTTAAGGTTTAAAATGCTGAAAACAGCTTGATATTGCGTCACCGGGATGCAAAGATATGACGTTTTGATCAAAAACGTGTATCCCTAAGGTAGATTTCGTCTATGTATCAGTACTATTGACTGTAAAGAGTTTCTGGAATATCAGAAGTACTATGCGAGCTAGGCGCACGGGCGAGGTGTCAAAAGACGCGTCTCCGCGCGGGCTAGTCAACTATTTGTGTTCCTGGAATAGTCCCGAAGAAAAATCGGGAATTATCCTGAAAAAACTGATTTTATGACCAAAAAGTATGTAAAAACACCGAATAACACCACCGAAACGGGACTCGACTTCGCGGAACGCGCACGGGAGTACAGGTAAGGCAGGTAAGTATCGGATTAAATTATTAAAAACCAGGAATAGACTGAAAATTTTGAATAAAATTTGAAATAGTGCTTTCTAAAGGGAGTTTTTTGAAAATTTTTACAAGTCAATAACGAAAAAGTGTTTTTCGTGAAATTGTCAATTATCCCTAGTGGGAACGTTACAGGGAGTCTAGTTAAGGTTTAAAATGCTGAAAACAGCTTGATATTGCGTCACCGGGATGCAAAGATATGACGTTTTGATCAAAAACGTGTATCCCTAAGGTAGATTTCGTCTATGTATCAGTACTATTGACTGTAAAGAGTTTCTGGAATATCAGAAGTACTATGCGAGCTAGGCGCACGGGCGAGGTGTCAAAAGACGCGTCTCCGCGCGGGCTAGTCAACTATTTGTGTTCCTGGAATAGTCCCGAAGAAAAATCGGGAATTATCCTGAAAAAACTGATTTTATGACCAAAAAGTATGTAAAAACACCGAATAACACCACCGAAACGGGACTCGACTTCGCGGTACGCGCACGGGAGTACAGGTAAGGCAGGTAAGTATCGGATTAAATTATTAAAAACCAGGAATAGACTGAAAATTTTGAATAAAAGTTGAAATAGTGCTTTCTAAAGGGAGTTTTTTGAAAATTTTTACAAGTCAATAACGAAAAAGTGTTTTTCGTGAAATTGTCAATTATCCCTAGTGGGAACGTTACAGGGAGTCTAGTTAAGGTTTAAAATGCTGAAAACAGCTTGATATTGCGTCACCGGGATGCAAAGATATGACGTTTTGATCAAAAACGTGTATCCCTAAGGTAGATTTCGTCTATGTATCAGTACTATTGACTGTAAAGAGTTTCTGGAATATCAGAAGTACTATGCGAGCTAGGCGCACGGGCGAGGTGTCAAAAGACGCGTCTCCGCGCGGGCTAGTCAACTATTTGTGTTCCTGGAATATTCCCGAAGAAAAATCGGGAATTATCCTGAAAAAACTGATTTTATGACCAAAAAGTATGTAAAAACACCGAATGGTTAGGTTAGGTTAGGTTAGGTTAGGTTAGGTTAGGTTAGGTTAGGTTAGGTTAGGTTAGGTTAGGTTAGGTTCCCCCCCCCCCCGGTGGGTTCCCGCATTGTCGAGGCGGGGGGGCTCAGTAGTCGTGGTGGATTGGGCCACGGTGAAGCTAAGAGGAACCCGAGGAGCGGCCGCTCGTCTAGGCTGTGCGGAAAAGCCGACGACGTAGCGGCCGGCGGGTAGGTTGCGGTGCCGCTTGGGCGACATCGCAGCCTACCTGAGGCGGGCCGCGATGTCCCCCGTCTGGAAGACATTGCGGCTGAGGATTAGAGGCCGCGGCGGGAGAGGAGTGTCGGTGTTACGTTGCCGCTCTCCCTGCCTTCCGCGGCCTTGACGGGGCCGCCACCGTTCGATGGCGGACGCGGTGGGGCCGCAGGGGAAGAGGAGTGTCGGTGTGTCGTTGCCGCTCTCCCTATCCTCTGCGGCCGTAGCCCCCCATCCTGGGGGGCATGCGGGGCCCGCCGTTCAGGCGGGCGGGGGGGGCCAGCAGGCAACGGGTGCGGGGGCACCGTTGCCTGCATTGCACAGGCCTCCACCAGTGTTGGACGGGAATGGCTAGGTGCTTCCGGCCATTCCCGTAGCCCCCCAATGTGGGGGGCATGCGGGGCCCGCCATACTATCTAGGCGGGCATGCGCTGGGAGGGCTATGGAGGTAAAGGCTATGCCTATTCCCGTGGCCCTCCCATCACGGCGAATGAGGGAACACCGCTGAGTTTTAGTGGGTATACTGTCATTCCGACAGGGAGTCCCACATACCCCGTCTCGTCCCCCGCGAGGCGGGCATGCATAAAGCATTTCTCAGCGACAAAAAAAAAAAAGGTTAGGTTAGGTTAGGTTAGGTTAGGTTAGGTTAGGTTAGGTTAGGTTAGGTTAGGTTAGGTTAGGTTAGGTTAGGTTAGGTTAGGTTAGGTTAGGTTTTTTTTTTTTTTTTTTTTTTTGTTTTGGCAGGAGTGGGAAATCCTCATGGACGCCCAGCCTGCCTCACTTATGAGCCAGTCTGGGCAGTGCCGGACTCTTACCGGCTAAAACCCACTCCTGCCTTTGCTTAGTGTCCCTCTGACATGATCAGAGACCTTTTTAGACGGATGGAGTCTGATTCCCGTCTTTCTTTTTGTTCCTTTTTGTTCCTATTGTGGGAAGTGGAGAGATCCTGGAAGTATTCAACTCACTTCATACGACGTATAGTCTTGGATTCTTAACTGTTTACTACCTAACAATCAATAACTATAATAAAAATATGTAAAATACCTATTACATAATTACTATAATAACTGTAAACGGATAAAATAACTAGTAAATAATTATAAGTACCTAACTAATTTCTACATATTGTTTTTTGATAATTCTATACAAGCTAATAATAATAATATTTCTATTTTTGGCTTAATTTAAACTATATTTATTCTATGGCTATCTTAATATATCTACAATATATTATTTAGTCATATTTTCTTAAACTACTTTATTTCTTATTCTATAATGTCTAACTACAATTTGCCTTTTATTGCCTATTCTACTTATGTTTATCATTAATTTCATATCTAAAATATTGACTGTGACGAGCTTGCTGGGCCACAACGGTAAAAGAAGTTTATTCTTGGTATCAGCTTTTAGTTGGGCCAATTTCTCATGAAGTTGGCTCCAATTTGCTTCCCTTAACTTGTGAACTTGTAAACTACTACCGCTGTGGTTCCCACTTCCAGGGAACTTTGGCTCCACCTCAGCAGTACGCCACCGACAGGCGCGCCAATGCGTCCCACTTGCTGCGCACCGGGCACCCACCGTCGAAGGCGTTGTGGTCGGTTTTATCCATCTTGGCTGACAGGCAGTTGTGGCAGCGCGGCGCCTCCGCTGCCATGCGTGATGGACAGTCAGCCCGGAGGTGAGGGTCACCGCAGTGGATGCAGAGGTCAGCGGGCTGCGTGCACAGTTTTCGGCTGTGGCCGAAACACAGACAGCGAGTGCACTGCACCAGTGGTGACTGATCTTGCACTCGCACTCGCTGCAGGTCGATGTGCACGCGACCCGCCGTCGTTAACCTCTGCCACACAGCAGGGGACACCTGCAGGATGACGTGGCACATGTGGGGGTTCCTCGTCCTTCGACGGTACTTCACCCCCAACCTCACATCATCTGCAGGGATGTCCCCGACCAGGTGGGTGTTTTGCCGCTGCAGGGACTGGAGGATTTCGGCATCCGTGTGGCAGGAGAGGACGTCCCTGATGATGACTAGAGGGTCCTTGTTCTTGACCTCTTCTGCCACGAGATTGCCTGTCCTCCGAATCCTCTCAGTCACCCTCAACATCTCCTCTCTGGTCTTAAAACCGACCACTACCTTCTGGTCCCTCGCTTTGCGCAAGCGCTCCACCCTAGTGCCCTCGTTTCTGGCATCGACCGCCGTCCTGAGCTTCTCAAGAACCTCTTCACCGGTGTCCTGATCATTCACAGATGATACAATAACCGAGTGAAGAGGCTCCTGGATGTTCTGCTTCGGGCCGGCGGCGATCTCCGCGAACGTTGGGCCTTGGCCTGCGACAAAGCGAGGGGCCAGCTGGAGTTGCTCCGACAGAGCTTGGGTGTGCTGTTTGCACTCCTGCAACGCAAATTTGTGCTGTTGAAGGCCATCTATAAGGCTCTTCATCAGCTCTGTCGGTTGCTCCATGGACGGGTTTAGTGGCGCGGGCACTGGCGCGACTGCAGGCACGACTGCAGGTGCGACTGCAGGTATAACAGCGGACACCGGTACGGCGGAAATCTTGCTCCGCTCCGCCTCCTTCACGAGCTCATAGAGCCGGTTTATAGCGTCAGTAACCCCAGTCTTTATCTCAGTCTTGAGATTGCGAGAGTTGCCTAGATGCAGCTTTGCCTTATTCAGGCAAGCTCTCGCCTCCGCTGTAAGACTGGGGTACCTCGACTCCGGTCTCATTGCTGGCCTCGTGGTATCTCCAGGTGTTCGGTACGTCTCCAGAGTGCTAGGGGCAGGTGGTGTGGTGACGGGCTTTGGGTTGGTCAGGGACTTGGCTTGTGGCTCGGTTTTCCCGGCCTCCCATTCCCCGATGCTGCGCCTCACACTTGGACGCGATGGTCCAGCCTTCTCAACCGAGCGCGGTGAGCACCTGGAGCCTGGCGAGCTCGCGTCTTTTTTGGCCGGTGTGCGGAACATATTGAAGGTTTGTGTGTAGGTGGTGTTCATATAACCACTCAGAGGGAACTGGCAATGTTTCTGTATCCCTGTAAAGGGGGGATAAGCAGAAAACGGAGGACAAAACAAACACAGAGCTATCCTAAAATAAAACTAATTAAATCCTATGGTCGCAGGACCATAAGGTCAAAACGTGCTCCGTCTAATAGATGCTAAAACGCGAAAAACTCCCTTAAAATGTTTATACGTTGCTGGAAGAGCTAAATTTACGCTAAAAAATTTTTTGCCCAAAACCCAACGTCTACCTTCCTATAGACCAGAGGGCGGGTGGGTGGGCAAATTTTTTCCGAGCTAGGCGCACGGGCGAGGTGTCAAAAGACGCGTCTCCGCGCGGGCTAGTCAACTATTTGTGTTCCTGGAATAATCCCGAAGAAAAATCGGGAATTATCCTGAAAAAACTGATTTTATGACCAAAAAGTATGTAAAAACACCGAATAACACCACCGAAACGGGACTCGACTTCGCGGAACGCGCACGGGAGTACAGGTAAGGCAGGTAAGTATCGGATTAAATTATTAAAAACAGGAATATACTGAAAATTTTGAATAAAAAATGAAATAGTGTTTTTTAAAAGGAGTTTCTATGAAAAATTTTACAAGTCAATTACGAAAACAGGTTTTTCGCGAATTTGTCAATTATCCCTAGCGGGAACGTTACAGGGAGCCTAATTAAGATTTAAAATGCTGAAAACAGCTTGATATTGCGTCACCGGGATGCAAAGATATGGCGTTTTGATCAAAAACGTGTATCCCTTAGGTAGATTTCGTCTATATATCAGTACTATTGACTGTAAAGAGTTTCTGGAATAACAGAAGTACTATGCGAGCTAGGCGCACGGGCGAGGTGTCAAAAGACGCGTCTCCGCGCGGGCTAGTCAACTATTTGTGTTCCTGGAATAATCCCGAAGAAAAATCGGGAATTATCCTGAAAAAAAAAAACTGATTTTATGACCAAAAAGTATGTAAAAACACCGAATAACACCACCGAAACGGGACTCGACTTCGCGGAACGCGCACGGGAGTACAGGTAAGGCAGGTAAGTATCGGATTAAATTATTAAAAACAGGAATATACTGAAAATTTTGAATAAAAAATGAAATAGTGTTTTTTAAAAGGAGTTTCTATGAAAAATTTTACAAGTCAATTACGAAAACAGGTTTTTCGCGAATTTGTCAATTATCCCTAGCGGGAACGTTACAGGGAGCCTAATTAAGATTTAAAATGCTGAAAACAGCTTGATATTGCGTCACCGGGATGCAAAGATATGGCGTTTTGATCAAAAACGTGTATCCCTTAGGTAGATTTCGTCTATATATCAGTACTATTGACTGTAAAGAGTTTCTGGAATAACAGAAGTACTATGCGAGCTAGGCGCACGGGCGAGGTGTCAAAAGACGCGTCTCCGCGCGGGCTAGTCAACTATTTGTGTTCCTGGAATAATCCCGAAGAAAAATCGGGAATTATCCTGAAAAAAAAAAACTGATTTTATGACCAAAAAGTATGTAAAAACACCGAATAACACCACCGAAACGGGACTCGACTTCGCGGAACGCGCACGGGA
Source organism: Apamea crenata (assembly GCA_949629185.1). NCBI lineage: Eukaryota > Metazoa > Arthropoda > Insecta > Lepidoptera > Noctuidae > Apamea > Apamea crenata. The sequence goes on from OX451361.1 coordinate 20,121,847, forward strand.
GTACAGGTAAGGCAGGTAAGTATCGGATTAAATTATTAAAAACCAGGAATAGACTGAAAATTTTGAATAAAATTTAAAATAGTGCTTTCTAAAGGGAGTTTTTTGAAAATTTTTACAAGTCAATTACGAAAAAAGGTTTTTCGCGAATTTGTCAATTATCCCTAGCGGGAACGTTACAGGGAGCCTAATTAAGATTTAAAATGCTGAAAACAGCTTGATATTGCGTCACCGGGATGCAAAGATATGGCGTTTTGATCAAAAACGTGTATCCCTTAGGTAGATTTCGTCTATATATCAGTACTATTGACTGTAAAGAGTTTCTGGAATAACAGAAGTACTATGCGAGCTAGGCGCACGGGCGAGGTGTCAAAAGACGCGTCTCCGCGCGGGCTAGTCAACTATTTGTGTTCCTGGAATAATCCCGAAGAAAAATCGGGAATTATCCTGAAAAAACTGATTTTATGACCAAAAAGTATGTAAAAACACCGAATAACACCACCGAAACGGGACTCGACTTCGCGGAACGCGCACGGGAGTACAGGTAAGGCAGGTAAGTATCGGATTAAATTATTAAAAACCAGGAATAGACTGAAAATTTTGAATAAAATTTAAAATAGTGCTTTCTAAAGGGAGTTTTTTGAAAATTTTTACAAGTCAATTACGAAAAAAGGTTTTTCGCGAATTTGTCAATTATCCCTAGCGGGAACGTTACAGGGAGCCTAATTAAGATTTAAAATGCTGAAAACAGCTTGATATTGCGTCACCGGGATGCAAAGATATGGCGTTTTGATCAAAAACGTGTATCCCTTAGGTAGATTTTCGTCTATATATCAGTACTATTGACTGTAAAGAGTTTCTGGAATAACAGAAGTACTATGCGAGCTAGGCGCACGGGCGAGGTGTCAAAAGACGCGTCTCCGCGCGGGCTAGTCAACTATTTGTGTTCCTGGAATAATCCCGAAGAAAAATCGGGAATTATCCTGAAAAAACTGATTTTATGACCAAAAAGTATGTAAAAACACCGAATAACACCACCGAAACGGGACTCGACTTCGCGGAACGCGCACGGGAGTACAGGTAAGGCAGGTAAGTATCGGATTAAATTATTAAAAACCAGGAATAGACTGAAAATTTTGAATAAAATTTAAAATAGTGCTTTCTAAAGGGAGTTTTTTGAAAATTTTTACAAGTCAATTACGAAAAAAGGTTTTTCGCGAATTTGTCAATTATCCCTAGCGGGAACGTTACAGGGAGCCTAATTAAGATTTAAAATGCTGAAAACAGCTTGATATTGCGTCACCGGGATGCAAAGATATGGCGTTTTGATCAAAAACGTGTATCCCTTAGGTAGATTTCGTCTATATATCAGTACTATTGACTGTAAAGAGTTTCTGGAATAACAGAAGTACTATGCGAGCTAGGCGCACGGGCGAGGTGTCAAAAGACGCGTCTCCGCGCGGGCTAGTCAACTATTTGTGTTCCTGGAATAATCCCGAAGAAAAATCGGGAATTATCCTGAAAAAAAAAAACTGATTTTATGACCAAAAAGTATGTAAAAACACCGAATAACACCACCGAAACGGGACTCGACTTCGCGGAACGCGCACGGGAGTACAGGTAAGGCAGGTAAGTATCGGATTAAATTATTAAAAACCAGGAATAGACTGAAAATTTTGAATAAAATTTAAAATAGTGCTTTCTAAAGGGAGTTTTTTGAAAATTTTTACAAGTCAATTACGAAAAAAGGTTTTTCGCGAATTTGTCAATTATCCCTAGCGGGAACGTTACAGGGAGCCTAATTAAGATTTAAAATGCTGAAAACAGCTTGATATTGCGTCACCGGGATGCAAAGATATGGCGTTTTGATCAAAAACGTGTATCCCTTAGGTAGATTTCGTCTATATATCAGTACTATTGACTGTAAAGAGTTTCTGGAATAACAGAAGTACTATGCGAGCTAGGCGCACGGGCGAGGTGTCAAAAGACGCGTCTCCGCGCGGGCTAGTCAACTATTTGTGTTCCTGGAATAATCCCGAAGAAAAATCGGGAATTATCCTGAAAAAACTGATTTTATGACCAAAAAGTATGTAAAAACACCGAATAACACCACCGAAACGGGACTCGACTTCGCGGAACGCGCACGGGAGTACAGGTAAGGCAGGTAAGTATCGGATTAAATTATTAAAAACCAGGAATAGACTGAAAATTTTGAATAAAATTTAAAATAGTGCTTTCTAAAGGGAGTTTTTTGAAAATTTTTACAAGTCAATTACGAAAAAAGGTTTTTCGCGAATTTGTCAATTATCCCTAGCGGGAACGTTACAGGGAGCCTAATTAAGATTTAAAATGCTGAAAACAGCTTGATATTGCGTCACCGGGATGCAAAGATATGGCGTTTTGATCAAAAACGTGTATCCCTTAGGTAGATTTTCGTCTATATATCAGTACTATTGACTGTAAAGAGTTTCTGGAATAACAGAAGTACTATGCGAGCTAGGCGCACGGGCGAGGTGTCAAAAGACGCGTCTCCGCGCGGGCTAGTCAACTATTTGTGTTCCTGGAATAATCCCGAAGAAAAATCGGGAATTATCCTGAAAAAACTGATTTTATGACCAAAAAGTATGTAAAAACACCGAATAACACCACCGAAACGGGACTCGACTTCGCGGAACGCGCACGGGAGTACAGGTAAGGCAGGTAAGTATCGGATTAAATTATTAAAAACAGGAATATACTGAAAATTTTGAATAAAAAATGAAATAGTGTTTTTTAAAAGGAGTTTCTATGAAAAATTTTACAAGTCAATTACGAAAACAGGTTTTTCGCGAATTTGTCAATTATCCCTAGCGGGAACGTTACAGGGAGCCTAATTAAGATTTAAAATGCTGAAAACAGCTTGATATTGCGTCACCGGGATGCAAAGATATGGCGTTTTGATCAAAAACGTGTATCCCTTAGGTAGATTTCGTCTATATATCAGTACTATTGACTGTAAAGAGTTTCTGGAATAACAGAAGTACTATGCGAGCTAGGCGCACGGGCGAGGTGTCAAAAGACGCGTCTCCGCGCGGGCTAGTCAACTATTTGTGTTCCTGGAATAATCCCGAAGAAAAATCGGGAATTATCCTGAAAAAACTGATTTTATGACCAAAAAGTATGTAAAAACACCGAATAACACCACCGAAACGGGACTCGACTTCGCGGAACGCGCACGGGAGTACAGGTAAGGCAGGTAAGTATCGGATTAAATTATTAAAAACCAGGAATAGACTGAAAATTTTGAATAAAATTTAAAATAGTGCTTTCTAAAGGGAGTTTTTTGAAAATTTTTACAAGTCAATTACGAAAAAAGGTTTTTCGCGAATTTGTCAATTATCCCTAGCGGGAACGTTACAGGGAGCCTAATTAAGATTTAAAATGCTGAAAACAGCTTGATATTGCGTCACCGGGATGCAAAGATATGGCGTTTTGATCAAAAACGTGTATCCCTTAGGTAGATTTCGTCTATATATCAGTACTATTGACTGTAAAGAGTTTCTGGAATAACAGAAGTACTATGCGAGCTAGGCGCACGGGCGAGGTGTCAAAAGACGCGTCTCCGCGCGGGCTAGTCAACTATTTGTGTTCCTGGAATAATCCCGAAGAAAAATCGGGAATTATCCTGAAAAAACTGATTTTATGACCAAAAAGTATGTAAAAACACCGAATAACACCACCGAAACGGGACTCGACTTCGCGGAACGCGCACGGGAGTACAGGTAAGGCAGGTAAGTATCGGATTAAATTATTAAAAACCAGGAATAGACTGAAAATTTTGAATAAAATTTAAAATAGTGCTTTCTAAAGGGAGTTTTTTGAAAATTTTTACAAGTCAATTACGAAAAAAGGTTTTTCGCGAATTTGTCAATTATCCCTAGCGGGAACGTTACAGGGAGCCTAATTAAGATTTAAAATGCTGAAAACAGCTTGATATTGCGTCACCGGGATGCAAAGATATGGCGTTTTGATCAAAAACGTGTATCCCTTAGGTAGATTTTCGTCTATATATCAGTACTATTGACTGTAAAGAGTTTCTGGAATAACAGAAGTACTATGCGAGCTAGGCGCACGGGCGAGGTGTCAAAAGACGCGTCTCCGCGCGGGCTAGTCAACTATTTGTGTTCCTGGAATAATCCCGAAGAAAAATCGGGAATTATCCTGAAAAAACTGATTTTATGACCAAAAAGTATGTAAAAACACCGAATAACACCACCGAAACGGGACTCGACTTCGCGGAACGCGCACGGGAGTACAGGTAAGGCAGGTAAGTATCGGATTAAATTATTAAAAACCAGGAATAGACTGAAAATTTTGAATAAAATTTAAAATAGTGCTTTCTAAAGGGAGTTTTTTGAAAATTTTTACAAGTCAATTACGAAAAAAGGTTTTTCGCGAATTTGTCAATTATCCCTAGCGGGAACGTTACAGGGAGCCTAATTAAGATTTAAAATGCTGAAAACAGCTTGATATTGCGTCACCGGGATGCAAAGATATGGCGTTTTGATCAAAAACGTGTATCCCTTAGGTAGATTTCGTCTATATATCAGTACTATTGACTGTAAAGAGTTTCTGGAATAACAGAAGTACTATGCGAGCTAGGCGCACGGGCGAGGTGTCAAAAGACGCGTCTCCGCGCGGGCTAGTCAACTATTTGTGTTCCTGGAATAATCCCGAAGAAAAATCGGGAATTATCCTGAAAAAAAAAAACTGATTTTATGACCAAAAAGTATGTAAAAACACCGAATAACACCACCGAAACGGGACTCGACTTCGCGGAACGCGCACGGGAGTACAGGTAAGGCAGGTAAGTATCGGATTAAATTATTAAAAACCAGGAATAGACTGAAAATTTTGAATAAAATTTAAAATAGTGCTTTCTAAAGGGAGTTTTTTGAAAATTTTTACAAGTCAATTACGAAAAAAGGTTTTTCGCGAATTTGTCAATTATCCCTAGCGGGAACGTTACAGGGAGCCTAATTAAGATTTAAAATGCTGAAAACAGCTTGATATTGCGTCACCGGGATGCAAAGATATGGCGTTTTGATCAAAAACGTGTATCCCTTAGGTAGATTTCGTCTATATATCAGTACTATTGACTGTAAAGAGTTTCTGGAATAACAGAAGTACTATGCGAGCTAGGCGCACGGGCGAGGTGTCAAAAGACGCGTCTCCGCGCGGGCTAGTCAACTATTTGTGTTCCTGGAATAATCCCGAAGAAAAATCGGGAATTATCCTGAAAAAACTGATTTTATGACCAAAAAGTATGTAAAAACACCGAATAACACCACCGAAACGGGACTCGACTTCGCGGAACGCGCACGGGAGTACAGGTAAGGCAGGTAAGTATCGGATTAAATTATTAAAAACCAGGAATAGACTGAAAATTTTGAATAAAATTTAAAATAGTGCTTTCTAAAGGGAGTTTTTTGAAAATTTTTACAAGTCAATTACGAAAAAAGGTTTTTCGCGAATTTGTCAATTATCCCTAGCGGGAACGTTACAGGGAGCCTAATTAAGATTTAAAATGCTGAAAACAGCTTGATATTGCGTCACCGGGATGCAAAGATATGGCGTTTTGATCAAAAACGTGTATCCCTTAGGTAGATTTTCGTCTATATATCAGTACTATTGACTGTAAAGAGTTTCTGGAATAACAGAAGTACTATGCGAGCTAGGCGCACGGGCGAGGTGTCAAAAGACGCGTCTCCGCGCGGGCTAGTCAACTATTTGTGTTCCTGGAATAATCCCGAAGAAAAATCGGGAATTATCCTGAAAAAACTGATTTTATGACCAAAAAGTATGTAAAAACACCGAATAACACCACCGAAACGGGACTCGACTTCGCGGAACGCGCACGGGAGTACAGGTAAGGCAGGTAAGTATCGGATTAAATTATTAAAAACCAGGAATAGACTGAAAATTTTGAATAAAATTTAAAATAGTGCTTTCTAAAGGGAGTTTTTTGAAAATTTTTACAAGTCAATTACGAAAAAAGGTTTTTCGCGAATTTGTCAATTATCCCTAGCGGGAACGTTACAGGGAGCCTAATTAAGATTTAAAATGCTGAAAACAGCTTGATATTGCGTCACCGGGATGCAAAGATATGGCGTTTTGATCAAAAACGTGTATCCCTTAGGTAGATTTCGTCTATATATCAGTACTATTGACTGTAAAGAGTTTCTGGAATAACAGAAGTACTATGCGAGCTAGGCGCACGGGCGAGGTGTCAAAAGACGCGTCTCCGCGCGGGCTAGTCAACTATTTGTGTTCCTGGAATAATCCCGAAGAAAAATCGGGAATTATCCTGAAAAAACTGATTTTATGACCAAAAAGTATGTAAAAACACCGAATAACACCACCGAAACGGGACTCGACTTCGCGGAACGCGCACGGGAGTACAGGTAAGGCAGGTAAGTATCGGATTAAATTATTAAAAACAGGAATATACTGAAAATTTTGAATAAAAAATGAAATAGTGTTTTTTAAAAGGAGTTTCTATGAAAAATTTTACAAGTCAATTACGAAAACAGGTTTTTCGCGAATTTGTCAATTATCCCTAGCGGGAACGTTACAGGGAGCCTAATTAAGATTTAAAATGCTGAAAACAGCTTGATATTGCGTCACCGGGATGCAAAGATATGGCGTTTTGATCAAAAACGTGTATCCCTTAGGTAGATTTCGTCTATATATCAGTACTATTGACTGTAAAGAGTTTCTGGAATAACAGAAGTACTATGCGAGCTAGGCGCACGGGCGAGGTGTCAAAAGACGCGTCTCCGCGCGGGCTAGTCAACTATTTGTGTTCCTGGAATAATCCCGAAGAAAAATCGGGAATTATCCTGAAAAAACTGATTTTATGACCAAAAAGTATGTAAAAACACCGAATAACACCACCGAAACGGGACTCGACTTCGCGGAACGCGCACGGGAGTACAGGTAAGGCAGGTAAGTATCGGATTAAATTATTAAAAACCAGGAATAGACTGAAAATTTTGAATAAAATTTAAAATAGTGCTTTCTAAAGGGAGTTTTTTGAAAATTTTTACAAGTCAATTACGAAAAAAGGTTTTTCGCGAATTTGTCAATTATCCCTAGCGGGAACGTTACAGGGAGCCTAATTAAGATTTAAAATGCTGAAAACAGCTTGATATTGCGTCACCGGGATGCAAAGATATGGCGTTTTGATCAAAAACGTGTATCCCTTAGGTAGATTTCGTCTATATATCAGTACTATTGACTGTAAAGAGTTTCTGGAATAACAGAAGTACTATGCGAGCTAGGCGCACGGGCGAGGTGTCAAAAGACGCGTCTCCGCGCGGGCTAGTCAACTATTTGTGTTCCTGGAATAATCCCGAAGAAAAATCGGGAATTATCCTGAAAAAACTGATTTTATGACCAAAAAGTATGTAAAAACACCGAATAACACCACCGAAACGGGACTCGACTTCGCGGAACGCGCACGGGAGTACAGGTAAGGCAGGTAAGTATCGGATTAAATTATTAAAAACCAGGAATAGACTGAAAATTTTGAATAAAATTTAAAATAGTGCTTTCTAAAGGGAGTTTTTTGAAAATTTTTACAAGTCAATTACGAAAAAAGGTTTTTCGCGAATTTGTCAATTATCCCTAGCGGGAACGTTACAGGGAGCCTAATTAAGATTTAAAATGCTGAAAACAGCTTGATATTGCGTCACCGGGATGCAAAGATATGGCGTTTTGATCAAAAACGTGTATCCCTTAGGTAGATTTTCGTCTATATATCAGTACTATTGACTGTAAAGAGTTTCTGGAATAACAGAAGTACTATGCGAGCTAGGCGCACGGGCGAGGTGTCAAAAGACGCGTCTCCGCGCGGGCTAGTCAACTATTTGTGTTCCTGGAATAATCCCGAAGAAAAATCGGGAATTATCCTGAAAAAACTGATTTTATGACCAAAAAGTATGTAAAAACACCGAATAACACCACCGAAACGGGACTCGACTTCGCGGAACGCGCACGGGAGTACAGGTAAGGCAGGTAAGTATCGGATTAAATTATTAAAAACCAGGAATAGACTGAAAATTTTGAATAAAATTTAAAATAGTGCTTTCTAAAGGGAGTTTTTTGAAAATTTTTACAAGTCAATTACGAAAAAAGGTTTTTCGCGAATTTGTCAATTATCCCTAGCGGGAACGTTACAGGGAGCCTAATTAAGATTTAAAATGCTGAAAACAGCTTGATATTGCGTCACCGGGATGCAAAGATATGGCGTTTTGATCAAAAACGTGTATCCCTTAGGTAGATTTCGTCTATATATCAGTACTATTGACTGTAAAGAGTTTCTGGAATAACAGAAGTACTATGCGAGCTAGGCGCACGGGCGAGGTGTCAAAAGACGCGTCTCCGCGCGGGCTAGTCAACTATTTGTGTTCCTGGAATAATCCCGAAGAAAAATCGGGAATTATCCTGAAAAAAAAAAACTGATTTTATGACCAAAAAGTATGTAAAAACACCGAATAACACCACCGAAACGGGACTCGACTTCGCGGAACGCGCACGGGAGTACAGGTAAGGCAGGTAAGTATCGGATTAAATTATTAAAAACCAGGAATAGACTGAAAATTTTGAATAAAATTTAAAATAGTGCTTTCTAAAGGGAGTTTTTTGAAAATTTTTACAAGTCAATTACGAAAAAAGGTTTTTCGCGAATTTGTCAATTATCCCTAGCGGGAACGTTACAGGGAGCCTAATTAAGATTTAAAATGCTGAAAACAGCTTGATATTGCGTCACCGGGATGCAAAGATATGGCGTTTTGATCAAAAACGTGTATCCCTTAGGTAGATTTCGTCTATATATCAGTACTATTGACTGTAAAGAGTTTCTGGAATAACAGAAGTACTATGCGAGCTAGGCGCACGGGCGAGGTGTCAAAAGACGCGTCTCCGCGCGGGCTAGTCAACTATTTGTGTTCCTGGAATAATCCCGAAGAAAAATCGGGAATTATCCTGAAAAAACTGATTTTATGACCAAAAAGTATGTAAAAACACCGAATAACACCACCGAAACGGGACTCGACTTCGCGGAACGCGCACGGGAGTACAGGTAAGGCAGGTAAGTATCGGATTAAATTATTAAAAACCAGGAATAGACTGAAAATTTTGAATAAAATTTAAAATAGTGCTTTCTAAAGGGAGTTTTTTGAAAATTTTTACAAGTCAATTACGAAAAAAGGTTTTTCGCGAATTTGTCAATTATCCCTAGCGGGAACGTTACAGGGAGCCTAATTAAGATTTAAAATGCTGAAAACAGCTTGATATTGCGTCACCGGGATGCAAAGATATGGCGTTTTGATCAAAAACGTGTATCCCTTAGGTAGATTTTCGTCTATATATCAGTACTATTGACTGTAAAGAGTTTCTGGAATAACAGAAGTACTATGCGAGCTAGGCGCACGGGCGAGGTGTCAAAAGACGCGTCTCCGCGCGGGCTAGTCAACTATTTGTGTTCCTGGAATAATCCCGAAGAAAAATCGGGAATTATCCTGAAAAAACTGATTTTATGACCAAAAAGTATGTAAAAACACCGAATAACACCACCGAAACGGGACTCGACTTCGCGGAACGCGCACGGGAGTACAGGTAAGGCAGGTAAGTATCGGATTAAATTATTAAAAACAGGAATATACTGAAAATTTTGAATAAAAAATGAAATAGTGTTTTTTAAAAGGAGTTTCTATGAAAAATTTTACAAGTCAATTACGAAAACAGGTTTTTCGCGAATTTGTCAATTATCCCTAGCGGGAACGTTACAGGGAGCCTAATTAAGATTTAAAATGCTGAAAACAGCTTGATATTGCGTCACCGGGATGCAAAGATATGGCGTTTTGATCAAAAACGTGTATCCCTTAGGTAGATTTCGTCTATATATCAGTACTATTGACTGTAAAGAGTTTCTGGAATAACAGAAGTACTATGCGAGCTAGGCGCACGGGCGAGGTGTCAAAAGACGCGTCTCCGCGCGGGCTAGTCAACTATTTGTGTTCCTGGAATAATCCCGAAGAAAAATCGGGAATTATCCTGAAAAAACTGATTTTATGACCAAAAAGTATGTAAAAACACCGAATAACACCACCGAAACGGGACTCGACTTCGCGGAACGCGCACGGGAGTACAGGTAAGGCAGGTAAGTATCGGATTAAATTATTAAAAACCAGGAATAGACTGAAAATTTTGAATAAAATTTAAAATAGTGCTTTCTAAAGGGAGTTTTTTGAAAATTTTTACAAGTCAATTACGAAAAAAGGTTTTTCGCGAATTTGTCAATTATCCCTAGCGGGAACGTTACAGGGAGCCTAATTAAGATTTAAAATGCTGAAAACAGCTTGATATTGCGTCACCGGGATGCAAAGATATGGCGTTTTGATCAAAAACGTGTATCCCTTAGGTAGATTTCGTCTATATATCAGTACTATTGACTGTAAAGAGTTTCTGGAATAACAGAAGTACTATGCGAGCTAGGCGCACGGGCGAGGTGTCAAAAGACGCGTCTCCGCGCGGGCTAGTCAACTATTTGTGTTCCTGGAATAATCCCGAAGAAAAATCGGGAATTATCCTGAAAAAACTGATTTTATGACCAAAAAGTATGTAAAAACACCGAATAACACCACCGAAACGGGACTCGACTTCGCGGAACGCGCACGGGAGTACAGGTAAGGCAGGTAAGTATCGGATTAAATTATTAAAAACCAGGAATAGACTGAAAATTTTGAATAAAATTTAAAATAGTGCTTTCTAAAGGGAGTTTTTTGAAAATTTTTACAAGTCAATTACGAAAAAAGGTTTTTCGCGAATTTGTCAATTATCCCTAGCGGGAACGTTACAGGGAGCCTAATTAAGATTTAAAATGCTGAAAACAGCTTGATATTGCGTCACCGGGATGCAAAGATATGGCGTTTTGATCAAAAACGTGTATCCCTTAGGTAGATTTTCGTCTATATATCAGTACTATTGACTGTAAAGAGTTTCTGGAATAACAGAAGTACTATGCGAGCTAGGCGCACGGGCGAGGTGTCAAAAGACGCGTCTCCGCGCGGGCTAGTCAACTATTTGTGTTCCTGGAATAATCCCGAAGAAAAATCGGGAATTATCCTGAAAAAACTGATTTTATGACCAAAAAGTATGTAAAAACACCGAATAACACCACCGAAACGGGACTCGACTTCGCGGAACGCGCACGGGAGTACAGGTAAGGCAGGTAAGTATCGGATTAAATTATTAAAAACCAGGAATAGACTGAAAATTTTGAATAAAATTTAAAATAGTGCTTTCTAAAGGGAGTTTTTTGAAAATTTTTACAAGTCAATTACGAAAAAAGGTTTTTCGCGAATTTGTCAATTATCCCTAGCGGGAACGTTACAGGGAGCCTAATTAAGATTTAAAATGCTGAAAACAGCTTGATATTGCGTCACCGGGATGCAAAGATATGGCGTTTTGATCAAAAACGTGTATCCCTTAGGTAGATTTCGTCTATATATCAGTACTATTGACTGTAAAGAGTTTCTGGAATAACAGAAGTACTATGCGAGCTAGGCGCACGGGCGAGGTGTCAAAAGACGCGTCTCCGCGCGGGCTAGTCAACTATTTGTGTTCCTGGAATAATCCCGAAGAAAAATCGGGAATTATCCTGAAAAAAAAAAACTGATTTTATGACCAAAAAGTATGTAAAAACACCGAATAACACCACCGAAACGGGACTCGACTTCGCGGAACGCGCACGGGAGTACAGGTAAGGCAGGTAAGTATCGGATTAAATTATTAAAAACCAGGAATAGACTGAAAATTTTGAATAAAATTTAAAATAGTGCTTTCTAAAGGGAGTTTTTTGAAAATTTTTACAAGTCAATTACGAAAAAAGGTTTTTCGCGAATTTGTCAATTATCCCTAGCGGGAACGTTACAGGGAGCCTAATTAAGATTTAAAATGCTGAAAACAGCTTGATATTGCGTCACCGGGATGCAAAGATATGGCGTTTTGATCAAAAACGTGTATCCCTTAGGTAGATTTCGTCTATATATCAGTACTATTGACTGTAAAGAGTTTCTGGAATAACAGAAGTACTATGCGAGCTAGGCGCACGGGCGAGGTGTCAAAAGACGCGTCTCCGCGCGGGCTAGTCAACTATTTGTGTTCCTGGAATAATCCCGAAGAAAAATCGGGAATTATCCTGAAAAAACTGATTTTATGACCAAAAAGTATGTAAAAACACCGAATAACACCACCGAAACGGGACTCGACTTCGCGGAACGCGCACGGGAGTACAGGTAAGGCAGGTAAGTATCGGATTAAATTATTAAAAACCAGGAATAGACTGAAAATTTTGAATAAAATTTAAAATAGTGCTTTCTAAAGGGAGTTTTTTGAAAATTTTTACAAGTCAATTACGAAAAAAGGTTTTTCGCGAATTTGTCAATTATCCCTAGCGGGAACGTTACAGGGAGCCTAATTAAGATTTAAAATGCTGAAAACAGCTTGATATTGCGTCACCGGGATGCAAAGATATGGCGTTTTGATCAAAAACGTGTATCCCTTAGGTAGATTTTCGTCTATATATCAGTACTATTGACTGTAAAGAGTTTCTGGAATAACAGAAGTACTATGCGAGCTAGGCGCACGGGCGAGGTGTCAAAAGACGCGTCTCCGCGCGGGCTAGTCAACTATTTGTGTTCCTGGAATAATCCCGAAGAAAAATCGGGAATTATCCTGAAAAAACTGATTTTATGACCAAAAAGTATGTAAAAACACCGAATAACACCACCGAAACGGGACTCGACTTCGCGGAACGCGCACGGGAGTACAGGTAAGGCAGGTAAGTATCGGATTAAATTATTAAAAACCAGGAATAGACTGAAAATTTTGAATAAAATTTAAAATAGTGCTTTCTAAAGGGAGTTTTTTGAAAATTTTTACAAGTCAATTACGAAAAAAGGTTTTTCGCGAATTTGTCAATTATCCCTAGCGGGAACGTTACAGGGAGCCTAATTAAGATTTAAAATGCTGAAAACAGCTTGATATTGCGTCACCGGGATGCAAAGATATGGCGTTTTGATCAAAAACGTGTATCCCTTAGGTAGATTTCGTCTATATATCAGTACTATTGACTGTAAAGAGTTTCTGGAATAACAGAAGTACTATGCGAGCTAGGCGCACGGGCGAGGTGTCAAAAGACGCGTCTCCGCGCGGGCTAGTCAACTATTTGTGTTCCTGGAATAATCCCGAAGAAAAATCGGGAATTATCCTGAAAAAACTGATTTTATGACCAAAAAGTATGTAAAAACACCGAATAACACCACCGAAACGGGACTCGACTTCGCGGAACGCGCACGGGAGTACAGGTAAGGCAGGTAAGTATCGGATTAAATTATTAAAAACCAGGAATAGACTGAAAATTTTGAATAAAATTTAAAATAGTGCTTTCTAAAGGGAGTTTTTTGAAAATTTTTACAAGTCAATTACGAAAAAAGGTTTTTCGCGAATTTGTCAATTATCCCTAGCGGGAACGTTACAGGGAGCCTAATTAAGATTTAAAATGCTGAAAACAGCTTGATATTGCGTCACCGGGATGCAAAGATATGGCGTTTTGATCAAAAACGTGTATCCCTTAGGTAGATTTTCGTCTATATATCAGTACTATTGACTGTAAAGAGTTTCTGGAATAACAGAAGTACTATGCGAGCTAGGCGCACGGGCGAGGTGTCAAAAGACGCGTCTCCGCGCGGGCTAGTCAACTATTTGTGTTCCTGGAATAATCCCGAAGAAAAATCGGGAATTATCCTGAAAAAACTGATTTTATGACCAAAAAGTATGTAAAAACACCGAATAACACCACCGAAACGGGACTCGACTTCGCGGAACGCGCACGGGAGTACAGGTAAGGCAGGTAAGTATCGGATTAAATTATTAAAAACCAGGAATAGACTGAAAATTTTGAATAAAATTTAAAATAGTGCTTTCTAAAGGGAGTTTTTTGAAAATTTTTACAAGTCAATTACGAAAAAAGGTTTTTCGCGAATTTGTCAATTATCCCTAGCGGGAACGTTACAGGGAGCCTAATTAAGATTTAAAATGCTGAAAACAGCTTGATATTGCGTCACCGGGATGCAAAGATATGGCGTTTTGATCAAAAACGTGTATCCCTTAGGTAGATTTCGTCTATATATCAGTACTATTGACTGTAAAGAGTTTCTGGAATAACAGAAGTACTATGCGAGCTAGGCGCACGGGCGAGGTGTCAAAAGACGCGTCTCCGCGCGGGCTAGTCAACTATTTGTGTTCCTGGAATAATCCCGAAGAAAAATCGGGAATTATCCTGAAAAAACTGATTTTATGACCAAAAAGTATGTAAAAACACCGAATAACACCACCGAAACGGGACTCGACTTCGCGGAACGCGCACGGGAGTACAGGTAAGGCAGGTAAGTATCGGATTAAATTATTAAAAACCAGGAATAGACTGAAAATTTTGAATAAAATTTAAAATAGTGCTTTCTAAAGGGAGTTTTTTGAAAATTTTTACAAGTCAATTACGAAAAAAGGTTTTTCGCGAATTTGTCAATTATCCCTAGCGGGAACGTTACAGGGAGCCTAATTAAGATTTAAAATGCTGAAAACAGCTTGATATTGCGTCACCGGGATGCAAAGATATGGCGTTTTGATCAAAAACGTGTATCCCTTAGGTAGATTTCGTCTATATATCAGTACTATTGACTGTAAAGAGTTTCTGGAATAACAGAAGTACTATGCGAGCTAGGCGCACGGGCGAGGTGTCAAAAGACGCGTCTCCGCGCGGGCTAGTCAACTATTTGTGTTCCTGGAATAATCCCGAAGAAAAATCGGGAATTATCCTGAAAAAACTGATTTTATGACCAAAAAGTATGTAAAAACACCGAATAACACCACCGAAACGGGACTCGACTTCGCGGAACGCGCACGGGAGTACAGGTAAGGCAGGTAAGTATCGGATTAAATTATTAAAAACCAGGAATAGACTGAAAATTTTGAATAAAATTTAAAATAGTGCTTTCTAAAGGGAGTTTTTTGAAAATTTTTACAAGTCAATTACGAAAAAAGGTTTTTCGCGAATTTGTCAATTATCCCTAGCGGGAACGTTACAGGGAGCCTAATTAAGATTTAAAATGCTGAAAACAGCTTGATATTGCGTCACCGGGATGCAAAGATATGGCGTTTTGATCAAAAACGTGTATCCCTTAGGTAGATTTCGTCTATATATCAGTACTATTGACTGTAAAGAGTTTCTGGAATAACAGAAGTACTATGCGAGCTAGGCGCACGGGCGAGGTGTCAAAAGACGCGTCTCCGCGCGGGCTAGTCAACTATTTGTGTTCCTGGAATAATCCCGAAGAAAAATCGGGAATTATCCTGAAAAAACTGATTTTATGACCAAAAAGTATGTAAAAACACCGAATAACACCACCGAAACGGGACTCGACTTCGCGGAACGCGCACGGGAGTACAGGTAAGGCAGGTAAGTATCGGATTAAATTATTAAAAACCAGGAATAGACTGAAAATTTTGAATAAAATTTAAAATAGTGCTTTCTAAAGGGAGTTTTTTGAAAATTTTTACAAGTCAATTACGAAAAAAGGTTTTTCGCGAATTTGTCAATTATCCCTAGCGGGAACGTTACAGGGAGCCTAATTAAGATTTAAAATGCTGAAAACAGCTTGATATTGCGTCACCGGGATGCAAAGATATGGCGTTTTGATCAAAAACGTGTATCCCTTAGGTAGATTTCGTCTATATATCAGTACTATTGACTGTAAAGAGTTTCTGGAATAACAGAAGTACTATGCGAGCTAGGCGCACGGGCGAGGTGTCAAAAGACGCGTCTCCGCGCGGGCTAGTCAACTATTTGTGTTCCTGGAATAATCCCGAAGAAAAATCGGGAATTATCCTGAAAAAACTGATTTTATGACCAAAAAGTATGTAAAAACACCGAATAACACCACCGAAACGGGACTCGACTTCGCGGAACGCGCACGGGAGTACAGGTAAGGCAGGTAAGTATCGGATTAAATTATTAAAAACCAGGAATAGACTGAAAATTTTGAATAAAATTTAAAATAGTGCTTTCTAAAGGGAGTTTTTTGAAAATTTTTACAAGTCAATTACGAAAAAAGGTTTTTCGCGAATTTGTCAATTATCCCTAGCGGGAACGTTACAGGGAGCCTAATTAAGATTTAAAATGCTGAAAACAGCTTGATATTGCGTCACCGGGATGCAAAGATATGGCGTTTTGATCAAAAACGTGTATCCCTTAGGTAGATTTTCGTCTATATATCAGTACTATTGACTGTAAAGAGTTTCTGGAATAACAGAAGTACTATGCGAGCTAGGCGCACGGGCGAGGTGTCAAAAGACGCGTCTCCGCGCGGGCTAGTCAACTATTTGTGTTCCTGGAATAATCCCGAAGAAAAATCGGGAATTATCCTGAAAAAACTGATTTTATGACCAAAAAGTATGTAAAAACACCGAATAACACCACCGAAACGGGACTCGACTTCGCGGAACGCGCACGGGAGTACAGGTAAGGCAGGTAAGTATCGGATTAAATTATTAAAAACCAGGAATAGACTGAAAATTTTGAATAAAATTTAAAATAGTGCTTTCTAAAGGGAGTTTTTTGAAAATTTTTACAAGTCAATTACGAAAAAAGGTTTTTCGCGAATTTGTCAATTATCCCTAGCGGGAACGTTACAGGGAGCCTAATTAAGATTTAAAATGCTGAAAACAGCTTGATATTGCGTCACCGGGATGCAAAGATATGGCGTTTTGATCAAAAACGTGTATCCCTTTTTTTTTTTTTTTTTTTTTGTGGATGGGAAATCATCAAATGACCCCTCCCGCTCTGGGTGGAGCGGAAGGGAGTGTCAGACTTTTACTGACTAAAACCCACCCGTGTTCCGTCCTTAGCCCTTTCTGTTCCAGGGCAGCGGTTAACCTTTCGGAAAATCCCGCCGCCCCGGCAGGCTTCGGCCCTATGGGGCCCCGTCCTCTGCTGACATTTTCTCTTTGAGGCGCGCGTGGAACACAACGCGCCGTCCGGCACGGGCCTGGTCCTGATCGGACGGTGAGCTACCCATTACTCACCGCCCGCAGGCCCGCGCCTACGGTGGCCGGGAGTCGTCACGCGGCTCCCGACGCCCGGAGCGTCTCCCGCGGCGGCTGAGGCGTGAGGTGTTCTCCCTCAGCCTCCCCGCCACCTCCTTCGCTAGCATGACTGCTTCGCAGAAGGAGGTGACTGCCTCCCATTCTCTCTCGCCCCGGACCATGGCTTGCACCAGGGCCGGGCGCGAGAGGTCGCCGCCGTTGCCGATCGCCTCTACGAGGACACGGCGGGGCTCCGCCCAAGCAGGGCAGACCTCCACCGTGTGCTCCACCGTGTCCTCTGGGCGATCCTGGCAGTGGTGACACCCGGGCGTCTCCTCCCGCCTGATGATGTGCAGGAACCTCCCGAAACATCCGTGTCCGGAGAGGACCTGCGTCAGGCGGTACGTGAGAACGCCGTGACGCCTCTCTAGCCACTCCTCAAAGAGGGGTCTTATCGCCACTATCGTGGCGTGCCCTGCGCTGGGTTGCGATAGTCGCGCCTTCCATTCCGCCATGAGATCGCGCCGGAGGTCCGTCCGCTCCGCAGCGATTTGCCGCGGGTGCAGAGTTTCCCCCCGGCATAGTGCCTCCGCGCGCCAGTCGTGCAGGCGCGCGAGGACTATTGCCTCCAGATCCCATGGCGGCAGTCCGGCAAGGAGGCTTGCCGCCTCGCGCGAGATCGTGCGGTAGCCCCGGATTAGCCTTGTGGCTACCACCTTCTGGGGCGCGTTCAGGTAGTGTGCGGCTCGAAGCCGCAGTGAACGCGCCCACACCGGGGCCCCATATAGGGCCATGGACCGCACGATCCCCGCGTAAAGCCTCCGGCAGGAGGCGTTTGGCCCCCTCAGGTTGGGCAGGAGCCGCTTTAAGGCGGCCCCGGCCCGTTCCAGTTTGGGGGCCAAACGTCGGAAATGCTCGACGAAGTTCCACCGGCTGTCGAGGACGAGACCCAGGTATCTCATCGTTGTCTCGACGCCGATGTGAACCCCTCCTACCATCAGTTGAGATCCCGAAGGTGGCCCGTACCGGGGCCCATGAAAGGACATGGCCTCGGACTTGTGCAATGCCACCTCGAGACCCAACTGCCGGATCCTATCCACGACTATCGCAACCCCGCGTGTCATTGCGTCGGCCGCCGCCTGATGCGACCTCCCCTGCGCCAGGACCAGCGTGTCGTCAGCGTAGCAAACTACACTGACGCCATCAGGGAGGTCTGCCCGCAGCACCCAGTCGTAACCGATGTCCCACAGGAGCGGCCCCAGAACCGATCCCTGTGGGACACCGCACGACATCTCTCGCCGGCTCCAGTTCCCGTCGCGACCGGGGTAGATGACGGCTCTATCCGTCAGATACGCCCCGACTATTCGACGGAGGTAGGTCGGCACCCGGTGATACCGAAGTGCCTCCCCAATGCAACTCCAGGGCAGGGTGTTAAACGCGTTGGCGATGTCGAGTGACACCGCCACGACGGCCCCGCCCCGGGACACCGCATCCCCCGTCGTGAGGGCTCTAACGCGCATGATGGCGTCCACCGTCGAGCGCCCCTTGCGGAAGCCAAACTGGCTATCCGCAAGATCCGGCCCTGTCCCCACCAGGTGCCCGACGAGGCGGCCCGCAATCACTCTCTCGAAGAGCTTGCCAACCTCGTCGAGCAGCACAATGGGCCGGTATGCGGACGGAGAGTCCGCAGGGCGCCCTGGCTTCTGAATGAGGACCAGCTTCCCTGTCTTCCAACGGAGTGGAAACTGGCCTCTCTCCATGCATGCGCTTAAGAGCGCCTCCAGTCGAGGCCCGAGAGCCGTCGAGGCCAGGACCCAGGCTTTACCCGGCACGCCATCGGGTCCTGGGGCGGTATTTTTGGCCTTCAGCCTGCCTACCGCCGCTCCCAGCTCTACCCCGGTCACTTCGGGTGTGTCGTCGTCGTCGTCCATGTGGTCCGCTTCGGACACCGCTATTGGCGGAGCCATAGGCGGGGGAGTATGCTCCCCCCGTGAAGGGAACAGAGCGCTCACCACCTCCTCCACCAGCTGTGGGCGGAGACTCTGTGTCAGCGGGGGGGCCCAGGTGCGGAGTTTATTCCGCACCATCTTGTAAGGGCGCCCCCATGGATCTCTGTTCAGAGTCTCCAGCATCTCCTCGCGGGCCAAGTCCTTGGCCCGCTGGACAGCCTCTCGGAGGGCGGTCTTCGCCGCTCTGTACCCCCCGTACAGCTCCGCCTCCGTGGCTTCCGCATCCGGAGGGCGGATGCGGCGCCTGCGGTGCCTGGTGTACCGGTGTCGCGCGTCGACGCACGCCTTGCGTAACGCCGCGATCTCCTGCGACCACCAGTACACCTGACGTCGGGCGCGTCCTGGCCGGACTCGGGGCATTGCCACGTCACAAATCTCGGACATGGCCTCCCGGAACCACTCCGCCTCATCGTCGATATCAGCAGGCCTGTCCGGTGAATACACCCAGGCCTGCACGATCGAGGCTTCCAGGAGAAGCTCCCGGTCCAGCTGAACGTGTATCCCTTAGGTAGATTTCGTCCATATATCAGTACTATTGACTGTAAAGAGTTTCTGGAATAACAGAAGTACTATGCGAGCTAGGCGCACGGGCGAGGTGTCAAAAGACGCGTCTCCGCGCGGGCTAGTCAACTATTTGTGTTCCTGGAATAATCCCGAAGAAAAATCGGGAATTATCCTGAAAAAACTGATTTTATGACCAAAAAGTATGTAAAAACACCGAATAACACCACCGAAACGGGACTCGACTTCGCGGAACGCGCACGGGAGTACAGGTAAGGCAGGTAAGTATCGGATTAAATTATTAAAAACCAGGAATAGACTGAAAATTTTGAATAAAATTTAAAATAGTGCTTTCTAAAGGGAGTTTTTTGAAAATTTTTACAAGTCAATTACGAAAAAAGGTTTTTCGCGAATTTGTCAATTATCCCTAGCGGGAACGTTACAGGGAGCCTAATTAAGATTTAAAATGCTGAAAACAGCTTGATATTGCGTCACCGGGATGCAAAGATATGGCGTTTTGATCAAAAACGTGTATCCCTTAGGTAGATTTCGTCTATATATCAGTACTATTGACTGTAAAGAGTTTCTGGAATAACAGAAGTACTATGCGAGCTAGGCGCACGGGCGAGGTGTCAAAAGACGCGTCTCCGCGCGGGCTAGTCAACTATTTGTGTTCCTGGAATAATCCCGAAGAAAAATCGGGAATTATCCTGAAAAAACTGATTTTATGACCAAAAAGTATGTAAAAACACCGAATAACACCACCGAAACGGGACTCGACTTCGCGGAACGCGCACGGGAGTACAGGTAAGGCAGGTAAGTATCGGATTAAATTATTAAAAACAGGAATATACTGAAAATTTTGAATAAAAAATGAAATAGTGTTTTTTAAAAGGAGTTTCTATGAAAAATTTTACAAGTCAATTACGAAAACAGGTTTTTCGCGAATTTGTCAATTATCCCTAGCGGGAACGTTACAGGGAGCCTAATTAAGATTTAAAATGCTGAAAACAGCTTGATATTGCGTCACCGGGATGCAAAGATATGGCGTTTTGATCAAAAACGTGTATCCCTTAGGTAGATTTTCGTCTATATATCAGTACTATTGACTGTAAAGAGTTTCTGGAATAACAGAAGTACTATGCGAGCTAGGCGCACGGGCGAGGTGTCAAAAGACGCGTCTCCGCGCGGGCTAGTCAACTATTTGTGTTCCTGGAATAATCCCGAAGAAAAATCGGGAATTATCCTGAAAAAACTGATTTTATGACCAAAAAGTATGTAAAAACACCGAATAACACCACCGAAACGGGACTCGACTTCGCGGAACGCGCACGGGAGTACAGGTAAGGCAGGTAAGTATCGGATTAAATTATTAAAAACCAGGAATAGACTGAAAATTTTGAATAAAATTTAAAATAGTGCTTTCTAAAGGGAGTTTTTTGAAAATTTTTACAAGTCAATTACGAAAAAAGGTTTTTCGCGAATTTGTCAATTATCCCTAGCGGGAACGTTACAGGGAGCCTAATTAAGATTTAAAATGCTGAAAACAGCTTGATATTGCGTCACCGGGATGCAAAGATATGGCGTTTTGATCAAAAACGTGTATCCCTTAGGTAGATTTTCGTCTATATATCAGTACTATTGACTGTAAAGAGTTTCTGGAATAACAGAAGTACTATGCGAGCTAGGCGCACGGGCGAGGTGTCAAAAGACGCGTCTCCGCGCGGGCTAGTCAACTATTTGTGTTCCTGGAATAATCCCGAAGAAAAATCGGGAATTATCCTGAAAAAACTGATTTTATGACCAAAAAGTATGTAAAAACACCGAATAACACCACCGAAACGGGACTCGACTTCGCGGAACGCGCACGGGAGTACAGGTAAGGCAGGTAAGTATCGGATTAAATTATTAAAAACCAGGAATAGACTGAAAATTTTGAATAAAATTTAAAATAGTGCTTTCTAAAGGGAGTTTTTTGAAAATTTTTACAAGTCAATTACGAAAAAAGGTTTTTCGCGAATTTGTCAATTATCCCTAGCGGGAACGTTACAGGGAGCCTAATTAAGATTTAAAATGCTGAAAACAGCTTGATATTGCGTCACCGGGATGCAAAGATATGGCGTTTTGATCAAAAACGTGTATCCCTTAGGTAGATTTCGTCTATATATCAGTACTATTGACTGTAAAGAGTTTCTGGAATAACAGAAGTACTATGCGAGCTAGGCGCACGGGCGAGGTGTCAAAAGACGCGTCTCCGCGCGGGCTAGTCAACTATTTGTGTTCCTGGAATAATCCCGAAGAAAAATCGGGAATTATCCTGAAAAAAAAAAACTGATTTTATGACCAAAAAGTATGTAAAAACACCGAATAACACCACCGAAACGGGACTCGACTTCGCGGAACGCGCACGGGAGTACAGGTAAGGCAGGTAAGTATCGGATTAAATTATTAAAAACCAGGAATAGACTGAAAATTTTGAATAAAATTTAAAATAGTGCTTTCTAAAGGGAGTTTTTTGAAAATTTTTACAAGTCAATTACGAAAAAAGGTTTTTCGCGAATTTGTCAATTATCCCTAGCGGGAACGTTACAGGGAGCCTAATTAAGATTTAAAAT
This sequence comes from Apamea crenata, assembly GCA_949629185.1. NCBI lineage: Eukaryota > Metazoa > Arthropoda > Insecta > Lepidoptera > Noctuidae > Apamea > Apamea crenata. The sequence goes on from OX451361.1 coordinate 20,144,156, forward strand.
GCTGAAAACAGCTTGATATTGCGTCACCGGGATGCAAAGATATGGCGTTTTGATCAAAAACGTGTATCCCTTAGGTAGATTTCGTCTATATATCAGTACTATTGACTGTAAAGAGTTTCTGGAATAACAGAAGTACTATGCGAGCTAGGCGCACGGGCGAGGTGTCAAAAGACGCGTCTCCGCGCGGGCTAGTCAACTATTTGTGTTCCTGGAATAATCCCGAAGAAAAATCGGGAATTATCCTGAAAAAACTGATTTTATGACCAAAAAGTATGTAAAAACACCGAATAACACCACCGAAACGGGACTCGACTTCGCGGAACGCGCACGGGAGTACAGGTAAGGCAGGTAAGTATCGGATTAAATTATTAAAAACCAGGAATAGACTGAAAATTTTGAATAAAATTTAAAATAGTGCTTTCTAAAGGGAGTTTTTTGAAAATTTTTACAAGTCAATTACGAAAAAAGGTTTTTCGCGAATTTGTCAATTATCCCTAGCGGGAACGTTACAGGGAGCCTAATTAAGATTTAAAATGCTGAAAACAGCTTGATATTGCGTCACCGGGATGCAAAGATATGGCGTTTTGATCAAAAACGTGTATCCCTTAGGTAGATTTTCGTCTATATATCAGTACTATTGACTGTAAAGAGTTTCTGGAATAACAGAAGTACTATGCGAGCTAGGCGCACGGGCGAGGTGTCAAAAGACGCGTCTCCGCGCGGGCTAGTCAACTATTTGTGTTCCTGGAATAATCCCGAAGAAAAATCGGGAATTATCCTGAAAAAACTGATTTTATGACCAAAAAGTATGTAAAAACACCGAATAACACCACCGAAACGGGACTCGACTTCGCGGAACGCGCACGGGAGTACAGGTAAGGCAGGTAAGTATCGGATTAAATTATTAAAAACCAGGAATAGACTGAAAATTTTGAATAAAATTTAAAATAGTGCTTTCTAAAGGGAGTTTTTTGAAAATTTTTACAAGTCAATTACGAAAAAAGGTTTTTCGCGAATTTGTCAATTATCCCTAGCGGGAACGTTACAGGGAGCCTAATTAAGATTTAAAATGCTGAAAACAGCTTGATATTGCGTCACCGGGATGCAAAGATATGGCGTTTTGATCAAAAACGTGTATCCCTTAGGTAGATTTCGTCTATATATCAGTACTATTGACTGTAAAGAGTTTCTGGAATAACAGAAGTACTATGCGAGCTAGGCGCACGGGCGAGGTGTCAAAAGACGCGTCTCCGCGCGGGCTAGTCAACTATTTGTGTTCCTGGAATAATCCCGAAGAAAAATCGGGAATTATCCTGAAAAAAAAAAACTGATTTATGACCAAAAAGTATGTAAAAACACCGAATAACACCACCGAAACGGGACTCGACTTCGCGGAACGCGCACGGGAGTACAGGTAAGGCAGGTAAGTATCGGATTAAATTATTAAAAACCAGGAATAGACTGAAAATTTTGAATAAAATTTAAAATAGTGCTTTCTAAAGGGAGTTTTTTGAAAATTTTTACAAGTCAATTACGAAAAAAGGTTTTTCGCGAATTTGTCAATTATCCCTAGCGGGAACGTTACAGGGAGCCTAATTAAGATTTAAAATGCTGAAAACAGCTTGATATTGCGTCACCGGGATGCAAAGATATGGCGTTTTGATCAAAAACGTGTATCCCTTAGGTAGATTTCGTCTATATATCAGTACTATTGACTGTAAAGAGTTTCTGGAATAACAGAAGTACTATGCGAGCTAGGCGCACGGGCGAGGTGTCAAAAGACGCGTCTCCGCGCGGGCTAGTCAACTATTTGTGTTCCTGGAATAATCCCGAAGAAAAATCGGGAATTATCCTGAAAAAAAAAAACTGATTTTATGACCAAAAAGTATGTAAAAACACCGAATAACACCACCGAAACGGGACTCGACTTCGCGGAACGCGCACGGGAGTACAGGTAAGGCAGGTAAGTATCGGATTAAATTATTAAAAACCAGGAATAGACTGAAAATTTTGAATAAAATTTAAAATAGTGCTTTCTAAAGGGAGTTTTTTGAAAATTTTTACAAGTCAATTACGAAAAAAGGTTTTTCGCGAATTTGTCAATTATCCCTAGCGGGAACGTTACAGGGAGCCTAATTAAGATTTAAAATGCTGAAAACAGCTTGATATTGCGTCACCGGGATGCAAAGATATGGCGTTTTGATCAAAAACGTGTATCCCTTAGGTAGATTTCGTCTATATATCAGTACTATTGACTGTAAAGAGTTTCTGGAATAACAGAAGTACTATGCGAGCTAGGCGCACGGGCGAGGTGTCAAAAGACGCGTCTCCGCGCGGGCTAGTCAACTATTTGTGTTCCTGGAATAATCCCGAAGAAAAATCGGGAATTATCCTGAAAAAACTGATTTTATGACCAAAAAGTATGTAAAAACACCGAATAACACCACCGAAACGGGACTCGACTTCGCGGAACGCGCACGGGAGTACAGGTAAGGCAGGTAAGTATCGGATTAAATTATTAAAAACCAGGAATAGACTGAAAATTTTGAATAAAATTTAAAATAGTGCTTTCTAAAGGGAGTTTTTTGAAAATTTTTACAAGTCAATTACGAAAAAAGGTTTTTCGCGAATTTGTCAATTATCCCTAGCGGGAACGTTACAGGGAGCCTAATTAAGATTTAAAATGCTGAAAACAGCTTGATATTGCGTCACCGGGATGCAAAGATATGGCGTTTTGATCAAAAACGTGTATCCCTTAGGTAGATTTCGTCTATATATCAGTACTATTGACTGTAAAGAGTTTCTGGAATAACAGAAGTACTATGCGAGCTAGGCGCACGGGCGAGGTGTCAAAAGACGCGTCTCCGCGCGGGCTAGTCAACTATTTGTGTTCCTGGAATAATCCCGAAGAAAAATCGGGAATTATCCTGAAAAAAAAAAACTGATTTTATGACCAAAAAGTATGTAAAAACACCGAATAACACCACCGAAACGGGACTCGACTTCGCGGAACGCGCACGGGAGTACAGGTAAGGCAGGTAAGTATCGGATTAAATTATTAAAAACCAGGAATAGACTGAAAATTTTGAATAAAATTTAAAATAGTGCTTTCTAAAGGGAGTTTTTTGAAAATTTTTACAAGTCAATTACGAAAAAAGGTTTTTCGCGAATTTGTCAATTATCCCTAGCGGGAACGTTACAGGGAGCCTAATTAAGATTTAAAATGCTGAAAACAGCTTGATATTGCGTCACCGGGATGCAAAGATATGGCGTTTTGATCAAAAACGTGTATCCCTTAGGTAGATTTCGTCTATATATCAGTACTATTGACTGTAAAGAGTTTCTGGAATAACAGAAGTACTATGCGAGCTAGGCGCACGGGCGAGGTGTCAAAAGACGCGTCTCCGCGCGGGCTAGTCAACTATTTGTGTTCCTGGAATAATCCCGAAGAAAAATCGGGAATTATCCTGAAAAAACTGATTTTATGACCAAAAAGTATGTAAAAACACCGAATAACACCACCGAAACGGGACTCGACTTCGCGGAACGCGCACGGGAGTACAGGTAAGGCAGGTAAGTATCGGATTAAATTATTAAAAACCAGGAATAGACTGAAAATTTTGAATAAAATTTAAAATAGTGCTTTCTAAAGGGAGTTTTTTGAAAATTTTTACAAGTCAATTACGAAAAAAGGTTTTTCGCGAATTTGTCAATTATCCCTAGCGGGAACGTTACAGGGAGCCTAATTAAGATTTAAAATGCTGAAAACAGCTTGATATTGCGTCACCGGGATGCAAAGATATGGCGTTTTGATCAAAAACGTGTATCCCTTAGGTAGATTTCGTCTATATATCAGTACTATTGACTGTAAAGAGTTTCTGGAATAACAGAAGTACTATGCGAGCTAGGCGCACGGGCGAGGTGTCAAAAGACGCGTCTCCGCGCGGGCTAGTCAACTATTTGTGTTCCTGGAATAATCCCGAAGAAAAATCGGGAATTATCCTGAAAAAACTGATTTTATGACCAAAAAGTATGTAAAAACACCGAATAACACCACCGAAACGGGACTCGACTTCGCGGAACGCGCACGGGAGTACAGGTAAGGCAGGTAAGTATCGGATTAAATTATTAAAAACCAGGAATAGACTGAAAATTTTGAATAAAATTTAAAATAGTGCTTTCTAAAGGGAGTTTTTTGAAAATTTTTACAAGTCAATTACGAAAAAAGGTTTTTCGCGAATTTGTCAATTATCCCTAGCGGGAACGTTACAGGGAGCCTAATTAAGATTTAAAATGCTGAAAACAGCTTGATATTGCGTCACCGGGATGCAAAGATATGGCGTTTTGATCAAAAACGTGTATCCCTTAGGTAGATTTCGTCTATATATCAGTACTATTGACTGTAAAGAGTTTCTGGAATAACAGAAGTACTATGCGAGCTAGGCGCACGGGCGAGGTGTCAAAAGACGCGTCTCCGCGCGGGCTAGTCAACTATTTGTGTTCCTGGAATAATCCCGAAGAAAAATCGGGAATTATCCTGAAAAAACTGATTTTATGACCAAAAAGTATGTAAAAACACCGAATAACACCACCGAAACGGGACTCGACTTCGCGGAACGCGCACGGGAGTACAGGTAAGGCAGGTAAGTATCGGATTAAATTATTAAAAACCAGGAATAGACTGAAAATTTTGAATAAAATTTAAAATAGTGCTTTCTAAAGGGAGTTTTTTGAAAATTTTTACAAGTCAATTACGAAAAAAGGTTTTTCGCGAATTTGTCAATTATCCCTAGCGGGAACGTTACAGGGAGCCTAATTAAGATTTAAAATGCTGAAAACAGCTTGATATTGCGTCACCGGGATGCAAAGATATGGCGTTTTGATCAAAAACGTGTATCCCTTAGGTAGATTTCGTCTATATATCAGTACTATTGACTGTAAAGAGTTTCTGGAATAACAGAAGTACTATGCGAGCTAGGCGCACGGGCGAGGTGTCAAAAGACGCGTCTCCGCGCGGGCTAGTCAACTATTTGTGTTCCTGGAATAATCCCGAAGAAAAATCGGGAATTATCCTGAAAAAAAAAAACTGATTTATGACCAAAAAGTATGTAAAAACACCGAATAACACCACCGAAACGGGACTCGACTTCGCGGAACGCGCACGGGAGTACAGGTAAGGCAGGTAAGTATCGGATTAAATTATTAAAAACCAGGAATAGACTGAAAATTTTGAATAAAATTTAAAATAGTGCTTTCTAAAGGGAGTTTTTTGAAAATTTTTACAAGTCAATTACGAAAAAAGGTTTTTCGCGAATTTGTCAATTATCCCTAGCGGGAACGTTACAGGGAGCCTAATTAAGATTTAAAATGCTGAAAACAGCTTGATATTGCGTCACCGGGATGCAAAGATATGGCGTTTTGATCAAAAACGTGTATCCCTTAGGTAGATTTCGTCTATATATCAGTACTATTGACTGTAAAGAGTTTCTGGAATAACAGAAGTACTATGCGAGCTAGGCGCACGGGCGAGGTGTCAAAAGACGCGTCTCCGCGCGGGCTAGTCAACTATTTGTGTTCCTGGAATAATCCCGAAGAAAAATCGGGAATTATCCTGAAAAAAAAAAACTGATTTTATGACCAAAAAGTATGTAAAAACACCGAATAACACCACCGAAACGGGACTCGACTTCGCGGAACGCGCACGGGAGTACAGGTAAGGCAGGTAAGTATCGGATTAAATTATTAAAAACCAGGAATAGACTGAAAATTTTGAATAAAATTTAAAATAGTGCTTTCTAAAGGGAGTTTTTTGAAAATTTTTACAAGTCAATTACGAAAAAAGGTTTTTCGCGAATTTGTCAATTATCCCTAGCGGGAACGTTACAGGGAGCCTAATTAAGATTTAAAATGCTGAAAACAGCTTGATATTGCGTCACCGGGATGCAAAGATATGGCGTTTTGATCAAAAACGTGTATCCCTTAGTAGATTTCGTCTATATATCAGTACTATTGACTGTAAAGAGTTTCTGGAATAACAGAAGTACTATGCGAGCTAGGCGCACGGGCGAGGTGTCAAAAGACGCGTCTCCGCGCGGGCTAGTCAACTATTTGTGTTCCTGGAATAATCCCGAAGAAAAATCGGGAATTATCCTGAAAAAACTGATTTTATGACCAAAAAGTATGTAAAAACACCGAATAACACCACCGAAACGGGACTCGACTTCGCGGAACGCGCACGGGAGTACAGGTAAGGCAGGTAAGTATCGGATTAAATTATTAAAAACCAGGAATAGACTGAAAATTTTGAATAAAATTTAAAATAGTGCTTTCTAAAGGGAGTTTTTGAAAATTTTTACAAGTCAATTACGAAAAAAGGTTTTTCGCGAATTTGTCAATTATCCCTAGCGGGAACGTTACAGGGAGCCTAATTAAGATTTAAAATGCTGAAAACAGCTTGATATTGCGTCACCGGGATGCAAAGATATGGCGTTTTGATCAAAAACGTGTATCCCTTAGGTAGATTTTCGTCTATATATCAGTACTATTGACTGTAAAGAGTTTCTGGAATAACAGAAGTACTATGCGAGCTAGGCGCACGGGCGAGGTGTCAAAAGACGCGTCTCCGCGCGGGCTAGTCAACTATTTGTGTTCCTGGAATAATCCCGAAGAAAAATCGGGAATTATCCTGAAAAAACTGATTTTATGACCAAAAAGTATGTAAAAACACCGAATAACACCACCGAAACGGGACTCGACTTCGCGGAACGCGCACGGGAGTACAGGTAAGGCAGGTAAGTATCGGATTAAATTATTAAAAACCAGGAATAGACTGAAAATTTTGAATAAAATTTAAAATAGTGCTTTCTAAAGGGAGTTTTTTGAAAATTTTTACAAGTCAATTACGAAAAAAGGTTTTTCGCGAATTTGTCAATTATCCCTAGCGGGAACGTTACAGGGAGCCTAATTAAGATTTAAAATGCTGAAAACAGCTTGATATTGCGTCACCGGGATGCAAAGATATGGCGTTTTGATCAAAAACGTGTATCCCTTAGGTAGATTTCGTCTATATATCAGTACTATTGACTGTAAAGAGTTTCTGGAATAACAGAAGTACTATGCGAGCTAGGCGCACGGGCGAGGTGTCAAAAGACGCGTCTCCGCGCGGGCTAGTCAACTATTTGTGTTCCTGGAATAATCCCGAAGAAAAATCGGGAATTATCCTGAAAAAAAAAACTGATTTTATGACCAAAAAGTATGTAAAAACACCGAATAACACCACCGAAACGGGACTCGACTTCGCGGAACGCGCACGGGAGTACAGGTAAGGCAGGTAAGTATCGGATTAAATTATTAAAAACCAGGAATAGACTGAAAATTTTGAATAAAATTTAAAATAGTGCTTTCTAAAGGGAGTTTTTT